>OZ020488.1:22481827-23728074 GCA_963971405.1 Psococerastis gibbosa | reverse complement strand
TATTGCAAACAAGAAAACTTCGACAGAGCCATTGATGGAATTTAGAAGATTCAAAAAGGGAGCATTAGTGACACCTGTGGGAAAATTAGGGAGGGTGGTTTCTGTAGCGACAAAGGGGATGAAGTTGACGGAATGGCCGTCAGGAGTCGCAAGTTGCCAGAATAATCAAATTGGAGCTAGAGTAAGGTGGTTGGGGGTAAAAGACCCGTACGGGGCAAATACTTTCTTTTCACCACAAAATGTGGACGTTGTGCGGCTAGTCTGAGGGAGATTATCGTTTTGAATAAAGAAAATGCTGAGCTTTTGCCGAGGGACTTTGCCTTAGTAAGAATCAACCAGTAATTCAAGTCAGACTGTATAACAAAACAAAAAACAAAAACAAACAAAAAATTTTTACATACAAACGATTCAATGAATGTATCCGAATAACCTCTTCAGTCGCCTCTGTAGGTCATACCTGTGTTGAGTTGAGTTACGACAGTCGATAGGTCACCGATCGCATGATGTGTAGAGACTCGCACAAGTACGAACAACTATGCCATCAAAGTCTACTATAGAAAAGTTCGACTTTACGAGGAACTTACGCTGGGGGTTTGACACTTTGACAGTGGGCAACACCATGGGCCCCTATCGCGGGGCAGAAAGTAGTAGAGTAAGATTGGTGGCTAAGAAAATAATAGAATTTGTTTGAGGTAGATTCGCCTGAAAATTTTGGTGAATTTGCCAAAATGGCACGAATTTCGAATTATTTTTAGGAAGAAAGGCTAAGCTTATTATATTATTATTTAAACTAAAAAAGCCTAAGCTTACAGCCTAGAAATATCAGTAGGCGTGAAGCTCAGTCAATTACAATGAATGTGCGGTAATTTCCCAATTATTTTCATCACACACTGAGAAAGGTTGAAGGAAATCCTAGTCGATGAAATAATACATAGGTAACTTAGTTAATTTTTTCAGCTACAGTTAATAGATACACCGTAGGGGACCTACAATATCTGTAGAAAGTTGAAAATGTTAAAAAAAATACACGATTTATTATTATTATTATAGCTAATTAACAAATGGTTGGAAGGATGGAAAGAGGAATGTAATTGTAATAATAATAAAAACAACCTATTAATATTAATTTATCAAGTAAAAATAAAATAAACTCTATAAATAAATAACAAAAACTAATTGTATAGCAGCACTGTATATAAGCTCTTTGTCCCAATCGAGCGCTGGCTTAGGGATGCGGAATGATATTACTATGTATTGTATATTTTTGTAAATATATGCTCCTTGTCCAGGGAATACTGGGCAAGCAAAAGAAAGAAAGAAATAAGAAGAATGTAATTACCATTAACTTGTTGCATTATGTACGGCAGTACCGTACTGCACAAAAGCTTAGTATAAAATCAACCTCCAAAAACCTCCAAACTTTCCTAATTTTGTACTTATTAAAAGTCAACTAATCTCATTGCCTTTTGGTCATGGTATGACAATAATCTCACCAAGACTAGCCGCGTAGTGACTTTATTTTGTGCAAAACATACGGATGTACACCCCCCCCCCCCCATCTACCCTAAGAATCTAAATAATAACAAGGATGAAAAAAATGGACAAGAGTGGGATGGGCCACATTGCCTATATGGTTAGCACGCTACCTCGGATAATCAGAGGCGTGGGTTCAAATCCCCCTCTTCCTCAAATTTTCCTGAGTTTCTTTTTTTGGGTGGTAACAAACGCAACACAACATACTAACAAAAGCGTAGCTTACCCTTCGCACAAGTTCCCCAACCATGCCATCCCAGCCTCCAGGAACATCCGCATTTTCTGACCCATATGATCCATCTTTAACAATCCGTAGTTCATCTGAAAACCAAAAAGCTTTTTCAGCATACGTGGCGGTGTACATCCCATTTATTTCATAAAAAAGATGAAATAAAGAGACAAGGTATAGGGGACACCAAATGTCTTGCGGGGAGGGCAGCAGAAGTTATTACGCCATTACCTAGTACCTATACAAGGTAGTCCTCTCATTGTAGGCGTATTATAACTTAAGATAACATGTAAGCAACAAAAATACGTTTCTACAGTGGGTAACATACTGTAGCTATCCACTGTATATAGGTATAACCAACAACATTGCATTAAAAAAATATTTAGTAATAACTAGTCCTAGTCTATTATACGAACTTACTCATGTACTCATCCTGGTAAAGTACCAAGCAATATTCCGCAATTCCGTGACCTTTATCTGCTCATAGTTAAAGTAAATGAATGGGACCATGTGGGTGATGGGGTACATTTTGCCATGTTGCTGACACGCATTAGCAACGACATGAAATATTACGTAGCCTACCAACGCCAGGGTAAACCACACCCAAACTGACAGCAACTATTAGTTACTCTTACGACAGAATTAATTAATTTTTTGCTAACAGGTTTGCTAGGCTAACTTGGCTACTGACAAACCTTTCTTCTAGCTAGTCGGAGAGGTGCTGCTTCATTCGGCTAAATGAACGCCCGTATATACGCGCCAATAAGTTGTATCTTGCCATATAGTAGATTTGGTATAGTTGGATTATTGGTCCCCATAGCGCATAGCTATTCAATAACCGCCCCACCTTTTCTGCCAATTCTCATAACATTCGAATAAGTTTTTGCGCGTTCCAACATGCCCTTGCCAATCCCATCACGGATGTAGACGATCAGGCCACTGATCATAGCAACCCAGTTCATTTAGTTCCCTTGAGAGGGTCAGGGCATGTGGAGTAGTACTATGAACTCAGACTTTCACGCGAAAAGTCGTTGGTTTGAGTCCCGCATTTCCTAAATTTTCTGGCGATGCTTCGGAGAGCATTATAAAGCAGACTGTCTTCCTAACTGAGAGTGATTATAGTCTACCTCCACCAGGTTGGCTTAGTAATAGAAAAAGTCATTAATTATGTAATTTTTCAACGTAAATCGCATGCAAACAATTTAATGAATGTATCCGATTGAACTCTTCATTCGCCTTTGTAGGCAAGTACCCTTGTTGAGTTACGACACTTCTCTAATCGTATGGTGTGTATATCGACTCGCACATGTACAAGCACGCTACCACCTTGCCATCGAAGCCGATGATTTTGAATCATCGTGTTTCCACAATTATGGCCTATCAGAAAATGATATAAACAGTGAGTCACTGTAAAAGTCACTGTAATTAGGTAATTTGCGAAAATCGTATTTTCTTAAATTATTATTATGAAGGTATGCTTACACTGAATTCCTAATTTTTTAGCTATAAGTTCAGCCAAATCCTTGCAATATCCTTCGAACCTGTCATTTCCGATCATAGCCTCTCCGGGATCTGGCTTCCGGTACATGGTATATGGTTCTTCCTGAAATTTGACCAAAATTTATCACTTGAAATTATGATAGTGTAGTTGTGTCTTAGTGAAATAAACATCTCAAGATATACACCTACCGTACGCCTGGAAGTCTTTTAAGGGAGCCAGTTAATATAAAAGTTTATCAAATATATTTTTTATATAATTGTGATGATTGTTCAATTAATTGATTTAATTAATTTAATTAATTATTTCAATTATATTATAATTAACTTATTTTCCTTATAATATACATATGTATTTATTTGATTCAAACCCGTAACAAATGGGAAACAAAAATAGTTATGGCATGTATTTGTTTGGGCCCAGGGCCTCATTGGATGTTGCAACCGGAGGTACCTGCGCCGATATATAATTTGTTAAATTTTATTTTTTTAATATACTTCCCTCACTTGGTGGAGTAACCAGTGAGGACAAACAAACAAGCAAAAAAACAAATGTACACTTAGCCTATTGTTTGCGATGGAAAATATGAAATAATGGGTACGAGTAATCTAGTAAATTATTTACTATTTATCAATTAGTAAAGGTACCGAGATAGATATCAGGTAATATCTACGGAAGTTACAGTGTTTCCTGAAATCTATATACACACATGTACATTATGTACATACATACAGACACATATATAACATTTTGAACGGGGTGGTTTTGTGCTCAGTGGGTCGTTAAATGAAAAAGTTATGAAGAAATGTTCCGAAAGTCGAACATTGGTCGCCGTCTCAACAGTGGTCAGTGGTAGTTGTTTATTTCTGGATTTTGTTTTACTTTTTAGACGGTAAAATCCCCCAAAATTGGGTTAGCCCAAAATATACGAAATGGTTCCGAGACACGATTTTTGTGAACAAATGTAAATGCATCAAAATCCGTAGTATGCCCACAAATCGACGAACAGACAGACCGACATTTTGTAAAAAAAACATTTTTCGGTTCCCGGGACCTCAAAACCTGTGAATCCAAAATCGAAAATTTCGAACTTCACAAAGTTTTCTTCATATTAACGCATAAATGGGAAAACAAAATTAACTTACAATAATAGTTGTTACAATATAGGTTCTATTCTTTTCGAACTGGTTGTGTGTCTTTGGTCTCAAATATTTCGGCATCCCCATCTGCAGACCATGTTCGTCAGTCCACTGTGCAATTTTAACCATTGCACTGTTCACCGTCATCTCTACAACGTCAAGTGTGTAGTTTTGCCTCCTTCCGTCGTCATTGAAGCGGATGTCTCCAGTCAATCCCTCTAATTCTACCTGCAATTACAATAAACTTAAATAAATTTTAAGGGAAAGATTTTCAAATGTTTTGTACACAAGAAATGGCCGTGGATTTTTCATGAAGTTAATTAATTTTTCGTTCCACTGCCGCAAAAATATATATGTGGTCAGAAGAAAAATTCATTAAAAAATTCAAGCGTTTGAGGGAAATTTGTATTTCCTCATCTGAAATATTATTGCTTCTAAAAACCCCTATTAAGTACATCAAGCCGATTTTTTAGTAGAATAGTTTTAAAACAGTAGGGAAGCGGACGGCTTTTTCAGAAATCTTAAATTTTTTATACATTTTTCATTTAATTATTTTCGTCAAAAACGCACGGCTATTCCATGTCAACAAAATATTTTGAAAGATGTCCCTTAAGTGCCTGATGTATTTTAGCACAAATAGGTAAGAAAAATTAAATTAATCAACGCGGTACCTAGTAGTTTAATGTTTTTGTAATTGAGAATAATAATGTGCTGGCACCATTCACTTTGGCATCAGGAGGCACAGCCTCAAACTAATTTTTTTAAAATAAATACACGGATTATTATGCTTCTTTTCTAGAATTCGGCTAAATGAGTCAGTAAGACGTAATCCCCTGCAACGGGAATATTGAACATTTCTGGGATATGTAGGCATACTATACAAAACTACACGGAAAAATTGCCACTAACAAGAAATCACTCAAATTACAAAAACGAACCTCGTGAAATGGTACATTATTTTTTAAAAAAACTGTGAACTACAACCCAGCGTTTCATCAAAATAGGTAGGTAAGCAAAAACCAAAGTCTGTTTATCGTCTTAGGAATGTCTCAAATATTTCCACCAGACAGCAAAACCATAAAAGGGGACTCTTGGTAATAAGCAATGACCTGAAGTTTTCTCAACATTACTGGATTCCATAACAATCTTAATTCCAAAACAATGGCTTTGAACATGAAAATTCTTCAGCAATGGAATGGTTTTGTACTACACGGTAAGATGTAGCGCGGAATTTGCCGTCGAAAAAGCATTCCCAGGCGAACTTTTTACTCTGTGGCACAAGTACACTTACTTCTAGATGGCAGCTACCTACCTGCCATACTTTCAATATATTACAGGCATGAAATGGAGATAAAATCCCATTTTGAACCTGGGTAAAATAATCCTGGTTTTAACACGAATTAATTATCGCAAAGTATGCCACGTCAAAACTTTTAATAGCAGGTCAACATTTAGTCTTTTCCGACTTTCCGGTGTAATTATTAGTCAAATCTACCTTACTATATTACGTTTAAATCATCCAACAATGATTTATTATTTAAATGGCAATTAGAACAACCAGAGGCTGAAGACTACAACTATAAGTAATATTTTCCAACATGAACAATAAACAAAAATTTTGCATCATTGCAAAATCAACAAACCTGGATGTGACATGCCCCCTATCGATTTTGGCATCAGGCTTTATCATGACAATATTGCCAATATCTCCCCTTCAATACATTACATTATTACTAAAATATTATTATTGAAGTATGAATCTTTTGAACACATTCTAGGTGAGGGGAAATTCGTCTTTCATTTACGCGGCCGCGTTGTTGCATAATTGGGCTTATGTAGTATCTTACTAATCTCTGCCAACTTACATACCAAATTAGTAATTTCACAGGCACAAACTTCGTCCAATATTTACTGAAGGCCATGGTAAGTAGACGCAATTTTCTCTCAAATGAGTAGTTAATCAACATCAGCCACGCAACTGTACTCAAGTTTATTAGACAGAAACAAAAAGGGAATGTGTTATCGTGGTTTAAAAACAAGCGTATTAATTTTACAAGATGTCAATGTGTAGCCTATAAGCTATACGCAGAGATATGGTACAGTACATTTCCAATAAAGATATTTTTATGTCCTATAATGTACTCGTATAATGTATGATAATATAACTTGCTCGTATAGCAGCAGGGCTCCTTTTACGTATATAGCAGCTGAAATACGATGATCTGATGTTATGCCGTGCTTACCTATTGTATATTTTATTATAACATACGTACCGGTAAGCGAGAAAGCGAGATTTTGAGCATTATATTAATTTTGATCTGTTTGTTCATTTATTTATTTTTAATATACTCTGGGATACCTTTTCACTTTATCATTATTTTATTTAGCGTATTATAGTATTAGAACTCAGAAATTCGTGTTTAGTTATTGAAATAAATAAATAAATCTTGACTTTTTGTTGTTCTATTACTAAGCCAACCTAGCGGAGTTAGAGCTATAAAGCCCTCTATTACACTCAAATAGGATGACCCGGGACCGTCTGCTTTACATGTCCTCCGAAGCATGGCCAGAAAATGTAGCCAGTGTGGGACTAGAACCAACAACCTTTCGGAGTCTGTACCACTACTCTACAGTCGAGCGGTTGGCAAGCAGGACTGCGACTCTGCTTTCGCAGAGCACCTACGTACCTTTGGCCATACCTCGGATTTCTCGACTGTT
This sequence comes from Psococerastis gibbosa, assembly GCA_963971405.1. Classification (NCBI taxonomy): domain Eukaryota; kingdom Metazoa; phylum Arthropoda; class Insecta; order Psocodea; family Psocidae; genus Psococerastis; species Psococerastis gibbosa. The sequence goes on along the minus strand of OZ020488.1, from coordinate 23,720,957 downwards.
ACGTTATTATATGATTGTGACAAAGGCAAACTGTTAGATTTTGTGGAATTAAGTGAATTATTATTATTATTATTATTATTTTTTTTTTTTTAATGAAAATGAATGTATCCGATTGACCTTTTCAGTCGCCTCTGTAGGTTATTACCCGCGATGAGTACGACACGTCTCCGATTGCATGGCGTGTAAAGACTCGCACAAGCGCAAGCACGTTACCACCTGGCCATCGAAGTCGATATATATACATATATACAATATACTTATTAATCATGTTTCACTTCCACGAAGTCACTGAAGAAACTCTCTCATGGACTACTCTACAGGTCCTGAGTTAGAAGAATGCAAATAAATGGTAGGGTTGTATTTCACGAAGGCACAGAGTTTTTCACTTTACTCTTTAGAGAGGTACAGGTTACGAACGAGAACCCTAGCGAACCCTGATAAATAGTCCAATATCGAGAACAATATGGTACGCTGCATCCTAATATCAAAGGAAAAATGTAAAGCATTTAAAAAATTCTGATAAAGGGGAAAGGAAAGTCAAATAATCCGATGAGTTAAAAAAAGGAGCGAAAAAGGAAATCGAGCAAGGTATTCCCAGTTATGAAAATTACAACAGCAAAGAACCGCAGTCAGCGGTAAACATTTCTTGCTGAAATTATTGTGATAAAAGTTATAAAGCCATATAAAGCCAGATTAAAAATGGGCAAGTTTTCTCCTTCTATTTTGTGAATTGTTGTGGGATGTGGAATGAATGCTGAGTCGAAATGAAAAAACTTAGACCAATGTAAAAAAAAAAAGTTGTTTCAATCTTCAAGTTGAGCTGCTGCTGTTTTCTGTTTAGATCAGGTGCGTACTAAGCTTAGTTTCATATCTTCATGTACCCAGAAAGGTATGCACTAAGTTGATTTGATCCACTTTCTACGGTGTGGAATCAGTCGCCAACTATATTGAAAAGATTGTATTCAATATGTTACTGTAAATGCTTAATATGTTCACTTACAAGTAGGCTATACCAACTGGTTTCACTTTCATATTCAAATTAATTTAAAGAACCTGTAGATGCGTTCCTGTTTATTAAGGCGCCCATTCCACATACGTCAACCGTCAATGAAAAATTTAAAAATGACGTCAAAATGACGTAAATTGACGTGGTAGCAGAAGTTTTAGTATGTCTTTAATGTTTGCTAAAACGTCATTTTTCAATTTTTCATTGACGATTGACGTATGTGGAATGGGCGCCTTATTAGTACATTTTAGTATGTACTGTAATAGTTCAATTGATTATTTTTCAATAGGCAGACCAATAATATTGTATAATACTACACAATAATAATGGCGCGGTAGGTATCCAATGCACTAGAGGCTCGTATTATCCATAAAATCTTCAAAAAATAATTTTTTTGGACAAAGCACTAGGCCCAATGTCCTGCCTTACACGAAATCAACCGTCATGACGAATACTTCGTGACACAGATGTCCTGGGAGGCGTGGCGTCAAATGGCTACCTAGCCAAGGATGGGCGTTGGGGAAGTAAGAAGTAGGTAATAGTTCCATAGTAAATGGAAATCAGGAGTTGGTATAGGGAATTTCGGGGCAACCGAAATTTAACTCAAGGAAAATTATTTAATATGGAAATATCATATTATTTATCTCGGTACCTATACTAATTTGATAAATAGGAAAGCATGTTCGAGTAAACTGGGATCTTTTTTTATATATTAATTAAAAATCACTTAAGATCTAGATCTGAGCTATATATTTACCTATTAGCCTACTTCCCCGTTCCAAATGCTTTTGTGTGTTTACTTTATGAGTTGTTAACTATACTTTCAATGTCATTTTAATTTAATTTCATTACGTTTATATATTAATTTATGCATATTTTTCAGGTTCGGGAACCTTCCTCTATACAATCTCATCAATGGTTTCGGAAATCCTCGGAAACAAAAATATATTTGATTTTTATATACATACATAATTATATACAGTATATATGACAAAAAAAACGCAAAGTTCCCACACAAACCCCCACCAACACCAACAACCAATCAAGTGTTCGGGTTGACATACTATACATGTCCGGTTGCCGTGATTGGTCCTAGTAATATAATTGAGAACATAAATGTACATAAAACATTTTCACCGATTTAACAATTAGTTTTTCAGGGGCAAAAATTGTGGATTAAAATGGCCAAAATGTCTTCAGTGCGCCCGGCCAAAAAGTAATTTTATATTTATTGTAAATTAATATATTATTATATTATATATTATATTGTATTGTATATTTTATCCTTCTTTTTTCACTCTTCCTCTCTTTGTTTTCTTCTCTATTTAATTTCAACCATTCATCAATAATACAATGGTTTTGTTTTGTTTTTTAGGGTTAGCATGAAAACAAGACTTTATACTTTTATATTCTTACATAAAGATACATTAACTGGAGCGGCGGGAGCCATAATATGCCTTACGAGGCACCCGTTAACCATAAGCCAACTATCAGAGATAAGTACCAACGCAAAAAATATCGAAGTCTTACACATTGCAGCATAGCAGAACGGATACCTGGACCCGGTCCAAAAACTCTGTACTTAGCTTGTGCAGGCTACACTAGCAGCCATATTGATAACGGTCTCCAACCACGGGATGTATTCTTATTGTTCGCCTTTTATTTATTTTCAATAAAGTCGTTTTTCAATTCATTTCATTTCGTTTCATTTCAGAAGAGTCTTACCTTTCGCAGAAGTCTCGAGATTTTCTCGCCATGTTCCCAGGGCGTGACCCAACCCTTGCTTGCATTGCAATCTAAACCGCGACTGCCGTTATTAAAAAGCTGACCTCGACGAAGATTTTGTCGAAACACATCTGGTTTCTTACGGAGCTGTTTATTGAAAGCTTCGACGAGAACAAAAACAGCGTCGTACATGAGAGCAGCCTGAGCTGAAATTGTGTCTTTACCTGAAAACATAATAAAGGAAATTAAAGAAGGCAAGGCGAAAAGAACTGCACGTCAGATTATTGAATTGGGCACAATTTGAACTTCAATAAAAATCCACTTGACTCAATATCTAATTTTCGTGGTAATAGTACGCTGTAATCACCGAAATTGTACGGGTTCCTTGTCTCTCGTATAAATTTTCCGACTTTTCCATTTAGTTTCCGCTGAGAAAACATTTTTTATCCTGTCTGATCCTACGTTCAGGCACAATGGCGTTTTATCAAGGTTTAAACTGAAACTGAGTTTAGCTTTCAACCGGGATTGTAATATATTTACTTACTTATGCTCATATTGTAATACCGAAGCTTCCTTAGTTACTAAATATCTGTCTCATGACAGTTTATATTGTAGCAAGTTCTGTCATTACGTCTGACTACTCCCCACTCAAATATGACAATATTATTAGTAATACCGTATAAACAGGGTGAGTCAGATCACTCTTACTAGGCATTTTTCTCAGTTAAAATTAGAACTAATAGGGACAAAAGTTCAAAGTTTTCAAAGCTTAGTTGTGCGTAAAGTATTGGAAAAGGGAGTTTTCAGGCGTTATAAGCGGCTTCTAACAATTTTCGATGTAAGTGTGGACCACGTTACTCATCATGGGAATGTTTATTTTTAATTTTTTAAAAAGGATAATGTTTTAAAGACCAACATTCTCGTAATAATTTTAATAATATTGAATATTCAAAATAGGTTAAATCGCGTACATATAATTTATTGAATGTATCCGATTATCCCCTTCAATCGCCTCACTAAGTCACCTAATAGGTATTTCTGTCGAGTTACGTACGGCATGTCTCACGACCGCAAGCTGTGTAGACACTCGCACAAGTACCACCTTGCCATCGAAATGCCCTCTGTAATTCTTGCAATCGACCCAAATCTACTATCGAAATTAACCCTCCAGAGAAAACATTGATCCCAGCCCGACTAATTAAAGAACCGGTCCGAGTTTACTCGAACATGCTTTCCAATTTATCAATTATTAGATAGAGAAAACGAGTAATTTCATGGTAAATAATTTGCCTATGTTTAAATTTCGGATATCTCGGGGAGGGGGCTGTCCACCTGACGTCATTGGAGGTGAGGTAAATTCTAGATAGGTCAGACCAACATATTACCACACAGCAATAGTGGCAGGGCACGAAAAGCATTTGAGGGTGAATTTTCTATATTTTTCTAAAAAAAAACTTTTTCACAAAACCTGATAATTTTTTGGAAAAGCAACCTATTTGGTTTTTTTTTACTATTTTTAACACCTAAAACATACCTGAAGGTAGAAATCATCGATAGAAAGGTTCCGCAGAAAAAGTATTTCTTAGTCATTTTTCATTAAAATTTAGTTATTTTTATTTTTTTTTACCCCCAGAAGCAAACTATCAAGGGGCAAGTGACCCCCGCATTTTGTCAACATTAACAACGACTACAATATATGTGAATTTAAAATAAATCGTTGGAGCCGTTTTCCGAATTAATTGTTTCACACGTTGTTTTGGAGCTTTTGAGAATAAACTCCCCCCCCCCAAATTGAGTTAACCCAAAAAAAAATAGGAAATGGTTCCGAGGCATGATTTTTTTGAACCTACATGCCAAATTTCCAAAATTGACCAAGTAATTTGCCCGGAAATTGATGAACAGACAGGCAGAGCGACAGAGCGACAGACAGACAGACAGACATTTCGTAAAAACCACTTTCTTGGGTTCCTGTGACCTCATAACGTGTAAATGGGCAACTCGTTGTCCAGCGGGCTTATAGCAGTTTGCCGAAAAACAATAGTGCACACCACACCGACGCCATTCAAACCCACAACTTGACAACTGTATTGACAAGTCGAAAAATGGAATTTGAAAAGAATGGATTTCAAGGAATATTTTAATTAATACATATAAAATTTATGTGTCATTTAATGACAGGTAGACCTTAGGTATGATAAGTCATGCACCTTAGGCAACGATTTTAAAACTACAGTAAATTCAGTATTGGTAAGTTTAGTTTTCAGACATGAAACTCCAAGTTTATTGATAAATGATAAATAAGAAGCCTGCAGGGTTGGGAGAATAATGAAATTGCGACAGTCCATTTCCCCCCAGCTGAACAAGATCGAAAGTTTTGATGTTTTGATGGAAGAGTCCGTCTCAGATGGAGAAGGGCCGAGGCGTGGTTAGAAGGGGGGGGGGAGGTACGTTATTGAGTTAAGTTGAAAGGGGGGCAGGGCAGTTGAGGACAAAGCTGATCGACATGAGTGTTGACATTGCTCAACTGCCCCCCCCCCCAATGGCCCCCACGAGAGAGCCCCCTGTTTCGCGCTAATTTCCTACCCTGTTTCAGCCGACACTCCTTTGTTTCACGCAATTTTATCTCACTGTTCAAAACAAAAGAAGGGGTTTTTAATTTGAATTAAGGATGGAGTTCATTTATTTTTTTACATGCCACTGACAGAAAATTTAATTTCCTTCCAGCCAATGATATTTACAGTGACAGGTTAACTTGGCTAAGAAATTAGTTAAATATGCCTTTTAGGCTACGTACTCCATAATAATGTTATTATGAGAGCGTTAGCATGTACAGCTGGAGAATATAGTATACGATATACTGTGCATGTACTGTGTGTTTAAGCTGCACACGGGCTGAGGCCTGCAGCATATTACAATTATTGTAATTTCACTTTTAATAGAATTATACATTTATTGTATTGTATTGTATTGAGTATATATTTGTATAATTGGTGGCAAATAAAATTTTAGACTATATTAATGAGTTTTATGTGGTTTTCTATAGAAATTACACCTATTGCGATGAGAGCAGTACCTAATTGTGATTCCGAAAATGTGTTTAATAAATTAATAAATAACGCCTTTCGTTCTATTACTAAGCCAACCAAACGGAGTTAGGGCTATAAAGCCCTCATTTACCCTCAACTGGGACCGCCTGCTTTACATGCATGTTTGGAACTGGAACCAACAACTTTTCGGGTGAAAGTCCGAGTCCGGACCGTTACTCTACATGTGCTTTTATTTATTTATTTGTTTATTTACTCTACATGTCCTGTTTAATGTTTTTCATCTCATTTCTCCCTGTGGCAGGCTATGCGTCTTTTTCGCTTTTGTTTTAGTACCTACAAAATTTTGTATCCTACCATCTATTGTATCTACTGCAGCTAGGTATAACACTGATAATTGCTGAACCGTGCTCACCAATTAACACGAAACTCACCACCCTTAAAAAGTACTGGGGAAAATTTAAATTAGAGGAAGCTTTCGGTAGCATAATGACAATGACAGAACAATCTGATTTTGACAATATTTTAACGACTTTACTTCATACTTTCTTGCTGATTACTTTATTGTAAATTTAACAAAAATAAAATAATAATAAAAATCCCGATAAATTTAAAACTTTACAATTGCAGTTCCCTCTTTTCATTGTTTCACAAACAGCAGTTTATGAATATTCATCGCCGAAGACTGTGAACAATAAACCCCCACCACTTCAAAGTGCAGTCGGTGCAGTAACCAATATTCAAAATCCAACGGAAAACTATACAGAGAGCCCATACATTTATCGAGTTTCAAAGTGGAAACTCAGATAACCCGGTATTCACCAAGTGCTGCGGGGGCAACAACGCAACGGCGAGTTTTCAAACCAGCCCAGTTTCCACCTACCACCGAGCCACTTCAAAGAATGCTTGCTCGGGTTACTAGTGTAGCAATCAATTCACTCAAGCATTAATTATTACCTGCAAATATTTCAATTATTGTCCATTGCATGAGAACAAGAATTCAAAAGCAAAATGTAATAGCCACTAGCTCAGCTTTGTCTCTCTATGGGCAACAATTTTAACAACTTCAAATTGAGTGCATGTTATTGTATTAGGCGGGGTTTCCATCGACATCGGCTAGGGCTAAATACAAAAAACGGTGACGTGGTAGCAGACATTCAAGACTTAGGCGGGGTTTCCACCGACCTCGCTTTGCAGAATGCAAATGACATTGACGGAAATGTTTTTCTTTTTATAGAAAAATATTAAAATGTTTGTAATTAACATATCCCATGACGCTATTTTTTAATTTTAGTTTGTTTGTTTGTGATTTTACTGTATGATCATTGATAAATTTTAACTATGGCATAGAGTAAAACAAACATTTCCGTCAATGTCATTTGCATTCTGCAATGCAAGGTCGGTGGAAACCCCGTATAAGTCTTGAATGTCTGCTACCACGTCACCGTATTTGTATTTAGCCCTAGCCGGTCGGTGGAAACCGCACCTTAGGTCTGTTTCCCATGTGTATGCTACAATACATGCAGGGTTTCTGACTATAAGTAACCAAGCCACAATATAAGTTTAGTATAAATATATATAAGTATAAATAACCCAGATTTAAATTTGGTTTATTACCAAAGCTACTTACTTATAAGGCCCGTCTGTAACAACCTTAGAAATGGATGTGAAGCATGCACCGCCATGTGCCGTGCCGTGCCAGAAGTCTTTACTGATGTATTTTTTAGGGTGGTGGGCACACTCCTAAATATAGGTTCTGAACAATATGCTTCAGACTTAATGGCATCCAGTAAATTTTTCGGCATTGTCCTGGCGCGGACAATTTTAATCACGTATGAAAATCCAATTGAATAACTTTACACTAACAATGTATGCAATGTAAACAATACTTACGAATAGACCTGTAACTCCTAATCTAGCTGTCAGTTCAAATACCTACAACCCTACCTATACCTAAGACATATTAAGGGCAATCATTCCTGAAGAAGGTATTGGCTACATTCTAATAGGGCTAATACAGCTTAGCTCTTCAATCAGCTTACTTGAGACAATCCTCTACTTACAGGATCTATTGAAATATTCTGTACCATTCTCAACCGCAATAAGGTTTCACTTCAAAGGTATTAGGGTTAATGGCCTGAATAATGATTTCAAGGGGCTTAAATATCTTACGAATATGATCTTGACGATTTGAGCAGGCTAATCATGTCCAATTTTGTATGTACACAGCAGCAGGATAGTATGGCATGATGCAACTTCCTTTACAAGTATGAGAGTAAAGTTTTTTTTGCACTTGCTACGTCATGCGTCGGAGGGCATCTTAGCAGGCGGCCCTGGGCGTTTCCAGTTGAGTGTATGAGAGGGCTTCATAACCAGCTACACTAAGTTTGTTAAGTAATATACTATAGTAGAGCAAAAAGTATTTATTTATTTATTTAATTTGCAACAGCTGGTAAACTAAATATTAGTAGAATTTTGAAACCCCACAACTATGCCATTATTTAAGAGAGATTATTATTTAGATTATGAAGCAACAGAATCTAGATTTCCTAGAAAAGCCCTTGGCCGTAATATTAATAAAACTTATTTAATGATCTCACGTATTCTTCCCTTTCTTAGCTGAGAACCCATCAGTAGCTCAGAGAATTTCTTTAATTATTGTGGAGGAATTTTTAATGATGATTTTTAATTATCATCACCTAATAAGATTGGAAGTAAAGAAAAGCTCAGCCAGATCTGACCACTTGAGCCGAATAATATATACAGTATGGTCGTATGACGGGCGTTCCCAATTCCGAATCAGGCATTCCAAAACCTTTACGCCAGGTTCCTTTCCTATGTGCTACCTATTATTCCAATTACAAAGAAAGTTTTGAAACTTACCAGCACCGAGAAAGGTATTCCCATCCAGTTTTCTCCATGATTCCAGAAAATCTTTGACGTACTTTCTTGTCGTATCAACAACCCGGAAACCAGTTATGTTGATGGCTCCATACTCAACAACTTCACTCTCCCATCGATCATCCATTACCTGTAATGACGTAATTCATTTAAGGGAATAAGCTTTGCAGTTAATCATAAAAGATTGAAGAAATCACCGTTCAAAAGGTGTGGTACTAACATCGGAAATAATAATAATAAAATAATAATTTAGTAATAAAAAATCGTTTATTTTCAAATATTTTTACATTGTTTGTATACATGCAGACCCCTCCAATCAACGGTGAGGGGGTACCTAACTGTCAATTAAATGCATAACATATTATTCTGAAGGGCACTATACGGACGTAGACCAACTTTGTATGATTATTCGAACATTAATGGTGTTGTTTCTGCGTGAATTTTGGCCGCTGGCAAACTGGTGGAAGTCCTCGATGGGAACCCACACAGGCTACAAAGACAGACTGACAAGATGAGATATGATACCGTTGACGCATTGTAACAGGCGTTAGTCAAGACTTAGCATACACCTCTATGGCCAAGGCCGTGCCCAGGTTTTGATTTCGGGGGGGGGGGGGGTCAAAAGAAAATTTTTAAGTAATTTTTTAATGAATTAATGGATAAATTCTTCAAACCAAACAGGTTTACATACAAACATTTATTGGGGGGGGGGGGTCCGGACCCCATTGACCACCCCCCTGGGCACGGCCATGTCTATTGCATTAGTTTATAGTAAGCACTCGTACCTTTAGACCTATAGAAACAGTCCATATGTAAATTGTATAACAATAAAAAAGAAATACTTAACGAACATATGCATAAAATAAACTGCAGATCTACAGTAATGTAACTAACACATAATATAGTAGTTCCAAGCGAGTCTCATGATAACCGCTTATCAGACTATTGATTCCCTCAAACTAGATTATGCTTAAAACAATTAAATAGACTCTGCCAAACAATGAACATATTTTGCACGCATGGCAATGCTTGCAAAAACTAAGTTTCAGGTGAAATATTGCTCAGGGCTATAAAACATGGAATTACTCCTTTGAAACAAAACTGAATTATTGAGAGAATGGAGAGAAATATTTTGAGAGAACAGTTGCTTCGAAATTCGGTACGGTACAACAAAGTTCCATCAGTATTCTGCGGGCATCGCTCCCTTTCCATGTTTCTTGCATATAATCATCATTCCTGTTAATTACCACTAGCAAATGAAGCCAGACACGGCGCACGGTTTTTGGTGTTCCCGAGTTTCCTTATAGACAGCATATGAAACCTTTTGGGTTTCCCGGGAACACAACAGCAGACGTGAGTAAATCAACTTTGCAATTTTTTTTTAAACATAGGCAGACCTGAGTTATTTCGACGAAATTAATTAATATCTCTTTCCACAGCCGCAAACCTATTAGAATAGTCTCTGGAAGACATAATAAGACATACAAGCTTTCGTATTAAATTAGAATTTTCTGACTTGAAATATTATTACTTTAAATACGATAAATTTATTTATTTATTTTATTTTTAATAACTCACCACTTGATGAACACTGATGTGCAATACCGGCGAGGCTTAGATCAAATTAGATACGATTTTACAGAATAGCACTAAGTCTGCGGGGTAAATAGTGTATACCTCATCATGGCTATTTTAATACCGGGGTAATATAATACCCTGGAATTGAAAATGTAAACAAGATAATTTTACAATGGAAAGTGCTATTCAAAATTTGTTTGTTGCAGTTTTAACCCCTGGAGTAAATTAATACCAATTGCCATAATCGGTCCACTGGAGGCTTTGTATTTTTTAAAAGGTATTCAAAAAATATTCTTAGATGTTTGTAGCCGACAGCACTTCGCTTACAAAAAAATTTGGAACGTTTTACCTTAATTTTGTATGCCTGAATCAGATTTAATTAAATCGTAGCGAAGGATAATATTCCCATACCAACAATGGGTAGATCTTATATTAACAGATGTAAGTCATCATCTGTGACGCTGACTTATAAAAAAACGTGACAGGTAACTTAATAGGAATATAGTCAAGCTCACGGTTACTGAGTCAACTGTGGAAATTAACCTAAAAGCTACCCATCGAAGAAATTATTTCAATGTTGAATGTTAATAAATTGACTAGGGAGTTGAAAAATCAAATACCGTATATTTAGAGTTTTGTACAATATGAGAAAAGCTAATTTTGTATTAAAACGTAATCTAGATAGCATTTCAGCCGCTCGCGCCCCCTTAACGAGGGTAGGCAATGTGGAATTTAGTAAGGGAAAATTACGTGCTGTGCGCTCAACTTGAAATTCCCTCGGCTATGTTATTCTTTACAATAAAATTTACGGGCCCGATGTGAGTACGCAGTAAGCTGGACATACTGTAACTATGAAATAATTTCAAAGACATTGTACAACTTATTCCATTAGGCTTTTAGTATAGGCCCAGTACTACTGCAATCCCTGGTGGAATATTAGACGAGATACTTAAGGCCCTGCAATTACGTATTCTTTTGATTTTTGTATGCCATCATTTATGCGATTGATTTATTGCTATCACTCATTGCCATCACAAGAGTTTAACATTTAATAGATGAATTTTAATACATATGTTGTAAATCAACTGCCTTCTAAAAGTGTGTTTGTGGGTGGAGCCAGAAAAGTGGCATTGCTATAAAAATTTCAATAAGGGAATACTAAGATTCTATCACCAAAATTTTAATTACTATGCAACGATGGCCCATGCATGCAAAGTTTAGGTTGTAGAGGCCCATACTGTAAAAACACTTGTATGTATAGGCCATAACCACTGCTGTGTGTATGCGCCAATACATCTACAATAAAAAATATATAGCTCATTGGGTGACTCAAATAATAAAATGACATTATTAAACTACTCACCAATCCACTAAGCAGATAGTGGTAAGTTCTTTTACCAAGCGAAATGTCTCTAACATGGGTGACGACAATCTCTTTGGCCATGGCGGTAGGGCAGTCCAGTACGACGTATTTGTGGCTCCAACGACTCTGCTCTTCCAGATTATGAAGATAGTCAATGGCGTCCGAAGAGTTCTGAATTCTCTTGACTGATTCTACTTGAAAGCTTTCGTTACCTGGCCTCAAGCTTTGGTAGATCTGTTGCAAACGTAAGAGACCTAGAACAAGAGGATTGTATTTTGGTTAGTGTCTGCAGAAATTTAGTCCTTCTTGGAGTTATATCCTATTACGCATTTCGTATAAAATTGGATTTTTTGAATGCTAGCCCTTGCATAGTTAATATGTCTCAAACCGTGTAAAATAGCGATTACTGGCTCACAAGCACCTGTCTTCGTATCCTTTCTAGAAAATTTAATTTTAGATCCCACCGGCATCTCCTTGAGGCTATTCCCCATTGCCACCATTTCAGCCCTATATCTAGGTATGCCTCATGACATGAAATAAACAAATTAATTTTTGACACATTAAAACAGCTAGGGCCTATGTACAATACTATAGTATACACTGCAGGCTTTCAGCTAGATGCGTCAAGGGAACTTTGAGGCACGGCTTACCATATTGTAAATTTTCAGTACCGTACAATATTACAATACAACAACCTCAATCAAGCATTGTGATGGAGATTGCAAAGTCTGGTGGAGAGCTAAGAGATTAAACATGTCAAAGCACTAGTCGACAATACCAAACTATCTGAAATTACAGAATAAAACAAAGTAGAGCACTATAACCGCTCCCCACACGCTCCATATATCAGTTTCGCTTTGTTGACGTATACTCGTACATTAGTAATACAAGTTAAGCGGTCAAACTGGGTTTCTAGTTTGTAAACTGGGGATTTCAGCTAAATCTGTGCATAAAATTTTATAAAATGAAAGATTTACTTTATACAAAATTTTCCACAATATTTACGACCATTCTCAAACGTTTACAGCGCCTGTGCGCATGAATGGTAAGTTTCAAAGAACGATTTAATAGGTGTACAGGAATGGAGCCTCCCAGAAGATCGCTTTTTATACACGTGGATAAAAAACTTCAGACGTACCCTGGGCAATGCTAAGTGAAAGAATCTACCGGCTAATTCTTTTCCCACCGAGAAAAGAGACCAAAAACTTGAACGACCTTTAAGTGCGCACTGACCATGGCGGTCAGGTTAGAAGAAACTAGGAGTCTACTTCGGACACGGAACACTAAAGCTAATAAAGAACGATTTAATTAAACCTGAAGTATTTAAATAGGACATGAGTATTCCTGAGGTTCAAAAAAATTTGCAGATATCTCATATGTGTAGTTTAGTACACGCAGGAGCTTATTTTCTCTACACCATGCAGCGGTCTTAGTAGAATAATATAGGTAGGATAGCGCCACAACGACAGACTGCAGCAGGTATATTAATAATAGTAAAGTAGAGGGGGAAATTAAATATTGACCCATAAATGTCTGTTAGCTTTGTGTAATGGCATAGACTAAAGATAAATAATGGTAATGGTATAGATATTACCAAGTGTGTTATTTTTGACCATCAAATGAGGCAATCGTAATAGCCCTAAGCACTTCCTTTGTCACACTCTTATCCAGTACAATTAGTACGCAAAAACTTTTTTTTCTTCTTACGTCTGCTTTCAGCATTTCTGCTTTGAGCAACCCTGTCAGCCTGGCGGGAAAGTGAGTCTGTTTATCAACTTGAGGCACCCTAAGGGCAGACTCCTTCAGCTCGGGGAGAAAGGGAGTTGACTGTCAGGGGGAACCTCCGGATTATAGTGGATTCTGAACCACGTGGGGAACATAGTAAAGTCACACGATTAATTCGGAGGTGACCACACTCGCCACGTACGTAGACTAACTGTTATAGTCTCAGCGCGTTATCATGTCCCACCATGTTCCCCTGCCAACGCTGCACACACTACCAAGTTTGCTACAGTTTGAAACACTCTCTGCTCTAGTGGATTCAACTTGATAAGGCCGTTGGCGAAATTGAGAACTGATCTCAATGAATGTTATTAGCCTACTCATACAGCCGAACTCGGTTAGTAGAGACTCTCCCTATGCTCTGCTGTTTGAACGGACCACTTCAGCGGTGACCTTTTATGCAAGCTTCCCTGTCGTAGAGTCAAATCAAATGAATGTTCACTGGCTGAAATCGGTTCAAACCTTTTTCACTTTATGTAGCCAAGCAAGCAGCCTAATGGGGAAAAGGCAACAGGATTTGTTTTAGATTACAGGAGATAATGAAGAAAGGTGTGTGCGAAGTGAGCCCAACTTTTCCCTTTCACCGTATTCGTGAAAAAAAGAACGTGTATTTTCCATTAGCCTCCATCAACAGAACGCTCTCGTGCAAAGCTCTCCATGAAATTTCTTGGTACAATACCGCGCTGTGTTGCATTGGTAAGCCTGGATAATAACACTCCTGTTTGTTATCCTGAATATCATACACCAGCTTTCCCTCAGATTATATTTTGTTTCGCGTAACGTCATGTAAGTTACGAATTTTCTCTGAATATCGGGTCAATTGCTAATTAATAATGTCATGTTTTTCTCCATGCTTTAAATTCCTACCATCAATTACGATTTACACGTATCATGATACACATCTGGCTGCATAACTGGCCATGGGCCACGACTACCTGCAGGCTCACCTATTTTGCCTAGGTCTGGCTGCTTCAGTCCAATGCCCACTCTGCCTCAGCGGACACATAGATGCTGCCCATCTTCTAACGATAATTGATTCAGAGCCCTCACAAAAACATCACTGCACTGACAGGCGAGGCACCAGATGGCGGTAAGGCCAAGAGTGGGCGTTGGATATGTAGTAAAGTAAGTATGACATAAACTGATGGAATTGAAATATTCACGTAACAAAAGCATTTAAAGCATACCACTCGCGAAGTCATGTACTGTAAAATTAGAAGTAAACCTGCGTTGTATTTTACCACAATCTCGACAGCCAGCAGACTGTATCTAGATTAACATTCCCATCAGAAGATGGAAGGGACAACATGGCTGCTGTTGAAGGACTGAATAAAATACTACAGGCTTATTTAGACGGCCAAAAGAGAGACGCCAGCAGCTGCTAGGGATGTGAAGATAAAATGAAACTCCTCGGGGATTCTCCAATGTAAAACTTGATCTTTTACCATTTGCAGGACGTGTTTATCGCGATCCTACTGCAAAATACGTAAATGGGAAAATTTCAAATTCAGACAATTGTAGAACGACTAAAGTGATACGAGTAACCAGGCGCGGCTTTAGATGGGGACCGGATAGTTGTAACACCCCCTCCCCTCCACCCAAATCCTGGTTAATATTTTGAAAATGCGAGTTATGTGCCAAACTCTAATGTTACATTAATTTAACTTTAAAGTGACATTCTCATCATTATCTGTTTTATTATCCACAATTTTGAGGAAAAATACAGTGTCCCGAGGATGAAGGGATCTTACGAAAGCAAAAAACTCTGATTTTAAATGTCGAAACCCCCTGAAGAAATTTTCAAAGCTGCCGAGAGTCTTCGTGCGAAAGGCTAGCGGAGGCTCCCGAATGGCCCATCACATTAGTAAGTTAAGGCTTACGTAGGACATACTGTACATCACTCTAACAGTATTAAACAAGAAAAAACGCACCGTAGCTACAGTGTTTCCTAAAATCGATACACACACATACATACCGTACATAGACATATACACTAAATATATATTATATACGGTATACATTTTGAACGAGTTAATTTTAGGCTCAGGGGGTCTTGAAATGAAAAGTGCAGTGACTCTACCCTTAAACGGATGTAGGCTATAGTAGAACTTGTGCTTGTTATTAATTTTATTAGCATGGATGTCAAATTTTAGAACCCATTTCGGTAGGTAGTTAAACAGGTTTCTATTTTCGTAATAAATTAACGATAGAGACGGGTTTTGCTGCAACTGGAATTGATAAATTTTTAGTAAAAATATGTATTTAAGTTACCTATAGAAATGTCATTATTAATTATTTAGATATTTTTTCACAAAACTTATCCAGTTAATATCGAAAGCGTACTGCTTCTAAACATCAGTATGTTTCACGAAGAGTAATTATTTCCGTGCATAAAAGCAATCAAAATATCACCAGCACCCACTATTAGTAATCAATCATGAAACCTTCAGGATGCCCTCCTTCAATTTATCCCTTTCCCCCAGACTGTAGGGTTATACTTGGACAACCCCATTAAAAGTCTTCATGCACAGGCCACTTAGTAAGCAGAAATGGCAAGACAGGAAAATTAAGCCGAGGACCTGCCATCTGAATAATTTAGTGCAAGCTATCATAAGAAAACACTGACGATAGGATCATGTCAATATTTGATTACTTTGTTAATTGAATAGCTTTATACCGAAGAGGTGCTCTCAAAACAAGGGATTAATTGAAAGCGCTCCAAAATTAATGAACCGCGCTACCCCGGTCGCTAGCAGCCATCCTTCTGAAGAGGAACAGGGGTGACTGACTGTCTGTACAGCATAATTATAGGCGTAATAATGTATGGTAACTTGCCTGCAACCAAACTCTCTTGTTTAAGTACCCAATTACGGGATAAACGTCCAGAAAATTTGTAGGGGCGGCAGATTTTCCGACATCAAAAAGTTAGTTCCTAAAAACATTGGATGATGGCCCTAGCTCATTACTCCATTAAGGGGCTGTCCATTAATCATGCTTTTAAACATTTTTTAACCCCTCCCTCCCCACCAGAAATCACGTGTATTTTTTAGTACCTACAAAGAATCTTAAAATTTTTATATTACTTTTAAATACATGTATATATATGTAGGTTGCATGTTGTTTTTGACTGGCATAAAAATAATATTAAAGGAATGGTGTAATCATGCGAAAAACATATATTGTGCTAGTAACTGGCAACGGCGAGTCAAGGTCACACTTTTCGGTTTAGAAATCACGCGTTTGACGAAGAAATAAATAACACGTGATATCTTACTATACCCCTCCTCCCCCCTTGTGATATTTCGTGATTTTTGCCAAACCCCTCCCCCTCCCCCTTTCGAACCTCACGTGATTAATGGACAGCCCTTAACGGAAATTGTTCACTCAAAAACGCATTGAAGATGATTGTGAACACATGTGTTAATATGGTACCGCGAATTTCCTTCCCACAATATTATATATATTATTAATTTCAATCTTTGTCGAGAATGGTTCGCAGTAACAAAACTATGAATTTGGGGCACCTGGATTGGGTTTGAAATTGGGGCTCCGTAAATTTTTATATTTTTAATGATGCAGGCTAATAAAAAATATAAGGATATATACTGAAGTCAGGTCACATTTTCAATAGGCTGTACAATAATATTTCCGACATGTCTTCAAACTTGCTCCCCCACATCTGATCACTTCACTAAAATGGGAGCGAAATGAAGGTTAAACGTCTTGACATTGTAATGACTTTTTTCTAATCCACAGACAAGCTAAACGATAGTTTGAAATGAGTGATGTGCACATAAACTTGGGACTTGTTTTGTGGGGCGATGTCATCTTTTCTCGTAGGGATTTTGTGACGAAGAGGAGTGGGGGTTGACAAATCCTCTCAACATTCCCAATTCTATTCAACATCAACTGCAGAAAAATGTCGGTCGTTTCTGCTATTCCCCAGTCTATTATTCAGACTATTAATGGGTACGATGCGATGTTGCTAGCGGGCTTAGTGTTTTTGATGCTTTCCTATTTGGGCAATTTCCTTTGATTGTTACCCAATGTGTTGGAGGTGCCAGCTACTACCAGGCATCTCCAGACTCCATCGTCGAAGATAGTAATACACTGCTAACTCTGATAAGATAAGGCTGCTTTACTATACACATTTAAATATATTCCATTGTAATGCAGCAATGCAGAAAAACATTTGGAAAGGCATTTGGACAAAATAACTAATTACCGTAATATAGCCATTAGTAAGTAATATATTAAATCAAGTAAAACTTATAACTAAATTCCGTCATTTACATGGCCAGAAATAGAACATACATTACATCGCATGCGATGATGATAGTATGCATACTAAATTATTCATTCATAGGTATCATGTATATTTCATTTATTTCTTATTTATTTGTCTCATTACGGATAAATAATGAATTAGGCCTATATATAAAAAAGATTTTATTTAATTGTGCAGGTATACTAGTATACTAATAATTTAATTTAGGCCTATTTATACCATATAGGATAATATTTCAACCTTAAGCTTCGTATCTCTGTGAGAGTTTCCTTGGTGACTTCGTGGAACTTGGAGAAATCATGTGTAGAAAAAGAACGACGCAATGATCCACAGTGAAATTCATTAATAGTGACCGGTTTCGGATAAAATCCATCATCAAACTAACAACAAATGAAAAAACGCCAGCTTAAATACTACGGGATGGGAGTGGGAGTGGCGTTTTTTCATGTGTTGTTAGTCTGATGATGGATTTTATCCGAAACCGGTCACTATTAAAGAATTTCACTGTGGATCATTGCGTTGTTCTTCTTCTACTCACGATGTTGAGCTTCGTATATAAGCCTATAGGCTTGCGTAGTTTTCAACCTAACATACGGTAATTAATGATGGTAATGATTCTAATTTTAATTCAAATATTAATTAATAGTAATTCCATTGATTATTTTACACAAGTTTGCTTGTAGTTTAATTAAATTAAAAACGCAAACCAAAACATTGTTACAGCATCATAACCAGCAAAATACTATCGATATCGTATATCAATACGGTGTTCATATTTGCAAATCAAATATTGCTGCAACGAGTCAAGTGGCAATAAGCGAATGCCGTTTAAAATTAAACTTGGGTTCTGAATGCACTTTCCGCGAATTAGGGAAATTCCAATGCTCAATATTGTTTGAGGCCTCATATTCGTCGCACAAGAGTTGTTATTCCGTTTTCACTCACTTTGAGGGGAGATTCACCTCCAATTAAACCTCATTTTCCGAGAATTTACTCAAACACAATCCGACATGCTTAAAAATTGCCTATATACTCGTACCATAGTAGAATGTACTGTATTGGTGCATGTCTATGCTAAATACTATATACTGTGTAAGGTCACTAGGAGGGATCATTTCTGAAGATTCACTACTGAAATGTAAGCGCAGCTCGACCATTAAGAGCAAATTGGACGGGGGTCCTTCACGTTTTTTGTACAAACATGGTGCCATAAATGAGTAGAAAAATTAAGAAGCAGAAGAAATAATCTACATTTTAATGCATAATATCTAGCAAGCACTAACAACCGTTCCACCACAGCTTTTGAAGGTGTTAAAAAGACAATAAACTGTGCTCAAGCAGTGTTAGTGCGAGCTACATAATCAAAGTGGGCTTGAAAAAGTTAAACCCATGGGTCCCAACAAAACTGCTTACAGAAGTTGATTCCTGATGTCATATCTAGTGAAATATACAAATGACTAAATGTTTAAATCCTAAGGGCCCCCTATTTACGAGATATGGGGAAAAACGACAAAAATTGTACTCTACAAATTTCAAAAACCAAAACTGTTTAAGTTATGGGTGGTACATTGCCTGCTAAGGTTATGGCTATAAAACCTCCAAAAATTTCATCAAGTGTGCAGCGTAACGGCAGTTTTTGTGCTCGCGTGCTAGGACCTTCTATAAGGTCGGACTCGTAAAAGTGACTAGAACACAAGTTTTCTTATTAACGTACGTACGTACGTAGGAAGACTGTTTGTATACTGGTTACCCATTTGGTTATAATAAAATAAATAACACAATATGCAGAGGATGCATTTTCCGTTGTACAAACTGTAAGTTACATTTTTTATGGAACCTTGTATGCCGAAAAACGAATGATCATTCAACAGCCGTTAATATGAGTGGCATTGGAAATTTCTCCATTAAAGACATGATGGTCTGCACACAGCCATCATCCACGTAATAATAATAATAATAGTTCGACCTAACTTGGAAGTTCGATTTATCACGTAAATAGATCTATGTAGATTTTATTTGCTCGCCAGAACCGTCAGTCTATGCCAAGATGGTGGCCGCGTATGATGAAAAAAAAATCGTTATGAATTGGGGTAAAGTTCATTGGAATTCCAAAATAAAATATAACTAAAACATTTCAAGAACAAGTTTTTCTTATGATTAACGGTTTTTGCGATAGTGAACAATTTTTAGTAAACACGATTATTTTTTAGTTGCTCTTCATCTTGTTTTCCGATAAACATCCAGCTATTATTTTTACCGAGGTACCCAAAAGCACTAGTTACAGTGACAGGCAAAGGCGCAGACGAGGGGGGAGTGAAGAGACATGAAGGTTTAGAGGGAGTGGCCACTAACAGTGCCCTGGGGGGCCACAGCTCTGAAACTTGGGCCACATTCACGACTTATTTCCCAAGTATTCAAATTTATTAGTTCCGCTAGAATTACTTGGCCTTATTAATTCTCTTATCTGGCTTGTTCATTTGAACTCGCCCAGAATTATGTCAGTAGCGTTGGCAATACTATGAAAATACCAAAACATCTCTAATGAGTTTCTTTTCAGTAAATTAAGCACTGTAAGAGTTTTCAATTTTGTGAGACCATTGACTATACAATACAATATATTGTACATTACATGTTGTAGGAAGTGAATTAGTGTCATGAATTACAAATGCAGTAGCCTATACTATACTCTACATAAAGTATGAACAAATAAAAGCATTAATGTTTTCTCTTGACACGTCACAAACGACGAGAAACGAAATTCACGTCAAAATTGAAGACCCTATGGATTTTTGGACATTACTTGTATTGTTTTCTTATGGGTTTTTGGCCATTGGCAAACTGGTATACTTCCTAGATGTCAACCTACACCGGCTACAAGCGATAATGAAGAAGCTGAGAGCCTGAGACGCAATGAAACAAACACGTACGGTCACATCTCTCAATTATTAATACCGGTATTGCGTAGAAAAGGACATGACATTGTCAAAAAATTAATTTTCAAAATCCATCCGAGAATGGCTGATGAGACGAGACCTGGGAAGGGAATCTTTATTTGAAATAGTGGGCTAGTCTTTGACTGTTCGTTATGTGAAATATGTTATTAATGTGTATACGGTATGTATGGTTTAATAGTACAATTGTATTTTTTTTTTTAATTATTTTAGTTCTGATTAGGGGAAATTGTTATAAGTCTACCTAGGGTGAACTTACAATTATTGTGTATTAATTGCTTTATGTTTCAATGCATACTTACTTACTTACTTACAAATACTGTTGCATCAAGAACACCTTTGCACTGTGCGTCAAAACTTTATGTAAGTTCTAAACGTATATTCCCAACTGCAACCAGTAGGAATTTCATGTAGGAGTTTAGCCAAACATTTCATTAGTTTCGCTGTTATACATACAACATTACACTACTGTATATATCTTATTACGCCATTAAATTGTTTTACTTTGTGTATCCCACAACATGCAACATTGACGATAAACACAACCACATCTTTGTGTTTTGAAGCCCATAAAAGAAATAGACATGAAATTTTATGGGTTTGAATAGAAGTCGCTCATAAAAGCACTTACAAAATACCGAAGTAATATCTGATTTATTGATCACATAAAATGCTGACAGGCCCTCGTAGTTCACCCCTCAGTGGGGCTTCGCTACCGAGGGTAGAAATTATGGCAGGTACATTATGACCGTGACAAGAAGAAGCCCCCATCCTTCAGGTCCTACGCTTTATAGAGAGTTATGCGTCCCCTTTCTTATACTGTCGCCTCAGAGTTAACCTCTGAATTTAGGGGGGAAAAAGGGGGCTCACTTATAAACAAAAGAATGGCTAAAATAGCTTTACAAAACGTTCTTCATGCTTATTTATTATTGATGGACTAATACGTCTGCAGCTTGCTTCTTTTTTTTCTTTTTTTTTACCATGGAAAAGATAAAACTTATTTATTCTTCCATAGTCGATTAAAGTCATCCATATTCTCTTTCTAGTTCTAATTTTGAGAATTATTGTTCCATTTAGAACTAAAATAGGTAGGCTACCCAACTTAGCTTGCATTACCATATGCATTAATTTTTTTGTTCAAGAATTCAAGCAAAAAGCACATAACAAGTAAATTACAGGGAAAGTTTTAAATTATTTTAAAGTCTAATTTATTTTTACTGCATATTACATTTTAAAAAAAATAATGAGGATACAACAGTTTGACAGAGATTGTTGTAGAATTTAATGGAACTCAGAAGTTAGAGAGGAGTTACATGTATTTTCTTCCTATTTGATAGGCTGAGATTTTACCACTACGTATATAAAATATAATTCTGGCTAGATTTATAGATAATTCATGAGTAACACTGATAATATACATCAGTGGCGGAGCGTGCATGTAAGGCGTGCAATGCCGCATTACACTCAATCCTTAGAATGTATTAAGAACTTCATTGAAATCTATAGGAAGCCGCGAGCAAATATGATTGTATGGGCATGAAGTTATCAACGAAGCCTAAGATAATTAAGAATCTCGTCACGTTAGAATTCAAATGTTTTCTTTTTTGTTTTCAAATGTTTACTTTTTAAGAAGATAGAACATGCTATATAAAATAATGCGTGTTTTCTTTTTTTTTTTAACTTAAATAAATATTTGTGAGCTTGCACTCGCAATTATCCCACGTTCCGCCACTGAATATACTGAAAGTTAATCAGTATCACGGTCATATGCATATTTACTTCGGATGAAGTATTACGTACCCTAGTCAGGGATGGATCCAGCCCATTTTGGGGGAGGGAGGTAGCTACCCCCCCCCCCCCTCCTTGACCCTAGTACAGGCTTTGAAAATGACAAGGGGCATAATCATTACGATGTCATGTAGGAAAATTGATGATATTTTAAAGTTTCATAATTTTACTTCCTATTAGCTCCCTTAATTTTCCATTTAGCTCCTCTCTTTTTTATAGAATAAAAAAGGGCTTTTCCAAGGGACAACCAGCCTGTTTTGCTTGTGCACCTTTCTCTGCTCGTGATTTTAGCGTCCCAACTTTTTAATTAGGTCCATGTCAGTGGCCCCATGCAACCCTTGTTCGACAAAGTTTTTACTTTTATTTTATTTCCAAAATAATATATTTCCAACCTCTGCTCTTTTTTTAGGTGATTACTAGTATTCATATATGCTTTCCTTTTCATTATTTTCCATTATTGATATGAATTTATGTGCATGATGCAAGATATAATATGTTGTGCACAACTATTAGCATATACTTATAGTTGGGACGACATTTCAGGAGCAGCCCAGTTCCCCTGGCAACGGGGTCAGCCCTAATACTTCAATGACTATGACGGCCCTGCCTGTAATGAGTACTAACACAACAGGCAATGAAAGCAGAAATAACACTTTGTTAAAATATTACACCATTGTCCATTGTCATTGACCAGATTAAAAAATGGCTTTTAAAAATATTGCGACTAGCCACAGCCATTTTAGAGGGCATAGTCAGAGGAAGTGGGTGGAGGTACTTAGTAGGCGTAGAAATAAAGAGGCGAGACAATAAATGGAAAAAATTGACACTGGTCTATATTTTTGTGGACGTACTCGTATTTGCCGCATTTCCACAAAATCGGCCCTGTAATTAGGCAGAAAATTCGTGAGTTGACAGACTGACAGACTAAAAAAAAAAACGCTCTGGACTTGAAACGGGTGATTCCGTTAAAAAATTAAATATAGATATTTACTTAAATGGGGTAAGAACAAATTCTTTCCATGACAGCAGTGGCGGGGGGGGGGAACATTTTTGAGAGGATGGGGGTGGAAGCGAAGATGCTATGGATGCAGACCAGCGACCACACAACTTGTGCCAGTTAACTTATTAGACCTCCGGTGCACAACTCTGATCAATGCCAACTTATTTTCTTTGACTTGCAAAGCTCGGGGCCTTCTCTACTTCCCCCAAACTTTGATGAAACTTTGAAAAACCCTGGCAATGCCAACGGACAAGTTTATTTACGTCAGCATCACTGGCAAGATTCAGTTGGAACCGCAGATCCCTAGCCTCCTTTAACTTTCTTTGTTGTAAAGTTAAAGTTGGGGGGGGGGGGGCTCCACGAGTAAACATCGAAACCCCGTAAGTCAAAGCGGTAGGGCATGAATAATTCATATGAATCCCACAACTTAGTTACCTACGAAGCTTATATAAAATTCATTGTACACATTTTTAGTATTAATACAATAAACTGTTTCTATTGCTGATAGATTCGCTTGCAGCTTCCGTAGTTCAGAATGTCGTAAGCTACGTTCTAATGAGTGTCCTAAAAAAACGCGGAACTACTGAGGCTATTATTATACAATAGGCCTATGCATTAATAGGCCTATTTACCATGAGAATGAGACCATAATAGGGTATGGCCTATTGCCAAAAAAGTAGATGCATTTTCATATTGGTCTTAATCCTGCAATACCTTCTTAAATAATATTTTAATTATATTCCCATCGGTTTTCAGATATTTTAAACTTGCAACAATAAAAATAAGCAACAATTACTTAGTTTAATTATTTGGTGTAATAGACGATCATATTAGGATGGATGAACTCCATTCACATTGCATTGTTCGATGCATGAACACTTGTTGAGGGTGTATACATCTAGGATAAATCTGTTTTTATCTAAACTATCCTCAATATCTAATCATAAAATTAGAGTCTCAACAAATTTGGGCACCTACTTAGTAATAAATGGTCCATTACTCACATGAGGCAAAATGGCTTGCAGTAAATAGGAAATTCCTGACACGTAACACGTAAAAAAAGTCACAATCTTAAAGCATCTTAATGATATTAATCGCAATGAAATAAAACGGAACATAGCTTAAGTAGCCTATCTCTATAATAACGTTTTCTATATCTTCAAGTCAAATTTCAAATTTCCATAAAATTCCGATCACAATGGCACTTACTCCCTGCTTGGAAAACAATGGCAAATTTACTACTAATGTAAGCATTTGTTTACATCGTATCGTATCCAAGTAAGCATTAACTGAAGAGGTGTATCATGCGATAGGCTGCGGCCTGGTATAGTACACATAAATTTGGAACAGCATGAAACTCACGCTAACGACTGTTTGATGTTGCCGGGATACGAGAATCCGCATAAATACTAAGTTGATAGAAAATAAAGTCAGAAGCCAGGGGAGGTTTTTGTTGGGGGTGAAATTCCTTCCCTTTCTACTTCCATTTAGTTTGTTCATATGAAATAAACTAATTTTTTACTCCAAAATAACAGATGCTTATATTCTCCACTTCACGGATTTTAGTCAATATACGGTCGGAATCCTTCTATCCTCCAATTTATGAAAAAAAAAAATGAAGGAATGCGATGAGTATCTCATTTTAATGAATGTACCTGGTATAATAATCTACTGGGTTATTGCAAAATAAACCTATGTTGCATTATGTCACCAAACATGCAGCTGTGACAGTGAGAAAATTTCGGGTTGTCATCCGCATCTTGGCCTTGAGTTAATATTACTTGAAATTGCTTACATATTGTACCATAAAAAGTCTTATGCCGATGCTAACTTACTATATACCAGGTAACCGGGATATAGACATTTTCGGCGTTTCATTTCACTATTCGGGAGGAATTATAAGTATGAATGCCGTACAGTATAGTCACAGTCTGTGACTCACAGGCGATAACAGATGTAATACTCAAACCAAAGAGTAGAACTGTTATTTTCATCAATTGAAATGTTCATCATATTCCTACGTGGAATAATTAATTTCTCATTTGACTGAGCATGAAAGGATAGCTACCCCGAATATCAAAACGATCCCCCTATGACTTTTAATCAGAGCAAATCTCAGGGGCAATTTCAAAAACAAACTGAAATTCAATATGACTCTGGGGAATTCTCCATATTGGGGACTCCATGAAGGGTAATAGTGAAAGAAAGTTTCAAAAAAATACATTTGTCATTCGGCAGATAAAAAGTCTGACTCAACAATCAAATGGATTCTATATTGATTTTCAATGGCAACCATTTCAATGCCTCTCCTTAAGAGTCTATGAATTTCATTATTTACATCAAATTAATTTTCGATAACCCATTATGATTCCAATAATGAGGGAATATCGGAAAGATAAAATTTTTCATTTTTGGTTTATGGCTGTTGGTTTTATTCGCTCGATTCCATCTCTCCATGTTGTGCTCGTATAGTACTGTATTATAGAAACCTGGTACTCGATGTCATCTTACTACAAGCAATAGTGACAAGTTAAAAAGCTTACATCAGGCTTGACACAATGTAACAGGCGTAGATTTTGTCAAGTGATACAAGTGAAAGAACCGGTACGAGCAAACCCTATTTAGCAATTAGTATAGGTACTATAACTGTAATAGATAATAAGGAGTACTGTAGTTCCATCGTAAATAATTTTCTAGGGTTTAATGTCGGCTGCCGCGATTTTACCTATCCCAATGCACTGGAATGATCAATTCACTGATTGCATAGCATATAAATACTACACCATAATAATGTCATCGTATAAAATGCATTGATCAATTTCTTTTTTTAAAAAAATCAATTTTTCCTCAAAACCATAACCTTGCTTGGGAAAGCATCCTGTTTGGTTTTTTACTCTATTTAACACCTAAACATAGCTGAAGTTAAAATAGTATAAATAAAATAAATAAGGACTTTTTATTGTTTCTATTACTAAGCCAACCTAACGGAGTTAGGGCTATAAAGCCCTCTCTTACACTCAACTAGGATGACCTGGGACCGCCTGCTTTACATGCCCTCCGAAGCATGGCCAGAAAATGTAGCCAGTGTGGGACTCGAACCAACAACCTTTCGGGTGAAAGTCAGAGTCCGTACCACTACGCTACATGTCCTGACTATCGATGGAATGGTTCAAATGAAAAATTATTTTTCAGTCATTTTTCATTACAATTGTCACCCGCAATATAATTACAAAGGCTTTCACGTTACGTAACGAAGCAGCATTTTCCGGGATGACAGGCCGTGGTTGTTTTAAAAGCGAACTTCCAAACTTTTCGTCAACATCTACGGTCGACATGTTCAGTGGAACTACGGACTTCTAAGATTGTATCTCGGAGACTCTGCAGCAAGATGTCAACCGCAGATGTTGACGAAACGTTTTGAAGTACGCTTTCAGAACGGCCACAGCCTATCATTCCGGATTCTACTGCTTAGCGATGTAAAATAGCATTAACCTGGGCTAATTCAAATTTTGCCAGTTGTATTAGCTTACAATACATATTGTACCTTTCAAACGCTGCCACATATTGATACCAAAGCATGTACAGTGCATAAAAGACTTTTAGCGGATAAATTATATAGTTTAGTTATGCACATATGAGCGGCGAAGCACAAAGGTAGTGACAGCATAAATTCATGGACAGATGCTTTTCCATATACCAATTTATTTTTATTTTTATTACATTTTGCAGCTTCTATAATAAAGCACTCTGCGCTTGGTACGGTATAAAAAAGCCCTGGCCATTTGCATGTGAAACCATAGGCAATTGGAGAGCAGTGAGTTCAAAGGCTGCATGAATTGTATGGACCCCTCTGACCATTTTGCGGAATGTATTCGCGTTCAATGTACCGTTCAGATAAATGTAGTATTTTCAACTTGGTGTTTTCGAAATTTCCGTTTTTGAACATTTATTGTAAGTGAATGGTCACGTCATAGACAGCGCATTAATTGAATGGAGACAATTGATGATACATGTACGAGGCAAATTTATTCAGATAAATAATAATAATAATTCAGAATAATTCTGATAAATAATAATAAATAATTTGTTTAGATAAATGTAGTATTTTTAACTTGGTGTTTACGACATTTCCGTCTTTAAACATTTATTGTAAGCGACTGGCCACGTCATAGACAGCGCATTAATTAAATTGAGACAATTAATAGATGCACGAGGTAAATTAAATAATTTCATTCAAAGTTGCCACAAAATAATCGCATAAAAAAACTGGGGGAAAAAACGTTCCAAAAAGTAGGTAGCTAGTGGAAATATCTGCAGTAGATAGTCGCACAACGTACATTCGAATCAGTTAGGGGATGAGCGAAGTAAATCATACTATATAATATGTATGAACTAGCGTGTGTTTTCAAATGTGACCTTTATATAGGTGTATTGTGCTGGTGTATCGCTTACCTGGCTTTAGTTTAACATGTGTATTGTCATTCAATGCATAACTCCAGTTAGTTATATATTCAATGGTATTATAGAGGGAAAATCTGGCGAAGAGTGCACAAACCATTGTGATTTGCTTGGATATCACCAACCAGCATGACTTTTTACTTTTTCCTCGATTTAGATTCCCAGAAAAATCTATCAGTTTTTATTTATTTTTTATTCAATTTTCTAAGAAAGTTAGTAAAGATTTAGTCTTTTCCAGTATTAGATCTAATTTATTACACATCATTAAATTATTTTTCAATTTAATTTTTAATTTTGTTATAATTTTTTTCATGAATTGTACAATGCGAGAAATTAGAGCCCCCAGGACCCAGTCATTTTTATGATACAATTACAATACCAAAAATACAAAATATCATGCCAACATTATTTTATTTATTATTTATTCACCGTAATAATTTTCACCACAAACACAATGCACATGAACAAATAGTAACTTCAACAACGAAAAGCCTATAAACTAAACTAAAACTGAACCAGCACCATAGTCGAATCACAAATTCCTTAACCTGCAGTGGGTGCCCCGTATGCAATACCAAAAATTAAAAATATGATGTACGGTATAAAATAGTCTCCTACAATTTGAATAAAGTAGGTGAATCTTTTTTAAATTGCATAGTAAATTGAATAAACATTAATAATGATCAGATGATTTTGGAGTATCGATTTTCTAAGGTCTAGAGGTTAATTAATTTTCAACGTAACTATTACATTTTTGGATTGTAATATAATACTTACCTATAAAATGCTAATAAAATACAGTACACATAAACATGTATCGTCATGGTATGGTCGAATCATTGCTACTCGTTGGAGTGAAAATAACAACTTGGTGGAATGGTATTTTTTGCCTGTTCGATTCTGTGCTGCAAATATAAGCCTCCAGATCACGCAGTTTATTTCAGTAATCGTACCTAATATTTCCGACTGAAAAACTGGAATTCAATTTTAGCGGGAAACCCCCGGGCATAAAACACGGTCCACCACTCGCAGATCAATTAGTTCCCAAAAAGGGTGAAGGGGGTGATGCTTTTGATTTACCAACTGCACACAAATATAACGCCCAAGTCACGCGCCCAGCAAATTGGGATTCCAGTTTCACGCCCTCCAAGATGTATGGTTGTTCACAGTATAACTGTTCTCGTAGCGTGTGCACAACTTTCCTAGCCCCCGTTGTCACGTTTCTGCTTACTTTACGTTACTACCAAGGAGAATTATCTAAGAATTCTCTTTGAGGTTTCTCCAGTTATGTTGGGTTAAGGCAAATTTGCTGTCATATCATTCCATTTGCATATTTTGTCCCCCATAGCTGTATTTTCTTCTTTACAACTTGATTCTTCTCCCGTTCTGCAAAGATTACAATTCTTCGCCTTAAGCTAGTTTTTATCGGTTGTTTTTCAAGATTAACAAATCAGTTCTACCTGTGCAACTACCTATTATTGTGTTTTTCTGTGATGGCAAGTTTGACCTTCAGCCAAGAAACAAATGGAGTACTGTAACTTTAGTTTTATGGGTGAAGCAGACGAACTGGTTGCCAAACTGATAAGTACTCGTAGAAGGACGTATTAATAGTTAAGTTAAGAATGGGCTTTTTAAGGGAAGGTCCTGCACAGAGGTCCGCAAATTGTTCACAGATGGCAGAACTGACCCATTGCTTACAACTTGTCAAAAACAAAAGTCTAACTTTCTCCTTGTTGCCCATGTAATCGCCTTAGGACGGCCGCCCTCATGTTGCTTCTCGTGAAATTTAGTTGTGACCCCCGAGCAAGCCTACTACTTAATTTCCCTATCCCAGTCTGCTTTCGGTTTTCAAAATTAAACACCTCCCTTCCAACTGATTCACACATCTGGAAATCTCTCCTTCAACAATAAAATAGGTAACAGTAACAGAAAATTACCTTACTCATTTTTTAGGCTACCTACTGCAAAGAAAATCATGAATTTTTTTCACCTTTTGGTCTCAAAGAGAACCCAAAAGTAAATTATATAATATTATTGTAGGCACCCAAAGCTATCAACACCTAACTGCTGTTATATTAATAGAAAAAGCATATACTATTGTAGTATGAATCAATATTTGTAAGCATCATTTTTCAAATCGCATGTGTACAGTTCTAGGATAGAGAGTGAGAAATTTCCATTATTACAAGAGTTTGGTAATTAAGAAAATTATTAATTGCTTGGAGCGTCAGTCAGTTATTGTTCGTGTCGCCTTATTAAAACTACACCAAGACCAATTATAACGACAGTTATTCATTCTTGACGCACTATACTTGCAAGTTTTAACAGCTGTACCTGTTACTCTTTCTCCAGCATGTGATTTCACTTGTCAGCTGCCATTTTAATTTATATGACACGAATCAAATGAAGTTTGCGCCATGTGAAATCAAGATCAAAACATTTTCCTTGTTGACCCTCATATTTTTTACATTGATTAAAGACAATATTCATGCTGACTCACAATAAGTCGTTTTAAAAACTATACGGATATTTTAATAACATTTTATTAAGGTTATCCGCATAAAAACAACGTAATGAATGTATCTAATTGACCACTTCAGTCGCCTCTGTAGGTTAGTTAGTATCCGTGTTGAGTTACGACAATCTCCTCGATAGCATGGCGTTTAGAGACTCGCACAAGTGCAAGCAAGCTACCACAGCTGCCTTATTCTCTATATTAAGTTAGGTGAGGAGACTGAAGAGATTATTGGGATACATTCATTAAAATGTTTCTATGGGATTAATCATTTAAAAAAACACTATGGGATTTTGTTAATTTGTCAAAGGGGGTCATATCAACGGTGCCAAGACTATAGCCTTTCTCGCCCTCCGCAGCGCCCAATGCTGAAAATGCACATAAAGCTTTAGAAATACCTTTGCCAAGGTTAGACTCAAAGACTGAGTAGACAATTTTCAAAGTAATAATGGCTTGGAATGGAAGCAGTGTCATTAGCGCTAAACCGCACTCTGCATTGTTCCATGAAAGGAGATTACCAACACTGAATTATCTATTAAGATCCATTTTCACTAATAAATAGAGGTAAAACTTGTTAAACTTCAAATAGCTCTTATTTATCGATTATGAGACCTCGTCCCGAGTAGAACCATATCAATTTCAACGTCAGTGTTTTTCTTAATAATATAGCCTACTGCGTTAAATTGAATATTTCTGGACTACCCAACCCGATTATGAATTCAAAGGGGGCAAAATATACAAAATTACAGTCCGGACGCGACACGTTTTTTTATGTATAAAAATAGGGGTTTTGCCATTCTGGACTTCCGCGCTCATTTTGTTGTCAACCCCAGACTCTCCTCAGAGTGGGCATAAGTTGCATGGTATGGAGGTTCGTTCAGATTTGAGAAAAGAAAATGTTGTATCAAAAAGTTTACTCAATACTCTCTAGAAGCAATGGCATTTCCCCCGTTGAAGCAGAAAGTAGCGCCAGTAAGTAAGTTGACCTAATCAGTGGGATTAGTTAAAGTAATTAAGTAAGTAAAATAAGTAATCATTGCGTACGTTTATAGGCAGATTGTGATGTCTGTTAAGTTAACATGCTTGAAGTTGAGTTTTCTAATACTGTGAACTAATTTCCTCTGATGTTATTTATTGTATTAAATATTATGTAAAATCTTACATGAGTAAATAATACCGGATTTGCATTATAGGGGCATGGTTTTGCTAGATATAATAATAATAATCATGAAAACACGGGGTTTATTACGGAAGTGAAAATGCGAAGAGCGAGTGGTGAGGTATGTTGTGCATTCTAATACGAGTAGAGCTCATGCAGAACATACAAATACTGATGGATAAACTGCATTAAATTAGCTTAGTAATTAGTTAGGTAAGTACTTACCGTCATGCGAGTCATAAAGATAGATGATGTGTCGCCAACCATAGTAACGGACTACATCAATGATGGCCTGATGGTAGTCGGGGCGCATAGAAATAGCGTAATCCAAAAAACCTGAGCTGGGTGTCAGCACCTTCTCCGGAAACCATGGTGTCACAAAAGGCATTTGGAACGTGTTGCTGTACGAGTGTAGTGTGTCGAAAGAATCCGGGGAAACCGCCCCCAGCATGGAAAACACCCCTCTGGAAAACTGGTTACAGACTGGAACAAAGGAAAACAATGTCTTTCGGATGTTTCCAGGTGGAATTTTCTTAAAAAAAAAAAATGCGCCTAACAGAAACAAAATACAGGACAAAATTCGCATGAGAAAATTAGTTGCATTGTGCGAAATTGTAAGATATAGGCTATACACATTATTATAAATATTCTAATATTGTCCGATAACCATTCAAGTGTTCCAGGAACCTTCTGATGGGTAGAGCATCAGTCCTGGCAACTGTCAGGTGCATACAAAACTGCCAGTATTGTCACTGCTATGCAGTTCTAGACCAATGAGAGGCAGAATGATATCCGATAGTTGTATTTCAAGCTTCCTTCCCAGATGAGGGTAAATTTTTTAATTAATATGACAGTGTCTCAATACTGTGACAATAATATTAAGTGCTTAAGCTATTTCAGTTTCTATGCTACATCATTTCAGCTAATGTAGATGTAGCTAAAAAAATTACTATTTCAATTTGAATTAATCTAAGTGCTACTTAGCCGTAATTTGAGGAATTACACTACGGTACTTCCTGTTTATAGTATTGATATCTGGCAACATTATGTCAAGAAAAATGTGAACCCTGTTGTTGGAATATGACCTGTGGCCCCCATAATCCAAAAAGAGATTACCAAAATCGTTACACAACGCTCAAAAAACTTAATGGTCAGTCACTCGTGACTGTATACAGTGTGAACAGTACCCAAAATACAAAGTTGTCTCTTTTTTTTTAATAGTTTTTTAATGGCGTTTGCAAGTTGTATCTTGCTCTTACGCCCAATTGTCTCTTTAGGTGTCCATTAAAATTATTAAATAAGGTGAAACTAGTATTGTGTACAGTCTGCGAATTCAATGCACTTTATGCCATTAATTAATGTAATTGGTTGAAATTAAAACCAGATGCTAAAGCAAAACAAACTAGACTAATAATATTCTGTTAAAACAGAATTTGAAAACACATTGGACTGCTGGAGAACATTAGAGAAATGAAAATTTGCGAAAACTCTGAAAATAGGAAATTAATAATAGTTGCCATTACTAACGCAACAGTTGCAAAGCTAACGCCCTAAAATATTTTCTCAAGTGAAAAAGACAAATTCAGGAGGCGTTGGAATGCCATGGCAACAATGTAAAAGGGGGAGAATGAAAAATTATGGGATATTTAAAATAGATGATGTAGGGGGTAAATTGTGCGTACCAGAAAGGACAGAAGGAAATGACGACTTGTAGACAGTCAGTTCATCATGGCCTCCCCTGAATATCATCAGCATCAATTATCTTAGGGTAACGGAGCGGAATTACCTGCATTTAGGTAAACTGCCAGGCCCTTTCCAAAATGACAGTAACAATAACTAAGAATCCAGTACAGTACCAATAAAAAATTCAATATAGTATTTATAAATTACATCGGCAGACTAAGGCAACTTTCTTACAGTGTACCCTTAGGTGGGGAACATTGAAAGATTCAATATTCTATTTAGGCCCACAATTGAACAAAAGGAGATACCATAGGCTGAATAATTCATTTTAACTGTAGAAAGTAGTACACTGGTAACTGTTAAGGAACTCAGAGGGTAAATGGTAAAGTGGGAAAGAGTTATAATGCTATACAAGTGTTAGAATAAAAAAATGACATGATTAATTAACCAAGAAATACAGCCGAAATGTTGTTCATTTATTTACGTTTTGTTTGAAATTTAACATTTCATTAATTAGTAATTGAGTTTACCACATGATTATTATTTAGGTCCAGTTCTACCCGCAGGCGTGTCACCTCTGAACTAATCGTGGGACTTCACTGTGTTTCCCAAGTGGTTCGGAATCCACTATAAACAGGAGGTCCACTGTTCTATAGGCTGGCGTAGGACAGTGAAGTCGGGGTCGCTCTATGGGCCCAAATATGAGGCCTTAGTCGTTATTAACCCGACGAACACTACTACTACTACTACCCGCAGGCGTACTATGCCGTTTAATACTAACATAACCTAGGGCTAAAAATGTAAACAAGACAATTTTTTTAAAATGGACTGTGCTACTCTTAAATGGTTCTGTTTACATTTTTAACCCCAGAAGAAGTCATTCTTTAAACGCCATAGTACAAACTTACTAAATATATTATTTAAGTTTAAGTTATTAGTATTAAGGGGGCCCAGCACGGGAGAAATCCTTTGGGCCACCCATTCTTTATTATATTCTCACTTTGTATGTAATATTAAAAAAACTCAATACATTTTATTTTTATTTTAACTCAGCTGGCTTATTATGTCGTATAGTATTAAGTTAACATTAAACTGCATAGCAGCGGGATTACTATGCCGTTTATAATTAAATTATTCTTGGGGCTTTTTATGCCGTTTGGTACAGGGGCGGGCACAGCGATATTTTTTAGGGAAGGTTCATCACCAGGGCTGCCATACCAACTTTTTTCAAAACCGGACAAGGGCCCAAAAGGCGTTTTATCTAGTCATAATTATTTTTTCGTGAATTCCAATTTTATCCACTAGTATATTTTTTTCCAGACGCGTCAATTTAAAAGTTTAAAACTGTTTGCAGTAGGTAGTCTTTTTTTAAATTTCCTTCAGCAATCAACAAAACTTAATAAAAGATGTTATGTGTATTTTTTTTCAATTTTCAATAAAATTTTCGAGGGGGGGGGGGGGGGGTTATGACCCCTATGACCCCCCCCCCCTTGTGCCCGCCCCTGGTTTAGTATTAACTTATTCTTGGAGCTAAAAATGTAAACAAAACAATTTTGAATTCCACTTTCATTTAAGAATTAAAACATTTTCAATCCCGGGGTAAGATTAAAAATAATCACCATAAGTAGGCCCGCTGCTGTTGTAGTCTATACAATTTTCAGCACTTTTATTTTTCTTCAAACAAGGCGGATTTAAATAGAAACATAATATACAGTACTAGTACAATATATCCTGATAAAATCCTCAAGAAGCTAAATAAAAATTACGATCGCAGCAGCCCCATCCGAGATCTCATAGTTCAACCGCAAGAAAATAACAGCAAAATAATGCCCTCTTTTATGTCAACCACAACAGAGCCTAATAAACGATACACAGCGGGAATAAGGGGGAGCCGAGAAGTTGAGGATGATACCAAAGAGATGACGACAGGGCCGGGGCCAGGGCCTCGGAGGCCCTTCTTTGCTCTGGACCCACGTCCTCATGATAATAGGGCCCAGGGGGGCCTTTCTCAGTTTATTGATCTTAGCGACGCAGCAGCGCCAGCTTTACTCCTCATATTTCTTTTACTTTGCGTCCTGCGGGAGAAATGAATAGCGTTTTATACTAGATTCTCATTAATCCTGGCAGGGTTCATCAACAATCGCGTTATTCGTGCCTCGGGCAACTTTCAATCTTTCCCTCAATGAGAACTTTATTTTGTGAAAGTCACTCTATTCTTTCTCATGCCGCTGTTTATTCATTGCGACAGAATCCAAAATTGTTTTTAGTTACTATGGTACAGAGTTTTTCATTGTCTTGAGTTGGTTATACAATAGGTCGATTTGATTGTTGCCACAGGCTTTCCAGCTCGTATTGTACAAAGAAGCACATAGTTTTTTATGCTATAATTTTTCTCACCATTTCCCAACTTAACAAGTTTTACAATGGAAGCGCCTAGAAGCCAAGGGGTGCAAATGACATTAAGTGCACTATGCAGTTATTCTAACTGCTCTTTTTCCTAGGAACCAACAGGCCCATCGGGACCTGTCATTTTATCTAATACTAGAATGAATCGAAAAGTGGTATACCTATGCGTCTGCAATAAATTGAGTTACAAATTTTATCCTAAATTATCTCGAATATTAATATTTGCCCCTTGCACCCCTCCATATTACCAAATAAATGACATTTTTATTTCCTGAGAATAATTTTTAGGCAATATTGCACACAGGCTTTAATACAAATTGTCTACAGTCAATTGTACGATGCGCCATGAGCAATTCCCAAAAGGAAAATGACAAAAATGTATCAAATAAAAGTTTGTGAACTAGGTATCTCCAGCATTTCTATTCTTTAATCTTCACTTTTAAGGCGAATTACCCCTTGGAGAGCGGTTGCTAAATCCTAACATCTTTTCCTAGCCCTAAAAGTTCTCTCAAAACCACTCTAATCCAATCTTCCACGCGTGCAGTATGATTCGCTGAAATCCTTTGAGTATCCTTTATATTATTATTCTTTACGCCCGTTCTTGAAGCTTTTTGAAATTTCAGCCTTTCCTTATGGCGATTATTTACATTGGGTTGAAGCTGCTCTCAGCCATGATATTTTTGCTAACCCCTTTGTTAAATTTTCTCTACAAAAAATTCCATTCCACACGGTTGATTACGTTTATAGATTTACTAACAGAGACCCACTAAACTGTAGTACCGCGTACTTACTGGCCAACGCCAACTAACCCTAAGGCATAGCACAAATGCTACCAGCAGCCTGATCGAGGCGATTATAATACCGGTATTTATTTAATCCCCTGGTATTAAAAATGTAAACAAGATAATTTTATAATGGAAATTGCTATTCAAAATTTGTTTGTTTACAGTTATAATCCTAGGGTATTTATTTAACCCTGGTATTATAAACGCCTCGATCAGACTGCAGGTCCGGATAAGTTTCAATGAAGGGAATAGTCCGATATTTAAATTAAAATAGTGTATTTTCTTTGAAAAAATAATAAAAATAATCATAAATATATAATAAAAAATACCCTAAAATAATGATTATTTCTGAGCAGGTTATGATATACAGGTATGTATATGCCCACTGAACATACTGTATATGCATCTGCAAAGTCAATGTATACTGTCAATATGATTACAAGTTACAAATTACTTGACATAAACTTTATTAAGTGCATATCCCCGCGTAAAGAAGAGCAATTTGAATAAACCCCTGTGTTCAAATCAAACAAAGCCTCTTTTCAATTAACCTCATCTGTTATATAATCCAACCTTTTCAAACAAAAAAGCTAAAACAAAAAAACCTAAAAGAAACGCACAGATAGCAAACTGCTTACAGGATAAATCCACCCTTCTGCTTTCCCATTATATTAGCCAACACCAAAATTTCTAAAAGTCTCCGCTGGGATTTAACAACCGAGGAAAATAAAAATTCTTTTGTTAATGACGGTCTTTCTAAAGAATGCGCGGTGGCGGCAGCCGTCCATTATATAAAATCCCAACATTGTCTACACAATGCTGAAGGCTCTGACCATGAGAAGACGTGATGGACTCATATTTTTATGACACTCATAGCCATAGAATACCTAGACCGCTTAAAGACATCAAATATAGTGGGAAAATTTGCCCTAATTATAGGTATAAGCTGAAGACAATGCAATGATGACTCTGCCTCTCTGAGTGTGGTCACGACCAATGGTTGCATATATTTATCATTTTCTTTTTCCTTACTAGTGTTAACATATGATTGGGCAGAAATAGTCCATGTTGGTAGAGAACTAGATCATGAAACGGAAGATGGAGTTTCGGGACTTGTCATCATTATCATTGTCATCAGTAGTTTCCGCTCAACCATAATTGGTATCGTTATCGTTTTTAATATTAACAGAATATTTGATATGAAGCTCAATATTATAACTATTATACTAATTGATCAATAGGAAGTACGGGGTCACTTGTGCCGGTTCTTCAATAAACTATACATAATGTACGAACTGATCCTTGTTACAAGACATAACAAAACTACACTCGTATTCCAACTAATTGTTTTCACTAATTTGGTAGGTAGGTACGCTAAAATGCATTTTGGAAGAAGTTCGTGCTGTTCCATCGTCATGCCGCAGCATATATTTTTCATCTATGAAACATCATAGGATCGGAACTGGTCTAGGCATTCTACGACTATGATGAGGCCTCAGCGTAGCGGCTCACGTATCCCTCACACAATGGCCCCGAGTATAAGGCGACTGTGGTTATTTATGGGGGCTTCCCGGTAAAGGGGATAGACAAGGGGGCAGGGGAGAGGGGGGCGACGCAGTAGCTCCAAATAAAGCCGTTGGTCCAAGCTGATAATCCCGCCCGACGTGACTTGGATAGCGTTTTCTTGTCTTTCACGTAACCTGACGATCTAATGACTCTATCTTAGTCCGTTGTGAGAGAGAGGAGGAGGAGGGGGCTTGGGATGCAAGTACTTACCTCCAGGTATTTTATTTAGGAGAGAGGGAACTTAATGGTCGATTTCCCAGCGACCTGGTGTTAATCCGACGTGAAACGTGACAAGATTTTCCATGGAACAGCTACCCCATCGCCATTCCTCCTTTATGGCAACCTTTTCGGCCACCTTATTTTCAACCATAAGCCGTAATTCCACAGCATAAAATTTAATGACTTTATTTATTATTTATTTAATCATTTTTAACTATATTTACTTGTAGCTTTGCCTTACTGTTAATAAGTTGGTTTTAGGAGTACCGTATATTCAATTTTCATGTATTGCCATGACAACAGTGGTGTATTTCTTTTAATTGCTAGCCAGGAAGTAGTACTATTGTAGTAATACTGAACAAATATAAACAGTCTCGTCTTATTTCCTTCAACATTACATTGGGAGGAACCGCACCAACCGCAGTGACTCTATAGCTGCCTAACTACTAAAAAATTGACTTAGTATTTTTAATTATTGTCTAAGGCTCGAATAAGTCTTTAAATATAATGTTCTAGGCCTAGTAGTATTTGCCTACTTAATGAAAGTACCTTCACAGAGAAAATACATTAGTATAGCCTTCCTTTGTGTATGATTTAAACTAATCTTTCCACCACCTAAAAAATTCAATAAAATGCCACTAACATGTATTTCTGTTGGCACAATAGCCGTAGGTGTGTCTCTCTCTTGTTGATTATCATGAATCAAGAATCCCCGAGGTCGAATGTACCTGAGCAAAGCTTGGCTTAACCTAATCAAAGCGTTGACGAAGCAGCTGCGGTAAATCAAGTTACCCCTTGCATCCCCGCCTTCCCAAGTCAATGGATAGTTTTAATCAGTTTCCCTCGATTATTGGAAATTTCCGGGAATTCACAACTCCAGCTGTTGGACACGGCGTACTACATGATGGTTACAGCTTGACGAAGGGTTCAATGATAATCTCTTTTGCTGCTTCGTCAAGGTATTTTGTAAAATAGTGAGAGATATTTTATTTCCTAAATTATTTGGGGGGTAAAAGGTGCATATTTTGTATGCCTGCATTCTTGATATTCCCTTTTCATTTTCAGACATCTATAGCAGAGTTACCAACTCAGGGACGGATCCAGCCCATTTGGGGGGAGGGGGGTAGTTGTGGGTCCAAAATAGGAAAAAACATATGTATGTATAGGATCGATTAAATCATCAGAGCGTAATAAATTAATTTACAATAGATTTACCAAATTTTGGAGGGGCAGCTACCCCCCTGCCCCCCACCCCCCCCCCCTTGTATCCATCGATGTACCAACTTTAGTTCCAGATATCCATACATTCGTCTTAGCAGAGCTACCAACTGCAATTGCATATACCTATATATTCGTCTTAGCAGAGCTAGGTACCAATTTGATTGTAGTTGCATATAGGGTACGGTACTGACAAATCTATATATTCGTTTTTCTACTTGCATAATTATTTATGATTTTCTTAAATTATAATCGGAGAAAGCTACCAAATAAGCCTCAAATATTTGGCAAACTTCAGAATAGAGAAAAGTTGTGGAAGTAGGAAAAGTTTTACGGTATACACTGTACAGGGTGGTCCAGATTCGTACCGGTACATGAACGATTTTGTCGTTCAAAATCGCGCGTAAACCAAATTTACCGTTACGATAGGGGATATCAAAATCTGAAAAGAATGTTAGTCATAGTACATCTGGGCCTCTATGTTTAACCATTTGAAACATTGAGACAGCCAATCATATCGAAGAACAACTGTTAAATACATAATAAAGAGTGGCTTAAATTGGCTATATAATAATAATAACAGAAATCCATAACTGAAATGCATCAGTACGGTAGGCTAATTAATTTTTTATGACTAGCAAGTATATTGATAAAAATAGAAAAGGGTCAGACATTGGAATGACCCATTTCTTATTATAATATATAGTAGGTAGGTAAGGTACTTCAAGTCTTAACCTCAATCTTCTGCAACTATTTGCCCCTATTTTAATCTTAAAGACCGTACTGCACTACACCAAGAAGAAAAGAGGAAATACAAGAGTAGGATTGAGTGTAAGAAGTGCTAAAAGGGTATTCAATGAGGCTTTGGCAGTTCGACAGTCGGGTCAGTCAGTGTATGACCAGCAGCACGGGGGCGAGGTTATTTTCGGGTTAATGCTTGCCTTTTCCGGTTTTCCCTTTTACAGACAGAGAATAGATCGCTCTTTCAAAGTTTTCCCTCCTCTCCCACCCTCTTGTCCCTCAGCAAACCTCTTGTTTGAACCTTAATTTGTATCAGTCTATTGCAATTGAATAAGAGGTAGTAGCTAAGGAAATCAGGTTAAGTCATTTCGTAGTTGGCAATAGCTTGGTGTGCAATCGAGTTAAATCCTCTACAAACTACTCTTATTAGAGTCTTTGCACACGATGTACGGTACATCTTTGAGGGCAAAGTAGGTGTCTGAATAAACACAAACTAAACTGACAGTTTTTGCCCAATTGCAGTATCTCCGACCAAGGACATACCATCGGAAATTATTATCGGTATGATTTTTGGCCTATTCGCACATCTGGTGCAATAGCGACGTAATTGTATCACAATTGTATCGCAATCTCGATTGAATTTTTTCTAATTGTTAGTCTGGAAAATTTTGACATAAATTTAAATTACAATATTTTTTAGGATTCGAATTATTTTTCTAATATAAAATTATGTTATACTAAGATTCAGGATAATGGATAACTCCAACCTTGATTTTCATAAAAAATTGCAATTACGTCGTTTTTGCACCAGATAACAATATAGTTTCCAATCTAGGTTCAGCAGGTGCTATAGCTTCTCCAATTTACCCTGCTGGAAAACCAAATCCAATGGCGAGCTATCATAAAAACTCTGTTACAAACCCGTTTTTCCCACTTGCTTCGCCCAATCTTTCCATCACAAGAAGGTTTTGCCCCTAAGCTCAGGATGGAGGGTTGGTGGGTAAACAAGCAGGGGCTGTTACGGTCTGATAGCAAAGTCTCATGTCAAACGGCCCACTGGGTGATTAACGATCGTGGCTTTGTCTAGAGTGTTTCTTGGTGAAATAACGCAAATTAGCTCGAGTTGCGCAAGTTTCGAGACTTGGGCGATGAATGCGGATCAAATTTGAATCACAATGAAGGTTTTTGCTTTGCTGATGGAAGGTCCAAGGTTGTACATGGCTTTTGCTCAAGAAACACATTAATAATTTGAGATGTATAGTATTAGTTCTGCAGTCCATTGTCAGTAGTATCGACGGTAGTTACTACTTGAATTGGTTGGGTAGGTGCCTATCTAACAATTAAACATTGCGATTATGGTGTCTGTGATGGTTGTATGAATGAATGAATGAATGAATAACGACTTTTTTGCAATACAATTGGCGAACAATAAGACTAGAAAGTATTTTTTTCATGTTTCATGTAAAAAAATTAACAAATATTTCTAGCTGGGGTTAAGGCATGGTGGATACAAATCGTAGCTTAGAATGAAAACCTGCAAAAATCATATATAGCACTTGAAGATGAACATGATATGCAAAAGTCAAAATCAAACGAACTGTCTAACTTTCATAATTTTCAGTGGAACATAAGTTACTTACGAGGCAAGACTCAAGATCACATATGGGACGACAAAGGATCCGTAATCCTGGTCCCACCTAACCTAAGCTAACGAAAACAACCTGCCAAGTAAGCTAACGACCGATATTCGAATGAATTCTTAAACGAAATATAATCCTAACAGTAACAATGCATTAAATAAACTAAATGTCGACCCTTAATTGAAGTGGCAGGCGGAAGGGTAAGAACTTAGAGCAGAGAGCGACAGCGTGAAGATTCTTGGCCAAGTACAGCAAGTTTAATTAGTTTGTGGTCCGGCAGCATTCCAGCGACCCTGGTCACGACACATTCCTTCACTTTTTATGCCGCAGACATAGCAGCCATTGCATTTTCCCACCAAGGGTGACTGCTCTTTGAAATTTCACCACCTCTGTCCATTGGCGTAAATTCCCAGACTTTCTGGGGGGGGGGGGGGGGGGTAGGACCCCAAAGCTTTGATCCCCCGAAGAAAAAAAAGCGATACATATGCTCAAATTAGTGAGGTTTTACCCATATTATACCCTGGAGAAAGGGGAGGCAGGGGGTCTCCCCCGGAGAAAAAAAATTGATGAATAGGCCCAAATTAGGGAGGTTTAACGCATTTTGCAAGCAGCACAGTTGAGATTTTACAAACAAATAAACCTACCACTGAGGGGGGCCCGGGGTCTCCCCCAAAGAAATTTTTTGAAAAACTAGGTCTGAAATATTGGGGTTTTTTAAAAACCTTAAAAGCTTGAAAGCATTTTGAGTAATATATTTTTGTGAAAGTACTTGGTCAATATGTTGATTTTTTTTCATGATGTCTTTCATGTGAAATAAGCATACCAAGAATTTATTTCCCATTCGTTATTGTGGATATACTATGCCTTTCACATCAATAATGTCTTTGTCACCAGAAATCCTGGGGGGGGGAAACTCAGCCCAGGACCCCCCTATTTACGCCAATGTTTGCAAGCAGTACAATTGAGACATTAAAACGACGAATAAACCTACCATTGAGGGGGGGGGGGCAAAATTTGGAAAAATAGCTCTGAAGTATTGGGGTTTAAAGCAGTTTGAGTAATACATTTTTTGTGAAAGTACTTGACCAATATGTTGATTTTTTCATGTAAAATAAGCATACTAAGAATTAAGTTGCCTTTCATTACTGTGGATACTATGCGTTTAGCCTCCATAACGTCTTTGTCACCAGAAATCCTGGGGGGGGGGGGCTAAGCCCCTCCCCACCAGGACTCCCCCTGTTTACACCAATGCCTCTGTCACTGTGGAAAGGTTTACCTTACTATTGCACTTAAATCAGAAGAGGGGCAAGTATGGGTGAATACAAGCTATGGCAGAGCTTGTGGACACACAATGCTCCTAGGTGGAACTAAGGCGCTTATTCCACCGACCTGCTAGTGTTAAATACAAATACGGTGACGTGGTAGCAGACATTCAAGACTTAGGTGGGTTTCCACTGATCTCACATTGCAGAATGCAAATGACATTGACGGAAATGTTTGTTTTCCTCTATTCCATAGTTAAAATTGATCAATGATCATACAGTAAAATCACAAACAAACTAAAATTAAAAAATGGCGTCATGGGATGTGTTAAGTACAAACATTTTAATAGATTTCTATATTTGCATTCTGCAATACGAGGTCAGTGGAAACCCGCCTAAGTCGTGAATGTCTGCTACCACGTCACCGTATTTGTTTTTAGCACTAGCAGGTCGGTGGAATATGCGCCTTACATCGATATACTGCAATATGTTTGTATTATATAAAACCGTTGAAAAATATTTTTATAAATAGTTTTTAAATTTCACCTCATCCATTCTCTGCCGTGTGCAACCCGATACGCGATACGTGGCGTTGACGAAGGTTTTCTGATAAATCTTTGAGGTTTATTGCTTTCCAATTTATGCGTAGTATAAGGAAAGCTTTGTGATGGTCGAAATTTTCGATTCCGAGATTTCAACGGATTTACACGTTTTCAGGTCCCAGGAACCCAAAAATGTGGTTTATACGAAATGTCTGTCTGTCTGTCGCTCTGTCTGTCTGTCTGTGCGTCGATTTCCGGGCAAACTACTCGGTCGATTTTGATCGAATTCGGCATGCAGGTTAACAAAAATCATGCCTCGAAACCACTTTTTTTTTATTTTGGGCTACCTCAATTTGGGGGGTTTTATTTTCAAAAAACTTAAAAAACGTCTAAAAAAACTATTTATCCAAAACGGCTCCAACGATTTCTTTT
Source organism: Psococerastis gibbosa (assembly GCA_963971405.1). Lineage (NCBI taxonomy): Eukaryota > Metazoa > Arthropoda > Insecta > Psocodea > Psocidae > Psococerastis > Psococerastis gibbosa. The sequence continues at coordinate 23,676,905 of OZ020488.1, read as the reverse complement.
AAATTCACATGTATTGTAGTCGTTATTAATGTTGACAAAATGCGGGGGTCGCTTGCCCCTTGATAGTTTGCTTCTGGGGGTAAAAAATAAAAATAAATAATTTTAATGAAAAATTACTAAAAGATAATTTTTCTGTTTCTGTTTTCCATCGTTGATTTCTACCTTAAGGCATGTTTTAGGTTAGGTTAGGCTTAAATTGAGTAACGAAACCGGACAGGTTGCTTTCCCAGAAAAGTATTTGGTTTTGTACGAAAACGTTTTTTTTTTTTTTTTTTAATGAAAATTTCACGCTCAAATGCATTGCGTGCCTTGCCAGTATTGCTGTGTAGTAATGTGTTGGTCTGACCTATCTAGAATTTACCTCCCCCCCCCCCCCCCGAGATATCGGAAATTTAATCATAGGAAAATTATTTACCATGAAATTACTCATTTTCTCTATCTACTAATTTTGATAAATTGCAGAGCATGTTCGAGTAAACTCGGACCGGATCTTCATTTTTTGTTATTATTATTATCATAGAAACGAAACAGGGATGTTGAAATATGGAAACCATTTTTCCCTTACTTTGTGTTCAAATGCAGTTATAAAATCTTTTTACGTCGTCCTCTCATTCTTGGCCCGTCACCCACTTTGATAGTAGTGATGGCCGTTGGTATTTTGACTTTTATTAGCAATTAATATAGCCTACTAAATAAATCAGTACATGGTGTGATGAAGCAGTTTAATCCGGGATGGTAGGCCGTGGTCAATCTGCGAGTGTACTTCCAAACGTTTGGTCAACTCGACGTCTTCAGTGGAACTGCGTAGACTTCTAAGTTGTTATCTCGGAGGCTCAGCAGGCAGCAGCAACTGTTTGGGCAAGGGGATGTGCACTGATATTTATACCAAGTTGTGGGGGAGGGAGGTGGGGGTGGTGGAGGCAGAGCTTTTCCCGTTACTGGTTGGCTCTCTGCTGTCTCAACTTAATGTTCGGGTGACGAAGTCATTTTCTATATTGTTATCAGTATATCACGGAAATCAGTATATATTATTATATATTTTATACTTGTATGTACGATATATTTATAGTGTGTATATTAGGCAATATATTACCATAGTTTTATAGTACACCAAGCAACCTTATACTATAGCTACAGCATTTTAGGCGTTCAATAAAATAAGCAAAAGCTAATTCATTAGTATTTTAATGAATGTAATAAAATTAAAGTCAAATCGCAATTTAATGAGCTATCGTATTAATACAAAAGAAGTTATTAAATTGCACGAGGAAAAGTTTGTTGGGTAGACAAGTCAGCTCAGCCGGAATCTTAGAATCTATTTGTGTGTAGCTCCGGGGCCCTTTCTTATTTGGTGGCTTTTTGTTCAAACTGATTTAATTGAATTTTCTTCTGAGACATGAAAATAACGAATTCGAAGAAAATCAAAATCACAGCATTCCTGCAGGGGTTCTGGTATCATAGTTAATTCGGATTAAGAGTAAATAGGACGCCCCCCGCAGCATCCGTTTTTCGGTCAAATTCAAATTTCACATATTAAAATATCCATTGTACGGCAATCAAAAATGCCACGTCCTTCCGAAGAAATACTCCTCAACATTTTACACACATGCGGCCGTCACTAACACCGATTAGTGACAATTTTTTAACTTTCTCTTTCAACACCTCAACACTTTCAGTGGGTTATTTTCTAGAAACCAATTTAGATAATTGTGGCCAATTGGTGTTAGAAACCGGCATGTATGTATGAACAACATGCTGAGTAGCATTTCTTCTAATTAATAGAAGTGATATTTATGACAGCTCTGCGATCATCATTTCATGTTAATATATTTGATATTTAACACCTGGAAGGCTTTTTCACCTCCGACTGCCACTTGAAACAAAGCTACACACAAAAAAAGAAAAAATATAGAGTATGTAGAATTGAAAAAATGAAACATCGTATTTTACCTAATTATGAATGGTATCCTCTACAGTATACATATAAGTTATACGTACTGCATTACTTTATATCTTGTTGTATAGTAGCAATTTAAAATTAAAATAATTAAAATAAAATAAAATTAATGTAATCTATGTTTTTTAAAATTACTTTAAAATGGAATTGTTTCACCCAACCATCTATTTTGCACAGTGATTACATAGACCAACCTAATAATCCAAAATGTGTGATGCAAATATTGCCAAACTGTATAAATTTCGTTTTATTGGAGAGTACAGTAGAAGTTTGAACTATAGTATTTTATTTTTATTTATTTTTATAAAAGGTTAAATCGCGTCCAAACAATTTAATGAATGTATCCGAATAACCTCTTCAATCGTCTCACTAAGTCACCTAATAGAAAGTTGTGTCGAGTTACGACACGTCTCCGACCTCAAGGTGTAGGGAGATCTCGCAGAAGTACAAGCACGCCACCACCTTGCCACCGAAGTCGCAATACAGTACAATACTTGGTGCGGAATATTCAATACTCTACTCAAAATTACACAATTCAGTGACAAGCCCTCAGCAATATAAATTCTTCCAGAAATTTTTTGAACGATGAAATGAATGATGAAGTTAGATGATACTCTTGAGCACTAACGAGGCTAGACACGGAAGACCTTTTGAAACAACGAACCGCTGACTAATCATTTTACGGACAACGGCCCATCCATATTCATCAGAGCTCAACAATTTCTCAAACTTTTTTTCTTGAAAACTCTTTGAAATGATATTCTTGTTAAAAAAAAAAAATATTAATCCTCCGCAAGTTCAATGTAAATTTTTAGGAAAGATTCAAAAGAATGAGTCTTGCAGATTCTTTGACGAAAACGAGAAGAGAAAACATGTAAAAGTTAAAGGAGAATCAGAGGTTTCTTCTACATGGCTGACGCTCCGGCATGCCCTTGTGAATTTGTTTTCTTTGAGAAAATGCACTGAGAGCAGCGCAGAGTAGACTATACAATCTTAGCTTAACAGTAGGATAGTTTGGTTTCATTTCCATTTTTACGCCAAGATTCCTCAATTATAAATTACAAAAGTTCCATTAGAGGCGCTCCTTTTGGCGGAATCCCATGCAAAGATGAATATAAAATATCAATGGTTATTTTTTTCTTTGATGAAAATATTTTTCTTACCTTTAAATGATTCATACAATAAGTGCCTGAAGTGGCAAAAGCAAAGGCGGTAGACAGTTTTGTACGAGGTTAGCTTCTATTGTACGACACAGTTGTTGACTACACACAGAAATGGCGCTTTGAAACCCCCACATTCGTCTCGGACTGCTTAAACAATGTTAGGTTATTTTACATTCCTCATTCAAGGTGGTTCATGAGAACATGTGCGAAACATAAACGTCTGTATATTTTTCGCTCAGGATCTTCTAGTACGCTATAGCTATGTAATTCAACATCACTGCAACAATATCATCAATACTGTATTGCAATTTTTTCAATTCATTCTTTCTACCGTATTTGGAAACATTATACCAAAAGGCTTCTAGAATGTTATGCCGTATTAATAATTACTAACGTTGTTAACGTCCTGCCAACGTTAAACCCTAGTAAACGCCTGTTTTCAATTTGAAAGTAGAAGATTTACGACATTCGACTTTTTAAAACACGAGAAAGTTGAAATTTCTAGGAACTGGGCTTGTGTGAAAGAATATACTAGAGGTAATTTTCTTATATTTTGTTAAAACTACTTGAGAAATATCCGGCTACAATACAATGAATTCATTGCATTTCGTTTTTTAATTGAGAACTTGAAACACATTTTATTAATTTTGAAACAAAATAAAAACAAATTGCAAGTCTGAAGTCTCTCACATCATACTGTATGAACGCATGTGGGAGCAATGGATCAAGTTGACGGTCTCGGGAGGAGAAAACTTAATGAAGATAAAAACACGGCTATTTAGCACAAGACAATGTCTCGTAGCAGAAAAAGACTAAGCGAACGCAATGCCAACCATATAACATCCATGAGTCTTACGATTGCAAGGACTCATACCCAATTTCGCTTCAAGGAAAAAACGGATTAGTTGGGAAAAGGTTGTAGAAAGTCAAGTATATATATTTAAAAAAGAAATACAAGAAGGGTGCTGAGGGAGTTGGTGTAAAACCCCACATCATCATTGGTCATAGCTTCAGGAAGCACAACGCTTTGTGCTGACTCTAAATGTGCAGTGAATGTGCCATCAGAAAAAATAAACCATGTGCGACACAGTGCTTCGATAAATGGTTTCAATAATCGGGATGGGTTTGCTAAGAGCCTATCAGAAAGGAGTTACGGTTCGAGGACAAAGATCGCATTAATAAATCTATTAAATAATACTAAACCTACTAATCACATAAAGCTGGAAATCCATAATACAACTTGGTCAGCCGCAGATCAGATAAAGAAAACTAAACTAAATTCAGTTGACCAATTCGGTCTGATCGTTGGTGTCGGTACACTCGATGAAAATCCGGCAGATACGGTTGTCCTACTTAGTTGCACAACCAAATTCTTTTTTAAAATACGATTTTGGAAACGTTCTGAAGAATTTATGAAAACGTTGAGGTAGAAATGGTGGGGATTCATATAAAAAAACGACGGACATCAGTTTGGGATGCCTGAAATAAAAAGCCCACTATTCTATGGTAAATGTAAGATATGAAAGGAAAAGGACTAATGTTTTATTCAAAAATATTGGTAACAATATCGGCGGCAATCCCTCACGACCGCTAGAATACTGCCGCGGAAATATGTTGGTATTTCTATACACACCGAAACTGGGTCAATTCCGCATTATTTTATGTGCTTCCATATTCTTTTACGTCTTAGCTCTTTTTCCTTTTGATTTATGGCCCAGGTTAATGAAGCCATTGATTTTCTGTTTGTATTTTACTGCGATCGCATACAAATACAGTGAATCAACTTTCTCACTGTACATATTATGCACACATAATTCGAAAATGTTTGCTACATATTGATATAGTATTATTGTTGGGTAATAATTAATAATAACTTAGCCTGAGGTAAAAAATGTAAACAAAACAAGTTTTGAATCTCACTACATTCTGAAATTGCCTTGTTTACATTTTTATGAAACGTCAATCTTCATGATACGATATACCCGCTGGAATTGAATGTACACTGTATATCCCAATACTTGCATATGCATACAACAATAATATAAAACTTTTTTCATTAAAGAGGATGTGGAACGCAGAAAATTGGCGCACCAAATTCTGATATTTTTATTGAATTTTTATTATTAATTACACATAGGATGCAAGTTATTACAGGCTTAGTATATTCAAGTTGTATCTCGTAATTTTTAATAACTTGTTTAGTAAATAAATAAAAAATAAGTTTGGGGTGCCTACGCTCCATTACCTCTTTATTCCTGGTGCGACCAGGAACTGAAGATACATGAAAGACTCACTTTATTCGATTTTGTAAGTGTTTATGCATGTAACTTATTGGAATAAATAAATAAATAAATATTGACTTTTTCGGTCCTATTACTAAGCCAACTTAGCGGAGTAAGGACTATAAAGCCCTCTCTTACACTCAACCATTGGCGTAAATTCCCAAAATTTCTGGGGGGGGTGGCTTTAGGACCCCAAGACCTTGTGACCTTGTTCCCCCGGAGAAAAAAAATCGATAAATGGGCCGAAATTATGAGGTTTTACGCACATATACCCTGGAGAAAGGGGAGCCCGGGGGTCACCCTTGGAGAAATAAAAGTGTTAATCGGGCCGAAATTAGTGAGGTTTAACGAACATCCTATCCCGGAGAATGGGGGGCCCGGGGGTCCCCCCCCCCCGGAGAAAAAATTAATTAATATGCCCAAATTAGGGAGGGTTTACGCAATTTACGAGCAGTACAGTTGCGATTTTACAGATGAATAAACCTACCACTGAGGGGGGCCCGGGGGTCTCCCCCGGAGAAAAAATTGATGAATATGCCCAAATTAGGGAGGGTTTACGCATTTTGCAAGCAGTATAGTTGCGATTTTGCAGACGAATAAACCTACCACTGAGGGGGGCCGGGGGTCTCTCCCGAAGAGAATGTTTGAAAAAATCGGTCTGAGATAATTGGGGTTTTAGGCATTTTGAGTAACATATTTTTGTGAAAGTACTTGGTCAATATGTTGATTTTTTTCATGATGTCTTTCATGTGAAATACGCATAGGCCTACCAAGAATTAATTTCCCTTTCGTTATTATGGATACTATGCCTTTCGCCTCCATAATGTCTTTGTCACCAGAAATCCTGGGGGGGGGCTACGGGTGCTTCTGGGGGGGAGGGGCTGGACCCCCTATTTACGCCAACGTTTGCAAGCAGTACATTTTTTTATTATTATTATTATTTATAAGTTTGTTAGCTGACATAGGTCACAGACCCTTTGAACAGCGTATAGACATTGAGTTCATTTTTATTACATTACATTTTAACTATTGTATTAGTTCACATCAGTCCATTTGGTTAAGCCGGCAAGCTTTGCGAACAGTACAATTTAGATATTATAACGATTATTGAGGTTTTAAGCATTTTGAGTACGTACATTTTTTGTGAAAGTACTTGGTCAATATGGTGATTTTTTTCATGTAAAATAAGCATACTAAGAATTAATTTCCCTTTCATTATTGTGGATACTATGCCTTTAGCCTCTATAGCATCTTTGTCACCAGAAATCCTTGTGGGGGGCTACGGGAGGACCTGGGGGGGCTATGCCCCCCCAGGACCCCCCTATTTACGCCAATGCACTCAACTAGGAAGACCTTCACATGCCCTCCGAAGCATGGCCAGAAAATGTAGCAAGTGTGGGACTCGAACCAACAAGTGAAAGTTGGAGTCTGTTCCACTACTCTACATCTCCTGACTACATCTCCTAAATAAACCAAGTGTTGTGTGTATTTTCAACCATTTTCAATTCTTTACATAATGGACACTATTCTGATAAATTTTAATCAGATTTTTTAAAAAGATTGAGTTCAGTATTAAATATCCCTTTCGGCTATGGCCGATCAGGTGTAGGGGGATTCCGCAGACCCTGCTTTTCCTCTACGCTACCCAGAAGCGTAAAGTTTTAGAATGATGGCGGGGCAAAACTAAGTAGACCTTATGACGTCACCAGGCAGGATTGAAGAAAAAATTGATATTATAATAGAAAAATTGTAGAGTTTTACGGATTTTTTAATAGTTGTAAAGTATAGCTGTAGATTTTACAAAGCTAAAAAAAGAATGCTTATATTCATATTGCTGCAAAGGGGACTATGAAGTAAGAACCACGTCTTACAATGCTCGAAGCTGGGGGGGGGGGGTAAGTAAAGCCAAAAGGAGCTGGGGGGGCAAGTTGGACCGTGCCCCCCCCTCCCCCCGCCCAACTTTACGCCCCTGACACTATGTGTAATAGAAAATAAAAAAACTTCATTATTTTCCCGATCACAACATCAACACACAAAACACTCTTGTGTTCCAAACTATGACGACTATGAACTTTTACTTATTAAATTATTTTTACTTTGACTGGACGTCATCTTGAAATCGTTAATTTGTCGTAAAAAGTGTAGATTACCATTATCGTAGATAATAATACGATCTTTCAGTCAGATTTTAATTCATTCCTCTGCGACCAATATTGACTGAGATATGAATTATATAAGTTTTCAATCGGCCGCCATCTTATAACTAAATAGCGGATCTAGCTGGTTAACGAACTCGATCAAGGCATTTGTATGATCAATTTTTGTGCCAAGTTTCATCCAAATCGGATAATATTTACGGAAGTTAGAGTGTTTCCTAAAATCGATATACATATATATATAACATTTTGAACGGAGGGTGGTTTTAGGCTCAGGGGGTCATGAAATGAAAAGTTGTGAAGAAATTTTCCGAAAGTCGAACATTGGTCGCCATCTCAATAGGTAGATGAATCTCCCTAAAAAATTAATATGAAAGATTTATTCACAATTTTATTTTATATTTTGCCCAAAAGATGACTTATCGATAAGTTAATTTTGGAGTAGAAATCAATCGAAGTTACAACACTTTACGTTGTGTTTAGCATGGGTGGAATGCAGTTGGACACATGAAGTCGACTAACCCCACTTCGAATTTTATTTCATTTCCATTTTGGAACTTTGGTTCTTCGGTGAACAGCAGAACGAAAACATTATCATCAATTCTTGATGTTAACTTATTAAATTACATCAAGACGAACCCGACTATATAATAACTCATTATGCGAAAAAATTCAAGTTGTACTTGCAACGCAGCATTTGCGATTTAGGTATTCCACTTTTTTAGTAGAAATTATGAGTTCTGTTATCAGATAAATGGTAAATTATCAATGGTAATATGATATGTTAAGCTAAGATTATACACTGCGGTGTAAGCTAATAGATTAGATCCAGAAGATGTGAGTAATGCAAAACAGACCATTATTCTTGTGAGAAGACATGAATCTCATATGAACAGCAATATTGGAAAATAAAATCTAAAAAAAAGTAGGGAAAATACCAGAATTCCGCCGCTGACAGCCTATAAAACTCAGAAGCTCTGAATTTAAAAGTATGGAAATAAATAAAAGGAAAGTTAGAAAATTTCAGAAGACAGGACGCGAGGGATGGCAAATAGAGTGCAATTTACTGTAAAAATGTTGCCCTGTCAGTTCCTGAAATGGGAGAATATATTGCTAAACTAAAGTTTTCAGATGTCAAATGTTTCTTCGAGGAAGCCACTGAGCAATAAACACTGCATTTTGCAAGCATTCTCAAACATACTATTGTATACGAATTGTACATGAATATTGTGATATCGAGCAATCTATAACTATTATCTCACATCATGAGAATCACTGCATGGATTGTACAGTTTTAATAACTTTTTCGACCACCTAAGTGTTTAACCGTGTAAATAACTGTTGAATACTATGTCATCTGTACGGTGTATTCAATGCATATATCTACAGCATATACTATACATTAAAACACCTGACACAGTGTCCTACGTTAGCTCTTACAAGGCCCATAGCACAGTAAATTGCATTTTCCAGTATTTGATAATTATTAACTAAAAGAACCGGTCCGAGTTTACTCGAACATGCTTTCCAATTTATCAAAATTAGTAGATAGAGAAAATTAGTAATTTCATGGTAAATAATTTGCCTATTGTTACATTTCCGATATCTCGGGGGGGGGGGGGGCTTGTCCACCTGACGTCACTGGAGGAAGGTAAATTCTAGATAGGTCAGACCAACACATTACCACACAGCAATACTGGCAGGGCACGCAATGCATTTGAGCGTGAATCATTTTTTAAAAAGAACAACAAAACCAAATACTTTTCTGGGAAAGCAACCTGTCCGGTTTCGTTACTCAATTTAACACCTAAAACATAACTGAAAGTAGAAATCATCGATAGAAAGGTTTCGCAGAAAAATTATTTTTTAGTAATTTTTCATGAAAATTTAGTTATTTTTATTTTTTTACCCCCAGAAGCAAACTATCAAGGGGCAAGCGACCCTCCGCATTTCATCAATATTAATAACAACTACAATATATGTGAATTTAAAAGAAGTCGTTGGAGCCGTTTTTGGGAAATAATTTTTTTTGACGTTTTTTTGGAGTTTTTGAGAATAAAACCTCCTCCAAATTGAGTTAGCCCAAATAAAAAAAACGTTCCGAAGTATGATTTTTGTGAACCTACATGCCGAATTTCATCAAGATCGACCGAGTAGTTTGCCTGGAAAGCGATGCACAGACAGACAGACAGACAGACAGACATTTCGTAAAAAAACACTTTTTTGGGTTCCTGGGACCTGAAAACGTGTAAATCCGTTGAAATCTCGGAATCAAAAATTTCGACCATCACAAAGCATTCCTTATACTACGTATAAACTGGAAAGCAAAAAAACACGAACACGTTCTACGTAGAGATGTAAAAAGTTAAAAGAGTAATGAATCGGGGGATACCAGTAAGAAGACGACCAGGGAGGCTCTCAACCGAGGACGCACAGAACAAGACTGCGTGGAAACGCTGCTGTCGTGCCGCCGACCCTCCATGAGGATAAGGCGCGATAAAGTTAAAAAAAGTAAGTATATATCGTACCTGGCAATTGTGGACCTTACGCAGCAGCTCATTAAAAAGACGTTACGTTTCACCATGACGAGTGCCAGGATGGTTGAGTCATTAAGATAAGACTGATTCAACATGAAATATGGTTTCCATCCCATCAGAATGTCGTACGACCAGCGATTCATTTCTGGCTAGTTGACGGCAAACGTCCCTTTGCGGTGGGTAACTGTCTAAGTTTTGGAACGGTGAGGGATGATCCAGAAAGGAATGAGGATTGGGGCGGGGGGTGAAATTGGTAGCCTCCCTACGTGCTTAGAACGTGCAAAAGGATGGAAATGAGGTTATGAGACGGCGTGACAATCGCATTCTCCCTCTCTCTACGCCTTGACTGTGTCACCTCACTGGTTCGTTAACTTTTTATGTCGGTCTGATTTTAAAATACTTCAATATTATAATATTGTCTGTTTTTTAGTTGGCTTTATCATATTCTTCTTGTTGATGCAAGGAGATTAAGTGAAATGTTAGACCAGAATAGAAACCAGCAGCTATTCCGCTCGGTGAAAAGATGCCTTCGGTACGCCTAAGAAAGAATCTAAATCAGGTATAGCTTGAGGTAGTTTGAGGAAGATTTGTGTCTTGGGTACACTAATATTGTGTAGCTTGCATGATAAATTAGTCACTATTGAAAAGGTACCTACTTAGGCATACCCTTGTACACAATAAAATATAAGATACTTACTGAAAGTTATATCGAAAATTGAGAGCAGAAATATTTTGGAATGGTGCGATTCGGTATCAACTAGTTTTTACTTAATTATCGACCGCGGTTTAAAAAATAAAGGCTTTGTGCATGTATAAACAAAATAAACAGGCATAAAATATAGCCTGACTTAATTGACAAAATTAAATTACTTATACTTTTCGTGGTCTAATGCATTCAATGAAAGATGAGTTTCATATAGGTGGGTGACACCAATTACCTACCTTATTATGAACCAGTACATGAACATCGATTGAGATAAATAAAACATTAACACTCTGTGTGGATCACAGACAAGGTTTAAAGATCATATGATTAAATAGATAAGGTAGGCATTATAATGATCAAAGAAGCCAGAAGGACCAGAGTAAATAAAATTGAACAAAATGATATTCAATTTTTTTACCCCACCAAACTGGAAATTTGAAATGAAATGGCATGCTTGCGTGCTGTGGGCAGACCAAGACAACAGCAACTGTGGCAAGAATCATATAAAAAGATGTAAAAGAAGAATGAATAAAGGGAGAATAGGCAAACGAGAGTATGATAAGGAGATGGGGAAATTGGTTGATGCGAAAATTCAACATGAAACAGACAAGAATTTTCAGCTATCAGCTCGCAAAAAAACGCAGCTTGGGGGAATGTCATTGCGTAAAAACTTGAATCCCACAGCGCGCGGTATGTTCTAAAATTTGCCAGCGAATCGGCGCGCTGGTGTCTTGCTAATCATCAAAATGCTCCCCCCACCCCCCATCTCTTTCCTCCCGACGCTTAGTTTGTCCATTTCTCTCTTTCAGTATCTGTCACCATTGCAAAGTTATCGACAAGGCCGCCCAAAGGTTGGGTAACCATCGGCAATTATTTCGGAATTCATATGTAAACATTTTAGCTTAATATTCTGAAGAACATTACCCAAAAGTTCTTAGAAACTAACAAACAATACTAGGTATATATATTTACATACATATAATATATTAATGTCAATCCCACACAAACACATTAATGTGTGTATCCGATTAATCTCTTCTGTCGTCTCTGTTGGTTAGTATCCGTGTTGAGTTACGACACGTCTTCGATCGCATGTTATGCAGACTTGTACGAATACAAGCATGCTACCACCTTGGCTTGCCACCGAAGCCGATTCTTAAAATATTACCCCGTGGAAGTCCACGCAGACTTCCCTACAGGCTAAACCGTTTTTTCAGCACATCATAGTGTTTCTTTGTTTTGCAAAATGAAATAAACGTACTCTTTCCTACTGTATGTAAGAAGTTTACTACCTAGGTATATCAACAGTTCGGGGGGGAGAGAAAAATATCTCTTTTGCCTGAGGCCTTGTTTGCGCCTACGCTGGCAGAAATCCTGAATTCACCAGGGAAAGTAGTGTATTGTGGTATGTATACACGTATATTGTACGATATATAGGTAGTCTTTCTATATTGTATGATATAACAACTATTATAGGTACAGAGTACCTACATTTAGCTTTGTTGGAAGCCTATACAGGCAGGGGAGTTAGAGAAAGGGAGACTTGGAAAAATGGACGGAAACGAGATTCAAACCCGACTCTCCACCTTGCCGGGGTGTTAGGCTATACTAGAATTTATTGTTACAATACAATTTTGTAACAGTACAATATAATGTAGCCTTTTAAGATCCCAAAAACATTCACAAGTATCGTGAATTATCTTGCGCAGTACTTCTAATTAGTAAAGAAACTGTACACCCTATACGTACAATATAATGTGCTTGCAAAGGTTAAAGCTGCTTTCTGGCACAAAGAAGAGAAACTGTTCGTTCAAGTACCAGTAAATCCTTTGGGGAGCTTTGTTCCCTATTGTTATGTGGTTAATTAGCGACAATTGAAGTCGGTAAATGTACAATGATTCGATCAGATACAATGCTAATAGTATACATTATTATACAAACTTACAATAAGTATGACTTTCTACATTGACTGACTTTTTCAATGTTGAGTAAGAAGAAATAAGGGGGAAGAAGTATTTTATCGGGCTTATTTTCTTTTCCACTTACGGTCTACTTACAAATAAGCGGATTACTTTCGGCTTGCTGTTGGAAATACAATATTATTATACATATATATATTTTATATTTATTACATTGCTTTTAAATTATTATATTTGGGTTCAGTTCCAGGCAACCATAGAATTGGGCGCCCATTCCACATACGTCAATCGTCAATGAAAAATTGAAAAATGACGTTTTAGCAGACATTAAAGACATACTAAAAATTCTGCTACCACGTCAATTTACGTCATTTTGACGTCATTTTTCAATTTTTCATTGACGATTGACGTATGTGGAATGGGCACCTTAGCAACTGCAATTGCCAACTTTTAATGAAGTAACTTTGGTAAATTTTGCTGAATTTGTACAATTTGGTACCTACAATATAAACATAAAATATTGATTGAAACTTGTTTCTTGATAATAGCTACGTACTACTATATATTAGCCTAAGTTACACGACTTTTTTTTAGATAAAATGTTTTATTTTCTATAATTTGAGGAATAGATCTTAAGATACGAGCTTCAAAACATGTCTATTCCATACTCCATTCACATGTAAAGTTCACAGTTCTGTGAAGTAACGTGGTCTAAAATTACAGTAGAAAGTTATAATAACCTTATGTGGAACCGTTTCGGAGTTGAAAAGTTGGGAGACAGGTGGGCACTCAGTGGTCAACTTAAAGTAGTGGAATATGCTCACTTACGGCCCAACTTTGAGCCATAATCGTTAATGAGAACAATATGGTATATTTTAGCAACTCTCGTTAACATTGAAAACGAAACTCCGGCACACATTACAATGCCGCATCTTACCCTTGAGTAACAGAATAATTTTCAATCATAGCAGGGACCCAGGGGGGAGGTCCAAGAGGTTCGGAGCCCCCCCCCCCCGCCCCCCGCGAAATATTTTTTTTAAATGTAAACCTGCATTGTTTGAAGAATTCATCCATTAATTCATTAATAAATTACGTTTAAAAAAATTGGACCCCCCGTCCCCAGAAAGCAAAACCTGGACACGGCCTTGGCAGGGACCATTCGATTTTTCTTTTGTCATGTAAAACGACGGGAATACGCAGTTCGCGTGAAAAAGTTGTCCTTACACTTGGAGCAATGGAGTCATAAGTAAAGAAGAGGGCGGAAAACATGGGGGAATCGGGTGGAAAGTTCTTCTACCCGTTACACATCAGAGGGGTCAGGGGATGGAAGGTCAGTCTTTTTCGAGAATCTCTGCGTTCCAGTAAATATCCGCCCAGACAAACGTGATGTACGGTACCGATTTGAAGAAAAAACATTCATTCCTTTCTATTTTTATATTACTTTTCAACTGCCGGATTGTTCTCAAGGAAATTGTACCTGTTTCAAGCAATCTGGCCGCTGATCGCCTCGAAGAGAAAATACAAAACTTTCTTCGAAGAGAACGAAGTCAGTCATACTATTGTTGTTGTTGTTGTTTCCAACGCCTTCTTTCAGCATTTCTGCTTTAAGCAACCCTGTCTGATTGGTGGGAGAGTGAGTCTGTTTGTTAACTTGAGAAACCCTAAGGGCAGACTCCTTCACCTCGGGGAGAAGGGGAGATGACTGACAGGATGGACCTCCTGATTATAGTGCATTCCGAACCACTTTGAGGAACATGGTAAAGTCGCATGATTAAATCTGAGGTGACCAGGTCTCGACACGCACGTAGACGGACTGGTATAGTCTCAGCGCGTTATCATGTTCCACCATGTTCCCCTGCCAACGTTGTGCACACTACCAAGTTTGCCGCAGTTTGAAACATGTTCTGCTATCATGGAATCAACATGCCGTTGGCAGTCATACTGTTGTAATAGTACCAAGTGTTCTGTTGACATAGGCCTAATTAATTTTTTAAAGTTTAGTGTACCACTTAATATTCTAGCTTATAACTTTAATAAAAACGTATGTATTATTATTATCATCACTATTATTAAAATAAGAAAGGCCTACTACGAGTCTTGGGAAACTTAATTTTATATGTCAGAGTCCATTAGAGGCTATTTGAAGGGCACTGAGTATCAATAGTCATGTGCACAAGAACTAGGAGTTTTACTACAATATGTGCAGTCTACTGCAAAATACGCGAAAAATTACATGATGTGGATGAAAATATAATAATCCCGCATAAGGTGTGTGTGAAAAATAAAATACAAACCTAGATAGGAGCGCAACCAAGATTTTAATAGGAACGTTAAAGTTTTCGGAAAATTTTAATTAGATAGCATTAGCCTGTATACTGAAATAGGGGCTGATTCAGGATTTTACACACAAATATACACAATTTTCGCACACCAAAGTACGGCGGAAGGCTATTAAAAGCATACTGTAGTGTGTGCAATAATAGAGTTTTGAGCATTTTATGTTACTTTTGTAAATTATCAATAAAGGAAGTTTACTGCTGCTGCAAAAAAGAGGTGACCCAGCCCATGGGATAAGTATAATTTTATACAATCCTTAAACATACCTAGTAATAATATCTAAATCTGGTACTGTAGCTTCGTAAGAAAACAAACATACTGTAAAAATTATCAAAATTCAATTTCAAAAGAGCTTTGCAGTTAAACCATGCTTTTTCGGATTTTTCTTCTTCCAATATGTGACAGATTTTGTTTATTTTGAATCAAGTCAATAAAAACCCCAAGTTTATTTCAGTGGTGTTTTCAGTTGCTAAATCGCTATCTCAATACCCAGTGGGTGAGTCTGCAGCATATCGGGTTTTCTCTCTTGAAGTGAATAGAAAAGCTGCGGTCCTATCGTAACTGGCGAATGCATTGAGCAAGTATAATGGTCAAAACAATTTTTCTTTTAGGTTCAACTTTTGAATTAGGTTATGGGTCTTTGCTCTACTGGCAGGAACAGCAACAGAGGGCGGCAACACCAAGAGTGCAAGCGTTAGATAAAGTAAAGTACCAGGCTACTTTAGGATTGAATATAGTTGTAACGTAAACCAAATTGTACAACGAAATTAAATCGTGTATTTGCAATTGTACGTGACATATTATAATATTACAAATAAAAATTGATTATAATCATTATCATTTAAAATTAAGAGTCAAACTATTACGGTCATCCGAAAAATCGTTACTGCAATAATAATTACAGAAGGAACCCATTCAATACGATTTATATTATTCAATTAAAACAGACGCTATTACAACAGTTTCTTCTCTCCAGATTTCTGCAGTGGACAATGCTGCTATTCTCCCCAAAGGCATCCACCACTATAAAGCTATCTTAATAGGATCTAACTACTGCAGAAGCAGCAATTTAAGCCAAGAGTAAGTCAAAATGGCCGCTATTCCCATTTTAGGCTTCATGGCCAGCGAGAAAAGCCACAAACGCATTGATGAATGTACACTGTTAATATTATACATTAATACTGATATTAATATGAACTATCGTAACATGCAAAATATAATATTGGCTATTATACCCGAAAATAGAGAATCAAGAAAAATGGCCGAGTTGAACTAGTCGAACTTACCACCTATGCCATTCTATAGCAAGGTGTTACTACTACCCCAATTGTTCAGATTATCTATGTTTCACTTGATCCCTTATAACCTACGTATATGACGCTAATCGACCAGATATTCCAATATTTTTGAAGGGCGAACTCACCGTATGTAGCTTTTGTTAAATAAAATGTTTTTTAAATCTCGAAAATTACTAAGCAAACAAAAAAATGGAACTTATTGACCTATTCTACGAGAGGCAAAAAAATTCACAGGCAGAATTAATTTCGCTGAAAAAGTTCGAGTGATATACTTTAGGTAGGCACTGTATAATTGGAGGGAAAACAGCATAAAAACCTGAGCTGGAGGTTGTTTTATCATTGCCACAGGGAAAATATAATAATTGCGTACACAATATAAAAAATGGCAAAGGGTTATAAATACAAAGCGAGCTGTAGATGAACACACTAAGGCGCGTTTCATGGAATTTGATTTCATTACAGCCATTGTACACTTGCTGTCATTCATTAAGACGGAAATATTCATGTTTCTTACTAGTATGTTTATTAAAAAACCTGAGGTCGGTAATCTTATTTTATAAAAATAATGGGTTTTCATTGGGGTTTCAGTTTGTGTATACCCTATTATATCCTGTTGTCATCCACTTATCTCATCATTTCTTCCCCAGTAGCATTAGCATATAATAATATAATATAATAAGGCACAAATTAAACTTATTACCGGGATTAAAAATGTAAATAAAATATTTTTAGAATGCATAATGCTATTCTAAATAGTTTTATTTACATTTTGAACCCGTGGAATAAGTCAAATTGGTGCTACTTGTGCTACGGCTGCTGGAATAGGTACATACAATAGTTTCTGATATATTGATCCAGTATAAAAAAAAATTATTTACTCCTTCAGTAGTACAAATATATAAATTAATAAACATATAATGCGTACGTATATACTTACAGTATATTCAGCATTTTGTTTCAAGAAAAAGGTTAATCGCATACATACAATCTAATGAATGTATCTTTTTTCTTTTTTTTTTCTCTCCCCGAAAACTATCCTTTTCAGCATTACTTCAGGATATTCGTGTCTTTTTCTGCTGTGGTAAAGTTGGTTAAGGTCTTTCCTCTTTCATCATGCGGCTCAAGATTAGCTATGCCTACTCCTACACAGCACACCAAGTCACCTCTGACTGAACCATTTTCCGCACTATATTCACATTTTGAGTCCCTATCTTGGCTTCACATGCTTCACATCGTTTAATGAATGCATCCGATTGACCTCTCCAGTCGCCTCGGCAAGCTGGTATAGTCCACGCAAAATGAGAAAAGTATGGACATGGAATGTTTTGATCCAGTGCAACATTATAAAAATATTCCTTGCACCATTTTGTGTTACCTTGCTGCATTGGATGCAAGGCATAACAAAAATTGTGCAAAGAATATTTTTACAGTGTCGCACAGGATCAAAACATTCCATGTCCATACTTTTCTCATTTTGCGTGGACTATACAAATGTTATGAGTTACGACACGTCAAAATAACATTCAACATAACCTCGCATGTATGTGAATATTTTAAATGTTTCATTATTGTACTACAATGCTCTATACTTAACTGATAGTCGCACTGGGAAAGCAAGCATAGATATTAGCAACGTTATGAATATATCAGACTGTTGGAGAAAGGACTGCTTACAATGCAATGTCGCCATAGGGTAAGTTTCAGCAATGTCGAGGCAGCTGGACGAATTATTACCATTGTGTGATTTCATCTAGACCCAGTTCTGCTTCTCAGTCATTGTCAGCAATTTCTCCCTTCTGAGCTTAATTTTCAGTGTGGGGATTTTTCACAAATATTTAATGCTGCACTGAATATCTCGGAAAATGGCGAAGAAACATACCCATTATTGGGCTCGTACCCAAAGACAGTTAAGTCATGCTTACTGCTTACGTCTTTTAAATTGTGTCCATGATGGTAAGCTTGCCTCTGCTTGTCCTCTGTCCCTTGTTGCTGGTGTAGGTTGTCATCAAGGATGTGTAACAGTTAGCCAGTGGCCACACTTCATACGAAAACAATGCTATCGAAGAAGTTGTTGGCAGTTGGTGTTCAATGGCCCATGTTATGCCAATGAAAAGTGAAAATGTGCTACACACATTCCTTTTATATGTTGCATCACGTACCAATCAGCTGCAAAAGCTTTTATATTGTATTTGTTCATCTGTATAATTCTGCCCAACTTATCCAAATAAGGGAAAAGTACCAAGAGTGGACGAGGCACTAATATATAGACAGAGAGAAAGAGAGAGCAATGGAAAATTGAGATAATGCTGAAGTAATCAGCTTTGAAGAAAATCATGTGATTTCTTAAAAAGTTTGTTTGCAGGTGAAATAATCTGTAGAATAGACCTTGGTCTACCCACATGCAGCACATTGACCTAAAAGCCTTCGTATAAAATAAAAAAAATCTGTGATTAAATGGACAAATATCATCTTTTATAAAAGCTAGCCAATTTCGAAAATTGAACTTTGTCGACTTCAGTTCGCAGTTTTGTCAATGGAAAATTGGAAGCGACTCTTGATTTGACGACAGCAAATATGATATTTTCTGTAAAGGTCGCAACCGCCACAAGTTAAGTATGAGAATAATTGGATCAGCAGTTGCTTGACCGGGGTTGACAGGTTTGATGTGACAGTTCAAGCGTGAAACATACAGAAACTTATTTTCCTAGTTTTACCAGATTTTATGATGGCCACCAAACTGGAATTTTTGTTGACCCATATCTGTGATATTTTACTATCTACTGGTAGGAACACAAGTTAAACTTTGATTTTTATTTGACGTAATTGGTAATAAACCCTTAGTCTATATCTGGCCGGCCGCCATACCAAGTTGAATCCAGCGGACCAGAGCAGGTTCATAGCTGCAGATAACTTGGTTGTGAGCACAGTGCCGGTAAGGAAACATGGTAGGACTTGTCCCGGTCACCTCCGAACTTATCGTGTGACTTCACTGTGTTTCCCAAGTGGTTCGAAATCCGCTATAATCAGGAGGTCCACTGTCCTATGGGCTGGCGTAGGACAGTCAAGTCGGGGTCGCTCTATGGGCCCAAATATGAGGCCTAAGTCGTTATTAACCCGACGAACACTACTACTACAGTGATTATGCAACGATTATATTTCATGAAAAGGAAACATTTTTTGGACACTTAAAATCTATATGCGGTAATCCTCTGATACTGTATGCTATATTGTATGCAGAATTACAAGATGTAAGGCTGACATGCCCAAGCACCCGAGCAACTATTTGGGATATAAATAATTAGATTACTCGTGACTTCGTGGTATTTCATTTTAATAAACAAAAAATAACAAAAACTTAGAGTTTTAGAAAAACTTGTTATAACAACCCGAATTAGTAAAACCCAAATAATCGTTAAGAAATTAACTTTGTCTAACTAACACAAGTGGGTTTCTTAGACAAAGTTAATTTCTTAACGATTATTTGGGTTTTACTAATTCGGGTTGTTATAACAAGTTTTTCTAAAACTCTAAGTTTTTGTTATTTTTTGTTTATTATTTGGGATATCGTAGGCACAGCCTAAAGTAAATCTGAAAATTAGCAACATTGTCAAAACTCAAAAGACGCAGCATTGTTAAATCATTTACCTACGTCTTTCAAAAATGAATGCATGGCAAACCAAAAAGGTGCAATAGGGTTCAAACACATGCCTGTTGCTATCATGTAAGCTGCAATACGGAGCTATATCAATCACACGACGAGTATCCGCAGAGGGTCGTCTGACTGAGTTTTATATGTGGGTGTTTGTGTAACAACCTATTGCATTTTATTGCTTATATAATGTGTGCATTAAAACATATTGTATAGATTGAGGCCCGTTACACACGAATGATTCTTGCAGTCGCGATTCACTGACGTCTTTTCCATTGTATCCAGATGGCTAGTAGAAGATTTCATGACGATTTCGGAAGCTAGCGTGAAGCCAACCATCAGGAGACAGGTTGCCCGGAATTTCTCACTCATTTTATTTTAGAGAATTCCCAATTTATTTAATTATATAATAATTATACTAATACTATACTGTATTTCGGCTCGTATAGGAAAACAACGGTGAAATTATCATGGCGACACTAGAACACTTAATGAACACGATGATCATAGATTATGCACCTTAAGTAAATTGAATAGTTTTGTGTCGCCTTATTATTTTGTGTGCACAATACAATATAAACATAGCATTCTTCATTCAACGGAATAGCTCTGAAATTGTGCTAATATATCGTCGTATTCCTGAGTAAGACGAATTTTCCAGAGACTCAACACACTGATAACGGTGCAGTTTCGTCACTGACATAAGAAATGGGTTATTTTTACTCCAAATTCTAAGGGGAATACGCCCTAGGTGTTTGTCGGCGTTCGCTTGACACACCCTTTATAATAATATTATTAAGTACACTGTACCTAGGTACAGTTGCATGATATTGTCCAGTGAGTGGAGTGCATGTTTTTCCTGAAGGCCTAAGCTATAATCTTACAATAAATAAGTCGAAGCTAAAAGCAAGCAGCTGCTGTATTATAAAAGATTAACGTGATTCATTCTGAGAGACCTAAATGGCCCCATTTTATCTTCACAGTTTTCAATTGGAGCTCCCAACATTCACGGCAGTGATAACAAATTTAAAATTTATTTACACTAAAAGCCTTTCCTGAGTTTAATTAGAAATTCGAGGTCTTTCCCGTCATTTTGAATATGTTAGTTTTTATTTTCAAGCTCCCTATTTTAAGGTAAACCCCTTAAAATTTGAATATCAACCAATAATAATGTAATGTACGAAACGGTACATAGCAGATAATTTTCAAAAAAAATGGAAATTAAATATTATTGTAGTGGATTGTGAAACGTGTGTATCGGTATATTTGTATAATTCTTTTTCTTTTTGTTCTTCTTCTTCCTCTGCTTCTTCTTCTTCTTCTTCTTCTTTTTGTTCTTCTTCTTCTTCTGCTTCTTCTTCTTCTTCTGTTTTTTGTTCTTCTTCTTCTCCTTCTTCTTCTTCTTCTTTTTCTTCTTTTTCTTCTTCTTCTTTTTCTTCTTCTTCGTTTTCTTCTTCTTCGTTTTCTTCTTCTTCTTTTCCTTCTTCTTCTTTTTCTGTTTCTTCTTTTTCTTCTTTTTCTTCTTCTAGTGCACCCGTGCATTACTTTTAGACCTAGCTTTCTAAAATGAATCATTATTATGCAATTGACGACAATTTTGTCAGCACAATATCTAACCATTTTTCCAGCCTAGCCAACCCACAACAGAGTTGCTACTCAGGAAAATGCCACTTTTACGTCTGTCAGCTATCAGAAACGAAATAGGGGAGAGGCTGTGAGAACAAGAACAGCATGTGATGTGAAACGCATTTGGATGTAGTAATAAGCAGAGAGGATGCGAGCGTGACGACGCGTGAACGAGCACCACCATTATGTTGATGAGCCGTTCAGGCTGTTCCTTCATTAGTCTATAGCGTTCGCACCCCGTGCTCCACCGGGCTAATGAGCACGGTAACGACCTCCTTTGTTAGCACCGAGTGACCATCAGACGCACCTGCACACCTTCCCCCACCCAGGCGTCGAGGACTGCTCACCACCTTTCGCCTTTACTGGTATCAAAAATGAAGATATGCAAGCTACCTATTAAGAGCAATACGCGTTTTTGGTTCACAAAGGCACAAGACACAAGACAAGGGAGTAGAAAAAGTAGAAGAAATGCTCAATGTTTCCTCTCATTTTTTGATACAGCTTCTGAAGGCGGGAAAATTTTCAAGGTTAGGCTAGGCAAGGGCGGATTTTAAGGGGGGCTGGACCCCCCCCCCCCCAAATGAACCTACACTAGATAAAAATGGTTTTACAGTGGGAATTAAAAATAATAATGTTTTTTAATGTTATAATCCACTGAATCTGCCGCCTGACCCCCCCCCCCCCCTAAATTGGAGGCAAAATCCGCCCTTGAGGCTAGGTCCAGGCTTTCAAAGACTGTGGCTAAACAGTGTTAGCGCCGTGTACATGTTATGTATTAAAATTAATTGCTTCTACATCTACTTTAAATTACGGCTTTATGGTCCATATTTTATGTACATCATCGTGCTCATTGAGTGTTTCAGTGTCGTCATGATAGTTTCACCGTTGTTTTCCTATACGAGCCGAAATACAATATAGTATAATTATTATATAATTATATAAATTGGGATTCCCTAAAATAAAATGAGTTGGGGAGTTTTGAGAGAGTCCGGGCAACCTGTCTGCTGATCAAGAAAACCTCATCACGTTGATTTGTACTCGGGAAAACTTAACAAATCTGAAAGAAAGGAAATTACCACCAATTTTAACTTGGTTTCCTTCTGTCAAACTCAATCGAAAAACTTGAGATTTTGGTAAAATAAGGAGGATGGTTTGTAGACGAGCTACGCGGGAAGCACATTGGGATTCTTTTTAACTTGAAATGGGGAGGGTATTTTTATTGAGGAAACGTGAGGAATGTCCGCCTTTTGCAATTGCAAATGAGTTCATTTTATATCCAATATCGTACCATCCAACATCCCGAGCACGAGGTACCAAGTTAACGTATTACCGGGGTTATAATTTTTTTGCACTTAAAAAATATTTTGTTTATATTCTTAACCCCAGTTATAACTGATTTGAGTTGAGCCATACGTCACAGCAGAAAAATCATTGGTACCTCTAGCTCGGGTTGTAGCAGCCGTATTATGACTTCAATAATAAGTTATTCTTTAAATGTCATAGTGCACTTAAGGTAGCGAGTAGTACCCCGTTGAAAACACTTTGTTCGTAACGTCTTTTAGAGGTAAATAGGAAAGAAACCACATTATCAGATTTCCAGCCAAAACATTCTGCAGTTAAGTTCCATTGTACTGGTACCACAAGTAAAAAAGTTTCACTCTGAATTGGGACTTGGGGTTTCAATGCTGTGTGCGTGTATATTATTAATATATTATTAGAAGGTAAATAGTAAATATTTACAATTACACAATATACCGCGCTGAAAAATCAAGTCCCAATTCTGAGTGAAACTTTCCTTAGGCGGGGTTTCCACATACGTCAATCGTCAATGAGAAATATGGTTTTGACGTGGTAGCAGAATTTTTAGTATGTCTTTAATGTCTGCTAAACCTTCAATTTCACACGTCTCATTGACGATTGACGTATGTGGAAACCCCGCCTTAGTATGTGTCGACTATACATCAAAACTTTTGAGCACTTTCTGACTGATCAGCTCAAACTGCATATGTGTCGGACTTCTTTTACTGCCTTCTAATTGCCTTCTAATATCGAATGCGAAGGCGTGTTTGTACTTGTGCGAGTCATGTGATCGGAGACGTGTCGTAACTCAGCACAAGTACTAATTTATTCATTGGGGGTGACTGAAGTCAATTGGATACATTCATTGAATTGTTTACATAAGATTAACCTTTTCTATTGAAGAAAATAAAAA
Source organism: Psococerastis gibbosa (assembly GCA_963971405.1). NCBI lineage: Eukaryota > Metazoa > Arthropoda > Insecta > Psocodea > Psocidae > Psococerastis > Psococerastis gibbosa. The sequence continues at coordinate 23,653,063 of OZ020488.1, read as the reverse complement.
TATACGTGTGCCTTTTAATATACCTACTGTATTTATAATCTAACTATTTCATGAATGAAAGTTGATACCAAAAAGCATTAGAACGAACTATTTAATTAAATAAAGCCAAAATGAGGCTGACCATTGGCATATCACTGAAATGTATTCCAATTATTAAGGAATGAAAATGCCCCTGTTCTTGAACTGTCCGGGGTCCGGCAGTCAGTCGGACTAAGTTTTCGTAATAGCATACTTAAATTTCTTATGAATGAACACCTGATAGCTTTGAATTTAGCATAAAATTTCACGGTATGCTTTTCCTATGAAATAAATGAGCGATTAAGGAAAATGGATGCACTTTTCATGCATTAGGATCCCCTTATCGCTGGCAAGATAGGTTGCTAAAAGTCAGATAGTGAGTCCATAAACAGTATTCAGGTCAGGAGCTCCCGCGGGGTTATGCTCTTTACTCTGCCAGGAAGACGCTGCAGAATCATGTTAATGGCCGAGCATCATCTTTGAACGCTAACAGTTTCCAAATAGCTGCTCAAAGCAGCAGGAGTATCACATTGGGAATTCGTTAGACGCCCTGCTATACGTATATCTCCCAAATTACATCTTAAACTATCGAAATTAAATCACCGTTAAACAATCTTTGAGAGCTTTTTCCCCGCAGATTACACATCTCATCAAAATTTTGCGGGATCGGTTCATACTCATTAATAAATAAATATATATATATATATATTATATATATATTTCTGTTAAATTGTAGAATCAAGTAATCTACAAGTAATTGACAAAAAAGTATAAAGTAAAATCATCGAAATATCGTCAAAATCAGGTTGTGCTGTCATTGTAATTGCGCTAGACTATCGGGGTGAAGTAGCCCGAGTACGTGGCTCTCAAAAAAGGCTAATTGCTCTGCTAATTTGGTTGACATTGCAATGCATTCCTCTCTAAAAGCTAGGTGGTGACTCCGTGATGTCACAGAACAAAGAAAACATTCAATATTAGGCGAATTTCACGGATAGGTGATTTTCGTTCCTTCTGAACCTCTTGGGGTCTCCTACCCTATATGAGGACACACAAATCCCAGCTTAGTAAGCCACATTTATTGGATTCTTTTATTCCACCACTCAGCACATAGAAATAAAATTAGATTTCAAAGATTTTACTTTAAAGTCTAAACAACCTAAAGGCTAAACCACCTTTAATCTTTAATATACATGCCTTTTACTCTGTAATCAACTGTAACAACCCTCCAATGACACGTAGCCTATAAAAATGATGTTATAGAAATCGGCAGTGTGCCCGCCAACTACTGTAGAAAGTTTACCTTCGGCTAAGGTTTACTCAACGCCATAATGAAGTTTTAAATTCATATTTAACACAGCTTACAAACTAAACGAGGAAAAGAAAGTGCTATAAATTATTATTACCATCACGTAGCAAACAGGCTCTTACCCAGCCTCCTTACGCTCAGGTAATCCATTTTATGCAAAAACTTTTCAAATCATTTATACAGGTAAATTAATCGGGAACTCAGCTCTATTGTGCAATACTACACTGAGACAATAAATAAATTAAAGCATCAGGTCTACCATGGCGTTTAAAGAATTACTTAGTCTGGGTTTAAAATGTAAACAAGACAAATGTGAGTAGGTAGCAATTTGCATTCTAAAATTATTGTGCTTACATTTTTAACCCCCAGCGGGCCTATTATGGCGATTAGTATTAACTTATTCCCGGGGTTGAAAATGTAAACAAAACAATTTTGAATAGCATTTTCCATTGTAAAATGATCTTGTTTACGTTTTTAATCCCAGGATTAGATTAATAATAATCGCACCCACTTATTTAGTTCATTTTTAACGCCATATTTATTACGTTAATTTCGAAATATGAGATGCATAAAATATGCAAAAAGCTCGGAGGCAGTTATGATGGGATATCTATGCCTTGACACAAAGAATGCAGGCCCCTATGATGCACCTGAAACAAGTCATACAAAGCTCAATAATTTATACCGACAGACCGATGTTTAGGTTGAACGTTGTTACCTTGTCATAACATGCAGTGCTGGAATACGGACTCAACTAATTGGTTACTTTAGAAAAAAGGTTATCAGTTCATAGAAAAACCTGGTTAGGGAAATAGTGAATAGCAAGGAAGCTATTTCTTTAAATAAACCATTGGCGAGAACCAACTGGCAGAGTAGGAACATCCTCACATCACGAAATTGAATGAGGACGCAAGAGGGGTCGAATGACATGAAAGAGGAAATGAAGATGAAGAGAAGGTCTTAACCATCTTCACAATGTTTTGTCCCGGGAAAGTCGTCAAGTCAAAGAGTGATCCTCAGGGAAATCTGCTTAAATCATGCCCCAAAAACCAAGGGAACTCAGAGAAATGCTTTCGAATAATTTAAGACGCTAGTTAGATGTTAATAAGTCCCGTTGCCAAGGGTTCAGAAATATAGATCTTCTATTCAAAATGACTGACGAGCGATAGGACTCAATAATAAACCGGGTTTATATGGTTAGAATGAGTTCACGCAACGAACATTCCCACCTTATTATGGCAAATTTTGTAAATAATGTTTCTTATGTTGTAAAATGATCTTGATGTTTACTGATCACTTAAGAATTGCGACTTGTAAATTGTAATGTTTATCCTGTATGTTTTCTTTACAACAAATATAATTGATTTGATGTGTATAGAGACATCAGTGTGTATGACAACTTAGAATTGTCTCAGGCATTGCGAGGAAATAGAAGTATTTAAATGTGAACTTATCGCAGTTCACGCCACGGGTGCTGTGTACACTACTGACCCACTTGCCTCGGGCTGTGGCATAAAATCTATTGCTCTAGTTGGTAGTGTTTAAATTCCGTTATAGTATGGATGCTTACTTAGTGCCTCCTGTCCATATGCTGATGATATGATATTTTGATGCACACAATAGTGCTTCTCCGTTATAGAGAATGTTACATGTTAATGTCCAATAAAGTAATACACAATTTTCACAATTCAAATGCGTAGGGTAATTAACGTTGGTCAATGCTTTGTGATGGAGAAAATTCCTGTATAGTAGACTATTCTCCAGTGGATAATTTGGTTTACCATGACATAACATGAAAAATTTGAAATACAGACGAATGCTGCGCAAAACCGGGGAGATCGTGTTCCTAATGCTGAGATCCTGAGGCGAATGGATATAGAAGCCGAGTTGCTGCTGACGGTTAAGAAACGGAAACTAACATACTTTGGTCATGTGTGAGGAACGAAAAGTATCTCCTTCTGCACGTTATAATCCATGGGAAGATAGAAGGACTGAGAGCTCCCGGCAGAAGAAGAACATTCTGGTTGAAAAACCTGAAGCAGTGGTTTGACAAGAGCACGGCTTCCCTTTTCAGAGCAGCAGTCTCTAATGTACAAATTGCCAGGAAGATCGCTAATCTTCGATAAAAGAGGCATTTAAAGAAGAAGAAGGCCCAATCATTGTTTCTATTTCAAGTGAGTGATTTGCCCCATTGTGATACGTTCTACAACAGAGAAATAAAAAATTTAAAAATATATGTAAACACATTTTCATATCTAAGCTGACAGCTTTTATGAGCTTTAGCGACATACAACCTTTCACCTGGATTCTGGACATGACGGAGTCGTGCCTGCGACAGACCCCGATGGATTTGCTCCCAAGCCCCTGCAAACAAGCTTTTCGTGACTTGCACGAATCCTTTCAAAACGACAGCCATGCTGAGCCCCCATTGAAAAACGTAATATTGCATATTCTTCACTGTGCCGATGTGAAACGTGACAAGGATGTCAGCCACGAGTTTTAATTTATTTTATTACACTCCCGCACATCTCGGCTTGCCACCATTTACATCACAAAGCCAATTTGAAAATGACGCTGGCGTATATGAAATTTTTTTTGGAATTAAATTGTACCTGAGTCAGAAATGCAATAAATCACAGAGAAATTCTTTTTCTAGGTCAACATGAGAAGTAACTACTATAGTAGTGCCGAATTTCAGCGCGTTGAACTTCATTTTGTTTGTTTTTTTTAACTAAAATCTAGGCAACAAAGAAGTATAGTGGATCCAAGATTCTCTTTTATTCCGAACGAACGATTTAAATTCCAGCAGGACATATTCCTGCCTGTTGGATCCCCATTGTTCATCTAGCATTGTATTTGGAAATACAATACTTTCATGTTTCATTATAACGCCAGATATTCCAGATTTCTCGCCTATACTGTATGAAATTGTTGCCATCTCTTCAAGTCTTTAATTGCTATGTGACCACATAGCAATTAAAGGCTTGGAGAATTACAGGATATTTTTATTTTTTATTTTTTTATTTTTATTTTCATCTTTACTCTTTAGCGCCAAATCTGAATATGCACGGTCAATATCACAGATAGGCCTATCCGGTTAATAAAGATAAAAAAATATTATCACAAGAATAACTCGAGCGTTACTATAGATTATTTAATTTACGTTCAGTTTGAAGCACAAGAATTAAAATGTTAGACACAATCGGCGCGAGATGATGATGATGAACTGAAATAAAATAAACAAGTTAATGTTTTACAACTTCCTTTGTTTTTATTTTTATGAATGCAAGCCTCGTATTTTTATGGGAGACAAAAACGACCTTTCCTCCCCCTACCACTCTTACTCACGTACTGCCTTAGCAATTTAAACTTCACTAACCTAATTTTCCACATGAACACTTTGAAAGTTAAAAGTAGGTAACGGACTGAACGAAAACGTTCATTTTGGCTTGGCATTTATTGTCAGTTATTTATACGACAGTTAGATGCTCTATACATGTGCCAGCTTCAACGAGGTTCTTTATTAATTTCCCCTTTCCCGACGGTATGTTAATACCATTATCCATGACTTGGAGAACCATAACATCTATTGTGGGGCTTCATGGGGCAAACGTCAAGCGCATTAAACTGTCTACAGCCAAGTAGAACACGGATCACAAATAATTCCTCCCGTCTGTGCTGGATCGGTTGACTAGAAGCGGCAGACTTACGTATACAGTAAATGAATGGTAAATGAAGACGAATAATCCGAATTGAATCAAGGTGAGGGTTATCATTGCATTGTTGTTATTGTAGAATGACTACAGTACTTAGCTGACACATAAAATAATTAAGTAAACCTCATTTCGTAAGGAACTTGAAATTGTCATTATCTATCAATTGACAACTGAAAGTTTTAGTACAGCTTCACATTGATTTTCTTTTCTCGTGGACATTTATGTATTTAATTCTAATCTCTCTAAATTCTGACTGAAAAAAACTCATTGTAGGCCTATAGGCAACCTTCTACGACTATAAACTTACAACAATTAATAACACAAATACCTTTGATTTATACTGCAATTAGTTTATTCAGAACAAGGTTCCAAAGCCTGGCTTTCACGGACTGCACCGAAGGCGCGCTGCTAATTCAGCACTCTTCTAGTACAGACCGTAGAAAGCAATTCATTGACAGCTGTACAGCGTGTTACAATACAGGAGATAGATACAGAATGTGCCAACAACTATACATTAATATACGGTGCCCACAGGCAGGTGCCTGGAGCACCTGACAATGGCGCTAACTTACCCCGGGCATTATTTTAACAATTTCAATACGGGTGTTGAATTTGCCCTCTCCCAGCAGGAAAAATTCATTCTGTTTTTAATATGTCGGTACCACTGTAAATTATACATAAGTTAAGCATATGCAATAATTAATCTCTGTTGAGAAAAAAAATCTGTAATCGTATTAATCTAGGCCTATTCTGCTTTAAACTCCGGCAAGTAAATTTGCATTGATTAGGGTTTATTGCATTCCTATAAGTGAGACAATAAATATCGACATCATCAGTTGTGTAGAGGATCACGTTTTCCCGCAGAAAACAGCTGTAGCACATGATCATTCAGGGGAAAAAATGAAGACACAAAGGCAGCAATATTTCATATCTGGATAATTCTCCTTTTTTGAACATTGAAAAGCCCTTCGACATTGAAATAATGGTCGGGGGTGGGAAAGTCATACATCAAACTACACAACAACCAATTTCCACCCTAATACGAGTCAAAATAGAAGAAGCAAAGTCACTGAAGAAGATGAGAATGAAAAATTTTCGATCTCGGGCTTTTGAAACGTAGCCAAAAAGTTGGGAAAAGATTCATCTTTTAGTAAGTTTTGAATATCGGTAGAGATTAGAAGCCGATATTCGGAAAGTTGAGGACCTACAACTTAGTTGATAAATCGGAAACTCTATAATGCACCTACTTGGAGAACTTCAAATGTTCTTGCTTCATACTTGTATGGACATCACGGCTTTATTTATGACATCAAGGTTTTATATAAGTTCAAAATAGTACAACTTCTCCAGATCTGTTTTTACCTTAGCCGGCTGTATGTGGTAATCTCTTAGCACTAATCAGTAAGTCACGAGGCGACTATAAGATTAAGATACAGGTATATTCTGTATATTCTGAACCGGACTAGCATTGCATATTTGTGGCAGAATGGCTCTTTGCCGATATCATTAGTCAGCACAAGTCATAACAAAGTATCTGCATCAAAAGTAACAGTAAAATGTTGGAGGAAAAACATTTGATCCTTTCCAAACTTCTAGTCTATGCTATCGTATACCATTGAATACTGTAATTTTAATAATAGGCCTACTATAGTAAATGGCAAGTTTTCCAGAATTGAAATTGAAGTATTTGTTCCATATGTTCATATAATAAAAGGATTTACTTATTTTGATGATAAAGTACGCATGCTACATGTGATAAAACAACACATTAATTAGCCCTACTTACGTATATTTCTCGTAACTACATATTGTTGAATTAATTACCTACAGCAGCAAGTTATATGTTACCTACTTTGCGAATAGACTATTTCGTGTAGGCGATCCAAAAAAAAGGCACAATTAGATACCTGAAGAAAATTCCAACCAATTTTTCAGAAGTATAAAGTTGAATCTTGGTACAACCCCAATAATTTACAATTGTTGTTAATTAATTAATAACTCTCACCATAGGCCTAGTATTTTTTATATTTCTATATATGTATATTTGATTTGTGGTTTTATCCAGATTTTCCTCAAATAAGTTGAAACTAAGAACATATGCCGCTATTCTCGACAATCCATTGTAGGAACCCTATTGAACCACAGTACCTACAAATATTACATTGTCTTTTCTTGTGCCCCAAATTACCATAGTCAAATTAATTTTCTTTGATGCTCCAATTACGATGATAGATGCTACTGCTACTATGTGAAATTACTGTAATTAATGAGACGCGTATGACTCGATAAGGGTGCCTCGTACATGGCATACTGCACATGAAACATTGCCAACGCAGACGGGGTTGGCTTATATACAATTTCTCTTGAGAAAACAGAGACCCGATTAGAATGGACCCGTACTGCTCCCCGGAGTGTTGTATAGCAACTTGTCATGTCTGTGAGACTAACAGGAAAACTTTCGTGTGCAAGTAATTGCACATCAACGCAAAATTTGTACTAGACTGTCAAAACTTCGCACGAAATTACTATGGGCGTCTAGGGCCAACGTACAGCATGGTCCTGTTGATGAGTGACCTTAAGGTCAGGACCTATCACAGTTATGTGATGTTTAAGGCTTCCCTCCTCCGATTGTCTCTTAATGAACATAAGTATATTCTACGTTTATTAATTTACTTGTTAATTCTGTTTCAATTTTCCCCTACCACGTCACCACAGAAAAGTAAATACCTACCACTAGTTTATTGTAACCACTATAGAAGCTTCAGTCGGAGTCAAATGATTCATTATGATGATTAACTATTAATTATCAATTAATAAATTAACTAACGTATTTGATTCGATTAAAGATCATGCACGTAAGGCGCCCATTCCATCGACCGGCTAGGGCTAAAAACAAAAATGGTGACGTGGTAGCAGACATTCTAGACTTAGGTGGCGTTTCTACCGACCTCGCATTGCAGAATGCAAATGACATTGACGGAAATTAGAATTTTTCTTTTTATAGAAATCTATTAAAATGTTTGTACTTAACATATCCCATGACGCCATTTTTTAATTTTAGTTTGTTTGTTTGTGATTTTACTGAATGATCATTGATCAATTTTAACTATGGCATTGAGGAAAATAAACATTTCCGTCAATTCTGCAATGCGAGGTCGGTGGAAACCCCGCCTAAGTCTTGAATGTCTGCTACCACGTCACCGTTTTTGGAAATAGCCCTAGCCGGTCAATGGAATGGGCACCTTAGGCTTGAAAAAAGTTATACCCATGGGTCAATGACTAAAAAAAGGTGCTCACGCAAATTTGTTCCTTTGGGCCTAAAATTGAAATTATTTGTAATCTTAACCTGAGGTAATTTTATAAAGAAAAATGCTATTCAAATTGTTTCGTTTACGTTTTTAACCCCCAAGAATAAGGATAACGCCTAACCGGGGCGTCGATCATGGGTTCAAATCCCGTCAAGCCCAGTTTATCTATATCCTCTAATTTCGGTTACAACGTGGAGGTTACCTCTTCGACCAAAGTTAATATAATATCAGTGTTATACTAGTATATACCATTATGATACTGCAATGTAATGTGTAGAGTCTGAATCACTAAATATTTAAATTCCTAGTATTCAATTCAATTCACGAGGCATGGGCAATTAACTAATTGATTACCGTATTTGCCATTTGGTTCGATTAATAATCATAGTCATAGCCATGGTATTGTTACATAGACGACGAAAAAGTGTAAAAAGTGTGACACAGCTAATCTTTCATTGAAATTTATTTACTGTGGCAAAACAAGGCGAAAAAGGTCAAACCAAGTTTTAGTAAACGAACTTGGGTAATGTTCGTAATCAAGGCCGTAACCCGGATTTTATTTCGGGGGGGGGGGGGATCAGAAATTTTATTGGATATTACATGGTAGTTCCTATTTTTCCTCTCAAAATCCGATTCTACCTAGTATCAAGCCATTTCATTTGGGGGGGGGGGGGGGGTTTGAACCTACGGCCTTGTTCGTAATGTATTGCATATCGTATGATCATGATCGAGTACCTATCCTAATCTAACACCCATTCTACATACAATCACTCATCTCCTTACAAACCCTAGTATCGTTTCTCATTTCGGAATTTCATTAATATCCCGCACCCCATTTTGTATAATAAAACACAGTTTCGTGTTCAGTGAGTGCAAATGATAAAGATCTCTCATTAAATTCTGACTTGAGAAAATGCAGTCATTTGCAACTCTAGCTATTATATTTTCTTCGGAAAGAAGCACAGGGAAGAATAGGATGTTAACGTATCAAGGCTTAAAAAAGAATCGAGAAAGGAGAGACGAAGAAACACAATAAAGTGGATAAAACAATGAAGTGGAGTGTCAGTTAATTTTTCAAAAAACTTGGGAATAAAGTTTAGAAATAGGTGCCATTTTCATTCTCTTCTACAACTTCCCCTTTCCAAAAAAAAAAAAGTTCAAAAGTTCGGTAATATCTTTTGATGTGGAAGTAGTTTCTAGCATTTGTATCACCCTCATTCCTCTCAGAACTGCAATAATGGATTGAAAATGGTCTGCAATATATATATATGCAAGTCACCACATTTTTAAGAAATTTCAGAAATTGTTGGAAATAACGACTAAGGTCCGCGTTCTAGGCCGAATCCTCTCCGATCCGAGACAAGTCAAAATATGCAACGTCAAACGACGCTGAAGTGATGCTTCACTAGAAACTAATGGAACCTTATTAGGCAAAATACAAAGTACAAGTTTGGGGCCTTTTCAGATTCCCTCAGTTGATCATAATGTTCTTAAAGGTTCTCGTTCTCGTAACAAGTAACCATATCACCCGTTCCATGGAACAAAAGCAAATAAACTACAAAAATTCAACGAGAACGAGAAGTTAATAGGTACCTATCTGCTCATCTTCCATTATGGTTGTTACATGATGATATACTAGACCTTCCCCCACCCCTATTTTATTTCAGCGCTTAGCCTGCCCAACCTCAAACAATTTAGAGACTACACAATTTGACTAACATCAGCAATAATAATTATAATTATTATAATAATTATATAATAATTATAAATAAATTTAATTAAATTAAATATAAATAATTATTATAATAATTATATAATAATAATTAATTACTTGTAAATTTTGATGTTATGCTAATATTCTCGATATATACTAATGCCAGCCTTGTGGCAATAATACAAGCTATAACCTAATTGCCTTCAATCTCTTGTTTCCTCTGAAACTTCCAAACTCTTTCAAATTCTAGATACCTTTCAGCTGATACGAGTATCACCCAAAAACTAATATACACGAACAAGCAGCAAATTTTCAATGCAGAAAATATGGTGGTAACTACCTACACTGCATGCTGTGTGGATTTTAGTTTGGCATTCCTCGGAGGGTGCTGACCGCAAAGTTAATCCTTTGCATAATTACGATATTGAACCCCTTTGATATTGTCACGTGTTCACGTGAGGATTCGGTGAATTTCAACTTACAATACATTATCAAAAAGGAGTTAAAGTAATAGAATAATATTACTAAGGTGTGTTGACTCCCACAAAAGAAATGCAAGTATGTGCATTATGTAAAAACATAATTTATATCTAACGGTATTTCAACTGTATAGCAGACCAAATGAAAAATAGAAAACGTGGCGAAACGGTGGTTCATAAATTAATGCCATAGAATTGTATTTATAATTATTTTTAGTGAAATAATTATCATGTCACCAACTGGAAAAACCTCAACATTATACTCATCATTTTTAAAATATAACAACCAAGAAACATAAACTAGCGGAATAACGTTGCAAAAAGTGCGATGTAGGTAATAACGCCATCAAATTGAGGAACAAAGGAGCGATAGATATTGAAGGCAAGCCAAACTCTTATGGTCGCGCTATTGTTTCTTTTTCAATATTTTATATAGTAGCTAGCAAAAAATAATATATTGTTAGAGAGAAAGGTTCAGAAATTGCTCCCCCACTCTTTCCTAAGTGGCTGCCTGTTATTTTGAAGAGAAGTCGATAAAATTATCTTTTAGTTGTGAAATTCCTCGTCGCCTCGTTAGTAGTTACTTGATAACGGAAACCACGGGCAATGGGTTGAGAAATCATTTATTGTAACCAGTCGTGCACATTCATTATTCATAAAATAAGCAACCATTTTTTGGATATATAGACTCTACATTTTAGGATCGTAATATTGAATAATAATAAGTTATTACCGTACTACTTGTAATATTAGTGAAGAAAATTGTCACCTCCATCGTAAAATAAACTGCACTAGAAATTTATATGAATCCACTGCAGTCTGTAAAAGGGGAGGTGTTAGCTCGTAATGATTCAGGAGGGTTTAGTAATGAAATGTTAAATAATGTGAGTTGCACGAGGGAATACTGCAGCCTACATACTGTACATGTGCAAGTGCTAATCCCAACAGTTCCTCCCCATTTAAAATCAACAAATTGGACACCAATTATGACAGTGAAAACGTATTGCTCTTTTTATTGTAACTTCCACATTCCCTACCACATTCCTTTCGTTTCAAAAGTCAATATTACAGTATTTTGTGGTGATTTTTAAACTATCGTTACGGTAGCTGTTCGACCAGCAAACAAGGTGGGACCAAATCTGAAATGACCGCATTAGGCAAGACCTGCAAGTGGATTCCATAGAGAAAATAATGGAGAACAAGCAGGTGCAATGGTTCGGCCACGTCCAAAGGATGGACGAGAACAGGACCACCCGGAGGTTGGCGGAAGCAAGGCCGCAAGGAAGAAGACCCATCGGCAGACCGAGGACAACCCTTGAGGAAAGAATTGAGCAAAAGGGAAAACAATGGCCGAGCTCAAGGCGTTAACGTCCAACTGGGGCGAGTTCAGGAAATGGGTTCGGGGCGCCCCCCCGCGCTGCGCACGTGACACTAAGGGAGAAGAAGAAGAAAGAAGTTACAGTAGCTGTATTACTTTCACATGTTTTCCCCTTCTTTGAACGTTCAGATCGAAACAATGTCCAGAGCAACATATATACAAATGAAGCTTTCATGGTCGGAGTCTTAACTGCACACAATATTTAGCACTCGTCGTAGTTATCGCTTGATGAAGGGGTAAACCACAGTAAAATGGGCTGGCATAGGACAGTCAAGTCGGGGTCGCTCTATGGGCCCAAATATGAGGCCTAAGTCGTTATTAACCCGGCGAACACTACGACTACTACAGTAAAATGGCCGGTGCAATAGAAATAGAAATTGAGTAGCTTTATAACCTTGTTTTACAGGTTCATCGCGTACAAAAAATTTAATGATTGTATTCGATTGACCTCTTCAGTCACCTCTGTATGTTAGTACCCGTGTTGAGTTACGATATATCTCCGATTGCATGATTTATAGAGACTCACACAAGTATAAGTACGCCTTGCCGCTAAAGCCGATATTGATTTCCTACTGTACGTGCATTAGACTTTGATATTTCATCTTTGATATTTCATCTTTGATATTTCATCTTTGATGTTTAAACATAACGACCACTCTCTGCTCAATGCTATCATTCACAAAATGGAATATACAGTACAGAATTTAGGTCACTAGTGGATGTTTCAATGAAAAATCTGCATGAACAGATTGTGGATTAATTCATAATAATTTGGATGGCAGCTTTCTCCCAAAGAATTTATTTTCATACAGCATGAAAACGGAAATGGTGGTTATATAAAATGTGGAGGCTGTCGACACCTCATCTCATTTACAATAATAAAAACACTTACTATGATAATAATAATAAAGTGAGAGTAAGTAAGTAATATTAATAGTATTACAATAAGAAGACCAGGTGGTAACGTGCAAGTGCATTTGTGCGAGTCTTTACACGCCATGCGATTGGAGACGTGTCGTAACTCAACACGGGTACTAACCTACATAGGTGACTGAAGAGGTTAATCTTAACCAGGAATCTGCAACTCCAGGTTAGCGAATCGATTAATTAAAAGGTATTAAAACTTAGGACAGTAAATGGTGAGATGTCATGAATCAATTCGAAGAAAACACAACGACATTGAAAAGCAAATGCAAAACAACAAAAAACTTCTTTTTTTTTAATAAATGAACAAAGCATTCCAAAAAGTGACAGAGGCTATCATAGGTGTATACGTTGTTGAATCCTTTTGATTATTAATTGTAACATCTAAAACCTATACTAGGTGACTTATGTAATTGATAACGTTCGCAGTACCGTAAGTTAATAAAAATAAAAATAAAATTTATCAGATTTTGGCAGGACCCGTGGGGACCTGAACATTTCTTATTAGAATGTGCTGCAACGAGAGTGTGAACAAGGATTAAGCGACTGCAGGTTAGCAGAGAAAAGTTAGAGAGACAATAAAGTCCAATGAGTCGCTTTGAAAAGCAATACATATTCAATAGCTGATAGCCTCACGTCGCGTCAGCAAAGCCAGGTAGTCGCTCTGGAAAAAGCCCTGGATAGAGTTCTAGATGGGGTTTGGGGTTGGGGCCGGAGAGGGGGTGGCGGGAAAAGATTTTGTGACCCACGCGGTCAAGCGGAGCCCAATCGATGTCCTCGCATTCCACATGAGTGCGTCCCGCAATTAAGCTCAGCATTACGCGGACCCCCATCTTCCACTCACCCTGTCCTAACTTCATTCCAAGATGACGCCCAAGCCTGCGACCAAAACGCAAACTTGAGCTCCATCTAACAATTGTTTTCTCCCTTTCGGCTTCTAACAACTTTCGAGGGGGAAATTCTTTTAACGCATATTTTGTGATCCGTTGAATTTTTATCTGATGCTGAAAAGTTGGCATTAATTAGCAATGAAGCGACAATTTCGGTCAAAGGGGCATCGTTAAAATTGTTTGCCTTAGTTTTTATTTTTCGATTTCCAGCGGTTTTACTGCTCTACGCAAGCAATGTCAATATTATATATGTTGTACTATATCGGCTATGCCAGTTTCATTTTGATTTATTAATTGATGGACGTTCTGTCGTACTTTACTCTTAGTTATTGCGGCAGACCTAGATTCATATAATATCGGAATTGATTCGACTTCAATAGTTTTAAGTACGGTAGGGAACTGAGTGAAATCCATCGTGAAGCGCATAAAGTATATCCCAGATAGTCTGCCCACTATTCATCTTAAACAAAAAATGGACTTGTCAGTCTCAACTACCATCTTCATGGGGGGACGCACATCAATGTGTTGATTTCTAGTCCTTCTAATTGGGGAGAGGGGGAATATCAATCAGCCCATTTTGTTTGGTAGTAGGATGATTACGAATTGCCGAGTATTTATTAATAGCCCATATACAGTAAATGCGAATCGATAATTCGGATTTAGGCTAGTACCAAAATGATACCGTATGGCCCAATGTGGATAAATGAATAAAATAATAAAGGGTTAAGGGAAAAAATCCCGACCAAAACAAAAAATAAAATAAATAGAATGAACTAAGACCCTCGGAGAAGATAAATTTCATGGTTAATTCCCGATTTCAAGGAAAGCATAAAATTTATGTGGGACCCTAAAAATGCCCTCGATCGTTTTTTATTCACTAAACAAAAAGTGAATTAGAAACAATGTACCTATTGTAGAATAGCGGAGAAAATTTCTTATTTAATAAGACACTGATATTTCATTTTCACTGCCAATACGTGAATATTACAGTAGGAAATAAATCTATAGTTACTACCGTATGCTATAATTTTTTTTTCTTGAGAACCCCTGATGTACATATAGTAGGCCAATTTATTTATATATTCTTTTTCTTGGCTAGGGGCCCTGTTTGCATCCCACTACCTCCTCCGACTTATATATTCTGGACCTTATTGGTATTATACGAAGCTTGATCGATCTGTCGAACAGTTACAATTTATTCAAAACCCATACTATAGTCCCCTTGTTGATTAATACAGGTTTAATAAAATAATAATTTCCTCAAGTTTTTTGGTTTCTTATTTATGCTTAATATAAGGAAAGCTTTGTGATGGTCGAAAATTTTGAATTCGAGATTTCAGTGGATTTACACGTTTTGAGGTCCCATGAACCCAAATAAGTGTTTTTTTACGAAATGTCTGAAATATTGCCACATCGGTGTGGGCCAACATCGAGGACATGAACCTGTTTACCAACGGCCAAAATGTCATGCGGAATCAATCCCTCTTACTCCTGCAGACTCTAATATGTTGTCGAATAAAGAACACTTTGAACTGTTTATTGCTTTCCAATTTATACGTAGTAGGCCTACTATATAAGGAAAGCTTTGTGACGGTCAAAATTTTCGAATCCAGGACTTCAACGGATTTACACGTTTTGAGGTCCCAGGAACCAAAAAAAACGGTTTTTACGAAATGTCTGTCTGTCTGTCTGTTCATCAATTTCCGGGCAAACTACTTGGTCGATTTTAATGAAATTTTGCATGTAGGTTTACAAAAATCATACCTATCGGAAATCGAAAAAGCCCTTAAGAAAATGGCAAATGGAAAGGCAGTTGGACCGGATGGGGTCCCAATTGAAGTGTTTAAATCACTGGGAAGGAGTGGTGTTTCGTTCATGACAAAGCTAGCCAATAAGATAATGACAGGAGGGCGTATGCCAGATAGTTGGAGGGAAAGTGTCACAATCCCGATATACAAGAGAAAAGGTGACGTGCAACATTGCAACAACTACCGGCCGATCAAGCTAATGAGCCACTGTATGAAATGGTACGAGAGACTTTTGGAAACTCGGCTAAGAGACCAGCTAGAAGGCGACATCACCGAAAACCAACTCGGCTTTATGAAGGGTAGAGGCACGATGGATGGCATATACGCAGTTAGAACCATCCATACTAGAACTACACAGAGAGGCAAACACACCACTGCACTATATCTTTATTGACCTGGAGAAAGCATACGACCGAATACCTAGAGACCTGATCTGGGAATGCCTGAAGAAAAGAGGTGTTGTGCTAGAGTATGTCCGAGGTATCCAAGACATGTATGAGGGTTGCACAACTAGGGTAAAGAGCGCTGCAGGACTCAGTGAAGGTTTTAACGTTCAGTATGGGCTACATCAAGGCTCAGCACTTAGCCCTTTCCTCTTTGTAACTATAATGGACACGATCACGAAAAGCATCCAAGGGGAAGCCCCTGCAAGCCTGTTATTCGCGGATGACGTGGTAGTAAGCACGAAAGGGAGAAGGGAAGGCGAAGCAGAGCTAAATAAATGGGTGGGACGCCTAGAAAAAGAGGGTTTGAAGGTAAACAGGAGCAAAACCGAGTACATGGAATGCGGGAAACCAGAACCAGGCACTGTAAAAATAGGTGATCAAGAACTTAAGAAAGTGAAGACATTTAAGTATCTGGGTAGCACCCTTGAACAAAACGGTGGATGTGAAGAAGACGTGAAAGGAAGAATAAAAGCAGGCTGGGGGAAATTTCATGACATGGCACCAATCCTCACAGACAGAAAAATGCCAAAGAAGCTCAAGGGTCGAATATATAAGCAAGTGATCCGACCATGCATGCTGTACGGTGCGGAGTGTTGGGCGGTCAGGAAGCGAGATGAACACAAAATTCACGTGGCGGAGATGAGAATGCTACGAAGAGCGTGTGGACTGACCCTGCAAGACCGGCGCCGAAATGAGGACATAAGGTTGGAGATGAAAACTGGTGATGTCGCACTGAAGCTAAGGGAAAGAAGACTCAGCTGGTGGGGCCACATACAGAGGAGGGAGGAAACATCCCTCCTAAAGCGTACACAGAATATGACACTCCCTGGACCCCGCCCCCGGGGAAGACCGAAATTGACACTCCCCAGAAAAATCGAAGAAGACATAAGGACTCTCGTCCTGAACAAAGAAGACGCTCTAAACAGAGTTGTTTGGAAACGCCGCTGCCGTGCCGCCGACCCTCCCTGAGGACAAAGGCGATGTAAAAGTAAAAGTAAAAGTAAGTATACCTCAGTACCAGTTTTTTTGATTTGGGGGCTAACTCAATTTGGGGGGGGGGGAGGGTTTACTCTCAAAAAACTCTAAAAAAAATCACCTAAAAACATTATTTCTCCAAAACGGCTCCAACGATTTCTTTTAAATTCACAAATATTGTAGACGTCATTAATGTAAACAAAAGACGGAGGGCCGCTTGCCCCTTGATAGTTTGCTTTTGGGGGTAAAAACATAAAAATAACTCAATTTTCATGAACAATTACTAAAATATAATTTTTCTGCGGAACCTTCAAGTATGTTTAGGTGCTCAATAGAGTAGCAAAACCAAACAGGTTGCTTTCCCAAAAAAATATTTGGTTCTGTGCAAAAAATTATTTTCTGAAGAAATGATAGAAAATTCACGCTCGAATATATTGCCCTGCCATTGTTACTACTGTTACAAAGCGTTCGTTCCATATGCAATAGAGTTTTAATGGGATTTTAATATATTGAGGTGGACCCCCGATATTTAACCATAGGGAAATTATTTACTATGAAATTTCACATTATGTCTATCTACTAATTTATAAATCAGGTTCTGTAGGGACAGTTTTGGTCACTAGGTTCGCTGACGACAAACCGATATCCATATTATTCAAAATGGCCGGCGTTTGCATGTGAAAACTAAGCTCTTAGCATCTAATTAATTCTTTTAATATTTTTTATAATATTTTTACTATGCCTGGACCTTATTTCGCTGCATATAATTCAATATATATATTCTCCATGATTTATAGAAAAATATCACTTTAAAATAATACGTAATTAAAAATAATTTTAAAATAGTATTGAGGCTTATGGAAAAATCATCGCTTTGATATCATTGCAACTGGTGCTGCCATCTACAAAATGACGTCACAAATGAACCTCATTGGAAAGCATGTTCGAGTAACCTCGGGCTGGGAATGTGCGATAAAGTTTTCTTTTTATAACACGTTACAATTTTTCATCAGACCGTATTCATTGGATCGAATATTGGAACAATATTAGAGTGTGTAAGAAGAGGGAATACCAATAATGACCGAAAAACCGATGTGGTCATTGACAGGGCGACTATAAGACCCATAAAAAGCCCTTCAGATAATAGCAATAGCCCCAAGGACAGATACAGGGGAGGGGTAGGGGGGTAGCCTTTTTCACCTGGAGGTTAGGAAAGCCATTTTGGTTTAAAGCACGACAAAAAGCAAACATGTGTAATGGACGGGTTTGGCTTTTGCTCGATAATTTATATCATTAATCTCATTTCAATGACTCTTTTTCATTCGAAATTCTTCTTCTATCTTTGTCGCACCCTCGAGTCCTCCCCTAATTACTGTACGATATTCAATTGTTTTTTTTTTTTTTTTTAATCCGACCAGATTTTCCCAAACATACGATGTTTGATTTGTTTTTACAGCCATTTTCCACTGTTGGTCGCGTCCCTTGGATTAAAGTCGCTAATCGTTTTAGCACGGTCCATTATTTTTCAATGCCCGATTTAATTGCTGGCGGAGATTTGAAAAAACGAAATAGTTACTTACTGTACTGAATGCGTTTGAACCAATCAGTAGCTGTTGTGTGGATTACTGGTATACAATGTAGGGTAACACAAAACAAACCGCTAAAATAAAGCATGAAGCACTGAACTGACCCATATAAGAGAAATTGTACCATATAATTTGCCAGATATTTCTATAAATACTGTCGGCTACATGGAGTTACTGATTCAACGCCTGCTTTCAGCATTTCTGCTTTTAAGCAACCCTGTCAGTCTAGCGGAGGTAGTGAGTCTGTTTCTTAACTTGAGGCACCCTAAGGGCAGACTCCTCATGGAGAAGGGGAGTTGACTGACAGGTTGGATCTCCTGATTATAGTGGATTCCGATTCCTTGGGGAACATACGTAAAATCACTTGATTAATTCGGAGGTGACCAGGTGACACGCACTTAGACTGAATAATATATATCGTAGAGTCGCAACGCGTTATCATGTCCCACCATGTCCCCCTGCTTTTTTGATAGCTTGATAGCATATTAATAAAATAATAACTAAAATGCATCAGGTTTCGCAGCGAACCACTTGACATTTCCTCTTAGAAGACTGAAAATTCAGAGCTTCTTATATTTTATTTATTTATTATTAATATTTTATATCAATAAGGGGAACCAACCGTACTTCCCTGCACTTCCAAAAACATGCTCGTACCTTATAGTACGAGATCCCACTGCAAAATAGTGGACCCATCAAGTGTTTGCTAAAAACCAAATTACGGTGTGATAAACAAGGCGAAAACTTAATTCAACTTTAATGAACAGTGGCAGGCTACTACTATGGCCCATTTCAAGTACAAATAGCATGGAATATAATTTTTCCATAAAAATCAGTTGGGAACCAATTTAGACCGCCTTACGAATGATATAAATTTAATAATAATAACTTGTTAGGCCAATAATTGAAATATCTGGCAGTTCTCGGTTTTAAACCGAAATCAAATTAATTGGTGTAAGTACTTTAGTAAGACGATTTACGAGGGTGTTTGCCAGGGGAGGGTGAGGTTATCGACTTGTTAGGTTGGGCACAGTGCCAAACGAGCATTATCAGTGCCACACGTGGGGCAAATGCTCCAACCCCCCCCCCCCCCTAAGTCTCAACGTAGAGAGTGAGAGGAACCGCGAAACTCACGGTAGGGTGCAATTCAGCTCAAAATTCGTAATAAACAAATTATAAGCTATAAGAAACTCTTTTCTTCTATAGAAAATGAAAACCTAATTAAGATGTACACTTAAAGGAATACAATTAGAAGCAAAATGTTTTCGAAAATAAAATCTCATCCAAAAATCACTTAGTTACATCCGCGAGAGTAATAAATTTTTAAAGTCAATATTCTCTTATCATATCCGTTCAGGGAGAAGGAGGCACTAAATTAACTAAATAACTTTCAATTAAAAAGTAATTTTAGCTTTGGGAAATAATTGACAGGATGAAATATGCTGTTGAATAATGGTCAAAGCATATGGGTAGATAGTTTAAAGTTGTTCATAATCTTGATTTATATTGTATAACGAATCGTTTTCATTATGTGAAAAACACACATACTGTATGTACATTAAAATTTATTGCGCTTCAGTGAAGTTTTTGGTAATGGCAAGTGAAATCTAAATCACACTTAGATCTTGTTTATTAACAGCTAAACAAACCGGCAAAACTAACACTCACACGGTCCGATCCATCGATCCAGTTCCGATCGAATTTAGTAGATCCAGTTCCAGCCTAATCCAATGACGACTCCGGATCCACTACAAGACAGCATTAGTCAAGTCAGGGATGAGTTTTTGCCAATCCATCGGTCCATTTTTTTAACATTAACTAATTCTTATTTACACAAGCACTTTCTGCATTCAATTATAGACTAGATCGATGGATCGGATTAATTGTCTGGTATAGCTGGTGGCTTGAGAAATAGGACGTTTTTTATTAAGACATTTTAATATACTTACTTGTTGCTACCCTATTTATATGTAATGTAACGAAAAATTCGTGATGGTCGAAAATTTCAATTTCGGGATTTTGGTGGATTTACACGTTTTGAGATACCAGGAACCAAACTAGTGGTTTTTAAGACATTTCTATCTGTCTGTTGGTCTCTCCGTCTGTCTGTCGGTCTCTCTGTTCGTCGAATTATAGGCAAATTAATTGGTGGACTTTAATGAAATTTGGCACTTTGGTTCACAAAAATCATGCCTGGGAAAAAAAATCAATAATGGGGGTTATACCCTCGAAAAAACCTCAAAAGATGGCTAAAGAACTTCTCAAAAACGGCTCCAATGATTTCTTATAAATTCATATTATTGTATAATCTAGTCGTTATTAATGAAAAGAAAATTCAATCGCTTGCCCCTTGATAGTTTGGTTCTGGGTGGTAAAAAAATAAAAGACTCAAATTTTCGTGAAAATCATTTTTCTGCGGAACCTTTCCACCGGTCGATGACTTCTTAATTCAGGTATGTTTTATGTGCTAAATACAGTAACAAAACCGAACAGGTTGCTTTCCCGAAACAAAGATTTGGTTTTGAACAAATAGATGCCCAATACATAGCGTAGCAGACCCTGCTACAATTCCTGTGATGTATCTTATTACAAATTGGCCTGTATATTCTTGACTTAGCGATCGTCCCATCGATCAATTAAGTGCTTTGGGATAGGGAAAATTTAACCCTAGGGCAAGTAATTATTATCCACAATTATTTGTGACACTAAAAATAATCGACTTTTTGTTCTTAATAAGCCAACCTAGCGGAGTTAGGGCTATAAAGTCCTCTCATACACTCAACTAGGAAGACTCGGGACCACCTGCTTTACATTTTCTCCAAAGCATGACCAGAAAATGTAGCAAGTGTGGGACTCGAACTAAAATCCTTTCAGGTGAAAATTGGTGTCTGTACCACTACTTTACATGTCCTAACACTGGACTGGAACGGAATGGAATCATTTGGTTGCAGCTTACTAAGATTCAGACCTCCCTTTCTAATAAGTATGTTCCACAATTACAGAGCGTATAGCAATCAGGAAAAGGCCAGGAACGGATCCTTGGGGGGCGGTCGCCCCTCCCCCCCCCTCCCCCCCCCCCCCCCGGGAGAAATAGCTTTATACTAGATAGAATGGACTTTTGAAGGAAATTAGGAAAAATTATTACTCAAGTAAGGGAAACGCGATATTTTTCAGGCCCCCCCCCCCCAAAACATTTCCTGAAACCGTCCCTGGAAAAGGCAGTACTTAAAGAACACAGTATTCCCGCTAAGATAATATATTTCAGGTGCTGGTTTTGCAAGAAATATTAAATCAATTCATAAAAAACTTTTGATGTTATGACTTATGAATGAATCATATGCTACAGTTTTTGGAAGCATGTAAATGAAGAAAGTTTAGAAATTTACAATAGACTCAAACATTTTGGCAAAACGTGCATTTTCGATTTCCGCCGTTCGTGTATTATAATAAAGTTGTTACAACTTGTTACAACAAGTGCTGTGATTCAAGTATAGCAATTCAAATTGTGTTTTCATTATTACGTGGCTCCAAAATATTATATTTTGGTGTATATTTACTATTCCGTCAATAAATGAAATCTTCTAAAATCTTTCAAAGTACCTTACCCGGAGAAAATTGTGAAAAAATGCTGAATGTCGCTATGGTGTGCTGATGTACCTCGTGGAAGTGGTGAATAACGCGGCACGCATAATTACCAACATTAGGATAACGCATAGTCGCAAAGGTTTTTTTTTCTAACGCCTGCTTTCAGCATTTCTGTTTCAAGCAACCATGTCAGCCTGGCGGGGGGAGAGAGTCTGTTTATTAACTTGAGGCACCTTTAAGACAGACTTTTTCCCCTCGGGGAGAAGGGGAGTTGACAGTCAGGGTCAAAGGTGGTGGAAATCGCCCTCAATTTCAGCTTCGTTTCACTAAGGAACAGTACCTACAGTGTCTCAGAAATAATTGGCAAATGCTATGTTGATACACATACAGTATACATGAAAAGAAACTTACTGAGGCGAGAGAGTTTGAATGCATCAGCGGTGTTGATTACGTCCACAAAAGCTCCGAGTTCGAATTTCCTCCCTGTCAGATTTTGGTTAAAACTCACGAGAGCAAACTGAAATGCAGACTGGATTTCCCCCGTGCCTTGCTCGAAAATTGCACCTGCAACAACATATAAAACATCAGATCAGGGTCATTACAAAAAGTCAGCTTTCAATCATAATGTAAAATTAAAATACACGGATTTCACTTCATATAGATAAATAAATTCCCACACTGAACTTATAGCAACGTCAAATGCTGCCGTACAGTATGTACAGTAGGACTATTGAATAAATTGAAAGTGGGAAAAATCGGGCAAATAGAATTAGAAATGAAAATCAAATAAACAAACAGAAAAAATTACAAAGGGAATTTTTTTAAATTATATTTTTTATATTATTTCTATTGTATTTTTCATTAGTTTTCCGCTCTAAATACTGTATGGTTCGGATCAGTCAAGATTACAGTTTATTACGCCACTCATTGAAACGGAAGAAGACAGGAAAAATCAGTGAGAACGGGACTCGAACCCAAGTTTGCAACATCACAACCCCAAGACAATCCCTTTAGCGTTCGTGACAAATTCGTAATTGACAATTTTGTAGCCTATTTATCATAAAATATAAATATAAAATCTATGATTTAATGTACTAAAAGTGAACACCCAAGCCTTTGCTCCCACATTTAACATTATATTACCCTGTGCAGCTTTTTTCGAATTTGCTCTCTGTAGAGAGTTATCTACTGAGTTAGTAATGTGTTTTATTACGATAATTTGTTGAATGGGCCACAAATTTGCCATCCATAATTTTATGGTCTTTTCTGGCTAAAAGAGAGTTCTTGAGTCTAAAGAGTAGTCGTTCAAAAGATGCGGAAAGGGAGTTTGAGTTTAAGCAATATAAATTACAAGTCAAGAGTAAAATACTTTAGGAATGCTATCAGCTGCAAGGTTCACACTGTACGATTTATACGAAAATTATGTGGGACTGTGGTCTAATTCGCGCTGTGGTTTTTCCAACGCGCTGCGGCCATCTCAGCAATTTATATACCTTGTACCGAATGGCTTCCTCGTTAGATTACATTTCATAATCCAATTTATTATTAATATTCCTGAACCTTAAAATGGGTAAAATATTACACTAGAAGTAGGCTATACCCGGATGAAAATTACACAATAGACATTATGCTCACATTTGTACACATAAAATTCATACGAAGCACTAAGTTCTTAACATCTAGATGCAATATCAGAATTGGACAGTTGGGTCATATCTGGACGCTAGTTCATAATTTGTTTTAGCAGTGAACAACTATTGTAATTTTTACATTTTATAAAATGTTTAAAACTTTGCCTGGTTTTTCGCAATTTCAAATGATCCCATTCACGGTAAAGTTGAAGGTAAACCCTAATAAAATTTAATTTATCTCAAAAAGCGAGATTCGAACACGCAGACAGCTGTTAGAATTGAGACTTAAAAATTCTGCTGAATATTTAGGATGCTTTATTATTTGGTAAAACGACATTGGCAAGCTGTAAATTGACAACCTTTACAACTGTCATAAGCTAATTAACTAAGATTTTTGAACATGAAGGTTAGAAAGGGTCCGGACTTAAAATGTACGTTTTCAGGAGAATGACCCAGTTGCACTTAGCTAAGGCTCAGCCTGTTAGTTGTCTATTCATCAAAACTCGATGAAAGTATATTCTTCAGCTTACAAATTTAGAAAAAATGCTTCAGATGGTAAAATGATTCCCTTCGTAAAGTATAGATAGGTGTTTGTGAATTGTGAAATCGAAACATACTACATGTATACTGTAATATGCTACCCTACCAATAACCCATCTAATTCTACTGCAATGTAATGAAAAAATCTCAAGGGGTGTTACAAAAATAAAACTTTTATACTCTACCGATTTGCGCTAAATCGGTAATATATAGTATATATATCAGAACGTAATTGCAAATCGTAATTACATTTTTGTTCTATTACTAAGCCAACGTAGCGGAGTTAGGGCTATAAAGCCCTCTCTTACACTCAACTAGGAAGGCACGGAATCGGCTGCTTTACAAACCCTCCGAAGCAGAAAATGTAGCAAGTGCAGGACTCGAACCAACAACCTTTTGGGTGAAAATCAGAGTCCGTATCACTACTCTACATGTCCTGACGTATCGTATCCTGTTCATTACCATATACTGTGTATCATTATAGTCTATATTTCCCATTAAAATAATAGAAGCGTAAATTAAAGGTTAAGCAATAAGTAAAGAGGCGAAGACTAAAAAACTGGGATGGTTAACTTCTTTTCAAAATTTCACTTTCGTAAGCGTTGGGTTGCTATAGAAACGGGCAGCTTACTGCAGAGAGAAATTGTAAGTATGACGATGCTAAGCTTATGTTAGAAGGTGTTTTATAAAGGGCAATGTTGTATTGAGCTCAGACTGAATTGGAGGTTATTCAAAACATTGCTCCCCGACCACGGCCGATTTCCCTCTTTTGGGAAGTCTCTATATTGTATAACCGCAGAGAAAACACGGAGTTATTCAAAAGGGAGGCAACTGATCTCGAGCATGGATGAATGCTTTCTCCATCGAACAACACTAATGTATTAACCTCATCCCCAATCCATCAAAAATTTCATATTTTTTGTAGCTTGAACGGTATACTGCGTTGCAGTCGAATATAATAATTTTAATGGTACCTATATACAGTGATAGCCTACTCATTCGTATTAATAAAGTCGATTAAGTTGATATCCTGGATATAGTGCATTGAGCAACGTAATTTATAACCACAATTAAAATGGCAACCATTCTGACTGGTACTTGTAATCGGCCAGTGTTCACTACCTGTAGTTTAGCAGCCTACTTCTGCCGGCCTACTATGGCGATTATTTTTAATCCTAGCCTGGGATTAAAAATCTTAACTAAAATTATTTAATAGTGCTATGCAAAATTGTTTTTTTTTTACATCTTTAACCCCAAAAATAAGTTAATCCCAAATGGCATAGTAGACCCGCAGGTGCTCCGTTAACCTGTAAACGTGATAGCAAGTCCGTAGCAAGGGCGGATTTTTGGGGGGGGCAGGGGGTCTGGACCCCCGCAAAAGTACTATGTTGCTTAGTATTAACTTATTCTCGGGGTTATAATAAATAAATATACCTATACTGTATGCATATTTCTGTTAAATGATACAATCAAGTACCTAATCAACAAGTAATTGAAAAGAAAATATAAAGTAAAATCGTCAAAATCAAGTAGTTCTTGCCATTGCCATTGTGCTAGTGTATATTTACAGTTAAAAGTGTAAACAAAACAATTTGGAATAGAACTTTCCATAGAAAAATTATTTTGTTTACAGTGGAAAGTGCTATTCGAAATTGTTTTGTTTACATTTTCAACACCAGCAGCAGGCTGATCATGGCGATTATAATACCGGGGTTTATTTAATACCCTGGTATTACAAATGTAAACATGATAATTTTATAATGGAAAGTGCTATTCAAAATTTGTTTGTTTACATTTTTAATCCCAGGATTAAATAAATACCAATCGCCATGATCAGCCTGCTGGAATACTAAACAGCATAGTAGGCTCACTGTAGCGTAACAGTAAATCGTAATTCTAACAATTAATAGGTACCTATGTCTCTTGTGTACGTACCCGGGTAACAAGGAAAGGAGAGCTACTGTGAAATAGGTCCTATATGGGTATATAAATAAATTCAGATATTTGATGTCTGAAACATGTGCAGTGATGAATAAGGCCTGTGATTGAATTTCGAGTGACGGATGACTCGCCTGCTTGGTGGAAAAACAATTTTACGGAATCGCGCATTCCGGGCAACAATTTGGTTTACCGTGCAATACGTCACACAGCCTCTCGATCTCCATGTGTCTTTACTTCCATCAAAAAGTTGTATAGCAAAATATAGTACCGTGGCCGGTTTATCATAGATAAAAAGTACGAGTACCATACGATATGACATACACAAAGGGGACATGCAGGTATTCAAAACCCTCAGCATTTTATGTTGCAAATAAAACAATGCAATTTTTTGTCTTGGAATTCCATTAAATTTTTGTCATATCAACATTAATTTTATCGTGCTATTTAAACGCGATTCCAGCAAAAGATAATACGGATAAACGAGAATAATAGAGAGAAGAAAAAAGGGGTTTCACTGTACTTTTCGTAACAATAACCATTCTAAAACCCCATTTCCATTTATTATCATCCCTTGTAAAAACAGTGAAATCAAAGCCGAGCTTAATAAATTCACATGATCCTCCGTAACCAGCTAGAAATACGATGCTGCAGGTGAAAGGACTCAAAAGGCTCTGTCGCCGAGCTGTACAGTATATAGGCAGGAAATTGCATAAACCCCAATATTTTTCTTCTCTTTACTTAACCCAATGTTGCTGCGACTCCCATTTTCAGGGTCTACCTGTATTTCCCAACATGGGCGAAGATAATTTTGCATAGCAAACTTGAGTGCAAGCTGCTTTTTGTTGCAGTGAAAAACTCATAGAATAGAATAAATATTTACTGGAAAAACTAGACACATTCTAAAGCATTCGTCTTTCCGAAATGAAATTTGGAAGACAGTGAATGATTATATGTGATATGAAGAAAGAGGATTACTATGATAAATATTTTCTTATGAATAGTTTTCTCCACTTGTATGCTATTTTTTGACTGTGACTCATACCTACCTCATTGTACTTACTGATGCATACCTGGAATACTAGGTGTATGTACGAAAAGTGTGATGTTCATGGGTGACTTAACGCGGGTCGGTAACGCGGGTCAGTAACGCGGGTTTAAAGCAACTTTTTGGGCACATGTTGAAGATCTATCTCAATTTAAATTATACCCATGTCTTCGTCTATTCTTCTTCTTTCCGGCCACACTGTATTTATTGTGATAGAACAAGGGGTTCGACTTTGGGGGGTGGAAATGTGAGGGGGTGCGCACGATTTTCAACAAAAATATGCCTCTTTCGGCCGCGTTATTATCTATTTAAAAAATTCAAACTACTTCAACTATGCGATATGGAACTATGACCAGTTACACACAAGTCATGCGAGCCCCCAAGTGGCGAGCTGCCGCCCGTGGCAGGCGCATTTTGTTTTTAAGTTATATTTCGTGTTAGTAGTACTTCGTATTTAGGAGTTGTCACGTTAAACGATCGTCTGTAAACCGACTTTACAGACCAACAAATTTTTTCAGGTTACTTACTTTATAAAAGCACCTTGTTTTGGAATAAACCGGTTTTTATGGGCCAGTGGATAAATTGTTAACTCCCCGCAAAAATGTAACACTGTCTAAACAGCTTGGAAGCTGCACTATTTGTTTCAATAGAGAACGGTTTACTCTAAACAAGGCTTATAAGAGAATTCAGGTTCGCTCTGTGTTTGCATATGGATAATTATTTTTACATGAAAATGACCACAAAAATACGAATTTTACAGTACCACTCGATTATTGACCAGTTTGTTTGTGCAGTTTTTAAAAAAGTTGACATCATTAAAGCGGGAATTCCACAGACCTGCAAGTGCAAAATACAAATACGGTGACGTGGTAACAGACATTCAACCTCACAGACCTTGCATTGCAGAATGCAAATGACATTGGCGGAAATTTGAATTTTTCTTTTTATAGAAATCTATTAAAATGATTGTACTTAATATCCCATAACGCAATTTTTTAATTTTAGTTTGTTTGTTTGGGATTTTACTCTATGATCATTGATCAATTTTAACTATGGCATAGAGTAAAACAAACATTTCCGTCAATGTCATTTGCATTCTGCAATGCGAGGTCGGTGGAAACCCCATCTAAGTCTTGATTGTCTGCTACCACGTCACCGTATTTGTATTCTGAACTTGCAGGTCTGTGGAATCCCCGCCTTAGGATTTTGTGCGTTTACTACACACCACTATATATCTACTATATCCTATCTATACCTAGTATAAGAAAAACTTTGTGATGGTCGAAATTTTCGATTCAGCGATTTCTGTGCAAAAAGCATTTTTAAATATCTGACTGGCTGTCGATCTGTCTGTTCGTCGATTTGTGGACAAACTACTCATTCGATTTTGATGAAATTTTTCCCGTAGGTTCACAAAAATCATGTCTCAGATGTAATACAATCTTAGGCCACCCAACTTGTGTGTGTGTAAACTAATATTTGATGTTGATATGTGTAATATCTACCGTATCTACAATAATAATGCTAATATACAGTATGTATGAAAATTACTATGTATGTAAACTACTATGTACATACATAATATAGTGAATTTTAAAAATGAAAATATCAACTCGTGCATTTTTTCAGTTCAACAGCTTCTAAGCCGTTTTTGGAAACAATATATTGTACGCATAATATTGAGCAAAATAACATACAGACGGCTATTTCTAAAAACTCTGACATAAAAATAATGCTGACAGAAGAGAGGTTATGCAATATGATCCCTCATTTTCTGAGTGGTGTCAAACTCAAAATTATATGCTAAAAGGAAATCATCAAGCGAACAACTCATTTCCGTTTAAATGGGAAAATCAAATCTAAATTTTAATTTACGAATAATTGGATTGGAGGGTCGTAGTTCGTCGAAAAAAAATCAGGGGGTGCAATAGAACTGTGGATGAACTGCGGGGAGTTAGAACTTGGGCAGTGGCCAAATGCCCCACTCCACCGTATTTAACTGACTCCCTTCCTCCAATGGAGGCTCGATAACTTCACCAGTTTACCCAAAAAATTCCCCTCCCCTCTCCAGGATTTGTACCTGGATTTGATACTCTACGGTAAGCCATACAAAGCTTTTGCCTGGAGAAAATAACATTGAAGAACATAAATTTTCTGAGGATGGAATAGATTTTATAGCATCGGCTTTCCGATTTTAATATATTGTGCATTTTTACGATGCGCAACACTATTTATGGCAGAGCAAAGTTCTTTTATTGACATGCTAAATAACACCGACATTAATTTATTTGGCATTGGTACAGTAGTTTTGAAATCAATTGATTTTTCATTGAACTGCCAAACATATTTGAAATTGAAATCAGTGGGGTTAAGATAATAATTATCTGGCACCCCCACTATCTATTTTTGCCATAATATCAAATTTCACATGAGACATCAGTATTAAAGACGGCCACTGGCCACATACTAGAAATAGTATATTATCATAATGTATAAGACAGGCACGTAGCCAGGGAGGGGGCTCTGGGGGCTGAAGCCCCCCCCCCCGAAATGTAAAAAAAAAGAGAAAAAAACAGAGAATATTGTAAATGAGTGAAATGAGTTTTTTATATATATTATTATGGAGCTGATTTATTGATAAAAGTAATTTTTGCATTCAATATTCTGTGTTTGGTAGAGATCACACTATTTTATCCTAGCATTGTTCAGTTTAATGTTTCACCTGTAATCTTTTTCTCCCTGTAAAAACCCTAAAACCAGAGGCGGACGCAGCGACCGGCACTTCGGGCAATCCCCCCCCCCCCCTTGGAAGACAGTTATATTCTCTGCCTCTAAAATCTAAGTGATAACTACACTCAAAATGCGAAAAACCCCGCTATTTCAGCCTCATTTTTCAAAAAAAATCTCCCGGGGGAGACCCCCGGGCCACTCTTGTGCACAATTTGATTAATTCACTGTAATATAGAAACCTTATTGCTCTGAAAATGCGTATAACCCCACTATTTCAGCCCTATTTTTCAAAAAAAAAAATCGATCACCTATCGTTACGTTACTGACAAGTGCCTCCCCCTTTTATGAGGTCTGGGACCGCCTCTGTCTGAAACTGTGTGTTTTTGCATGTAAATTCTTAAAATTTCCGGGGGGCGGACCCGCCGTCCCCCTTCCCCCCGACCCCCTGGTAGTAAGCCCCCCGAAATAAAATCCTGGCTACGTGCTTGGTTTAAGAGCCTATTTGATGTGAAATTTGGTTTTTGTGAAATACTTTTCTCTGAATATACTAGCCCATTTTGGTTGTTTACTTTATATTGTCACTTACAGGAAGCACACTGAAACTGCAGAATGGCTCTTGCTAATGGATACAACAAACACAAACATAAACAAGATATTACAATTTTCACAAATGATAAAGAATTAATTACGTTTCTATCATTGGCGAAAATTCCCAAAATTTCTGGGGGGGGGGGGGCTTTAGGACCCCAAGACTTTCATCCCCCGGAGAAAACAAACCGATAAATGGGCCCAAATTAGTGAGGTTTTACGAATATTTTACCCTGGAGAAAGGGGGGCCCGGGGGTCTACCCCCGGAGAACAAAAATTGATGAATAGGTCCAAATTAGTGAAGTTTTACGCATACTATACCCTGGAGGAAGGGGGGCCCGGGGTTCTCCCCCGGAGAACAAAAATTGATGAATAGGTCCAAATTAGGGAGGTTTACGCACTTTGTAAGCAGCACCGTTGAGATTTTACCGACGAATAAATCTACCACTGAGGGGGGCCCCGGGGGGCTCCCCCACAGAAAATTTAAAAAAAAAATAGGTCTGAAACATTGGGGTTTAATCATTTTGAGTAATATATTTTTGTGAAATATATTATATCGGATAGGTCAATATGTTGATTTTTTTCATGATGTCTATCATGTGAAATAAGCGTACCAAGAATTAATTTTTCTTTCGTTATTGTGAATACTATGCCTTTCGCCTTCATAACGTCTTTGTCACCAGAAATCCTAGGGGGGGGGGGGCTTAGCCCAGGACCCCCCTATTTAGGCCAATGTTTGCAAGCAATACAAAATTGAGATATTACAACGACGAATAAACCTACCATTGAGGGGGCCCGGTGGTCTCCCCCGGAGAAAAATTTGGAAAAAATAGCTCTGAAGTATTGGGGTTTTGAGCATTTTTAGTAATATATTTTTTGTGAAAGTAATTGGTCAATATGTTGATTTTTTTCAAGTAAAGTAAGCATACTAAGAATTAATTTCCCTTTCATTATTGTGGACTATGCCTTTAGCCTCCATAACGTCTTCGTCACCAAAAATCCTGGGGGGGGCTACGGGTGGACCTGGGGGGGCTAAGCCCCCCCCCCCCCACGACCCCCCTATTTACGCCAATGGTTTGTATTTATCTTATGTAGGGAAAATCGTTACAAGTCAGCAGGTAAGCGTAGATTCACTCATCTAGATACTCACATTTCACTCCATTCAACCCCCAGAGTTCACGAAAATGGATTTAAGAGAGGCCGGCAGAACAAGAAAAAGGAATTGCTATGTATTACTTGATTGCTGAAAGAAACGAATGCCAAACAGCGAGGTTAAGGGTCGTTAAACAAGGCCCGCGCTTTTTGTTGCTACTCACCGAACCAGACTACCACAGACAATAAAAACCATGAAGTTAAGAATTTTTAATTTTTTTATGTACCGTAGAATATGATCCAACCTGGTGTTCATTTTCTGCACTTCCCCGAACATTTTTAATGGTTATGGCTTAAATACTGAGACAATTGTGCTTTGGGATATGATAAATAGTAATAACAGGCTTGTAGGGCTTAATTTTAAGGCTAGTTTCCTTAGTTTTTCATTTTCTGATAGTAATCAATCATCATGAAATAGAGGGGAGTAATGGCAATCAGCCATATTGTAGTTAGTCATTTGGGTATGTTGTCACGTCCCAGTTTCGCATCGTTACCACCATTCTCTATTTCAACATACCCATGATTTGCTTCTTAATATAGTCAAATTTATTTCCGGAAAATTCTATACGTATACAATGATAACATTTCCTTCCAATCCCTTTCTCGTCATCAGCAATCTCGTACATGTATTCAGTGATATATGCAATGCCCACAAAGTGCAAAGTAATAACCAATAATCAGCTGTAGCGAGCTTGTGTATAATAAGGTATTTCAATATCGCAAAATATAATCAAATATCTTTGTGGGGTCGAGCAATCCTCTTTGTGTTTGAGATTTTGCTTCCTACAACAACAATGCATTGCAAATTGCAACGGTATTAAGTCAGCTTTTGAAATGCGAGTTACTGGTCAAAGCACGCGCTTATTAAACAAAAGCCTCATCAAAGTCCTAAAACTTTCAAGGGCTATTATTATGCACAAATCCACTCACCAATGCGCATTGTGCACATTATTTTGTTCGTGATATTCCGATATTGATGGGCTTAGTGCTATTATGCAGTGCACGTTATAATGATGAAGTTGAATAAACTGTATGATAACCCCTTATGGCTTCATGTGTTAGGCTCCCACAATATAGAAACATTCGTGATGTTTTGGGCCGTACTCTTTATATACTGTATATTTTCTAGCACACATACTGTACTTCACAAAATAAATAAACAAATTTCTCAGCGTCTGACGCCGACGTCAAATGTCCGTCTGTACCGGGTCTAAGGCATGAAAAAGTATTATGGTTCCAAATTCCAAGTTAGAGTAGTTGCAGTTTCTCGTGTCCGACTCATAGTTTCTGCCAACCTGACGCCATGGTCGGTGCACACCCAAAGGTCGTTGAAGCCTTTGGTCTCTTCTCGGTGCAGGTGAAAGGATTAGCCGCTAGATGTTTCCACTTAGAGTGAATATTATGATCGGGCATGAGTCAACATTCAAATTTATATTTTAATTTTTGCAATTAGAAGTGATAAAAAAAAATACAAAAATGGGTGGATATGGTGCTTCAAGCTGTTAAACCCATTTTTCTCATGAAATAAGCTGTTTCGCATTCCTATGGATATGGAAATACGAAAAAAAGAGCTCCACAACACGAAACGTAGACTAATTACTACCTACTGTGAAACATATTTTTTTCAAACCTTAGCCTTACAGGTCAATTTCCCAACGCTGTGGGGGTGAGAATACCCGTTATTCAGAACACTCATAAAAACGGGTCATTCCAAAAGAAACATACAGCATTTAATACGACTTACGTACACCGTCGGTATCTATACGGCAAGTAAAGGAACACATACTATATATATTCAGCATTTCGTCAGGGAAACATTTTTAGGTCAGAAGCTCTCTCGAGAGTCAAAAGTTAACTTTCGGAAACTTCGTCTTGCAAGCCTGAAACTTTTTCTTTTTGAGGAAATACTAGTGCTCAGTTCATACTTCACACCTGTTACTTTGGCCGGGAGCACCTGTCAACATGGCGTTAATAACACGGTACCCATTGTAACAAGCTTGTCGAAACTTTTGACATTTTGTTAATATTTCACCTCTTCAACTTACTAGTAAGTAGGATTAGGGGCTTCACTACTGTATAACGTATATAATCACTGCTCGTTCGATCTATAATTACCTAATTTACGAGTTTGTTGACTGATATTAATTTACGTTTTTTCTTAATATAAAATTGAGTAGGCCGGTTGGTCCTTTACCCTTTCAATGTAACCTAAAAACATTTTTAGCATGACCAGTAATGTATAGTAGTTTTAGCACCATCTTTTTTTTAATTGATGAAACTCTGAGAAGGAACGATAAAAACACACGTGAAAAGCATACCAACTCGCAGTTTCCACTTTTCATTTTTCCATCTTCAAAATGGCTTGTTAGTAGTTGGCATTTCGAAGATTGGCCTTTAAGGAAGCGCTTTCCGAACTCATTAATTTCAAATTACCCATGTGTGCCATAAGGCACCTATTCGTAAAGCATACGAAAATGCCTTATTGCCGTAACATTCCATTAAATATCGGTTACTAAAATATGTAACGTAGCTTAGAGAGAGGCTATAATATAATCTATCTAACCAGCAATTAAAAACTACGAAACTCTGTTTATTCTAAAACAAACAACACTCACTCGCAAGGGGCTAAATTTCTTATGGGGAACTCCTCACAGATTGTGTGCATTAGCGTCGACTATATGGAAATAAGCAATAAACTGGCGTCCTAATTTCAAAGAGGAAATCATGTGTCCGTAAGACCGTAACGACAGTTACAAACAACCAAACAAATTTCCACTGGATTAGAATGACCTTAAAATCTAGGTACTGTTTTTTTATTCTTTTTATTAAAAATGGCCACCTTATTATACACTTCAATATTTCACTGTTGTACAATTTATAATAGAAGTGCAGTATGCAAAGCTCTTTTATTATTACTTAATGTTAAATTATCAGTTATATGCGTACAGACACGAAATGTAGCCGTAACTTCCCGCAGGAACTCGAGGAATTTGACCCTTTTCACGGCGAGCGGCTGAATATTTTACACAGACATATTTACGGCGGTTATTACTCAAGGGTGCCAATAATGACCCATTACAATGCTCTGACAAATTACAATGCCGCTGAGGATAGCTTCAGCGCGGCGCTCGCTCTGCAAATTGAAACAAGTTCATCTAACACCATAACATGCATTGCAATTTCACTCCCTTCACCCCCCGCAAAACTTAAATTCCACAATAAAAACTGACCTAAATTACTCACTGTAGAGAAATGGGGTTAGCTTGCTGTCTTCTTTAATGTTCTTTCACCGTTATAAATTTAAAGATGGTGGCTTTGAGCTCAAGCAAAGTATAATAACCACGTCATCTAGGATTATGGCGATTCTCAATTATGTAATTTAAAGAGCTTGTTACTAATATGAACAGACAGTCGGACCATCAGCAGTTGGCATAGCACGAGGTACCATGCAGACTTTCTATACCGGGTTTAAATATGTAAACAAAACTATTTTACAATAGCACTGCTAAGACGTATAAAACTGTCCAAACGGCTATGTGTGGCCTAGAAGCCTTTTTTAGTGTTGGGTGCCATTGGCAAGATATCAACTTGGGAAAATTAGGAAATCTACTACACCGCATACTGTAACTTTAAGTGTTCATTCTAATATTTAGTAGCTAATTTATTATATATTGTAGATTGTTTATGGCTGCCAGGAATCACCGAAGTTCCACCCCTCATAACTTTCAATTAAATAATGACTTGATCTTGATGTTGATGTTGAAGTCCAGAAAGAGTTTCCTCAGTCGAACCACACTGGTGGAGAGTGGGAACCTAACTCCCAAAATCCAGGAAAAAATAGCGCCCGGAACTCATTACTCAACTACCGTACCGTATACATGGCGGAGCCTCAAAAGGCTCGGGGGTTACAAGATGGCGGGCGAACCTGTGTAGGTGGGGCCTGGTGGAAGACCCGACTTGCGAATGCGGACACCTTCTGGTTTGCCCGAGACTAGGAGAAGCTGTGTCCCAGACAGATCTTTTAGACGCCAATGACAAGGCCATCCAAACCGCGACATTTTGGAACAACGTGTCCTAGGCCCGGACACGTTATGTAAGTAAATAGATATTGCTTGATAAAAAAAAAGAATAAACTGGACCATTCCATGCAACTTACTCAATTTTATAACTTCATTTTAGTTATCACTTGCGGATTTCAATAAGAAGGGGGAAGGAGACTAACAAGAGAAGTAACCCCCTCCACCCCCCTCCTCCAGAGACTCCGTAGCTCCGTAGTCAAGTAACAGGGCCTGACGCCTCAGGTTACATGATTGCTAACCCTCCGCCTCGCTTTTTGCTCCTGCTGAGGGGCTTTCATTTTGCATTTAAAGCAATACATTTAAGAGAGCGCCGTTAAATTGGCTGCTATACAATTATTTAAGAAAATGAAGAATTCTACTTGGGGAAAAGGGTGCCAAAATTTGGTACCTCCGTTACGAGGACATTATTATTATTATTGCATTTATCGAATGTTTTTTTATGGTGTAGGCTTACTTGTAATGGTCCATCATCAATGGCCATCTAAGGGAGAAAGAATTGAAAACTCACCAAAAATATTAATATATCAATTTGAATTTCCCCCGCATTTTCCTTTGTTTAAAACAATTGAATAATCCCCGGTATTATAATTATCCCCAATCGCCATGATCGGGCTGCTGGCTTGTCATTGGGAAGAAGACTGCTGCAAGGAGAGAGGAGCATAATACTTAGCTATATGTAACTAATGGGTACTGACAGTATAACTTCACTAAATTATAGCCACCTACCTAATTGAACATTACTTGTGCGTGATAGTCACAATGCTAAATTTACCATAGACCTATCATCATGCTTGAACAATTTGATAAACTATGATGCGAAATGAACGTGAAGTTTTACACTAAATGAAGGGTCCCTCATTGCAGTCCGTGAATTCATGCATTTTCCAAGTTCTTCGATGGCCAGGTGCTTGCACTTGTGCGAGTCTTTACACGCCAAGCGATCGGAGACCTGTCGTAACTCAACACCGGTACTAACCTACAGAGGCAACTGTAGAGGTCAATCGGATACATTCATTAAATTGTTTGCATGCGATTAATCTTTTTAAAAAAAATACAATAAACTTACCGAGCCTAAATTTTATGATATGCAAAATTACGAATACATGGGGACATGTATATGTATGATGACATTGCGCTGCTCTTTTTAGTATACACACCGACAGTATCGTAAGGAGGGGGGGTCCACTCCGAGCGCCACATCACCCAGGGGCGCCAAATAGGGCAAAAATAATCAACATGCATATTATATAAAAAACAATTACATCATAAAACTAATTAACTTTAAAATTAAAATAACAGAATACACCAATAATTATTTTATTGTGCAATGGGGGTTTATATATAAGACAGCAGCCTACTTGCAATAACCCTGGTTTATTAACTTTTTGGCATTTTTTCTAACGTTGAGAGGTGAGAGGGCTTTCTCTGAATGCAAATTAATTTTAAAAAAACTAATTATAAACCACAATATCTCAGGCCCGGGGCTTTTGTAGAAACTCACTATTTTGAGCCTATTTAATCAAAACGATTCCCCGCCCTGTTTCCAGTTTTGTTTGTTTTCAAAGTTTTCATCTGCAAAATCTTAAACTTTTTGCTGACAAAATGCCACTATTTCAGGTCTAATATATCAAAAAAATTCTTTACTGCTATCGTAATAGGTAAAACCCCTCTATGTCAGGTCAATTTCAACAAAAGATCCAAAAGGACTCAATGGTCATGCTCCCCTAATTTAGAATTATCGTTCGTCCTTGAAAACGGCTTTCCGATTTTTTTACATTTTTATGAAAATGGGGGTGCCAAAGTATACACTGTTGGCCCGTCCCTCGAAAACCTATCGCTACGCCACTGCACACAATCGCTAAACAGGGATACGTACAGAATTGTCGAGGAAGAAATCCTCAAACCACAACTTCGAAGAGTTATCAGGTCTAATACAGCCGGGTTGGCATTCAAATTAGAAAATTGCTAACAGAAAGGATTTCAACGAAGCAAGCATATAAACTCCCGTGTTTGTGATAGATGAAGCGCTTAAACTGCTTGCTAAACATTCAACCAATGTTCAACGGAATTTGGCTTAACGTTTGCGGTACTACATAATCCCATATCGTATCCTATAATCGATTGTTGGATTTCCATTCACACTAAACCCCATTGGGCCTTAGGCGCACAATTATTCGCCTTATTTTTAATACGGTAAATCTAACCATTTATTGTGACTAATAATAAAATTGGTAATGCGTTGGTTTTTTACCCTACGTTCCAAATTCTCATATACAGCCTGGTTTCGTTATAAAACGGAGCCCCTCTAGTGTTCAAAAAAAGAGGTGGAAACGTTAATTTTTTCATATAAAAACATCTCCACTTCAGGCCTATTCTCTCAAACTCGGACAGACACAGTCCCCAGTGACTTTTTGGTATTCTCAGTCATTTCCAAGAGGAGTCTACAGGGATATGAAGGGTTATTTCAAGGATGGAGAAAGCTGGTGCCACTGAATACAACCTCGTTCCCTCCAAATACATATGCAATGAGCCCCCCTGCCCAACCTGTTCCCCTGGTGCTCCTGCTTCCTCCAGTCACTAGTAAAGAGCAGCCTCCGCCAGCCTCCTTGCAAAATAACATTCCTCAAGGATTTTTGCTTCTTAAAATAAGTTTAAAAATTATATTAAAGCTTAAGAACTTCTTTTTGCACGAAGCATCACTCGATTACCCTTCTTTTGTACGATAAAGGTGAACGATTGAATTTTTGATAGGGTTAAAGCGACCCTTTTGAAATTTCGATGAAGTCTTTTCTTCTCGTTATGTCAAGCAATATTCATGGCGCGTAAACAGAAAATAATTAAATTTCCAGTTTAATGGTATGGCCGGCAGACTTTTAATTAATTTACACAGCCCTTTCTTAATAACACGGTATGAAAGGGATTTAAAAAAAAAAAAAATGAAAATTCCTAATAAAATGATAAAACAAAACAGGAAGTCATATCAGTTTAGTTCGACTTTTTAGTTGGATAGACGCAGGCAGGTTTTTTTCGAAATTTACTTCAACACACATTTTGCGAGTTACTGTTGCCTAGTTTAATTCAGTGGTTAATTATTGAGTTAAAAAATATATTTTGCGAAAATCTACAGAAACTACCCAAGTTGGTAAAGCAAGCAAATCCATGTCCTCAGAATGTCGCAACTACGAACTCTTAAAGACAAAGTTAGGTACGCAATACAAAGTAAGAGTGGGTAACTCTCCATCCATGTTATTTCCTCGTATAGAAGCACAAGTGGATACTTAAAGCGTTCGTCCTATGTCTCCAGAGAGCCTTGATATAAACATCAACAAAGACTTGAATATTCTTAATAGGGCACTCAACGTAGCAATCGCTTATTCTGGCTGTTAGCTTTTCGAGAGTAGGTTCCATACCTTATAACTCTTTCCCTTTGCACTAGCGCACAAAATAATGTCGTTCAGGCAGGGAGCTTAAACATCCCTTCATTGGAATAATAGAAGAGGAAAATTAAAATCTCGCCAGGCTAGCTAATGTATCCTTCATTGCAATATACAATAATAACGTATTACCCGACCAAGATAGGATGGCTCTTGGAACTCTTTGTTTATTCGAAAACTTGTGTAAGCAGAACACCGAGTTTATTCTATTTTTATAAGTGTTCCTAAGTGCCATCCTATTGTGGTCGGGTAGTAGGTATCAACAAACGTTAATTTTACTATATACAGTTATAGACCCCGTTGTGTGCTGGCTAACACTACAATAAAGAACCGGTCCGAGTTTACTCGAACATGCTTTCCAATTTATCAAAACTAGTATATATAGAAAATGAGTAATTTCATGGTAAATAATTTTCCTATGGTTAAATTTCCGATATCTCGGTGGGGGGGGGGGAGTTGTCAATCTAACGTCACTGGAGGTGAGGTAAATACTAGATAGGTCAGACCAACACATTACTACAGAGCAATAATGGCAGAGCACGCAATGCATTTGAGCGTGAATTTTCTATCATTTTTTCAAAAAAACATTTTTTGCACAAAACCAAATAGTTTTTTGGGCAAGTAACCTGTCCGGTTCCGTTACTCGATTTAACACCTAAAACATGCCTGAAGGTAGTAATCATCGATAGAAAGGTTTCTTAGAAACATTATTTTTTAGTCATTTTTCATTAAAATTTAGTTATTTTTATTTTTTTACCCCCAGAAGCAAACTACCAAGGGGTAAGCGACCCCCGCATTTTGTCAAAACTAATGACGATATATATGACAATATATGTGAATTTAAAAGAAATCGTTTTAGCCGTTTTTGAGAAATAATTTTTTTTAGACGTTTTTTTGGAGTTTTTTGAGAATAAACCCTCCCCAAGTTGAGTTAGCCCAAAATAAAAATAAATGTTCCCGAGATATGATTTTTGTGAACCTACATGCTAAATTTCATAATAATCGACTGAGTAGTTTGCCCGGAAATCGATGAACAGACAGACAGACAGACAGACATTTCGTAATAACCACTTTTTTGGGTTCCTGGGACCTCAAAACGTGTAATTCGGTTGAAATCTCGGAATCGAAAATTTGGACCGTCACAAAGCTTTCCTTATACTAGGCCCTACATATAAATTGGAAAGCAAAAACTTAGACTTTTCGTTATGTAAAGAAGTTGACTGTTATTAATAAAGTGCAATGAGCATTCAGGTAGGGGTAGGGCGAACTATTCACCACGGAATTCCTGACTGGGTTTTATCAAAATTACTAAGGCGACCATTTCACCGACCGGCTAGGGCTATTTACAAAAACGGTGACGTGGTAGCAGACATTCAAGACTTAGGCGGGGTTTCCACCGACCTCGCATTGCAGAATTGACGGAAATGTTTATTTTCCTCTATGCCATAGTTAAAATTGATCAATGATCATACAGTAAAATCATAAACAAACAAACTAAAATTAACAAATGGCGTCATGGGATATGTTAAGTACAAACATTTTAATAGATTTCTATAAAAAGAAAAATTCTAATTTCCGTCGATGTCATTTGCATTCTGCAATGCGAGGTCGGTGGAAACGCCACTTAAGTCTTGAATGTCTGCTACCACGTCACCCTTTTTGTAAATAGCCCTAGCCGGTCGGTGGAATGGGCGCCTAAGACATGAAATTGAAAAACACAATAGTAACAGTAGTATAGTTGACTCAAAACGCTCTAACGGAAACTGCCCTAACTTTGCTTCGTACTAATTCTCAGTTGCTTTCAGAACTGAACGAAACCGTACCAGTAACCACAGTGTAATGCATTACTGGAAAATTATCCAAAAAGTTCAGGGTCACCCTTATTCAGTAGTTGAATAGAAATGAGCTCATTCAGATTATCTAGTGCATGGTTTATTAACGAGTTGCTGACAAAGCTGCAATAATATTATTTTATCTAGGCTAGTGGCAAATCAGCTCAGTGGAATATAAAAACATACTGCATAATTAATTATGAAAGTATGTGCTATTGTAGTAAAAGTCACAGCATTTTAAATTTTAATATGGTGGTATTGACGAAATAATATGTAAGTACCTACAGCACTGTATTAACTTTTGTGGTCTAAAAATTGCAAAAGGTTCTTTGGGTAACTCGGATCAATAATTTATTTGGATTGGGTCGCAAGGCAAGGTTACGCCTAGACACTGACAAAGAAACGAAACCTATAGAATACTGAGGCAGAACGAAAGGTTCATTGAATACTCTTTGGTCATAAAAGCGCGGAAATACATTTTCATAATTTCCGTATGATAAATTATCGCCTCCATTACAGATAAATATTAAAAATCATGTAGCATTGAAGGATGTATTGAATAAAGGGAGGAGGGGTCGTTTTTTCGAATAGGCAACTGGGTTTTGATCCCACAAGATGATTTCAAGACAGATTCACCCGGATTCTAGTTGAAAAACTATAAATGTTGAACAGATTTATGTGAGACTTATTGGATGTCATGACTTTTCACTTCTTTTGGGAAGAATATTCTCAAATGGCATGAATAAGATAATAGTATATCAAGTTTCTGTGAGTGTTTATTCAACCCAAATTAGGATACAAGATGAGATAGGTGTAGCAGTTTTGTGGTGACTCTCAGACCAAAATATGAAAGCACTAGCCGAATACGATACTTACATAAACTACTACATAGTGCAATACGACACACAAATTTTAATAAAAAATAAAATGTTCATAACATAAAATAATGTCAAAATGGTAAAATAGCTATTTTATAGTCAATTTTATTATCTTTCAGTTTCAGTCCAAATAATAAAAGTAATTTGATGTGAAATCCACTTTACAGGAAAGTTTTTTTTTGGCTTTGAAAACATTCAGCCATGAACGAACAGGAAAGTTTGGACATTTGCTATTGTGAAGAATATCGGCTAGTGCGCAAATACAAGTAAACAACCTATAACGTTATGAAGGGGGCATAACCCGCCCTTATTCGATCAAGAAGACAAGAAATCCTCAGATCAGACTTCCATTTATTACTAAAGCTCTCAC
The DNA here is from genome assembly GCA_963971405.1 of Psococerastis gibbosa. NCBI lineage: Eukaryota > Metazoa > Arthropoda > Insecta > Psocodea > Psocidae > Psococerastis > Psococerastis gibbosa. The sequence continues at coordinate 23,610,710 of OZ020488.1, read as the reverse complement.
CTCCCACTCACCCCAATACAAAGCAGCAATGTTCCTTTTCCGATGCTAATCAATTCACTCAAATCCAAATATCAGAAAATATATAGGCCTATCATGTAATCTTTTTATTAACTATTTTTCCATTTGTATTAATATATCTTCTCCTTTTTCAATAGCACAGCTATCCATTTGAGGCACACATGTCATTGTTATAATTTAGCCTAGTATGGTATGTTCCCTCCCCAAGCACATTCTTAGGAACATTTGTGGTTGGGAATTGTTCATTTGTTTCTTGTACTCTTGAGATGGAAGGCAAATACATTTGATTTGATTTGCTTTGAATATATACCGTGCAGTACATCCTTGTCAGTTGTCCGGGGTCATATCACGTGAAAAAGATTCAAGTTGTTGGCGAACAGGTTTAATAACGAGGCTGGGCAAGTATTCGAGGTACCTACCACGTAAGCGAGAGGAGTGAAGAGAAGAGGGAGTGAAAATTACAGTTCAATATCCTAACTTTCAAAAGCTCTTTGAATTTCCCAGATGATCGCAAATGGAGGGTTTTTAACAGGTTTTAGTATAGATTTGGAAGGGAAGTGTTGCGAAGTTTTCGTTCGGTAAAGTGATGACTCCCTCTGCGCTGTCTCCATGGTGAGTTATTGACTTTAAAAGCAGTATGAAGAAAAAGGCAAATGGCTTGGCAAGCTCTCTTTCGAAGCCTCAACTTTTCAGCTTACCGCATTATTTGCATATCGTGACAATGCCTATGAGCTTTACAATTGTAAAAATTGTACAATGATCGTCTTGTAATTTTTTATGCAGGCTATGTATTGTTAATTTATTCTTGTTTGCTCAACACAGTATTCTACGGTACCTAGAAATTAGCCTGTATATATTGACTCGTATCTGTACTTGGATAAGCCGGATAAGCCATGCCTTCAACTGTTTCATTATTAGGTTTATATGAACGTATAACAGACTGAATCCAGGAATCCAGGAAGTCACCAAGAAAACTCTCACGTGCACTAAGTCTGACACTATAAATAAATAGGATTGCCGCAAAGGAAAGTTAAACATCCCTTTCGGCTCTGGCCGATCAGCAGCAGCCTGATCGAGGCGATTATAATACCGGTATTTATTTAATTCCCTGGTATTAAAAATGTAAACAAGATAATTTTATAATGGAAAGTGATATTCAAAATTTGTTTGTTTACAGATACCTTGGGTATTTATTTAACCCCGGTATTTTAATCGCCTCGATCAGGCTGCAGGTGTAGGGAGATTCTATGCAAGCTCTTACTCCACGTTTCCTTTAGTTCTCTAAGCTATGTACATAATGTACTGTACATACAGTACACAAATTATGTGATTTTGTAATTAAAAATCAAAATAAATACTTCATTATTTTCCCGACCACAACATCAACACACAAAACCCTCTTTTGTTCCAAACAATGACGATTATGAACTTTTACTTATCAAATTCATCCCGGGGCTGGAGACCGCTGTCAATATGGCTGCTAGTGTAGCCTACACAAGAGAAGTACGCAATTTGGCGGGGAAACCCAGTGATAAGTGTAGCCTGCACAAGCTAAGTACAGAGTTTTTGACCGGGTCCAGGTATCCGTTCTGCTATGCTGCAATGTGTCAGACTTCGATATTTTTTGCGTTGGTACTTATCTCTGATAATTGGCTATGGTTATGGTTAACGTGTGCCTCGTAAGGCATATTATGGCTCCCGCCGCTCCAGTTAATGTATTTCTATGATCAAATTATTTTCACTTTGACTGGACGTCAACTTGAAATCGTTGATTTTTTTTTTAAAAGTGTTGATTACCCATTATCGTAGATAATAATAGGAGCTTTCAGTCAGATTTTGTTTCATTCCTCTGCGACCAATGATAACTGAGATATGAATTATATAAGGTTTTGATTGGCCGCCATATTGAACCAAAATGGCAAATCTAGCTGGTTAACGAACTCGATCAACATATTTGTATGATCAATTTTTGTGCCAAGTTTAATCAAAATCGAATAATATTTACGGAAGTTAGAGTGTTTCCTAAAATCGATATACATATGTACTGTGCATACATAAAATATACATACAGTATATACTCGTATATATAAAATTTTGAAGGGAGGGTGGTTTTAGGCTCAGGGGGTCATGAAATGAAAAGTTGTGAAGAAATTTTCCGGAAGTCAAATATTGGTCGCCGTCACAACAGGTAGATGAATTTCAATAAAAGGGGGATTCAAACACAAAATTGCGTACATGTTATTATGACTCGAGTTTAAATTTAGGTTCAACTTAAAAACTCATGAAATTATGTTGCACCTACAAAATTTCAACACATTCAAATCTTTCCTTTTCTTTGGGACCTTCCTCACAGCAATCAAAAGAAATAACGACCTCTTCGCCTTGTATTAAATAAAATACCTAGGCTTATTTCAAACATTAACGCGTGGTTTCTTTAGAAGAGCTACGATGAAAGCCGCTGCAATACGTTGAAAAGAGCGCCCCCCTCCATGCTTGACACACAATACCGCCCTATACTATTGCTGTTCCATTAGGGCAACCTCATTACAGCATCACGATGGTGAGAGGCAGAGCTCCCATAGGGCTGACTTTTATCCCTTTTTTCCTTCCATAGAAAGTGCCACTAAATTTCAATCCATTATACACGTGCATGCATGCTTTGTAACTCGTATTTTTACACCTAGCCAATATGCCTAGCCACATAGAACAAACAATCGGTCCAGTAGTTACAGCTCTGATAGCTCTGAACATTCACATACACAAACATACCCACACATCACCATCAAAAGCACTTTTTCGGACTCACCGGACACCGGATTATTCAGAAAAAGAATACACAAATGGCTTGCAGAAGCCCTAGTGCCGTAAAAAATGTAACAAAACAAAGACCATTTCTCAACTCATCCTGTACACACACCATACTCTGCAATACACCACATACAATATACCACACTATCACACTATATGTATGCATTCATACATACTTAGGACATACACCAAAGTTTATGTTGCTTTGAATCAGTTAACCTTATTTTAATTTTTTTTAATTCCCCCTAAACGGGTCTAGCCAATAGAGAAAAACTGTTCTTTTTGTACTACTAGTAGGCTACATTATATTGTTTTGGAAATGTTGGAAGTAAATCATTCATTCATTCATTGGGAATCCAAAAAATCTCGAAATTGAAAAATTTGGTTGATTACAATACTTTCATTATATATACTTCGTATATGAGTGAAAGTAAAAAAACTCGAAAACTCGTGACACGACAATCCATTGAGCTGTCTGCACTATTTGGGGTGTAGTGATCATTGGGTTGGGAGGACACCGGACCAGCGGAAAATATTTCCTAGTTCCTGTTATAAAGTTAAATAGTCATATTAATTAAGATATTTAATTATGTATTACAAAACACCAAGACATTCATTATTGTCGTCCATCTTGATCTAAACTACTCCCACGTTTTCCTACGTGGCATTAGCCTGACGGCTTGGCGCCAACTAACTCTCAACATCTTCCCTTTTAAGAGTACAAAATAAGTAAGTAAGTAAAACGGTCTTCCCTTCCTTTCCAAACTTAGATACTACTGTAAATGTAAGAAAAACATCGTCCTTATAAAGGTTACCCAAATCAAATGAAAAACAAACTCCTACTCTATCAAAATTAAACGAGATATGTAAAAACAAGGGGTAATTTATCTCTTATATGTATCTTATTTTAATCATCAAATCGCCGAGGTGGCTTTATAGTGCGTCCCGACTTCGTGCGCGGTAACTCTGGCGTGTTTTGAACACCCTGGGTTGGAGCTGAATGAGTGAACTCTTGTGATACAAATTCATTGTTATAATCAGGGAACTCATTTTCTGACTGTATTTGAGTGTCGTTATCGGATTCTCCTTTAGCCAGCTCATCCCATTTTGCACGTATTATAAATTCCCTGTTTCTACGATACGTGACGCCATCACGCGTTTTTATGTCATATGCTCGAGGTTCTGCTCGTTTATCCACAATGGTCCCTGGAATAAATTTCCCGTCCGGGTCCTTCTTAAAAAAAACTTTATCATTGACATTTAGTTCGCTATGCTGAACCGACCCCCTGTTGTAATTTCTTCTAATTGATTCATGATATCCCTGAACTAGCTTTTCATGTTGCTTCATATCTACCAGTCTCGGTTGCAACATTTCATGTCGGATGGGAATTGTTGTACGTAGCCTTCTCGACATTAATAACTCTGACGGCGCGCTAAATTCGCCCTTTTGAGTTGTTCGGTATTGTAGAAGACCTAGAAATGGGTCGTCACACTTTGCGAAAATTCTTTTCACTATATCGACTGCCTTTTCTGCCTGACCATTAGATCGTGGCATGTATGGACTGGACATAATATGCTCAATTTCCCATTTGCTGGTAAATTCCCGAAAAGCTGAAGAATTAAAAGGTGGGCCTCCATCTGAAATGATGACCCGGGGGATGCCATATCGAGAACAAATTGATTTTAAATTTGTTATTACCACCTCAGCATTACTCTTATTCAAAATGGCGATATCAATAAATTTCGAAAAGTAGTCCATCACTACTAGAACCGTCCTCCCATTAATATAACATAGGTCCACGCCTACTTTATCCCAAGGTAAATTACCCATTTCGTGGAAATGTATAGGAGATTTTCGGAGATTTTGCTTATTCTCGATACATTCCGTGCAATTTGCGATTTTTCGCTGTAAATCAGCCAGGATTCCTGGCCAATACAGAACTTTACGGACATGGTCAGCGCTTCGGGTTACGCCAAAGTGGCCTTCATGTATTTTGTCCATGATCTCTGCTCTTAGGCTTTGAGGAACCATCAAGCGGTTATTGTGGTATACTAACCCTTCAACAGTTTTAATATTTCTTTTTGTGTCAAAGAAATGTCTGACTGTGTTAGGACAGTCTTCCTTGCGTTTTGGCCAACCTTTTATGCAAAAATGCTTTAGCACTGACAGTTGATTATCCTTATCGGTTTCTGTAAGTAGTTCTGTCAGTCTCTTCTTTGAGGCTACTAGTTTTGAATTCAATAGTTTGACTTTAAAATTCGCGTGGTCCAACCCAGAGCATATTTCGCAGGATTCCAATTTATTTTTTATTTCAGTATACATATTGGGCCAAAATAAGTTATTTTTAACATAGTCAATGGTACCTCGAATCCCCTTATGGCTTTCGTGTATTTTGTCAATGACTGATTTTCTCAATGACTTAGGCGGTATAAGGCTGGACGATTTGAACATGAGCCCGTTGTTTTCATAGATCTCGTCTTTTACATTGAAAAATGGCTTAACTAACTCATCAACCTTATCTTTACAATTTGGCCATCCCTGCCAATAATATTTTTTTAATAACTTGAGGCACTTGTCAGTACTGGTTTCTACAATAAATTCTTCCTTTCTTTTGTCTGAAATTTTTAAACCTGACGCTATGGTGTTAATTCTAACATTAAGATTGCGATCATATTCTTGAAACTCGTAATCATTTTCACAAGGAGCTCTAGATAGCGTGTCTGACACATACATTTGCTTACTGGGCGTATATGAGACTTCAAAATTATATTTTTCCAAAGTTAACATCCACCTCTGTAACCTAGGTGGGATTTTGTTAAACGGTTTTTTAAATAGTGGCAACAACGGTTTATGGTCCGTCTCTACCTCAAATTTCATGCCATAGACATATTGGTGAAATTTTTTGCATCCGTAACTTATGGCAACTAATTCTTTTTCAATTTGCGGATACTGACATTGTGCCTCGTTTAAGGTGGTTGATGCAAACGCTATAGGACTCCTATCATGTAATAATACGGCCCCTATAGCTCCTTTTGAGGCATCTACGGACAACTTCAATCTTTTATTTGGCTGAAAATATGTTAGCATTGGAGCTGAAGTTATCAACGCTTTCAGTTTATCAAATTCTTGGTCGTGGGAAGCGTCCCACAGCCACACGCTATCTTTTTTCAGTAAATTTCTTAAATTCGATGTTTCAGCAGACAAATTTTTTATAAAAGATCCCAAATAATTCACCATACCTAGAAATCTTTGGAGATCTTCTACGCATTTAGGTTTTGGCATCTCTTGAATGGCCTTTACTTTGGCTGGGTCTGTTTTTACACCCGAAGCATTGAAAACGTGCCCCACAAACTTTACTTCTCGTAAATTGAACTGGCATTTCTCTGGTTTAAATTTGAGCCCTACCTCGCGTGCTCGCTCTAGTACTAGTTTTAATGTTTTGTCATGAGATGCCTCGTCACCATAAATACAAAAGTCATCAATGTACCGCAATAAGTTTGGAATGTCGCCAAAATATTTCGACATTAAATTGGAAAATATTTCTCCTGCACAATTAATACCAAATGGTAATCTTTTAAAAAAGTAACGTCCAAATGGTGTCTGAAAAGTACACAGCTTGGCGCTGGGAGCGTCCAATTGAATTTGCCAATAACCACTATTAGCATCTAGTAATGAAAATTTTTCTGCACCTGCCAGTTTTGACTTTATGTCTTCAATTGTGGGAATTTGGCAGTGTGGTCTTTTGATTGCCTTATTTAAGTTACGTGGGTCAAGGCATATACGCAAACCCTTGTCTGGTTTCTCTACGATTACTATAGAATTGACCCAATCTGTTGGCTCGTCAATTTTTTCTATAACGTTTAAAGCGACCATTTTGTCTAATTCTACTTTAAGCCTATCGTGCAGCGCAAATGGTACTTTTCGGGCAGCATTTATTTTAGGGGTAACCGTCTCGTCAATGACTAATGTAGCCCGATCAGGTAAGCATCCCAAACCCTCAAAAACATCTTTAAATTGAGATGTGTCAACTATACTGTCCACCTTGCAACATTTCTGGACTAACCCCATTTTTTCGCAAGTTTGCAATCCCAAAATTGGCACGGATGCGATGTCGACCACTTCAAAATTTACGCTTGATTTTAATTTATTCGTGAAAATGCACCACAATGTGCACGACCCTTCGACTTTCAGTCGCTCGCCACTAACAGTGGTTAGGGACACTTGCGATTTGTCAAGATCTCTTAAGCTCAACCCCAATACGTTCGTATACGTTTTTAAAGGCATTACATTGGTCATCGCGCCCGTGTCAATTTGAAATTTTACATTTTTTCCTTTAATAAGTACATAAGTTGACCAAATTTGGGGCCTTTTAACATCGAATGACATGCATTTTATTCCGACGTCAATTTTGCCTACGTCACACAATCCTACACTGTCGTCTCTTTCTTTTTCCGATAACTGCTTTACAGGTTGTTTTGAATAACAGCATTTAGCAAAATGACCCATCCTGAAACATTTGGAGCAAGTTTTTCCCAAAGCGGGACACTTGAATCTGTGAAACTGGGCTCCGCATTGTTGACATGGTTGCGCTGTTTTGCGCTTTTCATCGGCCGAGATGTTTTTTTGATTCCATTTCCTAACTGCTCCTACGCAATTATTTTCATCGGTCAATGTTTCTAACTCCTTCTTGGATAATTCCATACTTTTTGCAATTTCCACCGCCTTATTGAGTGTAATTACATTTTCCGACAATAACCTCTCTTTAATACTGACGCTATTCATATTGCAGATAAATATGTCTCTCACCAATTCTTCTCTAAGCTTATCTAACTCACAAGATAATGACAAATTTTTTAAATCCGTCACAAACTCTTCTAATGTTTCGTTTTCCTGTTGCTTACGCTTAAAAAATCTGTATCGCTCCATACATACATTCTTTTTAGGACAGAAGTAGCTATCAAACAAGTTCATAAAGTCCTCAAATGAAATTTTTTTCATATCAACATTGAATGAATTGAAAATGTCTAAGATAGGCTCACCCGCACTGTGCAGCATCAGGCAAATTTTTCTGTAGTCTGACTCTCCTTCCAATGAGGCAGCAGATAAATATATTTCGAACTTCGTTCGCCACATTTTCCATTCCCCGTGCAAGTTAGTGGCCTGGATATTAACATTTCTCAGCCCTGACGACGGCATACCGGAACTCTGACCGCCCTTTGACTTTGCTTGTTCACTTGTCATTTTGTCATTTGTCACATTATTTATTTGGTGAAACTATAAAATAACTTTTATTTTATTTATTTTTCACACTCAGCACCATGTTATAAAGTTAAATAGTCATATTAATTAAGATATTTAATTATGTATTACAAAACACCAAGACATTCATTATTGTCGTCCATCTTGATCTAAACTACTCCCACGTTTTCCTACGTGGCATTAGCCTGACGGCTTGGCGCCAACTAACTCTCAACAGTTCCGAACCTCGGCCTTCCGTTTCATAAGCGAGTGAGTGAGTCTATCACGAGCATACAATTCTCCGAATCTAAATAATGGGAAGTGTGCAGAACTTTGATTTTCATGAAATCATGAAGAAAATTGAAAATTGCGTTTAAGAGCTCATTACTTTATGCGCTGCCCCTACGATCTATCGCGCTATAAAACACAATGAATGGGCTAAAAGAGGACTAGGTGAAATTCCTTGCTGCTTTTTTTGTTCACATAAAGCTGCTAAATTAAGAAGCCTAGACATCTGGGAGAAAAATAAGTTGTACGTTGTATGCGAATAAGGTTAAATTATAGCATCACTTTCGACGATCTTAAATCATTATCGTTAAATTATTACTCAAGTCGCGTGTAGTTTGCCTTAAAATTCAGTAGGTTTCAAAACTAGGAAAACTTTAATTAAATAAATGACACAATATACAGTGACACGCATAAGTAACATGCATAGGCCCTGCCCTGCGCGTTGCCATCGACTTTCTCAAGTTAATCTATATTATTATTTGTTAAACGTTGTTGTTAAATATTGGCACATACCGTACTTAAAAACAATATCTCATTATTTTTACCTAGCGTACATAGGCAATTACTCTTAGTAAAGTACGGAATTACATATAAATAGTAATGTTCTGACGGAATTTTCATGGACCTAGGGCTACTTATAGTGCTGGCCCATAGGTCCCTTGTCCAATGCCAACGACCCCATGGACTTGGAACATTATTTCTATTGTTTCCGTATCATGAATTTTTGGCCATTGACAAACTGGTTGGTATACGTACTAGATGTCATCCAAAACTAAGCTATATTGGACAAAATAAGACAAGCTTACCATTGTCGCAATGAAACAGGCATGACTTAACCAAGTACAGATACGAGTCTTAGTAAGTAAAGTATACAATGGGAAATCTAAAATTGCGACAGCCCCTCTGCAAATTTTTCGCATCTCCATTTAACAATTTTCTACGTTGCTTCGGTCAATTGTGAAAAGCCTTTTAGGTAGTGATTATAAGAAGATGGAATGATTTAATTAAATTTACGAATAGAACTCACTGCTGTTAAATCACGTGGCAACATTTTCAAGAAGAAAGAGAAAAAGCTTCAAACGAAAACGTTTGAATATCTATTCAAATCTTTAATTAGTTTTACTTATAAAGCACCCTATACCCACTCAAATTACTTATTAAAGCACTTTGCTCATTTGCAATGTGAATCGCAGACATTTATATGACAAGCAGAAACTTTACTTTCATTCACGGAGACTTTTCTTTCCTGAAGCTAACGATATACAATATAATCATTGATGAAGAAGATATAATAGATTGCAATATTTAACTTATGAGACAGGCTGATAATAATGGAGTAGTCAAGAATGGATGACATTAAAACACAGGCCAGCATTTCCGCAGGCCACCATTAATGTAAAAAAACCAACGTGGTTTCACATACTTGTTTGCACCTTCTCCAATCCTTAATTTCACAAATTGTTTTCGGCCCAGTATCTCTAGGCTTTGTTTCCACTGTATAGTTGAAAATCAGTTTCTATTACTCGAAACTGAAAGTGTGAATTTCGTGTTTGTTTTTTTAAATATTTTCCCTGATTTCATCTGACACGATCAGCTGTAGTTTTCAACTTATGCAACCATGTTGGGGATAGTTGGTAGCCTGCTCGTACTTGTATGAGGCTCTACACACCATGTGATCGCAGACCTATCTTAACTCAGCATAGGTATTACCTGCAAAGCCGACTGAAGAGGTTATACCGATGATACATTAATTAAATTCCTTTTTGGAAAAAATGCATGCTATAGTAGTTCCTTGCAATGATGCAACATTCCCCATAGTCTAGATGAGGCAGTCCCACTTGAATAAGTCATAAGTGGAACCTTGAACATGAAAAGTTCAGTAAAATGGGTAGGAAGATATATTCATGTCCGATTCAAAATCCCACACCACACCATTACTATTGACAATTCTATATGGAGCCTCGTCACAAAAGTCTGGCGTCAAATTTTCTCCTGTCAGCAAACCAGCATGGAAGGGTTTTGTAAAACTATCGCTCTTCCTGTCACATTATCTAGCTCCTGTGGCCTGGATTTTATCATTTTGCTTTCGGAGTTGGAGAACAATGCAATGGCGCAGCATCAGCTGGTCGGTTGCTTCCTGTTTGCGACAGATTCTTTCTCCTTTCCTGATGGCATTTATAATTTTACTTTTCCTCCTGCGATGAAAGGACTAGTGTATTGTTTTCTACAAATTATTCACCCTTACGACAACAGTGGCAATTCAAGTTTTATGCGTTAATAATTACAAAAATTCTACGACTACCGTGACTGCCCATGCAGTTGGCTTTTGAATAGCTCCCTCGAATAACGTTCTAACCCTCTTTTTTTTAACAGTCAAAATTAGAACAACATTCTACAAGGATTTCCCCACCGGACAGTATTTTTAGTTATTGAATATTCCACCAGGTGGCTGCTCAATCCGCTCTGCAACATTAGTGTGCGCGTAAGAACATAATACCATGGGGGCCATGCCCCCCCCCCCCCCCCCCCCCGAGAAAAATTTGCGTACACTATATAAAATAGGACATTCTAAAAAAACTTAGTACGGTAACATGAATATGTCTTCCATGTTTAAATTATAAATTTTACTGCTGTAAAAATCGTAAAACCCCACTATTTTGAACTTATATTTTCTAATTTTTCCCCCGGGGGAGACCCCCGGACCCCCATTGGAACGTAGCTTTTCAAGTAATGCGCTATAAATAAAATTTATGTGCCTCGCTTAGCTAACAAACCCACCAATTGCGCTAACAATTAATTTGGCTTGGTAGCATGCACGCACTTTTCCCGGAATGACCCCCTCCGAAAATCTGTCCTGGACCCGCCCTTGCTGATCTACTCCTGAACATTTATAAAAATGAGGGTTAGAACGTTATTCAATTGATGACAGAATTTGAGAATTGGAGTAATCGAAAAGTCTTAATAGGCTTAAGATTTTACATGTCAACTTAACCTAGTCTAATAAGCAAACAGTCTGAATGTGAATCGCTGTGATATAGACTAGAAAGAAAGAAAGAAAATAGTCTATATTTTCCATATCGGCGAATTTTACTCTTACAATTAACCCATAATGCGATATTATAAAACAATAAATAATAATAATAAAAATAAAGAGGTAGCCTATGTACGTACGTAACCTCCTTCCCATGTATTCAACATTCGCTCCTCATTCATACCTTTGCATGAGGAAACTGTGACATGCCACCCTGAAACTCTCCAAACTCTTATCATCCCTGGTGGGATCAGGCAATGAGTTGAAAAACCTCACCGCCTGCACAGCAAACGAAGCGCCCTGCGCCTACGACCTATGGATGGTATAGATAGTTTGTTTTTACCCTGCTGGTATTTATGTTGCGGTATGTCGATAAGAGCTTGAAATATTGTGTTAAACAAAATTGTGTTAAAATAGACTAGGTGGTTTAAATTATTTGTTTCTTTACTGCATACCAGACTCATGCATTTCTACCGTCTACCCTCAAAAGTCTTCTGTTGTTAAATAGAAAATACTATAGTACTGTAAACCTGACATTTATTTCTTATAATTCTTAAATTATATTTTGGTAACATTTACGCCCAGGTTGCCAAAAAGGGTTTAGCTACTTTTCCTCATATTTGCCATGCCAGCGTTACATATTATTATTATTATTACTTATATTACAACAGGGCAAGGACATTGCCCCTTAGGTGTAATACATATAGTCTAATACATATAGTCTAAGTAAATATGATAAATAAAGAAACAAAAACTACTTAGGCCTATAAACTAAACACAAAAGAATTACTTAAAAATGGTTTTACAAATAGGTCGCAACATACATACATAGTTGACAACGTAAAAAATAAATAAGAAATAAGTAAATAGTAGGCATACGGTTATATAGGGATATACCGTTTATACAAGACCGTAGCCAGTGGGGAGTCCAGGGGGCCCGGTCCGGACGAATATTTGCAGTGTACACTAGATAGAATGGAGTTTTAAATATATTGAGGTTGCCTCACTCCGGTTCCGTCAGGTGGACCCCTCCTGATTAAAAATTCTGGCTACGGCCTTGAGTTTATGTACTTGATCATTTCACGGCATATACAGGTCGCATGCAGTGTATCACTGCTTAAAGATTGCATCAAAAGAGGTTAACATGGACAATAAATCAGAATACAGACGTTCCACACACAGTATATGTATCAGCTAAGATCTATTTTCTTTCTCAAAGAAAATAAACTGCGGGAAACCGGAAAAGTCGTGGAGAGATAATGGTAGCAAGTTTTGAAAACCAATCTATAAAAAGAACTTGATCTGAAAGTCACAAAAGCCATCAAACATTTTCAGAAAAAAAAATATTGAGAAGTGAAATCGGAATTAGCTGATTGTACAATCGAGTGAACCGGCAAAGAGATCCCATGGCTGCGGACCATAAATCCCCTGCAGAAGTGAACGTGGAACGTTCGTAAACGTGAACGGAAACATATCGACTCTCGAGATACATCAGGATTTGAGCTGCATGACTGGAGAGCAATTTATGTGGGCGAGAGGAGGGGTGGGGAGTTGTAAAACAAAATAAGAAAGGGGTTTGGGGGGTATGGGCTTTGAATCAACGTGGGGGGAGGGCAAGAGGAACGATTCAGCGTCCGCTTCTCCCTTATGGTTCCTTATTTTACAACTCTCTCTCGCATTAATTACAATCTCTCTGGCTACATTGCTAGTGAATTTGCATTCATCACTAACGCTGTAATTTTGATTTTATCATCAACATCTTACTCTCTTAGCTCGGTATGAAAGCAGGTCTCTTTTACGGCATATGAGGTGACGTACAAATGAAAACGGTTTCAACAGCACAAAATGATAAGATATTCCGAATTTCCGAACGATTACTATCCCTGAAGTTTTTCCTTAATAAACCTATACTTACGATAAACTCAAACACTAGGGTTGACGACACAACTGATTGCTGTTTATTGTTACATATGCTAAAATAAGGCTGACAATTTTGGTGGGGTCTCCAACTTGAAAAAAAAAAATTGAAAGCTTTCTGTTTGTCCAAAAACGTCCAAATTAGTTTTTTTTTTCTTAATGGTATGCAGCCATTTCTAAGTACCGACATCAACGTCCAACCACTTCTGACCAATACCCACCAGGAAGTGGACCACCTCCGTCAGCACCTCTCTGTCCAAGTCCTGGAGCACATCCATATATGTGCAAGGCGGCAACGTCCCTTGGTCCTGTAACCTGCTAATTAGCTCTGTCCTCTCCCGGCTGTAGAGGGGGCACTCAAAGGTTACGTGATCTGGAGTGCCTTCCTGATTAGTTTTAACTCCGGAATTGTTTTAAATTTGAGCTTATTATTTCCTTTTGTGTTTGTGTATATTTACCCAAACTCGTCGACTAGGTTTCTACTTACCTAGGGGTATTTTGTCCACTTGAGAGTCGCCTTCGGCCACCTGAAGGACCAGGCATGCCAGCGCACCCAGTAGCGCAATACGCCACCGCACATGCGCCATCCTAGCACACCCCTGAAACAAAGTAATAAGCTATATACAGAAAAGAAAAATATTGTCGCCATATCAATATACGTAGTGATCTACAGGCTTACAATATGTAATGAAGCTGGTACAAAACACAATAAACAGTTGAATGTAGTCTGCTTAGGTTACTTTTAACACCGAACGGATTTATTAATCCTCACTGCAGCTGTTATCTACTTGTATTCCGGTTCGCTTCCTTCGTATAATCTGAGATAATACCTCCGTCATAGTCATTTATGTGGGCCAGACCGGTAGGTATTTTCACGATAAGATTAAAGAGCATCACAGGGGAATAGGCAAGCCTGATACAACATCCGCTTTGGCCCAACATACAAACATGACAGGCCTATGCCTATGCTCTACACCGAGTGACCAAGCACTGACAAGTGTTCTATGTAGAAGAGATGGGATATTCGCTTCCCGCCAAAAATATTTTTTTTATTTACGCTAACACGCCTCCTATGAACAGCCATTTAAAAAACGTGGTAGATTGTCTCAGACATTTTTGGCGGGCGCGAATGTCCCATATACATATATAAATATCATAATTTACTATTCAAACATCTAGGTACCTACTACAGCAAACTACAGTGCTGAACCAATTTTAACTTTTCTTAATCGCTCTAATAAACTAACCCACTAACCATATATGCCACACGCAGCCAAGCCAATAGGGAAAAGTATTGGTTGTAAAAATTGTCATTTGTGAATAAAATAAAATATTGTACTGTATCTCCCTTATAAGCAATAGAACTCTAGTGTTGATCATGAGCAGTAGTTAGTGTGACAAGTCGGTACCAAGCGAACTCAAATTATGGGACTATCATAATTTGAGCAGAATGTCGTTGCTTTTTGGATGAATGTCAGTGGAAATGACAGGCAAATATGACGTGACCTCTCATCGTATGAGTGAGGGTTAAAACCTCAATGCGCCATAGGAATTTCACAGACAACTGAGCAATAATTCACCGATTCTTTGATCAGAGTCATACCCGACGCACCATGAAAGGTTCCCAATTTGAATAGCTGGTATTGATTGTGCGGTCGCTTTCACAACCATCGATATGAAATTGCACGTCTGGTTTAATTCTCAAAATCCTCAGAATTTTTAATTTTTCAATTTATTTTTATTATTTGAATAGACCTATTCAGATTAAACAAGTGTTGTCTCTACGGTAGGTGCCAACATCCAATTGCCTGCTGTTGCAATAATATTTTGTAATTTGGAATTTTCAACTTAATTAATTAATTCCTTGTTTCACAACCGCAAAGACATGAAAATGGACTTAAGAAAAATTAGTATTAGATACAAGCTTTCTAAGAAAAGGCCAGAAAATAGAGCTACAAGAGCAGCCTTACACAAGGTGCCCCAAGGGAGAAGACGAGTGGGACGACCACGGAAGCGATGGCTGGAGGACGTCGAGGTGGATCTGGCGACCCTTGGCCTCGATGACTGGCGAAGGAGAGTGCAGGACCGCGCAGACTGACGCGATGTGACAGACCAGACCAAGGCCCTTCACAGGCCGTAGTACCAAGGAGGAAGTAAGTCAGTTTCTAAGAAAAGCAGACAATTTACCCGTTTGATTTACGACCGTTCTATGAAATCAGTTTAATAAAGGTATTCACTGTGCTTGGTAGAAAAGGGAAAAAAGGAATTGGGGAAATAGAGAAATAGCTCAGCGGAGGATACCTCCCTCAACCATAGCAATAGAAACACCTAACCTAACTTACCTCCAAAGTGTCTCTGCCTTTGGCTATTAACTTATGAACATCTGCTGTAGTCCACCTCTTTCTTTTATTAGTTTGTGTCGCAGAGCTCATTTTATAAATTAAATAAAAATAAAAAGCAAAATTAAAATTCAAAACAACAACAAATATGGCCGTTTTCGATTACCCAATTGCAGTTCCCCAACCTAGCGGTCGGTTAAAGTGTGAAACGTTGAGATACATGTTTCCATGACATTATTATTCTACGTAGAAAAATTGGAGTTATATTTTTCGATTTTCCCTCAGTTTCCCTCGGTTCCCTCAGTTTCCTACTTTCCCTTAGAAAACAAAACGCAGTGAATACCCCTAATGCACTTCATCGTCATTTTCTGGAATATTATAATATATATTTAATAATATAATATAGAATAATAATATTCATAATAAATGAACTTTCCAAGGCTGGAATGGTCTGCTTTGTTATATAAAGGGACCCATTCTTGTCCGTTCTTATGTTCCGAGACAATCCAAAAATTAATATCGACTCATAGTTCTCCTTATAATTTGGGTTATGGTGGTAAATTGACTCTGCCTTCAGTAAGGTATCGTGTAGCTAGCACACACAAGTCATATGAGCCGCATATTGTCGTAAATTATGATGCGTGTATCTAATATGGATAGGGTGGAATTCTGCTATAACCACTCGTGCATGAAGAGATAGTACAATGTAGAATACGTACATACTCCATCTTCAAAGTCAAAAGGCTCCTCAAAGCTCTAATTAATAGCACCTCGCACCGGCCTAGCGTTGCTCTTGTTCATTAAATCAAATATGCAAGATGCTAAGGTTGCTGTTAGGCATGTGAAATCCTTAGGTAATGAAGCTCTTTTTGAGAAACTCCTAGTAGATATTATACGATTGCAAAGACTTATAATGCAGTTCGGCATTTTGGAAAATCTAATTAATGGAAAAAGACAGAAAATCCGACTATTTAAGAGGAATCTTTCCAAATTTTTGGAAAACAAGCTACAATAATTATAGTAGGGGAGCCCAAGCGGGGATTTCGGGATTTACTCGAGCGCGTCAGATTAAGGTATGGTAAGTTCATTACATGCTAAGTAGTGTATATTTCACTAATCTGACCATTTGAGTGTGACCTAAAGAAACGGGAGGACTTTAAAGATGTGCAGCTGCGTGATGCCTATATTTCCCACTGCGTCCCCACTTTGAGTTCAGTTGCCATGACGCCATGATATTATTTACAGCGTATTTCCAACGTTTTGGCTAATTTGGTTATTTTTATTTTATTTTTAATAAAAGTTATGAGAATTAAAGTTTATAAATATTTACTAGGCTATTTAATATTATTAATATGAATATAATATAATATTATAATTAATAATTCCTGAGCTTTTCAAATAATTAAGTTAAATGATTTTAAAAAATCGAAGAAAAATTTTTTTTCTTTTAATTGTCAGATTAGGCAGATCCCTCCAGATAATCGTCAAATTATTATACAGCACGTCTAGAATATATAGATGAACCATATATATCAATATCTGACGCGCTCGAGTATGTCCACGCGACAGTTTTTTTTTTAACATTTTTGAAAATCTATAGCCACTTACTCCACAGCTGAAGAGCTGTAGATTATATAACATTTTTTTCTTTCTATCATCTAAGCTTTGCAACCCAGTAGGTCTCTATGACGCTCGATTAAATCCCCATTTAGCACCACGGGCTCCCCTACTATTAAATGAATTCTCGTTCTACAGTGGCTGCTCGCACTTTGAACGCCTACTGAAATATACAAACTTCAATAATACGTAAAACATTTGTTTATGTGAACTATTGTTGATCCATAAGATATGATAATCTAAAAGGAAGAAGAAGACTACGCAATCCAGAAAGATTTTTAAGAATAAGGTTAAGAGTACTTACTGTTATTCTATAAAATCTGGATAATGCACTTAATCGTGTTTTGTATAGTAGGTACTAATATTTAGGGTGAGAAAAGGCAAATTTACTGCGAAAGCTTATTTTTTTAATGAAAATTCTTCATAAGACAATATTATATAATAGGTTTGGCGCTGTGGATACACATATTAATTAATTCCGTGTTATTCAGGTCAGCCTTTCTTTACAAAAAATTTGGAAATGTTTAATCAATACATTGTACAAAGTATTATATGGTATATACAGTATAACACTGACATCAAATTAACTTTGGTTGAAGAGGTAATCTCCTCGTTATAACCGAAATTAGAGGATATGGAAAAAACTGGGCTGGCGGGATTCGAACCCACGATCTATGCCTAACCGGAGCGTCGTCATAACCGCTGGACCACAAACCCCGACAAGATCAGTAATCTCCTAATCCTGCTCTAATTGATATGATTCGTGTTGCTAGACTAATCACGTCAATTAGAGCATAAGTAGAGGATTTGGAGATTACTGGTGTTGTTGGGGCTTGTAGTCCAGCGGTTAAGACGACACCCCGGTTAGGCGGAGATCGTGGGTTCGAATCCCGCCAAGCCCAGTTTTTTCCATATCCAGCTCTAATATCGGTTATGTTTAACCAAATTTGTTTTCCACGTGCACTCCTTTAATATATTTGTGAAAAATAACTTTCCATTCCTCAATTCTGCCCGAAGAGCTACAGCGGGTTAATTAACTTTATACGAGAAGGCTTCAATTTCAACCATCAAAACTTTACGACATGATTCCTTCAAGTTGAACCAGATTACACAACTTGTCATGGGCAACACGTACGGCAGTAATTTCATACAACTGCACATACAGTACGTATACACAATTCAAAAACACTAATAAAAACCCATCGTGTTACTGTGGTGTAGTTGAAGAATTAAATTTTATAGGCTTTCCGTTATTCAAACTGATTTAATCACCAGTCTCCATCATCTTTGTTGCCGTTAGTCATTCTGATTCTATTTTATACTAATATGTATTGTACCTATCGGATCTCATAGCATGGGTAGCACAATAACACACATGACCAGCCTATCCTAGTATATGTAGTTTGATAAAAAAACTTTATGTAGTACCTATAGACTATAGGTACTATTGCAGTAGATTAATAATAATAATAAAAAAGTCTTTATTGAAAAATAATGAATATAGATACAGCGAGATTGGGGCCTATGACCCTCTCTTACACCTAACTGTACATATCAACCATAACTTAATTGAAATATTTATTCCTAGTATAATAATATGCAATATATTGGCGCACACGCGCACCTAACCCACGTACAAACAGACATTGTAAATTTATACACAGGGATACGAAAAATGTGCTAATGTACAAGGGTAAACATTACAAAATACTATGTAGCCCTAAAATTATTAACTAAGGCGGTTATTCCACCGATGTCAATAGTGATAGTAATGGTGGTATTGACGTGATTGACGTGGTAGCAGGCATTAAAGACAGTCTAAAAATGTCTGCTACCACGTCAATATCACCAACACTATCACTATTGACGAATTTGTTTTTATTGAGAAGGGCATCTCGGGATATAGGCTATGCAATAGAATAATAATAAAAACAATACCATGTGGGCTATCGAATGCATAAATATTGAAAAGCATCGTGAATCTACTGAATGAATCTTATTTGAGCAACATAGAAATCCAAGATACCATGATCCACTGCTGTATTTGTACCCGGATAAAAATTAAAACTCAAAAGAAATGCCTAATAATCAGGCCATACAATTTAGACATTTTGAGTCTAAGAGCTCTAAAGAAAAATTTCTTTGTTGTCATGTTAAGCAGCATGCATATAATAACCATCACAAACCGATTTCTGTTCAGACTAATCTGGGCACAGTAAAAGAGAGAAATCTTCAAAGAGAGATTGGGAGAAAGTAGGCTGCGGAAAATAGGGGGATGAAGAATGAAAGGTAGGAAAGGCTTTTGAGACCCAGAAGACAAATTTTCCCGACGACGATTTCTGCTGGTTGACGTGAGTCCCAGCCATTCGAAATTGAAATGGACGAGGGAAGAAACTGTTGTTAATCTTGTTCCCATCTAGTTGAAAGCTTTCGAAACAATTTTAATCTGCTTACCATGATAGTGAACGAGCGACAAGAGATCTCATTTCGAAGATTGAGACATTCGCCGCCTGAGTGACCGTCTTACTTAGTGTTTGCTTTTCTATTTGGTTGCCCATAAAAATGAAGGTTGCCAAATCTTGGACTCTTTCAGTTCAATTGCCGGCAGAATGTATTAGGGTCCTACTAGATCGTATGGTGTAGTTGTATACATGTATACAGTATATACTTCTCATAGAGATCATTTTAATGTGATTCAGCAAGGAAAATCACTTAATTGGCATATACATAGATAGTACAACATGTTTGTAAAATGGCGATTATTTCCATCAAGTTTTTAAATAATTTCTGAGATGGCGCCATGCTTTGTAAGCGTTCAGTTACTACTATTATTGCGTCATTATAGTGAAACTAATTTGATTCCATTACATAACGTACTACAATAGAATAACATATTGACCTTGGTAGGGTTAACCCTACAAATAAATGGCGACAAAGTGACTACCTGGTTTCTGTACTTCGGAGACTCGAAATAAGAACATTTTCAGGAGGCGTCAAAACTGTGCTATGTTTTCTTCGACCGCCGGGCACAGATGTAGGCATTGGTAAGTAATTAATCTCTTCTGATGCTGTGGAAAGATTTGACTCTCTATGCGAGAAGGCCTAGAAATTTTGAAACCTTTTTCTTAACTCGGCAAAATTGCACAATGGAACCATTCGGGCATTTCAGGAATGATCAGAGATAATTAAGTATTATTTGATGTTCTTTGTTAGCTTAAATTAATTATCAAAACTGAAAGATTAGCTGAAATGTAACGAACTTTATTTGATAAGCCCCTCCCAAAAAACTTCTTCAGAGAATAGTAAGGGTGTAGTTTCTATCTTGAGACCGTGATTACTCATTACTGTCAAAAGAGTCAATTTAAGTGCCAGCTAATTTTTTATTTATTTTCCAATCAAATTCATTCGAAATAACAGCAGATAACCATACTTATCACCCCATCCCGAATTCTACCATTGTATTCCAAATTGCATATCATATTTATATCAACTGTAAATCAATGTTTAAGCTTTATTTCACAATTTACTAATCTAATTTAGGGACCTACTTTAAAACTGAAGTGACACAACAATAACCGAAATTAGAGGATATGGAAAAAACTGGGCTTGGCGGGATTCGAACCCACGGCCAAGGGCTTGTGGTCCAGCGGTTAAGACGACGCCCCGGTTAAGCATAGATCGTGGGTTCGAATCCCGCCAAGCCCAGTTTTTTCCATATCCTCTAATTTCGGTTATAACGAGGAGGTTACCTCTTCAACCAAAGTTAATTTAATGTCAGTGTTATATGTACCATATAATACTACAATGTAATGACACAACAATAAAATACAAAAATACTTGACCGAATTTGCTTTTTTTCTGTGAAAATCATGATCAGAAGGGTAGAAAACCACGTTTTGCAGCGTGTAGTACCCAACACCTTTTTCGGTTCAAAGCCCAACTGCGGCGGGGACGGTGCGGGAAAAGGTACTATGTCAGAGGGAATCCAATAAGCTGGGGGTAAGTGGAAGGGTGCGGGACCCGGTGAGGCTGATAATAGAGCGGGGGAGGGGGGAGTAATGGATGAGATAGGCCATCCACCCCTCCAAATATTGGCCCCTGCAAATGTAATGCCCCATGACTTTATTGTATGGAAACGAGTAACCGATGTCTTCTTCGCTGGGAAGTGAGTTGGGCTTTCATCACTCTTTTCATCTCATTTTAGGCTTGAAACATTTCGAAGACTCCCTTCATGTTGTAATGAAAAATTATAGCTCCGGGAATTATGAGTAATCGCAAGCAATGTTATTACAGAAATGGGGTGCTGCCTTGAGGTGATTTTCAGTTATGGGATGGGTGCCATTGGTTTGCTCACACTCTATAACTAGCCTTATTACACACAATATTCATTTCTATCACTATTTATTACAATTTAAGATTGCATGAGACAAAACAACAGAAAACTGAACATGCAGGGGAAATTTAAACAAAATGGGGCACCCATACCTACAACACGAGGCAAAGGGGAGACCTTGTAAGGCCAGCATCACGTACAGCCAAGTGTGAGTGACTGGATCCTATACGACAAGATTTCGCCTACCTTAAAAAACTCCGAATTGAACTGAGAGCGACGAGAAACGCTACTACTAACTTCCTTAAATTGCTTAAATATCATTTCTTAGACGCTAAGACTTAGATAAAGCTTCCTACACTGATGTCACTGAAGCACTTGCACATCAATGACAGAACAGCTACCTAATTTTGACGATATTTTGACGATTTTACATTATTCTTTCTTACTTGATTGTATAATTTATCAGAAATATATATATATATATATATATATATATATACACATGTTGTTGTTGTTGTTCGCCGGGGCTTTATCGACTTAGGCCGCTTGTGAGGGCCCATAGAGCGACCCCGACTTTCCCCGCTCTCTTAGACTATACCGATTCTGGTGGCAAACTGTACTAGGTCACCCGGCCTTGGGCATCTGAGTTCATGGTCCCCGAGAATGGCGAATTTCAGAGTGTCAAGTCTTGCCCTCCAGATCGCCGGGCATTCTGTGAGGACGTGCCACCCGTTTTCGACAGCTTCTTCGCAAAATCTGCAGTTTGTGGAGTCTACCGCTACACCGAGCTTTGACAGGTGAGCTCGGAAGGGTCCGTGGCCAGTTATCAGAGCCGTTACGATTCTTGTGGAATTTCGGCCGCAACTTAGCATACTGAGACATAATTTCGTGCATGGACCCTCAATACACCTTTTTGAGTGTCTCATTCCAAGCGTCTCATTCCAGCACCTATTAAAGTTCTCGATCAACTCCGACGTGATTCTGGCCTTTACGGTTGTCCAGGGTACAGGAAGAATTGGTTCAGGTCCACATGGATCGTTGTTAGACGCTTCACGAGCCAGCTCGTCCGCCCTTTCGTTCCCTTCGTGCCCGCTATGACCGGGGACCCATCTGAGATGCACATGGTTAGAACCTCGTACCTTTTCGCACAGATTTTTACAGTCTTGCACGAGTGCTGATGTCACCACGGGGTTGGAAATCGCTCGCAAAGCAGCTTGGCTATCAGAGTACACTATTACATTTCTGTTGGACACTTTCTTTTCCATGCAGCATTCCATTGCCTCAGCGATTGCTTGCACTTCAGCCTGGAAGACTGAGGCAAACCTTCCCAGTGGTCGTACTATCTCTGCCTTCAGTTCTACACAGTGCGCGCCTAAACCCGATCTCCCGTTTTGCTTAGACCCGTCAGTATACCATACCAGATCTGTATCTGATTCCGTCTCACAACTCCACTGGTCACGATCTTGAAAAATCACCGAGTCAATACAGTGAAAAATTATGCCTTTCGCCAATCTGTCACATGGCATTAACAGTTCTTGCTTCCTCCGTTTCAAGAGTTCAAGCGCATGTCCAGCAAACGGGAGTCTGGGCTGTAAGGCGTTAACCGTAAACATCCATGCTTCATTTTCGATTACCAAGTGCAGTGGTGGTAACTCTAACAGCACTTCCAATGCAGCTGTCGGTGTTGGCTCCCGTTATTGCTATGCATACTGTTCTCTGCAACTTTCTCAGTTGCTCTTGAAAGGTGATGAGTCGTGATCGTTTCCACCATACGTGACAGCCGTACATCAGCGTGGGCCGTATGACTGTGACATAGAACCACCTCAACATTTTAGGGGACATTCCCCAGGATTTCCCGAAGCAACCTCGAATTGACCACAGTATTGCCTTGGCTTTGGAGATCGCTTTGTCAGTATGGGTATTCCACCGGAGCTTGTTGTCCAAGTGAACGCCCAAGTACTTGACTGATTCAGAAACATCAATATTCTGTTTATGGAGGTTTAGCTTGAGATTTGTTTGCACATTCCTTTTCTGTGTGAAAAGGACCACCTGTGTTTTGCTTGGATTAACAGATAAATCTCTCGCATCGCACCATTCGAAGATAACTTTTAAAGCTCGTTGCATAATGTCATAAATGGTCGATTGAGTTTTTCCAGTAACACCCACTACCACATCGTCACAGTATCCCAGCACAAAAAGACCCATTTTTGCGAGGAGGCACAGCAATTCGTCAACAACCAAGCACCAGACTGTGGGAGAGCTAACGCCACCCTGTGGACAGCCCCTTTTTACTCGGCGTAGTATGTTGGCGGCCCCGCGCATCCATACATACTGTATATATATATTTATTTATTTATTTATGTACATACAGTACTATAGCGTGTAATTGTGTATTGCATGTTTTTTCTTAAATTTGACAGTACTTATCTGTCATAGGCCATAAGTAAATAAATAAATAAATATATAAGGACTTTTTGTTATATTACTAAGCCAACCTAGCGGAGTTAGGGCTATGAAGCCCTCTCTCACACTCAACTAGAAAGGCCCGGGACCGCCTGCTTTACATGCCCTCCGAGGCATGGCCAGAAAATATAGTAAGTGTAGGACTCGAACCAACAACCTTTCGGGTGTAAGTCAGAGTCCGTACTACTACTCTACATTTCTTGACTGCACTGCTGTACTTGATACTGCAAGTACTATGGCTTTGGACATCCATTGATGGCAACATTATACAATATTATACAGTATGTTCTAAAAATAATTAATATTTCCTTGTACTGTCGGATGACAGCGCTCATTATAGCCCCACACTTCATTTAAAAAAAAAATATTAAAAATGCACGTTTGTACAGCCAGGTACATTGCAAGGAATCGTGGAGTACAAACATAATCTAGCCATTTAATATAGGCTATACCGTTCATTATGAAATTATATAAATATATATATATAAAGTCATTAAATTAACACGGGCGTCATGTGAGAAAAGTTGCGAGTGTTATCGTGTTGAACAGCCATGACAGAGTCATGACAGAAATCCAGTTTTCCCTAAAAACCGTACCTTGTACTCTATTTTATCATTTTCTTCACTTCTACTTGGGAGTCCACAGCAGTGGAAAAAACTTGAAGGTTTTCGTTCCGTCAGACAGTCATTCGATTCTATCCGTCCGTTTACACAAACATTCGTTTTTGGCCGTCAAGTTTACTCTTATATTGTTTTTTATTTTGTTTTCTTTGTTCTTCAATCAGTTTTTCTGTGAGAGTTTTCTTGATTGTGTTGAGAAACTGGAATGAGTTTAAAGTTTTTGTTCTATTTATTACAGTATGTGCAACTTATTCAAGACTATCTGTCATGTTTTTCCTAACTATTAATATTCAATATAAAAAATCCAATGTTGTGGTGAAATGACTATTCTCCCACTTATATTGTATCTTCCTAAAATTACTATAAAGTAGCTAAACCATCAGTAAATTTCAGCAACGGAACTGTGGAGATTTAAATATTTTGTAGAAAATAGACTACTTTTTATTAAAGAAATCCTGTTTTGCCCGCTCCTTTATGAATTTCGAGAAAGCCATGAAGAATAGGACAATTGATATAGTGTATAATACTCGCATACATGTGGCTGATTCAAGGAGATAAATTGTTGCTTTATTCATGGTGTAACATATCATTGTACAACATTTTAAAATGCCAAGGAACATTTCTTCTAATTTGTAACTTCACATACAGCAAAAAACTGATGGTGGTAAGTGGGGTGTCCACTTTGCTCTTCAAATTGGGTAGATATTTTTTTAGTATTGTTGGTTATGATCGTTAATCCAATTAGTTTAATGCAAATTAATTAATTAAAATTAGTTTAGTAAAAATTAACTAATCTAACAAAATTGGTATTAACTTAATAATGTTGGAAAATAGTAACCAGTAAAATAAGTTGGATTGTGTCTGCAGATTAGGAAAATCCTCCCGTGGGAAGAAGAATCGTTGGTGAAATGGGTGAACCACAAAGGTTTAATGGCTTCAATGCATCACTGATCAAGCAGTGTCTCCTCCCAACAATTGCTCAGGGGCGGCCATCATTTTATTTAATTGACCAAGTGTGGGTTGTAATTTCCAAGTGCTAATCCCCTATGGTAAAGCAGTATAGCATCATACAACCATATAATCTCACCGTTGCATGTAACTTTACTGAAAACAACAGCCCTAATGTGGCGATTTTAGATGTACTTACCAGCGGGAATAGGATTAAATTATTGTATATAACCCTCAAGGTGTCATGTGACGGTATTAAAAAAATTTAAATTCCAAATATCAATGTTTAAAGCTTGCTCCAGGTGCCACTATTCATGATCTCTATTTCTACATACAGTAAATGACCTCTTGTATCGGTTAATTGTAAGAGTGGGCCGAAAGGCCCATAATTCGCCCATATGGAATATAAAGACAATTTTCATTCTTTCTTTCTGTTTTTGTCCTCGATGCGTGCCAAAACCAATGATCTCATTGTGATAAAACTTTAGTAGTTTGTTTGGGGATACTGTCGCGAAGGTTCTTGGTCCAAAATAAATGTAAAGAAATAAATACATTGAATTAAATTAAAATCGTTTAGACATTGAACGTTTGGGTAGTAAACGACTCAAAAAATAAAAATAAAACAGAAGGAGGTGACAGATAGGCTCTAAAGTTCGCCCGGGTCCACTTTTATTGTATTGTATAAAATAATCTTACATTTTTAATTCCAGGTTAGGATTAAAATAATCGCCATAGTATGCCGGCTGAAGTATAACTGGTATTTGTATGTAGTAAATCACCAAGACTTCGGCTGATAAATGGGCGTAGGTCCAATGTAAGGTTTAGAAAAGTAAGTTTGTATCGCATTGTAAAACTATTGTTTATCTTAAATATAGCGAATTGAAAGCTCAGAGAAGTGGCTAATCATCACTGATCGCTTCCGTCAGAAGTAAAAAAGTGACAAAACATAATAGATTGGAAGCGAAATAATAGCCAACACTGAGTTTGATGGAGGGTCTCGAGCCTCTCCTTTGTGTGTTCCTTCTTTCAGATTTCATACAACAGTGAGTTGTGTTATTGTTGATAAGCCAACTCTCAATGACCCCCATCAAGCAACATTTTTATAAATCAGTTTCATCTGGGAAATTCCAGTGTAAGAATCTCGTAGAGAAAGGAAGATATCGAAAAAATGGACGGAAACAGGGATTTTTCCTTCTCTCGAATTCCCCTGCCTGTAGAAGTTTTCCACAAAGGTAAATAGGTACTCTGTACCTCTAATTGTTGTTATATGTGTATGATAAGGTACAATATTGAAAGAATCTCTTAAAGGCCTAAAGTAGAAGTTACATGTTACAAATCTATGTGACATGCTGGAGACACATTGTTAAGTTCCCTAATGTGTCCCCACCTATGAACCAAATTACTGTAAGTATTGGGCCTTAGCTATTGAGCTGTTCCACCTGACTTGGTTGCATAAATCAGGATCGGAAAATTTGTAAATATTGGGAATTTTCCACGGAATGCATAAACTGTATACAACCAACTTTTACCATCTATGAATAGCAGTACCTGATACGACACTAGTAAACAAAAATATGTCAAGACACTCTTCTGAAGAAATGAAGAAATGCAAGTATGCAATATGTTCTGGATGATGTTAACTGATTGTTTGGTAAGAAACGTAATATAGTGATAATAATACCCCAAACCGATTGTGTATTCTTTTAAAGAATAATATCAGACCAAGAGTCATATACTTGCATTACGAGTACCTACTTGTTTCTATATTTATCAAAATATACGGCTTTTGTCCATTTTACAATTTGCAACATAAAATATTTATATATTTGTATTGCTTTATACTAGTATTATATAAGTTATACCTCATATATACGTACATACATACATAAGTACGGTACGAACTGAAAGTTATAATTGAAGGTTTAATTTATAAACTAGGTAGCCATTTGCGACTTCAATGGCAAGGTGGTAGTGTGCTTGTACTTGTGCGAGTCTCTACACGCCATGCGATCAGAGACGTGTCGTAACTCAACACGGGTACTAACTTACAGAGGCGACTGAAGAGGTCAATCGAATACATTCATTAAATTGTTTGTGTGCCATTACCTTTATAGGAAAAAAAATCTCTCTTAACAATAAGTCATACAAAATTATTTTATTTATACATGACTACAATCCAGCTGTACTGAAATACATACAATACCATACTAAGTACCACTAGTCTATTATATAGTATACGATATAGCCTATAAATTGGTACCTACTACTACATATTAGTTGCAAGTAAGACCGTACTAGGCTAGGCACAAATAAAATTCCCATTTTCACTGCGATTACGACCTTTGTATTCCTGTTCCTTCCAGTCTATACTAAAAATAAAACATATGTATGGTTATGGCAATATTAAATCAAATAATCCTCCACTATCATTCATTTATATACAGTATATGACGAAGGAAATTACACTGAGTCAACCTGTATAATATGTTGAAGTCATCTGTTGCCAAAGCGAACGAGCTGACTGACGTTAAACTCGAAATATCGAAAGGTCGTAAATAATGCGAATCGAATAGGTATAATACACGACTCTGCCGACGGCTGCAAATCAGACGACGTTTGTTGGAGCCCTACTGCATTACCGCGGAACTCTGTCAGTGACACCCCACATTTACCTCTACCATTAAGAGGATATGCTACGTAGAAAATGAGCACCCCAAAATTTGTTGTTTTTATGGACTTTTTATTTTTTATTTAATTAACAAAGCAAGCCATTAAAGATTTGGCTCATGGAAGTTGTAGAAGACTACTTTCTGCATCATGTAATCGGGTATTTTTACTTTTCGGTTTTGTAGTTCTTCCAATAATCCCAGAATACGCATAATTTTAGTCCGTTCTGGTATATATGAAAGAACTAAGGTACCAAAAATTTAATATTTCCTATTACATGATGCGTGAAGCAGTCTTCTACAACTTCCATGAGCCAAATTTTTAATGACTTGCTTTGTTAATTAAATAAAAAATAAAAAGTCAATAAAAACATCAAATTTTGGGGTGCTCATTTTCTACGTAGCATGTCCTCTTAAGGACAGACCTACAAACTGTCAATATCCCGTAACAAAAGTCGTAAACTTCAGTTTCTTCTTAAAGGACCGGTACGAGGAAACCCGTATATGCTTCCCTATGCCGCATATTCCACAAACGTCAATAGTGATAGTAAATGTAGCATTGATGTGGTAGCAGACATTAAAGACAGCCTAAAAATGTCTGCTACCACGTCAATACCTACTACATTTACTATCACTTTTGACGTTGGTGGAATATGCGCCTATTTATCAATTAATATAGATACCGAAATAGATAGATAATACAATATAAGTAGTTCCATGGTAAATAAATGTCCTGGGGTTAAATTTCAGTTGTCTAGCTTTTTCCTGTACTAAAGCATTGACTTGATCGATAAATAAATAAATAAATAAATATTCCTTTATTAAGACATAAGGTGGGTATTCCACATACGTCAATCGTCAATGAGAAATTGAAAAATGATGTTTTAGCAGACATTACAGACATACTAAAAATTCTGCTACCACGTCAATTTACGTCATTGTTACGTCATTTTTCAATTTTTCATTGACGATTGACGTATGTGGAATACCCGCCTAAGGTGAGAGTAAAATTGCGTCATAAGAAACAAAACAAAACAGTAAAAAACATTGCCGCCTTACAAATTACAACTATAGGCCTATGCACAACCAAATATGTAATTACAATACGGAACAACAGCTATCTACTCGGATTTTAGTACAATGAACTTTAAATTGTTGTCTACTTCGTCAATGGTGTAATATACATTGGTTAAGCTAGAAGGTGCACACCAATATAATACGATACACAGGAAAATAATGCAATGCATTAGGATTACGCACAATTTCTTCAAAAAATAATTCTTTTCATCTAGTACAAAACCTTGCTTGGAAAAGCAACCTATATTCGGTTTTGTTACTCTATTTAGCATCGATAGAAATGTTCTAAAAAATTATAAATAAAACCTCCCTGATCTCATCGAATTCTGTCGAGTAGTTTGGCCGCATATCGTTCTACAGACGGATATACACACAGATATTTCGTAAAATAACACTTTTATGTTTGTTCCTGTTCCTGTCGAAAATTTCAACCATCACAAAGCTTTCCTTATAAATTTAAATAGGGAAGGCAAAAATGATAATTATGAAAATCGACATAAATTTATTATTTCCCTTTCAACTTCCATAAGAAAATATCTACAGTACAACCTCTCTCGACTACTGCAGTACTGCATTTATGTAGATTGACATAGAGACAAGTCATTCCTATAAGTTAGTATTCCATTATTATGTTTTTATAGGTAACTTGGTAGAAAAGAGTTTCTCAATATAAGAACAGAAAAATCTGAATATTAGATGAGATGGAAAAAATGAGAGAATAGTATGTGGACACTGAAAGAAAGTTAGCAAATATTCTAGTGAAAGATTGTAAAGTTATATGATTTCTTTGATATTTCCATTTCCTTTTTCCAATAAGAGCATATGAATAAAATAGGAACCCAGTCCATTTATACGAATTAACATAAAAGGGATGAAACTATTGAGTTTTTTGGTTGGCTTAGATTTTTTACTCTTCATTTTTTGAGTTACAATTCCTGTTTAATCAAGCCTATGATCAAAAACCTATATTCTTAAACAGCATCTCAGCCATCTGTTGACAAGTCTTAAGCCCGCTGGCATCTCATCTCTAAAAACTCTACCTCAACTTAGTAATTACTTAACGGTTGGCATTTTATCCCGTAGCTAAAAAGCGGTAAGGAAATCTCCGCGTTCTAAGAAAATTAACATCCTGCCTATTTCCGAAGCCTTAATAAGAAGGAACATGAGGGGAGATAGGCGAAATGTACCGCTCGAGGCCGCTTTCCCTTCGCAGCTAATGAACATCTCAACCTATTTGCATTAAGAAGCCTTCATAAGAACATGGAAAGAATAGAGAGCCCCCAGGGATGCCACTAATGGAAGACTGCGACTAAATGAATATCTTGATAAATTGACATTCAGATTTCTTTAAACCTGACATCAAAATTTGCATATATCGTCGTAAGCAAAATGCTCCTGGCTTCACTTAGCTAACTCAATGAATCAAAGTTTAAGAAGTTGCTGAACGTTGACAAGGAAGGAGAAGACGCTATAAGTCGATTTTGAACTCTTGCTGAGTTTTGTGCTAGACCCTGTAGTCATTGTACTACTCTTAAGATACCGTAATTAACTTTACAATACATTAACTATAACATGTCTAGTTCCCCGATGCTGTAATGCTGTCAAACTAAGAAAATCCCAAGGGAAGCTACTTTCAATAAATGATTTAAATGTAAATTACAGAGCACGGAATAAGCTAAAGGAGTATTTAATGCTCATTACCGAAACTTACTGTGCTAGTACTAATACGTAAATACACTAGATTATTGTATATCTATGCAAGCTTACAATTATTACTATAACGATTGGTTGGAGGAATTTGCACTAAACCCATAAATAAGGTTGTACACAGTGTTTATTACATTTTACAATTTTACAATGTTTTCTTGAAATTTCTCCGTCTCAAATCATTTCCACTCCAACGTAAAGCGATCTTCAGTGATTCTCATAGTTTTGAAGATTTTCTGTTACAAGTCACTAACCTATATACTGTAGTATTATTATCCTAGTATCGTATTATTAAATGAGAATGCCCTAGTTAACTCTCCCACTGGCTGTCTCCCAGTATGCGATATCTGTCTCATAAATAGGCTTCGCGAACCCCTGCTTCCCGTACAGCGTACGTAACACAAATACACAACCATATTGTGTTTTCGTATTTTACCAATGTCATCCAACATTTTGGACATGGAAAGAAATATAATAAGGATATGGGCCCCTATATGCGAAGACGGAGAGTGGCGTATAAGAAACAACGCCGAAGGCATAGTCCGCTTTATAAAAGCGCAACGCATAAGATGGCTGGGAACGTCAAACGACCGCATGACGAAAAAGATGTACAAAGCAAGAATGACAGGAAGACGTCTGGCCGGACGTCATCGAAAACGCTGGAAGGATGAGTTGGAAACTGACCTTCACGAGTTTGGAGTTCGTAGATGGTTGTACAAAACGGAGATGACTGGAGGAGTGTTGAACAGGCCTAAGCTCATCAAGGGCTATAGAGCCAGAAGAAGAAGAAGAAGATCCAACATTTTGGTTTCAGAAATGTGCAAGAAATATACACCTGCTGCCCTGCGTAGCAAGACTGCTCAATTTGACCTCGATTTTTCATCAGAGGAAAATAATCCTGTCGCAGTCTTAGGTAAACACGGTGGGATTGGCTTTGAAGGTGCTTAAGGGTTGGGGAGGGGGAGACACTAGGGAAGTTGGGGAGGGGGATGTAGGTGTAACTGACAAGAATTAGGCGTGGTCTACATCTCTGCGTCAACTTCTAACTCACTTTGCTGGATCGCTGTATAGTTGTGAGTCACGCTCAACTTTGCCTCATACCCATGATAGTATTTTCCGATGGCTCATCAGGAGTGCCAGCAGCCTGATCGAGGCGATTATAATACCGGGGTTAAATAAATACCTAGGATTATAACTGTAAACAAACAAATTTTGAATAGCACTTTCCATTATAAAATTATCTTGTTTACATTTTTATTACCAGGGGATTAAATAAATACCGGTGTTAAATAAATACCCTAGGATTGTAACTGTAAACAAACAAATTTTGAATAGCACTTTCCATTATAAAATTATCTTGTTTACATTTTTATTACCAGGGGATTAAATAAATACCGGGGTTAAATAAATACCCTAGGATTATATCTGTAAACAAACAAATTTTGAATAGCACTTTCCATTATAAAATTATCTTGTTTACATTTTTATTACCAGGGGATTAAATAAATACCGGGGTTAAATAAATACCCTAGGATTATATCTGTAAACAAACAAATTTTGAATAGCACTTTCTATTATAAAATTATCGTGTTTACATTTTTATTACCAGGGGATTAAATAAATACCGGGGTTAAATAAATACCCTAGGATTATATCTGTAAACAAACAAATTTTGAATAGCACTTTCCATTATAAAATTATCTTGTTTACATTTTTAATACCAGGATTAAGTAAATACCGGTATTATAATCGCCTCGATCAGGCTGCAGGACAATAAGTTGTAAAGTATTATACTACCACAACAATAACAGCACAGTGTCTCGAAAATTCGTAAAGAATGAAGATGTGCCAACATGTAGGTTAGAAAATTATTCTTATGCAATAAATAAAGTTGTTCCAACAATACTTGTGTACAACGAATCAATCAGCAACCCGATCATGGCGATTTGGGGTTATTATAATACCGGATTTTATTCAATGGGGTTCATTTGTGGCGTCATTTTGTAGATAGCAGCACTAGTTCCAATATAAATAATTAGATTACTCGTGACTTCGTGGTATTTCATTTTAATAAACAAAAAATAACAAAAACTTAGAGTTTTTGTTATTTTTTGTTTACTAGTTCCAGTGATATCAAAGCGTTGATTTTTCCATAAGCCTCAATACTATTTTAATATGATTTTTAATTACGTATTATTTTAAAGTGATATTTTTCTATAAATCATGGAGAATATATATATTAAATTATATGCAGCGAAATAAGGTCCAGGCATAGTAAAAATATTATAAAAAATATTAAAAGAATTAATTAGATGCTAAGAGCTTAGTTTTTGCATGCAAACGGCGGCCATTTTGAATAATATGGATATCGGTTTGTCGTCAGCAAACCTAGTGACCAAAACTGTCCCTACAGAACCTCATTGTTCTAAACAAATGAGTGTAACATGCGCGGGAAATTTAAATTGATAAATTAATATTTTTGGTAAGTATTCAATTTTTTGTCCCTTAGATTTAGACACAATAATTAAAATTCTTATTATATTTCAAAGCTCTACCTGTACATTTTAATGTTTATTAGTGTTTCCTTAAATTATTAAGCAGTGCAACCATTCTCTTGTATTCTAATAATTTATTAATTTTAATTTCCCGCCCATATTTTAGCACCGTCACGTGACACCTTACTACTGCGGCATTAATAAATAAACCCCGGTATTATAATAATACTAAATCACCGTGATTGGGTTGCTGAAGGCTGAAGCTAGGTACCTAACATCTGTAAGTTTATACTTACTTACCCAACACATGACATTGCAACGCTAAAATGAACTCAATAAATCCTCCAGGGTGGAGACTGCTAGTTTTATCAGTGATCTCAAAGTGTCAAAGAGTTTCTCCTTAAGAGGGTGGACCTGCCCATGCCCCTTGGGGCAACCGGAAGGAAGCTGATGAACGTGCTGATAAGGCAGTATAAGATTCAGCCTATAGGCTGCAGTCATTTCAACCTACAACACCCCATACTTCTTCAGAAACAAAAGGTCCTTCTATCTCTGAAATTTCTGAAGGAATGGGCGCATAGCCTATAAAAAGTTTTCACTCATCACAACATCCAAGTGCCATGAATTATTCTTCTTTCTTCAAAGTTTGAAGGAAATGTTTTTTTTTCAAAGACGAAAAATAAAATTGCGTCCTTTTGGGCAAATGAAACTCTACAGAAATTTTATTTTTCAACCTAGTAGTCGCGACATGGCAGGCAAAGTGGAGATTGACTTCAGAAATTAAAAAAAAAAATCGATGATACGCATTTTCAGTATTCCGGTTAAAATACATTGTCCACTGTAATTACGCATGTCTATGTGTTACGTACGTTGTTATTACAATTACAATTTACTTTAAAGATAACAATAATTAATTTGCATACGCCACATTCATTAGGATGTTGTAAACTTAGTTTACCTATCAATTCCATCTTTTGAAATGTATTCCTTGCAGAAACTTATCAATCGATGGTGGGAACCGCCCTTAATTACACCTTTTCAATTGGAGTGTACTAGGTCTCTCCCTAAAAACATTCAGGGCCTCTGGCTACCCTAAGGTTAGGCTAGATACGTGTATGGCAAGATTTCTATTAAACTTACCAATGCAGAGGAATTTACTGATACCATAACGAAAAATAAGCATTAAATCCCAAACGAAAATGCGTACGGTATTGAGTATCGACCCAACAAAGATCGGCATTCAATCTCCAATAAAATTGCCTATAAAACCAAAGTGGCGCATTAGTTAAGTCAAACTTTTACTAGAGACAAATATTCCAAAGAAGTTCTATTCCAAAAATCGAGTCGAGGGAACTTTATTTATAATCCACTTATGACATGATTTACTCACCTTCACAGATCGATTTCCTATTTTCTCATTAAAAATTTGCGTTTGTGGGTTGGAGAAAGGGGAGGTTGAATTTTCAGCCTTTTGAAAAGGAAAATCTGAAACGTACCACCTCAACAACTCTGATTCTCCTTATTTTATTACTGCAGTAGTGAAAAGGCTGAGAATACATTTTACCCAATAAAACGTTTAATGCTGTCAGACGTTTTTGTACGTTTCTGTACGAGTATGTCTCGTAAGGACTCCAATTATACTGTGACCTAAATTTCCGAGGGAAGCTCGCACGACAATTATGTATACAGTATTACAGTACACAGTATTGTATTCTTGTGTAAAAATAACATTTTTATAGAAAAAAAAGAAGTTGCCCTGTTATGACTTTACTGAGAAGTTAAGAGGATAGGCCTATGCTACGTAAAAAATTGGCACTGCAAAATTAAATACTTTTCATTTTTTATTTCATTAACTCAGAAAGTTATTAAAAATTTGGCTACCGGACATATTATCACAGTAGCACAAGTAAATAAAACTTAGTCAAGTAATACTACAAATTTAATAAAGGTGACCAGTGTCTGCACTAGGCCATCATCAGATTAAACTCCAAAGAAACACAAACAAACAACACAAACCAAGTTTTCTTTCAAAATTCAAAATTTCTTCATAGTGCAGCCTGAGGTTACACTGTAAAGCTGGCTTAGTGCAGAAACCGACGGTCTTTATTAAATTTAAGTTATAGGCTACTTGACAAAGTTACCTACGAGTTTGTATTTGTTTTACAAATTGAAAGTAGAAAATATTATTGAATGAACAATCTTTTTTTTAAGCAAATACGCATTTATAAAACTAAAAGCGCATACAAACAATTTAATGATTTTATCCGATTGAGTCCTCTTCAGTTGCCTCACTAAGTAACCTAATAGGTACGTATGCATCATCAGGTCCCCGATAGCAAGGTGTCTAGAGACTCGCACAAGTTCGCTACCACCTTGCCACAGAAGCCGATATAGTACAAGGTAGGCAAGCTGTCAACTGTCAAGAAAGACGGATCATGGCCGTAGAATGGAAAAATTTGCGGGTGGGTTAGCATCTTCTACAAACGTTTAAGCCCCCTGAACCCCCACCCCCCCCCATATCCTACGGCCTTGACTATCATATCTGACCTATTGTACACCAGAACGTACATTATACTGCTGAGTGTTTTCGGGAAATGCTACTGTCGCAAAACGCATAGGGAGAAATTCTCCTAGAAGCTGCAGTAATTGTATGGAACTCCCTACATAAAGTCAAGAGCAACGACAGCAATATTACACAGCCAGGGATGAGAAAAACGACGCTGGAGGGCTCTTCAGCAACCTTTCTCATGGCCGATATAGCTCAAGAGTGGCAAATGAGCTATACAACCACCGGATACTCCTCATATTCTAAGCTTAACTTTTTGCTTTTTCCTATAGCTGACGTTAGACAAGAATTCCAAGGCGTCTTACGGTTTTAAGGCTTCAAAATGAAGAAAATTAAAATAAATAAACATGTGGACCAATTTTATAAATGGATATGACCTTTGTTCTATTACCAAACCAACAGCCGAGGTTAGGACTAAAAATCCCTATCTTACACTCAACTGGAAAGGCCCGGGGCCGCCTGCTGTACATGCCCTCCGAAGCATGGCAAGGCAGTGCAGTATTCCATACCAAGACTGTAGAATTAACCTCGACCTAATTCGTAGGAAATGTCGTCTGAATGGTATATTCTGTGTATACGTATATTGTTAATATCCAATATTGCTATTCGAAAGTTGCAGTGATTAATAAATTGGTAAAAGCCGCTAATTAGGTTGACTTAAAATCACAAAGCAGAACGCAAATAATTACCATTCAATATTCATTGGTCACCTCTCACACAGCGCTGCTGAAATTGGCAATGCAGTGGTCTAAATGAAATGAATATTTTAAATAGAATAAACAGGTGCTGCATGTGGCTAACACTGTTCCTTCTAAACAGGTTATGTTCCACGTTTATTCTTTCATTAATCACTAATGTAGTACCGTAAAACCGCCTAAATTGGGTCAATTTTCAGTGAATTTTTCAACTCTTGAAATTGTTTGTTGTAATATTTCACAGTTATCGACGTTAATACATAGCAGCACGCACACGAGATTTAGCAGGAGTCTAGTTTTTCGAATAGAATGGTCCCACTAAGAATAAAAAATTAAAAAGACTGACCCAATTTGGACTCTAAGGGTGGGTAATTTGGGTCACTGAAAGAACCCATTCTTAACTAGTGCCCTCCCTCGTGTACCACAGTTAAGCGCTACGCGTCTCATTTAGGTTAGTCTTAAAACTATTCGAAAATGTCCAAATAAACATTATTCAATAATATCAGTGGCAAAATGGATAGCTTTTCTCAGTAATTGCCTACAACTGAAGTTTTTTCAGGGTTTTTGGAATTCAAATATTTCAAATTTAACTAGGAATTAAAATAAACTAACTTAGCATTATAGGAGTGCCTCACTTTTGCCTAAATTATTTACTTTAGTTATTGTACTGTGTTTACAGACATCAACATCGCCATGATGCTTGTCGGTGGTTCTAGAATAATTTTTTTTAAACATTTTAGCGCCCTGACCCATAATACACTCTCTGACCCAATATAGGCGGTTTGACGGTACCAGTACATACGTACATAGTTTTAACCAAAATGAAATAAAAATATAATAATATACAATATTAAGTTAAAGTAAATTAAAATGGTCTCGACGTTGAACGTTTGATAAATAATATGAAGTAGGTAATAAACTAGTAATTAATAATAATATTAATTTTATGCAGTTTCATGCATTAAGGAATTATTAATTATTGGTGTAGCTTTTTAATGATTTTGAAAATACGGTTAATTTCTGTCGTATCAATTTTAAGAAAAAAAAAACTAAACCAAAACTAAAAACTCTTAGTGCTATGTTATGAAACAGTCGTCTATTATTGAAAATTTCTCAAAAAGTGCGTAGTGAATTAAATAAAAAAGAACCGGTCCGAGTTTACTCGAATATGCTTTCCAATTTATCAATTAGTAGATAGAGAAAATGAGTACTTTCATGGTAAATAATACTCCTATAGTTAAATTTCTGACATCTCGGGGGGGGGGGGGGGGTGTCCACCTGACGTCACTGGAGCTGAAGTAAATTCTAGATAGGTCAGACATTAATTACATTACCACACAGCAATAATGGCAGTGCACGCAATGCATTTTTTCAAAAACATTTTTTTCTTGCACAAACCAAATAGTTTTTTGGGAAAGCAACCTGTCCGGTTTCGATACTCAATTTAACACCTAAAACATGCCTGAAGGTAGAAATCGTCGATAGAAAGATTTCGCAGAAAAATTGCTTTTTACTCATTTTTCATTAAAATTTAGTTATTTTTATTTTTTTAGCCCCAGAAGCAAACTATCAAGGGACAAGCGGCCCCCCGCATTGTGTTAACATTAATAACGACTACAATATATGTGAATTTAAAAGAAATCGTTGGAGCCGTTTTTGAGAAATAATTTTTTTTTTAAGTTTTTTGGAGTTTTTTGAGAAGAAAAATTGAGTTAGCCCAAAATGAAAAAGACGACCTCAAGGTATGATTTTTGTGAACCTACATGCCAAATTTCATCAAAATCGACCGAGTAGTTTGCCCGGAAATTGATGAACAGACAGACAGAGCGACAGACAGACAGAGCGACAGACAGACAGAGCTACAGACAGACAGAGCGAGAGACAGACAGAGCGACAGACAGACAGAGCGACAGACAGACAGAGCGACAGACAGACAGAGCGACAGACAGACAGAGCGACAGACAGACAGATAGACATTTGGGTTCCTGGGACCTCAAAACGTGTAAATCCGTTGAAATCTCAGAATCGAAAATTTGGACCATCGCAAAGCTTTCCTTTTACTACGTATAAATTGGAAAACAAAAATTAAAGATTCAGGGGTGTTAAATTACAATGTTTGCGGTCGGTATACTCTTAAAGCGTCTTAAAGTGGGCATGCACCTTCAACCTGAGTTAGTTTAATGCTTGTGTACCATATAGTACTGCAATCTATTGAATAGTGGTCTATACCATGCTCAATAACAATAACAACGAAAACAATATTCTGTAGGCATACTTTAAAAAAACGCCAAAGAAAGTAGTTCTCAAATTATCAACAAGGTGAAGTGGAACATTCTAATCTTTTGCCTCTTCCAGGCTTAGAAATTTTAATTAAAACACTCAAATTGTATAATTATGAAAAAACTGAAGGCGACGCCCGCACGTCCCAATTAATTAGGCTTCTCGAACAATTCTAAATGGGGCTTCATCATGCATGCACCAAGGTACTTGCAACTAATTTTAATTAACAATGAATCTAGCTTTCGAATGTGTTTAACGGAAGAATTGGAAAGAGAAGGGGTGCCATTTGTAACGAGGTGCAGTCAATTGGAATCAGTGATGTAGGCTATATATACATATATATATATATATATTTTTTTTGGTGGGGCAAGACCAGATCGCCTGTAGTTTTCAATATCTTTCCGTCGGCGACGTTGAATTCTACCAACCAACCCGCTTAGGTACCACTCTTGACCTAAACAGCTATTAGATCCGGTAAATGCACTAGGCTACAACAACTCACATTAGTTAATTTCATCTGTCTCATTTCGGGAGTCCCTCCTTATAAACGCCACTGCTTGGGATCACAAAGTGTAGTGATTTCCGAAATGCGGATCATTATCAGGGTTAATAGGCTACATGCTTCGGAGAGGGCTCTAATGAGTTATCTATTTATAGGGCAAGTCTATCTTCAGCTAGTCTGAACTGACACATTAATTAATTAGCTGTACACGTGCAGTAAATCACAATGTAGCGTAAGTAGATCCATGAGTAAATTTCTGACTAAAACCAGTAGACTTCAGGACACTCGCACTCCACTTAGTATAGGAAAAACTATATACCTAGTGGAAGTGGCCCTTTATAATTGTATATTAAGAAATACCGCAAATAAATAATAATAATAATAATAAAATAAACGTGTATTTACCTCGATCTAATGTTTATACAGTTTTTTAATAATTGTTGCGCTCCCTCGTACCGTGAGGCGTATGAAGGTCACGCATTATCTTGGGCGGCTACTACACTGACAATCCTCAGTGTAATGGCCGCCCAATCTAAGTGGTAGGCTACAGCCTTACTAGCTTAAAATTACTTAAACATAGACAGTATAAAGATATCGATTTAGTGTTTTGTGTTAATTGTTTTACAAGTGAGTGTTAAGTCTTAAATGAGTGTTTTCAATTTGTTAGTTATGTATAGGCTTATTTTTGACTTATGACTGTTTTTGACATAGTATTCTGGTTTATTATAGATGTGCTTAGAGTATATGTTGAAGGCTGGTATTGCCATATATAGCAGACTGTTTGATGTGCGCGAAAGAGACCATGAGGGTAGTGGGAGTGTTTCGTATGCATGAGATCTAGTGTTTCGGATATTGGCAGACGGACTAACGATTTTTTGCGCTATATGCCTCTGATTAAAGGAAAGTAGTTGCTTATTGTATAGTAGTTCCAGCGGTAGTATATTGCTGGATTTGTAAACTGTGTTTGAGTGTGTCAGCCTGGGTGTTCTTGTAATTGTCTTAAGTGCATAGTTCTGTGCTGTGCGGAGTGGACATAAGTGAGTGGTTGCAGCCCCATCCCATACTCCTATACTCCTAATAAGGCCAGTACTACCAATACAAAAAAACTACGGATCTTTTCCGTTATAATCCCACACGGCTGAAAGGGTATTAGAGACAACCACTGAATGTTGGATCATGTCTTAATACTGTGCATCGTTATTATTCCAATTTAGTAGGTATGCTTCTGTCTGTTACGCGTTAAGCATGAGTTGGCTTGTGTCTGTACAAAATAAGATACGGCTGATTTTTTTGGTGGAAGGAAGACCTATGATACAATAGCCTACAAGAAGAGGGGAACTAGGACAGTGGTCGACAGCTATTTGTGACAATTTTAAAGAATATATTGTATCTGAGATTTGGCCTGTTGAATAAAATAAATAAATGTCAATAAAATCAGTTTGTATACAAGCTTACAATCCAGTTTTTCTTTAGGCAGCTATTCCACCGGCGATTTTACTTCATTAGTGATTTGAGATGTTTTGTTTGGTTTGTATTAAGTAGACTATTATCTAGATAGGTACTTAACTTATCTATTATAAATTAAGTTATAATATGGTAGATACTTATTAATTAATGATGTCTGCTACCATATTATAACTTAATTTATAATGGATAAGTTAAGTATCTACATAATAGTCTCCTTAAAACAAAACAAACAACTAATCTCAAATTAAAAATTAAGTAAATTCGCCGGTGGAATTGCCACCTTAGGTGTATATTAAGTAAAAACCCGAAAAAGCCATGTGGATTGACATTAATCCATGCACACGCAATATGCGAAACTGCCAGCCAGTGTTCCTACTGCCTAGTTTACCCCTTAGGCAGGTTTGACTTCTCCGACTTTTGCTAATAAATAGTGATCCTCATACTCCACAATATCTATTTTTGTACCTCAATAAACTTGTAGGGAAGAATTCCTGATATGGCAATGGTAGCCCAATGGATATAGAGCAACTGTCGCGAAAACCGGGAGGCTGTGAGATCCCAGGCCCCAGCCCATCAGTTTTTGCGTAACAATGGAACTTCAATTGTGGCTAAACTTCAATGATTGGTTTAGCAAAGCGGTCTTAAGAGGATAACCACGTACAAACGGCTGAATCATGGCATAGGAAATATTATGACTCCCTCTCCTGTCCCTCTCCTGTCGACCCACGAACTTTAATGGGAGAGAAATGGAATGGGCTGAGTTACGTAATGAATTACAACTAGTGCCGATGTTGAGGTGCAAAAACAAAAGGTCCTCTCGAGGGTCTGGGAAGAAAGACAACTTCGTATTCATACCATCTGTTGCTGGGTCAGCGACTACCTTTTTCACTCACTTTACACCCTTTTAAAGTCACGTGTCAACTTCATAATCAGTGATAAAACATAATCTTACTTAGGAATACTGTAATAAGACTTACTATTATACTGTGTATTACGAATGTTTTATTTCTATATTCAACTTGTGCTGCATGTAGTCACGTACCAGTTCTGACAATTTTTTAAAATGACTAACTAATGACACTGTCAACACGTAACGCTGTACGAGTAGTAGTACTGTTGCTATACTAGTAGCCAAGATATAGATTCTGCATGCAATAAACGAGATGGCTCCAGTGTAATTTCTAGTGTAATAAGCCAATAAAATGTCATATTATTGCGAGCCACGTCGGGTAAAATATTTTGAAAACAAATCTAATTCATAAAATAAAAATACAATACTATTGTATAACGGTAAATATATACTTTTTATATATTGTAGTTTTATTATGTACCGTATTTAAATTTACAAAATAAAGTAAAGTAAAGTAAATGTATTTCAAAAATTTTCCTTCGTAATACATTAATTAACATATGGGGCCCGTTAGGCTAGGCCCGTGATGGGCCCCTAAACAGTTTGCAATTCAAATAATATTTAAATCCACTAGTTACACTATAATAATTTATGTTTAAATCATGTAAAAATCACAGAAAAAATATTATTAAGAAGCAGAAAGATAAAATAATAATAATAATAATGGTAGGTTTGTACAATTTATGAAAGTAGATAGCTTAAATTAAATTAACAGCTTGAGCAAAAACTGAGGCTGTTATTCGGCTAATTGGGTGAAAATAAGTTTTTTTATGGTGCGATCGAAAAGTTTAATATTGTTTAGTTGTTTAATTGATTCTGTAAGACTGTTGTATGGGGAAATGGATCTATATATGTGTGATGTTTGAAATAGGGATGTTTTTGGGGCAAAAGTTGTGAGATTGCGGCCCACTCCAAGTCTTGTGTTTAGTCCATGTTGTGTGTAGTCTGTCTGGCCGTCTAACGTCATGCTGCGTTTGTATCTGTATAGTAGTAGTTGTCTTGTGTAAAGTAGTGTCAATGGATGAACCTGGAAGTCATTATATAGTTGGAGGGATGGGAAACGGTGTGGTCTGCGCATTGCGACCCACAGGACACTTTTCAATGCAACCTCAAGAGGTTGTAGGTGAGTGCAGTAAGCTATGTTATGGTATTTAATTTGGAATGGATTCTGAAAGAGTTGATAGTTTCCGAGCTACAGCGAGGAAACCGCTGAGACGTAATTTTTTTTCTTCACTTTTTGCATTCTTGGCTTAGTTCTGTCCCGAAACTTCGGTGTAAAATGCCAGAATCGGATTCAGCACCCCAAAAAAACACAAGTGACTATTTTTGAAAAGTAGAGC
Organism: Psococerastis gibbosa; assembly: GCA_963971405.1. Taxonomy (NCBI): domain Eukaryota; kingdom Metazoa; phylum Arthropoda; class Insecta; order Psocodea; family Psocidae; genus Psococerastis; species Psococerastis gibbosa. Next base: position 23,567,384 of record OZ020488.1, on the reverse strand, counting down.
CAACGTAACTTTCCTGGAACAGGCTGTTTTTCTTGCAAATTTACCCTACTATACAGTCATAACCGAATGTCCATTACGCTATTTACTTTACTATGCATATCAAATGTTAATGGTCATCTGAGCTTTATATTTTATTAGAATAGTTGGCACTCAAAAATGGAAATTTATGTAGATACATCCCATGCATTATACATTATTGAATGATTACTCAAGCAAAAGTCTTGGCAGTGTTTATCCAAACATTGAGTAGGTAACTAGCGAATGAAAATAGCAGTGTGGTCATTTCAATTTACCCAGTATGTAAATTTCTATAGTTTTTTGCTGGTTGTTTATAGTTTTCATTCATATTAAGGTCGAAAAATTAACTGCTACACCTCGCAGGATTGAATAACTATCTGCGTCGAATTCTGGTGCGACTTCGGTGGTAAGGTGGTACTGCTTGTACTTGTGCGAGCTAATCTCTACACACCTTGCAGTCGGAGACGTGTCGTAACTTGACACATGTATCTTTTAGGTGACTTAGTGAGGCGATTGAAGAGGTTTTTTTCTTTTTAAATCGGATACATTAAATTAAATTGTTTGTAGACGCGATGTAACCTTTTATAAACTAATTATAGTATAGGACAATATATTTCCTGTTTAAATAATGCATTGCTTGTGATAATATCACCACCTACCGTACCTGTACTGTAAGGTATTTACATGTACAATTTGGCTAAGTCTTGGGGTTAAAAATGCAAACAAACCATTTTTTAATACCAGTAGGACTTTCCATTCTAAAATGTATTTATTTACATGTTTCACCTCAAGCAAGAATAAGCAGGCGCGGATCTGCGGGGGGCTATGGGGGCTATATCCCCCCCCCCCATTAGGGTCCTCAAAGTGCGTAAAACCCCACTATGTCAGTCCTATTCTTCCTATTATGTCTCACAGGGGAGACCCCCCCCCCTGTGCTCAATTGTATTAATTACCTATAATATAGAACCCTTATGGCTCAGAAAATGCGTTTAAAAAAAAAACAATATTTCTGCCCTATTTTTCAAAAAAAAAATCGAAATTTAATCTTAGCCCCCTCCTTGGTCTCATTCTAGATCCGCGCCTGAGAATAAGTTAATGCTAAATGACATAGTAGGCCCGCAGGTATACAGCCAAATTAAGTACCGGTAAAATAAATATGGAACATAATTAAATATTAAATTAATTCAATTAAAAAAGAGGTACGGTACAATTGAGATTTACGTTTCAGGTATTTCGATTTTGAACTATGTTGTTAAACTGCCATTTTATAGTAAGTTACTTGCATTAATTTTCTTATTTCTTTTCTTTTTTTCCAAAATGGTTACTCCACGAGCTAGGGGAATATATTAAACATGATAAAATTATTAAAAAAGAAAATGCAATGTACTTTCACTCCAAAGCTTCCGCTTGTCGGGGGTGGCGCCATCAAATAAATAAAACTTTTCTTAAATTAATTAATAATAATAATAACTCGCGCTTTTAGGGTTAGTTACCGTAATAGGTCTATTGTAAATTGTATGGTAGTATATAGTTTGGTATACCAATGTGACCCACTAAATTGGATTGGACCAGGACCGGATTGGATTGTTCGTGAATAGGAGGCTCTGAACATCTGAGGGTCAATCAACAAAGTGATTGATGAAATTAACTTCCGAATCTCAAAGGCTCCATCTCCCTTCTTAGTTAACCATTTAACTATGCGAACTCACTTGCTTTGAACAAAGTTAGCATATTCAGGGTGGACTGATGAATCATTAGCTGAGCATTGCCTAGGAAATGTTGGCAGACCAATCAGTTATTTAAATAGGGGTTGTCAATCAACCAGGTTCGGTAAAGCTTACCCCCATCAATCTCTAACGACATCTTCGATTGGGATGATGGCTGAAAAGCAAATTCTATAAATAACGGCATTGTTTACATAAAGTATTAGGGAGTATAGCCAACACCACCCACACCGCATCAGGCCAGCATCATTGCAAAATACAATACAAAATGATTACAAGGCTCAATATGCTATGAAAAAAACAATACACTCTTATAAACTTATATCAATATCTCCGATTACAGAAGCATTTATGGTTGCAGATAAAAAATTGTACTGTACGTTCTGTACGCCTGTATTATTGAGAGTTGGCTCCAAGTAGGTAACATGGTAAAGTGTTCATTAGGAGGTAAAGAATGTCTGCTCTTAGTGACCCAGAATTCATTCATCTTATTGGTCAGATAATACAGTATTATGGTCGCTTTGTTGGTCATACTCCGCGTTCAAATAAACCGTAACTGGTAATACGAGGGTTTGCTTAATAGCAATCATCAACATAAATTTTCATGGTTCTCGTTCTTTTCAATGACCTTTACAGTCAGCGACTTAATGCTGCTGCCACTGCTTGACGATGTCCATTCTACAGTACGAGTATTAACAAAACGCCACACATGGATTTTCGGCCTGATTAATGAAATGAAATAAAAAAATTAAAATTGATTAGCCTTCTCATCCTTTCATTTAAGACAAAATATTGTTGGGAAGCTTGCTATGTACACTTTTCGTGGTCAAATATCGAGGTAGGAAGGAAATGTACCTACCTACGCCAACTGTGGTTTTTATTAAATTGACTTAGGCCACATATTGGAAATCGTGTTAAGCATCATTGTGAAAGCATCATAGATGAGGATCGTGATGGACTAATGGCGTCAACCCAAATACAATATCAATCAATATTTGTCCCTGAACCAGCAAAGTGCATGGCATCCAAAACTGAATGCATACTGTTCATTAGTTCACTACATACTTAAGGGTGAGAGTAAAAAAGACAAAATTATATTCTGAAGACAGAATATGACTAAATGTTTGGCTGAGAAGCCCGCATAAAACAAAATGTGTCCTTATTTAAGTATTAAAAACAAATTAATCATGTCCCTTATTAAATCTGATTACTAGATTACACATTGTTCTCGCAGACCAACAGCCACGAACATGGAAACTGTAATGAAAATTCTCTCCAAATAAACAATTTTCATAGAATCAGCAGAATATTTTGCCATTTGTAAAGTTCAGGAAAGCTCACAATCAGAAGTCATCAAGCATAACTTTTTAACAAGAAAACAATGAAAAGGAAACCACTAAGGTTTATGCAATAGGGTATTATTTACATTTTTATGAGCTAACTCATTAGCCTACGGCGGAATATATACCGTACTGTCCGCGTACAGTCTTGAGTCCTGAGCTGAAATTGCTACAGCAGGCTGGCAACATATTCGAATTTAGGTATTTTGTAGATTTTTTTTAATTTACCTCAGTTGGAGAACCAAAGTTGGCATTCATGCCATGGTAGTCGATAAGGTACATTGTACTATATTTCAGTCCTACCAAGCATGCTGCCATACCTCCCTTTATTTCTATTTTCCATGGGGCACGAATTCCCTGAGTGGAAGCATACTGACGTTCTACAATTTTGGTGTTTGCTGAAGCTATAGGCCTACCCTAGCTAGATTATTGTAGGCCTATATATTTTCAGATCAGTCACCTCTGCAACTTTTCAAAATAAAATTAATGCTTAAAATCACGTACTGTACATCATCAGGCAACAGTGCAAGTAAATAAGATTTTCGAATATTTTCCGGTTCTGACGCTGAACATAGACATATTTTTGGAAAGATGACAGTTTCTCAGAAATCCTGCAGTTTCTTAATTATATAATTGTGCTACAATCCCTGTTTGAAATCTCGCTCTTCCTACAGTCATGCATTATAAACCCTTAAGGAACCCAAGAGATGATAGTTAGCCATAAGAGAAGCGAGCCGAATGGAACGCAGAGCAAAGTTCTCTGAAATGTTCATCCTTGGGGAGCCTTGGTATGCGCCAGTGAGTATCAGATTAAAGGGTGCTGAGCACTTGGGTGAAATTGCGAGACTGGATTAGACTATAGTTTCTATTTTAAGGGGCAAAGCTGAAATTCAAACAAAAGTTCATGCTAGGAGCAAGCTGCAGGCTGTGAAGTTGGCACTCAAAAAGTACATATTTGATATCTGTATGCCCAGTGTATAGTATAGCAGGTGAATACCTACCTACAGTACATTATAATTTGCAGTAATAATGGTGGAGAGTAACGTTTACGACAGCTAAAATTACTTTAGACTGACTTAGGTAGCTGACTTTAGAACATAAAAAAGTAACGTGTGTAGGATGAACCCGAAATAAAGTAAAAGGACCTAATCATAATTACAATGGAATCCCTTGACAATAGCCAGATAAGTTAGGCTACAAGACTTAGATTTCATAACAATAAAGCCATTTTCTTGTCTTCAGTCTTATTTCTAATGTCTTAATAGCTTAAGTAGGCTATATTACAAGTGTACAGAAAACAATTAAGTCAAATGTACTAATCGTACTAAAGCCTTTATTAATATTAAATAGGCTGTTAATAATTACAATTCACATATGAATTAACTGAAAGGTCACAAAGCTTTAGATAGACTACTGTTTCCAATTTTGGTATGTAACGAAGCTTACGAATTCAAAAAGTAAAATAAATAATTTCATGGCATTCTATATACCTGACTATCTACCATTATTTGGAACTGCAAAACATATGGTGCATTGACAAAACAACAGTGAGAAGTAGGTATAGGAAAGCCTTTGGGGTTTAGTGTTGGAGAAGAATTCAAGATTTATATCATGGAGAAATCACATAACAAACGAAGAGATGCTCCAAATTATTAACGAAGGATATGGTCTCTATAATTACCACCATATTTGTGGGAAGAACCAAGTGGATGGGACAAGTGGATCAGTCACGAAGGACTCCAGGATGAAGACTCCAGTCGAGGACTCCAGACACGAAGGATGCCAGGGGACTACCAGGAAGGCGTACGCAGAAGACCTTAAGCAAGATATAAGATACTGAACCTAATTGGCACTCAAACGAACGGCCCAGGAGGAAGATTAATGGAGAAGGATTGGAATGGAAAGATTTGCAGCAAACTAACCGAGAGATTGCAACTAATGAAGAGAACCGGTCCGAGTTTACTCGAACATGCTTTCCAATTTATCAAGTAGTAGCTAGAGAAAATGAGTAATTTCATGGTAAATAATTTTTCTATAGTTAAATTTCCGATATCGCGGGGGGGGGGGGGTTGTCCACCTGACGTCAACGGAGGTGAGGTAAATTCTAGGTAGGACAGACCAACAAATTACCACACAACAATAATGGCAGGGCACGCAATGCATTTGACCGTGAATTTTCTATCATTTTTTCAAAAACATTTTTTTTTGCACAAAACCAAATAGTTTTTTGAGAAAGCAATCTGTACGGTTTCGTTACTCAATTTAACACCTAAAACATGCCTGAAGGTAGAAATCATCGATGGAAAGGTTTCACAGAAAAATTATTTTTTAGTCATTTTTCATTAAAATTTAGTTATTTTTATATTTTTACCCCCAGTAGAAAACTATCAAGGGGCAAGCGACACCACTCATTTTGTCAACAATAATAACGACTACAATATAATATGTGAATTTAAAAGAAATCGTTCGAGCTGTTTTGAATAAATAATTTTTTTAGACGTTTTTTTGGAGTTTTTTGAAAATAAAATTGAGGTAGCCCAAATTGAGGTAGCCCAAAATAAAAATAAAATGGTCCCGAGGCATAATTTTTGTGAACCTACATTCTGAATTTCATCAAAATCTACGAACATTATTTTGGGCTATCTCAATTTGGGGGGGTTTTATTTTCAAAAAAAACTCCAAAAAAACGTCGAAACAAATTATTTATCCAAAACGGCTCCAACGATTTCTTTTAAATTCACATATAATGTAGTCGTTATTAATGTTGACAAAATGCGGGGGACCGCTTGCCCCTTGATACGGTAGTTTGCTTCTGGGGGTAAAAAAATAAAAATAACTAAATTTTCATGAAAAATTACTAAAAAATAATTTTTCTGTGAAACCTTTCCATCGATGATTTCTACCTTCAGGCATGTTTTAGGTGTTAAGTTAAATTGAGTAACGAAACCGGACAGATTGCTTTCCCAAAAACACTATTTACTTTTGTACAAAAAAAAAATATTTTTGAAAAAATGATAGAAAATTCACGGTCAAATAAATTGCGTGCCCTGCCATTATTGCTGTGTGGTAATTTGTTGGTCTGACCTATCAAGAATTGACCGCAGTCTCTTCTTGCTCGATTTGCCAATCTCCTATATGAGGTTTAATGATGTCCCGCCGCATGCATTTTTCATTTCCCTTTTGTTTGGCGGAGAATCGTGCGCTTTGTAGGGGCTTGGTGCGACAGGCGAGAGGTCATCACGGGCCGATGGAGCCACCTTAATGAATGATATTTTGACTAAAAATGGTTGTAGCCGAAGGGGCAGTGGTTCTTGTTATTGCTATCATTTTTTATCGCCAAACTACACCTAAACTTCAGATTGATAATCCTTGTCATAAGGAGAGCTCTGCAAGTCCTTTCATCTTTAATTTTACTGCAGAAAGTGTACAACCAAAATGGGAACAAGTCTGAAAGAATTATTTCAAATTAACGCAGAATCTCGTTTCATCTTCTTTACCACCACCGCCCACAGGTTTTTTAATTATTTCTTGTAGAATATAGCCCAGGTCTGTTTATACACGTAACTGAAATATTTCACAGTGCAGTACGACGCTAGAAAGGCTGCAGCCTTTACATTTTCACAACCAATCTTTCCATTAAAATATCGTCACTACAAGCAACCAACACATAACACAACAATTTCCTCGGAAACAGTCTTGTAAAGCAAAGATTTCTGCTATTGGTGACGATATAGCTGTAGAAAGCTGCCTAAATGTTTACGTTAGTAGGCTACTATTTTGTTGAAACCGCCATGAAGAATTGTACACATAAACAACAACTTATGTTTGGAAAGAACATATGCAATTTGCAGCGCAATTTTTATTTAACGTTACGTTGGTAGTGACTAAGAGGGAGGCCAAATGAATCTTTAGTCTTACCTTTTGATGGCAGCATATTTCGCCTGTGCAATGTGAGAAGTAGAGGGACCGCCACCAAGCGTGTCCACGGAGACCAGTGACGTCAGCTATTAGGTAGACCGAGATAGGAAGAGCACGAAGCACGGTGTACTGCTGACTCGAGAGTTACCCGGGGGTGAGCGAGAGGGGAGGCGCAGACTCTGTGACGTCACGCGAGTGCGCTCTTTGCTCCATAGGGATGCTGCAAGCAGGTGCTAAGCGACCACCCAACGCTCACTTCATGCTAGTCTTTTTTCCCCTTTCATTATGGAGCACTAAGGGCCCGATTGAATATCAAGTAGTTGGTTACTTGACAGGCACAAGGGGAAGAAGCAAAGAAACAAACCACATTGGGTGCCAAGTATAATAAGTGAAAATATGTCTAGCGGCATGAGTGTCGCTGTAAATGTACCCGCCACATAAGCTATAACTTCGATGTTCCGTTAGCATAACTGGCTGATAAGCCGTCAAGTAGGCTGACTGTCAAATCATATCCGTGATGTTGGTGTCGTCCAACAGACAGGCTTATAATTTATCACAGTCAGTCGCAGTAGGTACCTATACGCTCCATCTAAAAACACATCTTTATGACACCTTCGAATTGCTGGTAACATGCCTATACTATGGTACGGTACCTACCTAATGAAAGTTAGTCTAGCTATTTTTTTCAAGCAATTCAATTAAAAATTAACAACTACGGTACCGTAACAAATAGCTTCGCCCAGACATTTCCAAACTTTGGCATGTTATTTGTACTAGTATATTGGAATGGGGAAAAACTAGGCTTGGGCTTTGGCTACAGGCAACAAACCAAACCAAGCTTTAGGCCTGTTGATTTATCAGTTAGATTGATTGCATTTGGGAAGTCCATCACCAAACGGGAGATTGCAGTAGTGTACCCAACCCATTCCTGTCCAGGGACGTCAGCCCCCCCCCCCCCCCCAATGGGAAAATGTTAGGCGAAACTAAGTATAGTGTGAGTTGTTGCAATGTAGGCTATAATTTGACAGAACTAATAGATGCTCAGATCAACAGTGAACGGTAAGCGGTTTGTTTGGCAGAATTAAACGTCGTCTCGGGTCTCGGTCCGCGGCAAGAAGTTGATAGCTAAAGACGGTTTCGGTTTTTGGTTTTAGCCCCACCCGATAATATTTTATATACAGTATATGCCACTAGTTTTTATCATAATACCACAAAATAAAACCCAAACCCCAGCTTGGGGCTAAGTCACTCTTACGCGCTGGTTACGTTGTGTCGGTGGAAAGCTTTGTCTCAGCTTGTCCAACATCCCAGGTAGTTAACCAGTGTTGGTTGACGTATATGTACTAGATTCCTAAAGGCCCAAAATTCATGTCCCATAGGGCTACAGCAGGTTAATACATAATGATTCAAAGAGTAGGCGAGTAGGCCTAGTTTAGGGAGGCACCACCGATTTGTACAAAACTTGAACCTACCACCTTCATTGAGTTGAAACATTAGATCTAACCTAAACATTACCTTTCTCTATAGTATGCAAATCAGTTGAAATTTGCTATAGCAAACACATAGGTTTACCTAAGTGTTTGCTACAGCCGGACTAACCCATGGGCAGTTGGGGCACAGACGAAAACTTAAATGCTGGCCTTGATCCTTGTTCTGCGCATGCGTCAGGACTACCCTTCCAACGAGGAAGGTGTACAACTTACAAGTTCCAGAATTTTAAAATATAGCCTAAAAGTAAAACCTCCAGCACTCATTTTTATCAATAGCTTTTCATGGTCCTTAAACATTACGAGTATTATAAGCCTAAATGATTTCGGCAGTTTCGAACTCAGCTCTGATCTGGTTGTTTCTTCGCCTGTCGGCCAGGGTTACTCCAGCAGCGTAACATCCTCAATTCTCATCATTAAAAATATAGTCATAATCATATATGTTAGTTTGGCAAGAGCACGACTTCCCTTTTCAGAACAGCAGTCTTGAAGGTCCATAAATAATTAGATTACTCGTGACTTCGTGGTATTTCATTTTAAAAAACAAAAAATAACAAAAACTTAGAGTTTTAGAAAAACTTGTTATAACTACCCGAATTAGTAAAACCCAAATAATCGTTAAGAAATTAACTTTGTCTAAGAAACCCACTTGTGTTAGTATAAAACCCTGAGCGATATCGGCAAGAACTGGTTGGTTACCTATTCCTAACCTACTAGCTAGATCTATTAGAGGGGATGATTGCGTGAATGTTATGTCGTTTGTTAATTTTTCCTTATTGTATAAAGATCTTTTGATTTCAACATTTTCAAAAAAATTTAAAGTGTAACTTTTCTTTATTTTGTGAAGGGCTGTCCAATTGTGAGGATTGAATGTGTAATTTTCCGAGTTAAGGTGTTTCGCGAATGTGCTGTTGGTGTTGGTGTCTCCTATACCTGTTATATGTTCTCTGACCCTAGTTTTAAAGCTTCTGCCTGTTTGGCCTATGTAAATTGCGTTACAATCGTTACAATTTAGAAGATAAACTCCATTGCCTTTTTCCTTTTCTGGTTTGGTTTTGCAGTTCATGAGTTTATTGGCTAAATTGTTGCGGTTGTACGGGGCTGGTGTTTTGTCTGTTTTAGAAGAAATGAGGTTACTTATTTTTTCTGTGATTTTTTCTATGTATTGTATCATGAAATATGATTTATTGGTTTTCGGGTTTAAGCTCTCTGGGGGGTAAATTAGTTTGATTTTGATTTTGTTTGATTTTGTGATGTCGTTGGATTCTGCCTATTAGATTGAGATTGAAATTGTTATTTTGGGCAATTTGTTTTATTGTATTTAATTCATTATTATAGCCTAGTTGGTTTCATTCATGGGGATGTTAAGGAGTCGAAAAATCATACTATGGAATGCTGCGTGTTTGTGCTGGAATTGGTGAGAAGAATCAACAGGGATTATATTATCGCTATTGGTTTCTTTACGAAATATCTTGAAGTCTAGGGTACTATTATTTTTGGTGATGGTGAGGTCTAAGAAGTTCAGGGAGTTGTTTTCTTCTACTTCCATGGTAAATTGGATTTTTGGGTGAATTGTGTTGATAAAACTTAAGAAATTGTCTAGTTTTCTGTTACTTCCTGTCCAAATGCAGAAGATATCATCCACATACCATGTCCAGAAAGATATACATTTAACTAGGGGATTTTTATTGAGCAGAAGTTTGTGTTCGAAGTTATCCATAAAGATTTCAGCAAGAAGGGGAGAAAGGGGAGAACCCATAGGTAGGCCTATTTTTTGTTGGTAGTAGTCGGATTCGAAACGGAAATAGTTTTGATGAGTGCATGTGTCTAACAGAAGGAGGGTCTCAGAAATAAGGCTGTTCGAGGTATTATTGTGATAGTGACTGGGCAACTAATTTACGTACTTCGGGTACGGGAATACTATTTATGTTAAAACAGCTAGTCTTGCTGAACAACTCAAAATCTATAGCAAACTTAAAGAAAAATTCGCCATTGCTTCATTTAACCAAGAATGCAAAAGACTTAGAATCACTCCTAAATACATCCAAATTAATACAGCAACCTTTTCCACGCAATCCAATAAAGCACATAGAATCGCCCAGAAAGTTTGGCTAGCAGAAGAAATCAAAAAATGGTTCAAAATCAGAGACAGAATAAGCCTTTACCTTAAAGTTTTACATTCAGAATTATCTTTCAAACTTCACTTTTTAGAATGGACCACCTTCCAAGATCAAATATACACAAAAATTAGTGGCATCACTTACAAAAAACGCACAACACTAAATAAAAAAATAAAAGAACTGAGTCAAAACCAAAATAACAAATCCAACGGAATACATCACACATCACATCGCGACACGAAACATCAGATGCGCGCAACGAACGCGAGTTCCCGGTCTAACCCCCTTCATCGATCGATGCAGACTGGGGTGGGTCAAGGCCTCACGCCTTCAGCGCGGACACTCACTACACTACCCATCACAACACATAAATTCTATCCTCGTACCGTCAACTTATCTAACACGATTTTCAACACAAAAGAAATGGAACTTCTCAACAAGGGCCTCAAGTATTGCCCCAATATAGGTCTAAACAAAAACACGTTAACCAACTTAATGTCAGACACTGAATTTAGCCTAAAAAGCCACAATACCCGAAGTACGTAAATTAGTTGCCCAGTCACTCTATCACAATAATATTTCGAACAGCCTTATTTCTGAGACCCTCCTTCTCATCAAAACTATTTCCGTTTCGAATCCGACTACTACCAACAAAAAATAGGCCTACCTATGGGTTATTCCCTTTCTCCCCTTCTTGCTGAAATCTTTATGGATAACTTCGAACATAAACATCTGCTCAATAAAAAGGCAGAAGCTTTAAAACTAGGGTCAGAGAACATGTAACAGGTGTAGGAGACACCAACACCAACAGCACATTCGCGAAACACCTTAACTCGGAAAATCACACATTCAATCCTCACAATTGGACAGCCCTACACAAAATGAAGAAAAGTTACACTTTAAATTTTTTTGAAAATGTTGAAAACAAAAGAGCTTTATACAATAAGGAAAAATTAACAAACGACATAACATTCACACAATTATCCCCTCTAATAGATCTAGCTAGTTGGTTAGGAATAGGTAACCAGCCGCGCCCCCTCACACCCCCACCTCCTCCCGCTCCCAGTCCTATATAAACCAAGGTTTCCTCTCCTTAGTCACATTTGCATCTTCTCCTCGAGTTGAGCAAGTCTCAAATCGCAGATAAGGTGTAACTGTGCTAGTAGGTTTCCCTCTGTAGATGGCAGTTCTTGCCGAAAGCGCTCAGGGTTTTATACTAACACAAGTGGGTTTCTTAGACAAAGTTAATTTCTTAACGATTATTTGGGTTTTACTAATTCGGGTTGTTATAAAATGTTTTTCTAAAACTAAAAGTTTTTGTTATTTTTGGTTTATTGAAGGTCCAAATTGCATGGTGATCGCCAGTATTCGATAGAAGGGGCATTAAAAGAGGGAGTCTTTATAGCCAAGTTAATTTTCCTTAGAATGGATTAAAACTTCTAATTCAAGGTAAGGCTAGAAGGTCGAAAAAGGAATACCATAATAGACGTAAAGCATGTAATTAAATAAATAAATAAAATATTTATGATACTCAAAATTTAAAGCCAACAAAGAATGCCATTCAAGTTCAGTCTAAAAATAAAAGTACCCTAACACAAAATACTACTTTTGCATAATTAAAATATCTAAAGTATAAAAAAGTAATAATTTTAGTCTTTGTGTGTATTTGGAAATGTTCATGCCACCACGCGCCGGAGTCTAATACAATGCACATCCGAGAAAGTCTGGCGTCCGAACTATTTTGCGTATCTACGCTTAACTAGTGTGAAGCATAATATATTGTTGTTGGACGTAATTGATGGTTAATATGCAAACAACAAGAGTCCATCAACTGGTTTTTGTGATAAAAAAATCATCGTCTGCGTGCCAGCACCGGACAGACATTGGATATGGTTTTATCATGGATAGTAGCCTATTCTGGTTGTTCTACACGAAATTTGGACATCGGTAATTTACCTTTAACCACATAAATGAATAATACCATTTAGATGCATACGGTATTACATAAAAATTACACATATGCAGGTAGCTGTTAAAATTACATAAAAATGAGAAAGTGCGAATAAAGCGAAATATAGGCATAGCCGTAAGTTAGGCTACTTATCACAAATTGAAATGTACTAGAAATACGTACATATTACAGTTTAAATTGAAATTCACCAGAAGTACAAGTACATACAGTACAAAAATACGAGGAGCGGCTGAAGGGCTATAATAATCTGAAGGTTTATGTAGTTTTGTTCCTTTTCTATATACTGTGTTTATTTCGTAAATTTTCGTATTTTTTTTTTCTCGTAATTTCGTAAATTTTCTGGACATCGACCAATTGCACCAGGTTGATGAAACTTCTCGTGTTGTCACGCCAAGGTGTCTAAATTGTTTTAGCAATTCGGGGCTTTTTACTACTGCACCAATTCACAAATCATGTACGTTTCAGTCTCCCCTCGTTTAATACGAAATTGAAAATGCCAAGTTAGAATAATATTTTGATAACTTGCAGGCATTGTAATTGCAAAAAGGAATTAGAATAAAGCAAGATTAATCTTACAACTATTGCAGTGATAAAATGTGTTAATTCGAGATGTGCACATTGAAATGACAAATAAAATAGGTGAAGCACCAATATTTTAACCATTTGGGATGTGAGCTGAAAAATTTTAGAAGGCCTACTATTTTTTTTACAATTTATTTGATAGCTTAAACATTACCTAATAAATGGCCTATCCTGATAAAGCATTTATTATTATTCGAAGAGAGCCAGATGAATTAGTTGAAGAGAACAGCACAAAATTAGCCATATAACATATTTCGAAATATCGAAACAAACTAGTTAACCAAGCAGAATGATGTTTTCCTCGAAAAACCCTAGGGAAAGAAGGAATTAATGTTTCCCATTTAAGTAGGGCTTCATCAATTTAGCTCAACTAGCAATGGCTTCTGAAGAAACTGTTTCCTAATTGCCATGAAATGAAATACAGAAGAGGAAACCAATATATTAGAGATACTGTATATAGAGATGTTAGTTACAAACTACACAAATCTTATCTTGGATGCACTAACTTTATGGAAAGTACATACATAAATTAATTCACAGGCTGCAAAATAAAAATTAGTTTTTAATTCATAATACGAAGGTACAATGGATATACTGTAAAATACATTCCACAAGTGAATCGATTATTTATGAAACCAGTCACGTCCTCAAACACAAATTTTTCAGGAGAGATGAAATACCGTTCAGTTTCTTTAGTACGGCTATGATGTTTTTCCCTTTAGACTCACCTAGTTTCTCTTCATGAGCTGCATATAATGAGCTATTTAGCATCGTTAATGATAGTTTTTTCTAACCTAGGGAGAGCTTTAAAGTTGGTGGACTTGACTGCTTTCAAAAATGAATACACATCAATTTACGTTTTACAAACTTTAATGCTTCTCAAGTAGACATTAGGTCACAAATAAGACATTAAGTCATGCCAGACTTAGTTTTTTACGAGTTTTATTCTCTTTCCCTCGCAGGCCACTTCAAAATCTTGGCCAAAAAAAATTCCCTTCAGGAACGTGACTTGTCAATTTTCCCAAATCTTCAACTTTGCTCTGAGAATTGGCACTTAATACTTTTTTAATTAACGCGAAGTCTCGATCCCAGGGAAGAAAAGAGTGGCCGCGAATAGGCAGATGATAGTAAATTTTGTCAAATTGGCCAGAGTCTGTTAAGAGTGTACACAGCCCGTAGGAAATTGGCAGCCCGAAAGAACAAACTTCGTTTGCACTCTTCTGGGCAAAGTGTTCGTGGTATAAATTAGGCCTAATGGTAGCAGTGCCATCTCTCATGTTGTGAATCCCAAAAGGAAAGACAGAGAGCTGCCTTAAATAATAAGTCTCTTGTACTGGAACAGTAGGCAGTGAAATATTTTGCGTGTAGTCAAAGACAAGGGCTGTTTTAGTTTTACCATGTTTAATAATTTCACAAAGGTTTTAATTATGAAACCAGTTAAGTCCCGGACATGACTGGCTTCAAAAATATATGAAATATTCAAAGCGATTCCATCGCATTAGTTCGAGTGGGACTTCACTGGTTCCACAACTCAACGATGCATCTTGCCACAAAGAACCTACAAATAACAAAACATAAAAATGTCGAAAAGTGTCACTTAACTGGTTTCATAAATAATCAATTCAAATAGGTGTTAACAAATTTTCACATATTTAAAGAATTGTATTGGAATCCATATGGTCGAGAATTCGATTAGGTACTGTAAATTTTTTGCAAATAGCCCAGTAATTTTTGACTAATTCATCTTCTATAGGATAATTCGCCAAAGAAGTCAAATAGTCTTATCTTATGTATGTACAATTTTACAAGTGTCGGGAAAATAAGACATTTCCAGGCGCCTATGACCATGACAATCTTCACGTTCACCTACCAGGTCAAGTCGACTGCTTGGGTTCAAATGCATGCCGGGGCAAATTTTTATCGACTAAAGTTAGATTTTTTTATTAATTCTTATTGCATTTGGCGTTATATAAGCATCATTAACGCCAAGTAGTTTTTCGTTGCATAGTAGGTCTAGAGTTTTATTGATGGGATCATCGTCCCCATATAGACAACCAGAACTTATCTTGACTACGTAACAAAATTATATAGCTAGACAATTATTTCTTAATCAGAGTGGTCAAATTAACCTCATTAATGGAGATTGGTCAGAAATAAAATTACCCATAATCATATTACTACAGTTCTCTACGTTACAAAAATATAAATAATAAGAAGCACCATAAATCATTATTTTATATGCACATATGCATATATTAAGAGAATTCAACAAAATAAAAAGTGGAACTTACAATGGCAAGAATCTTGTCAAAAATTTGTAAATAGAAAAACACTAAAATCAGTTTTAAAAAATCAATGTTTTGAAACCCTAATTGGGACTACAGTAAATACACGAGCAAAACAACTAAAATGTGAATATACATGAGGAGAGCTCTCTAACTTATAGGATTAAAGATGACAAAAATAGGGATACTCACATAGGTGCCTGCGGTAATGTGGGAAGTCACGGATATGCAAAAATAAATGAAAGAAAAGTTAAAACAAATCTGAGTATACCCACTATGCGCTTTTTTTTACTAAATCGATTTTCAACCGAAATATCGATAGTAGAATAGATAGAAATATTCATTAAATTAGCAGAAATGCTCTTTTTTTAAAAATATATAATTGGTTTTAAGGGCGACTGCAAGGGCTTGCTTATACGCCCACCGAGTTAATTGGTGTTTCGAGTGGATATATTAATAATCTTTAGTTCCTCTTTATTTGCTAAGCCGTTTAAGTTCCACTGAGTGAAACAAGCCATCAATATTCTTCATGCTCCTCTACATTTCAATTTGTGACATGTGACCTTCACTAACACCATTTGGCCACATTTCTTGAACTTGTTCCTCGGGAGTCAGGACTATCACACCAACCGTTTTCAATACTTTTAGCATATCTGTGTTAGAAAATGCTCGGAAAAATCTTCTGCTTGTCCTGATATTTTTGACACTACGATTAATATTTCATGATTTTTTTTCGATTTTTACACTTATAAGGGTGTTCCCCCTTAAGAAATAAACACATTGAACTTGTTTTATTTCAATTTTTATTTTCCCCGAACTCACCCACTCTATCACAGGTCTTTTACCACATTAGAAATATCCCCCGTCACCCTGTTAAACAGCGCAAAATAATAATGGTTCCCAAGTGAATATAAATACAATATCATAGCTGCCTAAAAAGGTGCATGAAACTTTGTTTCATTTTTTCGATTTGCAATAGCAATGTCCAATAGAGACGATCTAAGAGTGAGTAGCAACTGCAGAAGACATGTAATATGACAGAATTTTAAAGATTCCTGATGTGCTTGGAACGTCGGAGTAGCAAGCAACATGAAGACAAATCGTACCCCGAATTGGTTAGATGTGTCGCTTGAATACATTTCCTCGGATAGTCAACCTGTAGACGGAATAAAAGACAATGAGTAATGAACAAACCAAATTGTTTTATTGAAAATTGTTATCTAGAGTTATTAAAATCTAAATAACCGTAAAGAAAATAACTTTGTCAATATGAAACCCTGATCATTTTCGATTTTTTTTTCTAGATCATGCGCGATATTGGAGCTTACTAATTCAAATTTGAATGTAAAATGGAAGTATTGGGGTGCCAAAAATTATGAATAATAAGAAAGAATTATAAATAACTCCCCGGGTAAATTATTATTTTCCGTTTGTGCTACGTTCGTAACATCAGTTATCAGTGCTAACACTATGGAATTAAAGAGAAATCATTGTGGGAGCACTAAAGTACTACTAGTATAATGTTAATATAATGCATGCGTAAACAAATTTCGTTATGCTGTAAGAGGCATCTTAGATCTTTCTTGCTATGCCGGAATAGGATTTTCCGGGGTTCTATAGTGGAACTAAGGTATAGGCCTAAGCATAACAAATTGCTACCTTTTCGAGGAAGACGGAATACGACTGAGGGATTTCCTCTTCTGATCTGTGAATAAGAGTCCCATTGACGTAAATAACATTAGCTGCCTCTTCCTCAGGAACGGTAATTGTTGCATAACTGAATGTAGCTTCCCGTTCTATCCTCTGCAAAAACAATCAACTTCAATAATTACAAGTAAGATATATATAAAGCGAGCAATGCAGCTATCAACATAGAACACTTACAACACTCTTCATTTTATGGTTGTTTTACCATCTCTAGTTTCAAACTCCAAGATGGGGATAGGGTTACAAATCTGGAAGTGTTTACGGACACATACTCAAAATTTTACGATTCTTGGATATTTTTAAGATTAGTCAGACAGACTGTAAAATAAAAATTCTTTTCAACAATAGCAAACCATTTTAAATGCCATTTGCTTCATATGCAATATGATTAGCCTACATATTGACATACTAGATATACTGGACTAAAACTTCCTTTACGACTACTAACTACCATTTTTTAAACGGAGTGATAATTTTTTTTTTAATTGACAGAAACTTTTTCACATTCAAATCTAGAGGAGATGAGGACTTCAGCAGAGTGATCTGAAATCACATATATGTGGGTTCCAATATAAATAATGTAAATAAATAAATTACGATTTTTTCTTCCATTACTAAGCCAACCGAACTGAGTAAGTGTTAGGGCTATGGGCTATAACTCCCTTCTTACCCACACTCAACTAGGAAAGCTCGGGACAGACTGTTATATACCCTCCGCAGCAAGGCCAGAAAATGCAGCAAGCGTGGCTCTCGAACCAAAATTCTTTCGGTTGAAAGTCCGCACCACTACTCTGCATGTCCTGTTGTTGTTGTTTCTAACGCCTGCTTTCAGCATTTCTGCTTTTAAGCAACCCTGTCAGCCTGGCGGGGGGAGTGAGTCTGTTTGTTAACTTGAGGCACCCTAAGGGCAGACTCTTTCACCTCGGGGAAAGGGGGGTTGACTAACAGGGTGGACCTCCTGATTATAGTGGATTCCGAACCACTTGGGGACATGGTAAAGTCACACGATTAAATCGGAGGTGACCAGGACTCGACTTATACTGCCTAAGCGAATAATCATGTCCCACCAGGTTCCCCTGCCAACGCTGTGCACACTACCAAGTTGCCGCAGTTTGAAACATGCTCTGCTCTAATGGAATCAACATGGTAAGGCCGTTGGCATGTCCTGACAAAATCACCAGAAAAAATCTCTATCGGATATAACAAAATCTGCTAAAAGTTTTACAGAGTCAAGCGCTCAATTTATATTGAGAAGCAATAAAGTTTTTCAAAAGAATTCTTTATCACAATTGTGAATGCGTTTAGATATGGCAAATGCACATTATTCGCTTATTTAACTCAATTGCGGCGGAAGTCATGTGGAATGGTCATTTCTATGAAGCTTACGTGACAACAGAACAACTTCAAGAATTACATCACCACACAGCCTTATCATAGTCTCAACAATTTACCGTCTAACTTGCAAAATAATCACCATGCGTCGTCGTTCATATTCAATGCCGGATCTTACTTTTTCTTAGAAATTAACCTTTAATTCGTTTCTTTCGTTTCTATACGTTTAGTAAAAGAACACTTAAGGAAACTGAATACAAAAATTACTTTACTTCGAATAATGCTACTAGTTTTTTTTTTTTTTTATTAATAAAAAGATTAATCGCATACAAACAATTTAATGAATGTATCCGATTGACCTCTTCAGTCGCCTCTGTAGGTTAGTACCTGTGTTGAGCTACGACACGGCTCCGATCGCATGGCGTGTAAAGACTCACATAAGTGCCAGCACGTTACCACCTGGCCATCGAAGTTATACGGCCTCATCACATTTAAGTTAGTTAAATTTAAGAAAAAATCTAAGGCAATTACTGTGTAGACCATCATAATATATACAATCGATTGGTCAAGGTTAATGGCAATGGTGCAATATTATTTAACAAAGAGCTAGTTGGACTTATATTGCCTACTGTGTTAGTAGTCATTTGAGGCTGGGGCCCCAAAGTCATCGAACAATTAGGGCGGAGCCCCTTGCCAGCGAAAGGGGATGACGTTTCGGGAGTAGATGATACTCCCATCATTAGGCTAACTCTTGAGAATGACTGATGGTTTAGTCCTGATTAACACAGCAGGCAATGTATGTCCAACTAACTCTTTGTTAAGTAATCTGACATCCAGACACAATAATTTAATTGTAATTTGTAATTGTAACCAACGTTAAACCGCACACGGGCTAGTGCCTTGCGGTATGTAAATTGTCATAAACTGTACTTAGTTTTATTGTTAGAATTAAAGATAAAGAGGGATCTTTGGCAAAATAATTAGCAATAGAACAAAGGAGTATTTTCGCAGGCTTCATCGCTTTTGCAACCGACTGTAAAAATGTTTCCTAATTCGTGTCTATACACAGTAAAATTTTGCTGAAAGCCCTAGTCCGTCATTCGCGTTGTGGTGTAGCAGCTTTTTTTATTAACAGTAAACTCCTTTTTTTTTACTTTGTACGGCAGCAACCTTATCAACTCACCTTAATAAGATCCTGGGCTTGCTTGGTCCCAGCAACACATAGGACATCGGGCCCTGCAACTGTAATTAGACTCTTGAGGTGGATACTGCCGGGGAATGGGACTGGTGTAGTGGGGTACTCAGGAAAGGCAGCCGCGACAGCTCGAGCACCTGCCTCGTTCGTTCCCGACGTCAGCCCGACGAAGAACTCTCTGCCTGTAAAGAGCACGTCGCCCCCGTCCAAGCGAGCACTTTCTTCCGCAATTTCCACGATAGGCAGATTAAGTTCTTTCTTGAGCACCGATCGCACGGTTCCAATCTGCAACAAGCAAAGTACTTTCACTAAATGCGTTGAATGCAACAGGGTAAAAAAGGATTTGTCTATTTATTATTTAATTCTTATTTCGCAACACATCGCAGGGTCAGAGACTTATATTTACCAGCAGGGTTCGATACAGCGAGTACGGAACAAGCAAATAGCTGAGTCATTCTATAAACATTTGGACATTCCATTTACAGTAATACTCCGTGATCAAACCACAGTATATATTATGCAGAGTGAGTATGTCAGGGCTAAGTTAGCTAAAGTCAGGGGTTGCCATCCTTTACAGTCAGTGATGCATAAGCTAAGTTTGCAAATTTATGGTGGTTCACCTACTACAAAATAATGTTTTCACAGCACCAAAAAAAAAAAAAAAAACACTGGGCCATAGAATGCTTAACCGTGCTGAAAATTTAGGACGTTTTTAATAAGGTAGCCTTGGAACTTTAAATACAGGTGCGGATCCTCGATTCCTGGCAGAGAGGGCGTAAACAAGGTACGTTTACCGAAATTAAAGGATTTAGAAAAACCTGGACTTGGAGGAATTTGAACCCACGATCTCACTTTTATGAAAATAGAGGTGAAAAATGGTAGGTTTTACGCATTTTTTAAGTCCTAAATCGTACTGAAATAAAGAAATTTTAGATATCAACGTCAAAAACATTTTCGACGGGCAAAAAAGTTACTCAAGAAGGGTGTGCTATTACTATGAAGAAATATTTATATTTTACAAACTGAAACATATTTCAGCAGAGGGGTCCAGTGGTCACATGAGACGGAAAATAGACAAGAAGACTCGTGCCTGTACATGGTTAAGTCTTATAAATAAATAAATAAATAAATAATGACTGGTTTTGTTCTATTACTAATCCAACCAAGCGGAGTTAGGGCTATAAAGCCCTCTCTTACACTCAACTAGGAAGGCCCGGGACCGCCTGCTTTACATGTCCTCCGAAGCATGGCCAGAAAATGTAGCCAGTGTAGGACTCGAACCAACAACCGTTCGGGTGAAAGTCGGAGTCTTTACCACTACTCGACAGGTCCTGACTTGCTATCACCTGTTTCATTGCGTCAATGGTTTACAACTGTCAGATGTCAGATTGGCAATTATCGCTTGTAGCCGGTGTAGGTTGACATCGAGAACGTATACCAGTTTGGCAAGGACCATAATTCCTACGCAAACAAAACAAATAATGTCTGAAATCCACGTGGTCGTTGGCATTGGAAAAAGTATCTATGTGCCACTATAAGTAGGCCTGGGTCCAGAAAAAGTCCTTCACAATAAAAAATACTCAAAGTGGTCAAGAAGGAAGATCCTCTACCAGCCCTTACACCTAGATCCTCCAAGAGTTTCACCTAGACTAAAATAGTGTGGGTCCAACTAGTGCAAAGCAATGTTGACGCTATATGACTATGTCCTGGAGCCTCGAGCCGCCTTGATGGTTCCAATTGAGATAATTATAGATAGCATCAGTTTCTGGGCCACGCTTAACAAGATACATTCCAACATCACCCTCCTTGATCTCTGCGTAAAGTCAATCAAATCCAGTAGTTAACGATCAACAACTCCCACCTATTACTATGCAATACTACGGAATCAAGGAAGGAATGCATTTCTAACCCTCATAACACCTATAGGTAAAATCACTATTATTTCAAGTGTACGATCCTATAAAAGAAAAGAAAATAGATTTATGTATCGTACTGTATATCGTCGTGTTTTTACGATAGGGTGTATGTCGAATAATCCCAACTTTACAGGAGCAAGGAAAAACTGCTTTATTCGTTCTATATAATTACTTCATTAATTAACTGAAGGAGGACGCAGGAGCTCAAACATACCGAGAGAGCTGGAGGATGATATGGATGGAGTAAGTTGCTGCCAACCAATCGGTGAGATTGTAACCTCAGAAGAAAACAAGAATCAGTTGAGTAACTTTCAGATTCACTTAGCACTTTTCCTTAATGTTGTTTTTACATATTGTAGTTACGGCAAAGTTCCAATAACAAACCCTTTTTTTAATTAATTGGGGTATAGGTGTTACCTACATGTGCACTTAAGCCTATTGGGCCTATTGTGCCCCCTACAACAAACTATCTACATCACTTCCTCGAGGCCTATCTCCCTCAGGAGAGCCTGGATCTGAGGGGGTTTAGAAGCAGTAGGTCTTTTACATGTAACTGCAAGCTTCCCAAGCATGCTGCTCTTCTTCGTGCTATTGCATTGCAGTGAAGGAGGATGTGCTCGGGGTCCTCCGCTCCTTCATTGCAGAATCTGCATGGTCTAGACTCTCTGACACCTATGTTAGTCAGTTGTCCATTCAAGTCAGAAACCCATTGTTTAGGCAAATAGATTTTGTCTGCTTGCTTTTGCTGGTTCAAGCCAAACAATACCAGTAAATGCCTCAATACTCATACTCTAGACTCGTTTAGTGGTCCACGAGGCCTGTGTCCGCATATACAGTAGAGTACAAAAAATATTAAAAATTCCAAAAATAATAATCTAAAATAAATTTTTTCACACATGATTGAATACGGGCACCTACGAAGAATTCATTCATCCTGGTTTAATAGTTATTATACGTACATGCAGGGGGTGTGATGCCTCCCACTCCCACATAAATAAATAAATAAATATTGACTTTTTGTTCTATTACTAAGCCAAGCTAGCGGAGTTAGGGCTATAAAGCCCTCTCCCCTGTCTTAAACTCAACTAGGAAAGCTCGGGACCACCTGCTTTACATGCCCTCTGAAGCATGGCCAGAAACTGTAGCAAGTGTGGGACTCGAACCAACAGCCTTTCGGGTGCAAGACAGAGTCTGTACCACTACTCCACATGTCCTGACTACCAACTGTATAGACCACCATCATGTGAGGACAACCAACAAAGACTGCATGACGCCAGTAGGCCTTGGCGTAAAAATAGCGTTAATATGCATTCATCGTAATTTCAGAGTACACACCCAGCTCTAGCCTCCGCAGATCGATTCTCCTTCAACATCCACTCACAGCATCATCGCGTTGGATTGCAAACTTGCTTCTGCATATTTTGAGTACAGTATCAAATTCTTATTATTTTTTATTATTTAATAATACGATGGAGAAAAATACAACAAGAGAAGTTCAAAACCGGAAGGTTTGTCTGAACACATGTTCATCGCTCATGAAAAATTAAGCTTAATTAATATTACTATTAAACAAAAATATTTTTAAAAATAACTACAATATAACTAATAGTATAACTATTGAAGGAAACGTGATTTTTAGAATGTGTCACATTCCGAATACCACTAATTGGGACCTTCTATAGATTAGAGTATTCAGAGTGGACTTATGAGAGGGGAATTATATATAAGCTTATAGGATGGTACCAAATACCTTATATTATATTAAGACACAAAACATTAATTAGGGGCAACTTAGTTACATAAGGGCTACATGATAACGTACTTACTCATACATCCATAGGAGCTTATCTCCTACTTGCATCGTGTATCAACTCACATGGTGAATCAGTTCTGTCTCACTAGACTCTATCGACTCTATCTATAGTCTCTAACTATAGTCTCTAAACTCTCTGCATCTTCGAACCCAAGGTTCGTGATTTATACATTATGGCTAAGGACATACGTGACGACCGATATCACATTTACACAACAGAGGTTTGTCGTCTGTCCTCAGCCCTGAGCCTAGGCCAAGAAGAGCGTATGCTCTTGTGTTAGGCCTAGGGCGTAACAGAATGTTAGCTCTGTAATATATATTTTTTCCCCCATTTACGGCGCGATGCCACGTTTGTGGCATATGCGCCAAGACTACCAAATTAATTATGTCATTGCTAGGAGTTCAGTGAGCTGAAAGGCTGCAAGTGAGATGATACTGCTATTGTCGTCTCCCAGGATTAGAGGGAGTGCCGATTGTATATTGTACATTGTACAACTGGAAATTAATAATATAAATATTAACTACATTGTCAAGACCTGTCAGAAGGTGCACACACTTGTTGGTCCGATGGGAGTTGGTTGGAGTGTGGGGTGATTGTTGAGGAGCTACGACACTGGGACGAATGATCCAATAATAAATCTAGATCCTATGCATATCTTACATAATAAAAGTTAAAAACAACTCGCAATAGTGACGAAAAAGTGCCAAAGAAACTCAATAATACTATTAAAAAATCTGTTCTCTTTACTTTTTCTGTCATCTTGAACGTTGCATTCGTATTATTCAGGATCAGCTAGAACATTCGTACCAGACAAAATTTCTCTAGCCTAATATTTGGGAAAATTTTGAAAGAAGCGAGAAATCGATTACTAAGTCGGGATCAAAATTTTCTGTAAAAGTTTGTTTGAGCACTGCACAGTGGTCCAGATTTCAAATCTAAGCGCGAAAATTAATTTTCCATGCGATTTTGCTAAAATTTTGTGGTGCCCCAAAGCATTGAATTTTTCTGTATATATACAGTATATATAATAGCTTTATATACAGCTGTGGAGTCCCTATTTTGTGAGCCAAGTAGATTCCTCAAAATCGGTGGATATATTTAAAAATATTAATAATTTAGTCAAACTGAAACAAATTTGTTAAATACCAGAGCCAATCATCACCTAAGTTTGAAAAAAAATGAACTGTAGCCTACCTACTGTTAAAATTTCAAAAAGTTCTTAAATGCGTACAATCACTGCGGCAACCCATATTTTAGCTTATTAAACATGAAGATAGTAGTATTGCCATAACCCTTTCCATAGTATTAGACACAATATATTGTCCACAATTCCAACCGTTGCTGTGAGTCAGTTCACAACTTCCATTCCCCGCTCTATTGCTACCAAGTCCCTCGTCATCCTAAAACCGGCAAAATTGACCTTTTGGCGATGTTGCTCTCGTACTTGAAATTAATGTTTTGTGTTTTCTCAATTTAATAGTTGAATAAGATGATACTGTGAAAGCTAACAATAGCCAGTTCCCATCGTTATTATCCTAATGAAGATCTTAACACAATTTCCTATCTCACACCAAACAGCACAGCCCACTTTCTATCTCAAACCTTTAATAATCGGCCAAAGAGCGAAGCCAGCTTTTAGGCAGAACACGAGTACATCATCTGGCAACATGCAAACTACCCACGGTACCAATTGAAATAGTGGTTAGTTAGGAAAGTTGGGATTAGGACGTAGGGAACCTAGAAATACCACGAAATCCTCCAAACAATATTAGGAATAACTAGCTGTCTTCCTCTACTCATTTGAATAATGTACTCAAGCAAGACTTTTGATCAAGTGCAGCGATAACAGCTGGCTCATCCTGAATTACCCGTGCACATAATTTGAAACCCTTGCCGTGGAGCGCTGTAACGCTTTAGTAGAACACTGTTATCTAGTGGAACTAAAACTTACCTCATTCAGGCGCGAAGATTCTCCAGGACGACACATAAGGGCTATTCCATTGACAACTACTGCGGTGTCCTCAACAAAAGGAGAGAGGGGAAGAGATTCATCAGGGGGTAGCTCAATAACATCGAGCCCCAGTTCTCGAAGGAGGTTCACGAAACCTTCATGCTGTTGTTTGGCTAAATCAAATTCTTCTTTTGGGCAGAAACTTTGTGGAATTCGGCAAACCACAGCGTGTGTATACTGACGACCGGCCATTTTCTAATTTACACCAGGGGGCTGTCAACGCTGTATAAAATGGAATTTTGCCTTTCTTCCACTAAGAACCGTCTTCTGCTAAGTGGACGGAGATTAATATTTCCGCACCGCGGCGCTTGAAGCGTTCCCGCTTAAATTCAAATTTTGGTCTGTAACATTTTAGTTGCCATATTCCAATGGAGATTAATATTATTATTTTATATTCCATTATAATGACAGTTGACTGCGTATTTCAACGCTTACATTATGTAATGTGCCACTGGCAGTGTAAAGTCTAATAAGCTTACGTATGATAAGTATCGGTAATACAGTAGGCAGCGTTAGTCAATTGCAGTTCAAACGTTAAATTTCCACATTTCAATTTTATTCATATACTTTTATACTGTACTGAACATTCCCATTAATACGCTAGTTTATTTTTACTCTTTGGCGCTACAGTCTAGAGCCCGTAATGTCCTAAAAAAACTTTTTCATAGCCCGTACGTAGCACATTGTTTATTACTCTAGATTATTATTAGTAACCCATTCGTCCTATGTCGAATGCCTAATACCAACGACCAAAATTGATTGTTTTTTTCCATTAGCAATCCGTTAAACGTCTTCGATGTCAACTTATGCTATCTACTATACGAGGGATAATGGACACGATGAGAGAATGAGCCATGCTCAACATGGACAAAATGTACATAGGCCTAGTCGTATGAATGACTTTACCAAGTCAAAACTGAAACCCATGAACGACCTTCGGACTCTTCTTTTGCTAGCATTCGGCATTTTTCTACTAAAACTAAAATCTAAAATATATTAGCGCCCAGTTGAAAATGTAAACAAAACAATGTCAGTAATGGCTGGTAGGCTGGATGGCGTGCGCGTGCGTCCTTCAGTCCTTGATTTTGATTTTTGAAAATATGTTTCAAATTGAGATTTTAGTGATAGTTTCAGAATTTGTAAAAAAATCATTACAATTTTTAAAATACATTTTATTCCCATGAATATTTAATTTGACATTTAAATATTTACAAAAGAATTTAAATTGAGCTTAGTTGTTCAAGGAAAGTGGACGGAGAAAAAATTTCCGCTGCGCGGCGTGGCGCTGCTATCGCGAACTGAATCCCTATCCCGGTGACGAGTCTAGTTATCTGTTGTCTATGATTTACACTGATTTTTTTATTTTTCTTGAATTTGGCAATTATGTTGGTCACTTTGTCTCTAACAATTTAGCCAACGTAAGTTGCGCCAGTTTCAAATTTCTTGTGTAACTGCACAAACCACTAAGAGCGTCGCGACTCGCGAGTTGCCGTTAGTGATACGATATTTCTTACGATTCCATACGTATATTTTATACAAGCTTTTAAATAGTTTTAAGTATTTAAACTAAGCTTTAGAACTACAAAATTACTAGAGTTAGCTCAGTACGATATATTATATCGTATATTAAAAGGTTTCAAAGATGACAAACAAGTATTGACGGCTATTAATAGATATTTTCTGACTCTGAGGTTTTAAAACAACCAATCACCAAGTCCTCAGTCAGCTCGTTTTGCTCCAATTGACAAATTTCCCAACGCCTGACGCCGTAAGTACTTGCGTACCGGGCTTAAAACTAGAATTATAATCGTCCTGTTACCAGCGAACTAGACTATGGAACAGAAAGCACATTTCCGTCGGACCTGCGCCCAACCAACCCTGATGGGCTCATTACCTCCCCTGCTAAGGGACGAGGCTGTGTCAGGGGCGTCACTATAGGCTACCTACCTATTCACTAAAATTCTATGAACCTAAAATTTTAAGTTAATGTAACTGGATGATGCAAAATTACTATTCCTTAGTTAAGTATATTGAAATTTTACTGACTTAGTTTTCTACAAGCCCAAAGTGCAAACCAAAAGTTCCACCGCAATAAGGAGAAACATATAATTCCATCTATCAACTATCGGGAGCGCACTGGACAACGTGGTTGCCCAGGGACCGTCTAAAACAGCTTGCCCAACGTCCTACCACTTTTGTCCGATACCACCCAGGAAGCGGCCCACCTCCGTCAACACCTCTCTGTCCAACTGGAGCACATCCGTGAAAGGTGGCAACTTCCCCCGGTCCTGCAACCTGCTAAACAACTCTGTCCTCTCCCGGCTGTAGAGGGGGCACTCAGAGGTTACATGATCTGGAGTGCCTTCCTGGTATCCACACTCACAGTGAGGAGACTCTCGCTTTGAGACAATAATCCTCATTCAAGGTTACATTATCAAAGCCTGACAAATGTGAAATTTCATCTTCACCAAAATGCGACATAGTATAGGTACACTACGCTAGGCATTCCAGTCCGTGCAAGTGTTACGCGTCATCTTATAAAATTTATAATTTATAACATTCAATGTTATATGGGCTGCGAGCTTTCGATGACTGAGCAATTGCACAGTATACCTTACCGTGAGTCCGTGACTTTTCTGTTGTGATGCATAGCTCAACTCAGCGTAATTTTATAATAATGAATGGGGATGCAACTCGGAAACTGTTATCTGGGTTGATAGGACCTAGTTAGTAGTTTACTTAAGACTTACAGGTATACTGTAGGTACTTCTTAGAAAATAAAGAAGAATCCATAATCGGGGCCTCCACTGAACATAAAGAGAGAGACTGTTTATGATACTGCCTTATGGCGGCAATTCCACCGGCGAATTTACATAATAGTCTCCTTAAAACAAAACAAACAAAAAATCTCAAATCACAAATGAAGTAAATTCGCCGGTGGAATTACCTGCCTACCATTCTGATTGCCAAAGCCTAAAAGGAGATATAGTGTAGCATTATATGACACAACACTGGCACTCAACTAGCAATACGAATCTTGTCAATAAGGGCATATAAGTTGAGGATCTAGAGGGGACTGCACTTCTCGGGGCTTGTGGTCCAGCAGTTAAGACGACGCCCCGGATAGGCGTAGATAGTTTTTTCTATATCCTCTAATTTCTAATAAAAGGAGAACAAATAAGAGAAATTTAAAATCTCTGTTTTACGTTTATTTAAATTACTCACTCCTTTCTTAGACCAAAAAAGCATTTAGGATATCAGAATATGAACACAATAACTGTCATTAGCGTAGTCAGGTTTTACAATTTATAAAGACATTTTTAAAAATATAAAATCAGTTTCATTAATAGTAGGTGTAGCCTACTTAGTGGACTAAAAACATTAGAACAGCTACGATAACTTCAGTGGCAATTACAATTAAATATCATCAATATGAAAAAAAAATCTATCGTTGAAAATAAATTTAGTTGTGCCGCATACTGACTCATATTAGTCTTCATAGAAATGAGATTAGCTTTTATATTTCATTTTCCAAGTTCTTCATTTCGAGAATAATAGGATAAGGTTAGCCTATCTTTTCATGAATTTTAATTAGAAGGGTACCGGTAGCATAATGTATTAACGAGTTGCGTTTCACTGAGTATTGTATGATAAATATATTTCTTTCTTTCTACTCATCCTCATTAGGCACAGGCCAGTGAAAAATGATTAATAAATTGAAACATTTAGTATAAAAGTCAGGTAAGGATGGATTTTTCTAAATCATAAATCCCATTGTTTAACACATGCGTTCAGTGGTAGATAATTGAAATATGTCCAAATGGAACTCCTTCGTATAGGAAAATGCTTGCGGACAATCCATCATATCATGCCGTGCCCAGTCAATCAAAATCTTTGGATTTGACGTTTCTCTACGAAAGAGGTTCATTGGGTCATGGATATATATCCCATTTCCATAAAGGGTAGTACGAAGAGCAATCTTATTCATAAGGCATAATTTATCCTAGGACATAATGTTAGAAGTTATTAAATGTGGTGCGGTTGTATATTATATACAGTATTTAAGTCGACATAATAATTATGGTAAATATTAGATGTCTGACAAGTAGTTCTTTTCAGAGAAATTTATGATGTACCTACTAGACGGTAAAACGTAAAAACTTCTTCTGGCTCTACAACGCTCCTCCAGTCATCTCGGCTTTGTACAACGCTCCACCATCTACGGCCTCCCAACTCGTGAAGGTCAGTTTCCAACTCATCCTTCCAGCGTTTTCGAGGAACAACTTAAAACGCTACATATAAACGAATATATTAATTGCTTTTCCATTACTATGAGAATGATCCTAATAAATACTAACACAAACGTTAGCAGCTTATAACATGTCCTATTTCATCAAGACCCACTTCCACCAAGACGATAATAACGCAGACATGGCCACAATTGTGGTTTCCCATTCCCTTATATAATTATCTCCAACTTAGACAAAGCTGGTCCACTTTAGTGGGTTAGGTGCTAAAGTAGCTGTTGTAAAGTATTGGTCCGCCCCATACCTCTGACGTATAACATTAAAATAGAGTAGATTCATTAAAAACGACAATAATATCAGATGAAAACAGTAATTACGTGTTCCGTAATGTTCATAAGTAAAATCTAAATAGGCATACTCAAATAATAAAAATCTATTATTGTGTAATCTGATGCTTGTTCAAATCATTTGATCATGTCATATTTGTCCAGTAATAAAATTAAATACATTTTAAATTTGGGCCAATACCAAGCAAAGTATATAAAGCTATAAAGATAAAAGAACAATGGGTCGAGAAGACCACCTTAGATTCATCCTTCTACATATATATTCTAAGAATGAGCGAACACTGAGACATTGACTGCAACAAAGGCTAAAAAATTTTAATACAAAAAACTAAGCTACGAAACTTGTACAAAAAGCTGTAAAATTCTTCGAAAAAATGCTAATTGTGTAACTCAAGTTTCATTTCTTTATATTATTCATATTCATATACATACATGAAAACACGTATTAAAAATTACAACTAAGCTGTCAACGCTAAATAGTTTTATCTATGTTATGAGCTTTTGTCTCGTTTGATTTCATATACAGCATTCAAGCAGGAAAGAAAGTGTTTGCGCGGCTACAGCCGTCAGCCTGTGAATAATCAAGCATTCATTAGCTGGTCCTATACTCCTGAGATCACTAGAAACACTTCTACTGCACTAGCTGCTACACACAATATTTTGAGATTCGCAAAGTATCTTTTCAAGTCATGGTTAAAGTAAAGTCCATCCACACTGGTGCGTCTCATAGAAGATTCAAATCGAGATTGTGCTCATATATTGCTAGCTTACCCAACACAACATTTTCAACTCTTTAGTTTGAAGCTGGATTTAAAAATACACAATAGATATACTGTATATTATGAGAGATAGTCAATAAATTGTATCTGGATGCTATACTGTAATTACTATAATTGCAATATAGCAGGAATAACAGCTCTCAAGCCCTACTGCTTAAGGAGAGAAAAACAAACTGTGTTGCTCTGCTGGCATTTGATTAAAAAAACAACACGCACGAGTGTGTTTACGGGTCTTAACTAGTACCTAACGAACGAAGCTAACTACATATGTAGGTACAAGCGTAGAGGTTATGCTCCTCGTATGCTTGTACTTTGGGACCTTGCGTATTAAATCCGGATAATTTGTCCCATTATCAACCCAACATGTTGAGTTGAACAAAATATAAAAACCACGGAAAGTTCTTGCTTACAAATTACGCCTAGATAGTTCACTTGGCCGACTCTTTTTCTTCTTTAAGTTTATTTTCATTTTCGTTCTCGTTGTCCTTTTTCTCTTCTTTCTCCTTTTCAACTTCATCCTTAATTTCCTTGTCCTTGTTTTCTTTCTCGTCTTTGTTTTCCTTCTTCTCACCGTCCTTCTCCTCTGGTGGGGGAGGCTTTGGCAGGTGGGCATTTAGGTCGAGATTCTTGCAGATATCATCCCAGTCGGGGAAACAACGTTCCTACAAGTAGAAACAAAACAATTAAATCAGCAGCATATACCTTGGATATTTGATCTGACCCGCGTCACCATTATAGTCTACCTACATTTTTACGTTTTTAGAAATGTTAACAGAGAAATTACAGCTGGAGCGAATGTCGCTATGCCCATAGATGGTCAAGAATTGGGCAGTCACTAAATATTAATTTACAGTTTGTGCCTCCTTCCAATAATTGGTCTTCTGGATTATTCGCCGTGGAAATGCACAGTGGACGAAACAAATTAACTCGTTTACACAATAGAAATAGGGAAATTGACATTTTGTAAATGGGCCACCAGTTGCGTCGGCTTAGCGTTATTTACACAATAGCAAACCGAGCTGGTTGGACGACCCACGGCACCCGCATGACTTGACATTTCCTCGTAAGGCAGAGATTTTTAAATACTTGCGCATTATTGATCCGGCACTTTATGTTTATATTTTTTATTTGAAGTGTGTGCAACAATATATATTACATATTGTACATATGTATCATGCACTCTACATTGCTTGGTCTTTTAATACTTTTCATCATTTTTAAATTTATAAAACTATCAAGAAGGTACCTTGATCCTGTTGACCAGACCAACAAGATTTGGATGCTTTTCTTGAAGGTATTCCCGGAGTGGGTACTCGATTTCCTTGTCCAAGAAATAGACCTGAGCGAGGTTGGCGAATGTTACCACGTCAAGCTGAAACACAAAGTCTTTTGGTTACATGAAGTCAAATAACTGGAAAGTATCGCTGATAAATGATTAAATAAACCATTCGACCTGCACTTTAATGGAAAATTCAAACATCTTACTTATCATGTGTAAGTTAACAATTTCTTCCGCCAAATCTCAGCATGCCCTCTTTACGTTATGGTTGTTACATTTGGACAGAGCTTTCACCTGTGCGCCCTACTCGCTATTTTCGGTAGTACTGAATAAGCATAATTTCAAAGGGTCATCAGATACAATAGAATATCAAGATGCTCTTTACCACGTGAAATAGCCTAACAGCTTGATTAAAAGACTGCAATACTGGAGTAAACTTTTATATCTACAAGTTAAGGATCGGAAACCATTGAAGGGATTCAAAATGCTTTGCATGGGGAGACTGCTTATAACCAGTAGGCGTCATGAACGACGGGCACTTTCCAGGCGAACCTCTCGAAATTCTATTAATTTAGTATTAGCCAATAATCATGGTAAGTCAGTTGTAAGTTAAATTATTACGTCATAATTTAATCGATACTACATAAGTTTACTCTATTTGACCCAAAACTGCCCCCCCCCCCTAATGGGCTGGATCCGCCCCTGTCTTTAAGGTTCAAATTGCAGTCAGAACAATAATCTCAAAAATACTAGTCGCATAGCGTCCATATTTCATGGTAACAATGCGGCGGGTCTCCACCCGTACCACAATCCACATTACCCTCCTCCCAATCTCCATACCCTATTACTGAAGTATTGTTATTATTTATTTATTTTAAATTGCACATTCTATACTTGGCAACTGTCTTATCGACCAATCCAGTGCATTAGGACAAGGATTATCTATAGGCAGCCGATATTTAACCATGGGACAATTTTTTACAATGGAACTATTACGGGACCTATACTAATTGATAAATAGGAAACCAGGTACGGATTCACTCGTACTGGTTCTTGTTATTATTATTTTCTACAGGGGTGAATGTGCTATAGGAGCTGTAACAGTAATAAATATTTTTGATTTTTGACTACAACTACAACATTTTAGTACTCACAGTCGACGGCTCGTCTCCGAAAAAGAAAGGTTTGTCGGCGAGGAGGTCCGAAAGAACTTTGAGGTCATCTTGCCCAAACTTAATGATCTCCTCCGGCTTGTGAACTCCGATTCCGTGAGCGCGCACCTTTTTCGTACCCTGGGGGTATAATATCTAGAATGAATCAAGAGGGTCATACGAATAGCTGCCTTATAATAACAACCCATCACCATAATCAAACAAAAGAAAAAAAATGTAGTGTTGAGACATGATACGGTAATTGGCTAATAAATAAACATAATAATGCGTCCTTAAGACCAAATCGGAGTACCCAACGAGTCTTTTTTGTAGAAAGTCGATTTTCTCTGGAAATATAGATTGTAGAGCCGTCAAAAATATCCATTAAAGTAGTAGAAATGCTCCTCAACCTATCGATAATAGTCAAGTGGCCTTCACTAACACCAATTCGCCAGTTCTTGAACTGCTTCGTAGGGACTACCACACCCATAGTTTTTTGTACAAATAAAAATCAATAATTATTGTGGCCCATCTGTGTCAGAAAGAGGTGCATGTATCATGAATCAAAATTCTCAGAAAAATTCCGTTTGTTATTGATATTTTATTGTTTACATTTATAAGGCCCCCCCCCCCTCTACGATTGTCCCTTTTTGTTTGGAATGACATCCCTAGAAGAATTGTTCGTGGAATTGCTAGTCCGGGAGTAATCGTGTATGAGGGCCCTTACAAATTAGTTTTCAACCGGCGCATTAAGTTGGAAAAAATTATAAAATCATGATAAATAAGTTATGCTATACATTAGATTGTATTAGCATTATAAGGAAATTTTGTAAAATGTGATATCAAAAGATCCGAATTCGTAAACTGCTAAGCTACACACGAGGCATATCACTGTAATGCGTTGCATCCCACTCTAATTTCTACCGATTAAATCCTAGAAAATCATTGTGAACATAATGGCAAATTATCTTCTACCTTATTACCTCGTCACTAGTAAATACAGTATAATTCGTGTAAACCTCTCTACATTAAATTAAAATGGTCGCAAGGCAGCCTACCTTGCGAGCAATTGCGAATTTGAAGAGGAAATTCAGTATGGGCGATGGGACCTTGGTGCCGAGAGCGTGCTGCAAATTCATCTTGTATCCTTTGATCACTTGCTCAGGATTCTTGCTTCGCCAGGACATAACCACCCTGGAAAAATATAAAAAAACATCATGGATAATTAATTACATAATTACTGCGCCTAAAAATAAAACATAAAAATTACATAAGCAACGCAATATACCTATAAATAGGGACCTCGTATGTTAAGAGGATATGCTATCGAAATCGCTGTTCAGACCTCTTTGGTTCTGGAGTTTTGACCCACCAGAATTATGTTAATTGTAACGGCCACTCTTCCTTGGAAGCATGAAACATCAATATAGATTTTCCATGCGATGGAATTTTAATTTTAAGGTTCAGAATTTTATTAAAAAATTACAAAATAGCGCAATATTCAGAAAGGGTTCTGGAAAATGCAATCTTACCTTCAGTGGAAGAGAGATGTTTTGCATGTTAATATTAGCTAATGGTCTATATCTACATTATTAGTGTGCTATTTTCCACGATTTTGCCATAAAAACCATGATATTTAAAAATTTGTTATTTTTGTTTACAATTGGGCCTGAAACCAAATAATATTTTGCACCCCAAAATGTATCGCAGTAGTTCCGAGATATTCCGCCGAATTTGCAGCGCTCTTGTTGCTGCCACGAATGTGAACGAGTATACTGCCACGAATGTAAATAATAAACAAATTACTTTTTGTGCGTGAATTGAATCAAATATTATCTTGTTCTGTGAATTGTAAGTTCGATTTTGATTAAATTACTGTTGTGAGCATCATGGCAAAACGAAAGACTAAAACGGAGTACAACAAGAAGAGTAAAATGAATTTAAAAAAGTGTTCTGTGGCATTTCAAGCCATGAAATTACTAATCGTGCCAGGTTGTTGTGTTGTTGCTTGGTAGCAAAAGGCTGATTTGAATTCGGTCCTAATGTCTCGAATAAATGTCTGCTCCCGCTGTACTGCAGCTGAAGTTATACACTCGACCTTCTTCGGCTCTTCGCCTACCTTCTTTTTAAAAGACTACACTGTTCCACACTCACGTATAGCTTGATTCAGTCGATTGTATACTACACCATTTGCAAAAAAAATTACTTTGGGTATGAGCCAGTGGCCGAAACTTGTGCAAATCCTGTAAAATATCTTGTAGCGTGTTGATGGACATCCGAGTGGACAAGGGAATTTAAACATGATGGAAGCAAACCCTTGGCTATTTTAAACAAATGTCATGCCTTCGAAGAAAATAGATTCCTCGACTCATGACTGCCACCTCTGCATCCCGGTTCCTTCTGGCATCTCTAGGTTTATTTAGGATAATACGCATAGGCATAGCTTCTGTAGAGCGTCAAGCACGGAGCGGTTCGCCGGATAAAACACTGTTATACAGTAGCTGTAGTGCGGCCGAATTAAGGAGTTGAACAAAGTGACTTTAGTGGTACATGGTAGAAGGAATTACACCTTACGAAGGAGCGACATTTTGCATTTTGTTTTACTTGTGACCGTCTCATAGTTCAAATTTAAGGTAAGGCGAGAATCAATGAGTATTCCAAGATACTTGAAGGATTTGACCCATTCTATCACCACCAAGAACCAACTTTTCCAAACACTCCATAGCTCTCGAACTAATAACCATCGCCTTCTATTTTTAATATTAAACACCATCTAGTAATGAAATTCAGTTCCGCATTCATCTTCGAAGTTAATTCTACTAGGTTTTTTCCCGCCAAGTAGATCAGCATATCAGCAAAGAAATGCTTAACACATTCCAGCAAGAACAGGTCATTGATAAAGAGAACAAACAGTAATGGTCTGATTTTACTTCCTTGAACTTCACCGCAGTCTTGGGTATTAACACGCGGCCTTTTGTGGGGCACAGTGAGGCAAGCCAAAAAAATATGATTCTGTATGTTAAATATTAGGCTATGACCGTGCATTTTAATTTTTGCTTTCCAATTTATACGTAGTATAAGGAAAGCTTTGTGACGGTCAACATTTCAGCGGATTTAAGCGTTTTGATGTCCCAGGAACCCAAAAAGTGGGTTTTACGAAATGTCTGGCTATCTGTCGATTTCCGGGCAAACTATTCCGTCGATTTTGGTGAAATTTGGCTCGTAGGCTTACAAAAATCATACCTCGAGATGATTTTCATTTCTATTTTGGGCTAACTTTATTTGGGGGGTTATTCTCAAAAACGTTATTAATGTTAACAAAATGCAGTGAGTCGCTTGCCCCTTGGTAGTTTGCTTCTGGGGGTAAAAAAAAAAAATTTCAGCGGAATCTTTCTGTCGATGAATTCTACCCTCAGGTATGTTTTAGGTGTTCAATAGAGTAACAAAGCCAAACAGGTTGCTTTCCTAAAAATATTTGCTTCTGTGCAAAAAATTATTTTTTGAAGAAATTATGGAAAAATCACGCTCCATTACATTGCGTGCCGTGTCATTGTTACTGCTGTTACAATGTAATGGTCTGTTCGTTCCAGAATATGCAATTGAGTTTTAAGGGGTTGTCAATATATAGATGTCCCCCCCCCCCTAGGCATCCGAAATGTATCCATGAGGAAATTATTTACTATGAAATTACACATTGTCTATCTACTAATTTACAAATTGGAAAGCATGTTTGCATTATATCAAAAATTTATTTTTGTCGCTTACACCCATGCAGGCCTTTTTTTTTTACGGCGCCTCATCCCTCCCACGGGGTCAGTGGCACGGATCTTATTCTTCCAGGTGTTTCGGTTTTTGGAATCAATCATATCCGGCGAGAGACCGAAGGTTCTGAGGTCCTCTCTCACTTTCGTTACAAGGGACATCCTCGGTCGTCCTAAAGGTCTTGGGCCCTCTACCGTGCAGTCCCTTACACGTTGTAGCAGGTGTCCATCTTCTCTTCTTAACGTATGGCCCCACCACGCCAGTCTTCGTTCCCTGACTTTATCGGTGATCGGTGCTACTTGCATCTCCGCCCGGATGCCCTCGTTTCTCCTCCTGCCTGTTAATTTGTAACCCAGATATTAACGCAACATGCGTATCCCAGCCACATGCAGCAATTGCTCTTTCTCCTCCGCAATGGCCAGCACTCCGCTCGGTAGGTCATACACGGTCTCACCACTTGCTTGTACGTATATGCGGAATTTGATTTGAATTTTTCGGCATTCTC
This sequence comes from Psococerastis gibbosa, assembly GCA_963971405.1. NCBI lineage: Eukaryota > Metazoa > Arthropoda > Insecta > Psocodea > Psocidae > Psococerastis > Psococerastis gibbosa. Next base: position 23,529,893 of record OZ020488.1, on the reverse strand, counting down.
CTATCCTTCAAGATCTCCGCCATATCTCGCCACTTGGCCCAACCTGAGGTTACCCGTACTTTTACATCGTCTTCACAGCCGCCATTCTCGCGTAACGTTGCTCGTAGATATTTGAATGTCTTGGCCTTCTCTAGGTTTTGGTTATCTACTTTTATCGATCCAGGTTCCTGGCTTATGCATTCCATGTACTCTGTTTTCTTGCCATTCACTTTAAGCCCCTGGCGCTCCACCGTTTCCACCCACAGTCTGAGAGTACTCTCGACATCTTCTCGCGAGTCTCCTACCAGGAGGATATCATCAACGAAGAGAAGGCTTTCTGGCGCTTGCCCTTGCATCTGCCTGGTCACTACGTCCATTATGAGAACGAACAACAGCGGTTCAAGGTTGACCCCTGATGCAACCCATAAGTTACTGGGAAGGTGTAACCGACCCCTGCCGCACTACGCACTCGTACATATTCTTTATTAGCCTTATATAGCTTTGCGGAACTCGTCTCTCTTCCAACACATCCCAGATTAAACTTCTCGGTATTCTATCATAGGCTTTTTCCACGTCCACGAACACAATGAACAGGTTTTTTCTTTTCTCGATGTTTTTCTAGCAGAGTCCTTGCAATGTGTCGTATATTCCATCTGTAGTTCCTCGACCTGGCATGAATCCTAGTTGGTTTTTGGAGATGGTCTCATTTATTTGGCTACTAGTGGGGTCACAGGTGGCAGATAGCGAATATAACGCATAAGCAGTCCCCGACCAAGCAGCGGCATAATCAGAGGGTGTGGTAACAAGTCTGGTGGTGCAGGCTTGTCTAGGGAAAGCCACTAGAACCCGACGTATACTTTGTGACGGGGCGAATAGTTGCCGCCACTAAATAAGCAACCACTACTAAGGTACTCATTTGTCATGGGGTTGGCCCCGAAGGTGAATGAACTCAATGAAGAGTCAACGGCATAAAAATGCAGAAGGCAACGAAAAACCACTGTTAGAAGGCATGTCAAAGTACACTCGATACTCTACATACTTGACTTCGTTTTCGAATGGAAAATAGCCAACACAATGCATTAAAATGGTCGAATATTTGCGCTACAGTGATTTTTTAAACATTATTGATATGCTCTGATAATTTTTTTTCGGATTTTCAATTATTCATTTATTTATTTATTAAGTTTTTAAATTATTATATTTACTCAAACATCCTGGGGGGGGGGCTTGACAAGTACCTGGGGGTCGCTATGCCCCCCTAACTACGCCAATGTATAGCAATCTAGCTGAGTACGTCTATCGAAAATAGGCAACAACAAATTTTAGAAAGTTGGTTATTATGACTTAGTCGCCACTGGTAGTATGAAACAGTGCACCCGCCACTGCTGGAGCAAAAATCAATCCTGAGATTCGAATAAAATCTTCCGAGTTCCTACTTCCTTGGGCTGGGTCTAGCAGCCTGCGGGTCGCAGGTATAAAGACCATTCAGCGAAGCAGCAGGGGGTGATGCCTCCCCTACCTTTACAGTTTACACTTTACAGCCGTGAGCCGTTGGCTCAGGGTCATCTTTGTTTTGCCAGATAGTGTCACTAGAATTAACTATTTATTAGCAGAACATTATTAATGTTTTTGTTAAATATTTTTATATTGCCTCTATTATTTTTAAATAATATACATTTAATTTAAACTAGAAACTTAAATAGTGAAGAAAAATATTTCGTTTTTTTTTCTTCATATTTTCATCTGTGGTCTGTCCGAAATTTTTCCTACGTATTATATCCTCTTAATACATTCAAAAGCAAAAGCTGGAGGTGGGTTTAACGCTATCGGTTACAAAGGTAGTACCTATGTTAAGAACTTTATAAAATCCATCGGGCCTATCACACCGTTTAAGGAAAAACTTATTATTGTGGGGTTAAAAACGAAAAAAAAATTTTTTTAGAGCAGCACTTTGCTAACTAAAATTGTTTTATTTACATTTTTAACACCACAATAAGTTACTCATTAAACGGCATGGTAAGCCTGCAGCAGCCGTAGCTCGATCGGAAAAGAATAACTTATCTGGGAATAAGACTTCTGCTTTGGAGCTGGTTACTAGTATTTAAATAGTCTAAATAATTTCCGTTCGTGCCACGGCTGCTTTTTTAAATCTTATCACTAATAAGAAAGGGGGTGTTGCCACTCCACCTGAGGTACGAGGCAACTGTGATGGGGTATAAATTACGATTTTGGAATAAACCGTGTATATTAGAACCAACAACGCAAATTACTATTACGTCCTTTTATGAGGGACCAAAAAAATGATGTCTTGAATCTTGAACGCAGTTCATTTTCGGACACTATGACAATAAATTATGTCACGGGTATGGCGGCTATTCCGCCGACCTCGTTTTGCACCGTGGGCGTGACATTGACGTGGTAGCAGACATTAAAGACTGTCTTAAAATGTCTCCTGCCACGTCAATGTCCCGCTCACGGTGCAAAACGTGGTCGGTGGAATAGCCGCCTATGCGGTAAAGTCAAAGCCACTGCAAAGCTTCCCACGTCCGCGGTAAATCATTTTTATGGCTAGTTTAAGAGCCATTCGTAACTGTTAATTAAATCTTGGGAAAAAAGCACAATAACCAGGCTGAATAAGCTGACGGTTCTTGTTGGATCCTTATTGCGACAGTAACGAATAATAGAGCGAAATCGAGAGAGAAAACTGTCAAATACTCACCAATTTAAATGATTTTCAATCATAGCAATCATGGCGTGTGAAATGTTTTTCTGTTCATTTGTCAAAAACGTGTCAACGTCCTTGTTGAACCGCTCCGACAATTCTTGGATAATAATCGTACTGTCGGCAATCTCTTCTCCGTTCACTTCAACAAATGGTAGTTGGCCCTTCTTGGATCGCAGTTTAGTCTTATGGTCAACATTCTGAAATGAAAAGATATTCAAGAACTATAATAAGTCACATATACTATAAATGTGCGACAAACGTAATAAACAATTCAATTTCCCCCTATTACACACTTTGTGCGTTCCAATATCCAACAAATATGGGTCTAAGAAAAATTGGGAAGAAAAATTCAGATTCAAATCGTACACTTTAACATAAACATTCCCAAAATTTCTTTGATCGATTAAATATTAGAATGTGCATGTAATCAGGGCCAGTGAGAAAAAGCATTTCTGCACAAATTAGCAGGAAGGATCCCATAGTAGCTGCAATACTAGTAGTCAACGAGTCCAGACACCACGTATCAAAGATCTAAAATTTGTGAGAAGCTTCAATATAGTGGTTTTTACCGATGAATCATAGAGCAACGAACAATAATAGTCCGTTGACATTACGTAAGAGGATTTTTTTTTTAATTTCCTGGAAAGAAATTGTCATAGTGAAGAATGATAAACCAATTATTTGCCTATGATTCATCAATTACTGTTAGACAAATATTAGTAAGAGGTTAATTGCGGAGAAATTAAAGACAATATCTCATTTCCTTTACATTACAACAATATTTTTAATATATTATTAATTTATTAACATTGTGTCAATGGCAATAAAGTCCATTATCACTTGTAGCCTGTGTAGGATGACATCGAGGACTTATACCAGTTTGCCAATATGGCCAAAAATGCATACACAAATAATGTCCGAAAATCCATGGGGTAGTTGTCATTAGGCAAGGATCGATCAATGGGCCACTTTTCTTTCCATGCCCGGTATCCCCGGACAAAGACATAATATATTGATGCATTCAAATAATAATTTCGTTGAAATTAGTTAGGCATATGTATAATATTCTTCCCCCAACGAGGCTGACCTTAAATTAGCTTAGAAATTACACAACATCTGGATTCTTGAATAACCATTGCCCGCACAATTTGCTCACCTAGGATATGTATATTGTAAAACAAACTGTAATTGTGTGCCTGGGAACTCGCATATTTCTCATTTCGGATTAAAATATCAATCCGTTACAAGGATTGCTGTTAGTTTAGAAAATAAGTCAGTAAAGTGCAAGATATCTAACGCCAGAGCCGCAGCCAGGACCCCATGACTGGGGCGCACCATGACCAATTTGCCTTCCTTGAAAACCTCTCATTACCATCGTGATTGCAGAGCATCTGCGGGGAAAATCACTAGTATTCACATATTTACTCCTATCACAATTCGCAACTCCAATTCAACATGAAAGAGCATAATAATTTCACAACTGTACATAAGAAAACTAATTTGATTGTTGTTGCAAATCTACATACGAGGTTGAATCCATATGCTCCGACCCTAAAACTGTTCGCATTTGTAACCAAACTGCAAAGTATGGAAGCAAAGGTTTTCGACATTCTTGAAAATTATGAGAAAAAAGTCGTCCGGGGAAGTTTTGAGCTGTGATCTGGGATGCTTAGCGTCCATAAGGGCATTGGACAGCTGCCCCCCCCCCCCTCCCCAATGTCAGGTAAAATAGATAAAAGCATAATGTTATCATGAAATATAATGTTACTAAATGAAACTACAACTGACTCCGCTTCGAATACATTGAGCATTTCTCTTATGGACTTATTATATTCTATTGTACTATCTACCTTATAAAGAAATGAACAGATCATAGCCGTACCCCAGTTACTCAATTTACTTTCATGTCAATTTATTATAAACAAAATTGTCGAAATATTTAATTGTAATGATTGTTTACATTCAGAACTGACTATTGTCTATAATAAAATGTGCTGGATATTTATCGAGTTTCGTTTATGATATATTAAACCAAGCAGTAGACCAGCTGTCCCTCTGGTTTCTGGTTTCAGAAACCACGAGCCGCCACTGATCATCACTAATAGAAAATTCAATGAGAAATGAATTTACAAACCATAAGCCATTTCAACTAGTTATCTCATCTTTACACGATTGAACATCGGGGGCCTGGGAGTGGGACACTACCAGTCAATAGAGTCATTCAAAAAGCTTTAACTCAGAATTAGATGACTCATTGCGAGACAAAGCCTCATCCATCAAATTGTCTCAAGAGCTGGTCTGTCGAGAGCTGTCTGTTGTCATCTGCAGCATTTGCATTAAACCTGAATTAGAAGGAAATCACTGTCAACTAAGTATGGGAAGACTGATGTAGTGGTCAGCGTGCCACCTCAGCAAGGCTGGGACACAGGTTCAAATCCTGTTAGTCTATGTTCCCATACCTTCATTTCTCTAATTCCCTGCTATTAAAGGCTATCAATAAAGTTAATAAGCATAATCTATCAATACCTCTAATTTTATTGTTATATGATAAGATGCGATCTTGAAATCACTGTCATCGTTACATAGAGGATGAAATGACGCCAAGGCTTTAGAAAGATTCGATTGCTCGCACAAGGTTTCATGCCACAAAATATGCTGCAGGAAATAAAAAGAACCACTGCTCGAATCCCGCAGTCCAGAACATCTTAAACTCACAAGGTAAAACAATTTTTTAAGCTCGTAGTTTCGTTATTATATTAATCATTCTTGCGCTAAGCTGAAGGACCCAGGCAGAAGCGCTTCAATGGGCCTCAGTAATCAAATCATTGCTATGCCAATAGCAGGCCGAGGTACATCAAATTAATCATTGCTTAAAACTAAGAATAAAATCAATTAAAAAATAATGCATTGTTTTCTGAAGTGAAAAACAGTGATATTTTCCAATGTATTCCTTCAGGCTTCAACGAAGTACGTGTGTTACCATTAATGACAAAGGATTATTAGTTAGTGTTAAGTAATATATAGGTAATCGTGTATAATACAGTAATAGTAGTAGTGACACAGTAGTGCAATACCGACTTAAAACATTGTGTGGCAAACGTCGTTGTCACAAGAAAATAACAGGGTTTCGTGAGTTAATAGTTTTGCACTTGTTTGCATCCTTTCACCATGTTCAAATTTAGACATTCTGCTCTGCACATCCAGTATTCAAAATAAACAAAATTGCCCAGCCAAAAAACCATGACAACGAGCGATTCCCATTGGAAGAAGCATAAAAAAAGCTCAAAACCATTAGTCCAAAACTCATTTCACGGTTAAGATCACAACTTGCTTCCTATCCTATACAATCTCGCTATGTGCGAAGCGATTAATGACTTAGCCCAAGTCCGATGACGTCTGCAAGTAGGCGCCCACAATGCCAAAAGAAATAAAACTTTCACTATCAATGTTCGGGCTTTGAAATAAGTGCTTATTTACAGCGAAAGAACATAGTAACACACGCCAGACACGAAGAATTCGTCAAACAAAGAAGTACTGGTTTCCAATTGATATCACACCTGCTGACAAGGTCTATCTTTACACTGAAAGCTTCCACAGACCTATCCGTGTTGATTGATCCGTAACACACAGCACCGCGCTGGAGTCGCCCACCCACTCTCATCTTCTCTAAGCTATTTCTAGCATAAGCACAAAAGCTTTACATGACGAAGAGAGAGCTATCGCCTATCTACAATACTACAATTCAGCAAAATTTATAAACAAAAGGATCCAGTAGACACGACAATAAAACATTGATGGTGGAAGAACCTGTGAAGACATTGCGTGGCCATGGGGTATAAAGGGGTTACAATGATCCTAACAAGCTGGGATTGAATTAAAGATCGTATTCTTCTCCAATTGATCCAGTCACGACCTTACCCGCAGCTCCCACAAAAGGGGGTATTAATTACACAATACAGTAAATCGCTGCTGCATAGTATGGCCACAAAGGACATTGAGGTAATTAAGAGAAACGTATCTTCATATAAACTATAATACCGTATTATTTCTTTACACAAGACGATTACATTTTGAACCATGTCTTGAGAAAATATTCTCCATAAAAGTACCATTATTCAATTTTCCAGTGAACCGGGCAACAAAAATGTCACAACCTCCTGTGTACCCACCCATGTGTATAGCAATAGGATTGCAATAGGGAGTTCAATAGTACAAAACCCAGGGAACGACCTCTAGTTCGCTCACTCTGGACTTTGTCACATTGGAGTGAAAACTGAAGTAACAGAAAGTCCAATCAATGAAAGAAACCCTAAAAGGCCGGAGCATCTTCGGAAATGGTAGGTCCCATGATTATCAATTAAACCCAATAACACGTATATTTACCAAAGTAACACAGTTGCCACAAAGACAGGCAGGAGATCAATAACCTGTCCTGAGAGGGTCAACAAAACAGCCCGGCAACAGCCCCCACAGTTTAAGTTGGGACCAATACACCCTCAGATACAATGGAGGGGGAGTTTTCTAATAGGGAGCCGCGCCCATGCTGACTGTACCGCGGCAGTGAATTCTATCTCCATGCACCGGGCGAGCCCTTTGTCCAATTATATTTTATTGGTATGACCCGTTATTAGGGATTTAATAACTGTTGTTTACAAAATGTACATTCATTAATTTCTGTGGAAACTCACAGAACACATCGCAATAACAGAGAAAAATTCATGAACTAATTATTACACTCCACTTTCCTCTCGGAAAATGAATTTCCATTCAATCTCCAAAAGATAGCAACTGCATGCGTACATACCAACATATAATTTATTTTTAGTGAGATGACTCCATATTCCGGACTCCTGAGACTATTATTATTACTATTTGTAGGGCTATCTATGGTTTAAGAGCTATTGTTTATCTATTACTGACCACATTAAGGTTAGCATGAAAACAAGACTTTATAGTCTTATTGTTCGCCTTTTGTTTGCAATAAAGTCGTTTTTTCATTTTCATTTCATTTCATTTCACATTGGTATTTGGACATTTTACTGGTAATGTTTCAGCATGAAACGGTCGTTGCCATACTGACACATGTGTCAAACGCCCACATACTTCACTTCAGAGCAGTGGACAAGCGGAAACTGCTCAGTTAGCTGGAGTAGACAAATTCAAAAGTGCTAGTTCAGAACCACTTCAGTTATAAATTTTAAGTGCTATCTTTAAAATTAATATGGCAAGCACGAAGTTACATTGACTTCCGAGGAGTACGCATTTAGTACCAGTCTTGAACTATTCACCCACCGGTGTCTTATCTAATAAGCATTGGAAACAACGGACATAATACTACTAAAGTTAAAACATAATCATAATAATAGACCGAGTATGGGTTTCATTTGTGACGTCATTTTGTAGATGGCAGCACCAGTTGCAATGATATCAAAGCATTGATTTTTCCATAAGCCTCAATACTATTTTAAAATGATTTTTAATTACGTATTATTTTAAAGCGATATTTTTCTATTAATCATGGAAAATATATATATATATATATATATTACTTACTTCTTGAAGCAGGCGTCCAGGTTCAAGTGATCCCGATGGCCCGAATATATATATATATTAAATTATATGCAGCGAAATAAGGTCCAGGCATAGTAAAAATATTATAAAAAATATTAAAAGAATTAATTAGATGCTAAGAGCTTAGTTTTCACATGCAAACGGCGGCCATTTTGAATAATATGGATATCGGTTTGTCGTCAGCGAACCTAGTGACCAAAACTGTCCCTACAGAACCTCATTATGTGCTTGCAGGAGGAGCTGACTGGGATTAATTGCTTTCCATATTGAATAATTATCAATTACAATAAAATCTATAGGGGTACGCAGAAAGAGGCACTCTAATAAACTCAGAAGCCTAGTTGCGAATTGGAATAAAAAGGGGTCTGCATTTAGAGGGCAGTGTACCGGAGCTTTCCCTCGCAGCCTTAGAAGAGAGGAAATGCTGTTGGAATGCAGTAGGCTCAGCAGTCAACGGCAGCAGCATGAGCGGGCATTCAACTCGCGATCCCTCAGACAGGGGTGGCATGGCGCGCCTCCCCCAGTCCACGCTTCCTACTCCCAGCCAGCCCACACGCCGGCCAACACCCGGCTTCCAAGCTCACAACAATAGGGATGATAGCTGACAACCTCCTTCAAAAATGGTAGGAAGATAAAATACTACATATCTATATCTACATTTCCAAAAATGGAGCCGTCACTGCAAACAAACACACCTAAAAATATAACCAGCCTCATCCATCTGAAATGCTCTACATTTGTTTGAACAAGATAGGAAATACTGTTTTTAGCCCAACAACTGATTTGTGTCAGTGACGTTTATATTCATAAGAACGACGTTTCCACTCCACCCAAACCCTTATTTGAGATGTAAACAATCGATGTCGATACCATTTTTAATGAAAACATAATAATTTATGAATTGAGAACCTTGGCCCTTGGGAGCGTCCCCAGAACACACAACCCAAGTTTAATCACAATCTGATCAATGGTTTCGGAACGCAACGAGGAAAAAAAATATAGGTTATAGAAATTCAGATCCAGATATACATAAATAGATATAATGACTGATAATTAAAATTTAGTGACGCTTGTTGTTATTATTATTATTAATATGAATATGATATATATATAAGAAAGGAAGAACTTGGGGCACACAGGATTTTTGTATTACAATGGTATAGTTATTGATAACTTATTTATAGATAATAGTTATCTTATACTCCTTCGGCGCAGGGGAGTACCGGCCGAAGAAGAAGAAAAGATTATTAAATCTGCTGATATACAGTAGCTAGCTTAAGTCAGCCGATGCAATAATGATAAAAAATTATAACATGACAAGTGTTGCTTAAATTTTAAGTATCGTTCGTCGGATCAGGGCTTACAGTAGGCTATGTATATATCGTAGAAGTTATAAAGACAATATTTTTTTAGAACACCACTGACTGACACGTAACAAGATTTTACCTGACATAGTATAGCATAATCGGTTAAGTTGTAAAATAATACTATGCAAAGAGGCCCATAAATGTCCTTCAGAGTAATAACAACACTTCACCTAAGCTAAGTACAGGTATAAATTATTCATGCGAGAAAATCTCAGGAAGCATGCCAGACGGCAGGCAGCAACTGCACTTCTCAGCGCCCAAGGGTACTTCCGTCGCGACGATGACCACGGAGAGAAGAATAAAAAACGGCATTAGTGGGAAATCATGCTAATTATTTGTTAAGGCGCTTATTCAACCAACGTCAATAGTGATAGTAAATGTAGTATTGACGGCAATTTGAATTTTACTCTATGCCGTAGTTAAAATTGATCAATGATCATAGAGTAAAATCACGCGTTACAAACAATAACAAACTAAAATGACGTCATGGGATATGTTAAGTACAAACATTTTATATTTTATTGTTTATAAAACAATTTTCATCCATTAAACAGATCGGTGAAGGTCGATCTTACTTCGGATCTCTTACTATTATTAGGTTTTATTAAAAATAATAAGTGTACGAAGAAAACAAATACAAACAAAATTTCAAAAACAAATGCAAACAAATTTCAAAAATTTGGCGCATACGTGTCATTAGAAGAAAAGTGATCAATAGTTGAAAAAACGAGTGGAATGGCGTGTATCAGTGAAAAATTCAAATTTCTGTCAGTACTACATTTACTATCACTATTGACGTTGGTGGAATAAGCGCCTAAGATGGATTCACAGATAAGTCTTAGACCCAGCCAATACACACGGTCTATTCGTTCGCCAGCGATCCGTTAGAAATGTCTCACGGGAGCAACGCTTAGCAAAACCACAGTCTACTTCATCAGATTGCAGCTGCGATTAACCAGCGACAAGCTAAAAACCATCTGCGTTTTTGTCAGGTTTGCCAACATTCCCCATGTGTGCACCGACCATGGCGTCAGGCTGGCAGAAACTAGTAGTCTCTACCTCCGACACGAAAAACTAAACTAAAACATTCCCCATTGGCTCCCATGACAAATTTTTTAGCATATAACTGACAACCGAATCGGCCGTGTGTACCGGGCCTCAAGCTCTCACTTAAAATTATATCAAGCATTATGGACTGAAATATTCTAATAAAAACTGCATTATATATTACGTGTTTTCCGCTTTTGTACGTCAACGACCCTATAGGTTAACATTTACCCAACAAAGCGATGCACAACTCCTTTTATTGACGGAATTAGCAGCCTTAAATCAGTTGCAATTACGACAGCAAATTAAACCATTGTTAACATGTTGAAAACGTTTCCCAAACGACTCCCCGCAGGAAATGGAAGTCAGTTAGCAAGTTGTAAAAAGCTTTAAAAAAACATACCCATATTACTATAACAGCACAGAAAAAGCCCCCTCAGTGGGGGTTGCGAACTGGGGAAGTCGACTTTCAGCTCGGCAACCATTCATCACTGTCAAGACGAATTTCCAGCTGGACAGCTGCTGGTCCTCAGCCCCTCAGTCCAACTATCCAACATTGTCCCTCCCAAATAATGTCTCCACTTTCCCCCATGTATCACAGGGGAAAATTCCACGGGAAATAGTTGACTAGTCGAGCTAGTTCTACGTTCCGCAAATAATTTGAATCCAAAAAGTCGACGGGGAAACTTTCCAAATCGAGGGGAAATGTACCGCTTACCGTAGAAACATTTTCAAGAAGTTCCAAATGTGGTTCACCATTTCTTTCAAGTGGAATTTTCCATTTTAAGAAAACCTCTTTGCAATTATGAATTTTCTCAGTCAATTTCACGTAAAATTTAATTTTTAATTATTTTAATTAACATATTTATTGGTCCAGTAAAAATATAGTACACGAGCCAATGTGTTTCCTGTTAAAAAACTTGGACACTTGGCTCGCGCGCTACCAAATTTCTGTCAATTGCTACTGGTATATTGAACCGATATGACAAGTTTGATGAAAATACCAAACTTATGGACACTTTGAGCGTGACGTCATTTCAGTTTTCCTCTATTTAACTGGACTATATCAATAGAAATGTTGCCTTAAATTACGTTTCAGTCTGTGTCAACATACGGCAAGTTGTAGTAAAGACGAAAAATTTCAATTATTTTGTAAATAAAGCAGACTGCAGGCTTTTCGACTAAATTAATTAATTTATCGTTTCACAGCTTCGAAGAAAAGAAAATGTTTTCAATATGACCGTTTCCCTATCCGTGTCATTTCAAACAAACTGTAGGTGGCTTATATTAACCTTATTTAAATGACTTGCAATTGTGTTTTCAGCCAAAGCAAGGAAAACGAAAAGCTAGCATGTAATATGTTCATGAATACAAACAACAATTCAGAACGGATAGGAGAGATGACGTGAATCCAAACAGGAAGAATAATAGCAATGCAATACAAACCAAAACAATTAACTGACCACATATTCCAACATGGCAATGTCGCTTAGCTTCACAGTTGACTCGTCCAGTCCCATGAGTTGAAAGTTGCAACTATGGCTAATTTAATTCTAATAACGTAATCTATGCTCAACACAACCCCTACCCTCGCTTTAAAACCGACAAAATCGAGATAGATAGCAAGGCTTTTGTTTCCGAATTGCCACTTTGTCTCGGGCCTTCCGGGCATTCCGATTGAAAGCCTTGTCACTCTTAAATATTCAGTTACAGTACAACCCTCCCTTACTCTCATCCTTCTAGCCCGTATTCGCCCTCTGGCATTTAGAGATAATCTCCTCTGCATTAACACTGAGCTCAGTGCTTATCAAGTTCCGTTCTATGGTGTATGGTGTACCTAGGGCTTAACCAATAACGATAATAAATACTTGTGTTCACGGAGTCGCTCCATTGATTCCGAGGATATTCTGAAATGACACTTTGCTGCCTGAATCAGGGTTATTATATAGCAAGGTAAGAAATCGTATTTCTTTCAATTAATTTTGTTTGAAGTGGCCTAAGGTCAAATTTGGCACTTGTGTTGGAGCGCATGCGTGACAGCATTCCCAGACCCGCATAATCCATGTGGTAACAAGTTTACTTTTGCTCTTCTGTTGGTCATCTTTAGTATATCATACGAATAAAAGAATTGAATTATATAAGCATCTCACGTATATTATTAATAAGAATACATCAAACAATTTTGATCCTAATCGAGCATGGAAATGAATCTATCTATTCTGTCAACCTTTCATTGAAAAAAGGAGAGTGAAACCCAGTGCAATAGTGCGTCATAGTACGTAGCTACGTAGTTAATATTGCCCATTGGTTTGGATTAACAAATATTTCAATTTGGATGCCGGGGTAAGCTCGTTCCTTACATATATACAATAGGTACAATATTATTTAATAGCCCACTACAATGGACGGGGCTAAATTAGGTACTAAGTTACTGTTTTATAAATATAAACTCGATAAGCATTCGCAGTTTTTTTTTTCAAATGTTGCAAAACATCAAGTGCATGAGGCCACTTCAAGGGTGGAAGAACTCAATGATCTTCGTACAAACTATGATACCATCATCTTAGACATTATAAGTTTTAATATTGAGTGCAAGAGAACCGAAGATCAGATACCGTTCGAAAAAAGTCACGACTCATTTTCTTCCACACTATTCGAGCAAAGTACAATACCATATGTGACAAGATAGATGCATCATCAACTGGTCATCAACAAGAGTCGCAGAATGTCAATCAAGAACTGTCCTTCTCTATATCTTGTGTTTGATTAGTAAATTATGTTATTTCTATACAAAGATGTATTTAACGGAACTTTTCCTGAATATTTTAAGGTTAGGACTATTTTTTATTTCTACAACTATAACTGCCAGGCCGTTGGTCGGAGTCACCATTGGCTTAGGGCTTGGGCCATAGAACATACTCACTGATGATGTGTACTAACTTCTTGACGAGGTAATCAGGCATACGAGAAACGTTCTTACCTGCAAAAAGAATAAGATTACATCAGATTGTCAGAACACAATCTCGTATTACACAATATTAATTCAATGATACATATGTATGTTTGTAAATAACCTTCAAGTGAAGAATCACTCGGAAACTATGAAAAATCCTGAAGCAACACAGAGATAGAGAAAAGAAACAGAGAAAGAGGAGGTTGAAACCCAAGGGTCACCAACAAAATAATAAAATTCTCAAGAATATTTTTCTACTTCGCAAATCTTCGTTGAATCTATTTTATTTGCTTGTTTTTCCTGAGAAAAAGAATCTTTCTCTTCAGTTAGCTGCTGAGCTTGATGATCTATTTTGATCCTTGTTATATCCGCCCGGAGAAATGTTATGTTATGCAAGGTAGCTTATATCCACATTAATTGTAAATTCCTCACATTGATAAAAAAAAATATGGCGTGTGTTAAGGGCAAACCGGAGTCGCCGATATTCCATTTCTGTGCAAACTTCAATTTGTCATGAAATATCGAACGTAGAACAATGAAAAAATGCTGAGTCGCAAGAAGAATTTTTCTCCTAATATTGATACATAGTATGTTGCAATCATCAATACCGAACAGCTATAGTTAGTGAACTTGATACGCAAAAAATAACGGTCACTCAGGAGTTCAAGTTAAAGGAGTTCATCAACTGTGACGAATTTGGGTTAGTTAAGGCCACATACTTGTGTATATCAAAATTAGGAGAAAAAATTCTTCTTGCGACTCAGCATTTTTTCATTGTTCTGCGTTCCATATTTCATGAGAAATTGAAGTTTGAACAGGAAATGGAATATGGGCGACTCCGGTTGGCCCTTAAGCTTAAGGTCAAGTCGCACAATAGAGTACTAATTTAATGAATAGTGAAATTCAGTCGTGATGCTTTTGCATAAGATTTGATATTTTTTAAATAGAAATAGTTGAAAATGAGTAGCCGAGTAGCCAAGCATTAAGACACGCACCATGCGTCAGGTAGATTTTTTACTTTCTCAGGCGGCACACTTCTCATGCTATGTAGACAACAGTTCCACAAAACACATGGCATGATGTGACATTGGTTACTATTACTGGCTCAAGTCATAGATCAAGGATGGATTTGAGGAACCTTCAACTTTTTCATCAAACTGGCCTTGAAACGTACATTGGTGGCCCTGGTCTGCCCGTTATCGTATTGCCTCTCACCCCATCGCAACTTTTGCCCCCGAATAGACTGGAACCTCATTATCGTGTCAAGGAAATTGCTTAGCGCATAAAAACCCACATTTCTTACAGTCCAGTCCAGTGTGGACTCGCCGGGGCTGCAAGGTCATTAATTCCCTGAGGAATTAGAAAATGAGCACGCACAGTAGCGAAGAATCGGGAGAAAGGATTAAGGCAGATTCACACTCACGGGTGTTCCCTAACGCATTACCTACTCGGTCATTATTGCTTTCCAATTTATACGTAGTATAAGGAAAGCTTTGTGATGGTCGAAATTTAATTTTCGATTCCGATATTTCAACGGATTTACACGTTTTGAGGTCCCAGAAACCCAAAAAAGTGGTTTTTACGAAATGACTGCCTGTCGCTCTGTCTGTCTGTCTGTTCATCGATTTCCGGGCAAACGACTCAGTCGATTTTGATGAAATTTGGCATGTAGGTTCACAAAAATCATACCTCGGGACCATTTTTTTTATTTTGGGCCAACTCAATTTGGGGGGGTTTTATTCTCAAAAAACTAAAAAAAAAATGCCTAAAAAATTTATTTCTCCAAAACGGCTCCAACGATTTCTTTTAAATTCACATATGTTGTAGTCGTTATTAATATTGACAAAATGCTTGCCCCTTGATAGTTTGCTTCTGGGAGTAAAAAAATAAAAATAACTAAATTTTAAGGAAAAATGACTAAAAAATAATTTTTCTGCGAAACCTTTCTATCGATGATTTCTACCTTCAGGTATGTTTTAGGTGTTCAATAGGGTAACAAAAACGGACAGGTTGCATTCCCAAGAAAATATTTGCTTCTGTGCAAAAAATTATTTTCTGAGAAATTATGGAAAATTTTCGCTTCAATACATTACGTGCCATGGGTGTGTCACTGTTACTACTGTTACAATGTATTGGTCTGTTCGTTCCAGAATATGCAATTACGTTTTAAGGGGTTTTTTACTATATTGAGGTGGACCCCCCCCCCTCTCGAGTTATCTGAAAATTAACCATAGGGAAATTATTTCCTATGAAATTACACATGTCTGTATCTACTAATTTATAAATTGGAAAGCATGTTCCAGTGAACTCGGACCGGTTCTTACTGTACTGCCACACTTTTATTAACGTATTATATATTCTTAACAAAATATCGACACAATACTGTTTATGGATGCTGTAAACCAAATCTCATTCAAAATGACCCTGCGCGAATACAAGACCGCAGACTACGTGGCCAGTCATCAATGTCATCATGTGAGCCTATTTCTCTCCCTGCTATCTGTATTACTTTTTTTAAATGACTCCGAGGTTTAGCACTTTTCCTCAATATAATTCCATACATCGTAATCCAGGGATAGAGATCAGGACTGGCCATTCAGACGATAGAAACTCAATCCTTCGGAACCACTCTTATGTGGTTTCGGCTTCGTGAGCAGGGGTTGATTCCTTTTGAAAAACCAAATTTGGCTTTGAAATATGCCAAGACCCAAGTTAGTAGTTTAGTCACTATTCACAAAAATAAACATCAGTTAGTCCAGAATAGGTTGCTCCCAGCCAAACCATCACCTGAGAGGAATGATGGCCTCTTACTACCCTGGGAACTATTTCACCAGCATGTTGAATATTCCCGGCATAAAGCTCGTCATTCTGGGGGTTAAATTTCTCTTCAACAGTAAAAAAAACTTTCGTCTGAAAATAGGATTTGCCGGTGCCCATATTTTGCGTGCCTCGCGAGTAGTTTTCTGCTCCTCTTTAGCCACATCGCTTTTAACCGTGTATTTAAGCGGTGGGCTTTCTTTCTCCGGTAAGCATAGCACTATAGGATTTATGATGCCTTTATCTTCATTTGTAATGCCATGATTTTCTTGCACCGGACTAGGTTACGCCGGAACTACAACTGGTGTACGAACTGTGCGAGTGATTTCTGCAGGTCAGCAACACTGAGTAATGGTCCATCGCAGAACATCTACCCGAGTGCCCAGCCCGGGTAGAAGACGGGGAAGACCCAACGGGCATCTTCCGGGAAACAGCAAGGAGATACTGGTCAGTGCGTCACCGTCACCAAATGGCTAACCTGCCAAGGGTGGGCATTGGCTAGTAAGTAAGTAGGATTGGTCCATCGTTTGATTGTGCGGTAAACTGCCTTAACGTTATTCCAAGTTTCTGGTGCAAGTGGAAAATTGTGTTCGGAGAATGACCACACTTATGCAATGCAAAAACAAAGCTGGACATCAGATAAATTAATCAAGTTTTTGCTCGGTTGCCACGGTTTACAATGAAGTTCTCGTAATGGCCATGATCACATAGCAACAAAAGAAAATACTCAGTTTTCGGGATGAGAGTTATTTCATATTTCGTTATTGTATTAGAGGTTACTAAACAGACCTTCGCTCTCGCACCATTAACCAGAGTAGCATCACTTTGAAATCAATAACAATATTTCACCCGAAACTGCTGACGAGAGAGATACGTAGCCCCAGGATGAAGGAGCCGTTTGATCCTCTCGATTTGGCCCATCGCTCTTGTCAGCAGCGCCACAGTACAGCATCTGCTGTCCATTCATCACTCAATGTTTACATTTAAGCGATGCCCCTTCTTATCCACAATAAGAACGATGGAGAATAAAAAGTTACTCATGAAATAAGCATAAGAATCTACAATCTAATTAAAAAATAAATAAAAATAAAGAATTACGGCCCTTTGCTTATGTCAATAAGCCCTCGCTATGTTCACAGTTTCAATTAAAACGACATAACGTATGTTCAATTTTCTAGTAACAGTGCACACATCTCACACATAGCAAGAAACTATGCACTCTATAACTCTATAAATTCTACATTTGACGGACCCTACTAGATGTTTATCTAATCTCCCAATTGCTTCAACATCGTAGACTCTGTCACATTCCATGCTCTGTTGGCTTTGTTGTTTACCACACACAGTTAAAGAAATCGACTATAACAATGCTATTTTATTTCGTTTTCTGAAACTCTGCGTAAAACCCAGATTTCGATCCTGGAGCAAAAGTAGTTGTGGCTGTATGAACAAATGGCCGTAATATAATATAACTAACTAAAAAAACTGATAACTCTTTAACTATTTTCTAAAAATAAAAACTATTTTTGAGAGAAGGTGGATATCGTTAATAATTCCGTCAAAACTAATGAATCAACATAATTTTTTTTCAACTAAAACAGTCTGCAGAGAAGAGTGGGTTTTCAGTGTGCGTGAATTTATAAAGCGAAAATTATCACTAACACGCAATTGATTTTAACTCTTTCTAGCGATTTCTTAACAGAATGGTTAAATTAGTTTAGAACCACAATGTTGTTCAATTCACATTTCACCCTTAATCCGATAACAGGGCACTTTCGGTTATTTTGCCTCCGTTTGGAACGGGGAACATCCTCGTTCGTGAGCGACACCCTATATAATGTTGATGTTGACACTGAAAATTTGTGGTGAGTGGTGAAAATGTTCATGAGTGAGTTCACGAATCGACTAAGTTGCAACCAAGACGATATCAGTCATTAAAATTATTATTACCCTAAGCATAACAACCACTTTTAAACTTTGTTTATGGACGGGATAACTTTTCACTGCCGAAATCATAAATCTCCTTCCATGTTTCAAAATTATTAAAATAAAAAACTAGCCTATGCATTGATCGTAATGTTCAATAACATAAATAACATTCTTGTTCAAATGAGTGAAAAATTCTACTACTACAGTAGCATCTACTGTATATATCACAGCTTATGGCGCATATTCCACCGACCTGCTAGTGCTAAATTCAAATACGGTGACGTGGTAGCAGACATTCAAGACTCACATTGCAGAATGCAAATGACATTGACGGAAATGTTTGTTTTCCTCTATGCCATAGTTAAAATTGATCAATGATCATACAGTAAAATCACAAACTAAAATTAAAAAATGGCGTCATGGGATATGTTAAGTACAAACATTTTAATAGATTTCTATAAAAATAAAAATTCTAATTTTCGTCAATGTCATTTGCATTCTGCAATCAATGCGAGGTCGATGGAAACCCCGCCTAAGTCTTGAATGTCTGCTACCACGTCACCGTATTTGTATTTAGCACTAGCAGGACGGTGGAATATGCGCCTCTTCAAAACACGCAAAATTCACAGCCGAATAACCTTGCGCCAATTTCAATACTGTGCGATAGTCGATAACTGTTTGGAAATTATGGGGTAGTGAGACCTTGCATGTTTTTCTGCCGAGTGTAGAACATGGTTTGTTGATGGGGTGAAGGGTGAACTCGCAACAATGCAACGCGCCACGCGGCTGATACCCTATGAATCCAGTTCTAAAAGCCCACTATGTCGGTTATTATTAACTTATTTTTAGGATTAAAAATGTAAGCAAAACAATTATGAATAGCACTTTACATTGTAAAATTATCGCGTTCACATTTTTAACCCGAAGAATAAGTTACTACTAAACGGCACAGTAGGTGAGGGTTTCCAGAAGTTAAGAAGTAATATTCAACGTCAAATCAAGGGACCACGCATGTATCATAAATACCACGGACCAGAGAATTGTTTTCGCAACGCTTTTGCATTCCCCGCCGTGGGCATTCTCTTCCATCGCATGAAAACTGAAAAGTCTCAGTTAAGCATACTACACGGCACCGCATTGGTGGATATTTCTAACACAATTTTTCTAACAGAATTCATAATATCTTATGTGTAAGATAAAGCTTTCATAGAATAGGCTGCGCCGCAAGGCCGTGCCCAGGTTTTGATTTCGGGGGGTGGGGGTCCATTTTTTTTAAACGTAATTTATTACTGGATAAGTTCTCCAAACCATACAGGTTTACATACAAAAATTTATTTCGGGGGGGGGGGGGATCCGGACCCCATGTACAAACCCCCTGGACACGGCCATGAGGCTGCCAAATTGCCCGATATCTCTGATTGTTTTGAGTATACAATAGACTAACACTGCTCAATTACTATACATATTTTCTAATCTATAAAACTGACAATACAACAATGCATCAATTTCCAGGGCGAGGCAGCAACGAACACAAAAAGCAAGTATGGAGAATTCCTAATAACGTAGTGGTGAAAGGAGTGCGTGCAATACAACCAACCCCCCCGCCCCCGCCGATTTCACCCTCGGCACTCATAACTAAACTCAACCCCCAATGGTCAGCGCTGACAACATTTTAACATTTATATTATTTGACCCAAATTTGTTTTTCATTGCCCCGAGGAGACAGGAATTCATCTGTAACGGTGTACAGTCATTGTTATGTATTAAAGTAAAATAAAGCAGTGGATGATGTACGTACTGTTATTTCAAAAACTGCATAATTTTCGATAAGCTGTCCTCTATGTTGTAGGAACTGGAATCGAAAAAAGGTCGATCCTACCAACTGAACATCACACGACCAGAAGTAGAAATTTAAGTTTAATTTTTATAGGGCTAGCGCTAGGATTTCGCCAAGGTTGGATGGTGCTCTCTGAAGGTCATGGGAAAACAATGCCAACACAGGAAATGCAGTTTCACGGCGAGATCAGATAAGAGCAGATGGAGCTACACGAGTGTTATATGAGTAATGCAATAACTAATCTCTAAATTTAAGCCAATATAATAAAATATTGCATTTTTAAGGGTAAATTGACTGATGAAGGCAATATTATTTAGGCGCCCATTCCACCGACCGGCTAGGGCTATTTACAAAAACGGTGACGTGGTAGCAGACATTCAAGACTTAGGCGGGGTTTCCACCGACCTCGCATTGCAGAATTGACGGAAATGTTTATTTTCCTCTATGCTATAGTTAAAATTGATCAATGATCATACAGTAAAATCACAAACAAACAAACTAAAATTAAAAAATGGCGTCATGGGATATGTTAAGTACAAACATTTTAATAGATTTCTATAAAAAGAAAAATTCTAATTTCCGTCAATGTCATTTGCATTCTGCAATGCGAGGTCGGTGGAAACGCCACCTAAGTCTTGAATGTCTGCTACCACGTCACCGTTTTTGTAAATAGCCCTAGCCGGTCGGTGGAATGGGCGCCTTACCATATTATAACTTCGTCTACGTCTTCAACAAATGGCAAAGAGGATTTGTGAATAAATACTTGTCCAGCAATACTGGAGCGGTGAAGATAATAAATACACGCAGAGGGGGAGGTGCTCTACACGGCATAAAATCAAAGAAGCTGGGAGGTACTAGAATAGAAGTTATGCTCCAAGAAAAGGATTAACCTAATGTAAAATTGCTGAATATGCTATTTTGAAAATATGTAAAACATCAGAGGTTCAACCGGTATAAAAGACGATTAAATAATCAGTGCGGCTTGCAGAATGTATAAAACACAACAACTATGCAACTGACAGCCGGAAGAAAATCATTCATTATACACAACTTTTTATGATAGGTTTTACAACGTAACGGCCGGAAAATGGATCATATACGGCAAGCGGAAAATTAAACAATAGCACAACTGCAGCCTTTAACTGCTGTGAGCTTTATAGTGAAAACAACACAACTTATAATGCTTCCCAATTCTGATGAAATACTAAACAAGATTTTAATATGCTATAGGTATCGTAGGCAAGGCAGTAGCCGCCATCTTGAAAGTTGTCAGCCAATTTAATTCCAGCATACAGTAGTCGCTAGACCTATGAGGCACCACCAACCACAAGAAATTTCGAATCAATCCATTGGAAATTGTGGCCACAAATTGACGAAAATTATATAACTGGCCATCATCTTGAATTTTTAGGAATCACTTGTAGTCACATTAAAGAGTCCGTGAAAAGGTCCACATCTTTTGAAACCTTCCAATACAATGCGTCCAGGCGTTATGTATCTGCTATCACATATCTCTCACATGGTGCTCGCAGATTATTTCATTTGGATGGGACAACGCATCATGCATAACAATAGACAAAGTGCTGGCAATAACTCTCTGCGAGGTAATTCAATTAAATCAGACCTGGCAAAACATTACCATACAGTGCAGGGGGATGGCTAATTAATAAAACATTCAAGCTCCTGCTCACTCGATATGCACACTTTCAAGGTTCCCTGATGGCGCGTTATACATATACTACGAAGCGAACTGCAGCCAAGTCCATGTCTAAAATAAAAATTAAAAATTGCCACACTTTATAATCATTTTGCGTACATGAGGAATTGACTATATTCATGACATGTAGTGAAAAGGCATGTAGTACGATTTGATTCTTTCACAAATATTTCATCCTTCCTACGAATACAGCAGACTTACTCGCTTACTCAGTGGTTATCGCTAGTTGGTGTGCTATTGTATATTATTAATTCAATTTCATCATCAGATTTTATATAGTAATAACTTAAACCTATTGGCCAGTGCCGTGAGTTACATTACATTAAGATATTAAGCCAATAAACAGACATAAACATAATTTTTCCATTTCTATTTCACTTTTACCTTCTATTTTCAATAAAACAAGAAAAATGCATTGAAGTAAAGAGAATTCCCATTTTATATCCCTTGAGGTTCATAATGTACAGTTACTCTCGCCAACATTTTAGTCTTTGGAAAAAACATTCCGATCGATACCACTCAAAAAAATATCAAGAGCACTACAGCACTACAGTAGACAGCAGATACTACTGCCTGGCGACCAATCAATCATAAGTAAAAGATTGGCATGTTCTTGATTATCCTGAGGCATTTAATGCAGAGCTTTCCAAATATTTTGTAAACAAAGGACTTTTTTGACGAAAATACCTAATTCCTCGTGACCCAGCCGGGTATATAGTATGATTTATTCAAAAGATTGTATTTTTAAGACCAGTTAAATACAATTTTGTGGCTGTGGAACGAGGAATTAATTAATTTCGTCAAAAATTCCGGGGGCCCCTGTGTTTACCAAATGTATTGTATGTCAAGACATGTAGAGTAGTGGTACGGACTCTGACTCTCACCCGAAAGGTTGTTGGTTCGAGTCCTACACTTCCAACATTTTCTGGCCATGCTTCAGACTTCGGAGGGCATGTAAAGCAAGTGGTCCCGGGCCTTCCTAGTTGAGTGTAAGAGAGGGCTTTATAGCCCTAACTCCGCTAGGTTGGCTTAGTAATAGAACAAAAAAAGTACTTATTTATTTATTTACAGCAATCTCTGTCTTAAATATCGGCCGTAATTGACATTGAATAGTCATGTGGATGTATCAATTCAAAGGCTGATTGGAAATGTATCATTATTAACATATTACGGGCCACCGCCTACCACTTGTTGACTACGAAAAAATAGGATTTCTTTTTAAGTGGCAGCTGACCATAGATATTGGCCACCCCTGGGTCACCCAAAAATCTATTAGTTTACATTTTTTATTTGATTTAATACGTAAATTATAAAGATTTGTTCTATCTAAGTAGCAGAGGAATATTTCATGCATAGTACAATAAGGATTTTTAGTTCTGATGAGGATTTTTAGTTCTGGTGAAGTGAATCTTCTGTTAAACTGATAGGGGATAAAAAAATTATCAAATTCATGGAAAAATTAGAACACCAAAAATAAAAATTTCTTATAATAATGGACATCTGAAATAGTCCTCTATCACTTGGCTTAGCCAAGCGGCCGTATAAAAAAAATAAAAAATAAAAAATAAACTTGCATAGACCATGTCTTCACAACTTACGTATTTAATTAAATAAAAAATAGAAACTAAGAAATTTTGGGATGATTCAGGGGTGGTCAATTTGTCATTACGTCCACACTTTTCGTTCAATTGTAATATTGTACTAACACAAGTGGCATGGCATTAACCCCTTCAAACTAGGCAATCTACATTAAAAAAACACATTATAATTCCAAGCAGCAAACTCAGCGTTATTATCTAATAAAATTTTAACACAATCAGGAGATGCAGCCCCTTAAATTTAAAGACCCCCCCCCCCCCCCCCTCTTGCGAAGCAACGTATGTAACGAGCTAGATTGGAATCGCAACTGCTGAGCACGACAACAACAACCTCCCAAAACTAATTTTCTCCCATCTGCATCTGGGAATGCTGTTATGTCATAATATGCTTGCCAGCCATGAAAATCTGACTTCAACCATTTTTGCTTCCCTATTAATACGTTAGTATAAGGCAGGGGTCGGCAACCTTTTTGTGCAAGTGAGCCAAATTCTCGATTTTTTGAACTGAGTATTTTCCAAAGCGCCAACAGATCTAAAACTCCGAGAGGGGGGGGGGGCTAACATTAGAAAATTTTTCAGAATGAACTTGCGAATTGGAAGGTTCTTAAGCTACCACAGTTTGAGCTTTATCTACCTTTAATACAATAGTTACAACAGGTAAGCTTGTACAAAAAAGACATATTTCAATACTTTTTTTTTAAATCACTTAAATGGGATACTTGACTCTGCATCTCATTTGGCAGCGCCGAAATATCTGGGTTGTATGTGAACAATTTGAGCAACATGGAAGCTTCCAAATGGGCATTGCTCAACTTGCTCCTAATCTTGTTTTTAATTATATTTATTTGTGAAAATGACTGTTCGCACAAATAAGTGGAACCGAACATTGAAAGTATGGCAAAAGCATACGATATTTCTTCAGCTGTCAATACGAGTTTGGAAGACTTGACCATGCTTTCAAAATAATCTCGTCTTTCTTTTGGAGATTTCGTAAAGCCGTCCATTGATGGGCAGTACTCAGCTCACATTTTTCTTTTTCTAATTTTTCCAAATCCTTTGCCAAAGTTTCGTATTTGGCCCTCCAAATTTCCTTATGTTTTATTTCGACAAGTTGCATTTCAAATGAGCTAACGTCAATATTGAAGGGGGCGAAGCTGAGATCCTCAGTGGCAGCATCAAGGGGGCGTATCACAAAATAAAATGTATTCTTATTTTGCCTGAACTGCTTGAATCTTTTCAAAAATGTATTCTTCATAGATTGGATTGTCTCAATAAAATATTTGGTATCAACGTCCAATTTTTTCTTTTTCTATTAAATATTAAATACTCCCACGACAATGACTCGCTGCCAACCTGTGCGCGTGAAAATATTTTGGCGCCATTTTTAAAAGTTTTATAGCAAATAATATTTTTTCCTTTTTATTTTTAAAATGGTAAAATATTACAGTATTGCCGAAGCGCCATTGTCAAGTGCCCAAAGCGCCAAATGTGGCTCGCGAGCCATGGGTTGCCGACCACTGGTATAAGGAAAGCTTTGTGATGGCCAAAATTTTAGATTTCGAGATTTCAGTGGATTTCCACGTTTCGAGGTCCCAGGAACCAAAAAGTGTTTTTTACGAAATGGCTGTCTGTCGGTTCGTCGATTTTTGGGCATCTACTACTCGGTGGATTTATATTAAATTTGTTATATCTTGGGACCATTTTTTTTTTATATTTTCATTTCGCAGCAGCTGTTCACAAAAATTAACGCTTACACTGGTCATATCCGTTGTATGGTATTCACAGGTTATTTAACAAAATGCATCTTACGATAACACAAATTACACTGAAAGAAATATTTCTTACACACGCTGTGTAAGCCGGGACTTGTTTGGATATTACCCAATAAAGTAAAGATTACCCAAATTTGTTTTAAACTAAGAGTAGCAATTGCTTTCCATCTACAAAATGATATGTGTAAAGTCATTAGTGTAATCATTACACAATGATAGGGTTCTACCAACCTATTTTGTGTAGGGTGACTATTTACACGAAACTAGTGTTAACGCTGGCCAAAAATTGGGTCAGTATTACTCGGTGTTCAGTGTACCTTCTAGCCGTGGGTATTGAGTAAATTTCACACGAATAAAAGGGGCTGAAAATACAACGCTGCTATGTACCTTTTACACAAATTGCGTTGGTGGCTGAAGTTGGGTAAAATCTAAACTGTTTGGTTAATATGAGCACTAGAGAATGGTGTAAATGTTAGTCTACAGTTTGTGTTAAAGTTGCAATGACTACTTGTGTTGTCATAGCCACACCACTTGTGTTCCATACACGCGAATGCATATTTTTTTTTAGTCTACACAACCCTTAGGTGAAATCTACACGAACCTGTGATATACAGTATATCTGTACATGGCCGTCCCCAGAGGGGTGGTCCGTGGGGTCCGGACCACCCCCCCCCCCCCGAAATAAATTCTTGTATGTAAACCTGTATGGTTTGAAAAATTTATCCATTAATTCATTAATAAATTACGTTAAAAAAAATTTGGACCCCTCCTGAAATCAAAACCTGGGCACGGCCTTGCATCTGTACTATTTTTGCAGCGATATTTGTTCACTGCCAATCAAAGAATTGTCAGTTCAAGTCCCACACTTTCCTACATTATTGCCATATGCCTATTACCCAGGGACAGATCCAGCCCATTTTTTTGGGGGGGGGGGGGTAGCTGAGGGTCAAAATAGGAAAAACTTATGTAGGATCGACTAAATTAGAGCGTAATACCTTAATTTACAATAGATTTACCAAATTTTGGGGGGGCAGCTACCCCCCTCCCTGTATCCGTCCTTGCTATTACCCTATTATATTAGTAGGTATCATGCCAATGATCATAGTCTAGGTATTGAGGAGAAGTCTCTACTTGCCAAGTTTATCAAAATCGGTTCATAATTACGTATTTTAAAGTGTTGTCAAAAACTGAGATAGGCAAAGGTGTACACGTAGGAATTTAGACTCGTGGCCCGTCCCGTATTAAACCTCATCAGTAGCCTAATACCCATGCCACTTGACCGCTGTGGCCAAAGTAGCTAATAATGAACAGTAAATTTACCATTTGTAGAGTTATAGGAGCTCATTTTGAAAGTCAACAGACTAGTCCTTTGATTTTCTTTTGAAAGACATAGGACCTAGGCTATGAACCATGCAATATGTTACAATCACCTCTCAATATTGAACTTCTTACTAAATCGTGATTGAAATTTTCTTTTAACATTGTCTATGACTTCTATTGTTTTCATTGGTATGTCTACTATCAACTGATAACAATTTAATTTGTATTTATACGTTAATCCTAAATATTTACTTAACAAATTTGAATTCTGGCGGGAACGCTCTACACGGAGTTGTGTAAAATGTATACATTACATAAAATTGATTGGAAGTTACACACATTTGTTTAAACATAAGCACATCATTTGCAGAAATCACACGAAATCGAGTAAATTCTACACTACTTCTCAGTGTACAATTGAGACTAAATTTTATGACAATTTAGTGCATAAATCTTCCATGAAGTCGAACGACGGTCTCGCTCGTAATAGATCTACTGTATGTAGAATTTTCAAATTCTACATATCTAAAACATCCAAACGCGGCCATGTCAATGGCCTACTCCTATTTCAATCTTATAATTTAGACCCCCTCCCCTCATTCCCCTAGTAACGCAGTCTTGTAGCTTTGCCATGTAATTATAATAATATGTGGCGTATCACTGAGGAACCCCCCCCCCCCCAACTACCCCCATAATATCAGGGATATTAATATACATATTATTGTATATGATAACATTTAATAATAGCACGATGAAACGCAACAAACTACTGTTATTTGGCGAAAAACCGTTGAAATCTGAATACAAGTTGTGTAATGCTAACACAACTTGGATAGAATCCACGCGAGGGTCGTGTAAAATTTACAGCGGGTGACACCTGCAAACCTGAAATACCGTTATACCCGCGATGCCTGAGCCCTGATGCTTCCCTCTTCCCAGTCATTGAATGTCTATTAGCAAGTGCGGTAGCCGGTTGTCAAACTTTTGGACTTTATTTTCCTTCAGGTGTTTTTAGTTTCAGTGCAATTCAGTCAATGTTCGAAAAAATGGAGGGAGTAGTGCGATTAGATGGCGAGAAGTCAGGTTCGTTTGCCATGAAAAGAGGGGTAAAACAAGGGGACAGTTTAAGCCCACTATTATTCCTGATTTTTATGGATGAAGTAATGAAGACGTGCAAGGCAAGAACTGATCGATCGTTGGTCGGTTTGTGGCGACTTAGGCACGTGTACGTGTAAGCCCTTGCCTATGCAGATGACGTAGTCCAAATAGCAGACTCTCCAGCAAAACTACAATTATCTGGGTACAGCAGTGAACCAGACAGGCCAACACCAGACCGAAACCGAGTCCAAAAGACAACAGCAAGGAGAACTCGAACGGAAGACAAAGACCAGAGTCCAACAAGCCATCTTGGAGCCGATTCTCCTCTATGGGAGCGAAAGCTGGACACCTACAACAAGTGACCTAAGTAAAATAAACGGGAGTCAGATGAAGTGTCTAAGACGGATTGCTGATCGAACAAGATGGGAACGAATCCAAAACGACCGCATCAGGCAAGACCTGCGCAAGTGGATTCCATAGAGAGAAAAATGGAGAACAAGCAGTTGCAATGGTTCGGCCACGTTTAAAGGATGGACGAGAACAGGACCACCTGGAGATTGGCGGAAGCAAGGCCACAAGGAAGAAGAACCATCGGCAGACCGAGGACAACTCTCGAGGAAAGGATTGAACAACTCGCCGGAGCAAGATGGAAAACAATTGCCGAGCTCAAGGCGTTAAAGTTCGACAGGGGCGAATTCAGGAAATGGGTTCGGGGCGACCCCCCCCCACACGCTGCACATGTGGCACTAGGGGGGGGGGGGAGAAGAAGGAGAAGTGTTTTTAGTGTGGCCTCTTCAAATTTAATGTAAAGTGAAAGTTTGTTAAGTTTAAAGTTCAAAATGGATATATTTAGTTCTCCAAATTTCGTGTCAGCATTGTTCTCTGATGGCGAAGACATGACAGAAGAAATGCTAAGAATTGAACGACAACAAGAAATCCCTTTTGATAATTACGGTAAAATGTAATGCTTAGTTTTGTTCATTATATGTTATATGCCAATATATAAACTTGTATTCTTATTTGGTTTGTCTCAATCCTTCTTTGTTTTGTATCAACTGTCGAATATTATTCCTGATATGTTCGAGACATGCGAATCTCACTAAATTAGGCTGTTGTTGTTGTTATGTATGTATTTTGTTGTGTTTGTTCACAGTGTGAAGAATTTACCGATGAAACTGAGCGGGATAGTGAAAGAAACCTGCGGTTTGGGTGTTACTTGCCTTACTTAAAAAAAAACTCCCTATTCGTGACTGCCAAATGAAATGGAAATAACTTTGAAAAAAAATTTGCGAATAATCAGTTTTTTTATGAGAAGATGGACCGTGGGACCTTTGCCTTGGTGGCGTTCAGTTGTTAGCTTTTTATAAATTATTCAGAATATGTAATTAACGTTAGACCCGCTAAATTTATTTGAGGCTCTAACGTTAATTACAAATGCTGAATAATTTATAAAAAGCTAACAACGGAACGTCACCATGGTATCGGCCCTACGGTACATCTCTTGAGTAAGCTAGGTGCAACCCTAACCGAGGGTACAAGTAACACCCAACGCCTTCTGTAAATTCTACACAACGTGTGTTCAAATCCAACCCAATGCATATATATTGCTGTGTTACAACCACACAATAAGGTCGGCTAGATTTTACCCAAGTAGTTGAGTAGCATGAACCCAAACAGGTAGCCTAAACTAGATAGTACTCAAATAGTTGGGTAGAAGATACACATGTCGTATGTTTCAATCTACATAAGAGTTGTGTAAAATAAACACAGATAATTTAGTAAGCATTACTCAATCACATTTACACAACTAGTGTAATTTTTACCAAACTTGTATGGGTAATATCTATCCCAATTATTGTAACAATTACTCTACGTATTTAACACAACTCATTTAGTAGGATTTACACCCTATTCGTGCCGTCCAAAAGTTACACGAAATTTCGTGTTGCAGTAAGCCCTGTCGGGTTATATTTACAATAAAATTTTTTGAGTGTAAGGCGAAAACTATCTCCATAATATTTTATCCATATTAGAAACATAAGATGTCAGAGTCGCACTGGGTTTACATGCGGCTTGGTCTTCATATCTTCGACGGAAAGCCCCACCCATAAAACAGTTATGACTACTGCAAGATTTTTCACAAATGATATTTGCAAAAAAAAACCATTATTTTACAATCTTAACTAGTGGATGACAAGAAATTTAGGCTATAATATTAATTGATAGAACGTTTTGGTTCAGAAGTACGTAAAGTGTAATTCCCAATGTCTAAGCAACAAGCAGTCTTGCCAAATGCAAGCCAACAGGGCATAGCAAGGGGGCTCACCCCTCCAATAGGGTGCGTTACTGATGAGTTTAACGCGATGGTCTATTGACAAAGCTTTGAGGAAAAATTCTGAAACTCCATGAAACTCTCTAAGCTGATTCCCCTAGGCCGATGGAAGTCTGTGGGGCAGACTGGGATTCTGTTCAGATCAAAAGACCATTACTGTCAGTAAGGACATATTGAAGGGGAGGGCTTCGAAATTATGGTTTTCTAATGCACCCGGGGGTACGGCAGCACCAGCAGGTAGCAACAAAGGCACGTATAGCCGTTGATAACAGTGTTATCATTATAACCCTCCTAAACTACTACAGGTACGGTAGGCTTCTATGAGATGTCACAATTTTAAATTGAATGCCACGGGTTTACGGTATCGTCAGGCTGACCATTGTAATAGGCAGTTTCTGGGCTACGCCACAAAAAAAAAGTACATGATATATGGGTTTCAGTTAAATAGGCAGCCGCTTTTATTGAATTATCATAGGCCGAATCACATTTCTGTGATATAAAACTTTTTTTCGATGTTAAATATACTGTAGGTACATTGAAAAGTTTACTTATTTCTCTCTGTTACCCTATCACCGTTCACGCTCTTTCGCACAATAAACTTGACTACATAATTCAACTGCGTAATAAAATAGCTTAACAGGACCACACCTTAACTAATGACACTGTCTGGAAAAGCAAAATGCTTCATTGATTTCGATGGCAAGTCCATTGAAAACGCGGAAAAATGAAATGAAGACTCTTACGTCAGTCTCCTTTACGACTTAACGCAGATCACACAGCACTTATTGGAAATAAAATAAAATACAATGTATTTACTTTACACTATTAAGAGTTTACAGCCCGTAGGAAAGTGGCAGCCCGAAATTTAATACTTTTTATTTTTTATTTTATGAACTAAGCATGATATTAAAGATTTGGCTCATCAAAGTTGTAGAAGACTACTTCATGCATCATATAATAAGGTATTTTTAGTTTTCGAAATTGTAGTTTTTTTTATAAAATCGATTATACGTGAAAAGTTATTGTTTATAAAATATTTGCATATTTGCAAAAACTACAATTTCGAAAATTAAAAATATCTTATAATATGATGCATGAAGTAGTCTTCTACAACTTTGATGAGCCAAATCTTTAATAACATACTTAGTTAATTAAATAAAAAGTATTAAATTTCGGGCTGGCAATTTCCTACGGGCTGTACACTATTAAGCTTGATAAGGGAAACTAGGCGTGCCGAAATACAAATAACCGATGTACCTTGTATAGTGCATTTCAACATATGCATTAAAATAAGGACAAGTTAATGATTAATTGTGATCCCTTAATATGAGAGATAAGATAAAACTGAGAAAATTTACTTCGATAATGCAGGAATTATCACATATCATACATAATATTGAAAGCCTTTAAGCCTCTAAACCGAGGATTAAAACGATGAATTTGGGCTTAAGCTTCAAATCCCACATCTCCAGGACGAACTAACCACAAGGGGTCTTTTAAGAATTTCATGCAATTAACATCCGAACACTGACTAATGAAGGAATGCCTATGACACATTTAAAACATCATGACGTCGCATTCTTCACTCTTATTTGTAGAAACAAAAAGAAAATAGCCCAATGGAAAAAGGAGAACATTAAAACTACTGCATGTACATATGGTTAGTCTATTATTTCCATCATGTCAAACAGTAGTGTATTGTTCACAGTGGATTTGTTAGAGGAAGACGTGTAAAATGTACCATCAATCAAACATCCTCAGTTCCTGAGGGCACCAAATAAAAATGATCAAGTTGCGAGCAAAGACGATGAGGCGTACCACCGACAAATTGCATTTGAAATCAGGCCAAAAGTTTTAAACACGTGCCTTCACAATTGCTTACAAATAACAATCAATAATATCATGATTTTAAATCATTATAGCATACAGTAGATCAGTATTAATTAAGCAAGTCAGTTATTGATTGATATTGTACCACTACCACCGCCTACCGACATCCTATGCAAAACCTTACGATGAGACACTCATAAAACTCTAGGACAAATTTCGTTTATGGAAAAACAAATTTTTAAAAACTTTTGTTCGAAATTATTAAAAAAGAAAACAATGTAACAAATTCCAGGCAATGAGGCGTTTCTTATCATGGTGAGACTGAGCGTTAATGACACCTTGTTTCTAGCATAATTATAGGAACACATTTGTGAATAAATTGGGCATTGGTGTCAAAACTCTAAAATGCAGTCGTATTTTTTTTAAGAGTTGACTGTATTATTGCAGCTTCGCAGTAATATCTTGGATGACGATTATAATTTAAATTAGTGTGATAGTAGTCTAGAGAAAATTGAATTACAGATAGTATGATAATAATCTTAGTAATTTTTAAATAGTTATCATAACGGAAGAATGAATCCAGCATTATCGGTGGATATATGGAAATATGGGAGAGAAGACTATCACGACTTCACCAATTCTGGAAGCGGGCCAAAACTCAGTGTTTATTAACGCTAAACCTTTCCGATTCCCCTGCTCACCCTTTTTGGCGAGAGGCTCTATGAATAATAAAAATTCTGTTCCAGTGATAACGTTCGCAGGAGATGCAAAAAGGTTTACCCAGCAAATATTGATAAAACTGTGGCACTCGTAATTTTTTAAGCTGTACACCAGTAAATTATATCATATTAAATCATAATCAGCGACCAATTTTTAAACATAATCTTTTATTACGGTAGTGGGGAGAAATGCAACTAAGCCGCAATCCAGAAAAAAAATGTATCTCACTGATTATTACAGTAACCGCAACAATTAACTAAACTAAGTAAAACGGACAAATCGTAATCATCAATTTTTCACCTCTAAAAATGAATGATTAACACGGTTTCGTTACAATTATCATACGTAGCGTTTCATTCTCACCACGCAAGGTTCCCTGTTTCCCACGTGCAAAAATACAAGGCTTACCATTGTGCTCTGCAGTCATTTTCCATGAAAGATTTCGTACAACAAAGCGGTGTTACGTACATTTTCCAAAATGACAATGTTGAATAGGCGCTTAATGGCGGTTACCGGGTTCAAGAGTAAAAAACAATGCATGCAGATAACAAATATAACATCAAAACTAATAGAACCGTTCTCAGGCTTTATTTATCTCATTTGAAAATGGACAAAACAAACGGTTGTGCATATAATGTATTTATAAGTGTGATTAAATTAAATTAATAATAAAAACATGATAAACACAATAATAATTAAATTGATTTAAATAAAAGAACAGGTCCGAGTCTACTCGAACATGCTTTCCAATTTATCAAAATTAGTAGATAGCGAAAATGAGTAATTTCATGGTAAATAATTTTCCTATGGTTAAATTTCCGATACCTCGAGGGGGGGGGGGGGGGGGGGTTGTCCACCTGACGTCACTGGAGGTGAGGTAAATTCTAGATAGGTCAGACCAACACATTACCACACAGCAATACTGGCAGGGCACGCAATGCATTTGAACGTGAATTGTCTATCATTTTTTCAAAAAAAACTTTTTTTTTTACAAAACCAAATGCTTTTCTGAGAAAGTCCGGTTTCGTTACTCAATTTAACACCTAAAACATGCCTGAAGGTAGAAACCATCGATAGAAAGGTTTCGCAGAAAAATTATTTTTTAGTCATTTTTCATTAAAATTTAGTTATTTTTAATTTTTTACCCCCAGAAGCAACCTATCAAGGGGCAAGCGACCCCCCGCATTTTGTTAACATTAATAACGACTACAATATATGTGAATTTAAAAGAAATCGTTGGAGCCGTTTTTGAGAAATAATTTTTTTAGACGTTTTTTTTAGTTTTTTGAGAATAAAACCCCCCCAAATTAAGTTAGCCCCAAATAAAAAAAATTGTTCCGAGATATGATTTTTGTAAACCTACATGCAAAATTTCATCAAAATCGACCGAGTAGTTTGCCCGGAAATCGACGCACAGACAGACAGACATACAGAGCGACAGACAGACATTTCGTAGAAACCACTTTTTTGGGTTCCTGGGACCTCAAAACGTGTAAATCCGTTGAAATCTCGGAATCGAAAATTTCGACCATCACAAAGCTTTCCTTATACTACGTATAAATTGGAAAGCAAAAACTACTAAAATAAAATGCATACAGTATCAAAGATAAGCTTTTCGTCACTATAACCATTTTGGAAAAAGCCCATATGGGGTTGAAGTTCGGTCCCAAATGATTCGAAAAATATAAGTTCTGTACTTTAAATCCAATAAACCTCGATAATTATTTAACATTTTTCATTAAGTTATATAAATGAAAATCAAGCACAGTATACTGTATGCATTTCTTTCCCTAAAAGCAAAAGAGTGGCGTTTCATGTGATTGACAACGCCTAAAGACATAATCTGTTATTAGAGCATTGTCTGGCAGTAATGGGAGGAGGGGATACAGTTCCATTTGACTGGCTCTGCCCTTGAGGGCGCGGGGAGTTTTCCCCTACAATTTCACCCAAAAGTTCAAGATAAAGCGAGAATTTTAGGGTTAGAAAAAATTAAGTTCACACTAAATTATGTAATTATTTTTGCTAAGAAATGAGTAAGTTTGAGTAAAAAGTATCAATTTGTCATGTAATTAACACACATCGCCCATACGAATGAATACAGTATGAACACCGCCTATCATTCAAGCAAAACCAAGACTTATAATTGAACAAATGGTTACGTACAAAATCTAAACTTACTATTTTTTTTTTTTCATCACAGATTCCAGTTTGATTTTTTCCTGTAAGTGTGTCCAGGGCCCCATGACTCAACAATCTTGGTATCGAACGTTTCTAGCTATTGACAGATTGGGAAATCTTATGATATGGGTCATGGAGAGGTAATTTTGACTGTTATAAGCCATTGAATCATACCGTACTTATATCAGCAAAGTAGGCTTACTTTAGCTTCATTGGGGGAAAGTTACTAGGCTAGGTAAAAGTTTAAGTGTATTAATAAGCACTTTTCCCTTACAACCATTGAGAGTGCCAATTGACAATATGTAAAGCAAAGTGTTAAAAGTTTTTAAAAAATCACATAATTAAGCGGGTTGGCTTTGAGTTTGAACTAATGGAATGATATTGGGTTCGTTTGCTTTCAATATTTTCTCGTGGAATATCAGCTAACTTTTTTTAGAACTAAGAAGTAAAAGCAACGGGTGTTCTTGGTGTATCCAATCAGAAAGTAATATGGGTACGGCATTAGAAACAGTTTCTGCACCAAATAGATTGAAGATAATGAATGATAATACAGGTAGTAAATTGTCAAGAGAAGCCTATGATGTGCACGATCACCGTGACGGGCGTTTTCTTTCTCGCGTCTAGCTAAGTCACGAAAATAATTACACTTACTATGCTAACCATTACACTCGCATTTCACAAATCTGAAAAAAGTATGAAGGCATCACTTAATTTCTTCTTACGGGAGTTTAGCCGGTGAACCGTGATAACGGCATCAGATGGTAGTTGATTTTATGGTGACTTTTTTACCAAAATAGAACAGTAGCCGTATATAAACAAAGTGCGACACTGTCTACACTTGATAAATACGATTACGGTGTCGCTCTATGTTTATACAAGACTATAGTATTGTCCTATTTCGGTCGGAGAGCCACAAGTCGGACGTACACAATTTTGCCTTCACAAGGAAATCAATTAGTTATTTGAGGAGTAGGCGTATTGAAGAAGCTGCCTAAGAAAATCGGGCGACTGGTATAGCTCTAATCAGGCACTTTATTTTAATTTTATAAGTCAGAGTATCAAGAGTTTGCAAATTACAGCTACTCCATTTCGAAACTGGCCATTAGTTGCTCGCCTACTTCTTGTACAAACAATTATGTTGTTAAGGCGGGTATTCCACATACGTACATCGTCAATGAAAATTATGAAATTGAAGGACATTTCAAATTTTCATTGATGGCGCCCATTCCACATGTTTTTTCAAAAATTGACAATTTTCTATTGAAACGTATGCGCCAAATTTTTGAAATTTGTTTGCATTTGTTTCTTGAAATTGTATTTGTTTTCTTCGTCGCCTTATTATTTAAACCTTATTACAATTTTTACACAGAAATGCGTTCTTTTTAAAGAAATCAATTAAAATAGTTGTACTTGTCATATCCCATGACGCCATTTTTTAATTTTAGTTTGTTTGTTTGTGATTTTACTCTATGATCAATTGATCATTGATCAATTTTAACAATGGCATAGAGTAAAATTGAAATGTCCTTCAATTTCATAATTTTCATTGACGATGTACGTATGTGGAACACCCGCCTAATTATTAATTATATCCTATACAATAACTTACTAGCCCATAACAAAGAAACTAAAACTATTGACCTTGTCTACATTAAAGCACAAGAAAATTGAAAAATTAAGGAAAAAGGAGCAGAGGTTCCCAACCTTTGGTACGCGGAAGGTTCCCTGGTACGCTGCAAATCTTAAGAAATTATATTTATGTGAAAGGGGATTCTCTGAACTGCTGTACACAAAAAACAAATATCGGAGCAGACTATCGGTTTAAGAAGACTTTAGGGTGAAAATGTCTTCATTTGACTCCCTGCAAAAGACAATAGCAGAGCTCTCACTAGTGCCTGGTGCAGTTACATATTAGTACATTAATGTATTAAGTTTATTAAATGTTAATATGACTCAGAAAGGTTGATTCAAAATTGTGGTACGCGGTGATTTTTGAAACTCTTCAGGTGGTACACGGGAACCGAAAGGTTCTCTGCGTTAGAGAGGAACATCAAACAAAAGGAAATTACAGAGTTCTGCAAGAGATGTGTTTTACCCAGCTAGCGCGAGATCGTACACAAAGCACATGAAGTTAGATTATACGAAGATCCCCGGGGCGTTAGCTATCGCTGAGAATACGTAATGCACACAAGCACTGGAGGGGCCGGTAACATTAATCGCACCCGCACACATCTTGAGTACACAAATAATCGCCAGTACGAAAGTAAGAGAAGATAAATTCCTAGTAAATAATGCAAGAAACATTTTCCATTCATATTGGCCTTTTATCCATAATAAAACTTTTGTCTTGTGACTTCAGACTCAACAAATAACGAAACTTGTGCAGTTCTCTAAGTTGCTAGAAGGATGGATTCAAAAAGGACTTGCTTGGCTCCAGTCTCTGGCTGGGAGAAAGGTATGGCGGTGGGAGGAGGGCAACGACCCTGTCACTCCCGCCCCTTCCCTTCCTTTTCTCGTAGATTCAGATCGAAGACATTTACATTGATGTCTTTTGTGGGCAGGGGGGGGGGACTCTATTTGCACACTGTCACTCGATTTCTGGAAGAGACTGTAAATGTAACACTGTTTGTCTAACAAATCCACGGATTTAATCATCAAATTTATTACTTTGCTTTGTCCTCTAAGAAGATACGAAAATACCTCAGACATGACAATAGACTGTAGAGCAATTCAAAGTGTACGCTATGTTCGCCCAATGGCACGTTCACTTTCCGATACCAACAGACAAGCCTTGTTAAAAAAAAAAAAAAAGTATGGAATATGGATTTCAATATTCAGACAATTCATAACGACACACGGCAATTATAAGGCATAACAAAAGTCACTCATCATTACGTTTGTGATGAAAAAATTAAAATTTCGGCAACCGGTGCTGCCTGTGTTGGATATCTTACCAACAATTTGATTGATTGTCGGTTGTCGATTTTAAGTGCAAATAGCGGATAATCAACTTAGGCCATTAACAAATTGTAAACTACCTACTTATTTTATAGCAATACAATTTTTCCTATCGGATGGGCCAAGGGGTGACTAGAATTGCACCATTTTAAACTTGTTTTTCATTTCCATATACTACAAGTACATGTGAATCACGGGGTCTGCAATCTTTCATCCGTTGAAACTGGTATTACTTACTTATTAATTGCCATATTGCCATTACTATTGTATTACAACCCCACTTCCCCATTTAACTTCTCATTTAATCTTACCTGAAACAAAATAAAAATAAAAATTAACATACATTATAATACAGTAGGAGGCTTAGAATAGACTCGCAGCATTCGCCATTCAGGGTGGACCGTACATGGAAATTACACAGTGAAATGGAAGCCACTGATCATTACATATGTGATAATTAATTTTTACATCTATAACGGTCAGTGTCGGAAAATAAGGAGAATCTTCACATTTTTATAACACATAATAATCAATCAAATTTAAAAAATTAAATTAACAAGGTAAAGTCTGATGACTACCAGTATTGCCCAATCTTTCCTGAAATTGTTTATAGGCTTGCACTAGACCGTTAGACTGATGAATCAATCAACAATATAATGCCGCTGTGGCAGGACAACGCATATAAATAAAAATATATAAATTACTGTTAGGGACAAAAAGCCTAAGAAGCCATTCATAGTAGAATGTCTAGTGTCTACATCACTTCCTGACCTGTTTCACTGCAGGTAGTAACATCATACCTCCTGGAGAAACGGTGTGCGCCAAGTAGAGCATGTCTAACAAAGCCCCCACAGCTCTGCCTCAAGATATCAGCCAATTAATGAGTACCTACCTACTCAGCATTATCTTCAGTGACAAAGAAAGCAGACGATATGGCGCCCTATTTACTCCCCCAATCTCAGCACCTACACTATCTATCGTGTATTCATCCATCAAAGATAGACAGCAGGGTCCTTCTGCCCTAATAATAAGCTATATGGTTGTTATTAGTGGTGTCACACAGGGACTGAGGGACAACATACTACAGTAAAACTCAGCATTTTGCGAAATGGTCCGAACCAAAAGTGAAAATACTACCCAGGTTGCCCCCTAAGGCAATACTGAGCTTATATTTTGGCGTCATATATTCTACTTTATAATCGTTAGGCAGAGCCTACTACACTCATTATTTGTCCAACACAAGCCTACCAGACAGATAAAGTACCCAGCAATTCTTCGCCTGATGTGATGTGATGCTCCTATCCGCAGGGGTTTTACATTCAACAATTGGGAGAGGGTTCCACTACACAACTAAAAGCAAAAATACAGAAAATGGACCGACAATCTTCCACTGTGTATTTAAGCTAAAACGACGCTTTGTATAAGCGTCAAATATTTGCCATTATTGTGCACAAGACAAAAGACATTCTATAAAAACTCCGTCGGGAAATAACCAGCCAATTCCCAAGACTTTTCCCGCAAATTGCGAATTGGCAGAAAGGGACACTACGGCAGTAAAACGAAGAATCAAGCAAGGACGGCAATGAGGGAGATTGGGAGAATTTTTACTGCCCCGTGATGACGTCAAAGTCTGTGAGATACACTGGAGTATACCCGCTGACAAAACTGTTAGTAAGCAAAAACCCCAACAAAAACATCACGGGCAAAGTTGAGATTACAGTTTTTTATCTCGAAAGTTTTCAATACCTGAGATATTAATTTAAAATAAGCAGTTGCAAGTTCTGTTTGAGTCCATAATATTGCTGCTAGCCAATCTTTGAGATTGAGACCTCAGGAGAAGACATTGGCACAGGTTGACAAGGCAAGCCATAAAAAGCATTTAACGTAGAGTTCTGTCTCTCACACATTTATGTACGTAAATACAGTCCCGCATGTAACTACCACATGGTGGTTTTATTTCAGTCTTGTCAAATCACAGTGAAAGTTACAAATAAACTATTAACAAACTGTGTTTTGAGTGGGATGTGTAATTAAGAGAACGACTAAAGAAACCATTAAAGAAATTATCAAGGGGGAACGATAGCAGGAATCAGTGAAAATTACCTGACTACCTACGCAATTACCGAATAACTTGGCTGTTGGTGTAATATGGGAGAGTAACCAACGTGCTACATGCGAAATATAGTTACAACCGACATGAGAATGCTACACTCAACGGTTTACAGTATAATAAACTGACCATTCGATAATACATACATACATACAATATAATTATAACATTATTGGAATTAGGTCTGCACTCCACCAATACGACAGTTTCAAACTGGTTTCCTTCCTATTTATAGTTTATGACAAATCAAAAACTTTGAAAACTACACATAGTTAGTATTAAATGATATGACACGAAAAACTTGAAGGAAACGGGATTCGCATACTATCGGCCTTTATCGGCGACTACCGAGTGAACCACTCCATCATCCTCACCCAATTGTTATTTTTTCCTAAATCGTATTTTGTGAATTCAGATTTTTTTTATATATATATTATGTTAAAACACGAATAACATTCATACTATAGTCTGCCAGACCTCACCTCATCCTGAAGCTTGATATTCAATGTTTCGCTAGCCTACTATATTGAACACTTTAGGTGACATGATACAACTATAGCATATACTACAGATATTAATAATTTTAATGGTTATTATTAATATTTGTTCTAAATTATATTTCCTTAAAACACGAATAACATCCATACTATAGTCTGCCAGACCTCACCTCATCCTGAAGCTTGATATTCAATGTTTCGCTAGTCTACTATATTGAACACTTTAGGTGGCATGATACAACTATAGCATATACTACAGATATTAATAATTTTAATGGTTATTATTAATATTTGTTCTAAATTATATTTCCTTTAAACACGAATAACATTCATATTATGGTCTGACAGACCTCACCTCATCCGGAAGCTTGATATTCAAAAATACTTCGGTGGTCTACTCAATTCAACACTTTCGGTAAAGTGTGGTACAATAAATAACATTTATTTATATAACATTACCTTCTTCCAACCATTCGCCCCGCGTTTGTATAGTATTTCAGACAGTGGCGCATGAATAAGATATTTTCGGAGGGGCCTCTAGCTATCAACTTTTCGCCGCTTGCCGAGGACCGAGAGGACGTTTAATTCTACCATCCAAAATTCGCTTACCCATCATGGCTGACCCGAACATCTCTTAGTT
Organism: Psococerastis gibbosa; assembly: GCA_963971405.1. NCBI lineage: Eukaryota > Metazoa > Arthropoda > Insecta > Psocodea > Psocidae > Psococerastis > Psococerastis gibbosa. Next base: position 23,488,898 of record OZ020488.1, on the reverse strand, counting down.
TTGGCCAATTATGCATTACAACAACTCACATTACTTAATTTCGTCTTACATTTTCTCATTGCGGGGGGGGGGGGGGCATATATTATACGCCACTGATTTGAGATGTCTAATCTTCGTTGGAGTTTAGTTGACACTGGGTAAGTGGCTGAGTGTGTCAATTTGTTAGGTAAACAAACATATTGTGTACACCCGGTGATGTTCAACCGTAGTCGTATCTCAACAACCTTGTTAACCCTTCTTTCTCTTTGTTTTCGACATTCCTCGGATACTTTCTCCTAAATGGATAGGTTTCTAGTTATTGCCAGGTAAAAAAAATATCCTCCATTTTATTCCAAATGCAGCTGTATCATCTGGCTGGGGGCTGGGCTGGGCTGCAGTAAGGATTTCTTTGCTATTTAGCTGATGCCATGGATGATGGAGTATCAAAAAATGGTGCACCGCTATATAGAGTATGGAAGCATGGTATGAAAAAGCAATGAAACTTATATTTTACACATTATTGTATAGGAACAAATGGTACACTGCTATAGAGTATAGAAGCATGGTATGAAAAAGCAATGAAACGAACATTTTACACATTATTGTATCGGAATAGTTATAGTGTTTGTTGTTTGTCCGAAATTTCCTGGGCATATATTTTGAGTAAAAGTAACTACATTGCAGGCCATCGCCCATAGCTTGAAGTATATCCCAAATGGCGTAAGATGTCCCCAAAGATCCCATTCGTCTTCTTACAATTCTTTTGCAATTACGAGCCTGTTAAATTTATAGGAAAAATAATTAATCGTTTGTACCTTTTGTATCAGGGTTTAAATAAATGAAAAAATATTACTATTATCGCCATTACGCATTATAACACCATACAATATAAATTATATCATTAAAAAGGGCTGGTTATTTAAAAAATAATAATAATAATAATAATAATAAAAGAAAATAAAAACCTTTAAGAAATCGTTTTTTTAAACCAAAAGGTTGCCACTGGAATATTATACACACACAATGTAAAGAATCGTAAAAATATCTTCAGTTATCAGTTTACGTTACTGTTGAGTGAGGCCAGTGAGGGTACATTTTGGGTCAGACCAGGTGCGCGGCCTCAGGCAGTAACAATGAGCCTTCCAAGGGCACCACAGATGTCTCTCGCGCTCCACTGCCAAGGTCGATCTCCAATATCTCAACTCTGAAGAGACGCTAGACAAAAACAAACTGCACACCAACAACCTATCACAAGTCACAACCCTGTGGGTGGCAAGGATAGGGAATAAACCGATACATTTTAATCGCAAACGGAGGTCCCGGCCCCTTTCCATTTTTGTTTTCCAATTTATACGTAGTATAAGGAAACCTTTGTGACGGTCGAAATTTTCGATTCCGAGATTTCAACGGAATTACACGTTTTAAGGTCCCAGGAACCCAAAGAAGTGGTTTTTACGAAATGTTTGTCAGTCCGTCGATTTTCGGACAAACTACTCGGTCGATTTTGATGAAATTCGGCATGTAGATTCACAAAAATCATACATCAGGACCACTTTATTTTTATTTTGGGCTAACTCAATTTGGGGTGTTTTTATTCTCAAAAAACTTCAAAAAAAACGTCTAAAAAAATTATTTCCCAAAAACGGCTCCAACGATTTCTTTTGAATTCACATATATTGTAGTTGTTGTTAATGTTGATAAAATGCGGGGGGTCGCTTGCCCCTTGATAGTTTGCTTCTGGGGGTAAAAAAATAAAAATTAACTAAATTTTAATGAAAAATGACTAAAAAATAATTTTTCTTCGAAAACCTTTCTATCGATGATTTCTACCTTCAGGCATGTTTTAGGTGTTAAATTGAGTAACGAAACTGGACATGTTGCTTTCCCAAAAAACTATTTAGTTTTGCACAAAAAATTATTTTTTGAAAAAATGATAGAAATTTCGCGCTCAAATGCATTGCGCGCCCTGCCATTATTGCTGTGTGGTAATTTGTTGGTCTGACCTATCTAGAATTTACCTCACCTCCAGTGATGTCAGCTGGACAATGCCCCCACCCCCCCCACCCCCCGAGATGCCCGAAATTTAACTATATGAAAATTATTTACCATGAGATTACTCATTTTCTCTAGCTACTACTTGATAAATTGGAAAGCATGTTCGAGTAAACTCGGACCGGTTCTTTGCTCTAGGTCAAATCTCTCACAATATTGTATCGATCGTATATGATGTGTCAAAAACTAAATAACATTGTCGTCTACGCTTTGATGTACATCATGTAATTATTATCGTAATCATTAAGTAGTATTAATATCTACCTATCTATCTATCTATCTATCTACCTGCCCCCTCAAAAATTCCGGAAGAGTTCTCAACCTGGCGACAGCCGTGATGACTTGTCGTGGGGAGAAGGGGAAACATTAATCACAGTTAAATCACTACATAAGCATATGTATTTTATTGCATAACAAGCGACTGTACCTCACCTCGCGTAGTCTCCTAACATGCGAACAATATAACATAAAAGTACCTTCTTATCATACATAAAAAGAAATTATTTACACTAAATGTAAAATAATCTATTTTATTGTATGTACTCCACATTATACATAAAAAATAACAAATCCCTATAGCCTATTGAAAATTACTTTTTATCCTTTCGGTTTCTTTTCATAATTTGATTTGACTTGCAGGATGTTGCGTCTCTATAGTTTCCTGATTACTGTCTAGTGTCTACTATATAAACCGTATGTAACTAATATAAGTAAAACAAAATTGTACCGTGAAGGAATTTAAAATGCACAAAAATTTCTAAATAAAATTTCTGTTTGCAAATAAATGTTTGTTCATTTATTTTATATCTGCTCTAGTCTTCGAGACATGCATTAGTCCAAGTCAAATTATGCAAAGCACAGCTAAAATTAATGTACTCTAATCCAGACGATTAGACGTAATAAACGCGTCCCAACGGCGCGGAGGCAATGCCATAAATTGAGTATGTTGCACTAAATACGAATTACTCTCCAAGACGTAGAGAATCATGGGCGGCGCACGATAGACAAGACTGTTATAGGATGCAGGCTAAGTGCAGTGCCGTAGGACAGGGCAACCTTGAAATTCCAGGTCCAGGCGAGGTCAGTGACACTGATACATCTCTCCAGCCCGCCCATGCCCGCCCGGTTCCTCTCTCATTTTATATTATCTCCAGGGGTCAGGTCTCTGGAGTAGACAAGTATTCCCCAACAACAGAGACAATCCAGGCTAACATACTGAGAGTCAACACCGACTATCTGGGGAAAAATGATCTACGGACGCGAGTAACTCGCCGAATCGGCCCCGACACAATGGTTAGTGAACGGCGGGAAATTACTGAGTACTGAGAGTACTCAATCTCAACTCCAATAATAGGGGACGCTTCTCGGGCTATGGTTACCGGGCGTCCTAGATTAGTGTGCTGGTTTTGCGTGTTAGCTTGCAGGTTAGCTTGCTGGATCGCTGATTACACAAGAATCTATGATTGCCGCACCTTGTCGCTGGTGCCCGAGCTTGAGTCCAACACTGAGCCAGGCTGAGCCGGCCTGGTGTAGGGCGACTAAGAAGGTAACCGGTGATCGGGTCCACCTAAAAAACCTGCGCCCACATCCCTCCCCGTGTGGGTGAGACGGAGACCTGAACTGCGAAAGAGACGCTGGAGGTTGAGGAGAAATCCACCTGCGGGTGGACGTACACAACACACCTCTTTGCCCTCTGGAAGGTTCAGGTGAGCCGCGGTCAGAGCTGGCAACTTTGATCCAGGGGAAACACCTATAGTATAGGAGATGCAAGTGTCGGAGGCACGAGTAGGCATACTGAAAGTGGAACCGACAGCTATAGTTGTTCGCTATAGCTGCACGGGTCCATCGTAGGGACGGCTGAACCGTGTCACTGGGGCTGAGGAGTCATCGGATCGCGGGAGGGCCATAGGCCTGGCCTGATGTGCCTCACCGAGGATGGTGAGAACGCAACCGGTACCCGATATGGAGGTAAAAACTCCTGAAGAATTCATGGATACTAAATCTTTTGAAACTCCCAAATTGCAGCTGAAAGGAGAAGCTCCAACGGAGCAGAACTCCGACCAGCAGGCGCAAGAAAAATCCCTCCTCTTAAGTGGTGCAGCTCCTATGGAGCAGGAATCCACTCAACAGGAGGTATTATCCCAAAACCCTAGTGGTGGAGCTCCAATGGAGCAGGACGCCACTAAACAGGTTCCCCAGCCAGACGGCGTAGCTCCACTGGAGCAGGAGTCCGGAAAGCTGGAGAACCCACTGCGGACAGCCCAATCGGAGCAGAGTTCCGCAGGAAGCTCACACACGCTCCCATCTACAGAAGGAGCGTGGATCAAAGTCTCGAAATCCTTGGACCGCCTGAAGTTAACTGCAAAGCGCAGGACTCCTGAATGGTACAAGGAAAGGAGAGAAAAAACGATGGCGAGGAAAATGGCGGAAGGCACCTGGACGGAGGAACCTCCAAAAAGAGTGCCAAAACCAGGAACCAAGCCCCAAACCACCGCCAGCAATGACGGAGTAAAAACTCCCCTCGCTGCTAGTGCTAAACGATCCAGGTCGGAGAACAGCACTCCGAGCAGTACAGGGACCCAACCTCAGAGTAAGAGACTATACCACGGCTCTGCGGCAGGAGAACCTAGTCAGCAGACGCAACCGAAACAGCCTCAGGATCCATCACTGTCGTTAACTCTTGCCGAAAGAGCAGCGATAGTGAAAATGGCTGTCTGTACTCAGTCGTATCCGTTAGAAGGATTCACTGAGGAAGACTTCACCATGTTGAAGGAAGGGCTACTTCCTAAGATGAAGATGTTACCCTCTGGACACTACCCCAAAATCAGAGACTGCAGACTTGAAGCGTCGGCGGCTGTTTTTACCTGCGCAAACCAAGAGAGCAGAATCTGGCTGGAAGAGGTAGTGGCTAGTATAAAATCCTGGAAAAATGGCAGCGGTCTCAGGTGTGAAGAGGCCAAGAAGGTAATAAACTTGGAAAAGATTATTATCAGGCTGCCACCAGAATACAGACATACCAAAGTGGACAGAAGTCCGGATGGTGTGCTGACCATCATCGAAAAAATAAATGAACTCAGTACTGAAGGATGGAGAGTACTGAATGTCTCTACAGAGGACAATGGTCAGAAGACAGTATGTCTTCTGATCTCTGAAAAAGATCTGAAACTGCTCAAAGAGAGGAACCTGACTGTGTTCATAGGATTTGGGCAGGTTCAGATCAAAGTCCTGAGTAAGAGACCAGTTGGAGCTAAAGCTGAAGAACCTGAAAATCCTCCAGATAAACCTCCAGCACAAGAAGTTAGCCTCAGCTAACTTAATTAGCAAACTACAAGCCGGAGACTATGACGTGGTTCTAATACAAGAACCATGGGTGGTAAACGGCAGAGTAGTTGGACTCAACAACACGTGGGGCAGCATCCTATACGACACAGGTTGTACGAAGGAGAAACCCCCTCGAACGTGTATCCTTGTTAAGAAAAAGGTAAACTATTTATTACTTCAAGAACACTTAACAAGAGACCTCGTATCAATTCAATTAAAACTGAAAAATGGCGAGCTAATAGTAGGTACCGCCTACTTTCCATACGACTCAGCAGACCCTCCACCATCATCAGAGACAGATCGATTGGTTCAGGCAGCGAGACGGAAAAACTCAAACCTAGTGCTCGGAATTGACGCCAACTCACACCACACCACCTGGGGGAGCACTGACTGCAATAGCCGAGGTGAGTACTTATTAGAATACATAGCAGCTAATGACCTAATCACTGTAAACGAAGGCAGTAAACCGACTTTTATTACAGCAGTTCGAAGAGAAGTCATTGACGTCACAGTATGCAATGTAAAAATGTCAGCATGCATAAGAAACTGGAAGGTATTGGATGAGCCATCTATGGCAGATCACCAATACATCAGTTTTGAAGTAAAGCTGGAAAGAACGGAACAGGTAACATGTTACCGTAACCCTAATAAAACTGATTGGTCTCGTTACAGGAGCGACCTAAGGCAACTTCTATCGACAGGACCAAATCAACCTAGATCACAGGATGAACTGGACGAGACAGCTGAATATATTCAGCAGGCGATCCTTACATCCTATGAAAATAATTGCCCTCAGACCACCAAAAAGGCAAGTAGTAAAAACCATTGGTGGAATGAAAAACTAAGGAGAATGAAGGATAAAGTCCGGAAGCAATTTGCCAAGGCAAAGAGAAGCAACCAATGGGACAGTTATCACAAACTCCTAACCGAATACCACACTGCAATAAGAAAGGCGAAGAGAATGACGTGGAGAAAAAACTGTCTAGCTGTAGAGTCAACAGCAGAGACGGCCCGACTTCGCAAAATTCTCCAAGCCCCACATTGCAACCCTGTAGGCACTTTAAGAAAACCTGACCATACCTTTACCACTAGTGGTAAGGAAACCCTGGAAACTCTAATTGAATTCCACTTTCCAGACTCGGTGCCTGATCTCGCTAATCCAACTACTCAAATCGAGAGAGTAAGACGACATGACTGGAATTATGCGAAAAGCATAATAACCTTTCATAGCGTCAGATGGGCGATCACCTCATTCCAGCCGAATAAGGCCCCAGGACCGGACAAAATATTCCCGAGGCAGTTGCAAGAGGGCCTGGAAATTTTGACACCGATCCTAACAACATTATTCACAGCCAGCTTGGCAGTTGGATATGTACCTAAAGCATGGACAAAGGCGAATGTGGTATTTATACCAAAACCTGGCAAAGAGACTTATACTTTAGCTAGTTCGTACCGTCCTATATGCCTTAGTTCCTTCCTCCTAAAGGCGCTAGAGAAAATCCTAGATAAAGAAATTAGAAGGAAACTAAAAGAGGAAAACTCCCTCCATGAAAATCAATTTGCCTTCAGGCCGGGCAGGTCAACTGAAACAGCATTACATATGCTAGTTAGCAAACTGGAGCAAAGCCTGGAGAACAAAGAGATTGCACTATGCACCTTTCTAGATGTTGAAGGTGCTTTCAATAACACCACCTACGAGTCTATGCTTACAACGGTAAAAGTAGCTGGAGTTAAAAACACAGTCTGCAGATGGCTATCGCACATGCTTCATAGCAGACTCATAACTGCAACATTATTTCAGGAAACAGTTGAGATGAGAGCCACCAGGGGCTGTGCGCAGGGTGGAGTCACCTCACCACTGCTGTGGTGCCTGGTGGTAAATCGACTGCTGTACAACCTGAATAATGCAGGAATCTATGCACAAGGATATGCTGATGACATTGTCCTAGTTGTGCAAGGCTCTCTCCCCTCTACCATTATCCAGCTGACACAAGCGGCACTAAAAAAGGTAGAGAACTGGTGTCTGGAAGAAAAACTTAGGGTGAATCCAGACAAAACAAAACTTGTCCTCTACACCCGCAGACGTGGGGTAACGCAGGAACAACCGCCCAAACTATTTGGGACTCCCCTCTCCTGGTCGAGTGAGGCCAAGTATCTGGGAGTCACCCTTGACAAAACACTTACCTGGAACACTCACCTGGAGAATAAAATAACACAGTCAAAGAACTGCCTATTTGCATGCAGACGAGCTGTGGGCAAAACATGGGGCCTAAACCCAAAAATAACTATGTGGCTCTACACAGCAGTTATTAGGCCTATCATAACATATGCAGCTGTAATATGGTGGACGAAAGTCAACCAATGCACTGCAAAACGCAGGTTAGACAGTGTGCAGAGACTGGCATGCATTTGCATAACTGGAGCCATGTCTAGCACACCCACCGATGCTCTAAACACCCTTCTGGACCTTCCAGCACTGAGTGTGTTCATTAAAGGACAAGCCAGAATATCCGCTTATAGACTGGAGCAGACAGGACACTGGAAACATATCCAAAGAGGTCACTCCAAAATAAGCTCACTTATCAATAACAACTTAATGCTAATGCCGTCGGACTTCATCATACCTGAGTTGAACTTCCGACGGTCCTTCCAGACCATAGTCCCCTCCAGGACAGAATGGTCGGAGGAAGGTGTCAAAGTTAAACAGGGAGACATAGTGTTTTACACAGATGGCTCCAAGACTGCCAATGGCACAGGTGCGGGAATAGTCGAGATAAACTCTGACAGATCCACAAGCATAAGCCTAGGAAGACACTGCACAGTCTACCAGGCTGAGGTATGTGCCATATCGCAGTGCGCCCTTGAAAATATAGCGGCAGGGAATTCCAACCGCAACATTTATATTTTCACAGATAGCCAAGCTGCATTGAAAGCACTGGAATCATCTCGTACGAAATCAAAAATCCTACGAGAATGCAAACTCAACCTGCAAAGGCTGGCCAAGCACAACAACGTAACAGTCGCTTGGGTGCCGGGTCATTCAGGCCATGCAGGGAATGAAAAAGCAGACGAACTAGCCCGAAAGGGCTCAGAGACACCCCTGACAGGACCAGAACCAGCATGCGGTATAGCCTACGGAAGCATCCGCACGGAAGTTGGTACATGGGTACAGAAACAAAAACTGGAAGAATGGAGAACCATGCCAGAACATCGCAACTTACAGAAGTTGGGAATAAAACCTAGCAGGAAGACTACCTTAAACCTGTTATCGTTAAAGAGACAGATGATGAGGAAAGTCATTGGTTTGCTGACAGGACATTGCCAACTTCGAGCCCATCTCCACAAGATCGGAATTATACAAGAAAACCGACTGTGCCGATGGTGCGTGATGGAGGATGAAACAGCAGAGCACGTCCTTCTTGAATGTGAGGCGCTGGCACGAAAACGCCTTCAGACCCTGGGCTTCCCAGGAGAAGAAGCGTTAACCATCAGAAACGACCCCATAGGCACCATCAGAAAATTTATTGGACTGGTGGGTGTATCAAAATGGGAAGACTGAGATAACCACGGTGGCAAAAGACCTATTAAAGGTCGACGCCATTCAGGCCGAAAGGCCCCGTGACTTTAAAAAAAAAAAAAAAAAAAAAAAAATAGGGGACGCTTTCAATGTGAACAAAGGGGTTTCCAACAAATTTTTCCAGGGGTGGTTTTGATTCAATATTACCTAGATCGATGCGAGGAGATATTATTAAACATATATATATATATATAAGCATGAGACACTGAAATCGGAACTACTGTATATCCAGAGCCAAATTGTCTTACGAAACACCGGGCATCGTCAACAAACGCTCGGAAAATTTTACCAACAAAGGTAAATCAGCAATGATGAAAACCTCATACATGTCTGTGCTTAAGTTTGCTCACGCTAAACGAATAATTTTCCAGAAGGTGGAGGTTCGAAAATCGAAATGAAAAAAATCCTCTGGACCAGGGTCCACCCAAATCAAATGGGTGGCTGAAATTACAAAGTACAGACTGGGTAGGGGAAACGCGGCTGCCAGCCAAGCTGCTGACCACAGCAACCCAAATAGAGCATAGGATTCTGCACCAGTCCCCAAGCCTAGACCTAGTGGTACTCAACTTGCCGCGCCACAGCGTTTTCGTTTTTACCACTTTCTCGCCTGTAAAACGAACTTAAGTCCTAACCTTACCCTAAAAAATAAATACATAAAATGAATTAAGAAATAAAATAAATATGTATAAATAGAAATATTTTTCAGGACTGACTCAACATTAATACACACACACTTCTATTCTTTACCAACATGTATTCTGATTTTTTTGGTCACACTGAATATACGGTAAATTTTAATTCTGCCTGGGTTTGGATTAATTTCTCATGTAATTAGCCGATAACACGTCATTGTGATTAAAGTCATGAAATTTTCTTTGTTTGGGATGAATTATAAATACCCTATGGTATTATGTATGAAATAGTCTACAACTTGAATAGACCCATGTTTAATAGCCTACGTAGTAAATTAAATAAAAACGGACTTTGAATGCAAATCTAGAAAATGGGAACCAAAGTGATGCAGCTGTGAGCCTGAGAATAGCCAAGCATCGCGTGCGAATTGTAATGAACTCAGTCATTCATTCAGATAATTCCATAATCACTCCCATACAGATTGGCCGTCTGCGACCCCACTATGCATGCACGCACTGTCATCCCGGTTTTATTAGTCATCTTCCATCGAGAAGTTGCCGCGTCCCAATAATGGAACAATCAAGAGATTTTTGGACACCAAGGAAATCGCTAGCTCTCGGGATAGTGGGAGGTGGGGGGGGGGGGGGGGGTGACAGGCCCGTACCCAAGGGGGGGGGTGGCCCCCTAAATTTAATAAAAAATAATAAATAATGTAAGAGTTTTAGTTTTACCTATCATTCATTTAAAAAAAAATTGTACTTCACCCCCCCCAAAATTAAATCCTGGGTACGGGTCGGGGGCGGGGGGGGGGGGGGTTAAGGCACGCGCAAGAAAACAGGGCATGTACAAAGGGTTATAGGTTATTTGCCTTAAAAGAAAATACGGTACACTTATTAAAACGTTAAAAATATGTTATTATTTTTAACCCATCAACTTTCATTTTCTTCATTTTTGATTTTTGCACCTTTATGGGGGGGGGGGGGGGTAGCGGCCCACTACGGCCCCAGCTACCCCTCCCTGCTCAAGCTTGGCGACTCTCCCACAATCTGCATTTTTTTAGTTCACGGGATATATAATCATTGATCGTACAGCCATTGCACAGGTTACATGCCTCAGAAAAAATGCCCCTATGGCCTATACTATTATATGTATACTACAGTAGAATGTAGCCGCGGTCACTAACAATGTTTAGTCACAGTTATGAAAATACTGAAGATTTGTGCACTTCCTACGCCTTCGATAACTGTGGTAGTGACGATCATATTATATTATTATGATTTATGACGCCCACATTTTCGTGTAAGATCGGCTAGAACCTAACAAAATTAAATGTTATGTAGGTATGTAGGTAAGTTACTCGTAACTCTTTTGAGCTGGTTACCACTATCAAAGATGTATTACCGCTGTCCCCATCGCTTAATGCAAAAGAGGGGGGAGGTGTCACATTTCCAGAAAAATCTACGTTTACTATGGCTTCTGGACATGGCTACACGGGCTGTTGTTATTGAGTGTCCTGAGACCATGTCTAACACGATGCAATGGGGTAAATAGCCTCAGAATATAAAGGGAAGATTTTAAATCTTCAGCTATCGCTTGAGGCTATCATCCTCATAGTTTCAAATTGTAGGATACAGGTTGGGTATAGGCTATATCAAAAGCGAGGCTGCCACTTTACAAGAAAAAAGTGTCTAGCCTTCATGAATGAAATGAGTCAGTAGGTTGGCCTTCGGTTTGTAGCTTCCCGTTTGATATTCACTGTCACTGCCATGACGATGACTCATACTGTTATCCAAATGCGAAATGAAAAGCCTAAAAGGGCCCCCGCAGACTGCAGACTTTTTATCGGCCGATAGTTTGGTCGGCTTCTTAATCAGTATGGAGAGGAATGCATATGCGCACACTACAGCGATTCAGTATCGGCCGATAAAAAAGTTTGATGGGCTACCCGATTACATTCAAACTAATCTGTCGGCCGACTGTTTAATCAGGATTGGCGCATACACGCCTGCGCATACATGACGATTGTTTAGTCGGCCGATAGCTAAGTTCTCAGAATCTCTTCTTGATTTTCCTCCTTCGGAGTATGATGAGAGCAATAATTTTTCTGGACAATATTTTCATTGTGCAACCGCTTCAACAGTCAGTTACAAACTAGTTCGAGAATAGTCGGCCGGCTGTTGGATAGTCTGCGCCCTGTTCACCAACCAAACTGTTTAGTTGGCTCGGTGTGCGCACTTTCAGCCCAACCCGACTAAACTATCGGCCGATAAAAAGTCTGCAGTCTGCGGGGGCCCTAATAATTAAATACATAGATAGGATGTAATAATAATGTTGAAAAATAAAATCAGGTGAAATAAGTAGCCAACAAAGCTGCTAAGATTTTCCTGGACATTAAAAGTTCCGAGAGTAAAACAACCTAGTGTCATATACCTGCTATTGATAAGGTATACATATGCACTATGCAGAAGGGGTCTTCAGTGTTGGTGTTATCGAGTTAGATGTGCTATCCAAGTTAACACACAATCGTGAGTGTACCTCGGGGTGAGTTATCATGCTATATCGAAAAATATTCAACAAACAAAGTGGTAGTAGTCAGGACGTTCGTGGCACAATTTTTAAGAAAAGTGGCAGAAGTCTATTTTAGTACCACATTTGTTTATATTTTTTGATAATTTTGGTTATTATATTTTTATGTGTCTGCGGTAATTGCTTGTGATATAATAGATAATACAAATAACTGTTTAAAATACGCGACCAATCGTGAAGGATACGCTCTTGACTGGAGTACAGTAAGTAAAAAACCTAAATAATCTTATAGGACGATCAAGCTTGATTTACAAACTCCTGCAAAATGTCACATTATATTATGCATACTTTAGCCAGTCAGCAAAGTCCATTGAGGAAACCATACGAATAGGCAACAATTAAGATCTGTTTACTTACTTCACTCATGAATGTTACGGAAAGGCTACGATTTGGAAAATATAAGGACGAATATACAGTATATAAAACAAGAGATAAAACAAAAAAATTCTTTACCATACGCACTAATGGCTTTTTAACTAATTGCATAATCTACTTCATTCATTCATTAAACCCTTATCATTAGAGATGTCACCAGTATTCTGTCAATTAGCCATCATTAATCACCTCTTTAAAACATGAGATAACGTTCTTGCAGTAGTTACTACAAATGTAGAAATGAAAAGAACAATTTTAAGAGAATTTATAAATAGCTTTTTTAAACATTTCTTTCTTATTAGGTAGTTCATTTCGGGTAGCAAATAAGCATGTAGGTAAATAAATAAATATGGACTTTTGTTACATTACTAAACCAATCTAGCGGAGTTAGGGCTATAAAGCCCTCTCTTATACTCAAACTAGGAAGGCCCGGGACCGCCTGCTTTACATGCCTGAAAATAGCCCGAAAATGTAGTAAGTGTGGGACTCGAACCAAACAACCTTTCGGGTGAAAGTTGGAGTTTGCAGCACTACTCTACATGCCCTGACAAGGTAGCAAGTGCTGCTCGAGCCACGCCATCAAATTATTTTTTCTTGATTTTGCCAGTGTGACTTAAGTTTTACGCCCGACCCATCAAGCATATAGGTTATAGAATCGAAGCCTTGGAGTGTTAAGTTCACAGGGGGATTGAGCCCCTTGAGAGAATGAAGAACCAGTATAATCCGAGCTGATGGACCGTGGTCGATATGAAAGTGACGGAGCCACGGAGGTAAAACCTTTGAAGTCTACGCAGCGTCACTAAAGATGTCGACCACAGATGTTTACGAAACGTTTGGAAGTTCACTTTCATATCAACCACGGTCCATCAGCCCGGATTATACTGGTTTTTCATACGACTCCGGCAGTGAAAGCATTTGCAGTTACACAATATTAGGCTGTCGTGGTATGAATTTGTCAGTAAATTATTTAGGGGGTGCCCATCGAACTCCCATCTCTTTAAGTTGGGAGGTGCTTGATATGAACAAGTCGACGCCACTATATAATGGGATAGCTGATTTCAACCAGTGGACACAGCCGAGTCAACGTCGAAATGATCTATCCCCCGACCAAGCCATACTTTTTTTATAGGGGAACTATCACTAATTATTAGAGACAGACGGACAGCCATGCGGGCCCGTCATCGACAAGCCACGCGGAGAGCATCAATCAACGGGGTGCATTTTAAATTACCCAGATGGCTCTCCGACGGGTCACTGCCCATAATGACTGGACCCCCAAAATTACAGGCTAAGTATGTGTCAAGAGATGCAATTGGAACCAGACACAGGATGGACCATACTCTTGAGAGCTTTGTCGCTTTCAAATCAGCTTTTTAGAAAATAGTTCAACTAGGAGAATTTATAATTAGGTATTTTACAAACCGTAAGCAGCCACAACAGATTGCTCGGAGTTGTATTGTAATTGATAAAATACGATGCCTCTTTAATTAGATAGGAGAAGCCGGTGAATGTCTCGGTGAAATATACCCTAACCGTGACTTTTGCTTTCTGGTAATATTGAAATAAATCTTATCGGCACCTGGTTTTGTAATTGTGAGGTGATCTAACCGCATTGAATACTACACATCTACACAAGCCAGCAAGCAGTGTTCTCCAAACCCAATATTCACTCACATAATTATAAAACAAAGTTTAGATTAGCGTGGATGCGAAAAGGCCATAGCTCACTCAAATTTGCCTTTTAAAATGAACATTTTAACGGCCAGGTTTACTTAAATAAGCCGTGCTAAGAAAGATATATCACAGTCGATTTGCGAGGATGGGATTACAACTAAAACCTTATTCAAGACAGGGCCAGGAAGAAACGAAGGAAAAATACATGGTGAGCGTGCATTAATCTGGGTTCAGGTTGATTAGGGGAAAAAAATCTACATTGAGGTAGACTGCAACGAAATGATGATCCTGAGAATATATAAAAGAAGTCGCTTCTATAAGACGACTGAGGGAACCCTTATTAATCTCAGTTGGGTAGGCACTATCAGACTCAACAAGTTTGTAGTGATTTCAAGTGGTTCCCATTCTAGTACAAAGTACAAACGGGCCCATAATGACTGTTTCCGAGGGAATTTTGTGAAACACTAGTAGTATTTACTAATACACGAGAAAAAGGTTCATGAATTAATCTGAATTTTAATTGGGTAATCCAGTACACAACCTTTTTTCCATTACCTAAGAGGTTGGGATTTTTAATGGCTTCTTTAGTCATAGGCGTCATTACAGACAAATTCATCAATAATAAATTACTGTATACTGTATATAGGTTAAGGCCCATATTATTTTCATTCAATCCGACACAATTCACACCCAATAATCAAAAGAACTCACAAAAGAATTTAGTAACGTCTCAATGGTAATAATCATTCGTACAAAATGAAAAGTCACCGAACCGGAAAAGAGATCTAAATTCTTTGTTCTAATTCAAACAATGGCGGCTTTAAGTGGGAAAAGAAAGGGGAATTAAAGGAATGTCAACCAAAGGCTGGAAGGGGAGAAAGGAAGTCAAGCAATGACAAAAAGTCCCCCAAGAGGAAAGTCAAACGAATACGTGCCACCACTTTCACAAAACGAGCCTTTCTACGACATAACTTATAATTTGTGGAGAATGGACGCAGTTTAACAACAAAAACGTAATGCTTTGTAATCTCGCAAACTAGCCCAAAGTTGGCAAATTATAATAAAGGGAAGATTTTAATTCAGCCCTGGGGAGGAAATTAGGTCTTGTGTAACAACCAAAGCATCGCATTATTTCTATTACTTTCAGTTTAGTTCAATAATACTAAGCTGTCGTAAATACATAGCTGTAAGTACATAGCTGCAGACATACAAAACCAGAAGTTTTCTTTGGTTATTGGCCTATTTGATTCCCCCATTCACTTTGAGTTTAAGGGAACTCTGAGGTTTGAAAAAAAGCTACTCATGTGCGCTTCAGCGCTTGATCATTATTTCGAAATATTTCCCACAAAATAATTGTTGTCCTCCGTGCAGGAACCACAAAAAACTTTTTTTTTTAATGACAATGCTGCTAATGTTTCGACAGATTTTTATTATTATCTTACAGGGATTTTCTTATTTATACGCGGAAACAGGTTGGACATGAGGCTTTTTGCTTTCCAATTTATACGTAGTATAAGGAAGGCTTTGTGACGGTCGAAATTTTCGATTCCGAGATTTCAACGGATTTAAACGTTTTGAGGTCCCAGGAACCCAAAAAAGTGGTTTTTACGAAATGTCTGTCTGTCGTTCTGTCTGTGCGTCGATTTCCGGGCAAACTACTCGGTCGATCTAGATGAAATTCGGCATGTAGGTTCACAAAAATCATGCCTCAGAACAATTTTTTTTATTTGGGGCTAACTTAATTTGGGGGGGGGGGTAAAAAAATAAAAATAAGTAAATTTTAATGAAAAATGACTAAAAAATAATTTTTCTCCGAAACCTTTCTATCGATGATTTCTACTTTCAGGCATGTTTTAGGTGTTAAATTAAGTAACGAAACCGGACAGGTTGCTTTCCCAGAAAAGTATTTGGTTTTGTAAAAAAAATGATAGAAAATTCACGCTCAAATGCATTGCGTGCCCTGCCAGTATTGCTGTGTGGTAATGTGTTGGTCTAACCTATCTAAAATTTACCTCACCTCCAGTGACGTCAGGTGGACACCCCCCCCCCCCCCCCCCCCCGAGATATCGGAAATTTAACCATAGGAAAATTATTTACCATGAAATTACTCATTTTCTCTATCTACTAATTTTGATAAATTGGAAAGCATGTTCGAGTAAACTCGGACCGGTTCTTTTTCAATGTGTAAGTGGAAAGCGCGTCACTGCACTACTTATCGATCGTTTACTGGCATAGGAGTGGGCAGGCACATTTCCCAGTATGTATTATGTATAGGTCGGCGCCACTGAGTGCCAACCTGAAGCCAAATGCAGCAACACAGCACTATAAGCAAACAACAGTCCAGCTATGCTAATTCTCGCATACCACTCGCATTCCAGCCTTGAGGATGTTTCACCACGCATTACCCATACTAATTGAACTTTCTTTTACTACTACGGGCCCACAGCATGTGTGTCTTTCTTCAATGAAACTTCATAATTAACAACTGTACATTGACTGCTAATGAGTAATAACGTCAAAGTCCAATTAATTTAGTTGTGACTCCAATGAAATCTACCGTTTTATAACTATTGTTGGACACACTGTAATAGAGTAGTATACGAATTGTCCAGCTGTCCGTACCAAGTTATAAATAAACATAGCTTTATAGTGCTGTTTATAAACTATTTGTAAGGGAAGGGTGAAGAGGGAATTTTTCAACACATTATTCACAGGAATGATTGGAAAAATCAGCACTCCAGAACGTGGGACAATTTTATTTTTAATTTAACTTACTACGCAATTTATTAAAGATGTAGTATATTTAATTTGTAGAAGAATAACAGAAACTAAACGGAAGGCCAACCTAAAAGGAAGACCTCACCAATGAATAGTTCTACCCTATATACGTAAGGGAAATATTTCCAAAAAGATCATGGGGTAGTGAGACCTAATTAATTACTTTCTCGGTCCATGCCTTTAAGTACTATTTTTGGAATACGTCGTCTGCTTCGTCCGTAATTAAATTATTTTATTTTATAGGCTAACAGATAGTTCATATAAGCAAAGATATTGTGTATTATCACAGTTTATATTTTTCAGGGGGGTTTTCAAAGGGTCATAGTGCCAATATAGCCACAGTGGAACGCGAATTTTAACAATTGAGGAGCGGCTGAGCAAACGCGCACAAAGGACTCAAATCACATTTTTCACAATTGACCAAAAACCATTCCTTGGCGATATTCGTTTTTCTTTTTGAGTTTTGAACAATATTTTTTTTTTGCTCAGTCTCAATCAAGCCTGTGAAATATACCATCTTCCACCATCAGAATCTAATCTTATCTCAATTTCAGATTTTTGTCCTTTGTTCGCGTTTGCTCAGACGCTAATGGCTAATTGAGGAGTTGTTATCCATTTTTTTTTTTTTTTAATTCCACTTAACTTACCGGCACAAGCAGTGTTTTACAGTCTGAGTTGTACGGTGACAGTCCACTAAAATCGGCCATAGCCGTGAGTAATGAAATCAAGTTATCTCCGGCTGTCCGCCATTGTAACTCCATTACGGTCTCTCCAAGTCTCAGCAGACTGGGAGCTGTGTAAATTCAAATTGGTAACCGCATGGAAAGTGAATTACAAGAAGACACGTACTACCTCGGAGGGACATGGCCGCAACTTGTAATTGCATAATTTGTACCACAAAGGCTCACATGGACAGCAATTAGTCTAATACAGAAATATAAGGAAAGTGCATTTCTAATAGCCTAGCTCTCCTTTATTGTAGGGGTTATAACAGTCTACTGATATTTTTTTTATTTGCAGACCTAGAGTACCAGCCAGCGAGATCCAAGCTGACTAGTACATATGTACAGTACAGCATGATTATAAGGACAAGTGACAAGCTCAATACGAGTAAGTCCACTGCCATCTGGGGTAATTAGTCTTTGAATATCGCCCCCCTTCAATCTCGAGCACAACATTAGAGGAATTCACAATGTGACTCAACATGCTACTTATTAATAATTTTAAATTTGGAAATGTTTTAACATCGTGGAGACACAATATTCAGATATGATTGTTTCAAATTTGAAATCGATAAAAAAAATAAGAGATAGTGCAGAGGAAGCGGGTGGGTAATGAAGTATACACTGTACACTGCGCTTAGGTACCTTTGCAGCCTAAAAAAAACCTACATACGCAGCCTAATTTCTGACTCGTTAACAAGTCAAGTGTAAATTCCAAAAACAAAATACCCTGCTTGGTGGAAGTCGCCAACAGTCCTGCATAACAGTTTACCAGAATTAATGCATCTGCAGCCTGATCGGGGCCTTTATAATACCGGTATTTATTTAATCCACTGGCAAACAAGATAATTTTATAATGGAAAGTGCTATTCAAAATTTGTTTGTTTACAGTTATAACCCTAGGGTACTTATTTAACACCGGTATTATAAACGCCTCGATCAGACTGCTGCTGCCCTCAAATCGAGTATTTTGCAGCATGCCTATGCCCTCGAAGCTTGTCCAGGAAATATAGTGAGCGTCGGCCTTTCGGCTAAGGGTGGCTGCCCAGTCCCCCCATCATAGGTAAAGCTAAAAAAAAGTGGAAACCTAAAGGAGCCCGCTATCCATTGAAATAAGATTCGCATTCCGATTTTCGTGGATTTCCCTACAATGTGGGAGCCCCCGTTAATGAGCGATCATCAGGTCCAGAGAGAAATGTTGTACTACAACTATTGTGCATCGATTATTATCGACAATAGTAATTAGTAGCCATTTTTACATAGTCAGTATCTCCTGCTAGCCATTAACATTAAGCATATCACACCACACAGTTTCTATTTCAACGAGCTATGCGGCGCATATCGTCGTAACTAAGCCTACTAGGGAATATTCCATTAGAGGGAAGAGATTTCCTTGCAGGCGTGCCAATAAATACATCATGAATACCGAAGTGCTTTGTCACTGCAGGCTCATGGAGGGAATAGCCCTAACCATTGATCTATATATAAACTGGATAGGAAACTTTGTTTTAATGTAGTATGCTAAGCATAGGCGGACTCCTATTTCGAATGAGAATATCACCACTGTAAGAAGACAGGCCATTTGGCCACCTTCATCAGTTGTCTATATAAAACATACGGAGACTTGCTAATTTTGGAAATTAAATTTTAAGGGATCAATTTGGTTAATTGCTCTGCAGTTTTTTGAAATAATCGCTCCAAAGCTGGCTTAAAATTTTCATTCCATCGGTACGTATGGATTTTATCTCTGGAACACAATATTTCCTGTTTAAGTGCACCGTGTTTACGTTTGTTATGAAATAGCCATATTATGTTCTGTGGGAATTACTATCAAACTATAAGCGCTATTTTTGTATTTTATCATCAATAAAATGTTCGAATCTCTGGAATATTAATAGAATATCTTTAATAAAATAGCTGTTGTGAGTATAAGCTTAATGAAAAGAACAGTGAAGGCTGTTGTGCCGTATTCTTTGGATGGCAACGTAGGCTTGTGTACAGTAGAAATATAATTTAGTTAGTACGGATGTAGGTAGCCTACTCACTTCATATAGTTTATTATACATTTCTTTACAAGTTGCTAACCTTCATGAATACAGAATGCCATCTGTTTTAGCATACTACCAAAATCTGAGTATTATCCTTCAATAACAGTCCTAGAGTTTTTGAAGCTGTAAAACCAACAATTTAGCAATAAACGAACTTTAGTCAGTAGTCATACGCACATTGTGTATGCTTGGCATAATTCTTATTTTTTAATTTTAATTTCTTTCTAGCTTTCCCATGAATAATGCGACATTGTTAAAAGAATGGCTAATTTCAATGAAGACTAAACTCTCGGCAATATGTGGAGAGCATTTTGAGGAGTCTTGCTTTTATGCTGGTCAAAACTTAAAGAAGCGAATTCTAGTGAAAACTAGACTTGCCGGTTACGACCCCATGATCTACGCCTAGGTCTTAACTGCTGCACCACAAGCCCGACAAGCCTAGTGTAGAGGATTTAGCAGACACTAGACTCGTCGGGCTTGTGGTTAAGACAATCATATCGTCTGGACCGACGCCTTAACTTTTATGTACAAGATCAAAAAAGGACTAATGCCAAGTTACCTAAAACTACATCGATTCTCGGACAATCACGGGTACAACACCAGAGGAAGGAAAGACTTCACACAACAGCATAGGACCCTGGAGATAGGTAGAAATTCGTTACTTCAGAAAGGACTTTTGGAGTATAACAGACTAGACGGTGCGATTAAAGAAATGGATTCGATAGGAGCCTTTCGTTTGGCCCTGTGAAATAGTTCGTTAGTGCATGGACTAAAGTTAATCTGTGATTAATATAGTGATATACGGAGAGACTAATTAGGGTCACTACGCTACTTATACTCACAGATAACAACAGCAACAAGGCGACGCCCCGGATAGGCGTAGATATGCCCCTCTTAATAGGTTACCATGGATTTTAGGAAATTTATATGCAAGTTGTCCATTGCAAATATTGTAAATAGAATTTGCTGTGAGAAGGGGATTTATAAAAACATTGTAAACTTTTCATTATTTGTTTTTGTAACTGTAATAATAAATTTAGTTGCCATGATTTTGAATCTTAATATGGAATAAATGAACCTTAACCCCAGTCTCATTAGGCATATAAATTAAAATTATTAATACCGTGCTTTGCATGTATATATATCTTATAGGCCTAGTTTATCATTTTGTATAGATAGGTTGATAATAAAGTACATAGAGCAAAGAACAGTCTAGGCACAACATAGAATATACAGTAAGTACTTATACTTAAAATGCCTCTTCTATCCAAGATTGGCGATCATAGTAGCAATTGTGATCATGATGACTATACTAGGCTTCTAAAAGTACGAGAAAGGACAGAAAGTACAGAATACAGATAAGGGATTTTCGTCTCTGAACCAATAAGGCATTACTCAGAAGCTCATCTACCATACTACTTTGAAAGCTAGAAGTTAGGTCCGGTTTAAGGTTATGTACGGATTTTTGTTAGGAAATGATCATTCTGAGGTCAAATACGTTATTGAAGAAAACTATAGTGCGCCCAGAAATCGAAAGAAACACAATTGACGATTTCATTAAATTAAAATTGCTATGCAATCACTTTCGACAGACAATCAATCTCTTCTATCCAAGATTGGCGATCATAGTAGCAATTGTGATCATGATGACTATACTAGGCTTCTAAAAGTACGAGAAAGGACAGAAAGTACAGAATACAGATAAGGGATTTTCGTCTCTGAACCAATAAGGCATTACTCAGAAGCTCATCTACCATACTACTTTGAAAGCTAGAAGTTAGGTCCGGTTTAAGGTTATGTACGGATTTTTGTTAGGAAATGATCATTCTGAGGTCAAATACGTTATTGAAGAAAACTATAGTGCGCCCAGAAATCGAAAGAAACACAATTGACGATTTCATTAAATTAAAATTGCTATGCAATCACTTTCGACAGACAATCAATCTAATTAAAATAAAATACATTTCAAGTCCTTAAATGTATATTCTCCACGGTGCATCATGAGAGTAAACCTCAATTTAGTATATGCTGGAGTTAAAAATGAATAGAAACACATTGAACAGCTTTTAAAGACAAAAACATTAGCATTATATCTTATGGAGATTTTGAATTTTGGCCAAAATGCAATGGCCGCCAGTTTTCCCGCCATTTCTCGTATTTTTCATGATGTTGTCATCGCCTTTTGAATTTTGGCCAAAATGCAATGGCCGCCAGTTTTCCCGCCATTTCTCGTATTTTTCATGATGTTGTCATCGCCTGGCCCTAACAGATCCGATAAGGTTTACCAACAACACTCCACTGAAACTCCAACCCTCGTAAATTCCGTTGATAAAAGTTTCCAACTTTTTTAACCACATCAACGGATTCGCCGCTCCGCTTCAATCTAGTCCGAATTGGCATTGGAAAGTAAAACCGCAATGGAACTAGAATAAGGGCAATTAATTCCTGAATTTTTAAAAATATCTCAATGGATCCGGTCATTCTGTCAGTGAAATTGTAACATTATTTGCATATATTAAATAAATAAATAAAAAGAACCGGTACGAGTGAACCCGTTTTTGGGGTCTCCCCTGAAGGAAAATGTTGAAAAAAATTGACGCGAAATAGCGGGTTTCATGCCACACAACGTAAGGCCAAAAGTGAGGCCTACGAACGCTCTAACTGGCAACACATAGTGACCAAAAACAGATTCATGACTCGGAGAATATCCCATTATAAGTTAAAATATTTTCCTTTTATCTAGCTGTCGTGTTACGTTTAATTTTATTTGTGTTATGTTTAAAGTTTTTACTACGCTTGCAAGAGCTAAACTAAGAGTACATGGGGGAATTCCCCTCGCCCCCCCCCCTAATTGGCACCCCTGTACAACGTTCCCTCTTATTCACTGTAGCTTACGTCATTAATGCGAAGCAAGAATACACAAAAGAGGTCTTGCAAACACCAAAATTGGTCCAAACAGCTGATACCAGTAGATAAACATAATATCATTATCATTTTTTGTGTATTTGCAACTATTTTTGTGTTTACAGCTCTTTAACAATAATTTACTAGCCCTCTAGTTGAGTGTAAGAAAGGGCCCGAAGGCCCTAACTCCGCTAGGGGAGCCTAGTGCAATAAAGAAACAATTATTATTATTATTATTATATGTACGACATGAAATCAAGTATACACTTAATGCGAAATATGTTTGAATAAAAATATATTAGAACTGCGCATTATCCAATACGTTAGGCGCATTAACTTCGATCAAATCTGTAGAAAGGCTAACTTAAATTCTAGCCACTCATGTATCTAATAAAAACTATAAAAGTCTCTAACTTGACAAGAATATAGCATGCACATTAAATCCCGGAGCCAATGGGATAAGCTATAGTGAAAAAATGCTTCTTCGACAAAAGGGATCAACAAAAAATAGTAAAAGGGGAGTGGGTTCACATGGCGTTGGAATGCGGTGGAGCCAGCACATGTTTCAAATCCTCCACTTCTTGACAGGCCTAGGCTGAGATAAATGTCCAGACACAGTTTATTCCTCTAAACTCCCTTAATAAACATGCTCCTAATTTAGGAACATCGGTTGGACACAATTAAATGATAGCCAATCAGAAATTTTACTTTTTAGAGGGTTTTCTTTTCCGCAATTTGTTTTTGCATCATATTTGGAGGGACGAGACCCTGAGCCAGCAATTTTTCCCTGACTTCCCGAGGCCAATACTTGTTTTCTTTACAAAGATATATGGACAGACCTGTCCCATCCTCAACCCCAGGTTTTTACTTTTTGCTTCTTTTATCATTTCATAACATGTATTACAAAGCTTTTTTAGGAAGGTATTTTCCTTTAATTAGAAATTTTTTGGAACCTTGTGTGAAAACCCTGAGGCCCCCGCAGCAGCTCTGGGTCACTAGCAATGTTTACCCGTTCATAGCACCGGTAAATTTCCTCTTGGGGGGTCATTCAAACATCATTACTCATCCGCCTACAGTATTCAATTTATTGTAGCCCTTTGTAGGGCGTCAGAGAACTGTCTACTTGCAGATTTTGACACCTCTTTGGAAGGAGGAAAGTCCTCAGAACAATAGGTGTCATGAAGTCCACAGAAGGCGTGTCCATTACGTTTGACAGCACATTTGAGTATGCACGAGGGTTGAAGAAGTACAGATATTTGTACCTGCCCATCATTGGGAAGAACAGGACATTAGGCTCTAGGCTATATAAATTCGTCATTTACTTTCAATTTAATAATTATTGGTTAGTCACTGTCAACTAACTGATGAATTATTTCATACTTATTTACGTTTTGTTTTGTAATTCATTGAGAGCTACGCCGCACTTGAAGTTGTCATGCCATTTGATATAGGTATATTGTCGCGAAGCAGACTAGGCCAGACACTCCCAACCTGTGCACCGCCCGAGAGAAGCACAAATTTTAATAAAAAACGTAATTACTAAAAACGTCATTGTTTTTTTGGGGGGTTAGGGGCATGTATAGTGACTCAGTACTACTGAGGATATAGAGGCAGAATTTACGCACGATACTGAGTATTAATGAACGACTAAAATCGTTTAAGGGGCTTAGGCAAATAAAAATGTGTCTAGCTCACTGATTAAGCTGAAGGGTTTACATTAAATCAACTAAAAGTATGTGCAAAATTTTGACTTCATCAGCTAGGTATAAACAGTTGCAGATCTTCGTACTCAGCTTTCTTAGTGGATTGTTCAGGTCTTATGGGCGGTCCTCTGTAATCGCTGCAGAACCCCTACCAAATCAATCAATCAATCTTTGTCCATGGCCCACCAAGGTGGGATAGACGGCGTCCAAAATCCACTCAATGACAGCCTAAACACATTGTACATAACCCAACCCAAGTCCGAGAACAAAGAACCCAATCAGTGGCACTTGAGTAGACAGTTGCAGCACTCAGACCATGTTACAGGATGAATGCAAATAATCAATTAAGACGGACAGAAATTTGACTTGTAGAGTGCTCACAAGATTATTCTATCAAGACTAAACGGCTGGTGGGATGCATTTCCTGGCCAGCACTGATTCATCTGCTGAGAGTCAATGACTTGGCCTTGCAAACCACTTTCTGGCCAATCATGCTTTATCATGGCCGGGACTAAAGAAAGTTCAACAATTGGAAGCCCGTGAATTTTCCAATATAATTAATTTACGAATCTAAACCTATACTAACCGTTTAAGCCACTGAATAGGTAATAAATGCGTACATAATGTCACCATTAATAATTTAAATAATTTCAAAAATACAGGTATATGAGAAGTTTGGGACTCTCAACCGAGGACGCACAGAACAGTGTGGAAACGCTGCTGTCATGCCGCCGACCTTCAATGAGGATTAGGCGCAGTAAAAGTAACTACAGGTACAAAAAACCTATTCAGGTACCCCAACAAGGTACAAACACTGGAACTTGGAAGTGGTCAGTTGTATCTCTGACTGCACAGCAAACGAATCGGAGGAGGGGATAAGTCTTGAAAAGATAAAAAGAATCCAATAAATTCCAGTAAAAAACGAAAGAACATAGTCATTATTTTCTGATTATGCGAATTTTGGTCTTTTTGGCCCACTTTTACAATTGGCCCATACATTATGATCAGTATAAGTTAGTACTTACTAGTAGTATGTGAGTGAGTCCCACTTTACTATGGGAGGAATCAAATGTACAACAATATGTTAACATCCCCATTATACCGTAGACACAAAAATTCTCCCATTTTTCCTTAATTCATTCCAACATGGCAGACTATTATTTTTTATGATCGGCCCAGATAATTTACGATCACATGGGAACAAACAACAGATTGAAAAATAACTCCCCAGACCAAACGAATTTAGTACTATACTTTCAAATATCCATTTGTGAAAACATGTTATTTGTTCTGTACATTTGTTCACATTTGTTAATATAACATATAAGTGAGTCATATGTCAAATGAAAGCTGATTGCATTCGCTATCCAATGGTATTGGATTCTCACGCAAAGGTGGGACTAAACCATGGTTGCCCAGAATAGAGCTGGCAAGGTGGTAGCGTGCTTCTTCTAGTAAGAGTCTCTACACACCATGCGATCGGGGACAAGTCGTAACTCGACACAAGTACATATACACTTATTAGGTTACAATTATTGTGTATTTGTTTCATGTTTCAAAACACGTTTACCTACACACACTTAATGCAGCGACTGAAGAGGTCAATCGGATGCATTCATTAAATTGTTTGTAGACGTTTACCTTAAAAAAAAAGAGATGTAGTCCGGACAATAGGCTGCCATTTTTTTAAATGCCAAGCCTTCATTCAGGGATAGGTGAAAACTAAAAGCACAGGCGTGGTCAGTTACTGGTATTTTATTTAGAATTTATGGCAGGGGAATTTGGTTTTTCCAAACTTTCAAAATTGAATGTAATAAGGAGCCCACGAATTTTATAGGGTCGAGCTGACATGTGCAGCATGTGTGAACTGAACCCATGGTTCGTTCACCCACATGGGTTCACATAATATATAAAAAAAATATTTATTTATCCGAGGTGCGATAAGAGGCTTGAAAATGGATCAGTGTATGACAGCTGTCTTGACAAACTCTGGTATTTATCCTAATTCTCAGACCAAAATCTTTTACTAGGCTACATACTATACAGTGTATACAGTTGATACATCAGTTTCACATTAAGAATTGCGGACAATTTGAATGTAGTATCCCCCGAAGCTCTTGTTTAAAGTTTTTATTTGAAAATTTATTGATTTTGACATTTCGTTTCTCCGGGCGCGACAATGCAGACGCAGAATACTAAGAAATGGAATCCTGAATAACCGCCTAAAATGAGTGTATTCAACTGGGTGAATTTAATAATCAAGCAGAAGGTATCGCCTCCAGGTTCAATCTGAGTGTATCCTGAAGTTTGCCAATGTTGGGCCAGTTGAGTCATGATTGTGATTAGTGGCAACTACCTAAATACAGTATGCACAGTACATCCTCGGATCGTCGGCCTTATAAGGGGGTGCAAATGGTGCAATTCCGCGCATTACATGGGCTCCTAGGCAACGACTGTATGGTGTATGGTTCATATTATTTAATTGCTCTAAGACTCTATAGGCCTATTTATTTGTGAAATAAAAATAAACAAGAATACATATTTCCTGAGCTATTTATAAAAAAATCAGTCTTTGTATCTGGATGAAGGTAAAATACAGGTAAACAGTGTAAACTACATTCAACATGCATTACTTGGCCCACAAAAGTCGTTACTAGAACATAATGCCAAGCATTTAATAATGGCGTCGGGCCGGCATAACAACAAAATCATGCATATTCTTACCTCGTATTTGATCCCAGCAAGTCGTAGCCATGTCTCCACCTTCAGGCAGTAGGGAGATATGCTAGGGATGACCGGAGTTCGCGAAAATTGAAACAAATAAGTCATATCTTTCTCGTAATTGGTCTTATGGACTTGCGGTTTAGGGGCGGCCACGGGCGCTTCTGGAGCGTCCCCCTTAGCTTCCTTTTCTTTTTCCTCTATCGGCGTCTTTACTTCTTCTTTAATCTCCTTCGTCTCCTCAACAACTTTCTTCTCTTCATTAGCCATCCTATTAGACCTGAGATTGGCTACTGCAGCACGTAAGACCCAACAGAACCAAGCACTCGCCTCGACTGACGTTTCTCCAGTACGGCCTACGGGCCAACTATAATTTCCGTTTCACATCGGCTGAACAACATTCCCGCCAATTTCTCCAGTTTTCAAATATGTTGTGGTTTTATGGTAAATTTT
This sequence comes from Psococerastis gibbosa, assembly GCA_963971405.1. Taxonomy (NCBI): domain Eukaryota; kingdom Metazoa; phylum Arthropoda; class Insecta; order Psocodea; family Psocidae; genus Psococerastis; species Psococerastis gibbosa. The sequence goes on along the minus strand of OZ020488.1, from coordinate 23,461,372 downwards.
AGTATCATTAGCAAGCATGTGCATGTACTTTTAACCATTAAATTAAACTGCATACGGAATATTATTTCTTAAATTATGAGAAATAGTTATATATTTTGGTGTGTCCTGTTCATTTAACTAGGTATAAGAAGTATAGACTTATTTCGGGCGCAGCGCCAACAGGAGATAATTTTCTCCAGGGTTTTATATTATTTTTTTCACTTGAAAATAATAATACCCCTCTTAGGCCTAGTACCTCTAAAGATTCTCAAGACAAAATTAATGCAATATTTCCTTAAATTATTATCAGGACAGGACAGGTTCCCATTGTAAATTTTGATTTCAGTCTTGATTTTGGTGCCAATAAAACTTCCTTGTTTTATTATATCTTTTTTTTCTAGCAATTTTTCACACTGGTCAAAGAACGAATTCTGCCGTCGAACCACCCATTCATTTTGCGCGGCTTCATCGCGTTGTTGCATGAAAGGCTCTAGTAGCTGTTGTTGTTGTTGTTGAATCTCAGAAGCGCCGCGCGCTTATGCAGAATCTCCAACTTCAGATCACTGATTGACTATTGCCTTTGGTGCCGCATTCTTTCGCTCTTCAATTTTTTTGCCAGTGCTACTCTAAACTTCTTTGGGTCCATTACGCTTTTTATTTCCCTGGGAAGTCTGTTATACTCAGGTATTTCTTCAAACATAGATTTCACTTGCGATCCGATGACACTCACATCACTCCTACGCCTTGTTCTTATATGGCGTTTTCAACCAAATATTTAAAAGCAATGAAAAAACCCTGTCATTCAATGCGGCAGCTAATGTGTTTAGTTTGTTTGGAATTTGAGTTAAATATCTCTTTTTCTCTGCCAAATCCAATTTGTATGTACTCGTTAAAAATAAATGCCAGAAGTTTTAAGTCATAACGTGCCCATCTCACAAAAAATTATTTTTAAGTTTTCTTCATTTTTCATCTACAGAACGACATACAGTCAGTAAATGAAATTTTCAAAACCCTCGGACAACTTGTTCACGATCAAGGGGAGCTGGTAGATAGTATTGAAGCTCATGTTGAATTGGGAGCAAGCCAGGTCCACGAAGCTGCATCACAACTGCGCATGGCTAGTAATTATCAGGTATTGTATTTATCTTTTGATTATTTCATCGCAGACGAAACCCTCCATATTCCTATAATGTAATAGCCTGTGGGAAATCTGTACACTTTCCGACATGCGACTTCTGTGCGTAAAACATGTCATATAGTAGGGGGATTCACTCTGTTGATAGAAAAGGGAATAGAAAAATCGAAAAAAAGCTCATAGTGAGGATACCTCCGTCAACGGTAGAAATAGAGAAAGTTTTTAAGGCGCATTCTGTGAGGTAAAAATTGAAATTGTATACTACAAGGAACTACCAACAGGTGTGGGCGCTACGTTCTTGTCTTTTTGTCAGTTTGTTTTTGTTTTGTTTTTAGCCGTGTAATTTGTTTTTGATTTTAGCAGGTGTTTTTTTCACTTTAAGTTTAAACTTATTTTTCATTACCTACCTACCTATGCCTAAATTAGGAAATACGTTGAAAGCCATCAACTTCCTCGCGGAAAAATGCAATGCAATGATGTGCGAGAATTTTGAAGAGGATCGAGGAAGAAATACTAAGTCAAGCCATCGACGATATTTCTGTGGTCATGTCAATACGGTAGGCCTATAGCGTACGCTTTTGCATTGGGTCTGTCCCTAAATCTAAGGAGTGGTGGACCAACGTGCTTCCGAGCCACGAGTCCACGACGAAATGTGCGGTTTAACATTTTCATGAGAGTTTTGCATTGGCCAATTGAAGAGGAAAGAAGAGAAATCGTCAGTGCCAAAATTCACGAGCTGCCTCATTGTATTGGCTACTTAGACGGTTGTGGAGAGTTCCTACTCACGCAAACAAAATTATGCCATCAAAGCGCAAGATGTACAAGATAATACAGCCGGTACCAGTAAAAGGAAGGCGCTCATGGAAACAGTTTTAAAGCTATGATGCAGCCTCTGTCAATTATAAGTATTTTATAGCTAGACCGTTCGTTCTCTTTCAATGATTGACTTACGCCAGCAGCATTAACAATTCGTATAAATAGTATCATAACTAATGTAAGCAAATTAAATAACTAATGTATTAAGGCCTATATACAAAGCAAATATGGTTCAATGTTTTATTGATTTGACAATAGAATAATAAAATAACACTTAAATTGTATCGAACGACACATTTTGAATTCAATATAATAACGAAGGCTTTCACGGTTGGAGTCTAATAAGGGGACACAAGAATCCGGGCTAATAGGCCGTGGTCGATTTCAAAGTAGGCTTCCAAATGTTTCGTCAACAACTGCGTACGACATCTTCAGTGGGGTTACGTACACCTATACTTCTAAGGTTGTATCGCGGAGGTATCGTAGCAACTGACTGACTGACTGGTGCTGTGGTGCAGGTATGGTTCGGTGCGCAGGCGCTCTCGTTTCTGATTGGGTCGTTGGCGTCATTCTTTTTGTTGTTGTCTGGGCGGTTGGTTTCTGAAACAGAAAGAAAAACCGGTGATGTGTAGACCTAACTGCATTCAATAATATAGAATCCATGCACCACACCAATATTATTATTCGTAGCAAAATTACTGAACGCCGTATTCAAATGTACAGTAACTCCAAATTTCCTGCAGAATAGCCCTAAGGGATAATTTACCTAAATACCCGAACAAATGCAAAACATGAGGCATAAGTACAGTACCTACTGTACGTACTTCAAAGGAACGAAGTAGTTGTGTCTGCGGCTTTTTTAAGCGTAAAACTTACGTGTTAATAACAGTCAATTGTAATCCTAATTCCTAGTATGTTTCGGCGATTTTCAGATGGGTATCAACAGCAAATAACGTAAGCAGCATATTTAATTTTGATATAAACACACGCAACTTACCTCCAAATTGTTGTTGTTGTTGTTGAATCTCAGAAGCGCCGCGCGCTTATTCAGAATCTCCAACTTCAGATCACTGATTGACTATTGCCTTTGGTGCCGCATTCTTTCGCTCTTCAATTTTTTTGCCAGTGCTACTCTAAACTTCTTTGGGTCCATTACGCTTTTTATTTCCCTGGGAAGTCTGTTATACTCAGGTATTACGTCAAACATAGATTTCACTTGCGATCCGATGACACTCACATCACTCCTACGCCTTGTTCTATACTCGTGAACATCATGCCCGCGATTTAGAACTTGTAAGTAGTCCGGGACCATTCTCTTCTCCACCTTATATATAAATGTTAGGGCGTTAATCGTAATACTCTCATCCACTGTTAACCAGTCTAACTCATCCAACATGGTACTAATGTGGGTGTCCCATTTCGCCTTCAGAATCACTCGCATCGCCTGATTCATAATTTTCTGCAATCTGTCGCGTACATCCTGTGTTGCAAAGAACCATAGAGTTCCACAGTAGTCCATGTGTGGTTTAATCAGAGCCGTAAAGACGAGTTTTTTCGTTTCCCTCGGTAGGCAGTACATTATATTCAGGTAATTTAGTGAACATATTTCCAGTTTACGGTTAGTTTCAAGTACTTGATAATTTATTAAATATGGGCCAACCGGCCGCCATACCATGTTGAATCCAGCCGACCAGAGCAGGTTCAAAGCTGCAGATAACTTGGTCATGTGCATAGTGCCGGTAGGGAAACATGGTAGGACTTGTCCTGGTCACCTCCGAACTAATCGTGTGACTTCACTGTGTTTCCCAAGTGGTTCGGAATCCACTATAATCAGGAGGTCCACTGTCATATGGGCCCACACTATGGCCTGGGACTGTGTCCAACCATACTACTAGTAGTTGTGTTTTTATAATGTACGCTACGGTATACATTCTGTGATTGTGTGTAGGTAAATTTACTTTTACCAGGTTGCGAAAGGGGCGCCACTTTTCAGTCTAACAGAAAACATTCATCGCACGGCCCAGGCCTTATAATTTCTACATTTTATTGATTAGGTACTTAAAGCTAGTTTGCGCGTTCTGCGATGAGGGCATTCCTGCATGCTTATCAATGAAAACATTAATTGCAGTTTTTTTTAGGAAGCGCATCATTGATCCTATCCTATTTTGCCTTTCGGACACATCGTGCTGAGATGGGGGAGTTAGTACACTTGTGATGACGATTTTAACGACGACCAACTCCACATAACTGTTTACCGCCCAGCATGAGAGCCTTGGAAGGCAAAGCTTTCAGAAACGCGCTCAGAAAACAACTGTTGGATACTTGTCTGTACTCTGTAGGAGAATTTTTTGAGAGGCAAGCCTGACTAAAATACTATAACTTACTAACCCACTAACTTGCCAACTAATTGTGTTCTTTTTGTTTGTTTATGTTAGGTGCATCCTACTTGACGAAGCCTAAAACTGGGATTATTCACCTAGCCTATATCTCAGTTAACAATGGCTAACCTGTTTTGAACTTTAACATTATTTTCGATTTTCTCCATATCCTCTATTATATACCCATAGACCTATAAATGTAAATAATTTCCCTGTTCACCTAATTTTTAATTAAACAATTACAATATCGCACTCGATACACAGTATCTTTCACATAGGAACATGCTAGCGACCGACTATAATTTTTTATTTCTCTATGGTTATACAGTACGTACAACTGGCATTTCTATATGAAATTGGTTCATTGATGGTACCAGGAATAAAAGGAGACAGGTTGTAGAACAAAAAGTGGTAACCCTAATCCAATGAGAGTTAGCTGACAATGACCAGAATCACGGCGTGAATGCCGCGACTGTTGTGTATAGACCTCTCGCATTCCCAAGAATGGTCTAATTACTTGATGTATGCCACACAGAGAGAAGCGGCCGCTGAAAGAACTTCATTGTCAAGTAGTCAAGGATAAAGTTTTCCATGCACAACATGACATAAACGATCTGGGTCAAATTCTGACAGAAAACTTGCCATCATTTTCAACACTTCAATGCCGGAATCCCATTCATTATCAATGCAAACGCCGCAGTTATAGCAGACTTATTGTCATTAATCAATTAACATCGCGAGAGATAGCTACAATGTATTTTATGACTTAGATATGAAGCAAAATAAAAACGGAAGGAGACAATTTACAGGCTAAACTACGTTTTGCGGCAGTGGGTTATTATATAGAATGGGTAGATGTTTGGTGAAAGAAATTAAGAAATAAACAAATTGAGACATAAGACATGATTTTCCCATACGAAAGAGGTCCATTTCCATGTTTAGACACTGGCCAAACATGCGATTACCCTGAATAACCGGAACTCAAACTAAACCGCCTGTATGCTTAACACCTGACCTGGGTGTCAGCAACAACCACTCGTACCCTCAAAATTCAATAACGTAAATCCTATTTCTGGAGTAGGTACGTGTTTTCCAAAAATGCGGTAAGTTTCCTTTAAACAGTATTTAAACGTCAGCGCTTAAATTACAATACTATTTTCTTATAAGAGTGGGGGAGACAGGAGAGAGCCTGCAAAATATCATAATGGTGACATTTGGAGAAGAAGTCAGTGAAGTGATGTAAGTTTATCAGTGCAGGGCGAGCAGCCATCTGTCCTGCTGGCAGTAATTACACATCTGCAGCCATCAACTGCCCACTGTCCCACTCCACGACCTCTCATTATCGGATTGTCGTGTGTGCCACTGCCATACAAGTATTACTGCCGGTGCCACAAAGATTCAACGCGGCAGATCTTCCTATTCCCGCAAATCTGCTGCAAAGAATCTGCCCTTGTACCGGGTCTTAGCTGCAACCTGATTGGCGGCCATTCACGAAGAAACAAACAAATTGCGATTGTTAGGCTAAGCTAGCATTGTACGTATTATTAATGAAAAACTGTTTCATACTAAAAGAAAAAAAAACCCAAGTATGGTACAGAATAAAATAGAATACAAACATACATGTTATGACACCGGGCTATTGTATTGCCGTAAATTCCCAAAATTCTGGGGGGGGGGGGCTTTAGGACCCCAAGACTTTGATTCATTGCCCATTCACTTCTAAAGACTGCCTAGCAGATTATATGACTTTTTATTATTTAATTTTTTTTAAATGTACGCATGAAATACAAAACGCTACACTAAACTATTCCAGTTCAACAAAACAAAAAAAAGCTTAAACAGTAAACTTTTCTTTTCGAAAACTTAAAAAAAAAAATGTGTTTAATCTCTTGACATTTTTTTCTGTTCTGACACGCTCAGCGACCTAGTCGTCTCATTCTCTAAATGCATACGGCCAAATTGCTGAACCTGTTCTGAATGGTGGTACCAGGCGTGGAGGAAGGGGGGCCGGCGGTCTCCCCCGGAGAAAAAAAAAAATAGGCCCAAATTAGTGAAGTTTTGCGCATGTTAGACACTGGAGAACGGGGGGCCCGGGGGTCTCCTCCGGAGAAAAAAAAAACGAAAAATAGGCCCAAATTATTGAGGATTTGTGCACTTTGCAAGCAGTACAGTTGAGATTTTACCGATGAATAAACCTACCACTGAGGGGGGCCCGGAGGTCTCCCCCAGAGAAAAAGCAACGAAAAGAAAAATAGGTCAGAAGTATTGGGGTTTTCAGAATTCGAGTAATACATTTTCTGTGAAAGTAGTTGGTCAATATGTTGATTTTTTTATGATGTCCTTCATGTAAAATAAGCATAATAAGAATCAATTTCCCTTTCGTTATTGTGGATACTATGCCTTTCGCCTCCATAACGTCTTTGTCACCAAAAATCCTGGGGGGGGGGGGGCTACGGGAGCCCCTGGTGGGGCTAAGCCCCCCTATTTACGCCAATGGGCTATTGGCTTTCATGTGCATACATCTACAATAAAATTAAATATAAAAATATAAATACCTACACCTTTTATAATGACTTATATCTGTGCATGGTAAAGTCATGCTTTTGCCTGTCGCTCAGCATCAATGGTAAACTTGTCTCAGCTTGTTCATTATCGCTTGTAGCTGTAGCTGAAATAGTGGGGTTTTATGCATTTTGAGGAACCAAATAAAAACGGGGGGGGGGGGGGCTATAGCCCCCCCCCCCCCCCCGTAGATCCGCGTCTGGGCCAAGGTCTATAAAAAGCCCGCCAACACATTGTTTTTTCCCCACGTTTTACAAATAATTGCAAAAGCTCACAGACCTGTTCGGTTAGACAGTTGTGGTAACCTGTCTAGCAATACGAATAATAACAGGATATACGTCGATGAACTGTCCTAGTCGGGGCTTGTGGTCCAGCGGTTAAGACGACGCCCCGGTTAGGCGTAGATCATGGGTTCGAATCCCGCCGAAGTCGATGTTTTTCTATGTCCTCTAATTTCGGTTACAACGAGGAGGTTATCTCATCAACCAAAGTTTAATTTCAGTGTTATATATACAATATAATACTGCAGTTTAATGTATGAAGATTAAGCAAGCTCGGTTAGATAGTTGTGTAGTTGTGCTAACCTGTCTAGCAATAGGGGAGGTTACCTCTTCAACCAAGGTTAATTTAATGTCAGTGTTACATATACCATATAATATTGCAGTATAATGTATATCACTAGAAGGAGGCAAGAGAAAGCAACCCTTCCGAAAGGAGATCTAATCTTATGTCTGCCCATTCAATTTATTACAATTTGGGTTAGTTAGGACTTGTTGCCGGTTTGTGAAGAGAGCTCAAATGCTTAGGGTAATAAAGACCCAGGACCGTATCCACATATTTTGGTTTACAGCTATCATCATAAGGACTGTTGTCAGAGGATCGCATGTGAACCAAATTTTCGAAGCAAGTGGAACGACGAATTAGGAACCGACCTCCACGAGTTGGGAGCTCATTGCGTCGTGCAAAACCGATGCCCGGAGGAGTGTTGCCGAGCCCACCAATGGCTGTAGAGCCTGAAAAAGGTGAAGGGGTACCTGTGATGGTATCTGGTACAGCGAAAGTCTATATAGGCGGGTCCAAGATTTGGTTTGATACAAGGACAAACCATATTTGTTGCACATTTTATAAGGTTTGTTATTCAACATCTAGAAATTGTTAACAATTTCCACTTTTCATCTTGGTCAGGGCGGCCCATGACATTGAGAGATAGAAAAAGAACAGCAACACAGTTAGAAATGGTAGGCAGTAGGTAGGTACGTCAAACAGATGACCAGTGAAAAAATGTTATAGGTTAACTAGAATAATAAATGTTTGTTGTTAACTTGCTCTCCAACGCCTGCTGTCTGCATTTCCGCTTTAAGCAACCATGTCAGGCTGGGGGCGAGCGAGTCTGATTATTAACTTGAGGTACCATAAGGGCAGACTCCTTCACCTCAGGGAGAAGGGGAGTTGAGGGTGGACCTGATTATAGTGGATTGCACCTGCATAAAATGCCCTCCGAAGCATAGTCAGAAAATGTAACGAGTGTAGAAATGTTTCAGTTCACATAATTAATGATATACGGTACAATATGAGTAGCACCTTAATATTTCGGAGAATTGATACGCAGCCAGATTACAATTGAACATGTTTAGATTGGATCTGACGTCATTCCTTAGGAAATTATTAAGACTGGGCTTGATTGACCTTCGCTACGGAAATGGGCTTCATCAAATAATTTACCCTACTTCCGCAGCGAGGCTCAACTAAGTTCAGTCTTCTTAGCGATCCTAAGTAAATGACCTCAAATCCAATCTGAACAAGTTCACAATGGCAATCTTACAACAGTATGATGTCTATCGTCCTGTAACGATGTTAGTGTATATATATAATATACGTTATAACTTTTTTACTGATTGTGGATTCAGGTTCATGGTATGAAAAACACAACATTTTCGGAATTTTTACTACACCAAAACAGGTAGTAGCATTTCTAAAAAAATTCTGAAAAAAATTGTCTACTAAAGTTGGATTAGTTTACGATAAGGGAACGTGATGAACGATTGGAAGCATGAAGCGTTACGCAACATTCACATACCAACTAGACAGTGGTTATTAATATAATTTTTTATCATATTTTCATATTGGGACCTCCCAACCTTACGCCAGTATCTCCGACCCTTTCGACAGAGCATTGGAATGCGACGAAGAAGACTTCTAAAAAGACTTATGGCTACAGCATTACTTAACCAAGCAATTAGGTCAACCTCCACTTTCTCTACACTGTATTATAAGAAGATGACCCCTCACATCTGCTCCTTATCCCAATCAACATCCGTTGAAAATTACTCCAGCGTGGAATGTGAGAGACTGATATTGTCTAATTTATGACAATATTCATTAAGTTTATCAATGATGTAGGAACATGCGTCTCAGTGTAAAAAAGAATTTTCATCGAATAGCCGTTATGCTGTTATCTTAAAATCTAAATATTTGCAATGAAACTCTGTATCTCATGGTTATTGTTAACTGCACAAAAATATACAATACAATTTTTATTATGCGAGCAATCGTTTACGATTACCACTATCTCAAGAAAATTAAAAATATATAGCACAATCATGTTGGCAGAGCTGGGGTACACACGGACAATTCCAACTACGGCGAATCGCGGAGAAATTTGTCATTGGAGCAAGTGGGTTGGTGCAAAATCACAGAGTCTACTTCAGAACATTTCTAACGCTCGGAAAATGGTGCACTAGCGTCAGTCAATAAATTAAGAAGCAAAATTGTATTAATTTTGTACGAATTAAATCAAGCCAACGATGGACGAAGTTACTAATGACAACATCCTTTGCTAGCCAAACATTTTTTTTTATTACGCTACTGAGCTGTGTTTCAATACCCCCTAATTCACTAAAGATAAATAGAAAAAGTTCTGTTCAGGTTGAATACAGTTTAATGATAAACGCAGCAACGGAAAGGTGAAAAAAATATAGATTTCTTAATAATCTACTAATTCAATAAATCATATGCTAAAAAATTGGTTTATCAGAATAATTCAATTAAAATCAGAATATGAGAATAAATCAATGAAAAAATTTCCAAACCGTCCATTTAAAAGCCTCACAGACTTGAAGACTTCTTTACTTTTATATTCAATCATTGCAACAGCGTACCCAATCGGAGTCGCCCCCCTCCCGCGGGACACCAATGCCGCTCAGTTTTTGTACAAAGCATTAGAAGAAATAATTCTCGACATTTTGACACATGATATTATGGGGCCGTCACTAGCACCGATTGGCCACATATCATGTATCAAAATGTCAATAAATCTTTTTTCTAGCTTTGCATTAAATATTTATATATTAATATATAATAATAATAATATATTTAAATCCGACTTTGTACAAAAAACGAGTGGCGTTCATGTCCTACGATAGGGAGCCTTATTTACATACTTCGCGTGCGTTCGTATATATATATGTATATATATATATTTTTTTTTTTTAATGATAAGTCTAATTGAGTCAATAAATACCAATATACCTGTATATAATAAAATGTTTACAATATAAGAACATTGCGAGGGTTGTTATTAAAACCAGAATACTGGCAGCATAACTATTGTATAGAGTAAGAAATAAGGGTACTTGGCCTAATGGCGAACTATTTCCAATACTCACCTGTTCCCACCCAGTAAAGACAATTGAAAAATCATGGAAATGATTCAGCAAAAACGATTGACTCTCTCCTATGATTCATTATCGAGTCAGTGAGCTATCTAAACTTTTTGGAGTAGACAAAATGAAATTCCAATTAGACCACGCTCAGCACCGCCCTACTAAAAATAACAGGCATCTAGGCTTTTTCAATCTCCTTCTCCAGAGGACGCATTGTCGCCCGCGTCTTCATCGTTCTCTTGAGACCTTATGGTCGATATGAGATCCCTCATTGCGTCAAGAAGTGTGTTCATACTGCGGTGCAAGGACGCCCTGTTATCCACATGGATCTCTCCCATGGCTCCCTCAACCCTTCAAGTAAAACGAATCCAATTAAAAAATGCTCGTTACAGTAGTTAGTTAGTTATTATTTTTAAGGACTTTTATGGACCAGGCCTACTCATAGTCCAATAGCAACGACCCCATGGATTTCAAGCATGATTTGTATTGTTTCCGTATGAAGTTTTGGCCATTGTTAACGTACACTGGCTCTACAAGCGATAATGGACAAACTGAGACAAATTTGCCATTGACGCAATGAAACAGGCGAAACTCATTGTTAAAATTAACTTTGTATAGTTTTACGAATAAAATTAAATTAAAAATTCACAACCGGCTCACGCCATCGTCAAGAATTTTTAATTTAATTTTATTCGTAAAACTATACAAAGTTAATTTTAACAATGAGTGACAGCAAGTTTTACAAAGTTACTAAGGAGACAATTATGTTTAAACAGGCGAAAGCATGACTTAACCAAGTACAGATACGAGTCCTTGTTACAGTAACAAATACATAAGAAAAATAGGCAGCACTGTCCGATTATACGTTTAACAATAAAAAAAACAGCCAAAAATTACGTCAAAATAAAATATATCAACAGCTGCACAATTACAATATAATTTTAATACTTACTTTTACTTTACTTACTAATTTTAATAATTGTGGACTACTTACTCAGCAGCGGCATTTTCCAAACGCTGTTCAGCATCGTCGCCAAGAGGAGCTTCCGTTGTAAATGTTGGCATTAATGATCTGACGAAGAGCGCGAGGGTGTTCTGTGACCCAATGCGACGTCGAGGTCTCGCAGGTCTCGTGTACATGTTAACTGAGTCCAGGGGCGGAAGAGGATCAAAGTTAAATGTTGTGCCGGTCTGGAAAAAGGGGGGAAACAATGCTTTGAAGTTTTCCACCCGTGATGGGCTATTTGCTATGTTTTTCTTGAGATCAGAGTCATTCCGCTAATACATAGCACCCCTATTGGCTCTATAAAGCGAGCAGGGCGGTTATATCAATTCACTATGCCAATAGTCATTGACAAAAAATTAGGGAGCGCAGTAGCCAAGTGTTAGTTAACGAACTTGTGTACTTGGCTTGTGCGCAGCCCTGTTCCCTAATTTTTTGGCAATGGCATAGTGAATCGATGTGCCAAGTTGAATGAAAATCGGATAAATACCTGTAGAACCCAAGTTATTTGTTTTTTATAATTGAAATTTGACTAGCGTGACAACTTTCGAGTTTGAATGACATTGGGTTTCACTCAATATGCCATTTATGTTCTTTAACTTCTATTATATCTAATACATCGTTCAAGTGATAGGAAACACGTTATTTTTAAAACAAAAAAAAGGGCCGGTGATGATGACCTTAAATAAGTAAAGATGGTCAGGTTGGTTCAAAGGCTTGTAAGCAGGACGAGACCGTACAATTGGTTTATACAAAAAATAAAGCAGCCGGTCTGGCAAACTTTTGTATACTAAGAAAAGGAAAGAAGCATTGGAGTAGAAGTGTTTTTTAAAAATAATGTAGAGATAATCCCATTGCCAATACATGATATTTGGCCTATTATTGACACTAAAAAATTATAAAATATTGTATCTAATATTGTTACAATTCAAAAGCCCTTACCTCAGTAATAGCGACATCTTTAACGTCAGAAAGTAGAATGTGTCTTTCCACAGCTCTGGGTGTTCTACATTCGAAGCGCTTGGTTCGTTTTTCAGCGTAGTCTTTAATAAGAGGATCATTATTGTCTACACGATCAAGGACTGCCTGTGTATTACGTTCAAGGAAAAGAAGCATTTTCGGTTCCTTCCAAAAATGGTAACATCTTCCGACGTATAGCTGGGTGAGCTGCTTAAGTGACGTGCTTTGTCTAAAAGAAAGAGACAATAACGCTCAGCTTACAAAGATCTGTACATGTACGGGCGCCAAAGCGTAATTTATAACGCAGTCATCAAAGGCTTCGTAATATTATGAGGTATGAAGAAAAAAATTGTAAGCACAAGCTTAAGTTTTCGAATTTAAGTGCAAGAACAAATAGTTTGATCCCCTTTCGCGGTTTTCACCATAGAATAAATATTTACTACAGAATGCTAGTCGGTATAGGGCGTCTGGCGTCTGTGATTCCAACTAGGAAAATCACATGAGCCGAGCGATGGAGCCGAGTCACAAAATATTTGCGTCCCAGTTTTAACCAATGAAATTATTTTAGTAATAAAAAATTGTGAGTGTATTCGAACGTTCTATAAAACTTGGCCACTATTGGCTGCCTGTTTTGAAGTCAACATTCACTTTCAAAACAAAAACAACGCAGCAGTAATGAGTGGGTTTTTGATAAACAAAAATGATAAAAATTATTAATTGATTCAATCTCTACAGCAATACCTACTTTACTAATAAAATAAGTTCGGTTGTTGGATTGAAAACTTCACACTATACTACACATCATGTAAAGTAAAGTAGGCCTACAATAATAATTCTAAAAGGTAAGTGAGTAATTTATATTCAACCTACAATAGCTTTAATTCTTCTTATTAAAATGTTAATATGAAATGACACATTAAATTGATATTGACTACTACATTTCAATTTTTAAATTTGTGCGGGAAACACCCAAGCGCTATCAAGTGGCCAAAATGCGAAACGTGGGACGCAAATATTTTGTAACTTCGATCCTGTGATTTCATTGAAAAAATCACAAAGTCCTGAAATACTGCATCCTATGCATAAGCATAGGGATGCCAGTCTGCTTACTTCGATTGGCAGGCTATGGTTTTCACGTGGTACAGCGAACTGCAGAAAATCCTAGTAACAATTAATCACAACTTCAATACTCACCTCACTTCTGCTTCTAGGAAGAAATAGCATGTAGAAGTCCTTACATCTGTATTAACGTTGCATTTTTCTAGTAGAGGCAAAATCAATCCCGGAAACATAATAATAGCGTCTTGTAGCAATTTATCGGCAGTCTCAATTTCGTTAAGATAAAAATGAGCCACAACTCGTGAGAAAGCAAAATTCGGAAGCTGACTTAGGTTCCTGCTGGCCTCAGCTTCTTCTATGAACTTAATGAGCCATAAATATTCTCCTCCACGAATAGCATAGAAATCAATAGCTAAGACAATCGCCAATGGATCTTCTTCAGGGCTTAAAGATAGGAGAACTTTGCAAAGCTCTAATGCAGTTCTATAGCAAGCCCGCTGCCCCACAAACGTAAGATGGTTAAAAAGCGCTATGAACAATGATCTGTAAAATAAAATTAACAACATTCAGTGAGTCATCCAAATACGCGAAATGGTTTAAGAATTAGATAATATTATCAATTAATGGCGGGAAGAAGAGTTTTGCGAAGATATTTCGGCTAATATTGCCGTTATTGCACACAATTTCGGCTGGAGCTTCGAGTAGCTTAAGACGTCCTACACAGTCCCCCAAAGACCTCCCGCGTGCATGTCTCCTTTCATTTCCTACCACTGCGTATTATAAAGGCTGTGTCAGCAGAAATATCTTAGCAAGACTCATTTTCCAACATTATAAATACATTTTGTAGGAGTTTTGTAATTTTTAATTAATGGTCCATTGAACCTGGTAGGTATATAAACAGCTATATTAGTTTTGTAGGCAAAAGTATCTATATTATTTTGACAGTTTGCATGTCTGATCCGGAATGGACAAGCTGAGGCTTACTGAGGCGGCTATTCCACATGTCACTTTTCCCGTCAAATGTGATTAAAAAGAGTCTGCTACCATATTATAACTCAATTTAAGGAGATTATTATGTAGATCTATCTATTAAAAATTAAGTTATAATATGGTAGCCTACTATTTTTAATCAAATTTGACGGGAAAAGTTACCAGTGGAATAGCCGCCTTACCATAGATCCATTGAAACAGGCGTAAGCCGGATTTGAGCAGCTACAAAGCGCAAGTAAAATGAAGGGAAACGATTATTTTTCATTTTTGAAAGGAAAATATAGAATCAAAATATTACAATCGGGATGCCTAGGCATGGCAACCCTGTGAACGTCACTGTAGTCCGACACAAAATATTAGTAAGAACGTAGATTTTAGGTAGTTAGAAAATCTTAAAATCAGGGGCTACATTACCGAGACTATTTAATAGCAGGATAACAAGTAAAGCAATGTAGTGCTGTATTATATTTATATTACTCTGGGAATACAAAGTTGTTCTGCCGCAATTACCTGTAATACCTCTATATACTTTGATACCTCACATACTATGCCGTTTACTATTAACTTATTCTTCATGTTAAAAATATAAACAAAACCATTTTGAATAGCACTTTCCATTCAAAAATAATCTTGTTTACATTTTTAATCATAGGTTAAGAATTAAAATAATCATTATAGTAGGCTCGCTGGGGGTATCCCACCTGTGCTGACACAATAGAATCCGGGCTGATGGGCCGTGGTCGATCAGACTGCAGTTGCTACTTAGCCTCCGAGATACTATCTTAGAAGTCTACAGAGTACCACTGAAGACGTCGACCACAGATGATGACGAAAAGTTTGGAAATATGCGTTCAGATCTACCACGGCCCATCAGCCCGGATCATACTGCTTCATCATCTGACTCCTGCCGTGAAAGCCCTTGTATATGTATCCCACCTGTTTTCCTGATACTTGTAGTCCAATCGACAAGGTGTTTTGAAGTTGAAAGACACGTGGAAGCCGGACTCTAAAGCATACAGAGCTCGCTCAATTAATTGAGCAGCTATTGAAAATTCCTCAGACATCTTACTCATCTCTGACAGTTGAATTAAAGTATTTACGTGGAAAGGGTAGTTATGAACGAGTGCCTGCAATAAATATGTCATACACTCTAAATTATGTACGATTGCAAAAATAAACATTTAAAACATTCTAACTTAAATCCAAAATCCCATTAAACCCACGGATAGGCCGATTAATTGTCAGGCTAAAATAGCTATGAATTCTGAAGTGGGTGAGACATGTCAAAGTATACTTCCAACTGGTCGCCTAATTTGAGAATCACTATTTTATATATATTATTTAAAAATAAATATGTACTCCCTATACAGTGTTCCAAATTGCAATGCTAAATTCAATACAGATAAGTGCAGAGCGTTAGATATTACGTTTGTTTTTCCTGAAATATTACAGACTTTTTTCAATCAAACGCCAAGATAACTTTACAAACGACGCAGATTCGAGCAGGTTCATACTATAATAAATCATAATCTAAGAGTACGATTGTAACATAACAAACCATAAGTTCATCGGGATCCATTGACTCTACGCAAGCCAAGAACTGGTTTTCCGCTGCTTGATAACTAGAGCTGTGTTTATACTTGAAATATGTGACGCCATCTTTCTTCTCCACGACAGTCATATGAAGCTCTGGTCCACTTTTTCCCATCATAGCCCAGTGTTCGCGAAATGGAACCAACCAAAGGTTTTTTAAAGTTTTCTGGTTTCGACCTCTCTTATTTCTGAAGTGAAAAATAAGAAGTAAATACAATTACCAAGTTTAATATGTGCTGCCTTATACTAGTGCTCAGGACTGGAATAATCAGTAAGGAATGGGGGAAGTATAAAAGACGCAGTGGTTCAAATGCGAAATGCCCATAATTTTTTCAAGCACATTCACTAGTCCTATGCAAATCTAGACCTTTATGATACAATGGAAAACATGTATAGCACCCAATAATGCCTGTGAAATAAAATGAGTCCAGTCCGCAAAGTCAGAGATTTGGCTAATGAAGAATAAATAAAACTACTGGACAACTTTTTTTTTTTTTTTTTTTTTTAATCAACTGCTTTCCTCTTGTACGGGGCAATGTTATTGTTGAATGTTAAGTAAAATGCCAAGAGCACTGCGTATTAAATTCAGAAAAACAGCTCTAGGCATAACACTATAATTAAAGCCACTACATTTATGCATAACCTTTCTGGTCAAAAAAGGATACTATTTAACACCAACACAATGTTGTTTGTACACACATGGAACATTTCTACAAGCCGTACAAATTGATGTTGGTGTAATCATCTAAATTTCAATCTCTCAAAGTTAATTATATTTATAGATGGTCCACGAAATTTTTTTTTCCCTTATACAAATCTGACCTTGAAATTCATAATGTGGATGGATGGTCTAAAAGCTAGGCAAAATGATGACCTGAATTTTATTTGACAAAATTTCTTAATATACCATAAAAATATTTACTTCAGAGCGATTGAAATTTTGGGGGTATGAATCAACTTCAATGTGTATGGTTTATGTGAATCTAATGAAAAAGTTATGATGCCTACCTAACTTCATTAGCTTGAACTGCTCTTGTCCCGAATATTCTCTTAAGTTCATTTTTCGGGTTTAAATGTTTCTTATCAATAGACAAAATGCCATTCATAAATAGACCAGGGCAGTCTGAGTTGCGTTTATCATGTTCTTTAGCACGAAGTTTCTCTGCATCCTAAAATCATACAATAGAACGAAGACAATAAAAAAATACGGTCTCAGTCCAATCTGTTTTACATATGCCTTAGATATTAATTATATAGGAAATGGTTGACCTCTGATAAAATTAAGGTTCTAACACCTACAGTATTTCCGTGCGTATTCTCATTTTATGTATTAAAACTTCTTTAATAGCGTTCTGCTGCATTGCCTTCTTCGAGCTTGAGGACTGCAGGGAGTCACATGTTAACGACTCAGTTCAGGATAATGGAACATGATGATATTAGAAATAGGCTAAGAACACTACTAGAGACTGATTACTCACTTGATCTTCAATATCATCAAGACCCCAGTCATCTTCAGTCAGTTCATTTTGCTGCTGCTGTCGTTTTTTCTTCTTTTTTACTTTCCTTTTGCTTGTTTTACACTCAGGGTCAGGACGAGGGGTTTGAGATGATTCTGCTTCACAATCTGCTTCTCTGTCGCATTCTTTCCCATCAGATTCAGTTGGGCTATCCGCATTTAACTGAAAGATTGGCACCCATAAAGTAAACAGAAAATGTCCTGCTTGTTGACTAAAAACCGCTAGTTACAGTAATGTTAAAAATGGGTTAAGGATTATAATTTGTATATATAATAGTTCCCTTAAATGATACCATAGCAGTAGTACCATATTGTACTACAAATATTTCAGGTGGTTGCAGGATGCCTCCATTATAACATTTTCTTTTTGTAGTAGGCCTGGTAGTGAAATTATTTCTCAGTCACCTGAAGAGGTTATTTTTTTGTTTGAATTTCTCGATTTTCTCCTAAAAATGTTGCTCCATAGAGAGCTGATCATCAATCTGAGCTCCAAAGTATTTATTCCATTATCGGAAGAAAATCAATGATTTCATCATTCATCATAATCCCGTTAGTGGCTTTTGATTTCACTAAATTTATATTAATAACAAGGAGGGCGGACATCAAAAGATCCTGTGCACGCCGAACATGTGGGCACTAGCGTCAAGTGAATTTCTGAGACATCAGGCAGTCGGCATCACCTGAGCTAGCAGCCCTATACTAAGAATTAAGTATATTAATCATTTTATTAGCCTCCATCCGCCTCCATCCACACAGAAATTCTCATCAACTCAATGATCACTAATTGAATGATTTTATTTATGCACAGAATTATATGCTGTAGGTGTAGATTAAGGTGTCCGCAAACAGTTGAATATCACAGATTCTCCGCACTTAATGAAATCCGTTCATGTTTACTCCTCGGCTAATTCCTCAACAATTAAGCTTGAATAAAAATATGGACCATTCGCTAGTTCATGTAAAAATCTAAATTACCACATTATCTGTTCAATGTCCAGTATAACAGTAATCATTATAGGATATACCATGCCACAGCTGCAAGAGCAAATAATAACATGAAAAACAAAGCTTACCAAACCATAGCGATTAACATTATTCGATGGACGATTATTATTAAATGGCACTTCATCTTCATCACTCAGTTCATTAGGGTTTTTAATAAGTGCATCATTTCCTCCAATAAATTTCCGAAGTCTACGAGAAGAGACAGACATTATAATTTCAATGATCAATGATGATGATAATTTTTGATGATATCATACGGAAAAATGAAAACCTAAATAATCGGCCATTTTGAAATTGTTGTAGACTATTTGCCACGTTGGCAGTAGCTCAATTTAGCCAACTTAATTAAATCGCGCTAAAAAGGCCCAGTTAGTACGAACTTTTTATTTCACTCTTATTATAATTTGTCTTTTCTCTATTTTAATTAAATTAGGTCCTATTATAGAGTACAACATCTATATTACGACGCCATAATTACTTTGGACTAGCGATGTTCAAAGCTGCAGACACATGTAGGATTGTAGGCCTAGCGTCATAATTTCAAGGCAATAACAGAACTGTGGCCTGATGAAACCAAAGCGATACAAAGAGGCCATTACAAGGAAGGCGTCTATTTTCTGTTGACATCTACGATGTGTGGCCGTTTGGTATGTGGTGGGCAGCATCCCAACAACATATCCGGTAGTCGTGTTTCCTAACAAATGAAGGCGAGGTTAGCATATTATTTTATTATTGGGTGAACCCAATTCTGGAGGGAAATGTTTTTCCACTTAGATGTGATTCGAATCTTCACGTATTAATAGATCTTATGGATATATTTATACGCACACTACCGTAACTAAGATGCCAATGGCATCGATTTGTAAGATTGTTAGGCCTAATAATGCCAAGGACAAAAAAGGATTCATTAATAATAGTATTATGATTATTAGGAATATTACAGTTGGGAAAAAACTAGACTATGCCAAGCTTGGCTCCACCTAACCCTACGGGTAGATAGGCGTACCTACCCTACAGAACCTCTTACTTTTATCGGTAGGAAAAACGCAGCTTTCGGGCATGTTGATGGGCACACATCCCAGCAAATTGTGCAGTGGTCAAGAGAGAGAGAGAGAGAGATAGAGAGAGAGGATCCTCTCCCAGTCCTCAGGCCGGAACAAACAATCAAGACCCTCCTCCGTATATTGCTACAGCAGAGCTCACATAGTATAGTTGGTTGCTTAAAAAATGACTTCAAGAGTGCTGGCAAAACGCAAAACGCAGATTGTTATACTTATACAAAGAAAACAAGGCGAAGAGATATCATCGATCAAAGGACTATGGTGAAGTGACATGATGTCGATTTGACTAGCCCAAAATGGTCACGCCTATTAAGCAGAGGAGGCTAGCTGCGACGGACGCTTCACGGTATACGTACCCATTCATCGCCACATCGTACCGTACGGTATCACAGAACAACATAATATATATTTTTTTTTTTTTTAGAAAAGATTAATCGCATACAAACAATTTAATGAATGTATCCGATTGACCTTTTCAGTCGCCTCTGTAGGTTATTACCTGTGATGAGTGCGACACGACTCCGATTGCATGGCGTGTAAAGACTCGCACAAGTGCAAGCACGTTACCACCTGGCCATCGAAGTCGATATATATAATATACCCTATATATACATATGTACGGTATGTCGCGCGTAATGCAATTTTAGAATTTAGTCTATATTTTAAAAGCGAATTGGATCATTACTTCAACTACGCTTTTTTGCGCGAAATTTGATCGAAGAGCCGTGAAAATATTCATTGAATTAACAGAAATGCTCCTTAATAACATCGCGTTTCGATATATACTGTATATATACAAATATGAAATGTCAACTTCACTAAAGCCACCAATTGGTTGCAGTTCGCGAACTCCCTCCTCGGGACTGCCACACTAATCGTTTCTGTAAAAATAAAATTCCATAATAGTGTTAGAAAGAGGGTCGTGCCTACGTAAATAGGTACCTAATCGTAATCGCTAAATGCTTAAAAACATTTCTTCAGTTTACGGTACGGTATCTGATATTTCTGACAACTCTGCGATTGTTATTTCATGAGATATTTGATTTTTACACTTGTAAGGTTTTTTTCCCCACCGACTGTCTCTTAATTTGGATATTTATACGTACTTCAACGGCGCATTGACCCTCCCATGGGGTCGGCGTTTTTCATGCATATAATCCTTATTCAATAAGTTCTATCGATCCTTGTACCTACTTGAGATTGTAACGGCTGCAAGCAACCAAATTTATTTGTTCAGATTACTTAATCTTCAGGTCTGACCTTCTTCGTCTGGCGACTGGTCTGGACATATTCGCGACCACTGCGGAATTTGTTCAGCGACAAGCTTGATCAAATCAAAGTATCACTACTCACTACATATTTTTTTTTTAAACATTCTGGCATATTAGATATATACCTATTTAAATACACCTTCATCGCATTGGGACTATGGACATTATGAAAAAGGTATGAATTTATAC
Source organism: Psococerastis gibbosa (assembly GCA_963971405.1). Classification (NCBI taxonomy): domain Eukaryota; kingdom Metazoa; phylum Arthropoda; class Insecta; order Psocodea; family Psocidae; genus Psococerastis; species Psococerastis gibbosa. The sequence goes on along the minus strand of OZ020488.1, from coordinate 23,440,193 downwards.
GTTCACAATAGTAAGTCGTAACGAAGTGAGCCTTAAGAAAATAAGCGAGCTTGTATGTTACCAAGTATTCGTGTTTGTTATTTTGTACCCTTCTCTGTAACGTGACTTGTAACTTGAAATGCCAGATGTTTCTATCTTACGTTTAGTCTGGTGTTCAGAGTTTTAGGGCGGGTGCGCAGTGGCGAGGAACCGTACCAACCAACTATAGAAGTTGCACACACAACGTCCGATGAACTGTCGTGGACCAGCAACGAGCAAGTACCTACCAAGATTAGCCTTGGCATTGACAGGGCGCAGGTTCACATCTACCATCCAAGGCCATTCTGGGCTCACATCACTCGGATATTGGGTTTCTTTCATTACCTCTGGCTCCCATCATTATAGAACAGTCTATTAATTCAATGTTAAAGGGTCATGAGAGCATGTGGCTAGAAGATCACATCCATTATGCATGTGATAACATCTGAAAATGGAAGCAAAATTCCGCAACGATTGGTATCGAATGGTATAGATGCGATATAATTATTTACTGACTAAGGTACATAATAAACAATTAATATTGAGACCCACCAAGCAGTTACCCGAATCGGACTGAAACATTTCAAATGCATTTACGAGATCAATGTTTTCTGGGCCCATGCTAAAGAATATTTGGGCAACTCCGGAGCTGAAGTTCCGAAGTGTCCTACCATAAATATAAAACACTGAGGGGAGGTCCGTGGTCACCTTCAGGGGGACTTCTTCGTAAATACAGGTGCTGCAAATTTGTAAATTTTTTAGCACTTCGCGTGCATTTATAATTAATCGATGGTATTTGCTAGGTGCTGATCACACGGCCAAGCTGTTTCGACCTACAGTATCGTCAGTATCTACCATCTGGATGGAAATCTTGAGAATAGCTACTAGCAGGCCTATTAATTCTCGCGGACACTGACTAGCTAATTCCAAATCTGATGGCATCGTAAAGCATGATTATTGAGTCGTATGATTTTGATCTAATCTAAAACCAAGAAAATAATAGTGAGTGATTAAATTTCATATGCGGAAATAATAAAGCGATGAAAGTCGGAAATTTGGGAAAATATTTATATCTTAGGATTTAATAAATCTTGTGGAATAGCTTTGCATGGGTATAATTTGCAGCATATATATAAGACAAATGGTGTAATTTAGACTAATAAACAGTGAGAAAACTCAGGAGGGTTGCAAGAGCGGTTCTCACGTGGAAAGGGCGCAATGACTTGAATGTACAAGGTTAAGCGTCAACGTACTAACAGCATTGGAACAGCCATTGCCGGCCGTTTCAATCAATTCTTCACGCTTTGCCGCTTAGAATAAGTCAGATACACTCGAAGATCGCGATCTTATATCCATCATAACGGATACACAGTATAAATATTATATACAGTGTATATAACCATTGTAATTAGTTCACAAGGAGAACCAATCTGGCCTGAGTGATGAAGTAGGATTTTAACTATTAATAACACTTGTTATGGCTTTAAGAAAGAATGCAACGTCACAGATAAGGAAAAAATAGTAGCCACAGCTTACTGTGTTTGTTGGACAAGCAGCCCACTTACTTCCATTACACAAGTTACTTACATTTCATAAAATGAGTTAACAACAATGATAATCTCAATAAACGCGTAGGTAGGCCTACTCCATATATATTTGGATATTCAAGCGATTGTTAAAACGTGCGAACAATAATTGCAGATTTGACGGTACCCTGATTGGTTATTGCTGATAATCTCAATAAACGCGTACTCCATATATTTGGATTTTCATGAGCTTGTTAAAACGTGCAAACAATAAATGCAGATTTGACGGTACCCTATAATTGGTTATTGCTAAGGGGCTAACGATACGGGAACCAATGGTCCCATCATTGGATCCAGGCCTAACAAATAATAAAAAAGGGCTAGTGAACGCATAAAAAACATTCGCTAATTATTCATTTCATAGCTAACTTTTATCACAGTATTCACAGTCTCGTAATAGCCATTTAATTTATCACAAAACAGTACTCATTGAGCACTTTTAACCAAGGGAAATTTTTTCTTGTGAAATACCTATAAGGCATTCCACTACAGTCATGTCGTATGGTTCATGTAAAAAAGAAACTAAAATAGATTTCGGCGGGGCAACAATGGATATAGTTTGCAACAAGGTTAATAGAGCACACCCGATCGAAACAACATACTCGCGGAGTGTTCATTTTACAATCTTTTGGACAAGAGCTCCACCCGTACCTGGATGCAATGCGTTGATATAAAAGGCAGCCAGCGAAGGCATCAAGTATTCGTACTCTCCAAACCGAAGAGAACACTACTTATTCACCATGTTCAAGTTTGTAAGTATATATTTATTTAATATTTAAAACCAGTCATCAAAATAATAGCCTCATATGTGCTGATATTCCCTGAATTTAAAGTTGTGCCAAGAGTAGATTGCTGGAGTGTTAAATTCATGTGGAAAAGTGAGCTTCTTGTTTATCCAAACCTCAAACAATGAATCGAGTTGTATAGATTAGTTATAGGCCTAAGAATAACTGATATTGACTTGTTTACATACTTATACAAAATTTGTATAACGGATTGACAGTTAAGCCGAAACTTGGCATATAGTACAGTACGTAGAATTGCATAATTTTATAATGAAGCAAAATTTCAATTCAATCGCTCCAACAGAAAGAATTTTTACAGAGAACTCTAACACACTGTATCTTGCCTAACGGGGTTCATTTCAGTTCTGATAGGCTACGCAAGAATTAATTCTTCAACTCGATGCGATGGATTGAATTATTTCCACAGTCATTTTTTTATATTAAATTATTTATAACTCTAACCTGACTTTGTCTACAAATAAGTTCCTTTTCCAGCTGTTTGCTCTTTTCGCCGTCCTGGCTGTTGCTTTCGCCGCTCCCCAGCCCAATCCAGCTGTCATTGCCACTCCTGTTGTTGGATACAGCGCACCTGCAGTAGTTGGAGGATACGCACCCTACGCATATTCTGCTGGAGTTCCCGCATACACCCCATACACCGCCGGTGCCATCGTCGGAGGCCCAGTACCTTATTGGGGCTAGATTGTACGATTCAATCCCCAAGGAACAAGATGACAACTGCTATGAATAACGATTTGAGAGAACAATGATTACGGATAATTTACTGTCAGCATACAGGCTTTATATGCCTATCCTTCCTGAAACCTAAAATATTGACACCTAGTGCAATACTCCAATTAGCTCTGGATAATACAATAAAATATGTCCACATAATGGTATTATTATTTTCGGCCAATGTAGTAAAGGTTATTACGACTCGTATCTGTACTTGGTTAAGTCATGCTAAGTCACACCTGTTTCATCGTTAATGGTAAGCTTGTCCCAGCTTGTAGCCGGTGTAGGTTGACATTGAGAACGTATACCAGTTTTCCAATGGCCAAAAATTCATACGGAAACAATACAAATAATGTCCGAAATCCATGGGGTCGTTGGCATTGGACAGGGGACCTATGGGCAACTTATAAGCCTGGGTCCATAAAAGTTCATAAAAAAAAATGTTATTACAATATAACCGATAAAAATATGCAGTACCACCCAAACATAGGCTTGGCACGGCTCAACCTCATCGCCCTAACCAGGGTAGACTTACTACCAAGCGCTGTCCTACTGTCGTCCCTAGCCCCTTCTCAACAGTTATTTCCATATTTCAGCAATCAATGGTCTACATTATATTTACATGCATGAAAACAGGTTCTCCTTCCTATGTTAAAATTTTCAAATGAATTTTTTGGTAGTGTCATTGATTAACATCGTAATGTTAACTATCCATGCGAATGTCTTCGTAGTGCATAGTTTAAGGATATTTTGGCTATCATTACATCTTTGAAAATAAACCAGGCAAGGCATTAAGGTCAACCGGGCTTAGAGATTACTATTAAGTTAAACTCCGAATCTTGAATATCAATACTATAAAGCGAAAATTTACACAATTCTGAATAGATAGGCAAGCGAAGGGTTCACTTTTTGAACTGAACAGTTAGCAGTTCTACTAATCAATGCTAAAAGGCTGAAGGAGACAAGTCCTTCATCATTTTTTTCAAATCTATGTCCCAAAGTTCACAGAACTTAAACAAAGTCACATTACATAAAGATTTTGAGTATAAGCCAATTAAATAGAAATCCATTTAGATTTATGAATGATAATAATATAATAAAGCTTCAATATCTTTTTGTTTTTACAAATAACAGTTAGTAATAACTTAAGATAATTTTGTAGAAGTTTTCAAGCAAATACCATTTAGGCCACATACTCTTTAAATCGTGGGTAGCGCATTTGATGCGCGCTGTTTATTTCCAGTATCTGCCTATTCTATCTTTTATTGTATACTTGCTTGAAAAAATTCTATTGACACAATGGAACAACAATTTTAAAACATTAATCTCCATTAAAGAAACATTACGTTCTAGGGTACCTACCTATGCACTCGCCCGTATTGAATAGATTTTGATGCAGTTAAGAATCATATTGTCAGCAGCGGTTTATAATAAATAAAAACTTTTAGTCCTCCGATTCTGCATCAGACAGAATTTCACACATGATTGCCATTGAAAACTATATCAACCGACCTTGTTGACGCCTATGATTCTCAAGGAAATATTTTTAGTCAGTCCCAGCATATAGAAGCACACAATTCAGAGCAGTATGTCTATATCTTTTCCCAATGAGCCAAAAACGATGAAAAACTAAAATAACCTAATGTGCCTAGGCACTAAAAATAGCTTATTTTCAGTTTATACCTATAATAACATACAGGACTATGTATTACTGTAGTATAAGTAATAAGTGTCACAAAAATATCGCTTATAGTGAAAAAACCTGGCATCAGAAGACGAAGAACGAATTATCATTGCACACCAGTCACGTTAATTTAAATAAAAAATATTAACCGGCCTAATTTTGTCGAATTTAGAATTTGTAGAACCACGGACAAATATTAAGAGGCAGGAATGATTATGGAATAAGACTACTGTTAAAAAAGAAGAAAAACAGCGGGTCTTCAAATTTGAACAGACATGTATAGCTCAAAACACCGGACACGCGAAAAAATTTAGCATTGCAATTTTAAGCCATATCTGGGCACCGACGTTCGACTCCAATAATTGAAGTCACGGTTAGAAGTTCCAAACCGACCTTTGGAAAATATTTCACCCGTAAGATGTGAATTGTGCTGTGTTTGTTTTGTTTTTGGTGACCGAGTTGAAGTCTTTGGCCTCTTCTCGGTGGTGAAAGGATTAATTCGCCGCTAGATGTTTCCACTTAGCCTTGCCCAGGGTACGTCCGATCGGTTTTTTATCCACGTGTATAAATAGTGATTTTCGGGGAGGCTTCTTTCCTGTACTGTACTTGAGGTACGTGATGGGAGCACGTCTGCATATACCAAGCGGGTAAGATGGGCATCCGCAACGTAAACAATGAAGCGGCAAGAAGTGGTGACAGATTTATCATGGCGGTTTTCGTGATAAGCTAATTACAGTCTTAATAAAGCTATTAAGATTGCCAAATAAGTGCGCAGAACCTTATTGGGCCCTGCCTGCTGGATTGCACATTTTTGATGTTGGAACCCGGTAAACTCTGTCACATTTTCTTTGCCAATCTTTGCCATTTCCCCGGACGTTTCACCATCAGCATTAGTTAGTTTATGGTTTATGGCGCCATGTATTATATTTTATATCTTTGGTATGTCTACATACTTCAATATTTAATGCAATAAAGTAGTCTCAATCCTTTTGTGGTGTTATCAGATTACTTCTAAAATGTACCTTACGATATGGTGAAAAAGGCAAAAACTAAACAAACAGTATTTATCAACAGTAGAAGTATTATAAAGCAGGATTTCCCACTATTTACATACGGGTAGTGTTTCATTTTGGTCCAGCAGCCTGATCATGGCGATTATACTACCGGTATTTATTTAATCCCCCGGTATTAAAAATGTAAACAAGATAATTTTATAATGGAAAGTGCTATTAATAATAATAATATAATATAATAATATAATAATTCAATTCAATAATGTTCAAAATTTGTTTGTTTACATTTTTAATACCAGGGGATTAAATAAATACCGGTATTATAATCGCCATGATCAGGCTGCAGGAGGCGCAACAAAAGTTAAATTTTTACAGTACGGTACGATGCGACGTCAGGTGTTTATATTACAAAGAAATCCTTTATAGGGTAATGTGATGATACAATAATTACTGTGATGTGATGAAGCACAAAATCATGCACGTTCTCCCTACATTCAAACGAACCGGCTAAGGGGAAATACCCAGTGGTTACAATAGGGATTTTGAGGAGTACAACTAGCTAACGGATCAGAAGAAAAATAACTAAAAATGGTAGAAATTTGGTTAAACACAATATTCGTTGACATTAGCCAACTTTATCCACGCAAATGCAAGTAAATGAAATTCTGCAAGTTTTCAACGCATTCAAAACAAATGACCATTTATCATACAATACTATTGACTAGACTAAATGTACATTAAATATTATAATAATAACAATGTAGAGGTGCTGATTCACACACTACATACTAAGTAATTACAATTTGACTTCCCCCCTAGCTGATAATGAGATTGGGATGGGATATGATATATAAGACCAGACCAAGCCTTTCTTCAACAACAGGGTGGTCCAGAAGTCTTGACAAACTTTAACACACTTTAACACTCAGTTATCGTGGTAAAAATTGAAAGAGCGGTCTTGGGGATTGTAATATTTAGGCGGTGAGCAACGCGCTTTATGTGTGCGCTATTTTTGTTATTAAGTAATCGATCCCGCAGCAAAAATCGAGGGGAAAATGTTGCAAAAATTGAAAAGACACAGGTCAACAGCATTAGAGAATTGGTGCAGAAGTTCGTTAGGCTTGCCCCATGACATTCCTACTGGCTAGCCGACTAGGCGATAAAAAAGGTCGTCATGAGTGGCTTCCAACAGAAGAATGAAATTGGAAGATTATAGAGGGCCGCACCATCACTGCGAATTCTAAGCAATATACGGACATATGGATATATAGGACATGTAGAGTGGTGGCATAGACTCCTATTTTCTGGCCATGCATCGGAGGGCATGGTTCCGGGCCCTCCTAGTTGAGTGTGATAAGAGAGGGCTTTATAGCCCTAACTTCGCTAGGTTGGCTTAGTAATAGAACAAAAAGTCCATATTTATTATTTATTTATATATTATTTTATATTAACAAAGTTAAAAATATTTTGCGCCAACATCGCAAGTCATCCAACCTTCAACCAAATAAAAGATTGGGGCCACGAGCCTTTTCCTCAGATGCCTCTAAAAGACCGCACATCCAGCAAATTTCATTCAAAACGTTTACCTCCCAATTGGCCCCAAAGCAGTCCGGATTTCATTGAGGAAAGCACCGAAGTTTTTGTAAAATCAGTAATCGGGAGACCTTTGGTGATTCGAAATAAATAGTGTTCTCTTCAAAAACCAACACAATATCTTTGAATGAGACATCAATTGAGCTTTTTATTAGCATTCAAAGTTTGCCAAAACTTATGGTTCACCCTGTACATTCATATTTTTTTTACAGGTATGGTACACAGGTAGGCTGATAACATTGTTTTAGTAGTTACATAATATTTAGGCAGTTCTGAAAGAACAATAAATGGAATGACATAAGTATTGTTCTTTTTAGACATTGAACATCACACCAATTTAGTGAGAAATAATCTTGTGACAAAATTGAGTTTTGTTACCTACCCGAAGACTTCTCCAGTAATCAGCCAATCTCTCTCCAGTATCCAGATACCAGGTCCTAATTTTTACTTACAGTATATGAGGATCTGCAACGAAACTTGAATATTAAGAAAATTTCGCGAAAAACCCTGATTCCTTGCGTATAGTAAGATTTGGCATACCAACCAGACTCCATAAGTTTTTCAAATATTTTATTCTTGTGACCGCATCAGGGTGTGCATATACAGCAGATGGCTTCAATTTTATTATATATATCGTATATCGTCAATTACTGAGTTTACTGGCAACCAATGAGCGACGAAAATGGATGCTGGTGTCAGCAACCATTTTTCCACTTATTGGTTATCGCCCGTTACCGTTTACATAACCCACACAACACGAACTGCTTACCATATTAAAATGAGTTGGTAGGTACGTAGTTTTACCGTGTAAACACGATAATTAAAATCAGAACGGTTAAGACTACGATGCACGTCATAATCAGACAAAACTTCTTCTTTCTGCTCTTCGACTGAAAAAGATGCAAATTATTTTAGGCAGGTTCGAGTTACAAAGAATTAGTAGAATCCGTAGTTTTCAGAAATGACGACTGTTAATAGCTTCATTATTAAATTTAACCCTAGGACAATTATTTAGAATGAAACTACTAATTTATTAGCTATAACGGTATCTATACTAATTGATGATTGCGGGAAAGCATGTACTGTTTCTTTATCTTTTTCTGCTTTTCCACCACAGCCAAGCCGAAAATAACACAACAACTCTATCATTGAAGTATTAGGGGGATTCACTCTGTTGATAGAAAGTAGAAATAGAACAACAGTTTTTCTACGGTAGAAATAATTCCATAAGGACATGTGTTAATCGTGTCTTTCTACGGCTTTCTACTACTTGGGGAATCAAAAACAAAGCAAACGGTCGACCATATTTGTTGTTTTTATTGCTCATATTTAATTATTTAATTTTAAAAATGAGTTGTACAAGACAAATAAATGACAAAAACAGAAGGAAACATGTAGCAAGAGGTGGACTGCGGAAGCTGTTAATAAGTTCCTCGAGATATTAATAGCCAAAGTACAAGAAACTTAATGGGAGTAATGAAATATATGAAGAACTGCACAAAAAAATTCAAAGCGTGATACGTGACGCAACCCTACCTAGTGTAAAAATAAAAAGTAATAGATACTGTCCATTTTTTACTAGAGAGGTTCAAGAAGCAAGGCGAGCTAAAGTAAACTTGTTTAAGAAGTTCCGTTACATGAAGAGGGTGTTTGAGGAAAACAGAACAAGGTCCAATAGAGTTGCGATGGATGAAACGTGGTCCGAGTTTAAAAGAGCAAGGAATAAGTTTACAATGTCACTGAGAAACAGTAAAAACCAGTATTACCTCAATAAAATTGAACAATGTGGTAAGGATCAGAAGAAAATGTGGAGGGAACTAAAGTCAATATTGAATATTAGTAAGAATGAGGTGACGATTGATGCAGGGCGGGGGGATGAGGTAAACAAGTACTATATAGAGAGTATAGAGCAGCTGATAAATGCAAATGTGAAAAGCGTGAATTTTTTTGATGAGGAGGAAGGGCAGCCCGAGAGGATTCTAACGGATGTACAAGTACCGTCAAAACAAAAGTTAAAGAAAATAGTAGCCACTTTCAAGAACGGTGGGTCGGTTGAGCCAAATGGAAGAACGCTTAAGGAATGCTGGACTGAAGTGGAAGATAGTGTATTCAAACTAGTCGAAGCATGTATTAATGAAAATAAAATGCCGGACCAGCTGAAGATATCGATTATAACCCCTATTCCGAAGGTAAGGGGGGCGTCTAAGCCGGAAGAGTTTCGTCCTGTGAACGTGCTGCCAGCGCTCGAAAAAGTGGTAGAGACTGTATACTTTGATGAACTGAAAGCACACATCGAGAACAACAAACTACTATCATGCTACCAATCTGGTTTCAGGGAGAAACATTCCACGGAAAACGTGTTGCAATTTGTCTTAGAGAGGTGGAGAGTGGAAAAAAAGAGGAACAAAGTAATTATTGCTGTGTTTTTAGATTTGAAACGAGCATTTGAAACAGTGGACAGGCAGCAGCTAGTGAAAGTGTTGGAGGGAATGGGAGTTCGTGGAAATGTCCTGGAATGGTTTAAGAACTACCTGATGAATAGAAAGCAGAGAGTGAAATATAAAGACGGCACATCTGATCCAAGAAGGGTGGAGTTCGGTGTACCACAGGGTAGTAAATTAGGAGGAATTCTCTTCATTCTGTTTATAAATTTCCTACCAAAGCTGGCCAGAAGTTGTAACATCCAATTGTTCGCTGATGACGCATTAATTTATATTATAGGTGACAATGTGCACGAAATGATTCGGAAACTGAATATTGAGCTGGATAGAATTTTTGGATGGCTGTCGGCCAGGAACCTGGTGATTAACATTGGTAAGACGAAAGTGTTAATGATAAACGTAAAATCTGATCAAAGGCTAAATGATGTGGCAATGGGAGGGATGAAGATCGAAGCAGTGGATAAAATCAAATATCTAGGAGTGTGGATTGACAGTTCTTTGAACCTAAAATCACAATTTGAGGCAGTATACAGGAAGCTGAAACAGAGACTATCACTATTCAGAAGGCTGCGGTACTGCCTACCGAGGGAAACGAAAAAACTCGTCTTTACGGCTCTGATTAAACCACACATGGACTACTGTGGAACTCTATGGTTCTTTGCAACACAGGATGTACGCGACAGATTGCAGAAAATTATGAATCAGGCGATGCGAGTGATTCTGAAGGCGAAATGGGACACCCACATTAGTACCATGTTGGATGAGTTAGACTGGTTAACAGTGGATGAGAGTATTACGATTAACGCCCTAACATTTATATATAAGGTGGAGAAGAGAATGGTCCCGGACTACTTACAAGTTCTAAATCGCGGGCATGATGTTCACGAGTATAGAACAAGGCGTAGGAGTGATGTGAGTGTCATCGGATCGCAAGTGAAATCTATGTTTGACGTAATACCTGAGTATAACAGACTTCCCAGGGAAATAAAAAGCGTAATGGACCCAAAGAAGTTTAGAGTAGCACTGGCAAAAAAATTGAAGAGCGAAAGAATGCGGCACCAAAGGCAATAGTCAATCAGTGATCTGAAGTTGGAGATTCTGAATAAGCGCGCGGCGCTTCTGAGATTCAACAACAACAACAACAATTTGGAGGTAAGTTGCGTGTGTTTATATCAAAATTAAATATGCTGCTTACGTTATTTGCTGTTGATACCCATCTGAAAATCGCCGAAACATACTAGGAATTAGGATTACAATTGACTGTTATTAACACGTAAGTTTTACGCTTAAAAAAGCCGCAGACACAACTACTTCGTTCCTTTGAAGTACGTACAGTAGGTACTGTACTTATGCCTCATGTTTTGCATTTGTTCGGGTATTTAGGTAAATTATCCCTTAGGGCTATTCTGCAGGAAATTTGGAGTTACTGTACATTTGAATACGGCGTTCAGTAATTTTGCTACGAATAATAATATTGGTGTGGTGCATGGATTCTATATTATTGAATGCAGTTAGGTCTACACATCACCGGTTTTTCTTTCTGTTTCAGAAACCAACCGCCCAGACAACAACAAAAAGAATGACGCCAACGACCCAATCAGAAACGAGAGCGCCTGCGCACCGAACCATACCTGCACCACAGCACCAGTCAGTCAGTCAGTTGCTACGATACCTCCGCGATACAACCTTAGAAGTATAGGTGTACGTAACCCCACTGAAGATGTCGTACGCAGTTGTTGACGAAACATTTGGAAGCCTACTTTGAAATCGACCACGGCCTATTAGCCCGGATTCTTGTGTCCCCTTATTAGACTCCAACCGTGAAAGCCTTCGTTATTATATTGAATTCAAAATGTGTCGTTCGATACAATTTAAGTGTTATTTTATTATTCTATTGTCAAATCAATAAAACATTGAACCATATTTGCTTTGTATATAGGCCTTAATACATTAGTTATTTAATTTGCTTACATTAGTTATGATACTATTTATACGAATTGTTAATGCTGCTGGCGTAAGTCAATCATTGAAAGAGAACGAACGGTCTAGCTATAAAATACTTATAATTGACAGAGGCTGCATCATAGCTTTAAAACTGTTTCCATGAGCGCCTTCCTTTTACTGGTACCGGCTGTATTATCTTGTACATCTTGCGCTTTGATGGCATAATTTTGTTTGCGTGAGTAGGAACTCTCCACAACCGTCTAAGTAGCCAATACAATGAGGCAGCTCGTGAATTTTGGCACTGACGATTTCTCTTCTTTCCTCTTCAATTGGCCAATGCAAAACTCTCATGAAAATGTTAAACCGCACATTTCGTCGTGGACTCGTGGCTCGGAAGCACGTTGGTCCACCACTCCTTAGATTTAGGGACAGACCCAATGCAAAAGCGTACGCTATAGGCCTACCGTATTGACATGACCACAGAAATATCGTCGATGGCTTGACTTAGTATTTCTTCCTCGATCCTCTTCAAAATTCTCGCACATCATTGCATTGCATTTTTCCGCGAGGAAGTTGATGGCTTTCAACGTATTTCCTAATTTAGGCATAGGTAGGTAGGTAATGAAAAATAAGTTTAAACTTAAAGTGAAAAAAACACCTGCTAAAATCAAAAACAAATTACACGGCTAAAAACAAAACAAAAACAAACTGACAAAAAGACAAGAACGTAGCGCCCACACCTGTTGGTAGTTCCTTGTAGTATACAATTTCAATTTTTACCTCACAGAATGCGCCTTAAAAACTTTCTCTATTTCTACCGTTGACGGAGGTATCCTCACTATGAGCTTTTTTTCGATTTTTCTATTCCCTTTTCTATCAACAGAGTGAATCCCCCTACTATATGACATGTTTTACGCACAGAAGTCGCATGTCGGAAAGTGTACAGATTTCCCACAGGCTATTACATTATAGGAATATGGAGGGTTTCGTCTGCGATGAAATAATCAAAAGATAAATACAATACCTGATAATTACTAGCCATGCGCAGTTGTGATGCAGCTTCGTGGACCTGGCTTGCTCCCAATTCAACATGAGCTTCAATACTATCTACCAGCTCCCCTTGATCGTGAACAAGTTGTCCGAGGGTTTTGAAAATTTCATTTACTGACTGTATGTCGTTCTGTAGATGAAAAATGAAGAAAACTTAAAAATAATTTTTTGTGAGATGGGCACGTTATGACTTAAAACTTCTGGCATTTATTTTTAACGAGTACATACAAATTGGATTTGGCAGAGAAAAAGAGATATTTAACTCAAATTCCAAACAAACTAAACACATTAGCTGCCGCATTGAATGACAGGGTTTTTTCATTGCTTTTAAATATTTGGTTGAAAACGCCATATTTGTTTACGTCTGCTTATTGATATATATACATATTGATGTCCATAAAAGGTAACTGTCCGAGCTTTATTTCAATTTAAGCGATTTTAAGAGACATATAGCTGATTTTAGGTGTCATGGTGAATGACAGTCAACCCATCATTCAATATTGAAAGACAGTGACTTGTTCCCGTTGCTGTTCGGTAATGTATCAAGTAAATAGTCAACCATGACTGCTGATGAGTGCTGAAATGAAGGAAAAGACTATGGACTGTTTTACTGGTGGCGACGAACGTTGCCGGCCCATCAATTGTGCTAGCATCTGCTAACAGGTTATTACAAAAGAATAGGGCAACTGAAAAGCCAGCAGGTGTGCTAACCTACAGCTAAGGTGTTTAATTTCTATCAATTTGTGGTCGCACTGTAATTAATAAATAAAAGTATACATTTACAAGAGCTACCTCTTGTGTATTTGCTATAGCGCTAGGGTAGTAAACTATACCTCAAGCTGCATAATGCCTCGTTCTTGGTCTTGCAGCATTCGCAAGTTAACTTCATCTTCCATTTGTTGCAACGTCTGCTGACGGCTGCTCTGTAGTTCTATCAGGTTGGAAGTTCCACCAGGTGGTTCATCTGCAGAAGAAATCACATTGCAATTGGTTTGAGTCTGCAACTGGTACGCCATCTGAGATTAGCTTTGTTATCGGGAGCCGCATTAGTTGAATTGAATACCAGGCAGGTGGTTCTCGCGCTTATTCCACCAACGTCAATAGTGATAGTAAATGTAGTATTGACGTAGTAGCAGACATTAAAGACAGTCCAAAAATGTCTGCTATGACGTCAATACTACATTTACTATCACTATTGACGTTGGTGGAATAAGCGCCTATGCGCAATGCAACAAAATCGTGCCCCCAAGGTCTCGCTAGCAGTCGACGAATTTGGTTTGTACGGCAGAATTCGCAGAAAGAAATCGACTCTTCCGAGTGTATTGACATTAATTTAATTGAAAAATTACATTGAACCGTTTTTTATAGTTTTTTCTTGCTTTCTAGACATTTGTTGAAGTTTATTTTATGCATACTGCATACTCCTACCGTACATAGGGTGTGGCCTGAGCGGCACGCACTGGTGAATGGTGGCAGCTATTCATTTATATTTATTTATAATGTTGAATACTAAGACATTTTTCCATTCCATTATGCACGATCATTGTCCAATAGAACAATGATTGTTTAAATCATGGATTTGAGTGTGGTTGAGCAGTATCTTTACTAATCCAAATATTAAGTAATGACGAATTGACATGCTGCACTTCCAGGGATAATTTCGCAACTCCTTGTTCAAAACTTCATGCATGAAATAGTTTTTTTTTTTTCAGAAAGCCAATTCTTAATAGCAAATGACATGCCACTCGTATAAATACGTATATTTATTCTTAGATTATAGATACTGTAAAATCATAGCAATGAAGTAGATGATGTACTTCATGTCTAATGGCCAACTTTCCTATGGGACTATCCACTGGGAAGTGACAACTGACAACCCAAGCAGCCCCTCTCTTTTGCCACATTTTTTTTCTTCTATTTCTATAGGAAAGTTGTCCGTTCATAATTTTCTTCGATAGTAAGCCGATAACAAGCCCCCCTCCCCCTCAACGTGAATAGCCTTAAAATTTGTGGCGTATCGTACCTGTACGTTAGTTGCATCTCCATTTCAATAAATTTCGCCTGCAGAAGTCTTAAAATATGTAATATACATCTATGGTTGCCATGATTTTTAAAGTCATGAAGTGCGAGCGCGAACTGTCGCGAGGTTCTAGTTTTAGCAAGTAGCGGATCCCTCTTCTGAAGACGTAGCACAACGGAGGTCCCTCCCCAGGCCGTTATTTATGTGGCACAATGCAAATGAATGGTAGGCCCGAAGAGTAACGTCAGGAGGACACATGGAGCTAAGGCGCCTGACTACAAAGGCGTCACTATTTAGTTTTTATATTAACACAGCCACGGGTAAGTTTCAATTTCAGTCATTGTCTACGTGCATTCGTATGTATTTGATGCAGTCAGTTGCAGATAGTAGTTATCTTGCTAAACGTGGCTTAGGTTGAGTGTTTGCGAATATAGTTGTTTATTTTTATTTTTTGTCCTCACTAGTTACTACAGGGATCTAGAGCTCTACAGATGCCGACCAATCACAAGCAAGCATTGTGTGTTCAGCCCTTTTTCTACTCAACACTAGAGGTGGGTCGTTCTTACTGGAGCCGTTCCTATGAACGTTCCTTGAGGCTTGAGCTAGGAGCAAGTTGCAACGGATACAAAAATATTAGGTTCTTGAGGAACGCAATGCAAAATGGAACCCTTTTTCCACGTGTAAACTGTAAACACATCAACACATCAGCTGTAAGATATAACAAAAAACAATATATGTAGCCTCCATTGACCATTTGCTTCCGTCTTCCCGGCTTGGCATTGGAAACTGTTTTATACCACGTATTTGTGTATTTAAAACGTTCAAAATGAGTTTTCTGTGCTGGTTTTGTGGAGTAGTATTTCAATTCAACAACACATTAATGCGGCATTTACGTACTTTCCATAAAAAGGATAACTGTGACACACTGACACATTCAGTTTGAAGAAATTCTTTCTACGGCCCTATCTGCCCTGATTGTTAAGAGGTGTTTGCAACATACGAAAAGTTACGCGAGCATATATTGAGGCCGCTCACTCCATTGGCATATCTTTCAGAGTGGAAACGTTTAACGTTTAAGACAACGGAAGGTAAGTTCAATGTAGTGTTGTTCTTTAAATGCTAAGTTACATACTGTGGAGCTAGGGCCTATAATAGGTAAAAACATAAGCTACCTACCCCAAGCTTGTGTTGACCTAACTGATTATCATTTCTCGCTGAAATCAGGGCTTGGCAATCAAAGGCATAAAGTAATTACTCTGCCAGTAATTTCCCCTTATTAAAATTTTTGGCAACACTAAGGGGAATTTCTTTTTCATTTGGTCAAATACATTCTGATTATATAACGGTTATGGGCTATAGCCAGTATGAGTTGAATTTTCGTTCCTCAATGCTGATGGCTGTTCTTTTGCCTCTTACTGTTATACTTCTACATTACGTTAAAAAAAAAAAAACATTACAATTAGGAAAGCAAATGTGCTTTCCGGGTCAGGTTGGCTAGAGAATTTGTTTTAAACACTTCATAATGTAGTCAGTGATTTGGGTCAACTTGGACATCAGCTAGGAAGGCTACTAAACGGTGTAGGTTAAACTGAACTTTGGATGTTGAGACTCGCCGGACTGAAATATTTAAACCTAAAATGCTAAAAAAGGCTGTGAACATTTATTGAATGTAGGGCCTATTGCTTATTTAATATGGAATTTTATCACAATAGACATTTTTTAAATTAATTCCTTCTTTTCAGATT
This sequence comes from Psococerastis gibbosa, assembly GCA_963971405.1. Classification (NCBI taxonomy): domain Eukaryota; kingdom Metazoa; phylum Arthropoda; class Insecta; order Psocodea; family Psocidae; genus Psococerastis; species Psococerastis gibbosa. The sequence goes on along the minus strand of OZ020488.1, from coordinate 23,423,582 downwards.
TTACTACCGGGCGCCTTGGCATCAGTGGCGGCGCTACGGGGGTGCCCGAGGGGGCCTGGCCCCCCAACAGTTTCTCCGGCCCCTCCGTGCCCCCCCCCCCCACTTTTCAGATATTTTACATGTTGTTAAATTGGAGAATTATTGAACCGTATACCTACTCCCAATGAAAAATGTTTCGTTTTTTCATTGGCCCCCCCGGATAGAAGTCATGCCCCCCAGCCTTAAAATTTCTAGCGCCGCCACTGCTTGGCATTGAGTCAGAAAACCCACATAGCCTATGTCTGGTCTGGAACAGTTAAACCACAGAACAACATAATAGACCCTGTATAAATAAACTATGAAACAGGGATTTGGTTTGATATGCATAAAAAAAAACACATTTTACAGAATTACAGTTGATTTTACAATTTTGTTCTTGATTATATTGTAACTTATTGAAATTATATTGATTGGTTTTTAAAACTCATTAATCTAAAACTTAGACCTACGGGCTACGCATGTAGGCCTACCATATCCCCCTTAGCAAAATTTCTTTACCGGTACCTTCCTTTTACCCTGTCTTGAAGCTTCAATTAAGTTAGGTACTTATATTGCGATTGCAATGAACCCTCTATAAAAGGCTATACAAGTAAGCCCTATTTGACTACTTCTACGTTCCACAGGACTAAATATTCCTCGTTATACCTATTATGTATCCTACTGGATCATCCTTAAGCAGCTAAGGGTCGACTGTGGGCAGCTTGGAAAGCTGTACCTATAAGAATTAAGTAGGCAAACCTAATTACAGGACAAAGGTTGTCTTACGTAGACTACCGCACCTTCAGTAGCCACTAGGTATCTTATGGTATAAGTATAACCTGATGTTGCAGTAAGGCTACATTAAATAAGTTTTACTGCAATTGCTATAGTCTATAAAATATAACTCTGAAACTTTCTAAAATATAACTAAAGATATAGAAATAGAAAGGTTCACCAGTGGCCCCTAATCTACCAATCCACGTGTATTCCGGATAGGCCTATCCCCATTTTGCAAAGAACTGACTTTCACGAACCGGATGAAGCGTGTCGGTGTAACCTATGTGGATATCAGTGTATCATATTGAACGGTGTACGCAAAGAGCTAGATCAAGAACCTCATATGCTACTGAAAATTAAATCACTACAACTTTACTAGTGCGCGATATAGCGCTTGCTTCAAACCTCTAATAATTTTGCATTGCGTTCCTCAAGAACCTAATATTTTTGTATCCGTTGCAACTGGCTCCTAGCTCATGGAACGGCTCCAGTAAGAACGACCCACCTCTAGTAATGAGTAGAAAAAGGGCTTAACACACAATGTGTCCATGCTTGCTTGTGATTGGTCGGCATCTGTAGAGCTCTAGATCCCTGTCTAGTTACTTCACCAAGTGAGGGAAAAGTTAGTAGCGTTTTCGTTTCGTTTAATTAGAGTCCATTTGTGGCAATTTCGAGTCTGATGTCATGTCATCAAGCTGTTAAGTGCATATAAGCGCTGAATCTTTCACTGAAGAACCGGTTATGATTTTCGTTGTCTCGCATACTATGCATGTAAACTGTTGCTCATAGTGATAATATGCGTTGTAGTAAAATTTTCATTTCAAACCAACTTTGAAAGTAGGTGCAAAACAATTTCTAACATACCTAAGCTGAATGCCAAGCCAGAATTAGCCCGATCACGTTGTAAACTCTCTTTTTCGCGCTGCACAGCATTGCGCTGAGCTTGTTGGAATCGATTCAGGACGTCTGTAAATTCTTCTGTAAGTCTTTCTCGCTGAAGTTTCCATTGCCTCCAGTCAGAAGGAGACGGCGCGTTCGTAATTTTATTCAGGTCCTGTAGACCTGTAGCTGTGTCTTTTACTAGTTGCTTCGTATAATGTTGCAGGTCTTGCCTAAAACATGGGGGGAACCAACAAATAAACATAAACACGATAAATAATAAGCTATTAATAAAAAGCGTTTCAACTATAAATATTTCAATAATGGCCAATCGAAACCGAAAAAAGTTGGATGCATTGTCGAAAAGTGACCAGCCAGCTATTACAATATCTTTTTTCATTCAATTTCAATCTGTCAATGTCTTCATTTACAATTTCTTTTTCGAATCTTAAAATACAGAAAAAAAACGTACAAGAGGTTTTTGATTTGCGGAGTTTCCTGTGGAGTGCCCAACTGACTAACCAATTTCTGCATTGAAGATACTGAAACAAACAAGAAATAGTTCATTATAATTATTTTATTCAACTGGTCAATTTTTCAGCTAATATAATAATAGTAATAAGTCTTTTTACATTTTATGCACTAATGCAATAGAAACTCAAGACAGTAAAAACTGCATTGGGTATCGAACTATTCACCACGATCTCTTCACAAGAGATTGTATTACGTAATGGGAATGTGTGATGTGTAAATGTAAAATTGAACGTTGTCACTTGTCAGATCATGAATGAGGTCAGCAATGCACAGTACAAGCAAACAAATGTAAATAAGATTTTTATTTGATATCCGGATATTTCTGATTGATAAGACACTTAAAGTTGTCCCAAGGTGTGAAAAGGTACTCCTTGAAGGAATTGAGATGGGAAAATCGAGGAAGCATTGCATTGTAAGCATTGATTGAATTGCAATGTTGCGGAAAGCTGACTTTACCCATAACAATTGGGAAATATCAATCGACGTCGATAAAATTTGGCCAGATTTGATAGAAGCTTACCATTCTGAGAAATTTTTTGGATACTTGTAGTTATAGTGTGGGCCAGTTTTTGAAAATCAGTGTCCCTTGTTGCTCCATTTTGATATGAGTAGCTGTAATCCATTGTGAGAACTTTAAAGCCTGAAATAAACAAAGTCTAATAATTCCTAATCCTTATTTTAAATTAGAGCTCTCATATAGGAGGATGCACCGGTCTTGCACTTCACCGTGCAGAGCGGTCGCCGGTCGGCCTAGCTATCCTTTTGCCCTCACACGAATTGCTAAGGAAGCTAGCCAGTAGCCACGACCGATGAGGTGGAAACCTTGGTGAAATCGTATAGGAGATTCTCGGCGGCTGGTGTTAACGAGATCCCACAGTAGTGCAGTGCTACTCAGTGCTCTCCAGCTCTTAAAACCATAAATGTTTCCATGGCCTCTGGTATTTTTCTTAGTTACTTTAAACAAGGAAACAAGCTATCATAATACCATTTACCACCCCATAAGCCCTCCTCCTTCTCCCTAACTGAAACCAATATACTGGACACATAGTTAATAATAGGTTAGTCATTTTTTGATAAATACCTGTACAGCCTAAGTTCTTGGCACCAGCTTGCGTTCCGAAAAGGCTCGTCAACAGAACACCCTTGCATTCGCCTCTAGCTAATATTCTAAGAGTGCAGGCAATCTATCCAAAAATGTGACGGAACCACCATCAATTCATCCGCATATAAATACCCCCCTTTGGCCTTTTGCTTTTAGTACCATGCCTCTGGCATAGTTATTCTCGTTGTTGTTGTTGCCAGTAGCATGTAATGCTAATGATTACCAATAATCGATTGATCACCGTATAGTTGATTTAGTCGTACCACAAAGAGCCGTGCAATTAACTATTCCGCATATCGCCATCAGTTCAAACATGTCCCATATTTTCGAATTAACCAAAGGAAAATGGTAATAAGACTAATCACGTAATATTCTAATAACTTATTAGTATTTATTTACTTGCACAGCTTTAAACAATTATAGGTTATTGTTATTGAGTTGTATGACGCATAGAAACATGATTAGAGTAGTAGAGAAACAAAAGCATAAAAAGATAGCCACAGTAATAATCATGTTAATAGCATACTTACCAGCTGACCTATGCGCTCATTTAAAAGTTAGCAAAGCTTAAAAAATAGGTTAAAACTGCAAATCTAATAATAAAATCGATTAAACAGCTGACGTAAATTTTTTTAAATCATCAACAAAAAAACAAACCCAAATCGAATCATCTCTGGGCGTACTTGTAAAAGTAAGTGGCAGATTTACACCAAATTAATGCTGTAAATATTTCAATACTTAGCACACACAAGAACACTCAACAAATTAAAGGTACTCTACAGTAACAGTACCTGTTTACAGTACCTTTAATTGCGTTATGGCCGCCCGTAACTCTGTCAACTCTGAAGAGTGAGGGCCGAGGGGGCAAGCGCAGGGGGGACCGAACTCTGAAGTCACTGAACAGTGAGCACGCCAATAATTTAATATTCAAGGTCTCCATAGTTATGAAATAAATTATGGCTTCCGTATAAAGTAATGAAATGCTGCCATTTTCATGTGAACAGTGCTAAAGTGGTAATTAATTAATTGTTTTTGGCCATGGCAAGAGATTTAATCGATTCGCCGTGGGCGCAGCATCTTCATCCCGTGACCCACCCCCTGATTTTCATCTTGAGAGATAGACTTGTCAGGCTTATGGATTTCTGCTAAAAGCCTATGGAGCTGGAAGGTAAGCAAACAAATTGATTTCTGATTTTTTTTATGCTGCATAATTTAATGCAATGCAAGTTATGCATACTACGCACGGTAGTCGTAGAGCGCCGGTGTGTGTCAAAATTTGGTTCCATTTAATGTTAACTCTCTTCATTACCTTACTGTATTGCCCTCTGCGGCCCAAAGTATTATATTATTTAAAAAAAAGAAAGACTTTATACAGGATGTTCCAGAGAAGCCGTACCACCCCGCAAAGTCGTCATTATTGGGAATATTGATGCGTCTGCATAGACGTATTCAAAGTACCACTTTTGGGGGCAGGGGGGCATAATCGGTACCTCAGTCGGAATTTTCAATTTAAGCATGGGTTGGCTTGGGCATAAAATGAGAGCTTCTTTTTTGAAACGCCTTTCAATTTGCCATGACTTGTGTGACGGAGGCTTACGATAGCTACACAGGAGATTAAATTTTACATTTCAAATACCAACTACTGTGGCTTCTATGTGATGATAGACCATGATATCTTAAATGAAAGCTAGTTTTTAGTACACTATGATAAGATAATGTATTTGCCATTTTTAAAGTACAACCATGACAGTAATGTCAATAATAAAAAACATAGTACAGACAAATAATAAAATTAAATCAATGCTAGAGCAACGATTTATCAATCCAGCCTTGTCTCAAGAAAGTTTCTCTCAGAATAGGGGCGACATCCTTGGAGGAGTGTCGAAACTTTTCATTGAAACTAGTTCCGTCTCCTTTAGGTGATTCGGAAGATGGTTGTAAAGTCTTGCTCCTGGAAGAAATTATGACGTCCAACCCCAATGTGTTGATTGATTGGTTGGGCGCAAACAATTTTCCTATAACTGAGAGGGCAAAGGTCTGGTTTAGCTACCCCGCTGTATCAAAAGTCGAATGAAAATGGAAGGAAAACATCCCATTTGCAAGGGAATTCATATTTTAAGCAAGGGTTGTCTTATTTACATGCCTCTGACAATGTTCCTTCCATAAAATTTTTTATGAGGAATTATTGGTCCCTATACCTGCCCATGCAAAAATTCGAACTAAATTCGGCTGTAACTCAAAAACTATACTTTTCCGACTTTTAATTCTTTCGGAAATGGGTTTCTTTAAAGCTAAATCAACGGTATAGAACCATATTTTGTGATTTTATGAGGGGTAGCTAAACTGAACCTTTACCACTGAAAGATGTGTAACTACAACTTGAACAAACTAAATAAATCCCCAATTACTTGATTAATAAAAAGTAAAGAGTGTCAGATGCTGGAGTGTCAATTTTCCATATTATCTTGCCTGCCTTACACATCGGCGGTACGGACCTTGTAGAGCCTTGGCCTCTTCGGTTAACCTCCTCCATCCGCCCCTGTCCGAGGTTACTCGAACATGTTCACCTATTTATCAATTAGTAGATAGATAATATGAGTAATTATTACATAGTAAATAGTTTTCCTAGGGTTAAATTTCGGTTTCCTATTTTTTAATAATTTGTTCATAAAAATTGAATCTTTTATTGTTTTACCCCCAGAACCAAAATATCAAGGGGCAAGCGACCTATTACGTTTTATATTTGTATTCAGTAGTCTTCTGATAACTTAAATGGGTGAATTCTTTAATATCTTCCTTTGCTAGTTAAGAGTGTACAGCCCGTAGGAAATTGGCAGCCCGAAATTTAGTACTTTTTATTTTTTATTTAATTAAAAAAATTAGGCTCATCTAAGTTGTAGAAGACTACTTCATGCATCATATAATAAGGTATTTTTGATTTTCGAAATTGTAGTTTTTTCATAAACACGATTTTACACGAAAAGTTATTGTTGATAAATTTTTATCGTGTTTATGAAAAATCTACAATTTCGAAAATTAAAAAAACCTTATTATATGATGCATGAAGTAGTGTTCTACAACTTAGATGAGCCAAATTTTTAATAACTTGCTCAGTTAATCAAATAAAAAATAAAAAGTATTAAATTTCGGGGAGCCAATTTCCTACGGGCTGTACACTCTTTAGGTGCCCATTCCACCGACCGGCTAGGGCTATTTACAAAAACGGTGACGTGGTAGCAGACATTCAAGACTTAGGCGGGGTTTCCATCGATCTCGCATTGCAGAATGCAAATGACATTGACGGAAATGTTTGTTTTTCTTTTTATAGAAATATATTAAAATGTTTGTAATTAACATATCCCATGAAGCCATTTTTTAATTTTAGTTTGTTTGTTTGGTCATTGTTTGTCATTGATCAATTTTAACTATGGCGTAGAGGAAAACAAACATTTCATTAGCATTCTGCAATGCAAGATCGGTGGAATCGCCACCTAAGTCTTGAATGTCTGCTACTACGTCACCGTTTTTGTAAATAGCCCTAGCCGGTCGGTGGACTATTTTAATTGATTTCTCTAAAAAGAAAGCATTTCTGTATAAAAATTATAATGCGGTTTAAATCATAAGGCGACGATGAAAACAAATACAATTTCAAGAAACAAATACAAACAAATTTCAAAAATTTGGCGCATACGTTCAATTGAAAATTGTCAATTTTTGAAAAAAACATATGGAATGGCCGCCATCAATGAGAAATTGAAATGTCCTTTAATTTCATAATTTTCATTGACGTTGTACGTATATGGAATACCCGCCTAACATGTGTTCAATTTCAAGTCTACATGGAAAGGTTTGGATATTAAGAGGATATGTCACGTAGAAAATTGGCACCCCAAAATAAAATACTTCTCATTTATTATTTAATTTACTCAGATAGTTATTAAAAATTTGGCTCATCTAAGTTGTAGAAGACTACTTTGTGCGTCATATAATCGGGTATTTTTACTTTTCGGTTTCGTAGTTCTTCCAAAAATCCCTGAATACGCGTAATTTTAGTCCGTTCTGGCATTTATGAAAGAACTAAGGTACCAGAAATTTAATATTTCCTATTACATGATGCATGAAGCAGTCTTCTACAACTTCCATGAGCCGAATCTTTAATGACTTGCTTTGTTAATTAAATGAAAAAATAAAAAGTCAATAAAAACATCAAATTTTGGGGTGCTAATTTTCTACGAAAATTCTAGGATAATCGAAATTATGTTGTTCCAGTAAACATGCCATACTTGCAGTCACCGCCGCGCCGGTGGGGGAACCGAGCGCGCCTGGAAACCAAATGAGTTCTCCTAAGGCGCCCATTCCATTGACCGGCTAGGGCTATTTCCAACAACGGTGACGTGGTAGCAGACATTCAAGACTTAGGTAGCATTGCAGATTTCAAATGACATTGACGGAAATTATTGTTTTTCTTTTTATAGAAAATCTATTAAAATGTTTGTAATTAACATATCCCATGAAGCCATTTTTTAATTTTAGTTTGTTTGTTTGTGATTTTACTGTATGATCATTGATCAATTTTAACTATGGCATAGAGGAAAATAAACATTTCCGTCAATTCTGCAATGCGAGGTCGGTGGAAACGCTACCTAAGTTTTGAAGGTCTGCTACCGCGTCACTGTTTTTGGAAATAGCCCTAGCCGGTCAATGGAATGGGCGCCTTAGTAACTTTGTAAAACTTGCTGTCACTTATTGTTAAAAGTAATAACTTTGTATAGTTTTACTTAATAAAATAAAATTAAAACATACACAACCGGTTTCGGCTCACGCCATCGTCAAGTGCGATTGAAAACATTAAACAAAAGGTATGCAAGCTAAAACAAAACAAAACTCATTGTCAGGATAACACACACCATCGCATAAAGTGAACAATTTAAATTTAACAATTAAACATTAACCAATGGAAGCGCCAACAAGGGGGAACTACTTAAAAAGGTTATGTCATTAAGTAACGTTTTGTTTTTAACCATAGCTTCCCTAATCTCAATGGTTTCTAAATTATCAAGAAGTTTCCCCTTGTTGACTACATGTAGGATCTTAAAATTATCGAAATCAGAGGCATGGCTGTGGGTGTTTATATGTTGGGCAAAGGCGGACTGAGTGTCGGGTTTTCCTACCCCTACACATTCTTGTCGCCCCTATCTCCAATCTCCTTGTTGGCTACATGTAGGATCTTAAAATTATCGAAATCAGAGGCATGGCTGTGGGTGTTTATATGTTGGGCAAAGGCGGACTGAGTGTCGGGTTTTCCTACCCCCACACATTCTTGTCGCCCCTATCTCCAATCCAACAGGCCAACTCCAAACTAATCTTACCCAGATATGGTAACTTAACGTACCCTTTGTCTGGTTCAGAAATCAGGCTCGCTCGCTCCATAGACTAAAGAGAGGGTCAACTTATTCCTGTGTTTCCTTAAAATATTCTTAACTTCGTCTGTGTTTACACACATTTTTTCACACTCATCGATAAGATATGTTAGTTAACCTGTGCCCTGACTCGTATCTGTACTTGGTTAAGTCATGCTTTCGCTTGTTTCATTGCGTCAATGGTAAGCTTGTCTCAGCTTGGCCATTATCGCTTGTAGCCGGTGTAGGTTGACATCGAGAACGTATACCAGTTTGCCAATGGCCAAAAATTCATACGGAAACAATACAAATAATGTCCGAAATCCATGGGGTCGTTGGCATTGGACAAGGAACCTGAGGGCCACTATAAGTCTTATATAATCGACTTCGATGGCATGGTGGTAGCGTGCTTGTACTTGTGCGAGTCTCAACAAGCCATGCGCTCGGAGACGTGTCGTAACTCAACACGGGTACTAACCTACAGAGGCGACTGAAGAGGTCAATCGGATGCATTCATTAAATTGTTTGTATGTGATTAACCTTTAAAAAAAGAAATATAAAAATAAGTAGGCCTGGGTTCATAAAAAATCCATTTAAAAAAATACATTTATAGCTTATGCTGCAAATTAAATAATTAATATAAACTGTCTCATTTTTGCGTGATCCAGGGTTGCCCATTATCCACGCTCCTTGTACTCAAATGAATATTCGTTAATAGATAAAGGGCCAGTATTACCAAAGAGGGTTGTAATAAGAACATGTCCTGCAATTGTGTGCAGAAAGACCGATGGCAGGGGTGATTCAATTCTAATTGAAAGGTCTAATGGTAAACAATTTCAAAATTGCCTTAAGCTGCAAATGCACATACTCAATAAGTAGACCTGGGTCTATAAAAAGTCCTTCAAAAATTACGCTGCGTTACTTCATTAGCATTCTAACCTGTGCCCTATTGGCTATAACCCGTCGTAGTCTCTGACAGTGTGCCATCGAAATGGCTTCAACATTCGTCGATTGATTATTAAATAATGTTGTTCGCTTTCGTAGGCGTCTAGGTCTTCATGGAACATGGATCACTCGCACACATTGACCTCTCCCTCAATCCAACTAGCTGTCCGATGGCATCAGCTGACTTCACGTCTCGAGGTCTGTCCTTATTGTTCTGTGACCAGTCCATTTATTATTGTAGTAGGTATTGTGTGTGTGTGTGCTGGCTTTTATTGTAGAGCACTATCCTGCCTATATTTTTGATATGTTTCACTTGTATGAGTTGGAAAACAAAAATTTAGTTTATTTGGAGTGAGCTTTTTTAAATTTTGGTAGGTATAATTGGCTACACATACTGTATGTCTCCCCAAAAACCACTATTCTTCATTCATGATTTTTGTCACGAGGCGTGGTGACAGCCTGACATTGGGACACACCAGGACGAAGTGTCACCTGCAGCGAATGTCAATTGTGGACTATGCCTCTTGCGATCAGTGTGGCCAACCGGAAATAGTGGAACACATTTTATGGGACTGCCCACGCATGGATCTAGCCGCGAGGGATAGACTCACAGTGCCATTCGTCAAGATTCGCGGAAGTAAGGGTTATTATGGCGATGGCTCTTGAACATGCGACTCGACTCGCACAAAAATCTCAATTTTTAATGCACAAACAATGAAAAACTGACATGCGTGGAATACCCGCCTTATCTCTATCTACTAATACTAATTTAAAAATTGGAAAGTATGTTCGAGTAAACTCGGACCGGTTCTTCAGTTGCCATTAATCATACGCTACGCCACTTATTGTGTATTATGCGTTTATTAGACCTACCTACATGCTTCAGCTTTAGGACTTCGATGGCTTAATGGTAGCTTGTTCGTAGCCTACTTGAGCTAGTCTCTATACACATCATGCGATCGGTGACCTGTCGTAACTCAACACAGGTATTATACCTACAGAGGCGACTTAAGTGGTTATTCGCATACATTCATTGAATTGTTTGTATGCGAATAATCTTTTTTTTAATAAAAAAGTGAGTAACCTAAACCAATCAACAATGATAATACGATATCTGTAGCTGAAACCGCATATAATATATGTACATTGTATATGTATATGAACTAAGGGTATCATCGGTCCTGCAATGCCTTACAAGGGAGTTGGACGATGTAGTCACGATTTAGGAGTAACTATGTTTGTGCTGTACCTCGGCTTGCTATTGGCTTAGCCAAGTGACCGAAGTAAAAAAAATCAAAAGATAAAAACTTAAAAAAATAACCTTCGTAGTGATATCGTGCTCGTACTTGTGCGAGTCTCTTCACAGCATGCGATCAGGGACCTGTCTTAACTCAACACGGGTCTTACTTACAGAGACAACGGAAGAGGTTATGTTGTTCGCATTTATACGGTACATTCAATTGCTTGTATATGCGATTAATCTTTTTTTCAAAGAAAAAAAAAAAAAAAAAACAATGTCTCTATTGCACCCCGCCCCCGCGAAGTTATTAAATCTTCTCTTACACTCAACTGGAAATTAACTGGAATGTAAGACTTACGAAAATATTTCGTGCTGGGGTGAGATGTTACCCATACAGTAAATTTAGAAAATGCCTGATTTATTAACAATGCCAACCTCGGCTAGCTAAAAATACCCGTTTATTCCGGCAATGGGACATCAAAAGGGTAAGCTCTTTTGACTCAATGAATTACGTTGGCGTGGATATCGATCGCATCCCACAGGTGGCTGCTTCTGGCAGAGACGGCTGAGACGTAGTCCTCACTCCTCAGTACGTTGCTGAGAGCTGAGAAAGTGGGCCGGACTCCACTTTCTTACCATTTCTGACGGGTTGCCACCCTGCTTTGGTGATTGTAAGTCTCTCCATTATTGTTAATTACAATTCCCTATTGCTTGTATCAATAGAGAGGAATTATATTTATATAATATATATAAATAAGGTTTCAGTAGGCACAATGACACAACTACCTGATTTTGGCGATATTTCGACCATTTCACTCTATACTATCTTGTCGATTACTCGTTGATTACTTGATTGTACAATTTAACAGAAATTTATTTATTTATTTATCAGTGACCTGCTTTAAAATACAGTACGAGTTTTTAAATGCAATATTTAAGAGAAAGTCTGAGTACCCCACTACACGTTTTTTGCACAAAGTCGATTTTCACAGGAAATATCTATTGTAGAGCCATAAAAAATAAATATCTTTTATATTAGCAGAAATGCTCCTCAACAATTTGATATACTGTATATGACATGTAGCCTTCAGTATAGAAAAAGTGGTACAGGGGTACATATCATGTATCAAAATGCTCGGAAAATGTTCTCCTTTTGTCCTGCTATTGTTGTAGGCTCTACAGTTGATATTTCATGAGATATTTGATTTAAGCTAAAATAAAATCTAGTTTCAAATTAGAAGTAACGCCTAGTTTCTCAGCATATAGAAATTAGAAACAAATTGTTTTGTAGCAAGCTTGACCCCGCTTAATAGCGCTCTCGTCATCATTGGTGAAGCTATGCAATTTGGAAAGTAGAATCCGAAGGATTCCGTCATGCATTTGAATAAGAAAATTAGCGTTCTAATAACTTTGTAAGAATTAAAAAATACTTCGTATAGTTTTACTTTACATATGTTATCCATATAATAAGAAAAAACATGGCAGCTTCCTTTGGATTCCAGTTCCCGCTGCGTAAGTAAAGTATACGGCGGAAACTTCTTCACTAATACCAAAGCCTCCTTCTGGGCAATTTATATAATAACGGGACAATGCCGCTTCACTGTTTTTGTTATCCTATCCCACCCAAAAGGCAATTGCAGAAGCCCAAGGTTAAGAACAAATCGGAGTACCTCCACTACGTGTTTTTTTGTACAAAGTCAATTTTCACCGAAAATATCGAGCATTGAGTCGTAAAATTAGCAGAAATGCTCCCCTACATTTCGATACATGAAACCTGGCCTTCACCAACGCCCATGGACCCCAGTTCTTGAACTCCTTCCTCGATATCGTGTATAAAAAAAAAAAATCAGAAAAATTGATTCTGTTGGTCCTGCAGCCTGATCATCCGATCAGGCTGCAGCTGATGTTTTTGACAGCTCTATGATTGATATTTCATGAGTTGTTTGATTTTTACACTTTTAAGTCTTTCCACCCCTCAGTTTGTATTTAACGTAGAACCCATCTGTTTTATTTGCGTTCTGGAATCTCAAAAAACAAAATGTGTATGCGTTTGTTTTATTTATTTTATTTTTGTAAAGTTTGGATACATCCAAAACAAAATCTTGATACATGGCACATCGGAGTGTACACATAGTATTTTCTTTGATTCATGGGTACGATAAGTCTAGTACAGTACTGAACAGTATAAGCTAGGTAATGATTTATTCATTACTTTATGATCATACTAATAATAATTCTTCGTGTATTTTTTATTTTTTTACGTCAGTAGACAAAAACTGATGTGCCCCCTCATGACTACTTTTACAACGCATATTGCACAATGTGTACTGTACATAAACGCGTCTGAAAGAACCGGTACAAGTCAGGACATGTACCTAGACTCCGACTTTATCCCGAAAGGTTTTTGGTTCGAGTCCCACACTTGCTACATTTTGCTGCTCGATTTAGCACCTAAAACCATGCCTGAAGTAGAAAAGTATCGATATAAAGGCTCTGCAGAAAAATTATTCTATAGTTATTTTTCATGAAAATTGAGTGTTTATATTATTTTGCCCTCAGAACCAAACTATTAAGGGGAAGCGACTTATTGGATTTTGTTTACATCGATAACGATTATAATATCCGTCAATTAAAAAAAAAACGTTGGTAAACCCCCCAAAAAACGTTCCCGAGATATAATTTTTGGGAAACTATATGCCAAATTTCACAAAAATTCATCGACTAGTTTGAAACAGAAAGGCAGACATTTCGTAAACAAAAAAAACACTTTTTTTTATTTCTGGGATCTCAAAACGTGACCATCACGATAAAGCTTTCCTTATATTAACTTATAAACAGGAAAGCTCTAAGCTATTTACATATGAATTACTGTTCATACTAATCATACTGCATATCGAGCCTGGTGTTGTGCTCATGGCAAAGTAAATACAATTGCAGACAGAAACAATAATAAGCTTTGAACTGACTATCACAATATATATATATTATTATTTATTATATATAATTAATTATTATTACTTTCTAATTTATACGTAGTATAGGAAATAAGGAAAGCTTTGTGATGGTCGAAATTTTCGATTCCGAGATTTCAACGGATTTACACGTTTTGAGGTACAAGGAACCCAAAAAAGTGTTTTTTTACTAAATGTTTGTCTGCCGCTGTCTGTCTGTATGTCTGTCTGTCTGTTCATCGATACCATAGGAAAATTATTTACCATGAAATTATACTTTTTCTCTGTCTGCTAATTTTGATAAATTGGAAAGCATGTTCGAGTAAATTCGGACCGGTTCTTTAAGAAGCAGAAAATTCGTGAGTGTTGTAATAGTTTTATTCCAGTCATGTCACATCCGTCTTCAGGTCGTCCTCTTGAAACCACAGATCCAATTTCCAAGGTTTTTAGTGAAAGCGTATGGTAGCTACTATGCTACAATATCTAGTAGAGTTTTATACACTTTTGTAGGAAAAGCGATAAACGTGTTCGTTCCAGGATTTTTGGCCAGCACTGGAGCACTGAAGCCTCGTCGTCACCATGAATTAGTTACAACTCGTGACTGTTATACGTCACTCATGAATTATACTGTTTCGGCATGCATACTGGCAGCGAAACATCTTTTGATTAATTTACGTGAAATTGATTTTTTTTTCTTCTTCTGAAACGCAATGTTTGACCAGAACGGTTTATTAGTAATATTTAAGGGCTTATTTTTAAATAAAATTCACCATACTTTGCCTATTGAACGTTAGTTGCTCCTGAATACCTGTTGGGGCCCGGTTGTTGGCTTGTCCTTGAAATATGAACGTCTTTAATTATCATTTCTACCGGTGAGTAGTTGTCTACTGCGTATAGTGCAGGCTAATACTGTTATAGTCATATTGTCCGTATTACTTTATCAGCACTGTAGGCTAAATTTTAAGCAATGTTGATAGGTGCAGTATGTGGCGATCATGTAAGACAAAATTATCTAATGTGAGTTGTTGTAATGCATAATTTGCCAGATTTGCAGTGAGCGGTAAGCAGTTGGTTGCTGGTAGAATTCAACTAAAAATCGAATAAACTCGGTGTTCCAAATCTCATCCCATCGTGGTCGGGTAGAAACTTCTATACTAACGACCCTACTATTGTATTAGAATGGTTGTTCCACTCAACAAGAGTCCCAATGATAGATGTTTGCCATAGGTTGGAGTAGTGGACTAACTAACCTGGAAATTGGGAAAATTGTAAAATTGTAACTTGGATACGTCACTGTGATCATGGCTTGGACATGGACATGGACAAGTCCATGTGTTGCATTTCGTGAAAGCACCCTTATACTACTCCCCTACACGGCATGAATGTTTTACGTGCCTTCTGAATGGCCGTCATGATAAATTTCTTGCGAAAGGTCAAACGAAACGGAAGGAAGAGGTGGTTGACTGGTTGAACCCCCCCCCCCCCCCCCTCCTATTTAACTACATTTTACCCGCCAGCATGCCTTCAAAATTTCTCTCACCTTTTAATCCATTTTCTACCGTCAACCTTTTCATGTTGCTTTTGCAATAACTCAATGCTGCAATTTACTCGGTGCCATGCTTGAAGGGGGAATGAAGGGGAAATTTGGACTCCTGAAGGTGCGAGTCACGCAATTCTCACATATAATCTTTGACTTTGGGTGTATCTTGCAGTACAAGCAGCAAGTTATATGTGTGTGTAACTTCTATTTAGCTTCCCCTTTGACTTTGTCTTTATCATTCCCATTAGCTGAAGTGGAGGGATACCTCCCGGCTAACAGTCTTAACACGAAGTCTAATGCTGATGGGAAGATGATTTATAAAATTGGAATTAGTGCAGCTTAGCAATTAAAGTTGAGATTTTGAACGAACTGAGATATTTATGCTTATTTTTTAAGGCGCGGGATTCTTCCGGACGTTTGCTCCGTTAGGTGGGGTTTGAGATATGTGGTGGTGGTGATGATGGTATGGCAAACTGCCCTCAGTTTCCCATAGGGACTGTCTAAAACAGTTTGATATGGCATGTGTTTGAGGGTGTGGGTAAGGTAATTGATTGTCGGGATGTTTGATTGAAAGCTATAGTTGTGTATCAAGGTTTTTGTACGAACTGAGGTATTCATATTGTAGTACATGAGTGTGTAAAATAAACGAGTTAGAAGAGTTCAAAGCAAATTAATTTTTGTCTTACATTTTGCTTTCCTTTGAAGTGGCAAATATAATTTCTGTTCATTAAGAGAAATTAATCATAAGCCAAAAAACGCAGTATATTCCTAGTATCTTTTTATTGTTCACAGCATGTTCGAAAAAAGGCGCCATGGCAGCTGCGTCCAGTTGGCTGTTCTACTTCTACTCATGACGGTTTGTCTGTTACTATGGAAACACTCGGGCTGTCCTGGGCCTCCTTTCTACGCGGCAGAGCCTCCGGGGTACCTACTCATCCTGCCTGAGAATGCCTCCAGCCTTTCAGCGCCTTATGACCGACACGTACTCCCGCCCGACGATCGATCGCGGTTGATCGACCTTGCAGACTTCCGCTTTCTCATGAAAGATCCTGAATGCAATGAATCGAATCCTTTGGTTCTTGTGCTGGTTCATTCAGATCCAAAAAATTATGATAAGCGAAGAGCCATTAGGACTACTTGGGGATCCAAATTAAAGGTAAATGGCACAAATTAATTCAACGTCGCGTCATCAGATCGCGGCAAGAAGTTGATGGTTAGAGGCGATCTGGTCTCGCCACTATCTACGCCACTATTGGAATTCCATGTTTTCGTCGTATCTCGGGCTACATTTGGATCATTTTGAATGGCTTAAAGGGGGGGGGGGCATTATTTTTGCTTCTTGGCGTTTGAAGCTCGTGGGATATCTCATTATAAGAGGAAAATGAGCCAATTGGATAAGACGCGAAATATAAAATACTACTGGAAAACTCAATATTAGTACAGTCTAAAATTGCAGAAGAACCTAGCTTATACCAAAGAACGCGGATTCTTTTAAATTAAAGAAGGCGGTGAGAATAAATTCATTCAACAGTCAACAACATCGGATGTTTTTATAGATTCCTATCACTTTCCCTTCAACAACGACACTTTGGAGATTTAGCCACGTTATTTGTTTGTCTTTGTTTATCATCTTTAGAATTTCCAATGACTTATGATAATGATGTTCAGTGGCGGCTCGTGGTGTATCAAAATGGTGGGGCAACGAATTGTAATAAAGTAATAGCATATAACTTACCACTACTTGAATATCAAATAGATTCTTCGGCATTTCGATGTAGCAAACAAGTCTATCACTCGCTCTTTACATTTTTGTAATATTTGTTTACATTACCCTGCCTGCCCGTTGGGCAGAACCTGACTTCCCTAGTCAAAAATTCTTCTTTGAAAAATTTTATAATAATCATCAGTCATGACAAAATAGTGAAACTCTTCTCAAAAATAACTCTTATAATTATGATTTTAAAAAAATACCAATATTCAACGTTATTATCAATACGAAACATTTAAAGTCATTTTTGGGGCGCTGCCCCGCTGCCCATGTAAAAATGCATATGGCATGAATTGCATTGCAAGGTCCATAAGAGAAAAGTTGTGTACACCTTTTCAATGGTGCGAACGATCTTCTTAACTTTTGCCTGACTCGGTTGCCATGGCGACCCAGGGCTAAATTGAAAATTGCCCCAAGTTGCCCAGAGCACGCACATAGCATAGCCGAATTGTAGCAGTTGCATTTTTCTTCAGAATAGTATATTATTATTTTATTATTATTATTATTATTATTATTATTATTATTAAAAGGAAATTGCTTTGTTTGCCTGTAAAATTATGGGAGGGCTGTAGCCCCAGTGCCCTTATGGACGAGCCGCCACTGATGATGTTTACCCGTATTTATAAATACAGGTGCTGTTTATGCTGGGTTTTGTGTCAACTCAACAGGAGCGAATCAAAGCTGAAAATGATGTCCATCACGACATAGTCCAAGGCAATTTCCACGATGCATACAGAAATATGACTTACAAACATGTCATGGCCCTCAAATGGGTTACTTACCACTGCCCTAATGCCAGGTGCGTTGTAACTAGATTATTTATCAGAGGAACCCGGGTGGTGACTAGGGATTGTGAACAATTCAATTGGACCTCAGGATTATATTAATACCGCTTGCAAACATTAGTTTGGTAGGGAAGTGTATGGTGATGGATGGTGTATTCGATGCGGACATTTCCCTTTGAATTTGAATCGAGTTTACCGCTAAAAGGCACTGAGTGTTTCTGCAGGGGACCAACCAAACCTCAAATACATACATAATTAGGGCCTTTTACCAGAGTGCAATCCAACCCCGCCTCTTGGGGGGGGGGGGGACCTACATGGTATCTTTTCCCGGTGCGCCAGTCACCCCATCGTGCTGGATCTTAGCCAATCAGGAGCTCCCTGATTGGCGTCGTTGTCAACTACAAAACCGAGGTTATATATATTTTGATGTACTCTATAATATTTTTAATATTTACGGCCTTGTGCGAGTCTCTACACATCATGCGATCGGTGACCTGTCGTAACTCAACACAGGTATTACCTAAAGAGGCGACTGAAGAGGTTATTCGGATACATTCATTGAATTGCTTGTAAGTGAACATCTTTTAAAAATAAAAAATATATATATACATATAGCCCTCATCCCCTGCCGAACTTCTGCCTTGATGATTTGCCTGTATTTCTGTCTAACCGTTATGATCCTACACTGAGCGTGACTATCAAATATAATTTGTGCTAATTAGCCTACTCTAGGCGCACGAAAACGAATCAGCGCCAACATTCAACACTTGACAAATTATTAGCACTGGTTTAGAGATCAAGCCGAAGTGACGGCAAAAATAGTGAGGCCAGAATTTACTATACAACTTACGTTGCCTATTCATTATGATTAAGAAAAATCGGACAAGGGGAACCGCCTTACAAGTGTAAAAATGTGGAAGAAATCCAATATCAATATAGAGTCGCACCCTGGACCCATGATAACGTTAAACGTAGCTGATTATGGAATTTATTTAAGGAGGAAGCAACTCTTGAAAAAAGGACTAATTGATTGGAGTTAAATAGATAAGATAAATAATTGTAATTAATTTATTGAAAACAAAAAAATTATTTCATAATTTAAATCATAAAATTTCTTGTAGATAATAAAATTAAAAGAAAGACTTAGAAAAACTTACAAAATTGAAAAAAAAAAAAATGCTGGTCAAGTATTGAAGACAAGTGGAATGAGGTGTAAAAATATAATGCAACATTAATGATTTTCCGTCAATGATAAATGAAAAAATATAAGTTTCTTTTTAAAGTAATTTAAACAGTCTTATAACTTTACTATATATCCAAATTTATAGGAGTATTTCTTCTAAAGGATGCAATATTTTTGACGCTCGACAATGGGTATTTTCTGTAAAATTCGCTTTTCTACAAAAAAAAAAAAAAAAAAAAAAAAACGCGAACCGTAGTTGGAGGTGTCCGATTGGTCTTACCGAAATGAGATTCAATATTAGTAAAAATTCCCAAATTTTTGCCTCACTAGAATGCCACTCAGTTCCGCTTGTGAAGCGTTATGCGTTCACAAAATCATCTATCGTCCCACAAATCAAAAGTACTTATTTCGATGTATAATTTTTGTTTTGCAGGTACGTACTGAAAACGGACGATGACGTTTTTGTGAACCCACAGGGGTTGGTGCATTATCTTCGCCATAGCTTATCTCCCCATGGAGCACGCCGCCTCATTCTGTGCCAATCGTATCCCTATGGTAATGTCCAGCGCAGCTACCGATCAAAGTGGAGGGTGTCTTACTCAGAATACCGCGCTAATTACTACCCCCCGTACTGCCAGGGATGGGCCATACTTTATTCGCCAGATGTCGTGTTTCGGCTGTATAGGGAAGCGCAGGCTGCACCATACTTCTGGATCGACGACGTCTTCGTGACGGGGATCATGGCCGCGAGAGGCAATTTTGCACGCTGTGCTCTAGGCGATCTTATTCTTTCACAAGAAAGACTAGAAAGCCTTGAGAGTAAGGGACCTCATGGGGATTTTTTCATTTTTGGTCCTCCTAATATTAGTGTTAATGATATTTATCGGCTATGGAAGATAGTGAGTAGTTGGGGCGAGCAAAAAATAGCTTCTTGACGGTACTAATACTTTTCTAAGTATCCTGCTCAATTATTCCACCAAGGGACACCATGCACAGGATCATATACGCTGGCTTTAGGGGCGAATTAAATTGTTTGCTCGATGAAAATAAAGATATTATCTACTACAAGTATTATATTATATGTATTAGGCTAATTTTTTTTAAAATGCTAGTTTTGTTTTCATTGCATAAACTTTGGCATCATTTTTTTGGTTACTTAATTTTTTTTATTAATTATTAATTGATTAATCTTCTTAATAATTAAGCAACAGAGATTGACTTGGCTCAGAACTGCTTGAGGACTTTCTTTGTTCAAGTATTCCAAGCAATATGAATTAATTATTCGCCGAAGTAATTCTTTTATCAGCGCCTTTACTTTGTAGATTTAATCCCTACAAAGTTGAGTTCATAGACGGATTTAGTAACTCTATTGTAAGTTAATTTATTGCGCTCTTAGTTAATCGATACTATATATGTTTCTTCTATTTTGACCCTCCTTAAAGGGCATATCTGAGTAATTTAAGTTATCAGTTTAACCAAATTTTAGTAATCAATTTTTATTCGTAGTATTATATGCTAAGTAATACATACATTAAATTGACTTGGAATGAGAAGGCAACCTCGTTATAACCGAAACTAGAGAATCAAGATTCGAACACACGATCTATGACTTGCCGGGAAACCACGGAACTCGCCTTAAGTAGCGGGCCTAGTAGGCGAGTATTTTTAATCTTAATCTGGGATTAAAAATGTAAACAAGATAATTTTAGAATGGAAAGGGCTATTCAAAATTGTTTTGTTTACATTTTTAACCCCAATAATAAGTTAATACTAAAATGCATATTAGGCCCGCAGGTCGACCCACATGCACCCATTTTCCAACGAATCCACTGAACATAAGTCCTTAAGTCCACTTACAACCTACAGATTTTACATGGGTACTATCGGACTTCATTAAGTAGGCCCACTCACAATACCTACCATAGAATGTTTTTATAATATTTTCTATAATTGGTCCCTGAACCTGCAGTGCAATTCAGTAAAGAATTAAAGAACAATTAGGTACAGTAGGTGGAGTAATGAGTAATGATTATGATATTTAAGCGTTAATTAAATATTATGTGATGTAGACTATACCATGTTCAGAAAGTATTAAGACTGAGAGAGATTATTGTTGGAAATATTCGTTATAATTTAGTTAATTATGTAAAATTTACAGTATTGAAAATATTGTTGAAAACTGAAGGAAAGTGACAACAGACGTTACTTCTCTGAGGATTTTGCGCACATGTTTATTTAAGGCGAAAGCCGAAAATTTGAGTTAGTATCGAAACTCCATTTTAAGTGGTTAGCAAAATATTTTAAATTTATATTCATTGAATAATTTGATGAAAATGTTACACTTTGTCTTATTCTAATGCCCGAGTAGGAAAGACGGATCGTAAACATTTTATGACGACAAAATATTTTTTTTTCCTATCCGAATCATAATTATACTTATTTTTTATTCTAAATTTATGACCCACATTAACAGAAAACCCCCACTGTGAATGGATTAAATGTTTAACCAGCTTTTCGAGAATGATATTGTGCAACGGTGATATTAATCTTTGACTGACAAGAGGGATGTGACACCATAACTTTTGACTGATTTTTCGTTCTGTTTACATGTCTATGGTAATAGCCCTGATTGCACACACTAATATATTCATTCGGTAGATATAGTATAGTATAGTATTCTACCGAATAAATTTATTCGGTAGAATAAATATTGGATTGAATAAATATAATCAGGAGGGGCATTCGATGTTAAATAATCACAGATGACATAAAGTGGTACAGACTCCGACTTTCACCCGAAAGATTGTTGATTCGAGACACACTTGCTATATTTCCTGGCCATGCTTCGGAGGGCATGTAAAGCATGCGGTCCCGGGATTTCCTAGTTAAGCGTAACTCCGCTAGGTTGGCCTAGTAATAGAACAAAAAGTCAATATTTATTTATTTATTTATAAAATCCTTTTCTATCCGCAGACCAGATTTGAACATTTCTATTGCTTGCTCGGCAGAAGGCTGCTTCTGGAATTTTCATTTCGCTTTTCATTTGCCAATGGAGTCTTGAAATCAACTAAATTTTGCTTATAAAGCACAAATTTTTGTTTTGGTTTGTTAATATACTGCAGAAGTATAGGCTTAAAAGATATTACGGTATAATTTAGTTAAGTTAGTCAAGTCGTTCAATTTTTTATCTATAAGAATATTTTCAGTTTAAAGACTCGGTTAGTCCGATGTCACTGTACATGTTGAACAATAGGATACTGTGGTATTTATATGTTTTATGACGTACATTGGGGCAATTGAAGTAGTTTGGAATAGTAGTTTAACATTAATTGCGTTGTATTTATAAGTGTGCATTAAAAGATATACATCCTCCGATACAAAATACTACAGTTATTGTAATTGGCTGTACCTAGTTAATCATATGCGATGTACTTAAATTAGACTTAAGAAACATTTGGAATGTGATTTTAACGTCGACCTTGTGAAAAGAGCAAGGCGACAAACTTCGATGCCCAGTACGGTAGGGTATACAAACGTACTACAGTACTGTGGAAATTCAGAAAATTCGTTATGCTATCATTATCATTAAACTTAATATTTTAGCGTCATTGCTATTGAATTTCATACACATTTCACTCACACTTTCTCAATTTATAATTTAGTTAAGTTGTTTATAAGCCAAACTTATGCCATTGAATGACATAGCTCTCTTTTCTAACAAGGTTAAGCTGCTGTTTCTCAACAATTGATTAATTGGCAATGGCCATAGTGTGAATGATTGGCATACACTTTTTGCAAGGTTAATTTTCTCTTATGTGACTAATCGGTAGTAACGCTATACCTAATGTGAAATGGTTCTATAAAATGTGGAATGTTTCATATGCACATTTAGTAGAAAACAAATGCAATTTTAATACGTTTATCAGTATTGTTTTTTGTATTTTGAACGATTGATCTATTTTAAAAATTTAGCTTATTGGAGAGGGAATCCGCAAATTAGTATTGTTCTTGCTTTAGTTGCTCAATATTCTCATTCTGTACGGTATCGCGTTTCTTAACGTTAGGTCTTTCAGAATGCCGAGGTGCAATGCATTTTTGCCACAATGAGAAAATATACCATAAATCGCTTGAATTTATAATCTTGCTGTTCGTTAATTAATATTAATTTTGTGTTGGCTCAATATGGTAGTTTCAGGTTTCCGAAATCGAATAGGACAACCATGAAACCGATTGTTGTCGAAATGGAGTATTTTTTCTTTTTGCATTATATCAATAATTATATATAGATAGCCTATTTTTAGGGAGAGTTGTGAGGCAGGTGTTGCGAGTGTTATCCAGAAACTAATATGTGTGCTAAATTATTATCTAGAAAGTTCTTTAAAGTACCTGTATACACTAACTACTCTTATAAGGCTGCAAATGTGCATATGTATAGGCTAATTTTTCCATGCAGTCACCAAACTCTCGACTTATTCGATGAATCTCATGAATTGTGATTTCTTATTTGTCAAAAGTGCGAATTTGATTTTTTTTAAGAGGCTAAAAAAGTTGAAATTTACGAAACTGCCTACGTATCACAACCTAAACGCTAGGAACAGTCTTCATCTCGTCAGCAATGCCGAAAATGTTTCCCCCCAAACCAAATGTGAAACAAAGCTACTGTGGACTTAGACGAAAAGCTAAGAGAGACATTTGAAGGGGGAAAAGCCTTTCAGGTGTAAAAAATCTAATTTAATTCATAAGAAATATCAAAGAGCTGCCAAACATACCGCATTCCATAGCAGAAATGTTCCTAAGCATTGTGGTATATGATGTATACCTGTTTTTAACACCGATTTGTCACAATTATTGACTTGGCTTGTAAAAATAAAGGACAGTGAAAGTGCCGGAAGGAAGTAATTAAATTGTTATTGCCATTGTTAGTACCGGCCACATATCATACATCAAAATGTATAGAATATTTTTTCTAAGGAATGTGACATATTTTAAAGCTCCACAATGGATATATCATGTGAAATTTGATTTTGATCTTTAAAAAAAAAAAAAAAAAAAAAAAAACAGGTATTGCTAGTATCCGATATGCTCTTAATCGGCTACAGTACATATTATGACTAATCGAGGTATATGATGTCGGGTCCAAATACATTTTTTTTAGATAGTTCTTGTATTTTATTTAGTCACACAATAACCACATGAACCTATCTTGTGCCAAAATTGTTAACACTATACTGTTCTTGTAGTATGCTCTCTCATACTGTGCGCTCTACAAGTTAATATGAGGTAAATGATAAATACAACATTATACAAAATCTATTGTGTTTTCAACGTTAAAGATTGCCCTTTATATTAAAATTACGAATTTGAGATCCCAATTCTGTCTCTGACAGCTTCTCTGTCTAGTCTAGGCGACTGTCATTCCAATTAACAGCCTTTCGTTCTAGCGCTTGGGGCTGGGTATTTTGTGCAGTGTATGGTTTGCTAAAGATCAGAATCAGATTTACAGAAATAAGGTCAATTTGGAAGCGAGTGATCAAAGCGGGCATTGTCATTGAGATTGTTTTTTGAAATTTTAGATAGATAGATAGAAAACTGCATTTCTCAACAAAATATAGGTGGACATAAAATTACAAGCTGGGCCCCCTCAACCCGTAGCGTGGGAGGGTGGTACATAATTTGCCTCAATAAACAATAAATAACAAAAATTTAGAAAAAATTTGCATCTTATCCTCGATTTGAGCAAGTCTCAAATCGCAGATAAGGTGTAACTGTGCTAGTGGGTTTCCTTCTGTAGATGGCAGTTCTTGCCGAAAGCGCTCAGGGTTTTATACTAACACAAGTGGGTTTCTTAGACAAAGTTAATTTCTTAACGATTATTTGGGTTTTACTAATTCGGGTTGTTATAACAAGTTTTTCTAAAACTTAAAAGTTTTTGTTATTTATTGTTTATTAAAATGAAATACCACGAAGTCACGAGTAATCTAATTATTTGTATTTTGCCTTCTCCATAGGTAATTGAGTATAAATATGTATAGGCTATAGTTTGTGCATCCGGGGTAAAAAACTAGCACACTGCGTTCTTTCGAGGAAAATGAGTTTCATTTGAAAGCGTCCAATAATACAGTAGTGGAAACTGTAGGGATGACAGTGATGCTAGCGCATACGTAGAGTAGTGGTACAGACTCCAACTTTCTCCCGAAAGGTTGTTCGAGTCGCACACTTGCTACATTTTCTGGCCATGTTTCGTAAGGCATGTAAAGCAGGCGGTCCCGGGCTTTCCTAGTTGAGTGTAAGAGAGGGCTTTATAGCCTTAACTTCGATAGGTTGGCTTAGTAATAGAACAAAAAGTCAATATTTAATTAATATTAATGATTACCAACCCAGGGTCTGAGAGAGAAAAGCTTATGCAAAAAGAGTGTGTAATGAAACTGCTGAGGAGATACTGTAGTTGGACAATAGCTTCAGACAAATTCAATTACTTCAACATCTCTGGAATTACCTAATGTAGAATTAAAAAGTGGATTTTCTTTTCATAATTGCGCTCAGCACGAGGGCACAAAACAATTTACTATCGGATCGGAGAGCTCTCGGCCGTTTATGAACGCGATTTGACTTACTGTAGGCCAGTTAAAAAGAGTCGCATTTAATACAATTTTTAGTATAGCTTGCGTGTGAGAAAATCGATCGGATTTGTTAATTAGACAAGTATAACATGTGTTTAGAACTAGGCTGTTGTATTTTCAGGCTTCCTACTTCCTCACATACAATAGGCATACCTACTGTAACTCTAATCTCTCCAAAGCAAAAGGTACGATAAATTTGACTTACTGTAGGCCAGTTAAAAAGAGTCGCATTAAATACAATTTTTAGTATGGCTGCGTGTGAGAAAATCGATCGGATTTATTAATTATACAAGTATAATGTGTTTAGAACTAGGCTGTTCTATTTTCAGGCTTCCTACTTCCTCACTTACAATAGGCATATACCTACTGTAACTCTAATCTCTCCAAAGCAAAAGGTACGATAAATTGGAAGGCTAATATTGTACCTATGTTATGATCTGTAAACAGAGTACCTACCTATTTAACTTCGTAGAAAAACCTCTACAGGTAAATGAATTAGAGAAAAGAAGATATGTTCTCGTCCCGTTCCCGTCCATTTTTCCATACATTCCTTTCTCTAATTAAATTAGAAGGTGTGTTGTCCCAGAGCAACAGTCAACCGCGTATAGCCTTTACGCCCTCAGTGTGGTTTGGTTGGGTGTTTATTCTATATAGCCTACCTATGTTATAAACGCCCTTCTTTTATAGTTCGTCACACCCTGTAACCTACCGTATATATTGTACACCAAACAAATGCCTATCTGATATCTAGATAAATTTATCTATTTATAAGTTAATTTATTTAGGTTCAATGAACTGAACCCCAGATATAAATTTTATCAGCTTGGCTTTAGGCTGCTATTCCACTTGTCAATATTCCGTCATTTGGGCATCAATAATTGATGTGATTTTTGTTTTAATGAGACTATTATAAAATAAATAAATATATCTTGACTTTTGTGGTTCTATTACTAAGCCAACCTAGCGGAGTTAGGGCTATAAAGGCCTCTCTTACACTTAACTAGGAAGGCCCGGGACCGCCTGCTTTGCATGCCATCCGAAGCATAGCCAGAAAATGTAGCTAGTGTGGGACTCGAACAAATCACCTTTCGGGTGAAAGTCGGAGTCTATACCACTACTCTACAGGTCCTGATTATTATGTAGATACTTAACTTATCTATTATAAATTAAGTTATAATATGGTAGAGACTTATTATTGATGCATAAATGACGGAATATTGACTAGTGGAATAGCCTCATAGAACTCAGAAGATAACTTAGGCTGTAACCTACAGTATTTACCAGGTCTACTCCTAATGAGGCTTGAAAGATAGCTATACAGACACTTTGACGCCTGTTGGGCCTAGGCCTTAATTGATGGCCTATACTTGATCAGCTGTAGCGTCGAAGGCAAACTAATATAATTGAGTTGCGTGGCGATCGGGGGCGTATAGGCGGTATAGCTTATGGTGGCCTCCTCAACATTCAGCAGTCAGCAGTACGCGATCGAAGTCGGGCTATTATAGACGTGCTGTATTTTTGCATCAAAGTCAGGTGTGTGTTCATTTTCACTTTATGGAATGCGGTGTGATGTGGAGGCATAGACTGTTTTGTGATATGCTCCAACAACCGCATTTATACAATAGCCCCACACCCCATAACCCTTGGGTAGGCTACACTATAGTACACTCGACGCTGAGCTACTGAAATACAATTATAGTTTTACCTGTTGGGAACG
This sequence comes from Psococerastis gibbosa, assembly GCA_963971405.1. Lineage (NCBI taxonomy): Eukaryota > Metazoa > Arthropoda > Insecta > Psocodea > Psocidae > Psococerastis > Psococerastis gibbosa. The sequence continues at coordinate 23,396,124 of OZ020488.1, read as the reverse complement.
TTTAAATACTTGTCTATAGCTGTTTTGAAATTCGGAATTATACTTGTACTTACTGTAGTGTATAAGAGGCGGCTGAAGAGGTTTATCGGATATACATAAATACATTCATTGAATTGTATGCGAATAATCTCCTTTTAAAGAAGATAAATAAAATATTAAAAAATAGGTGTACTAAACTAATGTGATATAACTGCAAAGGCTTTCACGGCCGGAGTCGAATGAGGAACCAGTAGAACCAGGGCCCATCAGCCCGGATTCTACTGGTTCCTCATTAAACTAATGTGTTTCGCAACTAAGAACTAATAAATAAAAAGAAAAGAAAGTGTAGATCCATGTTAGGTTCCTAAGCCCATATATTTCCTTTGTTGATCTTTATATAGGCCTTTATACAGTGGCGGCGCTACGGGGGTGCCCGAGGGGGCCTGGCCCCCCCCAACAGTTTCTCTGGCCCCTCCGTGCCCCCCCCCCTTTTTCCGATATTTTACATGTTGTTAAATTGGAGAATTATTGAACCGTATACCTACTCCCAATGAAAAAGGTTTCGTTTTTTCATTGCCCCCCCCGGATGGAAGTCATGCCCCCCCCCGCCTTAAAATTTCTAGCGCCGCCACTGCCTTTATATAGACCCATTTAGTGATGAACATAGTAAGGGGAAGCTAATATAGCTATAACTTATAGGTCACGAGGACAAAATGTACGGAATTGCAACAGGAAATATCGGTGGAGATTTGACATTGAAGAATGAGGCTACAGTAGAAAGAAGAAGTGTTCCTCTACATATTGGCCGTCAGATATTTAACTGATATTAAAGCCAAGTGGGGATGTCCGCGATTTTCTCTTAACAGGGAGCTGTCAGAAGATGTAGAGTAGTGGCACAGACTCCGACTTTAACCCGAAAGGTTGGTGGTTTGAGTCCCACACTTGCTACATTTTCTGGCCATGCTTTGGAGGGTATGTAAAGCAGGTGGTCCCGGGCCTTCCTAGTTGAGTGTAAGTGAGGGCTTTATAGCCATACCTCCGCTAGGTTGGCTTAGTAATAGCACAAAAAGTTAATATTTATTTATTTATAAATCCAGCAGGTTGAAACCTGAAGGTGTGAAATCCCTAAAAATTGTCCACACACTTGGTCTGTTTATATGCACATATTGTATAATCTAAGTGATGTTTTTTTTCAGGATCAGATTTAATCGTGGCGACCGTTGCTGTAAGAAGAATCGCCCCGGCTGCAGATGACCATGCCGTGCCGGGAATTAACAATACGCAGGCAAATGGTCGATTTGGTCACCAATTCAATTCTCATAGTCTAGATGCAAATTTCATCATTGGCGCGAATAGTGAGTTTCGCAAGTTACATCTTTTGGCCCGGTACACACATGCGTTTGACTCTGAGAAATATGTAATTGGAACGAATACGGGCTTTCCTTCAGAAGATTTCTCTGAGTATTGCGGGGAAACCCGTGCATGCACATACGTGAGGTCCGCGCTTTGCATATAAACAAATTTGCTCCCATGATAAATTTCTCAGTTAATCGCCAGCGTTTGAATCTTCCGTGTGTATTATTATACTACTAAACTGTATATACTAATAATAATTTAATTCCCAAATAATACAATACATACAGTATGTTCAGCAACGTAGATGATTGCGATCCCTCACTAGGTGTGCTTTTTTAGCACGTGGAAGTGAGGTGCAGCCAATAGTTATTGCCATTTGTATACCGTACTTAAGTGTTCAATGAAATTAGGGTAACACGGCTGTAACAACACAGATAGGTAGGTAATCCCAAGTATTCTAGCCTCTACAAAATTATGTTAAAGTACAGACATAAGTGAGATACATAGCCTACTGCTTGTGCATGGTACCTACAGTACAATGCGTACGTATATGTTTTGTTCCATTTTACGGCATTAATTAAGATTAACAAACCTGTCTACTACTACGTTAAGTATCTTTCTCTGTGCATAGCTTAGGAATATGAGAATTCACATGCAATAGCAAGCATGGATGCGGCCTTGGGGCACGCTACATCTTAATTTTTTAGTGCAGTCACCTTTTGAGATCTATATACAAGACCTATTATTATAGGCTATTTTTGCGACTGCTGTATTGAATAGAATACTACAAAATTAATTGGGTGATTTAACTTAAAATGATGACAATCACCCAGATACATGCATTAGGCCTAAATATAGGCTAAGTTGCTTACGCGTCACCGTTGATGTCTAAGCCCTAAGGCAAAGCCTAAGCCGGTCGCCTTACCAAGTTGAATCCAGCGGACCAGAGCAGGTTCAAAGATGCAGATAACTTGGTAGTGTGCATAGTGCCGGTAGGGAAACATGGTAGGACTTGTCACGTCCGAACTAATCGTGTGACTTGACTGTGTTTCCCAAGTGGTTCGGAATCCACTATAATCAGGAGGTCCCCTGTCCTATGGGCCCACACCGTGGCCTGGGACTGTGTCCAACCATACTACTACTAAGGCATAGCCTACAATATTGTAGGCCTTTTACGAGGGCAAAGAACCGGTCCGAGTTTACTCGAACATGCTTTCCAATTTATCAATAAGTAGATAGAGAAAATGAGTACTTTCATGGTAAATAATATTCCTATAGTTAAATTTCGGACATCTCGGGGGTGGGGGGGGGGGGTGGTTTGTCCACCTGAAGTCACTGGAGGTGAAGTCAATTCTAGATACGTCAGACATTACATTACATTATCACACAGCAATAGTGGCAGGGCACGCAATTCATTTGAGCGTGAATTTTCATTTTTTTTTCACAAACCAAATAGTTTTTTGGGAAAGTAACCTGTCCGGTTTCGTTACTAAATTTAACACCTAAAACATGCCTGAAGGTAGAAATGATCATCGATAGAAAGGTTTCGCAGAAAAATTATTTTTTAGTCATTTTTCATTAAAAATCAGTTATTTTTATTTTTTTACCCCCAGCAGCAAACTATCAAGGGGCAAGCGACCCCCGCATTTTGTTAACATTAATAACGACTACAATATATGTGAATTTAAAAGAAATAGTTGGAACCGTTTTTGAGAAATAATTTTTTCAGACGTTTTATTGGAGTTTTTTAAGAATAAAACCCCCTAAATTGAGTTAGCCCAAAATAAAAATAAAATGGTCTCGAGGCATAATTTTTGTGAACCGACATGCAAAATTTCATCAAAATCGGCCGAGTAGTTTCCCCGGAAATAGATGAACAGACAGACAGACAGAGAGACAGACAGACATTTCGTAAAGATCACTTTTTTGGGTTCCTGGGACCTCAAAACGTGTAATTCCGTTGAAATCTCGGAATCGGAAATTTCGACCATCACAAAGCTTTCCTTATACTACGCATAAATTTGAAAGCAAAAATGTATGTTGATTGTAGACAGCAGTTTAGCCAGTAAAAGTAGTTAAAAATAATGCTTTGCCCTACCTGTGTGTAGGCTAGTAGTAGTACTAGTAATATAATCATAAAAATGTTGACATACAGTATGCATTACACATTAGTCATTCCGCTAAAAACGTTTTATCTTGAAATATATTAGCGTACATGATATCTGACAGGATCGTAGGTTTTTGGACTGCGTGAAGCTGACACGAGTGATCTATGACGTTGTAATGACTTTCCATGTCAACTAACTTTCAGTATTTCTTTTTCCCTGCGTCCCACCGTCTTGGAGTTTTGCTTCTTAATATTGCCTATGATGGCAGTATGGGCTCACTGATGAAAGGAAAATTATCATGCACTGTCTAAAGATATACAGGATGCTCCACACCATCCGCACATCCCTTCAATTTTTCGATTGTCATGGAAAATATGATGACTAAGTACGGTAGGGGTCGAGCTACGACTGTGAGTAGGTAGTCATATTATTTGGGTGATTAAGCATTTAACGTACGATAAATCGTTCCAAATTGTTTGGAAATTTTGCAAAAATAATTAATTAATTTTGTTTAATGTTGTACGTTTAGATGCATATAATCCTTGTTGCTCTTGACTTTGTGTTGCTGCAATTAATTGTGTCTTAATGAAGTATGTGGTATTTCATATAGGAACTGTATGTACCTAAAATACGTTTATTCAAAATTTTTGAAGATATAAAAAATACACAATTTCTCGAGACGCTTACGCGGACTTAAATAAATAAATAAATATGGACTTTTTTGTTCTATTGCTAAGCCAACCTAGCGGAGGCTATGGGCCCACTCTTAAACTCAACTAGGAAAGCCCGGGGCCACCTGCATGGCCAGAAAAGGTATAGCAAGTGTGGGACTCGAACCAACAACCATTCGGGTGAAATTCGGAGTCTGTACCACTACGGTACTCTGCATGTCCTGACTTAGGCTACTGCTCTTCCATAAAACCTGGAAAATGCACTTTTTTTTTTAGAATATATAGCCTAGGCAATATAGACATCATAGGAAATATAAACTTTCGCAGTAAATTTGTTTCCCATCTGAAATATCATAATATTTGTTATGGAACTGCCGTGCTACAAATGTTTTTAACTGCGCCTAATTACGTGTAGGTATTTATGTTGTATGAATGCATCGCCTCCCTAATCTCCCTATAATACCCAATTAGTTCGCTATGCATCTTTTAGGGTATACAATAGGTAGCCTACGGCAAAAATCGTTACTGGAGGTCATATTGTATTTATATATCGTTCATTTGAGTAAAAGTAATCTATGTGGGCGTATGAGCTGGGCAGATATAATGATATTGTAATCAGGCGCACGTGCTAAGGAGGGGTAGGTATCTGTGGGCCTGCGCTCTCGCACAACTCTCAGCTTCCAGCCCTTAGTCGACTGCTGACTGTATAGTGGTATGTGTTGACCGAGACAGAGATGAGCGATAGAGAGGGTAGCGTCTCAGTGCCTGTCCACCCTGGAGTCAATAAACTTATTATAGAAGACCAGGGTAAGTGACATTTCCAGTATTCCCCGCTCTTTATTATTTATGTCTCAGGTTCAAATTGCAATGGCTAGTAAAAATGTACCTACCCACTGACATTGACGAGGTGTTCAATTGTTCATTGCCAATGATGCACTCCCCATCCAATCAGAAGCGACAAATTGATAAATACCGACAAGTTTTCTTGATCCTAATGGAGATTTTAGACGTTACCGACTAAGTTGGATCGTCTATGGACTCTTTCAACAGTTAGATTAAATGAATCATACTAATGTGTAGTAACTATAGGTATACTTACTTTTTTCCATCGAGTCCACGTACATGCAGGGGCACCCACAGAATTTTTTCTAGGGGAGAATTCAGGGGAGCATCCAAAGTAAATTGGAGAAGGCCATAGTTAATATACCGTATATATTTGTTTTATGAGTTTTTCACAGAAATTTTTTTTACCAATTCTCACTTATTGCGATTTTCACAGCTATAAAGGAAAGCAAATTCAAAGTTCGTAACAGGCTCGAAACATAATTCACAATAGATTGTCATTAATAATAATCAATCAACAATAGGCTATTATTTGCCTTTATTCGCCAATATAAAAACTTGGTCAAAACAATAATAAGGAAGCTAGACAGTTACATACAGACAGACGTTGTATATTACTGTGTTATTTAAGAGATTTCTGTTTCATTCAATTGTTATTTTGTTTTTATAATTTTTTTAGTTAACCTTTTAAAATTCAGGGGCTCTGCCCTGCCCTCTTTTGCGGGCCCCCCTCTATGTATTGTATGTATGCGTAGCCTTTTTTGAGCTCATGTGACCTGACCGTGTCCAGAGTAAGTTCACCGGGACAGGTGAAACTGTTAATGGAATGGAAACATACTGACCAATCAGATTTTTAGTTTTCGTCCAAGCGGATGTGCGGGAGGCCCCCGGGAGAAAATGTTAAAAGTGTGGGTGTAAAATATATGTTATTTATCAGTTTTGCTTTCCTATTAATACGTAGTATAAATACTTAGAATAAGGAAAGCTTTGTGATGGTCGAAATTTTCGATTTCGTGATTTCAATGGATTGACACGTTTTGAGATCCCAGGAACCCAAAAAAGTAGTTTTTACAAAATATCTCTCTATCCGTCGATTTGTGAGCAAACGACTTGGTGGAATGTGATGAAATTCGGTATGTGGGTTCACAAAAATCATACCGTACCTCAGGATCTTTATTTATTTATTTTGGGCTAACTCAATTTCCAGGGGGTTTACCCTAAAAAAACTCCAAAAAAACGACTAAAAATGTTTTCTCAAAAACAGCTACAACGATTTTCTTTAAATTCACATACATACTGTATATTGAAGTTGTTTTTAATGTAAACGAAACCCAATAGGTCGCTTGCCCCATGATAGTTTGGGTCTGGGGCAAAATAATAAAACACAAAATAGGCATAATTTATGTATAGTCTGCATGAATTTTTTGGTCCAATCGAAAGAAAATTTCGTCACAATTTTACTTTTGACTATAGTTTGTAGTATTTCAAATATTCTATGTAGGCCAGTAAAAACTCGTCGGAATTTCGATTACAGCGTATTGGGATAGGCTTTTGAGTACATAAACATGACTTTAAATTTGATGTTTAACTGGCCCAGCTCTCAACGCAGACATTTTCATTCTGAGGCACATACAGTACATATATAATGTTCTATCTACACTTTCGGATAGAAAACTTAGTCAAATACGATATTTCCAAAATATTCCTCACTCACTCTAAGAGCTATACCGCCAAAGCACTGAACCTCAGCAAGCCTGAACTTAAGGTACTTACAGGTGCACTCACAGGACACTGCCACGTGAACTACCATTTAAAGAACATGGGTAAAGTCTTGAATGACACCTGCCGATTCTGCAAAGAAAAGGCTGAGACTGCTGAGCATATCATCTGCTCGTGTCCGGCAGTAAAGAACAGACGACTGCTAGCAACGTCCTCTTGGTTTCTATCATCAAGGGAGGCTTGCCAGTTGGCCCCTGGGCAGTTGTGCAGGTTTTTACGGGACCTGCTGACTGACCAGGACTAAAAGTACGGGGATTCACAATAGATCTTTAAGGTCAAAGTGAGCCAAGCTCAAGTAGCAGCATCGCCCCATTCTAATCTAATAGTTTGTAGTATTTCAAATATTCTATGTAGCCCAGTAAAAACTCGTCGGAATTTCGATTACAGCGTATTGGGATAGGCTTTTGAGTATATAAACATGACTTTAAATTTGATGTTTAACTGGCCCAGCTCTCAACGCAGACATTTTCATTCTGAGGCACATACAGTACATATATAATGTTCTATCTACACTTTCGGATAGAAAACTCAGTCAAATACGATATTTCCTGTCAATGTATGATTGTTGTTCCACAAAAATTGGATAGTGGGGTTTTCAATTTTTTAACACTAAATTGACTTTAGGTTGAAAAGATATCCGAAAATATGAAGAATAATGAAGAAAAAATTGGACCCGGTGGTACTCGAACCATGATCTATTCCTTACCTCTTCATGCCCTGGTAAGGCATAGATCGAGGTTTCGAGTAACGCCGGGTCTAGTTTTTTCTTGATTGTCCATTTTCAGAATTCTGATATAATGGATAGTGGGAGGTCAGATATACTCTTAGGTTTATACAATTCAGTTATGAAAATATTCTAAGAGAAACTGACTGTCTAGGTTTTATTTTCGAAACCATTGTGCACTGAGAAGAATTAAAATTAAAGAATTAAAATTAAAGAATTAAAAGAAGAAAAAAATACTTAGAGAAACAGCGTAACTATACGTATAGTACTGTAGGTTCTAAAAACACATTGGGAGTTCAGGTTTTCTCCAGGCAATGCTTCACAGAGCTTTGCTCTTTAGGGTAAATATTTGACGAAGAGAGAGGGTCAAGATCTAAGACCAAGAGATATTGTTTCCCGCTTAAGTTATTATCAGCACGGTTGCTTCTTATGACGCTGGTACTCAGCTAATATTTGCTAATTCTCTTGGGAAGTTTAATCAGCAATTTGATTCCCAACAACTAACAAGAACTAACAAGGATCGAAAATTAGAAATGGACTTGAAACCTGAACTGATCTTATAGTCGCATGGATGTATTGCAAACAGGAGCTTAGCTAGACTCGTGCATGTTCAAGTCTGACTTGCACCTGTTACAGTGTGTCAATTGTGAGTATATCTAAGCTAATAGTCGGTATAGGTTGGCAATTTGACAGTGAGGACATCTACGCCGACTTCTATAAGGCGGTATGGCACGGGCCACACCAATCTGAAAGTTGGTATGATTGGGACTTACCAATACCCTCCCCCCAATTTAGGTACCCTTGGGCTATACCAATAATTTGAATAAGTTGGCGCCCATTATTAGTCTATGGCTGAAGATTGAGCTAGAACCATTTTGGTTCTTACGTCTTCGGTAGGTATCTCATTAGGGTAGCTCCCACGATTGGAACATTTCGGTACGGCCGTACATTGGACCGTGGCGGTGCTAAAACATTCCATGCGATTGAGGGAGATACCCTATAGTGGTCTGGAATTTGGTAGTCTGCCGTTGTATCTGTCCCTGAAAGTGAATGAAAGCTATGGGGCTGCTCGAAATCGGGGGATATGGCGGCATTGTGTGGGGAAAACTCAATTGCATTGTGACGTCATCAGTCTATGGCGGGAAGTCTTATAGGGAACAAAATGCCATTGTTTAGCATCCTCTCAATGGCTGCGGGAATAAAAGGCGACGAATGGGTTCAAAATTTCTTCAGCTTTACGCCCCATTTGGAAAAGAAATTCTTGAAATTCTTCAGTTCTCGTATATAATGCAGACTGTATGTAGTAATATAGACATTTTTATGCCTTGCCTGGGAGGGCATGTAAAGGAGGCTTTTCTATATTTGACTTCAAGTGAGAGCTTTTTAGCCCTTACGTTGGCTTAGTAAAATAGTAACAGAACCAAAAGTCATCATTTATTTTATATATTGGGCTTTACACGTTGCCCTATTTTTTTCCTTAACAAACCGTACTGTACACTATAAATAAATATATAAATATAGGCCTAGGCCTATGCCCATTTTAAAATTCTGTATATGACATAGTTTCGTAAAAGATAATAATACAGTGTACATAGCGTGCTGTAGGTAACAAGCATAGAATGGGCAAAACGAAGAATTTGCCAGGCCTGCAAAGCACAGTAGAATAATGGAACTGGGTTGTCATGTTACATTATAGAAAAGGCTTCAGCTCTTTTTTTGTAATAAATTTGAGTGCGCCTTAGGTTTTCTCTGTAGATACCTATCCTCGATTTTGAAGAAAAATTCCTAAATAAAGACCGATGATTCTTCAAGTCAGCTAACAGAATAAAATAACTTCCTCGTAACAAATAAGAAGTAAATTTGCAATGACTAATTAATTATCATCGGCGTATGGCCTTGGATAGGGTGGCCTTTGACCTCGCATTGCAGAATGTACATGATGTCGACGTGGTAGCAGACATTAAAGATTTATTAATGATGTCTGCTACCACGTTAACGTATGTGCATTCTGCAATGCGAGGTCAATGGAAACCCCGCCATAGGCTGGGATTCCACAGACCTGCTAGTGCTAAATACAAATACGGTGACGTGGTAACAGACATTCAAGACTTAGGCCGGGTTTCCATCCACCTCGCATTGCAGAATGCAAATGACATTGACGAAAATGTTTGTTTTACTCTATCCCATAGTTAAAATTGATCAATGATCATAGAGTAAAATCACAAACAAACAAAATTAAAAAATGGCGTCATGGGATATGTAAAGTACAAACATTTTAATAGATTTCTATAAAAAGAAAAACAAACATTTCCGTCAATGTCATTTGCATTCTGCAATGCGAGGTCGGTGGAAACCCCGCCTAAGTCTTGAATGTCTGTTACCACGTCACCGTATTTGTATTTAGCACTAGCAGGTCTGTGGAATCCCCGCCTTAGGTAGAGGTGCGAATCTGACACGTGGTTTGACAAATATCAGCAGCGACCAATGTTCCCGTCTGTTGTGGTGACGGTCCCATCGATTTAAGGGTGGGATACATATAAGGGTGGCAGCGTGCGGCTGACGGAAGTTGCTGACAGTGGATGGTTGCGTCCACTCAAGGTTTTGTTTCTGGTGCGCCTTTTGGGGCGCTCTCATTTTGAAAACGGCTCTGTCCCCGCGAAGGCAATGGATCCAAGTCGATTCAAAAATGATGAAATCGAGCGGCGTAAGTAGCAATAATTCAGCCTATAGGGTAAAAATATGCTATAGTCACCTACTGTTGCATTCTGATGCCAGCTAATGACACGCGCTTTTTACTACATATTGTATCCTAGATACCTTTTGCCAATTTAGGTATACACAGTATAATATGAATCTATATTGGAATAATTAGTTGGATCCAATTAAAATAAAGTCATTCATTCGTTGCACTGAGTCGGAATAGCAAGTTCTCTCAGAATCCTCATCACCTTTGCGTTCACCCGATACAAAGCAAACAAGCAATCGATTGTTATTACACGTTCCACAAAGGCATACCAGTATTGTATGATACATATTAAATACAATTTAGGTACATACTGTTCGACCAGCCGGCTGAACAAACACACAATGAATGTTCTGGTTATGCCTAACCAAGTCCCACCTCTCCACGCTGATTTCCTTTCAAACGACTTCAAAAGGCTTTTTGAGAAAGATTTTATTGGTTTTTGCTTTCCAATTTATACGTAGTATAAGGAAAGCTTTTACCATAAACCATAAAAAGTGGTTTTAACGAAATGTATGTCTGTCGCTCTGTCTGTCTGTTCATCGATTTCCGGGCAAACTGCTCAGTCGATTTTAATGAAATTTGGCATGTAGGTTCACAAAAATCATACCTCGGGAATATATTTTTTTTTGGACTAACTCAATTTGGGAGGGTTTTATTTTCAAAAAACTCCAAAAAAACGTCTAAAAAAATTCTTTCTCAAAAGCGGCTGCAACGATTTCTTTTAAATTCACATAGCCTATATTGTAGTCGTTATTAATGTTGACAAAATGCGGGGGGTCGCTTGCCCATTGATAGTTTGCTTCTGTGGGTAAGAAAATAAAAATAACTAATTTTTCATGAAAAATGACTAAAAAGTCATTTTTCTGCGGATCCTTTCTATCGATGATTTCTACCTTCAGGCATGTTTTAGGTGTTAAATTGAGTAACGAAACCGGACAGGTTGCTTTCCCAAAAATTATTTGGTTTTGTGCACATTTTTTTTTTTAATGATTGAAAATTCACGCTCAAATGCATTGCATGCCCTGTCATAATTATACTGTGTGGTAATGTGTTGGTCTGACCTATCTATAATTTACCTCACCTCAAGTGACGTCAGGTGGACACCCCCCCCCCCTCCCCGAGTTATCCGAAATTTAACCATAGGAAAATTATTTACCATGAAATTACTCATTTTCTCCATCTACTAATTGATAAATTGGAAAGCATGTTCGAGTAAACTCGGACCGGTTCTTTTTTTTAATTTTTCGGCCGTGGAACAAGGAATTAACTAATATCGTCAAAAATTCACGGTAATGCCTTGTTTACAAAATATTTTGAAATCTCTCTCTTAACAATAAGCATTATCGCTTTGAAAATCTCCAGCGCAGCCAGAATGCATTGGTAGATACGAATGGCTGTCCTGTTCAGTATTCCTTGTTCCTTGCAGATACTTTTCAAGCGATGAGCAATGGTGGAACAGCAGGATAGGCCTTAATAAATTGACAATTTGGAAACGGAAGCCAGGACATGTACAGTAGTGGTACAGACTCCAACTTTCACCCGAAAGGTTGTTGGTTCAAAGTCCCACACTTGCTACATTTTCTGGCCATGCTTCGGAGGGCATGTAAAGCAGGTGATCCTGGGCGTTTATAGTTGAGTGTAAGAGAGGGCTTTATAGCCCTAACTCCGCTAGGCTGGCTTAGTAATAGAACAAAAAGTCAATATTTATTTATTTATGAATGGAGCCACACCACTGCCAAGACTAATTGGCCCGCGCCCTTCGCTAGTCGCATTATATAACTTAATTGAAAGTCTAATCCTATCTAACCAGAAGAAACGACAATAATGTAACTTCTTCATTAAAGAAGTACACTACTAAGGCTAAGGCGCGGGATACGGTAGTGCCACACCGCGCCATAGGTTCCAAAGGGTTAAAGAAGTACACTACTAAGGCTAAGGCGCGGGATACGGTAGTGCCACACCGCGCCATAGGTTCCAAAAGAAGTTCAAATTTTCCTTCCATATACGCTCCATACATGCTCCTCGTATAACAATAAAAAAATGACCCCAGTGGAGGAAAAGAACCGGTTCGAGTTTACTCGAACATGCTTTCCAATTTATCAAAATTAGTACATAGAGAAAATGAGTAATTTCAAGGTAAATAATTTTCCTATGGGTAAATTGCCGATATCTCAAGGGGGGGGGGGGTGTCCACCTGACGTCACTGGAGGTGAGGTAAATTCTAGATAGGTCAGACCAACACATTACAACACAGCAATACTGGCAGGGCACGCAATGCATTTGAGCGTGAATTTTCTATCATTTTTTATTTAAAAAAAAAAAAAACATTTTTTTTGTACAAAACCAAATACTTTTCTGGGAAAGCAACCTGTCCGGTTTCGTTACTCAATTTAACACCTAAAACATACCTGAAAGTAGAAATCATCGATAGAAAGGTTTCACAGAAAAATTATTTTTAGTCATTTTTCATGAAAATTTAGTTATTTTTATTTTTTTACCCCCAGAAGCACACTATCAAGGGGCAAGCGACCCCCCACATTTTATCAACATTAATAACAACTACAATATATGTGAATTTAAAAGAAATCGTTGGAGCCGTTTTTGCGAAATAATTTTTTTAGACGTTTTTGAGAATAAAACCCCCCCAAATTGAGTTAGCCCCAAATTAAAAGAATGGCCCCGAGGTATGATTTTTGTAAACCTACATGCAAAATTTAATCAAAATCGACTAGTAGTTTGTCCGGAAATCGACGCACAGACAGACAGACTGACATACAGACAAACAGACACACAGACAGACAGAGCGACAGACAGACATTTCGTAAAAACCTCTTTTTTGGGTTCCTGGGACCTCAAAACGTGTAAATCCGTTGAAAACTCGGAATCGAAAATTTTGACCATCACAAAGCTTTCCTTATACTACTTATAAATTGGAAAGCAATAAAAGCTTGCCAATGCAAAGTTGGAAACAGGCTAAGATGTTACTGATTCTGTTTGTCAGCTAACTGACGTAAAATGAATAAATGAGTTTGAATTATCCACATTCATTGAGATGCAGATTGTTCTGTCATAGCATGGCATTCAACAAGAGAAAAAGATTGGTTTGTGACGAATTATAAGAGCAGAAACAAATTACCGGGAGAATTTGAATTTCATCACCCAGCATTTCATTCTTTTTGATTCAACATGGCTGTCCCCACCATAACTAGTGCATATTTTTTTTTGGAAGGGGGGATAGTCGTAGATGTGGTACCCCTGGATAGGTGCTTACTCATCATAAGATCATTGACAATTTTATTCCTTAATGATACTGGCTGAAGATCCTTCTTCTTCTTTTTCCCCCTTAGTGGCCGAGTTACAGAAAATCTCTTTTGCTGGAAATAGTATGGAACTGGAATGACAGTGAGTCCTAAATAGTCTACTTTGGGTTTAAAATGAGTCTCCTCATGTTCTTTATAGCTAGATCCAGTACACTATTTAAAATCAAGCAGACTTCATAACTGAATATTCATAACCCTTTGAAGAATCTTGGCTCAAGCTTCCTATCTGCTTCAAGGGTTCTTTAAAATGGCTGCGCTGCTGATTTAACATTATTTAAATTTCTACCGCATCAAGATTCTGTGACTTTGAGCTTTGGGGAAGCAATCAGTAGTTGAGGGCTTATACTTACTGCATGAGGATCTTCTCGGGTTTGAAATATAACAAAGGCACGGGGGAAAAATATTTCCTGCTTATGGTATGTCTAATTAAGTTTGGGGAAGAAAGCAAACAAACTTAGCAATGAACAAATTAGTGTCTAATAAAACACTTACAAAGTCGAGAAAATACCTTCTTAAATGTAACCACACTTCATCACAACAGTCTTAGGTAGGTACATACTTTAAAAAAATGTCTAATATCGACACACATGCTACAATTTTCGTTTCGTTCTGTAAAAATAATTAGCCAATAGCCAACGGCCATACCTAATTGGATCCACCAGAACAGAGTCTGTTCAAAACTGCAGCAAACTTGGTAGTGTGCACAGCGTTTGCAGGGGAACATGGTGGGACATGATAACGCGCCGAGAATGCCAGTCAGTCTAAGTGGGTGTCGAGTCCTGGCCACCTCCGAATTAATTGTGTGACTTTACTGTCAATACAGTGTTCCCCTAGTGGTTCGGAGTCCACTTTAATCAGGATGTTCACCCTGTCAGTCAACTCCCCTCCTCCCTGAGGTGAACTAGTTTGCCCTTAGGGTGCCTCAAGTTAAGAAAGACTCACGCCCACCAGGCAGCATAGTAGCAAAAATGCTGAAAGAAGGCGTTGGAAAACAAACATAAATCATTAGTCAATATGCTAAGTATGGTAGGAAAGGCAGTAAGGCAAACCATTTCAAATTTAACACCTCTGCAACTGGAAATTGATAATACGCGTTGTTGTATATGGTTATATAAATAAAAAAATAAATATAGACTTTTTACATGCCCTCCTATAGGAAATGTCCCGACCAGAGTATTAGCTTTTACTTCAATGTATTAACAGTGAAACCAGCAATGCTACAAGTAGTAGCGAAGCTGAGAACATTTTTTAAAATAAATTATATCTTAGTCAATATTACATACTTAAAAACACGACCGGTTTCGACCTTATTTTAATATTTAATTATTTTAATAATTTAATTTTATTAAGGGAATAATGTTTGTTTGGTTAATTTATATTTATTATTTATAGCTTGCAATTACAATATACATTTTTACTTGACGATGACATAAGGTCGAAACCGGTCGTGCTTATTGTTTTTTATGTTATATTGACAAAGATATAATTAGTTTAAAAAATTATTCAAAATAATGCAAAGTTAAAAAGGAGACGGTTTTATTTATTTTTAAGCTAAGAACAGAATAGAAAGAACCGGTCCGAGTTTACTCGAACATGCTTTCCAATTTATAAATTAGTAGATATAGACATGTGTAATTTCATAGGAAATAATTTACCTATGGTTAAATTTCAGATCCCTCGAGGGGGGGGGGTCCACTTCAATTAATTAAAAACCACTTAAAACTTAATTGCATATTCTGGAACGAACGGACCAATACATTGTAACAGTAGTAACAATGACACATGGTACGTAATTTTTTGGAGCGTAAATTTTCCATAATTTCTCAAAAAATAATTTTTTGCACAGAAGCAGACGTTTTTTTGGGAATGCAACCTATCCGTTTTTGTTACCCTATTGAACACCTAAAACGTACCTGAAGGTAGAAATCATCGATAGAAAGGTTCCGCAGAAAAATTATTTTTTAGTCATTTTTCATCAAAATTGACTTATTTTTATTTTTTTACCCCCAAAAGCACACTATCAAGGGGCTTACCCCCCGCATTTTATCAAAATTAACAACAACTACAATATATGTTAATATTAATAACGACTAGAATATACTGGTATGTCAATTTAAAAGAAATCGTTGGAGCAATTTTTTTAGAAATAATTTTTGTAGACGTTTTTTTGGAGTTTTTTGAGAATAAAAAAATTGAGTTAGCCCAAAATAAAAATAAAAATTATCTCGAGGTTTGACTGTTGTGAACCTACATGCCAAATTTCATCTAAATTCATCGAGTGGTTTGCCCGGAAATCGATGAATAGACAGACAGACAGACATTTCGCAAAAACCACTTTTTTGGGTTCCTGGGACCTCAAAACCGTTGGAATCTCGGAATCGGAAATTTGGACCATCACAAAGCTTTCCTTATACTACGTATAAATTGGAAAGCAATAATACAAAGTTAAAAAGGAGACGATTTTATTTATTTTCAAGCTAAGAACAGAATAGTAATAAATGACAGGAGAAAGAAAAATATATAACTTGAAGGATGAGCTGAAGAGCCCGTAGTTCTGAACCTATGAAGGGAGTTTCAATAGAGCAAAGTAGGGATGGAGCAGTCCACTGTCAGCGTCATTCGCAGTTTCACTCTGACCTATTGACCTTTACGTCCCGATTTTACTGCAATACATTGAATGTTCCTTAAAGTTAAATTGTGACAATAGAATTTATGGCATAAAAACATTTTTGTTAGTCTGAATATGCGTGTAGTCGCCTTCATTTCCCTAAATCTAATTAAGCTGTAAATGTACGAGACGACAATGATGCGAGTTCTATTACTACGACGGCTTTCCAATTGTCTTGTCAATTTTTCTTCAATTTTGATAATGCCATTGACGGAAAATCATCAATGTTGCATTTATATTTTAACACCTCAGTCTACTTGTCTTCAATTTATTGATAATTTTTGTTTTCAATTTTTTCCAATTTTGTAAGCTTGCCCGCCGTCTTTCTTTTATTTTAATAATCTATAGAAATTTTATGATTTAAATTATGAAATAATTCGTTTGTTCTCAAGAAATTAATTATTATTATTTATCATATCAAGAACACGCCATTGTTTATTTTAGTTTGTTATTGATGTTTGCAAAGCGTGATTTTACTCTAAATAAATAAGTATTGACTTTTTGTTCTATTACTAAGCCAACCTAGCGGAGTTAGGGCTGTAAAGCCCTCTCTTACATTCAACTAGGAAGGCCCGGGACCGCCAGCTTTACATGCCCTCCGAAGCATGACCAAAAAATGTAGGTGTAGGACTCGAACCAAGAACCTTTTGGGTGAAAGTCAGAGTCCGTACCATGTCCGTACTATGGCCTGACTAATTTTAACAAGCGGAAGTTAAAAAGGACAATGACATAGAGTAAAGAAAAAATCTCATCAATTACTGAAGAAAAATTGACAAGTGGAATAGCCGGCTACGCTGAACCTTATTTTCTTCTCTAATTTTCAAGCTTTTACAGACAAGGAGTATAATTATTCCCAACGAAATTTATGCACCAAATTTCTCAGTTCTCGAGCACGATCTCATATCTTTGCCTTACAGCACATTGTGTGAATCAATTAAATAATTGCAATGCTCAGTAGGGCGTTACATCCTGTCTAAGTCACCCTGTCATAAGGCGCCCATTCCATTGACCGGCTAGGGCTATTTCCAAAAACAGTGACGTGGTAGCAGACATTCAAGACTTAGATTGCGTTTCCACCGATCTCTCATTGCAGAATGCAAATGACATTGACGGAAATTAAAATTTTTCTTTTTATAGAAATCTATTAAAATGTTTGTACTTTACATATCCCATGACGCCATTTTTTAATTTTGTTTGTTTGTGATTTTACTCTATGATCATTGATCAATTTTAACTATGGGATAGAGTAAAACAAACATTTTCGTCAATGTCATTTGCATTCTGCAATGCGAGGTGGATGGAAACCCGGCCTAAGTCTTGAATGTCTGTTACCACGTCACCGTATTTGTATTTAGCACTAGCAGGTCTGTGGAATCCCCGCCTAAGGCGGGGTTTCCATTGACCTCGCATTGCAGAATGCACATACGTTAACGTGGTAGCAGACATCATTAATAAATCTTTAATGTCTGCTACCACGTCGACATCATGTACATTCTGCAATGCGAGGTCAATGGAAACCCCGCCTAATGAAGGGTCCGTTCGAAATAGTGTAAGGGTAGGGTAATCAGACGTAGTCGCAGTCTTCTTCGGGTCGCCCTGGGTGTACCCTCACATTTTTTTAAGAAAATGCACTCGGCTTTTTGTCTCTAGGGGAAATGTGCTCTATTGAAAAACAAAATGGTTAATGATACACATAAAGTTATTAATTTGAGCACATTCTATGGGAAAATGCTTCTAAATTAAAGAATTAACTTCGTTGTTACGTGCCCATTCCAAATGGGAGCTTCTTATTATCATTAGAGTCGTGCCTGTATTCAAGGCCGTGCCCAGGTTTTGATTTCGGGGGGGGGGGGGGGGGGGGGTCCAACAATTGTTAGGCTAGGGCTATTTCCAAAAACAGTGACGTGTTAGCAGACATTCAAGACTTAGGTTGCGTTTCCACCGATCTCTCATTGCAGAATGCAAATGACATTGACCGAAATTAAAATTTTTCTTTTTATAGAAATCTATTAAAATGTTTGTACTTAACATATCCCATGACGCCATTTTTTAATTTTAGTTTGTTTGTTTGTGATTTTACTGTATGATCATTGATCAATTTTAACTATGGCATAGAGGAAAATAAACATTTCCGTCAATTCTGCAATGCGAGGTCGGTGGAAACGCCACCTAAGTCTTGAATGTCTGCTACCACGTCACCGTTTTTGGAAATAGCCCTAGCCGGTCAATGGTATGGGCACCTAACCCATACATAGACTGTAGGGTAAGCACGGGAAACTACAATAGGTTCAATTGACGAGGCGGTGATATAGTGTATAATTGGTCAACGCGTTGCCACGGTAAGGCAAGAATGCCTGCTGGGGATCCCTTTTTATTCAATGGTTTCCCTTTTTGGGCAAACTCTAGGCTAACGAGGAGCAGACCCGTAACCAGGATTTTTCGGGTAGTGGGTGGGGCTGCAATGCTATAGTGTATTTAGTAAAAGGTCGCACGTCTGGAAAGTTCAATTCTATCTAGTGTCAAGCTTAGAAATTTCGGGCTGCAGTCCCCCAGCCCCCGTGGTTACGTGCCTGACTGGGAGTACTTATTAGAAATGAGGTGGAAGGGAAGAAATGGGGTAAAACTTGTGCTTTGTGCAAGGTTTGTGGTAACCCCTATGGGGTTTGCTGATAATTACGTACCTACCTAACATAAGATATAGGTAAGAATCTTCTTTACTAAGCTTAAAACTTGTTTACAGAACATACACAATGAAGAACTTGGTTTCGGAAGTAGAAAGTTTGAGAGAGGAAATAACCAGATACGAGTACTAACTTTATAATACCAGTCGATACCACTATGGAATTAAATTTATAAGAAGACTGGGCTGCAGTCCCAACTGGTTATATTGTACTACTTTACAATAAGTATTTAGGCCTACATAGGACTTTAATGTTTTATAATGCTATGCAGTGCCGGATTAAGCCGGCGCGGGGCCTATAGCAAATTCTGTCAAGGGGCTCATGTTTAGGGTATTAAATAAAACGAAACTGTTGCAAACTTGTCTGGATTTAATAAGGGCAAATTTATTTTAGATAACACTTTCAATATCGACTTCTTTAAGCAAACCGGATGCACCCATCACCTGCTAGAAACTGTCACCATCATTCCCAACAATAACACGCAGAAGACTATGTGACGGAACTGTCTTGCGCTAAGGCTTACTTCATTCTTTTGTTATTATGCTTGGACATTCAAACGTGAAAATTTTCGGAAAAACGCTCCTATCTAATTTTTTTTTTTATTGGAGCGCGGGGCCCCCAAATTCGCGGGGCCTGTAGCATTTGCTACTCGTGCTACGTGGCTAATCCGGCACTGATGCTATATAATATGGTCCCATGGATCAGAACAATAAATAATTACTGGTATAAATACTGGCGCTGATTTATGCAAGACAGGTTAAGGAAGAACTATGGTATTGAAAACTGGCTTAAAAAATAGCTTACAACCTTGGATTTTGCACCTTTCTTTTCAAAATTGTTCCCTTGCCCCCTCTTCCTTGTGTGGGCGACATCGCACAGTGTTATTTTATATTAATTACTAGGCATAGCTTTAATGGTGTAGCCCATTTATGTAACAAGTTTATTTTCAAAATGGTCCTTGAATCTTTCTCCTCATTCAACAGTCATCCATCGAAATGACTATCAGGAAAATTAAAAAAAAACTTTTGATCAGTAAGTTCATAGAAAATTTATAGGAGGGGAGAGAGGGACGAAATGATATTTCCCCTCGCCCATTAAACGGGCCCGAGCTGGTATAAAACTTGTGTAAATCAATTATAATAAATTATTGAGTAAGTCGCGAATTATCAGTCAATAAACTTCAATTAAGAGAGGTACCAGTATTTGAAACTAAGAACTTTTAATGGCTCACAAAATTAAAACTAATAAAGACGGGAACTGAACGGAACTGAACTAAACTAAAGAAGGACAGAGCTATAGAAGATCAGCCAATCACAATCTATGCGTACCTGTATAAATAAATAAATAAATAAATAAGCGTTTATTTGCAAACAGACAAAGTCCAATAATATGCAAATTAATACAACAAATTAATACATACCGGTAGGCCTACAACTCAAATATACAGTTCAGTACAGTACGTTACCTAAATCCAGTTTGCATATAATTTTGAAATACTTCAAGAGTAAAAATTTATAGCTTAATAACAGAAAAACTAGAAGTAATTTAAAGAAGAAAAAAAAAGAAGGCTGAAAATATGAAAAATGTCGGTGGGGGCGGATACAAGTTCAGGCCTGAAGAAAAGAAAATGAGGGCAGAGGGAAAGATAAACATGTTGAGCTACATTGAAACACTTCTGCTCAATTCTTAAGCCTCGTTTCAGAGTCAGCAGAATGACAAATAGCATTCAAAATCCGCCTCTGGAAAAAACACCGACCATTTATCAGTTTTCCTAAATGTTGTTTTAGTTTTCTCTTTTTAGCATACAGCAACGATAACGACGAAAATGATTCCAAGAGTTTCAAGGAATATAGTGATCATTGATATGCTTAAATTTTGGATCAGTGTTTGGTGATTGATGGTGTTTATGCATCTTCTTCTTCTTTTTCTTCTTCCCCTTCCCTCTTAGTGCCGCGTGCGCAGCGTGAGGGGTCGTCCCGGACCCATTTCTTGTACTCGATACGGTCGGACACTAACACCATGAGCTCGGCCATTTTTTTCCTCTTGCTCCGGCGGGTTGTTCAATTCTTTCCTCGAGGGTCTGCCGTTGGGCCATCTACCTTGTCTTGCTTCCGCCAACCTCCGGGTGGTCCTATTCTCGCCCATCCTTTGGACGTGGCCAAACCATTGCAACTGCTTGTTCTCCATTCTTCTATATGAATCAACGGTCTGAAATTGGTTGACTGCGGACCACAATTCAAACAGTGAATTTTTTAAAATTAAAACCTTGCAAATTATAAAAAATTTGAACGTTTATAGCAAACATAAGTCAGCAATACTATAGCTTATAGACCGTAGATACATTTTTAATAGACGGAGAGCCGAAAAAGACTGATTGAGACTGAGATAATTGGCGCCAACACGTTTTTCCAAGTTTTGCTCAGTAGGCACTCATTTTCTCGGTTTTACTTTATATTCAAACAATTAAGACATCTCATTTACATTTTATAATGAATATTGATAAAAAGTGAGTATTAAGTAGCTATATTGACTGCAAAAATCACATATTTTTCGGGTGGGACACTGCCCCCGACGGAATATTCGGGTGAGACAGAAACGTACGCGTAGGTATACCCCCTAGATGATTTTACTAGCGATGTAAAAACTAATTTTGACTCCACAGTGATTGCCAGCTCACCAAGTCCCACAGCAACAACACTGCATCCGAATTTATCGCATTTTATTCAATTTGCTTTCTTAATCCTTTGAAACTTAAAAGTGCCGCCAGTAATGGATAAAAAAATAACAGCATCGTGGTTAATGCAATCTTTGAAACCTCTGAGATTTATACCCGCGAATTTATTAACGACATGATATCGTACGATATTATTTTCACAAATCAACATACCTAACCCATTTGGCGAGAGTCGCCAAAGGGAAACATTGAATTTAGATGATCAAACAAGTCTTCTTTTGTTCCCATTTTCTCAGGGATATCATTTTGACCATGTTTTCGTAGCTGAAAACGAAGTCACTGACAATATTATTTTTATGTAAAATTGAAAGTTTATCTCTCTTCAAAAATTATTTTCAAAGCCATTATTGTATGTTGCAAGGTGTAATAGGCCTACGCAACAATATTAACATTTTCATTATTAATATGATTTGATGGTATTAGTGGGTTTGAGTAATTGTATAGTTTATATGGCATATTCTCCAAATTGAAATCTACCCAAGGTCATACCATAGACGCAAGTAAAGCTGGCCATTCACGAGGGCTCCAAACGGACTCGCGCCAAGCCAAATGGCGTGTCCTGTTCCATTTGGCGTTAGCGCCATTTAGAGGGGTCATCACGACTACGCTGAACCAGTCACTCCAAATCTTTCAAATTATACAGTATGACGATATGGAAGAGGTACTTTTACACAGTACAATTTGAAAGATTTGGAGTGACTGGTTCAGCGTAGTCGTGCTGACCCCCCTAAATGGCGCTAACGCCAATTGGAACAGGACGCGCCATTTGGCTTGGCGCGAGTCCGTTTGGAGCCCTCGTGAATGGCCAGCTTTAGTGTTCGGAACGAAAAGTGGCAAGAAGAAATGCCTTTGAAGGTGTTGTACACGCATTGATCGTTGGTGATAAAAGTTAAATGTAGCTCCATTTGAAGGAAAAATGGCCCAAATTGTAATTTCGGAAATTCA
Organism: Psococerastis gibbosa; assembly: GCA_963971405.1. Taxonomy (NCBI): domain Eukaryota; kingdom Metazoa; phylum Arthropoda; class Insecta; order Psocodea; family Psocidae; genus Psococerastis; species Psococerastis gibbosa. The sequence goes on along the minus strand of OZ020488.1, from coordinate 23,373,570 downwards.
CCGCTCGCGGTTAGGTATAAAAGCTCAATGCGCAGCAGAGTTTCAGGGGTCGGGAAACTAATTCAGCTATATACGCAAAACATAAGCATATACTCGTACTGTAGTACAGTATAGGATGAATGTGAAAATGTGCAAAGAAAATTTATAAGATACTATACACTATGAATTCATGAATCAGTAAATAGCAATAGGAGGAAAACCTTACAACATGCGTTATACTAGTAATACCATGTGTAGGCTACCGTTATAATTTCACTTTTAATAACATTGTCAAAATTGGAGTGTCTCCGTATATTGTATGTATTACTAAATAAATTGAATAAATTTACGTTACAGCTCTAAACAACTTAGATTAATGATCTAATGATTCTAATTCGATCTAAAAAATATTTGCACTGACTTATCTGTTAATTGTTTTTGTTTGTTATTGTATGTATCAGAGCTCTGCATTACTCTATGAACAGTGCAATGGATTTAGTAGTGGAGAGCTATACCATGTTTTGGTGGAGATATAATTAAGGCTTTGAATAAATCTCGTATTTAATGCAAATAGAGGAAACTTCTCAGCTTGCTAATACTCGGATTTCAGGTTTCATTTGCATAACCGGAGAATTTTCTCCTCTCACAACCATTTAAATGCTCATTTAAAAATTTTATGGCAAAATTTACAGCCTTCTTGTACGTTTTAGTGTTACAAAATCGTTAAGTCTTTCATATAAAATGCATACGAATGTCGCGTCTATACGAGCTGAACGGAGGGTTTAGTAGCACATAAAATTTATGAGTTGCGGGTAAGCAGCAATGCTTCCTTTAAATGGAAGAATATTTTATGGATGAATAATCTACTACTACTACTAGTTAAACTTAGTTAAAGGTTAATTTCAAAGAAATCTTTACATTATTTCAATTTATAAATTGAAATTTTAGATTCATTTAAACACATCTTTTATAGGGATCTATTGAGGCATTTCATTCCAAAAATGCTTTGCTAATTTAACACACAAGACTTGGAGAGGGCCGCAATCTCAGAACATTTGCCCCAAAAACATCCCTTTTTCAAACATCACACATACAGGGTCTGTCCGGAAAGCAATGTCAGCGAATTTTTTTTACGGAGACTGCTCTAGACAAAAGCGCTCGCTTTACTGGCTCAGATTTTGGGGGAGGGATCTGGCAACAAGTTCCAACAAGCGTCAATTGGCTACCGATCGTTGTAGTGGTCACATCAGTTGTTCCATGTGAGTCGGTACAGTAACCCGGTGCAAGAAGGAAAAAGCGTTCGCTTGAGCAACGGATATGGCGATCAAGTTTTGTGTAAAACTGGAGAAGAGTGCTGCGGAAACCATTAAAATGTTAAAAAAGGCTTTCGACGACGATTGCTTTTTGGGTAGGCAAATTTACCGGTGGCAGGTCGAGAAGACGCCAACGACGAGCGCCACGCTGGACGGCCATCAAACTCCACTACCAACGACAATGTGCAACATGTGCGTGACTTGTTGAACACTGATCGACGTGTAAGTGTCCCTTTGATTTCCGATTAATTAAACATTACTAAAACCTTCAACAGACAACAGTAGTGGAGGTTGATGGCCGTCCAGCGCGGGGCTCGTCGTTGGCCTCTTCCCGACCAAGGCCTTGTACCACCGGACAATTTGCCCGAAAGGTAATCGTCCTCGAAAGCCTTCTTCAACATTATATAATGGTTTCCGGAGCACTCTTCTCCAGTTTTACACAAAACTTGATCGCCATATCCGTTGCTCAAGCGAACGCTTTTTTTCGTCTTGCACCGGGTGACTGTACCGACTCACATGGAACAACTGATGCGACCACTACAACGATCGGTAGCCAGCTGGCACTTGTTGCCAGATCCTCCCACCAAAATCTGAGCCAGTAAAGCACGCGCACTTCACTGACATTACTTTCCGGACAGACCCTGTATATAGATCCGTTTCCCCATACGATAGTCTTACAGAATCAATTAAATTTTCGATCGCAACATAAAAGAACCGGTCCGAGTTTACTCGAACATGCTTTCCAATTTATCAAAATTAGTAGATATAGAAAATGTGTAATTTCATGGTAAATAATTTTCCTATGGTTAAATTTCCGATATCACGGGGGGGGGGGGGGGGGGTGGTCCACCTGACGTCACTGGAGGTGAGGTAAATTCTAGATAGGTCAGACCAAGACATTACCACACAGCAATACTGGCAGGGCACGCAACGCATTTGAGCGTGAATTTTCTATCATTTTTTCAAAAAAACATTTTTTTTTTACAAAACCAAATACTTTTCTGGGAAAGTAACCTGTCCGGTTTCGTTACTCAATTTAACACCTAAAACATACCTGAAGGTAGAAATCATCGATAGAAAGGTGTCGCAGAAAAATTATTTTTTAGTCATTTTTCATTAAAATTTAGTCATTTTTATTTTTTTACCCCCAGAAGCAACCTATCAAGGGGCAAGCGACCCTCCGCATTTCGATAACATTAATAACGACTACAATATATGTGAATTTAAAAGAAATCGTTGGAGCCGTTTTCGGTAAATAATTTTTTTAGACGTTTTTTTTGGAGTTTTTTGAGAATAAACCCCCCCCCCCCCAAATTGAGTTAGCCCCAAATAAAAAAAATGGTCCCGAGGTATGATTTTTGTGAACCTACATGCCGAATTTCATCAAAATCGACCGAGTAGTTTGCCCGGAAATCAACGAACAGACAGACAGACAGACAGACAGACATTTCGTAAAAACCACTTTTTTAGGTTCCTGGGACCTTAAAACGTGTAAATCCATTGAAATCTCGGAATCGAAAATTTCGACCGTCACAAAGCTTTCCTTATACTACGTATAAATTGGAAAGCAAAAACATATCTTCACCCAATTAGCCGAATGACAGTCTCAGTTTTTGCTCAAGCAGTTAATTTAATTTCAGCTATCTACTTACTTATATTGTACTAACCTACCATTATTACTGTTTTTTTCTTTCTTGCTCCTTACTAATATTTTATTTATTCTTCTGTAATTTTTATATGATTTAAACATAAATTATTATATTGTAATTAGTGTATTTAAATATTGTTTGTACTGCAAATTGTTTAGGGGCCCATCACGGGCCTAGCCTATTATACCCTTTATTAATGTATTACGAAGGAAATTTTTTGAAATACATTTACTTTACTGTACTTACTTTACGTTACCAATGACCAGCAATGGAAAGGGCGTGGCAGGAGGCCCCAGACATTTTTGGCGGGAGCGAATGTTCCATCTCTCTTATATGGAACTCTAGTCTCATTGCGTAGAGGATATCACGCATAGTCAGTGCCGGGTTTGGCCTTGTGGGGGTCCTGGGGCCGGAATTGTGTGGGGGCTCTTTCTCGGGCAGAAAAGTCTTATACCCTTAAACGAATATTCATGCCACTATCAATTTAATATAAAATGGAGACAGGAATCAGGATGCCAGACAAGCCCGAAGCCAGAATTTTTTTTCGGGGGTGGGTGTGGCGATTGTAATCCTATCTAGTGTACAGTTTTTTCTTGATAATTGAATTGTATCTAGTGTATTTTTTTTAGAGGTTATGGTGTTATTCGTATATGAGTATATGATCACATCAAACGTCAATTTATTGGCAGATTTAGCTGCGGTGCGAACACAGGCTTATATTTTGCGGATATGCGGACTAAATCGTAATGTCATCAGGACGGTTGAGATTGAACAGAAATAATATTGCATTTTAACCCGAAGAAGGGGGCTCGGGGGTCCCCCCGGGGGATAAATTTGAAAATATAAGTGCAAAATAGTGGGGTTTTAAGCATTTTAACAGCAGTAAAGTATAGATTTGATGAAGCTTACAAAGGAATGCTTATTCATAAAAATAATATATCATTTAGCCCAAAGAGGGGGGCCCGGGGCCCCCCGGGGGAAAAATTTGAAAATGTATGTGAAGAACATTATGGTTTTACAGCAGGAAGGAAAGCTTACAAAAAACATATTTCAAGTACCGTACCGAAAGTGGACACTTCAGGAAAAATTACTATGGTAACCATATTAGGTAGTTTTCAATACATTAAGAAACGGGGTTTCATGCAATTGAATTTAAACGACTTTATTGAAATACCAAAAGGCGAACAATAAGACTATAAAGTCTTGTTTTCATGCTAACCCTAAAACAGATTGTTTTATTAATAGGTACTTAAAATTAAAGAAAAAAAAGAAAGAAAAAAAAACGGGAGAGAAAGAGAGTAAAAAGGGATAAATTCTATGCAATGGGGGGGGGGGTCCCCATTGTTATCACCACTACCAGACCGGAGCAAGCCTCATTGAAAATTTTAGGGACACATTTTGTATGCTATAGTTAGCGACCATATATCATTAATATGTATTTTGCAGCTGAAGATTCATCAGATGGAGAAGCAGGAGTCTGCGGAACTATTCTGGTGTGCCTATCTTGGGTTCTGGTTATTCTGACCATGCCATTTTCACTATTCATCTGCTACAAGGTAGTTCAAGAGTACGAGCGGGCAGTTATTTTCAGACTCGGTAGACTTCTCTCCGGAGGTGCCAAAGGCCCAGGTATGCCATTTAATTTCTGTACCTATAATTTGATTTAAAGTGGAAAACACGAGAAAGATCTAGACCTACAGTACAAAATCACAGAAGCATTTTTTTGATATTTTAAATAATGTTTTTTAATGAGCATTTATGACTTCTAAGAGTGAGAGCAATAGCAATAAAAGGGTAGATCTATAGGTTGGCAGGTAGAAAAGAGAAAGGGAAAAATACGAAATCAAAACGAATACTTCAGGTATGGTGTAGATATATGATACTGTCTCCTTATATTTGTAACTTTTTAATATTTGGAACACATTATATAATAAAAGTTGACTTGATAAAATATTTAAAGAAAAAAACACATAAAATTATGTCCTATAGTAATGGTGTAGATGTAATTTTTAAATAAATTTAAGGTACAGTAAGTAAGTTTTATTAAGGTTCGGGGTAAGTAACCATCGTGAAGAGTGTAGACAAAAGTCAAAGGTTGAAGAAAGTTTTAGACCTAGCTTTTCCATAAATTAGAGAGTCAGGGGGAAGTTTTGAACCACGTAACGTAGCCTAGGTGAATAATAGATAGGCATTGATTCAGCTGTAATCGAAGCAAATTGAACTTTCGTGCACCCGTTACCAACTACAATATGATTCGTTATGTATACGTCTCTATTCAAACCGGAAAAATCTAAGGCTTTTGTATGTAAATTTGCCCATGGATAATGTAAACAACAGAAGCAAACAGTGCATTGACTTTGATGGACATGTTTATTTTGCGTAAGAAACCTACTTCACTATGGGAAGAAGTTTTTCTGATAGATTATGGGATACGGTGTCATTTTTTTTTTCACTTCAGCAACACAGCAAGTTAACTATTCAGTTAGCCTATACATGAAACGCCATCTATTTTCTCCCCCCCCCCCATTTTGTACTATGACCCTAATTTATTCTTCTTCTTGCTGTTTTCATTTTTTTTTACGTTAGTATGTATAAGGAAGACTTCAAGGTTTCAACGGAATTACACATTTTGTTGGCTTGAGGTCCCCTGCAGGAGTTTTTTACGAAGTGCCTGTCTATTGATTTATCAGTCCCTTCAGCCAAACTATACTGGATGGAGCATGGCGAAATTTACCATAAACGTCAACAAAATAATGTCCAGGGAAATCTTTTGTTTAATTTCTCGGTTAACTTAATTTTGGGGTTTTATCCGACTAAAAATGTGTATTTTTCTATAAGAAAATGCAGACATCAATTTTTTTTTTTTTTTTAACGCACTATTGTCTGAATTTCATAACGTAGGCTAGGGGCTCTTATTCACTCAGAGGGAACACAGAAAACTCTCACTTCGTCTTACACTCCGTTTAAGACACTTAAATCTTGCCATATGAGAAATCTACCTAGTTTTTGTATCCAAAAGGGATCAAACTGACCACATCATATGTTATCGATGGTAGAGGCAAGATATTTATCCATTAATCTGATAATAGCTGCCTCTCTTTGCACACAACGAATAATTATAATTACACCCACACACAAATAAGTAAATATTTATTCTATGGTTAAAACAGATAAACAAAAATAAACATGGTAGGTAGGGACATTTTGAATTTGTAAATAATCACCCAAATTAAAAGTCAACGTACCCAGCCCAGCCCAACATCTGTCTCTATAATGAAGAACCAGTAGAATCCGGGCTGATGGGCCGTGGTCGAATTGGAAGTTCACTTTCAATTCGACCACGGCCCATCAGCCCGGATTCTACTGGTTCTTCATTTGACTCCGGCCGTGAAAGCTTATGCAGTTACATTGTCTCTATAATGACTGTAAGACAGAAAGAGCTCCTATGTTACCTATAGGTTAGAAAATGAGACCCCGAGATGGCCAAAGCTATGGAATTCAGACTATAGGTCACTTTCCCCCTGATATTTTGATTCTAACGCATGATTTAGGCCCTAAATAGAGAAAAAAACACAACAGAAATACGAGTAAGTTTTGGTTTTTGAAGTGTAAATATGTATTTATTTTTGCACTGCATGAGGATTAGGAGAATTTTTAAACTAGTTCAGCCCTACTAATAAAAAAAATACTGGCCCGAGCGAACTTTTGCAGAATTATATGTGCATCTTATTAGCCAACACAGTAAATTATTAACATTAAAATCGACCACAAAAGGGCGCCTGTCCGCACGAGTGATAAGTTTGAGGAACGGTTCAATAACATCTGAAGCATTTAAATGGGACATGAGAATGCCAGGCGTATTCGTGAGGCTTCATGGAAAGTGTTGATACCCCATATGTCTAGTTTGGTGCACGCAGGACCTTATTACAGGTTGGGATAGGAACGCATGCACAGTAGATCTTCACTCGTACCAGTTATTACTATATGTGAGGTTTTTGAGTCAGATATCACAAATCCTCCAATTTTGGCTGAAATGGTTTCGGTAAAGGTTACAGTTTCAATCAGGAAATCGGTTTTTCATAATTTATGACAAAAGTAACCTTTTAAATGGGATCAAATTTCGAATGAGCGGGAAACTCAAGCAGACACCGATTACATTTTCCGGCTTCAATTTTGTTTCTCCTCTATTTTTGTTTCGTAGACCTGTAGCTATTCCCCTTGGGATATACTGTATATGGATTTCCATTTAATGCGCGGCTATACCTCTTCTTTCCTTTTATTGATAGAAATGACAAGATTTTTCGCTCAGAATTTCTAAAGGTTTTACGACTTTTCCGGCCTTGCATTTAGTACGTAGCCTCAGGAGAAATCTGATATTGTTTTTAAATAAATGATTAATTCATTGATATTTTTTGGTAATTCACAAGCTACAATAACTATAAAGGGCCATTCCGAGAATTTACAATGTGTTTAGTGATCTACACAGATTTTTCACCACCTCAATAGGAGGAATATCAGTTGAGTGGACAATTTAGTTCAGTTCAGCGTCGTTTTGCATACTCTCAACCGAAAAAAGTCATATTAGTAGGCACTATAACACTGTAATGTGCGCAATGACTATGCAATCATACAGTATAGTAACTAATTATTAAAGACCAGACTTATGTAATCTCATTTCTATTGATCCTAGGCATATTTTTCATTCTTCCCTGCATCGACAACTATGCCAAAGTGGATTTGCGATCTAGTGTATTCGATATACGGCCTCAGGAGGCAAGTTTTGCATGGTATTCAACAACGGAAATAGCATGTGAATGTTTACATATAAATGTACAGTATGTAGTGGACCAGTTTGATTGGTTCTGTTATGCTGTTAATAACAATATACAACACAAAACTAAACAAGTCTCAACCTAACAAATAGAAAAGATTAGTAATATACAATATGTAATAAATAAATAAATGATGCCTAGCCTACAGTAGATATAATACAGCTCAGAGAAGGTTCACAATTTTGGGCAGGCAAGATCTCAGGCTTCGTCTTCGTTTTGCTAACGTATGCTCATTAGAAACAACACTTCAATCCTTTTTGGGAGGGAGGGCGCCTTAGGACAAACTGCATAATCTACTTGTAACTGTTTAGTTCCCGCAAAACTGAATTATACTTTAAAAATACCATATAAATATGGTGATCGGGCACAGATACCCCGTCGTATTCGACATTGTCCATTTGTATAGAATATAAAATAGCAATTGTAGTAGCAGTAGTAGTAGTAGTCTAGATTCGAATTAATACATAATTTTTCGGAGTACCTAATGATAAAATATTCATAAATTCAGCATACTACAATAACAACGCGACACCTAATTTCCGAATAATTTGCATACAGTGAAGGGTAGTTTATAAATAGCTATTATTTAAGAACGCAGTATATTTTTTTTATACGAACGGTGTAAACAAAATACCATTTAATTTTGCCTCGTCGTTCGCTCTAAAGCGGTATGTTTGGCACACCCTTGAAATTTTCCATTAAAACCAGGTTTGTGGCAAGCTATCTAAATTTGATTACACTCGTATAACGTTGCTGAATTTTTAATTTTTCTTCGCCAGGAATATTCTTCATCCTCCCATGCATAGATAACTATGCAAGAGTGGATCTTCGAACAAGAACATACGACGTTCCCCCTCAAGAGGTAATAATACATTAGTTTGTCAGACTGTACTAGTGATATGCTTTTCACTTGCACAGACGACACATTCATTAACATAAAATTACATTGTATAGATTCACCTCACTAATAATATAACGGAGCAAAATGGTCCATTTATCATATTAGGATGGGAAGAGGTCATGTATCCAATCGAAGCAATAATAGTTCTAATTTAGTGAGCGAAACTGTGCCGGTTCATGGTTGAAAACTCATGCTCGCAAACCAATAACAGAAACTTTCCGCGAAGCACCGTCTGAGACTGACAGATTAATTTTCTGTTACTAATTTTTCGTTTTTTTTTTCTGACTGCAAGCAGAACAGAAAATTACACACTTCTCTTTCAACTCATCCGCGGTGCCTGTAGCCGTCAGCGATTAATTATGAATAAATGAGTTCAGTTAAAAATATACAATTGTAACGGTTAAGGAACAATTAAGGAGAGGTGGGAGATTTTATCGGCCTTTTTGAACATCAGTTTGAAGTAATAGACCATAGCATACCACATTCACGTCACTTCACTGCTTATATTACGTTTTGGGTGGAAATCACATAAATAAATCAGTTTGTTTAGTTGGTTAGTTTAGTTGCAACTGCAATGAGCTGTCATCAAGATGATAAAATCCATGCCTGACTGAATTGGTAAATGAGACCCCATAAGAAAGTACAATAACTGCCTGCGCTATATCGTACAAGAACCCGGTCAATAAAAATCAGAAGTTACAATAATTCGCAGTAAGCTGAAAATTGGCAGGGTTGTTCAAAACACCATTATAAATGAAATCTAAAAAGAGCTCATCGATCCGATATCAGGAAAAAATTTACTAGGGGTCAAAGATCACAATCTAGTCTATATATTCAATATTTACGAGTAGCTTACCAATAGCTGCAAAATTTTCAGCAATATGTTCTACAATGGACACTCGATACACTGGACCCAACAAGAAACATCGTTTTCACACGCTTCCTAGCCTTTTACTACCACACGAAAGTGAAGAACTGGTATGCTTCACCAAATCAACAAAAATAACATTCGATTAGTCATTAACCTTTCACTCTTGTACGTTTGCATCTATAACGCAACTGCCTACACAAACATTACATGTTGGAAATCAATGAATATATCCCTCTAACATTCGGCACTTTACCTTAAGACCCAATCGGATACCCCATGAAACCAACGCCACTCGTTTTTTGTACAAAGTCGAATTTCCTGGGAGTCCGATTGAGCATTAATAGCACATTTTTTGGATTATCTTCGGGTCTACACTGGCGATTATATTAAATCTTAACCAGAGATTAAAAATGTAAACAAGATAATTGTGTAAAAAGTGTTATTCTAAATTGTTTCGTTTACATTTTTAACTTAAGGTAATCGCCATAGTAGGCCTGCAGGTTGGAATTCAGTTTTCATCATTCACATTATTACTTCGCGAGGACACAGTTGTAGCCTATTTGAATGTCATATATATATATATATGTACATATATATATTGAATTATCCTAATTTATACAAGAATTGTACATCTCGGAAATCGCACATGGGCACGTCAAAATGACATTAGTCGTCAATAGCTCGGTGGGAATAAAATTAGTAAAATCAATATTAATTTGCTGCGTTTGTTGTGCACGTTATGTTTTGTTGTAGCTATAGTGTTGCGTATTAGTTCTAGCTTCTAATTGATACTTCTTATCAAGTAAGCTCCTTACTTGACATGTAGTGCTATTTTTCACTTTATCACACGTTCTCCGAACAATGAGTGGTCACTAAAAAGGTAAGGTGTTAAGGAATAATTGCACTGATATTTAAAATTGTCTTCTTCGTAATTTTGCAGTAACTATTTTGAATACAGTACACCCTGATTTAAAAAAAAAACTGTATAAAATGCTACGCCAAATTGCATCAAATCCCTACACTTCAAAATTCCTTCAAATTTCAAAAGTCGAAATCGGCTTTAAAAAAATGGCGCAGATATTTCACAATGGTATGATTTTTTTTTTTTTTTTTTAAATCAGAACCCTACCCCGATCATATATACGTACAGGTAGGTAGGTAATCCTCCTTGAGTCTGTCTAAGGATCTTAACTATCTATCCCCTTCAGAACAAAACCAGTTGGTTGAATGTTGCTATTATACAACACATAATGATATTTTAGACAATAGCCGGCAGTCTTATTAGTTTCAGCTCTCCTTTTCAAGAACTTTTGAGAATAATAGTGTATAGGTAGCCTCGTCAACTACTAAAATTTACATAGCCCGAGAGAAATTTCCCCTCCTTTCAGGTTTCATTACTGGTTTATTAAAACACTCTTCATAACCTACATAGGTTAGTGAATGTGGTTTCAGGTTTTAACGAAGGACAGTGTGACGGTATCAGTGGATGCAGTGGTGTACTACCGGGTGTGCAATGCTACCATTTCGGTGGCCAATGTCGAGAACGCACACCATTCGACGCGTCTGTTGGCACAGACGACACTGCGCAACACAATGGGTACCAGGCTACTCAGTGAAATCCTCAGCGACAGGGAGAACATCAGCCAGAACATGCAGGCTGCTCTGGATGACGCCACAATCGCTTGGGGCATAAAAGTTGAACGGGTCGAAATGTAAGTACTTACCTACCGCACCATTACTTACTTTTTTTTTGTTTGTTTGTTTGTTTTCCAACGCCAGCTTTCAGCATTTCTGGTTGGAGCAACCCTGTCAGCCTGGCGGGGGAAGTAAGTTTGTTTATTAACTTGAGGCACCCTAAGGGTAGACTCATTCATCTCGGGGAGAAGGGGAGTCGACTGACATAGTGGATTCCGAACCACTAGGCCGTAGTGGTTCCCAAACTGTGCACTCGCTAGGGGCACTGCGGCACCATGGGACAAATTTAATTCCATTTTAGAATTTAGACTAGGCAAAACATAAATAAACGACAATTTTAAAATGTAAGAGTATTTTTTTTCTCTTAAAATTGAAACAATTTCATTTTCCCGCCAGATGTTACTTTTTATTGTTAATTTGGCACCCTTGTGAATGCTATCGATAACCTGAAAACCAGAGGCGGACGCGGGCCTCTAAAATCCAAGTGTTACTGCACTCAAAATGCGTAAAAACTAAAAACCCACTATTTCACCCCTATTTTTCAAAAAATTTCACAAATTATGTCTCCCGACCCCTCTGGCTCCTGCGCAAAGGACACTAAGAGCAATAATTTTAAAGCTGCGTACATCCAGGAGAACGGTTTACCCCCTTTTCTACACTTTTATGAAAATGAGTGGAAGGACGACAAATTATACACCGCCCGCCCTTTCGAAAACCTATTGTTACGTCACTGACAAGTGCCCCCCCCCCCCCTTTATGATGTCTGTGACCACCTCTGTTGAAAACAGGCTAATAAATCCCATTAAAATTTGTTAAAATGAAATGGTTTTGTTATTTAAGCTCAAGTTTATGATATTGAGGTGTTAAAAGTATTTAGGATAGGTACGAAAAGGTAGGGTCGGTAGGATTTGCTTTTATGTAGACCTACATGTACAACACTGAATATGTTTCCGGGCACCGCTTACTAAATCCCTGTAAAAAAGGGCACCACCTCTAAAAAAGTTTGAGAACCACTGCTGACTAGGGGAACATAGTAAAGTCACACGATTAATTAAGAGGTGACCAGGACTCGACACGCACTTAGACTGACTGGTATAGTCTAAGCGCGTTATCATGTCCTACCATGTTTCCCTGCCAACACTCAGCACACTACCAAGTTTGCCACAGTTTGGAAAAAGCTCTGTTTTCGTGGATTAAGCTTGGTATGGCCATTGGAAACCATTACTTGCTTACAGGATAAGTCTACACATTTCGCCCATTTTAACCCCCCTGGCGCGATAACTGCTACTGACATTACAATATGGGGTTATTTTTGCTCCAAATTTAACGGGGAACACTCCTTAGACATTTGTCTACTCTGTGGTTAGCTAGAAAATCCATAGGAGTAAGAACAGTATCAAGTCGTGCTATGCTATCCCAAGGCAACCAAGCTTTACTACTAAATTGCAGTATACTTCAACAGTTTAATCCATATAAAAAACGACTGCTCTGCTCTATTTGGGATGTACTATTAGGGTTGGGTGGACCTTTTTAGGTCGAATTTGGAACCTCAACCTTCCGTTTCATAGTCTACTTCATTACCAACTGGACTATTCCCGAACACAGTTTTAATCAGTATAGTATCACAAATTCAAGAGAAACAAATCTGGGTCAAACAACTCTATTTCAGCTTCAGACAAAAAGCTACCACCATATTATAAGATTCTACACCACGCAAAGCTCGGAAATTTAACGCCAACTTAATCTATAGTAGAATTCTAAAATAATGAGAATTTCTCGACACTTCAACCTTAACCTTTAGTTTAGAGTAAACCATCTATGAAACATTTATTGTGCGTTTCTCAATAATGTATAAAATTTTATTTTGAATTTTGTAAGTTGCTATATTTTGAAAATTTTTATCTGCCGCTTGGTATAAACTTATTCTTGGGGTTAAAAATATAAACAAAACAATTTTGAATTGCATTGTAAAATTATCGTGTTTACATTTTTAATCCCAGGTCAAGATTAAAAATAATCGCCAAAGTAGGTCCGTAGCAGAGTTCAGTTCTGTGATAACATTGAAACTATTAACCCACAGATTAACTTAGACAAAACAGAGTGCAATTAGAACTAAATAGGTATGTGAGGGAAAACAGCTCATTTTGCTATTAAAAAAAAAAAACGAAACAGAATGAAATAAAAATGACCGGAAATAAAATATCTCTAGATGCGCTAGTAGAAAAGACAGACGAAATTGTTTCGCTATTATTTTATATTATGTTTTAGGAACCCAACATGATTAAATTCGTGAACGTGTCACTTAGAATATTTTACGTCGTTTGTGCTTAAATATAGCATTAAATTGCTAAATTTCTATAAATTAAACCACAACACAAATTTGTAAACTTGCAACGATTTGATAAAAAAATTGGAAGGAAGCGACCACAGTTCTCAGAATAATTTAGTCTACATTTTATTGTTTTTATGGTACAATAATTATTAGATATTCTAACCTTTTTTAACCATGATTTTTTTAACTGATTTAAAAAATCATAATACGTAATTAAATTAATAGATAATTTATAATTAATCAGTCAGATCAGAAGATCATATAATTGCAGGTTTGAAATGTAGCGTGTTAAATGAGCAATCAGACCAAATTAAATTGTAGGAATAATCCATTTCGGAGCGAGGGAGATGAATTCGCTTATTCGCCTCGCTACTGTAATCACTTTGTAAATTGATGGCATCCATTCTATAGCTTCAAGCTTACCAATAATCACATCACGTGGAAAGCTATTTGACCTATACTAAGCCAAACAATACAGAGTTCCTGTAATTAACAGTGTACAAATACAGAACGTTTCTCATGTTCTCCAGAACGATTGGAGACCATAATATAGCATTACGTCGGGTCACCAAACATTCCAATTGAATAATAGGCCCAATAACTATACCTGTAATCCAATCATTCAAATGAGGTCTATTTCAACATTTATTGCTTTTCTATTTATACGTAGCATAAGGAAAGCTTTGTAATGGACAAACTTGCCGATTTCTCAGATAAGCGTAGAATAGAAAATTATGGGCCGACAAGTACCCATCGGACTGGTATATAGGATGAACGCCAATTTTTCTTATAAATTTAAATCATGATGGACTTAATTTCGGGCTGCATTCATGTAGATTTATCATACCAGGAAAATTCAGAAATAATTCTTTTATTATGGACAAGCAATTTTCACTAACTACCGTACCTTTACCAAGCGAAGCCTGAATAATTTTATATATTGTTGATCGTAGGCGAGGCAAAAGCGTAGAGAATTTCTACGTGAGGGATTTTGTAGGGGAAGCGGTCTCGAAATTCTCATACTATTACGCTTCAAGTAATCCCCCTGATGCGTTAGACTTACGTCCATTATTCAATTTCTGCTTCCCCCAGGACAGGGGTATCTACAATACATGGATGGTTTGTTAGCCACTCGGGGGCCCGTCTATATTTAGTTACGTAGGTATACCGTGTCTCATCCTTCGAGCCGATAACTTTTAGTTTGCAGACAATGTCATAAAGGGGCGATTGGGGCAAAAAAGACGTTGTAACATTTACTATATTTTATCAACAATGTAATAAGAACCGCATTATATTTTTGAAGTGAAGCTTTTTATAGGAGGGTATTGGAATTTTGATTGACAACCTTCTTGTGTGACACACAACAATTGTTGGGGGCAAACTACTTGATGGATTTCGATTCAATGCGGCATGTAGCCAGGGACGGATCCAGCCCATTTGGGGGGGGGGGGGGCAGTCGTGGCTCTATAGAGTAGTTTGGCTCCGAACCGAGGTTACAGACATACAGACAGACGTTTCGTAAAAAAAAAAAACACTTTTTTTTTGTTTGTTCCTGGTACCTCAAAACATGTAAATCCATTGAAATCTCGAAATCGAAAACTTCGAGCTTTCCTTAAACTAACACATAAATAGGAAAGCAATAAATACCGTACGGTAGTATGAAATATTACTATTTTTATAGTGTTTAATTTCTGACCTTCCGTTGAATTTTTCTTAACAAGGAGCAGAGCAATTTTTCGAGTTTTTAATGTAATTCTCACTTAATATGACCATTATAACCTTTTATAGGGCAAATATTTCATATAATGATTTGAAAGCATGGTAGCCCTAGTATTAACCTTTGTTTTTTTTAAATATAGAAAAGATGTAAGGCTGCCAGTGCAGTTGCAACGAGCTATGGCAGCAGAAGCAGAAGCGTCTCGCGAGGCAAGAGCTAAAGTCATAGCAGCAGAAGGAGAGCAAAAAGCATCAAGGGCTTTAAGGGAGGCATCTGAGGTCATAGGAGACTCTCCGGCGGCATTGCAATTGCGTTACCTGCAGGTAACTTGCAGTAGCTGACAAATATTTCGCCCAGGATATAATGCACGTTTACTCCAAGTTTTACTCCACAGGAAGTTAGGGCACCGGTAACTGGAACCTCGCAAAATCTACGGATACTGTTATTATCATTATTGACTCATACCCGAAGTAAATTAAGTCACAACTACCCTGTCTTATTATAACAATGGTAAGCACCTGTCAGTTTGTCCCCTAATGAGGACGTATACCTGTTTGCCAGGGGCCAAAATTTATACGGCTGCAATAACAATAATGAGGTCGTCGGCAGGGCAAGGTTCAATTGGCCCCTACAAGTAAACCAAGGCCCATTAAAAGCCCTCCCATAAAACAAGTAATAATAAAAAATTATCATTAGCACCTACTAAAATAAATATTCGGCAGGGTAATGCAATTATAACGAATGTAGGTATATTACAAATGGGAAGATGGCTTTCGAGGTGTGTTCGTAACAGGGAACAATATAGTGGAAGGGTGTTGTGCAGTTACAGTGTTTGTAACGCAGAAATAAATAAATAAGGACTTTTTGTTGCTCTATTACTAAGCCAACCTAGCGGAGTTAGGGCTATAAAGCCCTCTCTTACACGCAACTAGGAAGGCCCGGGACCGTCTGCTTTACATGCCCTCCGAAGCATGGCCAGAAAATGTAGGAAGTGTAGGATTCGAACCAACAACCTTTCGGGTGAAAGTCAGAGTCCGTACCACTACTCTACATGTCCTGACGCATACGCATTATAAAGAAAAACAAGAGCTTCCCACGGATGTCATGAAATGAATTTGACCCCGGGCTAAATATCCTGAATAATTAACACACTTTCATAATTATGGAACTTGTATATGAATGCAGTTGGTACTTAATTAAGGATATTTCTCGCGGGAGAGTGGAGAGCGTAGGAGTGGGGGGGGGGGGGGGGGGGAGGGGGGGGAGGGTATGAACTTTTTTACTGGGGTTAAAAATGTAAAGAAAACAATTTTGAATATCACTTTCCATTGTAAAATGACCTTGTTTACATTTTTAATACCAGGTTAAAATTGAAAAAATCGACATAGTAGGCCCGCAGCAGGAAATAATAATTCCTTTGGCACATATTCCACCGACCTGCTAGTGCTAAAGCTAAATACAAATACGGTGACGTGGTAGCAGACATTCAAGACTTAGGCGAGGTTTCCACCGACCTCGCATTGCAGAATGCAAATGACATTGACGGAAATTAGAATTTTTCTTTTTATAGAAATCTATTAAAATGTTTGAACTTAACATATCCCATGACGCCGTTTTTTAATTTTTGTTTGTTTGTTTGTGATTTTACTCTATGATCATTGATCAATTTTAACTATGGCATACAGGAAAACAAACATTTCCGTCAATGTCATTAGCATTCTGCAATGCGAGGTCGGTGGAAACCCCGCCTAAGTCTTGAATGTCTGCTACCACGTCACCCTATTTGTATTTAGCACTAGCAGGTCGGTTTAATATGCGCCTTTTGACAATGTTCGGAACCTCCTTACAACTTTGTAACTTAGCTTGTGGATTCATGGGAAATCACACTAACTTTTTACGGGAAATCTTTATCTCGTATCTTTATGCAGCAAATAACCAGGCCACATTTCTGCTGATAAACGTTGATGGAATTTCTGTTTTAAAATTGTCTTTCTTGTGTTTGCAGACCCTTAATACAATATCTGCGGAGAAGAACTCAACGATTGTGTTTCCGCTGCCCATTGACATTCTCACTTACTTCATGAAGGCAAAGGAAGCTGCCAACCAATAATATCTCACAAATTTCAATTAATTATCATTCCGTCACATCGAATTATGATCAATGTCGCTTGAGACTTGGATAAAAAGTTAATGACAATTGCATTTAAGAAGTAAAGAAGCCAATGAAGGCTAGATACAATGAACAAATTAAATCGATAATATTCTTGCTACTGCAAATTACTGCGCACATTATATAGATTCTGGGAAAACTACATCCCTCGTATTATAAAATTTAGGTACAGCGAAATTAAACAGCCCAAGTCTCAGAAACACTGAAAATACGCACTCATCAAATTTGACTAGAGTGATATTCTAATTACATTTGAATCTTACTCTGTATGTCATAATATATTAAAACTACTGAATGTAATAAAACAAATTAAGTACTAAAACAGCAGGAATTGAATGCCGAAGAATAAGACACTAGGACTTTAGAGCTCTATGAGACAGGAAACAATATCAGAAGGCCTTAAGATTAAGGAAAAAATGTGTCACTCCTACGGTCTTACATTTTTGTTTCAATCCCTTTTTTCCCCCAATTTCTCCTCTTTTAACTCATTTATATTTTAAGTCTTTGAAATAAATTGTTTTGATTATGCTACGTGTAAAATATTGCACTATCACACACTATTGTATTGGATTGTAAAAGACCTTTAAGATACAATTTTAATATAATTAATATTGATGTACATGTATTGTTATTACTCAGACATAGGCTTAACAGCTCACTTTTTTTATGATACTGTTTGATGAATTCGTTTTCAATTGTATCAAAAAACAAAAATCCAAAATTAGTAATGCCTAGACTAAATACCTTAAGCAAATATAGGTCCTCAAGATGTAATGATTTCTTGTCGAGGTAAAAGATGGCTTAGAGGCTCAATTAGAGTATCTTCTTTCAAAGAAAATAGCCCTAACGTTTGCAATTGGTGCACAGGAAGGCCTAAGTGTAGCGCTAAATCAGGAAGGGGGAATAGTAATGATAAAGCTTTTGCCAAGTAGTTGAGAAGTAACTGATACGCCTGGCAGAACCTAGAAAGAGTGGCTCTTTCTCCAGGCCCTAAAGCCGTCTGTTCCTGTCTGTAGAATGCAACAATTGTTTTAGTACACGAGCGTAATACATCATGAAGAATGGAGGTGACACCTTGTGCTGTAGAAAGTGGAGCACAACCACGCAACTCATTAAAAACGCGAAGGATACCGTTGGTAAGCTCAGCTATGGGAGGAAATTCAATAAGCATTAGGGGAGGGCCATCCGATGATTCAGGGTATAGTGTAAATACAGCCTCTGAAGGAGCAAGAACATACCGATCCATATCCTGTTCAAACCGCCGAGCAGATCGTCTCAGTTCGGTTTCCACAGCAGTGAGGGCAGCCTTTTGGAGCCGCACCGCAACTGGCCCCCGGAAATCGGCACCAACACGACTGAAGGACAATCCGAAGTACATGGCTTGCCCCAACACTGTTTCCAAGTTTGCACCTTGTTTTCCAGCACTCCCTTCTTCAACGACAGCCAAAATTTGTGATACCTAAAAGAAATAAAATTTTATGAATAGTTCCAAACTGAACTATGCCAAATAAATAACTACCAGTACTCACTACGTATAAATTAATTCATAATATTTTCACTATCTGTAATGGCCCTAGTTACATAGCCTACCCTAATGTTTATTAATTCGAATTTGTTGAAATTTGGTATTACATGTTCCAATTTTTCTTAGACCCATATTTATTGGATCTTATATTGGAACCTACTCAAGAGGACGACAGAGGATGGAGTACCTAGAAGATGTCATGAAGGGCCTAGGGTGCGACACCTACAAAGAACTGAAAAGGACCGCACAAAACAGACAAGAGTGGAGGAGAAAAATACAACATTCGCCGCAAACCAATCCTTAGATTGCAACTCAAGAAGGTATTGGAACAATATTAGAAAGAAGAGATAGAAAAAATATTGTCTTTACTTTCCACATGGGCCAATTTTGGGCCTTTCGGCCCACTCTTACAATTAACCCATTATAAATAATAAACGTTGTACAAAATGCTACTACAAATTTAACTGAAAAATAATATAAAAACATTTATCTGTGCAATCAGGGCGAATGAATAAAAAATAATATAACACAGTTTGGTTAAGCCGGCTATTACAAAAAAAAATATATTAAAAAAACTACGGGTTTCGCCACTAGTCAGACTACAGAAAAAGCGCTACATAAATTCGACAAAAACAAAACAAACGTAGAGACAGTTAAACGGATAATTGCCGTTAAGCTCCACAACAATAAACATATTAAATAGTACGACATGACAAGTATTACAGTGTATATTATAGTATATAGAGTATATAGTTGTTTAGATTCCATCCGAGATGGTTAATTATTAAACGACATATTTCATAAATCATGGATCTCTGACAGCGATTTACGATTAAAAAGCCAAGTTCGATTTTGAAATATATGGCTTATTGTCGATCAAAGAATATTTTGACTATTACTTGTAAATCTAGGGATCACTATGCATGTCAGCTGAAGGTTGGACGACTATTACGGTATTTGTATCTTTAAATTCAAGGTCATTTACAGTAATAAAATTATTGCGTCATACCTTATCGGCAAGCCAGGAATAGAATATGCAAGGTTCATTTATAGTATCCGCAGCTGTGAGAGGCATGTCTTCATCGCTAAATATTGCTCTGTGTTGTGTCACAATATTAAACAAATGAACCCGCAACACTTCTAACTTTTTAATGCTGATATTTTCACCTGCAACAAAGTCGATTGGGTTACCAAAAGTGAAAATAACATACTTTTCTAAAATCATAACTAATCGTAGGTTCCATATTTTAAATTCGCTTCTTATTACAATAATATTGAACTATACTATCGAAATACCGGCGCACTAGTAATAATAGGATAAAAAATTGGAGTTTTTGAAGAATTTACATTAATTTAAAGTTTTTCGGTTTTTTGACAAGCCTGTGCGCAGGATTTTTTTTCCGAAGGTTGTCAAGAACAAATTCTACAATGATTGGCAGGATGCGGTGGAGCAATTACTCATTCCCAAGAATATATTTACCCTGAAATGGTCTAAGCCCAAGAATTTCGGATAAAATGTACAGTACCTGGTTCCACTGTCAATGAAGTGATTAAATTTTTTAGCCATCCATCACGGGCTTGCAAGAATTTTAATCTAAGTTCTGGGTCGGAGTAAACATCCATCCTGCGAAGGAATCCAATAATTTGCAGGCACTTGGGTAATGGCAAGTCAGACCGAAGTTGTGCAAGAAGTTGACGAACCATTCCACGCCAACTTCCTTCAAGTTCTTGAGAAACACTCTGAACAATTCAAATAACAACAAAATTAGTTAGAGTGAGATAGAGGGCGACATGTGCGTCACACAAGTTTGAGAATGTAATGGGTAGTGAGAATTAAGTAATCGCATACAATAAGTAATATAGCAAACATTCAATAAGCAATATAGCAAACATTCAATAAGCATGTTTCCATAAGTAGTTAGCACCGTAGCACCTAAAGTGGAAATTGAGTGGCTTACATTGGGAAAACAAAGGTAACCTGCCTAAATTACGCCAGTTATTGTAACAAAAACCATTACTGGTGGTAATTATTAAAGAACCATATTTGTGATGCTATTCTATGTCCGATAGATGGCGGTGCATTATTACTGTTCTACAGTGTCAGTCAACTCCCCTTTCCCCCGAGGTGAAAGAGTCTGCCCTTAGGGTGCCTCAAGTTAACAAACAGACTCACGGTTGCTTTAAGCAGAAATGCTGAAAGATGGCGTTGGAAACAACAACACTGTTCTACAGTTCTATTTAATGGCTTCCCATGCCCATTTGATATAATTTAAAGAACGCAAATTAGGCCCATTGTTGCAAGCACAATCAAACCTGACGGCAGTAAAATGCAAACTCGTACTTATAGCTGGTAAACGTCTGGCTGATTTTTGCTTGGCTACACTATGTTAAGCAAATGGTGTTCGTAGCCCAATCTGATTGTGTCGAATTTGTGCACGTCTTGTTCCAGTCAACAGTGGGAAAAACTAGGGTCGCATAACAACTATTTCGCCAGGAAAAGGAGGTCGTTGGTATTGGGCGGTACAAGGGCGTCCCAAGAATCCACGAGCAATACTTTTTCTAAATGTGCTTAATAATAAAACCTATTTTATTCACCGATTTTCTTATAGTAAATTTAATTTAACGTACAGCAATAACAGGGATGTTGCCATGTTTATTTCCAAGTCTTCTAACATATGAAAACAATTCCAGAGCTTCTTCAAAATGTCCTCGGCGGATACAAGAGTCCATCAGTTGGGGAAGTTCTAGAACATCCAACAGCTGACTAGCATGGGCCAAAACACTGCTGTTCTTTTTCTTTCTGTATGACACGTCTTCACTAACTTTAGCTACAGCTTGGCAGCTAGACCGAAGTTGGGGAAGTTGAGTAAGTAAAGTGTCGACTTTAGTCTCGGTTTCATTGAATCTGTTGAATAAGTTCCTAGGACAAAATAATAAAAAGAAGTCAGTAAACACAACCAGTAAAAATGTGCACATAAATTCTGTGAGAACCCCAGACGCTGTCAGTTGAAAAAAAAAAAAAAAAATAGAAATAAATTTAACATGCGTCTGCAGTACCATGGCATGGAAAGTCGATGGTGATTTTTCAAATAAGTTGTTTCCTGTGTACGATGTTTCTCGACCAAGTTAATCTTTATCATAGAGTACTGCAATTGAAATTGAAAATTATACTGTACAATAGGTTTTACTTCAATTAAAAAACAAAGGCCCTGTTGTTAGCTGACGAATGCTTCCAAACTGGTTCAACATAACATGTGGTCCCTAGAAACTCAATATCAAGTAAACTAGTTTATACTCATACCTAGAGCAATCAGCTGTCTGGATAAATGTTTTATAGTTGACAAATGCCAATTCTTGAGTTTGCCGGAGCAATTGATCTTTATCTTCTTTCAGTCGACTAGGCTCTTTTAAAAGTTGGTCGAATCCACTAGATCCCACTTTCTTGAGATACTCCCTGTAAACTTTGTCATCGGCGTACGATTCTGTTAACATTAAAACAATGCGAGGCTTATTACGTATCAGGGGACGTTTCCTGGAAGGCAACCAACCATCCACCAACGTGCGGGACAGCCCCACATATTGCGGAGGTATCCCGTCTTTTACTAGGTGAAGTTCACTTAATGATCGAGAAAGTCCCATTGGCCCGGATTTTTCTGTTCCATTATTTATTTACATAGCCGCCTTGAAAAGGTGATTGAATGTCGGTACCTCGGTTCCATTGTGACTTCAGACAACTACACTAGCGGCGATGTAAAAACTAAAAAGCCAAATTGAGTGTGCCAATACTGCATATTTTTAAACAATACAACTGGTCAGTTCTCGCCACTTATCCTGGGCCACAAAAATACGGCTGTACAAAGCACTCGTGAGACCTGTACTATTACGAGTCACGAGTCACCGTATATGGTGCCGAACCGTGGACACCGTCAGATCGCGACCGCCGAATGTTATCGGTCTTCGAAAATAAAATACTTAGCAGGATCTTTGGAGGTACTATGATCAAAGGAGTTTGGCGAACGCATAATACTCTGAACTTCACACAACGCTCCAAACGTTGTTTACGATCTTAGAGCCAAAAGATTTCAGTGGATCGGCCACGTACACTGTACGCCCCATAGCGGACCATTCAAAGCTTTTTAGGAAACCGCCACACGTGGAAGAAGACCTAGGGGAAGACCAAGACAATAGACATAGTCACATAGATGGGCAAACTAGTTCCAATAGGACCTCCTCCATGTCGGTCTCGACACCAGCTTGGCGACCGATGCCCAGTCCAGTGGAGTTAGTTCTTTATCTAAGGTGGAGACTGGAGTCTGCAGTGGCTGAGGACTGCGAAAGGGGGGGGGGGCGGGGCTATTGTTACAGCGGCCAAAAGTCCCACTGGGCTGAATATAACAAATTAACGGAAAAGTGATGTTTATTTATTTATCTGTAAATTGTCTAAAAAGATTGCTCACTTGGCAGGAGCATTGGGTAAAACACTTCTGAACATCACACTCTGATCAGAGAGGGATATTGAAGCTTATTATTTGTTACAATCATACCTGTGAGTAGCGAGTCAATAAAATGATCTGATGAATCCATGGCTTGAGGCGGAACAGTAAATTATTAAAATAAATTGAAAATAGTATCTAATTCTTTCAACAATTGACCGCCATTTTAATGTTTATTTAATGTTCGAGATCACAGTTTAGTTATATCGTCATATCGTCACATCGATTTGAACACCTATCGATTGATGTGGACCGATGTGGACGTGAACTTGTGATGTCAGATCACAGATGTGGAGTGTGGACAAACGTAAACAATAAACAAACTAAAGAAATAACAAATATAACAATATGTATGACTGGATTTTTTAGCCGGCTTTGGCTTTTTCCCTAGTTATAATTATAATATTTATTCTTTTAATATGATGGCGTCTCGCTCTCACGTTATGAGACCTATTGAGGAGAAGCTTGTGTCTAACTGTGTGGATTTATTAGTGTGGTCGACAAAAATGGATTTATTAGCGTTGTCCTATGCTAATGGTAAGTCGCAGCTCTAACCCGGTGTACAGTGGTCTAAGTTTGTGATGGCATAACATGGTCTGTTCCATACCCATATAAATTATGGTATACTGGCATGGGGGCACTCTGCAGGAGTAAGCAAGGTACTCTTACTACAAAAACCAGATATCCGCATTGTCACAAAAAGTTCGTATCTTGCCCACTGCAGACCCCTTTTTAAAGCCGCTAGAGTCCTCACTGTTCATGGCCAGTGTGTCTTTAATTAGTTTAATTGTCTCATTGCCGTAAAGACGAATCCTGGATTGCCAGCTCGGAGTACAGTGCACTCCTATAATACGCGGTCGGCAAAAGGGTTTGATATGCCTAGGTGTCGCCTAAACAAGTCGAGGGATTCTTATCCGATACTTGCACACCGGCTTTACAATAAGCTACCATTTTTAGTAAGTCAGTTGGATCCAGCTTGTTTCAGAACATACATTAAGAGCAGACTTATAGCAGCCTCACTATATAATTTGGATGAGTACGACCCCAGGAGCTGGACTATTTAAGTACCTCCTCCTTCTTTCGTACCAAACCCTCTTGGATGGCTATTTTTGTTTGACACGGTCGATCCGGCTCTGGCTGGTCAGGGACTCTAATTTTTGTATTGTACATTCTTTCTGATACAAGTATGCAAATAATATGTATATGCTTCAGGTGGCGTTGCGTTGCACCGCCTCAATTGGCTAAAAGTCTGGGTGTTTCATCCGCCACAAGAAAATCTGACTGTAAAAGGAATCGCTTGGAGACCGGATGGAAAGGTTATAGCAATTGGGTACAGTAATGGTAAGTTACACATTACATTACTTATTTAAGCATAGGCGAAGTTGATGAAGTTAAAGTTAGTTTAGATTAAGGTTCATTTTTTTAGTAGATGATGACAAGCGCCCCTTTTTACCTTGTCTAGGCATATGTTCTGTTGCAAATTTTTTTATTTTGAAGGAAAAATAGGCCAATTGGAATAATCAGAATTATCGTAACTTATTGCCTAACTTTAGCGGTAAAATATAATAAAGTTAATTCGAAATGTCCCCCTGTAACTTGAACGCATGCGCTAAGTCTGAGTGGCCTCGCAGCTATCGCAGTACGTACCGCTTCTTGAGGGATTTCCGCTGCGGCCCAGATAAGGGACTTCTTCTCCCTTGATAAACTGAGGGATAGAGGTGTGTCGTTCTTACTTGAGAACGGCTCTTGAGCCATGAAGTAGATGAACCGGTTCCCAACTACAAAAATATTAGGTTCTTGAAGAACGCAATGCAAAATGGTATATGAAGTGGTCGCCACTTACGTAAAATACGTTCTTACTCCACTGAAAAATAGCAGCACGTGTTCATGATAATATTTGTTATTTATTTTTATAAAAAAACTAAGTACAGGAAAATGTTGCTCTTAAAAGAACGCATAATAAGAACAGTTCTTTTTGAATCACTTGAACTGAGAACGCTAGTTTGCTAGAAAACCGGGAACGGCCCTCCTCTACTGAGGGATATTGAGCCGTAGCTACTTTTGTGTGGTTTTGGCTTTGTGGCCAGGGGCAGAGTGTTGATGGAATACCCACTGTTGGCCATTGAACATGGTCTGGGTTAGAGGCTTCACATGAGGCTCAAGAACTGTCTCCTGTTACACTCTAGCACACGTCCTTACTACTATCTGGCAGGCAGAAATGGAGCTCAGATGCCCTTTGCCACCACACCATCGCTGATGATGAAGGATGGTGGCCTCGCATTACCTTCAGACATTTTTTTTGGCTTCCTGAGATGATCTTGCGTAGACCTTGTTATTTTGTTTATTGAGAGATTCTTCAAGGTAAAGATTGTAAAATTGTTAACATAGGATTAACTTTAATATATATATATATATATATTACTCATAGAGTTCATCTACTATCGATGATTGTAGATGTCTACCGTAACCTAATTGACTGTTTACTGTATGTAAATTTTAGGTGACCTGTTCTTAGTCGATGTTGAGAATAAGGAGACAATCAATAAGACTAATGTCGGTGGTGAAATTAGCTGTGTTTTATGGAGTGAAGACAGAGATGCGGGCCGGACCCCATCAACAGTTAACCAATCTGAACCGTATCAAGTGTTCCTGCCGCTCCTTCCCAGCTTAACGCGTGGATCCGGTGAAGACCATGCAAATGACGCAAAACGCATTGCTGACCTGAAGAATTTGAATATGCTATTTGTTGGTATGACTGCAGGGAAGCTGTTTATCTACATTTTCGGGCTTTTTCCTAAAGTAGTTATTGATATCAAGACAATGCTGGAGATGGATGAATGCATTATTTTAGACGCTGGTGTTTCCAAGTAAGTTGGCGTTGACGTCTGACGATAATGTAATATCTGATTAATAATATAATATACTGTGTGTATGTATATATTATATGTATATCAAGGGCTTTTGCATAGTATTATTATTTGATGGGCTTTCCTACTTGTAGTGAACCATTGAACCCTACTTCCTACAACTCCATCGATTTTCGGTTACTAGTGGTATTTCTAGCCACTGGCGAACTGGTCCACGTCCCCGATATCAACCCACACAAGAGGCAATGTGCAAGCTCAGACATGATTACCATTGACATTGTTACATGCGTCTGTTCTACTTAACCAAGATCAGGAACGAGTCGGATCAATGACTTGACGGATTTATTTATTGCTTAATCTGTAAATTAGACACAGTATATATAAATATTCGCCTTAGCTAAAGTTGATTTTTCGTTGCAGGGATCAAAACGTACTACTTGTTACTGTATTGAAGGGCAGAGAAGTATTTATTGCAACAATAGACACCATGCTGCTCTACTCCCATGACCTCGATTTAATGACCCTCGCGTACAAATACGGGCACATTGCTAGCTGCCTGGATTATATGGATGCAACATTACAAAGCATTATTGAAGGGTGGGAAAATATTATGATGGAAATGGACTCTAAATTGAGGAATTATGCATCTAAGGTAAAAATTATGATGAAAATAGTATTCTTTTGCCTTTTTTTCAATCACTCCCCTTATGGCTGATCAGTTGTGGCCTACTCATGGTTTCAATTTTCAACTTTGCAGTAGTTCGTAATAAAATAATACAGGCTTAAAATTTCAGTGACGTCATTTTTGGTTATGCTTCTGGATAAGAATAAAGTCATGTTGACAGGAGTGTACTTTGCCATGGTGTATTTATATTGAATATTAATTTTAGGTACCTCCTGGCCGAGTGAGCTGTGACTTTCTTGAACTACTCATGTTTGGTACAGCTTCATTCGAAATGTCGGAATTTCTTCTGGAAGACCTGACTGAAAAGGGATTGAAGAAACTGAATCATTCTGTAGAGCTTAGTTATCTTAATATCCAAGGACTAGTCTTAAGGCATCTTCAAGCTGTTGGACAGAACCTGTCATTTCAACTTGATGAAGTCAGTGGATTGTCTCGTTGTCCTTCCTTTACGGAAGTTCTAGGGCTTTGTGAAGACGACGCCATTGCTGGATTCACTGCGACAGGATCTTTTCTAGTTAAGGTAGTTGGATGGTTTCGTTACAATCCTATCATAGAAATTTTAATGCTACTGTTAATAGTGGCTCAGAGTATTCCAGTTGATAGGAAATTGGACCATGAAATAGAATAGGTCCGATTCGACATAACTAGGGAAAATTTACCGCCAGGTCTGGGCATCCTACTATCAATGGCAGGAAAAAACGCGAAACAGCTACAACAACCCAACAGAGCAGCAACCAAGAACAGTAGATCCTCTACCAGTCCAAAGGCCTCTCTCAATTGGTTGTCGTGTACGTGTACGGCCTTACGTTATAATATTCATAAAGTTAACGGTTCGGTTCACGCCATCGTCAAGTACAACAAAATAATTAAAACTCAAAAGTAAGTTTTACAAAGGTAATAAATAATTTAATGATACTATTATGGATATTCCTATGTACCGAGTATATGTATACGTACAGTATGTTCCACAAACAAAACTTAGTCAACGGCTCTTTTTAGTTATTCGAGACTAGTAGTATGGTTGGACATGGACACAGTCCCAAGCCACGGTGTGGGCCCTTAGGACAGTGGACCTCCTGATTATAGTGGATTCCGAACCACTTGGGAAACACAGTGAAGTCACACGATTAATTCGGAGGTGACCAAGACAAGTCCTACCATGTTTCCTTACCGGCACTGTGCACACGACCAAGTTATCTGCATCATTGAACCTGCTCTGGTCCGCTGGATTCAACTTGGTAAGGCGGCCGGCTTATTCGAGACTAGGTTTTATTCCAAAATTTATGACATGAAATTGATATCTCGAATGATTGCCCATTTTCAGGTGGCAGAGGTCCAAAACGTCATTGATGAATCTCTTAAGAAATACAAAGCTTTTTTTCGCTGGCTCTATGCGACAATATTGAGGCTGTGCGAGGAGCGAGTTGGCGCAGAAGCTAGTAACATGTCGGAAATCGATTTACAACACATAGTGGATTTCCTCTCTGGATTTGAAGATAATGGCAGGTTTAATTTAGAACAGTTAGGACAGTACCTTACTTCGTCAAGTTTAGAAGCAGTGCCAGCGCCTGCTGAAGCTTGGGGTAGTCTTCTCCAGCGGCACCCTTCGCTATCCGAGCTACCTCAGATTGTGCCTCATAATACAAAGCTTTCTCTTGTACAAGAGGTGAGACGCGTTCATAATTCACTAGGCCCGCTACACACGGACGATTGTCCATTTGTTCCCATAACAAATGTATCAGGGGATCACCGGCGTTCGAATCGTCCGTGTGTACCGGGCCTAAAAGAGTTGTTTCCTAGTAAGCCAGTATTTATATTTAACACGCGCCAGCCTAATTGTCTGTTTTCATTTATCGTGTTAATTTTTCCGTTCTCCCATATTTTGAACGGCTTCGGTACTAATTTGATTTCCCTAACATAAAATGGTTGTAAATAAAATCATGAAACATCAGCTCGATCCTTGGTTCAATTCAGTTGCCCTAACTCCGCTAGGTTGACTTCGTAGTAGAACAAGTCAATATTTACTTATTTAATTTAGTCACGCAGCCACGTTCGGTATTATGGTATATAATATTACAATAATTGACATTAATATTTTAAAATTGTTTTTAGGCAAATCAACTGCGCCAGCAAGCGTTGAAGGGGTTCGAAAAGACTGAAAAAGTAATTGAGCAGCATTTCAAACTCAAGAATGTCACTAAAGTTCAATTAAGTCCAGGTAGCCCAGGATTAATTCCAACGGTATGCAACATTATTAGTTAATTGCAGGACCAGTGATCAAACACTTCATGATTTTCCCGACTCCCCTAAGGCGCCCATTCCACATACGTACAACTTCAATGAAAATTATGAAATTGAAGGACATTTCAATTTCTCATTGATGGGGGCCATTCCATGTTTTTCAAAAATTGACAATTTTCAATTGAAGCGTATGCGCCAAATTTTTGAAATTTGTTTCTTGAAATTGTATTTGTTTTCTTCGTCGCCTTATTATTTAATCCTTATTATAATTTCTATACAGAAATGCTTTCTTTTTAGAGAAATCAATTAAAATAGTTGTACTTCTCATATCACATGACGCCATTTTTTTAATTTTAGATTTTTCATTGTTTGTGATTTTACTCTAATATCAATTGATCAATTTTAACAATGACATAGAGTAAAATTGAAATGCCCTTCAATTTCATAATTTTCATTGACGTTGTACGTATGTGGAATGGGCACCTTAGTACCACATTTGCATATTGGAGAAACACATCACTTTTACATACAGGATGTAGTCATAATATAGCCTCATCGAACTTGAATGCCGCCCCACAAATTATGCTACTACTTCCTCCTTCAGAATTATCTTAAGGGAATACACCAAAAAAACAGGAATCTGCTGCCTATCCAAGATATTTTTACTAATGAAACTACTGAACTGATTTCAGGTCACACATTCTTATATTGTCGACCAACAGAAGTTTATGTTAGCCATGTTGGATCCGCTGAAATCCGACGGTTATCACTTCATTGAGGTGTGGGCATATGAAGACAGCAACCATCATTCATTTGTTAAAACTCAGCAAAAAGTTGTAGACCTTCAATTTTACTTACCAGATGTCCTGTCTCTATTATTGGACATGGCTCCTGAACAAAAAGCCGGCTTTGCGCAGGTTTGTTTAGAAATCGCTAAACTTATGAATGGGATTGCAATAGCAGTAGCTGACGCTTAGGCTAGTTTCACTCCAAAAAAGCTATTAGACCTATATCGAACCTTATCGTACATGTTTGAATGTTGTACTTTGTGGCAACGAAACCCACAATCGATTTAATGCGATAAAAATGACTTTTCAGATGACGTACCCATTGATTGGGGAACCAGGTTCCGTGAGAACCATTGAGGGCATGATCCCCGCCAAGTTCGCCGTGTGTGGTACTAGAAAAGTGGCCGTAGTATTGTCCGACACAAGGAGGAAGGTTAAGATTTTCGAAATGGATGTCGAGGAAGAAGATGAAGAAGAAGGAATGGATACAACTAATAGTTCTGCACGCGAAACAGATTTAGAGATGTCTGGTAGGACGTAGTTTCAATAAATATTTTTAAGTTAATTTACCATATTTTTAATATTGCCGTGATTAGCATTAGGTCATTAGAGTTGATTCTTGTTACCCTTTTCACAAGAAATCATATACATTATTTCCGAAATAAGAATACAATTTCGTAAAATAGACAAACAGTGGATGTTGTGGAATCCGGGCTAATGAGGCTTGGTTGTTCTGAAACCGCACTTACAAACTTCTCGATTTCTTCAGTGGTACTAGACGACTTTAAGACTCAGTAGCAACTGTTTTTCTGGAGTGGAGGATGCCCACTCAACATTTTGTTCCATTGATGTTTAAATATTTATCCCATATTTTGTTGCCCTTTAATCTTTCTGTCTAAATTCTGCAGTTCTTTTACCAATAATGGCTCCAGTTGCGATTTGTGAGCCTCTTCCATCTCTGGTACGTCATTCTTTTGAGATCATCCCCAATATTCTTCCTGTATCCCTTCCCCTAGCCATTTACTCGCCCACCTGCAGTTAACGATTCATTTTACGTGTCCAAACCACCTCCTTCTCAAATCTTTTCTAATCACTTAATTTCTAATCCTATCCCTTCTTGTCGTCTGAGACTGACGTGCTATTAAGATGAACTTCATCTCAGCCACTTGTATTTTACTGTCTTATCTGTTTGTGACCACTGAGCTGAACGTCGTAATTGGTATAAAGTAAGCTTTAAATAATTTCTGTGTAACCGGGAAGAAACGGAGCAATAACCCATAAATCTTACAGAATGAACTCGTCAGAATATAGGCACTCAGCAATCGCAGACTTAACTAGTTATAGAAAGAGGCAGCTCCGTTTGTGTTCCCCGAGGATATCCTATAATTATAGACGTACAGTACAGTAGCTTGAAATGACCATAAAGCAGGATGGCTACGCATAAACAAACTTGACCTTTTCAGTATTGAGTATAATATATCGGTTAACTGTTTACCGCCGGGCTCTTGCTTCAATTTTGAGCCAACCCTTTTTGACTATATCAGGGCAAAGGCTTTAGAACTGAACTACGTAGATCTGGGCGGATAAGCCACGAACATAATCTAAGGACCAAGCAGAAGCATTTGGCTATTACTCAACACCCCTTCTTCGACCAAAGCCCTCAATCTACGAATAGTACTTATGATTCCGGCCCGGATAGATTCTTTGTTTATAGGCTTATTGCCTTTTCCTTTTTTGTACACACAAAGAGTACGCTCATTGAATAGTGAACATATTAGCAAAACAATACAGAAGATTTCGCTATTGTAATTTCAATTAAACAATCGTATAAGTTTATATGAATCTGACAGAACTAATTGTAGGCCTAAAAAGAAGTGTTCCACAATAACAACACAAAAACATAGGATTCGATAGTTTTCTTGTGAGTGATAAATGCTTTTGTTTGGACTAGAAACTGGAACTAATCCACTGAAAAAAAGCAGGGGCTACATAAACTATCGGTTGACAGTAATTCCAATATAGTCTTATTTTTTCTCATCTTTCTTTGAAGCTTCCTCCTTCTCTTTATCTTTATTCCAGTCCTTGAGACCTTCAGGCATACTTGTGTCTTCTTCAAAAGAACCCGTGCCTTCAACGAACTCCTCGTAAGTAGATTTTTCAGGGAACGGCCTGGGACCCAAAAGCTCTATCATGTCATCCCTACTTAGAATCTCTTGCTTCAAAAGTCGCTCCGCTACCTGAAATTTTAATTTATGTCAGAACATTGTACGGATATACAATAGTTTAAAAGCAAAAAGTCTGTAGACTTTATATTACAAACAAAAATAACGTCAGTGTGGTTACGAACGACTCTACCAGTCATCAGGCTCGCGCCCTTTTTCAAGTTTTCGTTCACTGAGTTTTTAATTGGACCCCTAAGTGATAGACCAGAATAATAAGAGAACAAATAATAGTGTTTACCAGGCTAGTGCGACGCGCACAATTATTACAATGCCTAGTTGCTGATTTGCGATTTTGTGCATTGCCCACTCCTATTTATACATACAAACCTCGTTAGATAAATAATAGATGAAGTAACTATGTTTTATAACATATCAGACTTTTTGTTCTATTATAATTAAAATTACCTTGGTAACGTCGTCTTTATGTCTCTTTAAAAGATCAGTAGTATGTTTGTGAGCCCCACTAATTAGTGTTCTTACTTCAGTATCGATCAGTTGTGCCGTGGTTTCAGAATAGGGTTTTTCCATGACCATTTCTCCAGGTTGTGGCAAATCAAAGCTTACATTTCCAACCTTCTCATTCATACCGTAATGTGCTACCTGAAACACGTGGAAGAAGAAAGTTGAATTTATTGATTATAGAATTCGGCGGAATATACAGTATATGTTTTTTAAAACAAAATAATACATATTCCTACACTATCGATATTTTATTGTTTTTGGTGGATAGATCAAATTTTGAACTCACCTGAGCATAGGCACTCTGGGTGACTTTCTTGAGGTCGTCTTGGGCACCAGTTGTAATTCTGCCAAAAAACAGTTCTTCAGCAACTCGCCCTCCAAGCGTCATACACATTCTGTCAAAAAGCTGCTCCTTTGTATACAGATACTGTTCTTTAGGCAAATACTGTGCGTAGCCAAGACCTTTCCCGCGTGGGATAATGGAAACCTACGTAAAAACACCGCAAAGTAGAGTTAAGCTACCCATAGTACTTATTTACTAATTTAATGACTGTGCACCTATTAATGGACCTTTTACATGGGAATAACTATAATTGGCCCAAAGAAATAGTTTTAACTTTAATAGCAACTAATGATTATATGGTGATACATTGACATTTACGGTTAGTTCAAAATTGAAGGGTCCGGTGGAAGAAGGGGTTAAGTCACAAAAAATTAAGTTTTCGCCTGAAAGAACATTTATAACCACTAAACATTTATAAGTTTTTTTTTTTTTAAATGCGTACTACCACCTTCTACCGGACCCAAATATATTGTATGTGTGAAGGTAGGGTATAACCTCCATGACAAAATCTCGTTTCTAATGCGAATTAATGCCGTTTTGTTTCCTATGCTTAATATTACATAACAATGGACAACAGCCATGTCGGTCTGATACTGTACCTTCAGCAAAGGATCTGCATTTTGCAAGAACCAACCAGCAACAGCATGGCCTGCCTCATGGTATGCCACAGTCCGCTTTTCCTCCGGCTGCAAAACATTCGTCTTTTTCTCCATGCCAGCAACCACACGTTCAATAGCCTGTTCGAAGTTTTTCAATGAAATTGACGTAGCTAGGTCACGTGCCGCAATCAGAGCAGCCTCATTGCAAACATTTGCAATATCAGCGCCTACAATACAAATGAGCAATCGGGTTGTGAAGTTATCGCTTGCCATTAAGAGACAATAGGAGGGGAACAGCCTTTTAAGTGTAAAATCAAATATCTCATAAAATATCAATCATAGAACTGTCAAAAATAACAGGACAAACAGAAGAAATTTTTCTGGGCATTTTGATATATGATATCTCTTTTTAATAAAGATTGGCCACAATTATTTAATTTCATTTGTACAAAAAGCGATTGGGTGGTAGTCCCGAGGAAGGAATTCTAGAATTGGTGTATGTGAAGACCACATGTCTTATATCCAAATGTAAAGGAGAGAGCATGTAGTAGAGCATTTCAACTAATTTAACAGGCATTTTTGACGACTCTACGATCGACATTTCCTGTGAAAATCGACTTATGAAAAAAAACTCGTAGTGGGGGTACTCAGTTTGTTTTTAATTTAAAAATCACAAAGTTTCAACTCCTGTGCATGAGACATTATCTGTGTATAAGTAATGCCTATCATCAGCGGCCCGATCATGGCGATTAAAATACCGGGGTTAATACAATACCCTGTTATTAAAAATGTAAACAAGATAATTATGTAAGGGGGCAATTCCACCGGCGATTTTACTTCATTTGTGATTTGAGATTTTTGTTTGTTTTGTGAAATGAAATGAAGAATGAAATGAAATGAAATGAAGAAATTCACCAACTCTTCGGCTCGCCAGACGTCACACAAATACTACGAAGCAGAAGTCTCCAGTGGATGGGACACGTCGTCCGTATCCCAGCAGAAACAACAGCACAAGCAGTATGGGTGGCATGTCCCAACAGAAGAAGACCTTTGGGCCGTCCGAGGCGACGCTATGGCGACCAGCTAAAGGAAAATGTGCAGGAAGTTGGCCTTCGGGCCGATGAGTGGCGTGGTCTGGCGAAGGACAGGATCCGTTGGCGTGGTGTTGTGAATTTGGCCAAAAGTCCCCCAGGGCTGACAGCGCCAACTTAAGTCATTATGTAGATACTTAACTTGTCTATTATAAATTAAGTTATAATATGGTAGAGACTTATTAATGATGTCTGCTACCATATTATAACTTAATTTATAATAGATAAGTTAAGTATCTTCATAATAGTCTCCTTAAAACAAAACAAACAAAAAATCTCAAATCACAAATGAAGTAAAATCGCCGGTGGAATTGCCGCCTAATGGAAAGTGCTATTCAAAATTTGTTTGTTTACAGTTTTAATCCCATGATCAGGCCGCAGGGCTTAATATTGTTGATGCGGCTATCGTATTGCGCAATACGTACTTACCTGTAAATCCAGGTGTAAGAGCAGCAAGCTTTCGAGCTAAATCGTTTTTATCTAAGTTGGATTTAAGGGGACCAAGGTGAACTTTAAATATGGAGGCTCTGCCCTTGATATCAGGCGCGGGGACGTAAATTTGTCTATCGAATCGACCGGGACGCATCAGTGCCTTGTCGAGAATGTCTACACGATTTGTCGCAGCTAGAACTACAACATTTGTCGTCGTGTTGAACCCTGGTGAAATAAAAATAACAGATTAGTAATGGGAACTACTAACTTTTAGACTTAAGACAACAAAAATACTCCTACGTTGAAACTACCCAAATGACCCGTCCTAGGTTTTTTGTAAGTTTCAAGAACTGCCTCTGAACTTAGTGATGAGTTATACAAAGAAAAGCTATTTCTTGTGGAACTTGGGTCTATATAACTATATATACCTATATATATAACTATACATACCATCCATTTCAACTAGGAGCTGATTTAGAGTATTTTCCTGCTCAGAGTGTCCACCGAAACTCCGTCCTCCTCGCTTCCGCCCCACTGCATCTATTTCATCGATAAATAGGATACATGGCGCATGTTTACGGGCCATAGCGAACATGTCACGTACTCTGGAGGGTCCCACACCAACAAACATTTCAAGAAATTCGGAGCCAGATACGGAGAGGAACGGAACTTTGGCCTCTCCAGCTGTTGCCTTGGCAAGGAGAGTTTTTCCTGTGCCTGGAGGTCCAGTCAACATGGCGCCCTTTGGAATTTTAGCTCCAAGATCGAGGTACTGCTGAGGATTTTTTAAGAAGTTCACAAATTCCATTATCTCTATTTTTGCTTCTTCACAGCCCGCCACATCCCTGCAAATGTCAAGAATAAACATTCAGCTAATGGCCTACTTAGAAAAATATATATTTGCAGTTATGCCCCAATCTGACTTGTCTTTATTATGTGAGTAAAAGGAGCTTTTAAAATAAAAATAATTCTAACCTTTGCTCAAATATTACCATGATTAAAAGAAAGGAAATAGTCTATAGTAATGTTTTGGACGAATTTTATAACCCAAAAAAAGTCATTCATAAAAATAAAAAAAGATAATTTAAGTGAGAGCCACACTTGAAGCTAGATTTTATTTTAAACACATATTACCATGATTAAAAGAAAGAAAATAGTCTATAGTAACGTTTTGGACAAATTTTATAACCCAAAAAAAGTCATTCATTAAAATAAAAAAAGATAATTTAAGTGAGGGCCACACTTGAAGTCAGATTTTATTTTAAACACATACATGCACACAAATCAACTTATTTTTATTGTTTCGAGTGTTAAATGTTACAATACTTTCGCTTAATTGTGTCCTTAGCAAATGTTCAATCATCCATTGGATCGATAACCTTTAATGTCGCTTGCATACTAAAACAATCTCTATGGTAAAGTTTAATTTTTACTTACTTGAACCTCACACCAATTTCATTGGAGTTAATTAATTTCGCTGTGGATTCCATAACACCACCAAAAAGGCCACCACCTTTCCTCTTCGAGCCTCCCATCATCTCGGCAGACCGGCGCATCATGTAAATGAGGAATCCTATTATAAGGAGTGTAGGCAGGATGCCGGTCACACTGCCCGCTTCTAGCTCACTCTTGTACACAACGGGGATGTAGTTAGGTGGCTCAATGTTCATTTCCATTTGAGCTGTCTCGAGGTTTCGTTCAAATGAGTCGACGCTTCCTATGTTAAACCAGAGAACGGTCTGCAAAAAAGTGTTCAACGTAACCCGCAAGCCTCCTCGTGGTGCATTAAGACGGTCAAATGTTTGATTCGCACCAAGCCTAACTGGCGGTTTCCTAGATACAAAACTTAATACAACGAAAATACTGACATTCCCAACATTTAGCTTCTAGACATGTCGGAGATAAAACAAACGACTGTAACACATGTAAATAAAACCGTAATTAGTAATAAACATAACTTACTGATCCATCTATATTACTTCCAGGTACTAGCCTCACTCGTACCCATTTCTTATTTACCACTTCCAGTTTTTCTACGATTCCTTTGGCTAGGTAACTAGAAAGTAACAAAAATATCAAGATAAAAATAATTGATTCCAGCATTACAATCATAAAATTTATTAAAATTCATGAGACAATCGAATAAGCCTGACACTCCAACCATCACAAATTGCAAAATGTCCAGACACAGTAGCCAACCTTTGGTCACAATTGGTCATCTAATGACTTTTTTGCAGGTGGTTAAGATGAGTGTCCCCAGTGTAAACAATGAAGAGGCAGTGGTGACTGAAATTTCGATTGGAGGTTCTCGTCATAAGCTTACTACAGTCATAATGAAGCTATTAAGATTACTAGATGAAGTGCGTAGAAACTTACTTCTGTTGTCAGCCGTGCCTAATGGATTTTACATTTTCTTTTTTGTTGGAGCCTTTTTGTTGACCTTTGTCATTTCCCCTTACGTTTCACCGTTAAGCCTTACTTTGCTTATGGGTTAGCGTCATCTAATTTATATCTATGTTGTTTTGTGAGTATGGTCTCATGGGCAACATAAACGTGAGAAAAACTCATGTGTAACCTCATTCAGCCATTTTTTTTTTTGCATGTCAAATAGAAATGAATTATAGAATAAATAATATATTTTTCTTCCGATGCTAAAATTCCATTGTTTGTGCCCTGATTATGACTTTAGGATAGTTAGCAGCACCGCCAGCAAACAAATAAAGCTAATAAATTACTAGTCTACAAAAAGGCACCATACCTATTAACGAAGTCCTTCCACGTGATCTCCCGGTAGCCCATTTCAAAGAAAGCTAGCGTTGAAAGAAGTGCTACAGTCCCAAACATTCCAATGATTAGCCATTTGTCCCGATCACTTTCCCCAAACGGCTTTCCTCCGCCAGGCCCTTTTCCTCTGTAAAAAGTATTATAAAATTTTAGTATACATTTTTTTATGAATTTTCCACCGGACCACTTTAACAACTGTGAGGCTGTGGAACGAGAAATTAATTAATTACGTCAAAAATCCGCCGTAATTTAAAGTTCACAAAATATTATGAAAGCTCTACCTTAATACAGTATTGATACAAATAAGTAATGTAAGAACAAATCGTCAAATTTTACAGGCATTTACATCATGTTTGATGTAACTACTTCGAAACTCGGCCTTAGGCGCTTATTCCACCGACGTCAATAGTCGAAATAATGCAAATATTGACGTGGTAGCAGACATTTTTACACTGTCTTTAATGTCTGCTACCACGTCAATATCAGCATTATTTTGACTATTGACGTCGGTGGAATAAGCGCCTTAAACATACGCCTACTGCAATTTTTAGAAAATCTTTCTTGATGTTGAAATGTTGAATTCGGTCAATTCACTACCAGAAGCTTAAAATCAAATCATTCTATATAGCACAGTATTATAGATAATTCACAATACTAATAATTGTCGATCCCTCGTGAACTTAGTTAATCCTCGCCCTATGGTATACATATAAATTAGTTCCCCCAACGTATATAAATAAATAAATAAATAAGCGTTTATTTGCAAACAGAAAAAGTCCAATAATATGCAAATTAAAATATGTGTGCTCATGCAAGTGTTGCCGGATACATTTAATATAATTGGCTTTATTTAAAACCCTTGTGGCCTCAGGAATTATGTTTAAAAGGTTAACAGCCATTAAGCAGGGGGAACAAGAGAATTTTACCGTTCTTCTCCAGATTGAGGTCACTGGCGACGCAGAACTTGTATTATGTTACAGATATGAATAGCCGGATGACTTACCCAGTTGATCCCGAAAATATTCCAAAAGACCAGTTGGAATCTGTTGGTCGAGGCCCTCCTCCAGGGGGAAGACTTGTCCTAGGGGGTTCTTGGCCAGGGCTTTTACTTGGGGGAGCTTCTTTTGCATCAGATTCTTTAGCCTCCTTACCATCCGCTGGCTTCGATTTTTTCCCATCCCGCTCAAAAAACTTTTCAAAGCCCTTTGGGGGTTTTTCACAAAATACACTCCATTGCTCCAAGACTGTTTCAACTAGTGGAATATTTGAATTTTTACGTAAACTAGTTAAGTTTTTCCGAATCTGAAATATAATTCAGTGAGTGGTAGTTGGTGAGTTAGTTGGAAGTAGGTTAACAATGATTATGCAGGGTGTCCCGACCACCAACCCGATAAACAAACAAGGTCTCATCCATAGACATAGATATAAGGAGCCAAATACCTCAATGAACCCTGGGACTAACTTTAAAAAACATGTTGAATTTTGAGATAAGGTGTGGCAAAATTTTCCCAATCTAAATCTCAACGTGGCATTTTCCAAGAGGCTTTTTTTAATAAACTTCTGATCGCTCGTAAAATCTTGAGAGTTGATATTACCCTGCAGAACGACTTACTCGTATGCTATCGAGTGAAAACAACCGAACTAGTAGTTTTTCTCTTCGCTGTCGCGAGTTGCTAACATGGTGGTGGCTGCTCTCCAATCCTCGGCATTGCCCTGTAGTCCCGGCTTATATAACATTGACTAATAACACACTGAGTGCTTTCATACACCACTTACAGCGACATTGTCATTTTCAATTAAACTTGGCTAGCACACTACACCGCTCTGAATCACACGAATTTTAGTTTCCAATTGTGGTTACTTTCCACTTGCGGATCATCCCCACTCCCGCCCCCAACCATTCCGTGTATGAATGCAATAGAATACAATACAAAAATTAGAGTCCCTGACCAGCCAGAGCCGGATCGACCGTGTCAAACAAAAATAGCCACCCGAGAGGGTTTGGTACGAAAGGAGGAGGTACTTAAATTGTCCAGCTCCTGGGGTCGTACTCATCCAAATTATATACCTCCCCATTGCAAATCACAAAGATGGTCAAAGGCTTTAAAAATTCCGAAAGTCCTGATGTGTATGGGCTGTCCCCTAAACTGCTTAAATTGGTTGTTGTCGTATGTAAGTTGGTCCACTGTATGGCTTGGACGAGTTTAGGGAAATAAATTGGGATATAATATAATCACATACGGCCCCCTCCTTTCCATTTAACGTGTGCTATTGCATAAAATTTGTTGTTGTTCTATATTCTTAACACTGGTAGATAGATTACACCCGCTTTGGACGCCGTCAATCCCACCTTGGTGGGTCACTGACAAAGATTGATTGATTGATTATGATATAGTGAGGCTTATTGAGATTATTGATATAGTGAGGCTGCTATAAGTCTGCTCTTAATGTATGTTCTGAAACAAGCTGGATCCAACTGACTTACTAAAAATGGAAGCTTATTGTAAAGCCGGTGTGCAAGTATCGGATAAGAATCCCTCGACTTGTTTAGGCGACACCTAGGCATATCAAAACCTTTTGCCAACCGCGTATTATAGGAGTGCACTGTACTCCGAGCTGGCAATCCAGGATTCATCTTTACGGCCATAAGACAATTAAAGACATACTGGCCATGAACAGTGAGGACTCTAGCGGCTTTAAAAAATGGTCTGCTTTGAGCAAGATACGAACTTTTTGTGACAATGCGGATAGCGGATGGAATGACTGAAGGAAGTGAATTACTCACTGTCACCTACATAATGTACTCCCCATAAAGACCTAAACTCGTAACGAGATAATATTATTAATTAATAGGGAAACATTATGTGTTTATAGAATGAACTAAATTTAAACATAATTCGAATGAACTGTTCGGTTTACTGCATGATGCAATACTTACACGAACACTGTCAAAGTTCCCTCTTTTGATTCCCTGCCACATGCTCCTTTCAAGCTTTCTTGCGGTGTTCAAAAGTTGATGGGCCATTATAGAGCTTTTAACCAATATAATTCACAAAAGTAACAGGTAACAATCATTTTTCAAGAAAAACTAGTTGAAAAGTTAAAAGCAGCCATGTTTTATTTTGATATTTATAAACTCTTCTGGTACCACGGAAAAAATGCCATTTCCTAAAAAATTATAAAGAATAAAGAAAATTGAGTTAAATATTTATTTTAAATATAATGGCACACTTACTTTAAATATATTTAATTTAATAATCTGAATTTTGTACAGAAACGAGTCCTTGAGGCATAAAGTCTCATCGACTGTCTCAAAGTGTCACTAGAGTCAGTTACTCAGTTTGTCATTTATTTTAAAAGCCAATAATGGCGTTGATTAAGTAGTAAACAATTACTGAAGGCTTAAATTTTTAAACTGTTTTTTGCCCTTTCTAATAACTTAAGACTTGTCCATGTGAACAATTGGTAAATATGTTTATAAGTTTCTTATGCATCTCATAATTTAACGACCTCCTGAGGTAAACGACGGTCTACTGCAATAAACCGCGGTTAGTTACCCGGCAACTGGGATTGTGCAGTATATACAGTAGATAACTTCTAATGGGGGCGGATGCGGATCCATGGTAATGAACACGAAATAAATGTCGTGGCAGCGATAAGGCTTATTGATAAGCTATAGGCAAGCGATAAGGTGGGTATATTTTAAATTTGCAATCCATTATTTTTAAAAGCTAGGCCTAAAAAGAATCTACTAAGACTAGATTTTTGCCTTGGCTGTTTCTTTCTGTGCGTAGCATAAGACTGGTGCCGTGTTTGCCAGTAAAGTGACGTAGGTTCGCTGCTTGGGATCTGGATTGATTGGCACTTTTGTTGGTGGTCCACATCCATGCATCCATTGTAGCAGATTGGGCGAGCCTAGATCTGAAGCAGACCTAGGCGGTACCGATGAGCCTGCAGGTAGTTATGGCCAGTTGTGCACCGAAAATGGGTGACAAAAACAGCTCTTGGCAGGTCATGGGGATTCTTCACCAGAGGTTCCCATGGCTGTACTGCTGCACTGGTCGATGGAGAGTTCTTGTTTCGTTTGGCTACCGCTACTGTTTATAACTAGCTTCGCACATTTTAGCGTTAGAGGAACTGCCTTAACCTTATAAATTTATTAAGTCAACTGAGCTCGCGGGGGGTGTGGGTGGATGTGCTCAGTTTTTCTGCTTGTTAACTTTAATTTAAGCTATAAGTATTAACATTAATGAACTAATTTTTAGCACCCCCTCTCACTTGAACTTCTTTCCAGCTTGATTTGGTTAGCTTAGCCCTGTTGACATCTGTCCTCATTACTTCGTATATGATTTTAAACAACAGAACATTATCGAAGCAGGGAACTAGTCTTGCTGCACTTAACAAGTCGGAGGCTTAAAGAGCTGGTTAATGCGAGTAGCAAGGTGTTAAAAACTATAAATAATTGTTCAAGGTTCACAATTTTTCTTTATTAAAACGAAACGTTAGAGATAATTTCAAAACATTCAGGTTGACTTCAATTGTTTTCTTTTTTCGAACATATACAAAACCCAGTAGCGCCACGACATCCTCCCACCAAAGAAGGTATCTTCTTTCCGCTTTAACGTAGTCGGCCAGCAGGCAATACACGCGTCCTCGGCTGGGTACGGGGGTCAGGCATAACTTCTTCCTTCTGAGTAGATTCATCCTCCGGTTGTGGTATGTTTTCTGTCTTCTTCTCATTCTCATCACCATCATCGTCATGAAAATCATCATCCTCCTCATCAAGATTATCATCATCATCAAGGTCATCATCGTCGTCATCAAAATCAATATCATCATCCTCATCAAGGTCGTCATCAAAATCAATATCATCATCCTCATCAAGGTCGTCATCAAGATCATCGTCGTCATCAAGATCATTATCCTTATCAAGGTCATCATCGTCGTCATCAAGATCAATATCATCATTATCCTTATCAAGGTCATCATCATCGTCATCAAGATCAATATCATCGTCATTGAGATCAATATCATCGTCAATATCATCATCGTCATCGAGATCATCATCATGATCATTATCATCATCATTATCCTCATCAAGATAAATACCATCATCATCTGTCTGCCGCCCTTGTCCAGAGCACATAATGGTCCCATGTCTTCCAGAACATCCCCTGCAAGACACTTGGGCCACACAATCGTTGGCTTTGTGATTAAGTTCTGAGCAAAATAAAGAGGCCCGCTTTTTCATCAAAATCAATTTCTCATCGAATTTTATTAGTTCTATTTTGGGCAATTTTAGATTGTCGCTTAATTGCGCACTTAGATTAACCTTACACAATCCAGTAAGGTTAACTTCCCTTGAGCAAGAACTCATTATCTTCTCTTGGCAATCATTGGCGCTTTCATTCTCGCTACATATATCGTCTTCCGTCACTAACTCATCAGAAACAAGCAAATTCACAATATTCTCATCTAATTTAACTAGTTCTTTGCCTCTCATCGCAATTGTGTAGGTTTTTATTCGAAACTCTTCCAATTTCTCATCGTCATAGGCTAAATCTGCGTCCCGAATGGCTTTGGTTATCAGCATTCGTAAGGCCCCTCTTTTTTTTCTCAAACTATTAAGATTAAGACTTGCCGTTCCGTCCATAGTTGTCCTTTGTCACGGTCGCCACTTGTTAAAAACTATAAATAATTGTTCAAGGTTCACAATTTTTCTTTATTAAAACGAAACGTTAGAGATAATTTCAAAACATTCAGGTTGACTTCAATTGTTTTCTTTTTTCGAACATATACAAAACCCAGTAGCGCCACGACACAAGGGTAATCAGTTAGGTATAATGTTTAATTTTATATGTTGCAGTTATGGCTTCTGATACAAGCAGTAAAGATGAAACAAAGAAAGTCGCCCTAATTACGGGCATAACTGGGCAGGTTTGTATTGTTTCTGAAACTAATTTTAAACAAATCCCTCCTTGGCCTTTAACCTTGACAGTACCTACCTGATAGAACGCGGTCGGTTTGTAATTTCAAATTACAACTTTCTAAAATAACGTTTCTGGTTGTAACATTCGAGAACAAATGCCTACGGAGGTCCAAAGAATTTCCTGGTAATTTCTACAATCTAAATTTAAAAGTAAAACGAAATTAAATGAAAT
This sequence comes from Psococerastis gibbosa, assembly GCA_963971405.1. Classification (NCBI taxonomy): domain Eukaryota; kingdom Metazoa; phylum Arthropoda; class Insecta; order Psocodea; family Psocidae; genus Psococerastis; species Psococerastis gibbosa. Next base: position 23,329,418 of record OZ020488.1, on the reverse strand, counting down.
TCAACATATTATTAAAAAGGGCATAGCTTCTTTATTCCAATTTTCTTTATTTTCAAAGACATACGATATATCACATTATTACAGAATGCCTCGATTACTCCATCTACTGAACCTTCCCTCCCAATACAGATTTCCAAAAATCGATTTCCATCACTGCATTGCTTTTTCAGCATACCCTTCCATTTCTCAACTCAGCAGCCCTAGCAAGCCTTAGCTCATTTAGCTAAAACTAATTTAGCTAAAATAGCAGTCGCAGAGTCATGATACACCGCAGCACAAAAACTGATTCATTAGAAGCAATGGCAAACCGTTTTGGACATTCTTTGGGTAACCCGTTGCCCAATGTTCTCCCTGCAGCAGTCTGTCAAACCATAGACTCAACTACATCCAATACAGCGCTACAAAGCAGAAAGCGCGTTCACCCAGGGGCCCTGCGTGTCATAATTATGCATATTTTGAAATATTATTATACTTTTTTGCAGGATGGGTCATATTTAGCTGAACTTCTGTTATCGAAGGGGTATACGGTACATGGTATCATCCGCAGGTCCAGTTCTTTCAACACGGCCAGGATACACCATCTCTATGCTGATCCTAAAACACACAAGCAGGATCGAATGATTCTTCACTATGGCGACATGACTGATACCAGTTGCTTGGTCAAAATAATCGCTGACGTCCGGCCAAAAGAAATCTATAATCTAGCGGCCCAAAGTCATGTAAAGGTACATTGGTAATTATGTGTTGCTTTATGAATTAAGAGCCACGTGGCTCCCCGACTGTGCTCCCTCCACACTACAATGCATTAATCTTCAATCCAGAGCAGCTCTAAATTAAGAGTTGTTGGAAAGCTTCTCATATTACGAATATAGAGCCGGATATTAAGAAACTCTAGTTTCGAACAGAAATTTTTGATGATTTTACACAAAAGTAATGTCGGGAAATTGGTCACTCGAAACGGCAGTTGAACTGGAATTAACTACTCTGCAATTGTTAAACTGTTCTTTGGCACTGGCAGCTGCCAGTCGGTTTGATAATTTCTGGGTTACAAGTTGGTTGAAATATTTTATTTCAACAGCTTGATTAGTAAGACCTAGTGCAAGCGTAATTTCTGACTAGTGTTAAAGTGACAGGTCTAGCTATTGGTTACGTACATTTTCAGGTTTCATTTGAACTCAGTGAATACACTGCTGAAGTTGATGGCATTGGAACTTTGAGACTTTTGGACGCTATACGAGCCTGTCGGCTAGAAAAAGACGTTCGATTTTACCAAGCATCAACGTCTGAGTTGTATGGAAAAGTTCAGGAAGTGCCTCAGAAAGAGACAACCCCATTCTATCCCAGATCACCTTACGGTAAGTTTTGAGATGACTTTATTATTATTATCTTTAGTGTCGCTATTGTCCATCTATATATCATTCGCAAATCAATTGAGTCCTGTTCCACGCTCGAATATTCAAATAAATGGGCAAACAGTAGACATGTTGAAAAAGGTAGAAATGTGGTTAGATTAGATTTAACTCCCTAAAAACTCCAGGTTCAATTGAATTAAATGTTCAACATTTCGGTTAGACCCATAAAAAATAGAACCCGCAATTCAGTTAGTAAATAAGGATGCCGTATAAGCAGATTACTGAAGTATTGTTGTCAAGTGTGTTTATATTCTGTGCATTTTATGCAGTATAATCAGGGAAGAACATTACGGCCATTATATTCTTTGTTGTAGCGTGTGCCAAACTCTACGGCTTCTGGATCGTGACGAATTATCGCGAGGCTTATCGGATGTTTGCATGTAATGGCATTCTTTTCAACCATGAATCGCCCCGAAGAGGTGAAAACTTTGTAACTAGGAAAATTACGCGGGGCGTGGCTAAGATCACACTGGGCCAAATGGAAACAATAGAGCTGGGGAACCTTGACGCACAGCGGGACTGGGGTCATGCCAGGGACTATGTCCAAGCCATGTGGCTCATGCTTCAGCAGTCCGAACCTGAAGATTTTGTGATAGCAACTGGGGAGTCACATTCTGTTAAAGAGTTTGTTGAAGCTGGTATGTATGGTGTAATCTCTATATTTTCTAAACATTTATATTCTCAGCTCAAAAAAGCAGTGCTTAGCAAATCAAAGACCTGCGCACTTTTTTGTTGAAATAATGCACCTTACTTTATGACTTTAATAATGCCTAAGGCTAGCATTGAGTTGTTTGAATTAATTGCCTTGTATTTATAATATTATTGCATTTAACCATCGGTACATTTACAAATAAATTATTTAAATTCTTTGAATTGCGAAAAAGAACAACTTTTATTAATTGCACTAAATAACAATTGTTAGATCCTCTTTGATATTCATTGCTTACCATGTACTGTATATACATTTTTTTATTTTCTATTTATTTATATTTTATATTATTATTTCTATTTCAACTGACCATAGAATTAATTAAGTGAATCTTCTTCTCTTAAGGCGGGGTTTCCACATACGTCAATGGTCAATGTGAAATATGAAATTGACGTGGTAGCAGACATTTTTAGTATGTCTTTAATGTCTGCTAAAACGTCAATTTCATATTTCTCATTGACCATTGACGCGTGTGGAAACCCCGCCTAACGAAAACAGGATTGAGAAATGCACATATTATACTGTGTTATGCTGGCATTTCGACAGCCTGAATCGTTTTTTCGAATTCGGTGCCTGTTTGTACAACTGCCTCATTTGTCTGTAATTTTTCATTTTAATTTGTCTTCTTTCATTTTTTACAGGCTGAAACTGATAGGCAAGTAATTTTTCGGGAGTCAAAACTTCGCGTAGACTGCGTAAAATAATAAAAATTAAGCTTTCCATTTTCTAATTAAAATTGAATTTATAAGTATTTACATTAATTATTTTTTTGCCATCGGCCTTACCACGAGAGCTCTATGAGAGCAGAGCATGTGTCAAACTGCGGTAGTGTTCGTAGTGTGCACAGCGTTGGCAGGGGAACGTGGTGGGACATGATAACGCACTGAGAGTATACCAGTCAGTCTACGTGCTTGTCGAGTCCTGGTCACCTCCGATTTAATCGTATGACATAACCATGTTCCCGAAGTGGTTCGGAATCCACTACAATCAGGAGGTCCACCCTGTCAGTCAACTCCCCTTTCCCCCGAGGTGAAAGATTCTGCCCTTAGGGTACCTCAAGTGAGCAAACTGTCTCACTCCCCCGCCAGGCTGACAGGGTTGCTTAAAGCAGAAATGCTGAAAACAGGCGTTAGAAAGAACTACAACAGTATTTACAAATTACAATAAATAAGACGATACTGTAATGGTTGGGTAAATTATTATCATATGCAGTAAAGTATTGAACATTTATTATTATGATTGTGTGTGGTAACACTGCTTATATAAAAGGTATCTATGGCTGTCACGAAAAGCCAGTAAGACAATTAGAGTATGTTTCTTTTTCATTTCTTTTTAGCATTCCATCATGTTGGCGTGAAAATTACTTGGTCGGGCAGCGGAGTGAATGAAGTAGGAACGGATGCAGCCACAGGCGTTGTTCGGGTACGCGTAAATCCCAAGTATTTTCGGCCGACTGAAGTTGAACAACTGCTTGGCGATGCGAGCAAGGCACGTGCGAAAATCGGATGGGAGCCACAAATTACATTCCAGGTGGGCTCAAAATACATACTCATTGACCCCCCATTGACCCAAACATACTCTTGTCTCATGTTATGTGCTCGGTGGGTATAAGACATTTTAAAGCTTGTCTCCTAAGGACCTCATTCACTGCCACAGGTGGTACACGCTTGCGAGACGTGGTAAATTATAATGGGCGCTGTGGTGCGCTCGTCTGTGGCAAATTATAAAACGCCATTAGAAAACAATTGGACGCCATTAATAATCAATTTGTGGAAAACCCATTTCTTGGCTTGTCTCCCTGTTCCTCCCGGGAATGGGGGCTTGCAGGAGTGGGAATTTGACCCCTTGAGTGGAAATTTGCCTCTGGGGTGTATAGCAAACGCTGTAGCTTTAGCTACAGTACTAAATTTGGGAGTACTGTGCGTAGGAGCACTTCCCGTGCCAAATATCAACTACCCGTTTATAAACTGGGTGAAACTGTTAGATTATGTCTCTACTGATTATAAGTCGGTTTACCAAACTGTATGCCAGGTTTTATTAAGTGAAAAAGTCTGCTTTTTTGTTAAAATTATAATTTCACTGAAATTATTAATGTTAGAGCCATTGATGAGATGACAGACTTCAGAAGACAGTTTTTTTTTCCATTTTGTCGCGTTGTATGTTTGGCCACAGCTATGTGAGTAGTGAAATACTGAAAATTCCTCGCCGTCCATAATTATGGCCAAACGGAGTCATCTGAAATTCTCATTGATTACTGTAGAGCAATATTTAATCTCAAGTATCAATCAAAGAAAAATTAGCCAGTTAGCCTACTGGACTGCTCTAGCAAGTATCAAAGCTAGTGGACAAGTTATCATACTGGGTCATTCTTTTTTTTATTGCCTAATGAAGTAAATTATTTGTAATTTTTTTAACTACATTTAAATAAATATTCGCACCTGGCATTAATTAGATATACCATCTTAGGTGTCTTTATCATACGTCACTCGTGTTCATTTTCAAGTTTAACATTGCTAGAAATATTTTTACTCCAAACGGCCCTCTGAAGCGTCACAAGTGTTACTGGACAATTATCGATTGGTCTGCTATTCGTAAAAATGTATATTAAATTTTCTTTCAGCCTGGCTTAAAATTTAGTGTGTCCTGAACGGTTATTAAATAACTTGCACACCTTCTTCATTATTTTGCTTAAGCCTACAGGGAAGTTAAGGTCACAAGTGTTACTTTGGGACTGGTCGAAAACATCAACATCAAGGAAAACAGATTTCTGGAGCCATCTCCCTACGCTATTTTCATTACATATTGCAGAAACAGTGAATAGGAAATCACTCAGCTCGATTTTTAGATTTAATGCGTCTTTCTTTTGAAATAGCTTACAATTTTTGCAGCAATAACACTTGTGACTATTTTATTGTCACTAGTGTTACCACAACTCAGATTCGAATAAAAAAAATTATCAGCTGGAAATAATAACTTTATTTTTCCTTTACATTAATTTCCTCATCAAACTCATAGAACATTCTTTTGCCCTTCATCTTCAGCTCCGGCGCTTTAAGAATTTGAATGATGTCATCGTATCTTACATACGCTATGTCCTTTTCATTAACTGTGAAGGTGGAACGGTTGTCGGTCATGGCAGACAAAAACATTACAAGGACTTCACCTTCTTCGTCATCAAACTCTTCCTGCACTACAGCCGCATATGTAAACTCTCGGCTTTTCCTTCCCTTGCCGCTCTTTACTTTGACAAGAAGAAAAGTTCCCACAGATATATTTTTTATGTGGACTTCATGGGGTTCGAGACACTTCAGGGAAGTACCCGCAACTGCTGCACACTCAGGCATTGTTAACTCCGGTTCAGAGAGCAAGTTGGCTACCTTCATGTCGACGCCGCTACTGCATTTGCAAAATTGTCCTTTCACCCACTTATTTTCTTTGCAAAAACAACCTACATCGCGGTACCAGATTTCGTTGGTACTTTTGTACACAATTTGATGCAGGTCCGCAGTTCCTTTAACGGGTGTCAAAGAAGGAATATTTTGCGGTGTAATATTTTCGACTAAAAAATATGTAATTCGCGACTCACATTCTTTCATAGCCTTGAAGAAATCTACTGCATTGTTTATATCGGCCCCATGGGCCACTATGGCGTCTGCTCGCCTTTTCACAGCACCCCCAATGCCATCTGCTTCCCCCTTCCCGTGGCCGCTTTCAAAGAACGTCCAAGTACATGTATGAAATTTGTATTTTTTTAAATTTGCGCACATTAAGTAGAAATTAATTTTTTGGCGATATTGGGAAAATGGACCGTCAGAAAAAAAGTGCATGACATGTATTTTCAACTCATCTCTTACGTAGCTCAAGATAGGATGTAAATGAGCCCAAATGGCATTAGGGGTGTGCTCAAGGTTCGCAGATATGGTACAAAATGATTTTTTCCCCGCTGAAGTGAAGAGGACAGAAGTATGTAACGCTACCTGCTCTCGGCAGCCCCCGAAGTGAAAGCTCTGAATCTCCACTGCCTTTTTGCAGTTGTAGTTCTCTGAGAAATCCATTAACAGAACAGCCTCATAGTCGTTGCTTTCTACGTTCTGAATACAATCCTCAAACGCACGTCGCTGTTGTTGCATGTTGAATGCATGCCTCTTGAATCGTGGGGTCATCTTATCCAATACCGCGATAAGTTCCATTAAAGACCCGTAGTGTTTAACGGTACCTACAATTTTTGATTTTTTGATTTCGGTTCCTTTTACATATTGCTTTTCGAGGTATTCCCACTGAAGCCACGAAACCGTATTACTTGAAGTTAGCACGTTCTGCAGACGAAATTTTTGGTCCTTGCAAATAATGCACTTAGAGTACATGCATTCCGCCGAGAGACTGTTGCACACGAGGGTTTCCAAATATTCTCTGGATGAGGAGCTCCCCAATGCACCAATTTGCTTGAGCTTTCGTAATATAAGGAAAATGTTTTCATGTAAGACACACCTGCATGTATCTCTTTTTCCGACTTTTGGCTCCATTACATAAAAAGGTCTGTATTTGGTGAACGTGGCATAAGACACAGCCTTATTCTCTAAGTTATATTTCAAATGCAGTTCTTTCATTGTCGCATTCATGATTCTTATCTGCTTTTTTATCTTTTTTCTAGTAATAGTCTCCTTTTTGCCTGCAGTGCAAAAACTTTCTTTTTCGTAAAAGTGGCGAATGCTCTCTTGGTGCTCGCGATTTTTTGTAAGTCCGGATTGAACAATTCTCTTCCTGTCCTGCAATCCGAGGGCCCTCCCCACAGCCCCTTTCATTTTATATTTTTTGACAATAGCATTTGTAGCTATTAACCCAATTATTTTTTTCTGTGCAGCAGGGGATGCCTCGTATGTGGTCGTCAGAGACTCCTTCAGTACATTAAACTCAAAAAGTTGTCTTTTTACACGAGGATTTGTTATTTTGGCTTCTTTAGCTAACTTATTGGTCTTCGACTGAGGGGTAAGATTGTGTTTCTTTTTCTTCAGCAGTCGCTCAGCGCGCTTCCTGTACATGTCCGAAGACCTGCTCATTATTGCCAGTTGACTCTTTAACACTTCTAATTCATTTTCAAGTCTCTTATTATCCCTGTATAATTTTGAGCGGTTCCGGAGAATCGTTTTCCGGCCTCTCGAAGATGACGGAGGAGTATCTAATTCAGAATCAGGTGGAGTGTTACCTAACACACCATTAGTTGCTTTTTGACGTCTTCTTGATTCTGCTTTCCGTTCCTTCCACGCTTTTCGTTGCATACATTTTTCTTTCGTGCTTAAGTCTTTTATCTTCTTTTGCTTAGCATTTCTCAACTTGTGTTTAGCCTTGTAAGCTTCATCTCGTGCAGGGTCGCTTTTACGCTTCTCACGGTACATCTTCTGCTTTTCTTTATTTGACAACGGTGGCATTCTAGAAAAATAATTCAAATATTAGTTATTGGAGCAGCAAGAAAGTCCTAAGTGTTACTATTTGTCACAAGTGTTACTAATTTTAAAGTAACACTTGTGACCAATAACACTTGTGACATATTATGTTCTAGCCATTCCCTCCAAACGAGATGCTAACGGTGACCATGTCAGGTTATGGTGATGCTAAGTAATCCTCTTTCCATAACTAATTAAATCGCTGCAACTGTCAAATTCTCTATAAAACTGTTCAAAAATACTGTAACACTTGTGACTTCAAATAAAAACACGCTGCAATTTCTACTACTTACCTTAAAATTTAAAAGAATAGTGTTTAAATACTCTCTTTATCACTGTTTTGGTAGTTTGCCGATCCAATATGGCTGCTCATTCTGCTGCCACTGCGCGTTTCCCGGCATTTTTCAAAAATTCTCAGACAGTAACACTTGGGACATAACACTTGTGACTGCAATAGCGGACATAGAGAAAAGGTCCACTGGAGTCCGGTCCGTTTTGAAAACGAAAACGAGTATGCTGTATATATACTAAATGTGTTCTATAAGTTGCATTATCAACGGAATCAGTTAAATAATTGTCACATTTTCTACAATTTTCCACATTTGAAGCTAGAAAATGTCCCCATGGACAGTTTCAGACAAGCCGTTTTGTTAGTTATAGACTAAAAAATTTGCCTATAGTACGGTCACCGAAACAGTTGCATACTGTCTAAATGTAGTTAAACTAGTATAGTTTTAAACTTTCACTTAAAATTTGAAAAAAAGACTGTCTTAGTTGGCTAAATGGGCGATTGTAAGCTTCGGACAAGGATCGGCAAGATTTTTTAGAATGACCCTACTCACCACATGCAATGCTGCGAATTTGAGTATTGAAGTATGGTCTAAACGACCGACCTATGGCTACTGTAGCTGACATGACATGGGACTTTTAAGTGAAGGTTTCATAATATTATTATCTTCACGTGACTGGGCTTGCTAGAGTGCCTTTACCGATATTATTTCTCGAAGGAATCAACATCGGCATATGTAGTAGTCACATTTGACCTTAAAACAAGGAAACCTTTCTATGCATTGGATTGTTCAGTGCGGCAACCCTTATGTTCAGCAAAACGAGGACGCGGTGCGTGGGTTTGAGGTACCTACGGTATTCAATGCACTGACTAAAAACAATGACTTGCTGGCCAAGTTGCTAATAGGGTAAACACTGGGCCCCGGCAAACCTCGCTCTCTAGTCCTCTGCACTGTTTGCTGTACCAATTACGTCTCATCTATTGTTTGGGAGCTTGTTTGCGAAAATAAATGTCCGTCGATTCTGACTTTTACTTAGCTCATGGTCAATACTCAATGTTCAATATTCTTGTCGGTTTGCTTTATGGTCTTGTTGATGGTTCTCACAATGATGAGGAGGGTTTCCCGTGTTTGAATGGCCAGTTTTGTTTATTTTCTTGGTGGAATGATATGGGACGTAAAATACAAGTCATTTCGTTCTACTGTTTTTAATTATTTCCTTTGTCTTTCTTTTTCATTTCACAATCCTATGTTTTGTAGCCGATTTCGATTTGATAAGGCGGGGTTTCCACCGACCTCTCATTGCAGAATGCACATACGTTGACGTGGTAACAGATAACATAATAAAGGTGGGGTTTCCACCGAATTCTCCTTGCAGAATGCAAATGACATTGACGGAAATTTTTGTTTTACTCTATGCCATAGTTAAAATTGATCAATGATCATAGAGTAAAATCACAAACAAACAAACTAAAATTAAAAAATGGCGTCATGGGATATGTTAAGTACAAACATTTTAATAGATTTCTATTAAAAGATAAATTCAAATTTCCGTCAATGTCATTTGCATTCTGCAATGAGAGGTCGGTGGAAAATCCGCCTTAATGGCATATAAACAGTTCCGATGCCATTAAATTTCTGTTGTCTCTTGCGCATTGGCCTGGGCATAATGCATAATCTCCATGCTTTCTGTTGCCTTAGGCCCGGTACACACGGACGATCGCGACGCGCTGGGAAATTTGTAATTGTAGCGAGTGGGTAGTTGGAAAACCACAGAGTCAAGTGTAGGTGTGCAGGTTAGCTGGAAGAGCAGCCCTTCGGGGCTAAAGCTCGTCTGAAATAAAGACGATTTTTAATTTCATTTCAACTTCAGAAGTTTTCTGACACTGGCGTAAAGGTGCACGGTTTTTCCCTCAACACGCGACAGCGTCAGAAAAGCGTTTCCACGTTCACGTTATTGGGTTCCATCATTAAAAATGAAAGAACCGGTACGAATAAACCCGTACATACTTTCCTATTTATCAATAAGTACAGGTACCGATATCGATAATATGAGTAACTAGTAATGGTAGGCCTACTTAAAATGGTTAAATTTCGGATCCCACGACTTTCCCTACCCAAAGCAATAAATTGATTGCATAGCCTCGGTGGAGCCGTTTGTTACAAAAATGGTTTTTGGAGTTTGTGGAGTAAAACCCCCCAAAATTGATTTAGCCTAAAATATACTGTATATTTAACAAATGGTCCCGAGACATGATTTTGGTGAACCTACGCCCTACATGCCAAATTTCTACAAAATCCATCGACTGAGACATTTTGTAAAAACTTTTTTGGTTCCTGGGACATCTGAACTGAAATCTCGAAATCGAAGATTTCGACCAGCACGAAACTTTCCTTTTACTAAGGCATGTATTCCACTTGTCAATATTCCGTCATTTGTGATTTAAGAAAAAGTTGCGATTTTTGTTTCAAGGAGACTATTATATTCTCAATTTTTTTTTAATCACAAATGACTGGACTCCACCCTTGCTCTGAGGAAGACCTCATCACACCTACCGAGAAAGCCTTCGCGGCAGCTAAATTTTCGAAATGTTAACCACCGCCGGACTCGGAAAGGAAGGATGGGGTATAGGTATTATTTTATTATTAAGTTGCCACGACTAGCCCTATCTGCAAGGGCTTTAGAAAAACAGTTATACAAATTGTAGTAACTTACCTAAATAATTGTAGTCCGGGTAAAAAATGCCATCCCTTATGTCTATAGCCCGCACTGCGGCCAGGCAGGGGTGCTCCCCTGAGCCCTGAGGTAATTTCTGTAATTTTTACATCACAGTTGCAACTCCAACAACTAGCAGTGGACATCGCGATAATTATCCACCTTGCGTTTATATTTTATAACTATTTAACTGAACTGAAAAACATTAAACATTCTCAGAGCGTGGAGGGTGAATGAATATAAACAAATAACAAAACACATGTCTTCTGCTTCAGATTTTACTTTTCTCATTTCATTTTGCACAAAATGTGAGTAAATTGAAAACGAGCTCTGATTGGTCAGAAATATTTACTCACTTTTTACTCACATTTTACGATTGTAGGCAAAAGAAATACGCTTTAAAATTACAAACAAACAAACTAAAATTAAAAAATGGCGTCATGGGATATGTTAAGTACAAACATTTTAATAGATTTCTATAAAAATTCTAATTTCCGTCAATGTCATTTGCATTCTGCAATGCGAGGTCGGTGGAAACGCTACCTAAGTCTTGAATGTCTGCTACCACGTCACCGTTTTTGTAAATAGCCCTAGCCGGTCGGTGGAATGGGCGCCTTAGGGAAGCGAGAAGACCGCGTTCGCGAATCGCGCTATTTGTGTAAATAAATAATTGATTGTTTTCCCCCATTTTTTTTTGTGGCTTAGTATAATTATGTTCTTTTGCGTAGTAACCATGTGTGAATGTGTAATTGACGAACTGTGGCTCTATAGCCTTTTCCGCGCTCCGACCTATTCATTTGAGGAGAAACTTCAAATTGAAGAGCATGGTAGGCCAAGGCCAACACTAAAACTACCAAATGAACAGCTAAGAAGATCGTCTTTGTCACCAGAAATCCTGGGGAGGCTGCAGGTCCCCCGGGGAGGGGGGAGGCCCCCTATTTACACCGATGCCTCCAATCGGACCACAACAGGTAGGTATAGGACTTACTAAAGCCACCATAATTACTTCACAAACGCCACACTGCTTACTTTTGTCATAAAAAGTTAATCTCATACAAACAATTCAATGAATGTATCAGAATATCCTCTTCAGTCACCTCTGTAGGTTATACCCGTGCTAAGTTACGATAGGTCTCCAATAGCAATGTGTGTGTGTACTGTAAGTACGACCAGGCTCCCAACTAAATTTGCCAACGATGCCAACTCAAGTAACTTGCCAGACTAATTAAATTTGTACAGAGCCCCGTAGAGACCTTCGTATCTTACAACCTAACTAAAGCCATGTGAGGAATAAGGAGGAATTAGGCATAATAACTACGTTACAAGACATTATGTGGAGCTTCTGAAAGCCAAACCTGACAAAACTTTGGCAAATCATCATGATAAGTCAACCGTGTTTTCTGGTATCTCATTCAGAATGATTTAATTTGTGTCGTTTATGATGTTGAATGTTGATCATCAATCAAATTAAGGGTGAAGTGACGGCAGCTAGTTTTGTAATTCTCTGTTATCCTCGGTGGAACCGTTGAAAGTCAGCTTGCTTCTTCGATTTATAACTAACGAAATGATAGAAGGAGTTCTTGGTTTCACCAACTGTAGTACCTAAAGATCGAACTGGTGCAGGGTTATTCGAGCTTCGTGAAACAGCCTTGCAAAGCTTTAATTTAGGACACAAAGTAGTCTGGCAAACGTATGATGCATCCTGTGTCGTGGCCTACAGAAATTGGTGAAAGACAAGTATCTAATCGCCTCCATCGTGACGCTCAGTAAATTTTATTTGGTGTTGTAACAGGCTACATCTCGTGTTAATGCATGCAGGGCTTTTTTCAAACATGTACCCCCCCCCCCCCCGACGCTGCGCACAAGGGGGTAGAAGAAGAAGAAGTAATGGACTATCTGCTTTTATTTCAAAATTGACAAGCCGTCAACAAGGAAGGAAAGTCTTATAATCCTGGGACCTCAAAATGTTAAATTTCCTTGAAATCTCGAAATTAAAAATGTCAAGCATCACAGAGCTTTCCTTATACTAACGTACTATATGGAAACAAAAAGGGCAGGCGTTGACTGGTTATTGAAATCTTCTCCATATCAATAGCAACATACCTACTATGTACATAATTATATCGCAGCCAAACCGAAACCATTGGGCCTCTCCTGGGTCATTTGCGATCTCATCATCATTTCCGCGTTACTTTTAGTTTTTTTTTTACATACATAGAAAATGTGTAATTTGTATAATAATAATAATAAATAAAGGTGTATTTACCTCGATCTAATGTTTATTATTTATGTTTATGTTTATTGTTTATGTTTTTATGTTTACTATTTATTAGGGCTCTATATTAGACAGGTATTGTCATCCGCCATTTTTTATCCATTATAAGTCTGGTGTATAAGCCAAGCATTGGGCGTTTACCTATTTATTATTAGAAATTTATCGTTGTTTATTTATTTTTTATATAAAAAAAACATTCTACAAATTAGGGAAGTGTTTCATAAAAAAATACTAAACTTGTTTTCGTTTTTTTCAATCTTTTACTTTTCTTAAAAATAATTACAATACTTAGCATATAGGAAATATGGGATAAAAAATGGCGGATGACAATACCCGGGTATATAGTGCCTTATTATTTATACAAAAAGAAATTTAAATACTCAAAAAGTTTCCAATATAATCTTAACAAAATTGCCAATTTTTGTCCAATACTTAATTATATCTATAGTGAACGCTGAAACTTCTGGGGGGGGGGGGGAGCAGGGACGGATCCTATTTGGGGGGGGGGGGTCAAAATAGGAAAAAACATATGTAGGATCGATTAAATCAGAGCGTAATAAATTAACTTACAATAGATTTACTAAGTTTTGGGGCAGCTACCCCTTGCCCCCCCTCCCTGTATCCGACTATTGGGGGGGGGGGGGTGCCCTTTTCCTGGCTAGCGGCATGTGACCGCCAATCTAGTAATCTAGTCGTTTCCCTGGCAAATTCAAGCTTGCATAAAACATTTGAGCATTTATTGTACGGTACGACTACTTAGCTAATTACAGATCTCGACTTAGAGAGAGCATCGAATGTTATAAGTGCACTAACTCAACTATTAACGAGGGTAATTTAGTTGAATATAAACAAATGGTAATAATTTTCGTCCTGTGTGGTCCGGTATGAAACCATAGCTCAATATCCGTTGATTCTGGCATTAACATCTCGAGGAGAAAGGCTCTAGTAATGAACCATTCTCTCCAGGTAACCAGTTATTTACTGAGGACTTAACTTTGTTTGTTGAAATCATTTCGAATTATTTCAATGTATGGCAAATAAACATGAAGGCTGGGCTTGTCTGGCTGTCTCTCTCTCTCTCTTTTTCATCCTCTCTGTCTTCCTATCTAAACTGTTGTCTGTTTGAATTGTTCTCAAGTATGTTGAGAAAACACTAAAATGCTTCCTCGTTGACAACAATTTGGATGATTTCTCTGGTCCCCAGTGAAATAAAACTTGGCTTTAGTTTGTTTTCGATGCTCGTTTAGTGACTCCTGGCATTTTATTGTCTACTGTCTTTACTTTGATGTTGTTTGGCTTAATATCTTTGCAAACTATGGCGCTTTGAGCTCCATAATTCGTCTTATTCCAACAATTTTCTGGGTTGCTCATAGTGCTGACAGAAGGTCAAAAGTACTTGACTGCTTCCTTTCATTTCCAGTATCGAAAATAAAGTATTGCATGGGTTATTATTGTAGTAGTGTTAATAATTGCTAAACCTGAGCTACATCAAGTTAGTGTAATATTTAGGCGCATGTTCCACCTACGTCAATAGTCAATAGTAAATGTGGTATTGACATGGTAGCAGACATTAAAGACAGTCTAAAAATGTCTGCTACCACGTCAAAACCACATTTACTATTGACTATTGACGTAGGTGGAATAAGCGCCGTAGGCCAGTTGGTTGTGAAATGGACTGCGAAGGTTGTAGGCCGGGCGTATGTCCACTCCTAATGGGTACGTTACCGTCACCAGCAGGGGAAAACGCGGCTACCGGGCAGGTACCCTCATTGGGTTGTCGTGGCCCGGCGTGTTTCGCATACTAGTAGATATGTAAATAACATTGCAAAAGCTGCATGAAGCCCACCATAGGTATTGTACAATACTATATGGATACCGTACTTTGTTAACAGAGCATTGAAATGCTTTGGGCAACAAAAATTTGGACACGGCACTCATTGTGTTGGCATAACCTACATTTAAATTATTTATAAAGCTAGAGAGCCTGATCAATTTTTTTTTCAAAGTTAAAATCATTAATAATAAGCGTTTTAGCCTTACAATAGTCAATAGGTACAGTATGTAAATATATTTTGATTTTGTAATTTCTTTTAAATTTTTTATTTTTTGGGCAGTCCTTTTTGGAACTAAAATTCATTAATTTGTAGTCCATAGATGTCTAGATTAAAAGCTACAGTACTGTCATATTCACCATTCATACCTACCTACCCACCTGCATGGGAGCAGGAATGTGGGGAATGGTTGATAATTTTGTATGCGAAATATTGGAGCGTTAATGACTTTTCATCGTCAGAATTATCAAGCCTTGTGCACTGACATAATAGGCATATCTGGCTGGAGTGCCTGTTATAACATAGAACTATAATCTATACATAAATCAAATAGGCATACAAAAAAAGAACCGGTACGAGTGAATGCTTTCCTATTTATAACTTAGTATAGGTTCCATTGCAGATAATTATGAGTACCGTAAATTTCCATGGTAAATAATTGTCCCAAGGTTAATTTTCAACTCCCTTGATTTTCCCTATCCTAAAGAACTGGATTGACTGATGGGGCAATTGTGTTGTCTGTAATGGACAGGCGAATAGAGTATTGTACTATACAATAATGACATGCAATGCATTTGTTCTATTTTGTTGTATTGCATACATTTAAAATGGCCATTTACCGCTACCATCTACTAATCATGCCATCCGAAGCTTCGTAGGAAAGTGTGTTACTCGAACGAAAAATAAAAATTGTACTGTACAGTATGGCGCTGTTTCCACCGACCTCTAAGTGCAAAATACACATACGGTGAACTGGTAGCAGATATCATTAATAAAGGCGTGGTTTCCACCGACCTCTCATTGCAGAATGCAAATGACATTGACGGAAATTTTTGTTTTACTTTATGCCATAGTTAAAATTGATCAATGATCATAGAGTAAAATCACAAACAAACTAAAATTAAAAAATGGCGTCATGGGATATGTTAAGTACAAACATTTTAATAGATTTCTATAAAGAGAAAAATTCGAATTTCCGTCAATGTCATGTGCATTCTGCAATGAGAGGTCGTCGGAAACCCCGCCTAAGTCTGGAATGTCTGCTACCACGTCACCGTATGTGTATTTTGCACTTAGAGGTCGGTGGAAACCGCGCCTATGAAATTATACACATGGTGTATACCGTCATTGCATATGTAGCCTACGGGGTAAGAGTTGTACAACCAGCTTTTATTAAATGGAAACCGGCAGTTGCGGGACGCGACGGATCTATGGACCTGGCGGACCTAAGTACACAAATGAGATAATAAATAAACAAACAAACTTGAAAAAAACTCTGACGACAGTCCCAAGTTATTTTTAAACAGTTCAAATATGTTTTCAATTCCATTGAACTTTGACGAAACTTTTTCTAACACTCAAATATTGTAGAACGAGTTGGCCCCTCGTGCAAGCTAAGTATAAGGTTTATTGTTTATGATTGTTAGTGTCTTGTCATTCTTTATGCTTCTAAGAACGGGAGATATTTCGTTTACTTTTGTAATTTTATTCGTTTTATGAGTTGTTAGTCGCGGCTCATAAGTGGGTTAGTTGCAGGACCTTTTGTCACATTAGTCACATTATTGTCATTTGCATTAGGCCTAGTTAAAATATGAGTGGGGCAAATTAGGAAATTTGTGAATAAGTGAAAGGGGGGCTCAAATAGTGTATGTGTCTTCTGTGGTACCCTCCTCCAACTCGAGGAAAAAAATTAAATATGGAAAATGGAGATTCAATTTTTTTTTACTTATTGGCTGAATCTGAATTTTATAATTTCCTGCAAATATTGAAAATATGAATGGCCTATGGATTAATTTTAAGACTGGGCCGAAATGGAAAAAAATAAAGACCATTTGGTTTCTTTCTTTCTCGATGTCTGGCAATTATTTCCTACTGCAAAGCGATATTGATTTATCCTGACAGCCAGGCAGCTATCAAGTAAAATTACTCGGCCAGAATTTGATACACACAAGCAAGTGGCAGTAACATAAAGAGATAAAATATGCAAACAATATATAATTATTTATTTTTTAATTGCAGGAATTAGTCAGAGATATGATGGAAGCAGATTTGGAGCTTATGCGCAAGGACCCTATTGCTTAGTCACCTGTGCGAAGAAGTTTGCATTGCCGAAATGGTAAGGTAAGTTTCTTACACTTAATCATTGAGCCGCACAAAATTGTGTTTAAAATTGTTTATTTTAGTTGTAAAGAGTGGTTCATTAACTACCGTAACGATGTCTACAACTTGTGTGCTTTATGAAAATCTGGTTAATGGATACTTGGCAACTATGTACGTTTTTACTATTGAATTGCGAATACTTGCAATATGCCCATGTGCTTAATTAATAAATTGTATTATAGACCATACCCGTGTCCTTCTACCTGTTAACGTTGGGACAAAAAATATTTGAACTATTTAGCACGGTATGTTTCTATTCCGGTCCAGGCTTTTTGTTGAATTATAATTGTGATGTGAACATTTTACAAAATGGTATATAGGTATTGGTATATATAATCTAGATAGATAATTTCATTGATCACAATCGCTTATATTATAAAATGTGATCAAACGCTGTGATCAACGGGCGACTAGTATGATTGGTGGTCACAGATAAACGTTAGGTTACGTTTTTCATTGCAATGATATGATTTTAATTTTTTATTTATAAACGAACGATACAGTATGTGCATGAGCATAGTACGGCAGTTTATGAACTACCCTTAATTAACTGCTGTCAACTTAATATCTTGTGTGTGTCTTCAAGTGTATGCATTTTAAAATTAATTTTGCAATTGGAACTCGATACTACAGCTAATATGTCTAATAATTCGGTAGAATAAGGGCTCAGCCTCGAAATTGTTCCCAACTCGCGGTTTTCTTCGCAGAAATGTTCCTCGGTTCACGCTATTAAAAGTATACAAGTCTAAGAACATCTGACTAAAGCGTAGTTAGTTTTTCCAATTTAAAGGCTATCCTCTGTAGTTTCAAAACGACGTGCTTCCTTTCACTCAAACGATGCAAAAATTTAATGACGTAAGCTTAACTGATGCATGCAAGATACTTGCAGTCCGCCATCATGAAAACTTGAATTACGTCCCGTAAAATGAATTTAACTTTGGTTCTATCTATGAATCTATCCGATTTTCATCAAACTACCGCACTAATTTCCCAGATTTTACTATATCATTTGTTTTGTATTCAAAAAAAATTTAAGTAATAAATAAATGAATTTAACTTGCTCATACTGTGCATAGCTTCCATGAGCTGCTCACATTGTTTTTACTGCTTTGGTTTTGTAATTATTCGCGAAAACTACCTACTGTACGTGTCACTAAGTTATTACCCTGTTTAACAATGATGATGCAGATTTGTTTACATTTCATATTTATTTTATTAGCTATCGCATAATTGTTATGGTCCGTAAAATATATAAGAAACGTTACCTTAAGGCTTAAGCTGTAACTTGCTCTATACAAGCCTCGACAAATTCTCTATTGTGGTTAACCACTTATTACTGGCTACTTATTAGGGCATCCGTAAAAAAGGACCCACCCAGCATATATAGTAGTATTTATTTATTTGCTTTAGGCGCGGTTTCCATATACGTCAATAGTAAATATGGCTTTGACGTGGTAGCAGACATTTTTAGTGTGTCTGTAATGTCTGCTAAATCGTCAATACCACATTTACTATTGACTATTGACGTATGTGGAAACCCCGCCTAAGCAACGGTTCATTTCAACCTTCATTTCTCCAGCGGTTTTATATGCGTTTATGTAACTTTGTGTTGGCAAAAAAGTATCTAATTTTCCTAGTATTTTGTTCTTTGAACTAAGTCACTTTTAGTGATACTTGCCAGTTTGCATGATGGGAAATACAATTAGTGAGGGTAACTGGTTGTTAGATGTTTGTCATTTTAAGGTTATTACTTTAATTACTTAGAAGTCTTGAAGCTGTTTCGAAACTAAGAAGAAGAATTATGGTGGAGTGTCCGGTGTTTCCAACCGGCCAGAAATCCACCCCGATTATCACACCAACACATCATATGTAGCAAAACCAGACATAATTTATTTTAATCTTATTATTTTATAACTTCTTCTTACTTATATACTTATCTATTTTGCCGTAGTGCGTACAGCGTAGTGTTAAGTATTCAATGCTAGTGTGTGACCAGCGAGGAGGACAGACCCTTTCGAGTCTTAATGATAAATAAGTGTTTTAAAAGTTTTGTTGTCTGCTGTCAAAATGTGGTTTAATAAATGATAAACCTTAGAAACGGTGAATTTATTTGTATTTATTTATGGTAAAAGTCACAAACATGGTAATTTTTTTATACCAAACATTTTAAATTTGATTAAAGCCGATCCTTTTGGGGTGTGAGCTCACACGCTCTACCAGTTTCTAATTAAATATGTAATTTGTAAACTATAAACATTTGTTCAATAGGTGTCCTGTGTAAAAATTCATACTGTAGGCCGTTCAAAAATGAGAGGCGTCTCAGCTTTATGCTGATGAATTCTGCAAGACTTAAAATTGTGGCTGGGGATTTTTAACCGCGGTCAGTTTGTTTTACTTGAACTAAATAGCATGTTGATTTAGTACAAAACATCTCAATGAAATAGCAATAAAGGGAAAATAAAAAGAGAATGATGTAATAAATAATGCAGTCGACAACTTGCAGAGCTACGCGAGAGTTTATTTTGTGGAGCCATAAAATCTACCAAGTTTTAAACAATCATTTACTGCCATCACTTCCATGTAGATTTGGTGGTTTACCCGATTTCTGTGGTATTCCTGCTTCCATCCTTTCTGTTTACGGACTCCCATAATTAATTAAAATATTGTTATTGATGAATTTTCGTTATCAGTTTTTGCTAGGTTCAGGGACACATTTTCTAACTAGGCTATGCATTTCTACTCAATCTTATTAATAAGCAAATTAATGTCACATTATTAAAATCTTAAGTTTTCACTTCTATCGCCTGGTTACAAGCATATAATATACGCGCTTTCTGTCTAGCCGATTTATTTTTGCAGTCGCAAGTCGCAGGGAAAGATTTGCAGGCCGGTAGTTTTTCTACTCGTATGATTTTTGAATTTTATTGATGAAACCAAAAATTATGTTGCTTCTCCATTTCCTGATTTAAAGCTGCTCGATGGCTCGACTGAAAACTCACCGCACCCAGAAAAAATATTCCCACAGGACTGCTTAAATCCCTTGCCCGCTACAGTCACAACAAATAAACGAGGAAGACATAAAGGGTCCAATAATAAATGAAGTTCGTGGAATACCTATAATTTTTACTTTGAGATTTTGGTGCTACTGAAGAGAAGTAACAACAACAACGCGCTACATAAAAACAACAAATTCCTGTCGTTAAACACGGATGGGACATCTCAAACTCTTCTTGAAACTTTTACTAGTGTTACTGACAAACACATATAGCTCCATAAAATCCTGTTATGTTTTCGTTTTTCAGATTTGTTTGTATATTATTTTTTCCGACTTTCATTGGAGTGGTTGCGCTTATGTTAAACAGCTGCGCTTGTTTTCTTTAAGCAGTTAGTATCTGGTTCGTAGAAAACACTTTGATCACACAACTTTTGACGGCAATAATGCTTGTCTAAATCTTCGTGGATTTATATACTAGGTAGGTGCTTTGAAGCACCCTTTACCGTTATGATATTTCCTTCTATATTCGCTTTGATAACTTTGAAGGAGGTTGCCCTGTTTATTTAACTTTTGAGTATACGCCGACCCCATTCATACTTAATACTTCTGCAGAATGACTTTCAGCACCAGCTCTAGGTATCCTACATGGTGGCTGGGTTTTATCTTACATCGGAACTCTATACTGCTTGTTTTAATGTTTAATATTTTCGTCTTTAAAGTTAAAACTGAATTTAATTATGAGTATTTAGTTTTCTTCATAGTTCATCCTCAAAATCTTTTCAAACTCAATGCATCCAAGAGCCGATTTATTACATTTTTAAAGCTTTCTGGAGACCATTCCAATTTTTGGATGGATAACATTATCTCGAATGAGTCATTTATAAATGATTGAAATTGCGTATGTTTAATAGCAGTTATTATGTCTTGGGTTTTTGATGTAGTTCATGTTGTCCTTACTATCACATCTAGACGTACTGCGTATGAAACTATACTGAAACTATTTCACAGCTAGCAGCTACTACGTAATTGTTCTGTCTACGTAAATGTAGAAATCGTTTCGTTTTATGGGAAATAGGGCAGATTTGCATGGAAAAGTATTCATATAAAATTATGGGAGACTGAAAAAGAAGTTCAAGTTGAGAGTGAGCATTAGGCTGAAGCTGTAAATAACGCTTGCGGTTGTAAACCTCCCCTGCTATAGTTGCCTGGCTGCGGGCTGCGGGGGCATCTTTGTAGTTTATGGAACCACTGCATAAACTTTGTGGTCATGTACGACGGTAATGGATTCGGGGTTTTGTGGCGCGGAAAAAAATAAATGGGGGGTTAAAATTGCAATTGAGCTGATATTATCTGTTTAGATGTCTATATTGCTGAATATTGTCGGATTATGCTTTAGCTAGCTATAACTTTTTTAGTTGAGGCGCCAGAATTCTGATTATAGTTTGGTGATAATCTCGGGACAATACTAAGCTCAGAAGAAGACCATAGACAATTACTAAGCACAGTAGTTTGGTTTCTGTCGTGCATATTCATATTGGTTATGCCAGACTAGTAGTCTTACTCTCTGGTTATGCCTATGCAAGACCCAATCTTGTGCATATTAAGCATGTTACGAACATAGGCTTGTTGCTAGTACATTTAGCCTGCGTAAATATATCGATAGGTGGGGCAAAAACCGTCATGTCCATATTCTAAGCATAAGCCGGTACCGATTTCAGCAGAAGAAATTCCCGTGACTAGTTTATTATCAATTGCAGAAAGCTATTTTGAGATACATCATTAGCAGAAGCTTTCAGCTTTGTGACATGGTGGTTAGGGGGGCTGTGGTTACTTGATTCCCTTTGGGCTTTGATGATCCCTTGTCATGGAATTGTCATTTATTCAAAATCCCATATAATCAATCTACCATATTACGGCCTACGAGGATATATTGTATTATACGATTTATCGTATACCGTTCGGGATTTCCGTTGTTTAGTTAATGTGTGTAAATAGGTGATCATGCGAATTCATGTAACCACAGTAAAACAGATGATTACGCACTATGCGTGTAAAGCTCGCATTGTTACAAAACTTACCGGTTAAGTAAAGTATGCACATAGTTGTTTCATTTAGGCCCAGCCCCACCAGGAATACTGGACGGCACCGACCTCTACCAATGCATGGCGGTGCCGTGTAGTATTCGTAACCGATAAATTGCGGTATTGTAATATAATTTGAACATACTATTCATATCTTTGCGGCTGCAGAACGAGGAATGAATTAATTTCGTTCCAAAAACTCGTTCGCCATTAATTTTGTTTACTACAAAATATTTTGTATTAAATATTTTATTTTATATATGTATATATATACTGTATAAGCGACGTTGGTATTGAGTTTTGTGAATAATAATAATAACAACTACTACAATATACAGTTTCATCCCTGTTAGTAGTAGTATGGTTGGACACAGTCCCAGGCCACGGTGTGGGCCCATAGGACAGGGGACCTCCTGATTATAGTGGATTCCGAACCACTTGGGAAACACAGTGAAGTCACACGATTAGTTCGGAGGTGACCAGGACAAGTCCTACCATGTTTCCCTACTGGCACTGTGCACACTACCAAGTTATCTGCATCTTTGAACCTGCTCTGGTCCGCTGGATTCAACTTGGTAAGGCGGCCGGCTGTAAATGATTCATCCCTGTTACTCATCCACCAAAGTGAGTTCAATATACTGAGTTATTACTGTATTGTTGCATTGTCGACAACATAGATTTGCAAGAACCTTCCCACGCATTTTCGGGAGTGACATCTCGGGAACATTATTATATTACGATCCAACAAGAAATTACCTCACCGGTGAATTTGTTTTAAACAAAGTCAAAGTCATGTAACGAAGTTGAGACTGCTAAATGTAATCAAGCTACCTCAGCTACAGATTAAAATTAACGGTCTTAGCGTGAAGAGTCTGGAGATGAGAAGTCAAAACGAAGGGGCGATGAAAAGGATGAGGGAGTATGTTGATGACACCGAAAACCCCGCCAGATGGCGCAGCTTAAACAATGGATTCAAAGGAAACTCGAGTTTCGTGTAAATAAATTAGTTCAACAAATTCAGCGGGTTTCGGTCGGACGAGTTGATACTCGGCTGCGGCTTTTGGTTGCTGACCGCAACATTGGCTACCCTGCGTAGACTTCAAACACATCCCTTTGTCCAGTTAATTCCTCAGGGTCGGACTGCAATCATGCTTATAATCTGTTGAGGCTCTGAAAAGACCTAATCCGCTGGTAAGGGGATATCTATCAAGTGAAATTTGTGCCATGAGTTAAAATTTTTTTGCTTCTAGAGCAGTCGTGATAATTTGTAGGACCATGGACGGATGTGACTTCAACAAGATGTCTTCTAGGTAGCTAGATTTAAACAAAAAATGCTGAGGTAAGACAAGTGATTAAAATTGAGACTTCTTCACCCCTTCTACACCTTGTCCTTTTCCTCCTACGCATGACTTAGCCCATAACTCGAGTTGTCTCAAGTTTTGAAACATTTTTATTTTACTGATACTGATATTTTTTAATGAAGCAATAAATAATGTAAAAACTGTGATAATGGCTGGAAACCATCCAAGGTAAAATGATCTAATTTGCCGCTACCAGGCAGGATCCATTTTATAGCGTAATGGAAATCCACAAGCTAGCCATAATGCAGTCTTTCCGCAATTTGAGGCAACTGTCTAATCTGTCTTCGGGGCTTTGCGTGTAGTTTTCTTTTTCACCCACAGGAATATGCTGCTTTTATCATATTTCATAAAATACAGCTTGTCAGTAAAGTGTTGCTCTCTCTAAAGTCAGGTCCATGTTATAACACCAGCAGACAGTGGGGAGGGGAAAGATCAACAGTAGAAATCACATGTGCGACGCTCTTGATGAATAACAAATTATGTAAAATACGAGCGCATATAAAAACCAAGTGAATATACACAGCTTGTGACATGGGTTGATATTTTGTCTGGGACTGAATCACATGTAACAGGGCAATTTGAAATCTCAAACAAATAAAACGAGCATGTTTGTTTGTTTTATACTCCGTTGATGGCTGATTCTGAAGCGTGAGGGTGGAGGGTGGCTTAGGGGTCTTTCAACCTAGCAACGTTCCGAGAAAGTCAAGGCAAAATTTGTAAACACCGATTCATTGTTTAAAATACGTTTCTGTTCTAGGTATTTTCATGCCACTTTTTAGGCGCCATTTACTGTACATCTTGACGTTTACTATTTTATGTACACTAAAATTTTAGTGTTTGGAGCAATTACGCAGGCTATAATTAATCACATTAATTCTTTCAAATAATTAACTTGATTCTTTAATAAAATCAGGTTCTACGCGCAGTCCATCCAAACGATAAACCAAATATCTTTATTGATTTCCATGTCTAGTTACAAAGGTAATCAAATACAATAATTGCAAAAAATTAAATCTACCTCCATGTTATCAATAAGGAATTATTTACGATACTTTTATGATTGAGAACATTAAAGACCAGAAGTGACGCCAGCTAGTAGGTCTAGCGTTTAATAATATACTAAATACATAAATATATAATACAATATATAAAAATATAATAATACTAGTATATATAATAATGAATGTGGACCACAGGAATACATTTTTTTTTCTTTACTAAAAGGTTAATCGCGTACAAACAATTATAATGAAAGTATCCGATTAACCTCTTCAATTGCCCCACTAAGTAACCTAATAGGTACTTGTGTGGAGTTACGACACGTCTCCGATCGCAAG
Source organism: Psococerastis gibbosa (assembly GCA_963971405.1). Taxonomy (NCBI): domain Eukaryota; kingdom Metazoa; phylum Arthropoda; class Insecta; order Psocodea; family Psocidae; genus Psococerastis; species Psococerastis gibbosa. Next base: position 23,304,593 of record OZ020488.1, on the reverse strand, counting down.
GTGTGTTGTGACACGCACAAGCACAAGCACGCTACCACCTTGCCACCGAAGTCGGAATTTGGAAAGTCTGGTGCTTACGTTACCGACTGTATGAGTTTTTTATTTTCATTCAATTAATTTACCTATATTGCTAACCGTCTCACTATTCATAAATGTAAGTGACTCCCATACTTTGAGCTTAAGTTCAAGCCCTGGGTTGAACTTGTCCACAATGTCAATGCAGTGCTATGGTTTCTACAGACTGGGATACAGGTAGGTGGATATCTAAGATATGTCGTTGAAATCCCCTCTGTGTAGTTGGCCTAAAGCAATGCAGAATGATTCCAATAAATGTTCCAACACCGAGGAGGTCGTTGTGTTGGCTTGAGATGGTTCAAAAAAATATATATATATATATATATATATAATGTATAGCTTCATTTTATAATTATTATTATTCATCATTGGAATAGATACAAAAATTACTGCCCTTCGTCGTGTTTTTCTGAAGTAATATAATTAACGATAATGAAATGTAAATTTGCGAGATCTTATATTTTTTTAATGAATTTTCCATCTGACTATTTTCATAGTAAATTAATAAATAAAAACGTTAGTGTCATTTTTTTAAAACAAAATATTTGGAAATCGAAACCGTCTGTTTTTTAAAATTAATATCTTGATATACAGTATGTATAGTACTTTTACTACGTTTTTTTTTTTTTTGTTATTAATCAAAATGATCTCAAAATTCAGAGTTGCTCAGGAACCATTCTATTATACTGTATGCGAGTACATACTGTCAGAAAACAGTATGTAGACCGCACACGGGTGCAGGCATTCATAAAATATTGTGTCATCGTAATATTTATTCGATAATTTTATTGATTGATTGATGTATGCCTTTTACTTTACTCGCTGACCATTTTTACGTTCGTTTTTAAAGGTTTTGGTAATATTTATCAATGTTTAATAGTTTCCAATTGCTACAATATTTGCTAGAAAATACTGTAAAAGTGGCCTTTCGCTTATTTGGCGCATGTACCATCACGTTTTTCCATAATAGCGTTAATTAATTATGCGAAAATAAAGTCTGTTTGGAGCCAAATTGTCTGCGGCTGATTTGCTGGAAGGAGGAGCATCTAACTGAATAAACAAATCTCTCCATTGGGTAATGAAGTTGGTGGTGTTTGATGCTGGCACTCCAGTCCACAGCCTCCGCGTGTGTTACAACACTACCTATTTAGTTTTTTTTTAGTCTCAATTATCCATCTATTTGAAATCAGGTAAGTTTTTATTACAATATACTTTATAAATTAAAAATTAAATTAAAAACTAGCCTGCTAGTCACGAATATTATTTCGCAATATTGTTGCCTCCAGCCGAGGGGCTGCCGTCTTTTCCATGTTTGAACTGCCATACCGTACAATATTATTTTGTTACTTTGAGTGCTTACTCACTGTCTGATCAAAAAATATTGTACTATGACTCTTTTGTCGATACATGTAATTATTGCATATCCTGTATTTTTGTATATTTTATGGCGAGACAGATTTATCGATTTTTTATTTATTTTATTTTATTTACTTACTGATCAACACTACAGAAAGAGCCCATGATACAAGTCCTACAAGGTAGGTACTTACTGTATTGTGAGCCACATCTAAAACGGTAACGCTGGATATACAGTAAAATTGTGACTCACTGTATTTTGTATAACTTTTAAATTAAATTACAAATTCACAAATATATAGGGTGAGTCACACCACCCGTCCACCCCATTTATGTCTTAATTAGAAAAACCTAACCAAACAGGTTGCTTTCTCAAGTAAGGTTATGGTTTTGAAGAATTTTTTTTTTTTAAGGGTAATTATGGGATATACGATATACTCGATACTCCATTATAATGCATACCAAGCCAGTATTAATGTGTAGGACAATATTGTAGAAAGTGCCCATTCTAAACTGCCACCGTTCCATTGATCAACCGATCACCGAAATATAAACCTAGATAATACTTATAAAAATGTATTTTATTTTATTTTCTACAATTATTATGACTGTAATTTGTAAACTTCCCTCGAAACTGCAGCATTATTTACCTTAAAATTATCCTTAATTATCTATTACGGTACCTCTGCTAATTGATAAATAGGAAAATTCATGTTAGTATTCTTTGAGAAACAATTTCAATGCAGTATCTTATTGTATGTTAATGGAAATTTTCATTTATTCGTGATTTTCGCTGTTTGAGTACTAAGCCTAATAATAATAATAATACATTTTTTTCTTAAGAACCCGGGGCTATTGTATTATCGGCTCCGTTACGATACTGCTACTGAATTTAGACAAAAAAAAATGTCTTTCATGTAATGTTTTTGCTTGTTGCATTGCTTTATTAACAAATATTTTTTAGGTATAATTTTTATTTTTTAATTTGGCTAGAACTATAGTACAAGTAATTTTTAGTATATTTTCCTCGTTACACATTATAGTTCAACTATGTAAAGGGGTTTCTTGGAAAAAATCCCTGAAACAAAATTTCTCGATGGGTTTATTTGTATTTTACTTGCCCGGAACATTTAAAAATCAAACCATAGGAGAGAGGGTGGGAGGGTATTGAAAATGTCAAACTATCATAACGTTTTAGTTGGGCCTAGCACACATTTTTGCTTTCCAATTTATACGTAGTATAAGGAAAGCTTTGTGATGGTCGAAATTTTCGTTTCCGAGATTTCAACGGATTTACACGTTTGAGGTCCCAGGAACCCAAAAAAGTGGTTTTTACGAAATACCTGTCTATCTGTCTGTGAGTATATTTGCGGGCAAACCACTCAGAGGATTTGGCTGAAATTTGGCATGTAGGTTCACAAAAATCATACCTCGAGACTGTTGTTTTTATTTGGGGCTAACTCAATTTAGGGGGGTTTTATTCTAAAAAAAAATTCAAAAAAACGTCTAAAAACATTATTTCTAAAAAACGGCTCCAACGATTTCTTTTAAATATATATATATTGTAGTCGTTATTAATGTTGACAAAATGCGGGTGGTCGCTTGCCCCTTGATAGTTTGCTTCTGGGGGTAAAAAAATAAAAATAAGTCAATTTTCATGAAAAATGACTAAAAAATAATTTTTCTGCGGAACCTTTCTATCGATTTATACCTTCAGGCATGTTATAGGTGTTAAATTGTGTAATGAAACCGGACAGGTTGCTTTCCCAAAAAACTATTTGGTTTTGAGCAAAAAATTATTTTTTGAAAAAATGATAGAAAATTCACGCTCAAATGCATTGCGTGCCTTGCCATTATTACTGTGTGGTAATGTGTTGGTCTGACCTATCTAGAATTTACCTCACCTCCAGTGACGTCAGGTGGACGGACACCCCCCCCCCCCCCCGAAAATTATTTACCATGAAATTACTCTTTTTCTCCATCTACTAATTGATAAATTGGAAAGCATGTTCGAGTTAACTTGGATCGGTTTTCTTTCCATTATATTTTGGACGCTAAACGACAAGAGCGGTTCCAGCTTGCATTTTTTTATGAAACCAATCCACTTGGAGGGGAAGTACCTAGGGAACACCATCCTCATCTTTTAGCGACACAGACTTGGAACCACTTCAATGTGTCGTGCTTATTCAGTTTGGGGCAGTTTTCCCACCTTGAGCACACCGACCACTTTCAAAGCTTGTTATTAACAGCTTTTGAACCCCTCACCTGTCACCGGGAACCGCCTTTGAAGGGTGGTTTAAATTTTCTGGAAGGAAACTCTATATCCGGATATTTTGGGGAATTTATCAGGAAGTTTTAGCCCTAGAAATGTTTTTATCGGCAAGAACTGAGAGGAAAGCGGAAATTTCGCGTTTTTTCGAACGAAAAATGCGAAGTATTCCGATCTTTGTTTGAGGGGGAAAATGTTGAATTAGAAAGCACCTTAAATATTACTCAATTACTAACGAAAATGCAGTTGATAAGAGCATTTTGATTGGCTATATGCATCAATTTGACCTGTTATTAAGTATCAAAAAGTATCTTGTAGATCAAAGCAGAAGTGTAAATTTTCGTCCATAATTTTAAATAAATACTGGGCTAGCTCTTTTCCCCCTTAATCACATGGTCTAGACTAGTGGTCTCAAGCGTCAGTCCGATAAGTACCGAGAGGAATTAATTTTTGCTTTCCAATTTATACGTAGTATAAGGAAAGCTTTGTGATGGTCAAAATTTTCAATTCCGAGATTTCAACGGATTTACACGCTTTGAGGTCCCAGGAACCCAAAGAAGTGGTTTTTACGAAATGTCTGTCTGTCTGTCGGTCTGTCGGTCTGTCTGTTCGTCCATTTTTGGGCAAACTACACAGTGGATCTTTATAGAATTCGACATGTGGGTTCATAAAAGTCATACCTCGGGACCATTTTTTTTAATTTGGGTATCTCAATTTTTGGGGGGTTTTATTCTCAAAAAACTCCAAAAAAGCGTCCAAAAAAATTATTTCTCCAAAACGGCTCCAACGATTTCTTTTAATTCACATATCTGTAGTCGTCATTACTGTTAACCAAATGCGGTGGGTCGCTTGTCCCTTGATAGTTTGCTTCTGGGGGTAAAAAAATAAAAATAAGTCAATTTTCATGAAAAATGACTAAAAAACAATTTTTCTGCGGAACCTTTCCATCGATGATTTCTACCTTCAGGTATGTTTTAGGTGCTTAATAAAGTAACAAAACTAAACAGGTTGCTTTCCTAAAAAAAATATTTGGTTCTGTGCAAAAAATTATTTTTTGAAGAAATTAAGGAAAATTAACGCTCCAATACATTGCGTGCTCTGCCATTATTACTACTGTTACAATGCATTGGTTTGTTCTTTCCAGAATATGCCATCGAGAAGGGGATTTTTTAATATATTGAGGTGGACCCCCCCCCCCCCCCCCCCTCTCGACGGATCTGAAATTTAACCATAGGGAAATTATTTACTATGAAATTGCACATTATGTCTATCTACTAATTTATAAATTGGAAAGCATGTTCGAATAAACTCGGACCGGTTCTTCTGCATGGTATCCAATACTGAGTATATAGCGTGTTTTTAATGTCTCCTTATCACCTGCTGTTTTACAAGCTTCTTAACGTATTGCAGATAATCGGATTCTATGCTTCCCATATCAAGCGTAGTGACTCCGGTAAACTGGCTCGCTGGACTTCCTGCGGCTTCATTGTCAGCAGCGTCCAGTAACAGCGAACGAGCGACGAGTGATATTCAGGCAGCAGCCTGGTGGGGTCTTCTGGAACAACGGCTACGAGTGGGGGATGCCCCCACCCTGCTGGACCCGTGCCTCATGGCATTGGGGTTGGATCCTTCAGTGAAGAACCTCATGAATCAGCACTGGGCTCGCGTGATGGGTAAAGACATGGGAGCCTACCCTCGGGCTGAGAAGCCACCATATTCGTACATTGCACTCATTGCCATGGCCATCAGCTCTGCTCCTGGAAAAAGGATCACCCTCAGTGGGATTTATCGGTATGTTAGTATATTATATTATTATAAACAAATAAGAACATCTACGAGTGAACCCGTACATTCTTTCCTATTTGTCAATACCTGTAGATACCGAGACAGATTATGAGTGGTTTCATGGTAAATATTTGTCCTATGGTTATGCCTGGACTTTCCCTGTCTGAAAGGACTGAATCGATCGATGGGACGATTGCATAGTCAAGAACGGGCCGACCAATATAATACAACACAGTAATAATGGTAGGGCATGGAATTACTTCGAAACTTTTTTTATTATTCAAAACCAAAACATTACTTGGGAAAGCAACCTGCTCGGTGTTGTTACTCTATTTAACACCTAAAACATGCCTGAAGTTAGAAAGGTTCCGCAGAAAAATAATTTTTTAGTCATTTTTCATGAAAATGGAGTCTTTTTTAGACCGAACTACCAAGAGGCGAGGGACCTTTTATTTACATTAATAACGAATAATGAATTTAAAAAAAATCGTTGGAGCAGTTTTTGAGAAAAAAATGTTTAGTCGTTTTTGGGAGTTTTTGGAGGGCAACCCCTCCAAAATTGCGTTAGCCGAAAATTAATAAAAATCCCGAGATATGATTTTTGTGAACCTGCATGCTAAATATCATCTAAATCCATTAATTAGTTTGTCCACAAATCGACGTGCAGGCATTTATAATACTGATAATTGAAATCTCGAAATCGAAATTCTTACTGAAAATTGCAGATTCATAATGGATAGATTTCCATACTACAGAGACAACAAGCAGGGGTGGCAAAATTCGATTCGCCACAACCTGAGTTTAAATGACTGCTTCATTAAAATCCCCCGGGAAAAGAATGGATCTCCTGGAGGAAAAGGAAGCTTTTGGACTCTTGGCCCTGGAGCAGTCGATATGTTTGAACATGGGAATTACAGAAGAAGAAGATCGAGGCGACAACGAGGAAACCAAAGACAAATACAGGTGGGTACTGTACATTAAAAATATTATATGATGTGCCGTCCTACTCCTACGCTATCAATTCTTATTGTAATTATTTTAAAACATTCCCGTAACATGTATATAAAAATGTACACATTGTAGGGCTGCAGACTTGCGATGCAAACGAGGCATATTAGTAGAAGTAGACATGAGGTTTTTTAATGCGAAATCGGTGGGGTTCGGTAGCCCTTTTAAACGTTAATCGCATACAAACAATTTAATGAGTGTATCCGGTTGACCTTTTCAGTCGCCTCTGTAGGTTAGCACCCGCGTTGAGCTACGACACGTCTCCAATCACATGGTGTGTAGAGACTCGCACATGTACAAGCACGCTGCTTTTATTTTTATTTTTATAATATGCTAGGCGCTCTGCCCGTTTTGGGCTTCCGCGCTCATGTTGTTATCGCGCCAAACCCAACCCTTCTCAGAGTGTTCCGATGAGGGGGGTTGACATTAGAAATTTTATGACGAGAGAGGTTACCTTCTCGTCATTTCCCAGCAGGTGTTGCAGAGTGAGGGGGAGCGGCAGAAGGGCTCTGGGGCCAGCGTAACTCGGGCAGGCCAGTATGATGTGCTCCACCGACAGTGGTACGCTACAAAACTGGCAGTTCGGAGGCGGTTCACCTGCCATAAGGTGGCCGTGGGTAAGCCTGGAGTGGCCCAGACGCATGCGCGACAGCAGTATCTCCTCTCGTCTGTAAGGGCGGCTGGCTGTTGCCCACCATCCCAGGCGGGGTTTAATGTCTCGTAACTTGTAAAGCACGCTGCTACCTTGCCACCGAAGCCTTATGCTTATTGCAATCCAGTTCACCCCCTCCCTCTGGTTGCACCTTTCCATAGCCTCGGTTGCGTGATTAAGTGCACGCATCATTGTTATACTTATTGAAGCCTCTTAAGTATCCTAATACGATTTGGGAAGTGAAGTCACCTTCGATGCCAGATAGGCATATCAACTAAAATTAAATTTTGATTTATTTTTGAAGAAACGCAATTTTTTATTTGAACCATTGAATGTAATGAATTACGTTTTAATTTTCGAGTCTCAACTTAATTGTACTTACTGTGCAAAGTGGTTACAATGCAATGTTCGTTAAAGCTCCCCCTTCAGGGCGATTGCTCCGGTCCGCGCACCACAATGTGGTAAAATATTAGTTACCTTCAATTAATGTTTATTATTTTCAGGTTATAAAGGATTTGACCATTGCAAATGCCCTTCAAAAAGAGTGCCTACTGCAGAAATCTCAATTTTCTGCTCCATTGAGTGGTCTGGACCTTCTTCAAAACCGGATCCAAGAAGCTATTCCCCAAGATCTTAGATGTGGAAAATCCACTCGTCTTGAAGAAACTAATTTTGGAAATAATAAAACTGAAAATGATAGTCTAATTGTATCTAACAATTTTAATAGTTCAACGCTTTCCAAGCAAATAGAATTTCCACGGAAATGTTCTGTTTTTAGCATAGAACATCTTATAAATAAATAGTAGACCTAAAAATTAACTATTCCTTCAGACTGTAATGCCTACTGTGTTGTGTACTTACCGTATACCGTACACCTAGAAAGACACTGCAGGTAATGATGATATTATGCTATTTTATTTAAGCTATTGAAGCTATAAGTCCTTTCGTTTGATTTATTTATTGTACTGAGATTTATTGGATTGGTACCCCTAATGACAGTTTTCTTTTTTAAATATAAAAACTGTGGCGTGTATATTTGTCTAGTTCTCATTATCCTACCAACCTAGTCGGCTGTGATGTCCTTCCTACCAGCTAGTAGCTACGACATCCAAATTTTGTAAATGGTTTAAAAGAGGTCCTGAGGGTCCCATTAAACCTTGCCCTGGGCTATTATCTTAAGGCGCCCATTCCATCGACCGGCTAGGGCTATTTACAAAAACGGTGACGTGGTAGCAGACATTCAAGACTTAGGTGGCGTTTCCACCGATCTCGCATTGCAGAATCATGCGCGCCGACTTGTGCAAAATAGTGGTAAGGCACCGTGGCACGGTAAAACCTTTATATTATATAGTATAACTTAAATATAGCCGGGAATTATTAAGAAAAACACAGTCAACGTACAATGGCTTAATTACTGTGCATTACAGTACTGTATATTGTCCAAAGTATAAGTAGTTAAGTACATGTCATTTTTCAATTTCTTTAATGACTATGAAATATGAATACGGTAACATTTTGTAACTGTAGTTGAAAGGCAATGCGATTACATTTTTTAAATGAATACATAAATACATTAAGAGGATATAGTACGTAGACACGTGGTCACCACAAATTCCAACACATTTTATTTTTTTATTCCTTTTATATGAAAGATATCAAAACCCTGTTGCTACCGTGTATGTATTATTCCTCAAGGCATCGTAGTGTTATGAAATTTTTAATTTTAGATCTATAGTTTTTTATATAAAGTGAGACTCGTCAGAAATTCGCTGAAGTTCTGACGAGTCTCTCTTTATATAAAAAACTATTGTATTGATCGAAAATTAAAAATTTCATTACACTACTATGCCTTGAGCAATAATACATACACGGTAGCAACAGGGTTTTGATATCTTTCATATAAAAGGAATCAAAAAGTAAAATGTGTTGGAATTTGTGGTGACGACGTGTCTACGTGCTATATCCTCTTAACACATTATTTGCAAATTGTGCTGCATTGCAAATACAGTAGGCCTATATGTAAATAGACTATAAACGAATTTAAAATAAAGCGAACGTTGCTTTCCTCACTTGATTTTTTTTTATAAAGTCATTTACAATGGGTCTTAAGTCTAATGCATCTAGTTCCAATTGGTGCGCATTTAAGACAGCTAGATGATTCAGCCTAGCCTGCCCCATAGTGGACCGAAGATACGTTTTCAGACGTCGAAGTGAGCTGAACGACCGTTCAGCGGTTGCTGTCGTCACTGGAATGGTCCGGAGGATTTTAATGCTCTTTGTCACTTCCTCAACTAGATCTTTTATACTTCCTTCTTCTACGAGAAATTTTCTTACGTCACGCATCGTGGTGAGTGAGATCTTCCGTTGCTTAGAAATATCATGTAGCATTGACAGATGTAGGGAGAGTCTTCCAATGTCTATGTCATTACAAAAAAACTTTTGTGCATTTTCCAACGAGGAAATGCCTTGGGCCACAAAAGATGCAAGCTCTTCTTCCACAGCAACAACAGTATTAAGGGAGGATGTCTCAAAGCGCCTCCTTAAGCACATCAAAACTGTGTCGCATACCTCTATGTACATCTGCTTGAAGTAATTCTCTGCTCCTGTAAATTCGTGTCCTTGTCCTGCACCACCACAACTTTCCAATTTTTTTGGAATACGCCGTTGCCTAGGGAGTTCGGGATTGCCGACGAACTTCATCCTTTCTGTCTCCTCCAGGCACTGATCCCAGAATTTCTTATACTCCTCACGCCTTGCCGTCATAATGGCTATGAGAAAATCAATCTTCGCCTTAATTTCTGCCGCGCCGATATGGGGCGATTGTATTTGTGCGTTAACTTCTTCAAGTGGAGTCATTATTTTGCTGTACAACAAAAGATGAAAAAATGTTTTAAATGACTCCATTTGGTGGAGATATCCCGAGCACTTCGCAGCTGCGTCTGACGTATCATTTTCGGAAAACTCTTCGAAAAAAATTGCGATTTTTTCATAATGCTTTAAAATTTTGTTGATACTTGAAGCTCTCATCGTCCATCTTGTAGGACATAGGGGACGTAGAGTTTTGATAGGTTTGGCATTACCTGGATCTGGGATATTTTTAAACATTTCCATACGCTTTGGTGATTCTCTGATAGTATTGATTAGGTCTTTGGCTAAATTCATAATGTCTCTCATACAAGGGAGGTGCTTTAAGCTATCTTCTACAGCTAAATTAAGATTATGAGCGGCACAATGTACATACATCGCTTGTGGTTGTAAATCAGCAACAAGTTTTTGCAATCCATTGAATTCCCCTCGCATTTGAGAAGCCCCATCATAGCACTGACCCCTAAGCTTGGAAAATGGCAACCCTAATCGAAGAAAAATGTCTTTGACTATCTCAAAAAGAGTTTGTGCCGTGGTATTCGGAGCCGCATACAAGCCTACGAAGTCCTCAAAAATATCCATATTGTCATCCACTGTTCGCAAACAAAACGTTACTTGCTCATGAACTGATATGTCTGTAGTCTCGTCCACCATAATGCTAAAATAGCCTCTATTCATTGCCCCTTGTACAACATTCTCCAAAACAGAGCGGCTCAACATTTCCACTATCTCGTTTTGAATATCGTGAGACATCCAGGTGTATTTTTTAGCTTTATGGCCTAACCACTTTTGCATTTCCGGGCAATCATCTTTTCTCAAATTGACCAGTTGCCAGAAATTTGAAGAAACGTCTTCATGGCCGCGGATGGCCAACCCTTGCCGACAAAGAAATCTCAAAGAAGAGAAGAGGCATAATAACGCTGAACGGGCACTCCTCATCTCGTTGTTCAAATTCTCATTTAGAAGTGTGGATACATTTACGTTTTTCCCCGTTTTAAGAACGCTTTCTCTATGCGAACCACTATTTTCGTGCTTTCGAAAAGTTGCTGTAGCATTTTTCCAGTAGCTGAATCCTTTTTTTGTGAAAGTCTCCTCCTTCAGTTTACATAAAATTAACAGCCCATTACTTTCAGCTTCCTTACATATTTTGCAAAACACTAGTCCTCGGGAATACTCCATCCAAGGGTACGTTTGAAGCCATGATTTATTGAATCCCCTTCGCTTAACAGCATTCTTATTTCCCGAAGAAGAATTTGGAATCGTAGCTTGCGTTAAGGCAGTTCCTGGGCCTGTTGAATAAAAAAAAATATATATTGCAGATATATTATGTTCTTTTAACACATATCTCATCGAGGCTTCTTGACCAAAAAGTGCTTAAAATTGTAACTGGAGAAATAACTGTGCAATAGGGTTAACTGCTACGATTGGCCGTAGTCATGACTATATTTCGGAGGAGGTTCAGATTTCAGAGGTATGGGTCCACCCAGCCCCAAACAATTTTAAACTGTATGTAACGTGTCATTACGAGGTCCTGGCTAAAGCTATCTGCTATCCTGCTATATCACGACCAGCTTTTTAGACTACACTATTGATTCTTCCCTATAAATCTCCCATTTAATTAATGGCAAGCATATTATTTCCATGTATACCTTAAACTGGACGTTAAAAAATAGTTCATATATGTAGTAATTTCCCCTTTTTTTAACAGTCAATAAATGTTGACACATTTCCATTAATTGATTACCTACCTGACCCCGCAGATTCCGCCCTTCCGAGAATTGTAGTTGCTGCTGATGTAGAAGGTTCCGTCACCATGGGTGTAGACTTTTCTTTGAAAAATTTTCTGATATCCATGCTTACAGACCCACTAGAACAAAAAACAAGCAAACTTGTGAATTTAAAATGTAAGTTTAAAAGGGGAAAAATAAAATATATTAACCATATAGGTATATTATTTTGGCATTTTGCCCAGTTTTCACTTCCAAATTTTAATTTCATTAATTTTTAAACCTACTTTTACGATCACGTGTCGGCCTTACTACATAAATTCGAAAGTACCATGTACGTGACAGTCATGTAAAAATATCACGAAGTACATTTATTGCAGTTCTACAATATTTTCTAATCATGATAATTCTCTATATATATTTTTTTGCCGTGACCGACCGTAACTGCAAGGTAGGTAAGTAGGCCTACACGTCTAAAATCTATACATAAGTCGGAACCTGTTTAGTTCTAGGCCAACCAAAGAAAATTCAGCTACTTACTACTAACTTAAATTCCGAAATTCACTTTGTCAATGTAGTTTATTAGGGATTAAGTAACATACGGCATTAGTAGGTACAGTACAATAGGCTAATGTATGAGTAATAAAATTAAAACAAGAAGTTAATGTAAATTGGTGCTTACCTGTTCTTGTGTGAACTAGATTTGAGAACTTTCTATCAGTTTGTGAACGTTGAAAAGTGAACACAACAATGGAAGAACATAGGGAAGAGAAGTCTTAATATCAATTAAACCAAAAGATTCAGTTTGGAGAGGAAAATAAAATAAAATATTGAACTTAACAATCATAAGCTACACTTACTGTATGTATAAGCGTAAACACATTACAATTTACAAATTTACAAACATGGCCGCGACCGCCAATTTAAAATTTCGTGCCCTGATTGGTTGTTACAGCCACTCTCTCGTCGGGGCCGCAAATTTGCGCCAATTTTGAATTTTCATTAACTTTATTCTATTTCTTGTTTTAATATTAAATTTTATTTTTATCTGAACTTAATGCTACTTTAAAAAATAAGAAAAAATTGCAACAAAAATTCCTAATATTACTTTGAAAAGTGGTAAGGCACTGCCTTACCACTTTCCAAAGTGGTAAGGCACGTGCCTTACCATTCTATATGAAGTCGGCGCGCATGTGCAGAATGCAAATGACATTGACGGAAATTAGAATTTTTCTTTTTATAGAAATCTATTAAAATGTTTGTACTTAACATATCCCATGACGCCATTTTTTAATTTTAGTTTGTTTGTGATTTTACTGTATGATCATTGATCAATTTTAACTATGGCATAGAGGAAAATAAACATTTCCGTCAATTCTGCAATGCGAGGTCGATGGAAACCCCGCCTAAGTCTTGAATGTCTGCTACCACGTCACTGTTTTTGTAAATAGCCCTAGTCGGTCGGTGGAATAGGCGCCTTACCAGGGATCCCACTGTGTTTTGAATTTAACAATACCACATCATTTCTTGTTCTTTTTCTTTTCTTGTTTATTTCATTGTGGCCTTTGGCGAAGTTGTTAATTTATTGAATGTACTGCAAATGTCAACCCACTCGTTTTTTTTTTGTCGTGTTTGCTATCACGACATTTAAAGTTAGTTTTCATGTATTGGCAATATATATATATTGGAATAGGTAACATCGCGATAATAGCATTTAAGCTAAACATTGAATGCCCAATATTGTATCGGAGTCGGAGCACTGAATAACCTGACCTATGGTACTTCACCACCCTACCAGAATAAATAATTGACTGGATGATTATTTAAAACTGCCAGGGGCGAATTTGGCTTTTGTGCCCTTGTCGTGAACATTAATAATTATTGTAATTTAAGTGTGGGGGGGGCGGGGGTGATAACTAATAAAACTACTATTTTTTTTTTATATTTTTGTTTAGAATCAAAATAACCTACTTTCTTATCCATAACTAAAATGTTGAACATAATTATTTTAATTTTTTTTTACATAATATGTAAAAACCTTTTTTTTTAAGTACGCGCGGGCATTTGCCTCAGTTGCCTACTGGTAAATCCGCCACTGAAAACTGCTCAATACTTTGGATGGAGAAAATTCCAATAACTGACATTGTCTATTCGATATGAGAATGATGTAATGATGAAACCAACGTAACGCTCAGTCAATCGTATAGAACTCGCGTGTAAGTAAAATTCAAATAAGACTACGAAAAAGTTTCCAACATGCTGGGTTTATTTAAAATTGTTTGGCCGAGTCCTATTGCTGCCCTAGGGGTCTAAGGAAATCAACAGTTGTGGGGATGGCGCATCCTGATACCCCCCATGTATCCCGTGAGATATCCGTCACGTGTTCACTCAGCCGACTTGTTGGTGGTGGCTAAGAAACCGCAATTGGTTTTCTATGCTAGCCTAAGCTTTATCTTCGCCCATGAAAGTCGCGCCTTGGGCATGACATGACGACTTTTCCACTTCTGGCTTTTAAACATTGCCTATACTCTGGCCCACCCTACTACAGTGGCGTATATAAATAAAATATTTTCGGACCAGATCGCCTCTAGCTATCAACTTCTTGTCGTGGGCAGAGTACAGAATCAATCAATCAAAATTTATTTCCAAAATAAAATTTATAGTTTTTTGTCACTTCCCTATGGGCTAGGCTAGAGGTTCTACCAACCAAACCGCTCACTGTTGACCCGAACATCTATTAGATCTGGCAAATTGTGCATTACAACTACTCATATTAGTTCATTTAATTTCGGGGGAGGGGTGGACCCTCATGAGCCATATCTTGGAGAAATCGTGCCGAAGAAGCAGAGTTGCTGCTGACGGTTAAGAAACGGAAACATACTTTGGCCATTTGATGAGTAACGAAACATATCTCGTAGGCTACTGCATGTTATAATCCATCAAGGAAAGATAAGGAATAAGGGCTACCGGCAGAAGAAGAATATCCTGGTTGGTGGTTTGGCCAGAGCACGCGACTTCCCTTTTCAGAGTAGTAGTCTTAGTCTCCAAGGTCCAAATTACCAAATTTTTGTTCGTCACACTGCTAGTTCATAGAATGGCAGCTGTTACGTGGGCTCTCTGATGGTCCCTACGGGTTTATCTCAATGTAATAATTATAAGGCCTAATTTTTTTAAAATGAGGAATTACAAGGTAGCATGTCGCTAATAACATTTAATGTAATTACTAGTCAACATAAACTCATGCTGCCGTTCACTCCCATTCCTTAAATTATTTGTATGCGATTAATATTTTTTAAAAAATTATGGTGGAGTAAAATACTGTTAAAATAATTTTTTTTTGATATCGTTTCTGTTGGATACATGGCTGGACGACACCATATCAACAAACCAAGTAAACATAACACCATTGCATAGTCTCCATATTGCAGGAATCGTTCCAGTTTGGCTAATTTTAATTTCATAACATATATGAATGCGTACTGTAGACTTGTTAGCTAACTTCCTCTGGAAGCGGTAAAATCATCTGAAAGCAAAGGCAGGCTCTGGTGAACAAAGCAGACCTGCAGCGTGTTAAAGTCAACAATGGAAAGGGGGGCCACCAGTTGAACGATCCCTTCGCCCTCCCCTCCTATACCCCCTACGGGGTAAGGGATGTGGTTGTGTCGTTGTCGGACCCAATGTCCTGCACTGCTGATAAATTAGCAAGCGGAAAGTCCGCAAGGGATAGACCAGCAGTTCCTCTGGGACCACCCCCCCCCCACAATCAATGGCAAAAATTCCCCATCGCCTCTATGCAAAGTAGTCTTTGAGTTCCCATACGTTCGCTCTTTGCGGGCAGGTTGTCTATTGGAATTAGTTTAACGAATTTCCATATGCAAAGTTCCTTTGTGACATGCCTTTTTCAATAAAAAAATTTCTCCTATGTTTTTACTGCCCTGTTGGTATTCAAAGGGATGTTTTTACTTTGCTTATTGAACTATTTTTCTCAGTTAAGTGAAGTAAATATTGTATGTTATTAGTTAATACAGCCACCTATGATGTTCTTATAGCAATAGCAAGTGCTATTACAGTTTTGTCCTAAAGTGGGGTCTAGAAATTTGTCTGCTATTGCAGTCGCGTGTCTCACGAGTTGCAACTGGAAGCAACTGCAATAGCAGTCGTGATCGTTCAATTGCAGTATGTTTGGACTACTGTGATCTTTAATATGTAAAATTTTTATGGTGCTGTCCGTGAGCATGTTAAGTAAGCCATATTAGGCTGCAGAGTAATAATCAATTGACTATAGAGCAATATACTGTTTACCTAGATAGTACGCATGATTGCTGGTGCTCAATAAAGCCGTGTCCAGGTTTTGATTTCGGGGGGGGGGGGGGTCCAAAATGTTTTTTAAACGTAATTTATTAATGAATTAATGGATAAATTCTTGACACCACAGACCATACAGGTTTACATGCAAAAATTTATTTCGGGGGGGGGGGGGAGGTCCGGACCCCATGGACCACCCCCCTGGGCACGGCCATGCTGGTTCTCATACTATTGTCTTCTTAAGGGCATTTATTGGGTTCCTCTTCGCTTCTATATAAACTTAAGTTAATCCGAAATTGTGGACCACCTTGAGTAAAGTAGGCTACGTGTTCTATTGCATGCTTCATGAAGTTGAAATAAGTCCTTAGAGCTTAGATCTGGGCTTTACTGTGAAGAAGGCCGGGGCAATGGTTTTTAGACTATTTCGAGTCTCATTCGTTTTACCAATTTGGCAATTTGGACAATAGGCCAGAGGCCTTATAATTAGGTATGGGTGGGGAGTCGAAAAGGAACGTAAAGGAAAGCGACAATTTAAGGTGAAGTGTGTCCAAAGACACGAGAGGGGAATTGTGCAGTACGGGTGAATTATGGAGACAGCCAGATTAAGGCGATAAGCGTATGAAATTTATCACCAAAACTGTTCGTATTTAAACATCCCCCGTTCTCGTGGACGTCACGGAAACGTCTTTGCAAAATTTATGTTAATTGAAACTTTGCCTAGACCCTTGAAAACGTTCCACCTATTTGAAATCGTTAGGTGACGTGGTGATTTTCATTGAAATGTTTTCGCTCTGAAACCCAATTCGACCAATGATGTAGGTAGACTTAGTCATATAATTGTGAAAGCAACTGCAAATAAATATAGACTTTTTATTCTATTTCTAAGCCAACCTAGCGGAGTTTGGGCTACAAAGCCTTCTGTTACACTCAATTAGGAAGATCCGGGACCGCCTTCTTTACATGTCTTCCGAAGCATGGCCAGAAAATGTAGCAAGTGTGAGATTCGAACCAGCAACCTTTCGGGTGAAGGTCGGAGTCTCTACCACTACTTGAAATGTGCGTTCCACTAGTTTCGTGTCTTTCCACTATAAGCATAAGAATTACCTAACTCTGACTTACTCATTGTATTCATTATATTTCTAGCCTTCTTGCTCCAAAGTCCGTTGTTTTAAAACTTCATGGTTGATTGCCTACCCTGAAAATTTCACTCGTATCTATTTCAGGCATAGGCATGAAAAAAAAATCGTCTGAATGTACATTGCTGATTGCACAGGTTTGGTTCTCATCCCCCACGACAGCGCTGAAGATCCCGTGGCAAATTTTGGAACTAAATAACAGGTTATAGACGTAACCAGCTATGTTTATCTGTTTTTCTCATACATTTATTACCCTCTTGACTTTTGAACGGTACCAATTACTATACGCAGGACCAACTATTGTTGATTTACCCTATACCAACCAATCGCTAAGATTGTAACCCTAGAAGACCCTATACCATATATTGTAGCCTATTGTAGTATTGTAAAACATAAAGACATACACTAGCACCTAAGAGGGATAAAGCTTATTGCAAAAAAGACAAGAAAGAGACAGACTTATATAATTTGCTCGAAATCATATTTCAAATTGTTCTTCAAAAATCTTGCAGTACTAACTTAGATGCATTTAACATTTATTAATACCTCAAATGGATGGAACGCAATAGAAAATATGTGAGTATAGCAACGCTAAACTTACTTGTTGGGAATAGTAGGCTAACAGCAGAACTAGCACTAACGCAAAAGAATAACTTACCCGAGGGATTATTTTAACCATTTTATTATCACGGTGTTATGTACTTACCCATGTGAAAGACTATATAAAATCCGCGTCAAAAATATGCAACTAATTAACAGCAATTCTGTTGCCATTTGTCATTTAATTAACTTATCCGATATATCCCGTAAGTCATCAATTTATATACAGTACATTGGGGCACGTGGATTTTGGATCATTTCCGTTTATTTCCCGATAAGTCATTCTTCTACTGAGGCTGAGGCCATTTCCGGACGTCTGTGACATTGATTTCTTATACAGAACTCCATAGATAAATATTAATTGGAACGGCGGGAGCCATAATATCCCTTACGATGCTCCCGTTAACCATAAGGCAACTATCAAAGATAAGTTCCAACGTAAAAAATATCGAAGTCGTACACATTGCTCTATAGCAGAACGGATACCTGGACCCGGTCAAAAGTCTGTACTTAGCTTGTGCAGGCTATTTTCCTAGCGAAATTGCGTACTTATCTTGTACAGGCTACACTATAGCCGCTATATTGATAACGCTCTACAACCACGGGATGCAGAACTCCAACAGTCCATCATTCGTTGGAAAATAGTATTTCGATGTCTACGTACTATATGGATTGAAAAAAATATATTCTCGCGCACCAGATGCGCTTTGCGTAAGAGCCATTCCATAGCGTGGGGGTAGATAAAAGGTATATTACCTTATATTTAACTAAAGGAGTAAATTTGCAAGCCCTCTCTTCTTCAATAGTGAAAGAGGTTTGCCCCCAGGTAGTTCAGCTCGTTGTTAAGAATTATTAAAGAGAATTAAGGGAGTTATGAGATTACCTTAAATTGCGGGAAATGAACTTCTTTAAAATATTCAAAACTCCTCGCGAAGTAGGAAATCCCTGCTTCCCTGGCCATCCCTGGTGCTTCTGAACCACTTTTATCATTAAGAGGGCACAATATTCTGACTTCGGTCACCCCTGGTTCGACCTAAAAGTTACTATGAAAATTGTATTGTAGTTTAGCGGTAGTAGTAGTTTGTGCATTATATCATATAGGCTAGCAATTTTAATATTTTGAATGTTCCGGCCAGTAATATAAGTTTTGTACAATCGTGAAATTTTTGAAAATTGAAAAACAACCGCTACAAGTTAACCCGCACATGCTTTCCTATTTATCGATTTGTAAGGTACTGTCTCCCATGGTTTAATATGGCGGGGTTTCCACATACGTCACGTCAATGGTCAATGAGAAATATGAAATTGACGTTTTAGCAGACATTAAAGACATACTAAAAATGTCTGCTACCACGTCAAAACCATATTTCTCATTGACCATTGACGTATGTGGTATTGGCTGTCTAAAGATGTTCCCTGCCCGAAACTAGTGGATTGATCGATGGGGCAATTGCTTAGTCCAGAATGGGCAGACCAGTAATAAATTATTGCTTCGGAATCAATCTGATCGGTTTTGTTACTCTATTTAACACCTAAAAATTACATGAAGTTAAAAGCATTGTTAGAATGGTTCATTAGAAAGAACCAAATGGGGATCTGACCTAATGGGTTTGGTTTATTTATATTCCAATATAATTATTATGTGAATTTAAATGTAATCGTCGGAGCCGTTTTTGAGAAATTTTTTTTAGAATGTTTTGGGAATCCCCAAAATTAGGTTATTCAAAAAAATGAAAAAAGTGCTCCTGGACAATATTTTTGTGAACCTACATGCCGAAATTCATCAAATTCAATCGAGAAGTTTGGCCCCAAACTGAATTACAGACAGATAGGCATTTCGTAGAAACCACTTTTGGTTTGTGGGACTTCGAAACGTGTAAATCGGTTGAAGTCTCGAAATTGAGAATTTCGACCATCATAAGCTTTCCTTATTATATAGTACAAACGTATACAGTATATAGGAAAGCAATGACGAGTGATTCAATCAATGAAATGTCTCGGCTATAGTGCATCGGTTTATTAGAAAAATCAAAGAATGTTTTTTTTTTTGTCTTTAACTATGACTTGCGTGTCTTCATTTGAACAGTATACGTGACCGAAGAAGCAAGCAATGGGGCCATTGCTAATATGCAAATTAGGATGTGCAATTAGAATAATCGGATAAATAGTCAAAGTGATTTACAGTATGAGACTTTCGTGGTAGAGATCGGTACCTTGCATATTATTGTACATTAATTGTAGGAGTTCTTGAGCCTTTAAAAAAACTAAAATATGAAAATGATTCAGGTCATCAAATTGACACTGGAATATTTATAATCCATAGTTGGGTAACTCGTACTCCAAAAGGCCCACATTTTTAGTCAAAGGTGGGTGATAGCTTTAGAACGTTACGGAGGAATTAAGATGGATGAACAGAAAAACCATCAGTTAAGCGAAGTCACTGCTTAAGAATGATTGCGAACAAAGACGCCCAAAATGAATGGAAGTCGAAAAAAGACAAATGAAATTGAAAAAAAAATCAATTTATCCATTTGAAATTAGCTCTTTTCAGCCTGGAATTGAATGAAGCGATGACAAGGAAGCTGAAGTTACCTAGAAAGACGGACAATA
Source organism: Psococerastis gibbosa (assembly GCA_963971405.1). Taxonomy (NCBI): domain Eukaryota; kingdom Metazoa; phylum Arthropoda; class Insecta; order Psocodea; family Psocidae; genus Psococerastis; species Psococerastis gibbosa. The sequence goes on along the minus strand of OZ020488.1, from coordinate 23,284,205 downwards.
GGCCGATTGCTTTACTTCAACCCTAGACAGACAACTTTGTTTCTACCCCTTGACAATAAACCAATAAACCCTCACGTCTGCGGAAGTGTGACATCATTAAAGATAAAATGCTAGTACATACCTGCACATTAGGAAAACTTCTCCACATAAAGAACAGGAAGAATCAAGTTCTCTGTGTTATTCTAGGCAAGATATAACCTGAATTGCGATGTTCCTAGTAGGGGTATTACGATAGATATATTGCTGTATCAGGCATCCAGGGAGACAATGATCTTAATCTGCACGGGATGTGGCTTGCGTGCGTAAGAAAATCCAAACATTTAAAGAGAGGGAAAATGTCGTAGAAATTTAGCAAAAGGTTTGGCAACGATCAACAGGACTTAGGGCATGAGACTTTGGAATCTGGCTAGAAACGTTAACCCCGATCGGGTGCCCCCAGGCCACTACTTGATGGCAAATTCCCAGGATTATCTGTACCCTCATCTCCGAATGTGATTGCGGCTTAAAGGGAGAGCTTTCTCCAGAATCGACCCCATATGCAGATGAGGGTTACCAAGTATTACTTTATATAAGCGTTTTTTAACTAAATCCCTTAATGCATGGCAATGGTCTACCTACTTTTACGATGGGCTGGTTTAATTTTATTAATAGCGATGGCTGTATTTCGTTTGAGTTTTTAAATGCCCTAATGGCTAATATTAGGCTTTCTACGAATGGAATTTGGCTCAGCTGCAGGCTTGCAGTGTATAGTACTGTAGTACACGTGTGTATACGCTCAGTGTATTCGCCAGCAGGCAGGTGAAGCTTGTTTTTCATAACTCAAGTAACTCTCAGTTTTAAATTAAACACTATATACGGTATACTAAGTAAGTATTGCTGCTAATTGTAAGAGAGCCGAAGAACCACAAATTCAGTTTGATTTTCCTTTTTGAAAGCATGAGTAAACCAGCAGCCTTTCCGATTTATAATTTCAGTTCTCAATGAGGTCCATAGACCGATAATAATAATAGTTAATGATATGGGTTGTACTATTAGTACCTACAGTACATACCTACATTTTTTGTAATTCTTCTACTACTTGGCTATGCACTATAATAATATACAATGTTGTAACAACACCAATGAACACTTTACTCTTGCATCACCCTAAATTACGCCAAATTATCTCCACTCGACTGCAGGCATCATAAAATACCCAATTGAAATCCTACATTATCCACTGGACTAGAGGTAATTTAATGAATTTCACGTAGCTGCAAAATTAAATTACAGTCTAACGCTACGTGAGAATAACGCAATCTGCCACACTGGATTTTATGTGGCGACCGCATTAATGCTTGTCTCAATTAATATTTCAACATAAAAGCATGTAAAAATTGGCTCGAGTGTCGACTCTCGTATAAGACTCTTCAATATTAATCTCACAAAGCCAACCATCTCATTACCCTTTTCCCAACATTGGCACTCATCCAGAAGAATTAAATTGAACCTCTTTTGTGGTTACGTGGAGTACCTACTTTAGGTTTTGTAGCTATAATGATACAAAAGTAAATATGGCAAATAAAGTTAGTTTTAGACTGGTTGGCTGTTATTTTTAACTTATTGTCAGAGGTTCCTCCTCAGGAGGGTGGCCTATCGTATATATTCATTGAATTGAAATGGGCTGAGACAAACATTATGCTCATAATCCTAGCTAACCTATCAGCACTAACGCTAAATAGTACTATTTGGATTAGAGGATAGCTTTTAAGTACATTTTAAGCACTGGGAAGGTAGATAGACAGTGGGAATACGTTTAATACCTTATTTATTGATTATATCTGTATATATCAGGGAAGTTGGAACGGAAAATCCACTAGTTTTTTAGGGAGAAGTTGCATGTTTTATGTGAGATGGTTGGTAATTGTGGTTTGGGTTTTTTCCTGCCGTGTTGGGAGTCTTTAGTTCGCCCTTTATTATCAATTTCTTTATTACCTACGGTATATGTATCAGGAAACCATGCATGCTTCTTTCTACCTACTGAACTTATGTCACAGTGGCTATAACGAAGGCCATTGTAGTATATACTACAATAATACTAGAAGATATGACAGAGGGTTAGATGTTGTGATCAGGGTCATAACGGGGTACGTGGCAGTAGTGCAGAATTGCGTTCTCAGCTTGTTTATGTGCGGGCGATAGCGTGGACCCCCCCGAGAGTCGTTAGATGCTACCAGCTAATCATAGCCGCATAGGGGAGCAAATTTCTCCCCTAACTCATCAGCATACTCCCTATACCATACTGAATTTACTTTAAATTTCTATCTTTTGTGTTTGGCTTAGATTGGTTCTGGGCTTGAAAAAAAAAAAACTAAATTAACCTGTTCGGTTTCTAATTATTGGGATTCTAACTGGTACCGGTACTTATAGTCTATTTTAATCTTCAATCATTACGTTATTTTCACGCATAATTTTTTTAAATTGCCTTCTTTCCACAATGAAACAAGTTGCAAAATGTGTATTTAACTTTTTAGCATTCAACCGTAGGTCCAGATTTCGACTCTAAGCGGTCAAAAATCTTGTTTTACAAAAGTTAAACAGTTGGTAGTCAATTACAGCCTCCAATGAACGCAAATGTTTTGCAGTGAAAAAACACACCCCTTTTAATTTAGTTCAACTGTTAATGTCATATTGTATTAACTTCGTACATCCTTTATAGGAATCCATCAAAACATGCTGCCACAAAGGGAAACACTGCAATTTAGGTGTGGAAAGGGTTATGGCAATAATGCAATAATAAAATGTAATAGTGTAAAAATGTATTGTATTGAAGGAAATAAATAAATATTGTATTGTAAAATATTGTATTGTATTATATATGTATATACATGTTAAATCAGCTTAAATATGGGTTTTCTCAGTAAATAAATCGTGATTGTACGTATTTAAGAACTTCTTTGAGTTTTTTAACAGTAGGCTGCAGCTTGTTATTATTATTATTATTTATTTTTAATTTCGTTTTTTTGGCCGCCATCTTGGTTTTTGCAGTTTTATAATAAGTCTTCGATTGTAAAATCTGAAGTTTTTTGCTGTAAAAATGCTCTGGTAGCTCCGAATAGAAGGGCCTCCAATTGACCTTTCACCCTGGGACACACAGACCCTCTAATAGGACCCCTAGGAGGGGTCCCCTACCAATTTCACAGCGCTCAGTATTAAGCCGAGATATAACGAGTATTATGATCAAAAGATGCACTACTGAGGACAAATAGGTCTAGGCCGCATAATTCCTCAAGCAAAATTCAAAAGGCTGTAGACTCAGGAAACTTTTATGGAGAAAACGAAAACCCTGCAGATATCGGAAGAAAACTGCATTGCTGAATAAGCAATACATGCGGAAATAGCAACGGAATGGAATGAACACCATCAAACGGCAGTCCACTTCACTCCTCTAATATATTCTAATTCCTCCCGACTTCCCGAATACGACTTTATTTTTTACTTTCAAACATGCAAATTTTTTTTGGGTTCTTTCACTCTTAAAAAATTGCTGGGGATTACTAGAATTGCACTGATAGATCCTTGTATTTTAAATTGAAAGGGTTGGTGAGTGCGGTCTTGTAAAATGACGGTTGTCTCCGAGGAGGTCAAAACCGCTTGCCTAGGGTTCTTATGCTAATGTTTGTTTACATTGCAAATTCAAGGGAATATTTTACCTCCCTGGACATTTAAGAACCAAATTGAAAGCTCTTGGACTTGGCTTGTTGTATTGACAAATACGTTAACATCTTGGCGTTTATATAGACTGGTAATGTACGTACGTGCTGAGTAGGGTATTCTCACTCCACCATAGTGGTGTGAAATTACCTGCGCAGTAGGCCTAAGGCTAAGGCTTGAAAATAATATTATAATATATGCATATATGTAGTACGAAAATGGTCGTAGTCCCATATCGTATAGTTGAAGTAGTTTGAATTTTTTAAATAGATAATAACGCCCCCGAAAGAGACCGATTTTTGTTGAAAATCGTGCGCACCCCCTCACGTTTCCCACACCCAAAGCCAAACCCCTTGCTTCATCACCACAAATATAGCATGACCTGAAAGAGGAAGATTAGACAAAGACATGGGTATAATTTAAATTGGGATAGACCTTCTACATCTGCCCAAAAATCCAGCGTTCCCGACCCGCGTTACTGACCCGCGTCACCCATGAATATCACACTTTTCGTATATGCACCTAGTATTCCTGCCAGCGCTCATCGATTTATGAGACGCTGTCACGTCAAAATTGAAAAAAGTAGGATTATTAATGCTGTGCAGCCGCATTATGGTAGGAATGCAATGTTGGCTATACTATATACTACAGTAGTTCAATTCGTTCAAAGCAATATTTCTGTTGGCTGCATTTTAATGTTCTGTATTTCTTTTTGTAATAATGATGTGGCACCGTAGGCTACAAATTACGGAATTACGGAATTATCAGCTTGAAAGAGAACCCCATTCTCATTCTCATTACTATTAAATAATAATTTTCATTCATAGTATTTTCATTATCATTTCCTTTCCTTCCGGTTACAGTTGTTCCAATGTTGGTTTGCGCCTGCGTAGTGCGGAACTTTCGATATTTTTCGAATTTCGATTAAAATTGAATTATTGCTTTCCAATTTATACGTAGTATAAGGAAAGCTTTGTGACGGTCGAAATTTTCGATTCCGAGGTTTCAACGGATTTACACGTTTTAGGGTCCCAGGAACGCAAAAAAGTGGTTTTTACGAAATGTCTGTCTGTCTGTCGTTCTGTCTGTCTGTGCGTCGATTTCCGGGCAAACTACTTGGTCGATTTTGATGAAATTCGGCATGTAGGTTCACAAGAATCATACCTCGAGACTGTTGTTTTTATTTGGGGCTAACTCAATTTAGGGGGGTTTTATTCTCAAAAAACTAGAAAAAAAAGTATAAAAACATTATTTCTCAAAAATGGCTCCAACGATTTCTTTTAAATTAATATATTGTAGTTGTTATAAATGTTTATAAAATTCAGGGGGTCACTTGCCCCTTGATAGTTTGCTTCTGGGGGTAAAAAAATAAAAATAACTAAATTTTAATGAAAAATAACTAATAAATAATTTTTCTGCGAAACCTTTCTATCGATGATTTGTACCTTCAAGTATGTTTTAGGTGTTAAATTGAGTATCGAAATCGGACAGGTTACTTTCCCAGAAAAGCATTTGGTTTTGTACAAAAAATAGTTTTTTTTTTTAATGATAGAAAATTCGCGCTCAAACGCATTGCGTGCCCTGCCATTATTGCTGTGTGTTAATGTGTTGGTCTGACCTATCTAGAATTTACCTCACCTCCAGTGACGTCAGGTGGACAACCCCCCCCCCCCCCCCGAGATATCGGAAATTTATCCATAGGAAAATTATTTACCATGAAATTACTCATTTTCTCTATCTACTAATTTTGATAAATTGGAAAGCGTGTTCGAGTAAACTCGGATCGGTTCTTTTATGTAATGTTGCTGATGTTGCTATTGAGGAGCATCCCCATGCACGGTGATCTAATATATACTGTGTATATACTGTATAGATATTTTTTAAAGTAGCCGACATTACTGAAATTCTGAGAATTAAGTCAACTAACTCACGTACGTGACGATTGACAGCAGGAGAAAGGAGGATTATTTGTTAGTTATTATTTTTTAAGGACTTTTTTATGGACCCAGGCCTACTTATAGTGGTCCTTAGGTTCCCCGTCCAATGCCCACGAACCCATGGATTTCGGACGTTATTTGTATTGTTTCATTATGAATTTTTGGCCATTGACAAATCTCTCTATGTCAACCGTCACCGACTACAAGCGATAATGGACAAGCTGAGACAAGCTTACCATTGACGTAATGAAACAGGCGAAAGCGTGACTTAACCAAGTACAGATACGAGTCAGAAAAGGGAGATAAAAAACAACCTGCCCTTTCAGAGTATTTTCCGGCTGTAAAAAATAGCTGCCTCGTGTCAGCATTCTGCTTACTTGAAAATTCAGTTGCAGGAGAGAGCATAATGACAGATTGTAACGACAGGGCTGTTTACGAGCGGCGCGTACCTACCATAAACACACATCACCCCGCTACGTCAACCTATCGTAAAACTACCCTTAACCCCACTCTGGGTTTCAGCTTCCCCCGCATTTTCATCAAGATCTTATCTTAAGGGTAATTTGATTTGTAGGCATGCTTTTCCATTTCTCTGATGGCAACGTGCAGACCTTCTCACCGGACCGCCAGTACTTTTTCCACAATAGTTGACTGCATGTTATCAAATTCTATTAGAAAAATGCTAGCGAGAGTTTTTGGGCGCCATGTTTAACGACATTAAATTCTACCTGGAGTGGGTTCAGATCAAAATATGTTGGCCTCATTTGTGGGTGACTCAATGCATAGAAAACCCATAAGCATTATTACTATATGTATTGCATTTTTGGGGCGATTATTTTTCAGGAATTGCCGCAACAAAATTTTCCCTTAATATACAGTTATTTTACAATGCCTACTGTGAAATATTTCATCGTGTTTTCCTTCAGGATTGACTAGTTAACCATCTTTTACGCTACTTCATTGATCTTTAATTATTTTGATTGCTGCCGGAAATGCCCAGCACAAGCGGAAAAAATTTGTTGAGGAAACTCAAATGGCCAAGAAAACAAGGTTAAAAAATGAAACAGAGGAGAAAGCAAGGAAGCGGAAGTGATGGGTTTGTGTTTCCGGCCATGCATCACCCATTCACATCGAAATCGTCTTGGTCGGAGTAGCAGACGGCGCAGTTGGACTTCCGGAGGGCGCCATTTTATTCTTTTGTTTGAAGTCTCCGTGGCTGGGATGTGAGTCAGCATGGCATGCCAAGTCAGAGAGAGGAATTGTTGTCACTCACAAAAAACATTGACGCTTCTGAGAGAAAATTAAAGAATCCTATTCTTAACGCAAACGAAAATGGCAAAATGCAAAATGGCTGCACAATGGCAAGGGACCCAAAGAAGAAAAATGTATTATCTAAATTTATGTAACTGAATTTATTTTGCGAATTACAATATTATTATTATTATAAAAAAATAAATGATTAAGCCTTGTTTAGCAGCACTGTATGAGTCTTTTGTCCCAAATAAGCGCTAGCTTGGGGATGCGGGATGGTAATATTATGTATTGTATTTAATTAATTAAATTAATTAATTTAATTAATTAATTTTTGCTTTCCAATTTATACGTAGTATAAGGAAAGCTTTGTGACGGTCGAAATTTTCGATTCCGAGATTTCAACGGATTTACAAGTTTTGGGGTCCCAGGAACCCAAAAAAGTGTTTTTTACGAAATGTCTGTCTGTCGGTCTGTCGGTTGGTCTGCCGGTCTGTCACTCTGTCCGTTCGTCGATTTCCGGGCAAACTACTCGGTGGATTTGAGTGAAATTTGAAAATTACCTCGGGACAATTTTTTTTATTTTGGGCTAACTCAATTTGTTTCTCAAAAACGGCTCCAACGATTTCTGTTAAATTCACATATATTCTAGTCGTTCTTAATGTTGATAAAATGCGGGGGGTCGCTTACCCCTTGATAGTTTGCTTCTGGGGGTAAAAAAATAAAAAAACTTAATTTTAATGAAAAATTACTAAAAAATAATATTTCTGCGAAACTTTTCTATCGATGATTTCTAACTTCAGGCATGTTGTAGGTGTTAAGTTGAGTAACGAAACTGGACAGTTTGCTTTCCCAAAAACCTATTTGCTTTTGCGCAAAATTTTTTTTTTTTAAAAAATGATAGAAACTTCACGCTGAAATGCATTGCCTGCCCTGCCATTATTACTGTGTTGTAATGTTTTTTAAATATATTGAGGCTACCTCACCTCCAGTGACGTCAGGTGGACACCCCCCCCCCCCCCCCCGAGATATCCGAAATTTAACCATAGGAAAATTATTTACCATGAAATTATTCATTTTCTCTCCCTACTAATTGATAAATTGGAAAGCAAGTTCGAGTAAACTCGGACCGGTTCTTGTAATATATGCTCCTTGTCCGGGGAATACTGGACAAGGAAAAGAAAGAAAGAAAAGAATAAATACCGTATCATATTGAATGAATATTTTACGGAATTGAAATTTTTGAATTATGGGAGAAATTCAAACTAATGTTAGCTATTTATTGTAGTTATCCGTTAAAATAATGAAATATGAAATGAAACGTGTATTGAATATATTGTATATTATAAAAAACAATTAATACACCATAATTGTAAGGCCGCACTAGTAGACTTATAACAATTTTCAATCTAAAATAAAAATAAAATTATATATACTGTATTTATACCCTTATAATTTTTCCAATGAATCCCTTCCAAATTAGCCAAAAATGTAAGGCACTCTAGTTATTGTACTTAATGGCTAAATTAATAATTACGGGGATTCTGTAACCCTATGCTAAACTGCCGCATCCAATAAATTTCACTTCATTTTAGCTAAGACCTATGGTCCATCAGTTGTAGGGCATTGATTTTTTTAAATGTCCTATAAAATATATCTAAATCAGAAACCACTTATTGCTACGCGTAGGCTATTCAGTGCAAGTTTTATACAATATATGGTACAAGCTGTTCGTATAACATGAAATACCCTGAATTCGTTTACAAAACCAACAAAAATGCTTACTTGGCACTGAAAATAAATAAATCCGGGGAGACCTGCCCCAGAAAACACATAGAAGATTACGAAGCAATTCCCCGAGTCCGTACAAATTTGTGGTATCTAGACTTATCAAATTGATCGGAATATCTTCTCTTCAGGAGAAACAAAAACTTTAGGGGCAAAGAGTAATTCTGCAATAAAAAGGGGGAAGCAGGCACGGGTGAACAGAAAGAATGGGTCCCGTAATGTCAACGATATAGGTCGTCTTATATGGGAGATGCAAGATAATAGAAATTAAAAAGTCACCGCAGTTCCCAGGGGGGACATCCGTTCCAAAAGGTCTCACCGTTTCCAATCTCAGAGACATTTCACTGGTCGGATCACCTTTTACGATTTTTTCGTATTCACCCCAGAAACCACGATTCACCTGAACTTTCATAAACCTTGCCTGTGTCTGATATTAACTAAGCTACCTCCTAACCTCCACAGGTGAGTCAAAATTGTTGGCGCTGACTTTGCTTCGATTTGATTTTGTATGTACCTGTAGTTTCCTTTCTATATATGACCTCTCAGACACCTCTCCTCGCACTAATGCGTAGCTTGCTCAACATAGTACATTAGTTTATCGTATGATTTATGTTAGTATTTGTGATGTTTAATTTCCTAATACTAGTACATAGCTGCAGTACAATATTCTGGTAAAATAACACGAAGTCACCCAGGAGATCGAATATAAATTATATACATATTTATATGTACTCAGGATACTTTTACATACATACTCGGGATATTGCTTACAGGTGGTAACGTGCTTGCACTTGTGCGAGTCTTTACACGCCATGCGATCGGAGACGTGTCGTAACTCAACACGGGTACTAACCTACAGAGGCGACTAAAGAGGTCAATCGGATACATTCATTAAATTGTTTGTATGCGATTAATCTTTAAAAAAAAAAAATTATAGAAATAATTAAATTACGCGTGGCTTCGTGGTGTTTCATTATAATGAAAAATAATAATGTTTTAATAAAACTTGTTATAATAGCTAGAGCTAAAAACCCAAAAACCCAATCGTTATGCAATTAACTTTGTCAAAGAAACCCACTAGTGTTGGTATGCAACCCTGAGCGCTATTGGCAAGGACTGCCATCTATAGAGGGAGCCCCGGTAGCACAGTTACTCCTTATCTGGGATTTGAGACTTGCTCAACCCGATGAGAATAGCATATGAAAATTTGAATAATTTTTTTTTAAATAAAAAAAAATTATTTATTTCTTTGTTCACACCCAGTACAGTATGAGCTTAATGTGCTTGAATAATGAAATCACCTAGTACTACAAATTATTGTACTTCCGATGCCTATTAATTATTTTGATAGTGACTTGTGCACTAGGATGCAAATTTAAAAAGATTTAAAAGAAAAAAGTAGCTAATTACAACAGGTACAATGGAAAGTGGGCGCACTTGTATATTGTAAACTGAATTTTACATGGGTATTTCAGAAGATGATGGTTGCCACAGGTTGCAGAAACCGCATGCTAACCGCAACAGGCACTGCGGAGAGTTTCAAATATCCCATTCCATTCTGCGGGCTTTTATATTGTTTTTTCTCCTCTGCAGAGCGGGCAGATGTCTCCAATAGTCAAGCATATACCGTAATTGGCCTACTCGAATACTTTCCATTCACAACATGTTTGTAGGCTATTTGGGGCAAATTCTGCAATATACTATAGACAAAAATACAGATATTACAACTGTATAATGCATAAAGCATAATAACATTGCGTTTTCAGTACTCTTCTGTATGCTACTAGATATTCCTAAATCTAAATACAAGTTAAAATTACGGGTGTGAAATACTTAATTCAATGCGCGGCTAAATTTGGGTAATATAAATACAGTAAGTGTGTCTTATTGTAAATGTAAACTAAAGGTAAAAAGCGTCTAAAAAAGTGTTTTCAAAGAAACTCACTTAACTTCGTACTACAAAACCCTCGGAACATTCGGCAAGCCATCAACATAGGGAACCCAGCACAGGTACAATTACAACCTTTTCCACGATTTCAAACTTACTTATACCCCGAAGGGAACATATAGGTTAAAAAAACCTGTGTTGCTTACTTGGCTAGGTGGTAACGTAACGCACTTGTGCGAGTCTATACACGCCATGCGAACGGAAACGTGTCGTAACTCAACACAGATACTAACCTATAGAGGCGACTGAAGAGGTCAATCGGACGCATCCATTAAATTGTTTGCATGCGATTAACCTTAAAAAAAAAGTATGCGAGATTTTATTCCCAATTTTACGGCTAAATATATGAGAAGGGATGAATTTGGGAATAAGATGACTTTATTAGCAAAGATAGCTATTGTTAAAATCATACATAATTTTCCCTCTGGCGGGGTTTCCACATACGTCAATGGTCAATGAGAAATATGAAATTGACGTTTTAGCAGACATTAAAGACATACTAAAAATGTCTGCTACCACGTCAAAATCATATTTCTCATTGACCATTGACGTATGTGGAAACCCCGCCTATGTTCTCAACAAAATTGAAAGTGTGGTAAGCTTGGTAAGCACGCGAATTGGGTCGTTGAGAAATCTAGCTACTTTGCTAGCCTGTGCACTATTGCAAGAAACTACCGGCCATTAGACGCCGGGCGTTTGAGCACTTCTTCCCACCAAATTTGAAGCAGTATTCCTTCCCGAAACTTTAAAGCGATAAATAGGCTGCCTCCTCCTTTTGTGTGGAAAGCCTTGAACTCCTGAAAAGTTATATTTTAATTTCAAAAGATTTATCGCGTGGTGGAAATTTCCTTTAAAAATAGCATGTGTGTTTTATGGGAGAAATCTTAAGGATGCGTTATCAGTTTGGGTGGTAAGTTCAGTAGAGCGAGTTAATTATAGCACTCGTTTTAAGCATCATGTCCGGCACGATAGTTTAGACATGGGAAGACCCCCTGCAGCGTCGCCCTCCGCACGCTAACTCTTTGGGAGAAAGAAATACTGCACTTACCGATTCTAAAAGATGTAATCTTGGAGAAATTGTATGAGAAGGCATCAAAGGTTGACCTATTGATAAAAAGAAGATCATATAGGTATGAAGACAACAGTGGAAAAACCTGAAAGGTGATCAAAAGTTGATTTTTCAGAAATCTAATTTTAAAGTTAAAATTAGTCGTTTCTTCCCATGTATACCGTACTGTATTTCCCCACGCCATTTGTGCAGAACCTAAGGCGGGGATTCCACCGACCGGCTAGGGCTAAATACAAAAACGGAGACGTGGAAGCAGAACTTTAAGACTTAGGCGGGGTTTCCACCGACCTCGCATTGCAGAATGCAAATGACATTGACGGAAATTTATGTTTTACTCTATGCCATAGTTAAAATTGATCAATGATCATAGAGTAAAATCACAAACAAACAAATTAAAATTAAAAAATGGCGTCATGGGATATGTTAATTACAAACATTTTAATAGATTTCTATAGAAAGAAAAACAAACATTTCCGTCAATGTAATTTGCATTCTACAATGCGAGGTCGGTGGAAACCCCGCCTAAGTCTTGAATGTCTGCTACCACGTCACCGTTTTTGTATTTAGCCCTAGCCGGTCGGTGGAATCGCCGCCTTACTTGTTTTTCTACGGCTTTTATTAGGTCATCTAAAACTGGATTAAAAACGGAACAGATTTCCACCATTATCTCAATTTCGACCACTTTGCAGCTTTCCGGTTTTTCCCCTAACATCTTCATATGCGTTTAGTCTTCTAACAAGCACTGCTGTTTGTAGCCATATCACATATTATACCGTAGGCTAATTTGCTACCGTACAAGCTATTTGCCAATAAGGTTGTGAATGATGAATGAATTCATGCAGCACATAATTATTATGTCGATGTCATAGATGCAGTTGTCTATAATAAAGCCAGTTTGGAACACAGTTATTAGGAAACCAAAGTTATTTTATATTTTGTAACTGCGAAGAAAAAGAGCACCCCAAAATTTGATGTTTTTAGTGACCTTTTATTTTTTTTAATTAAATTAACAAAGCAAGTCATTAAAGATTTGGCTCATGGATGTTGTAGAAGGCTGCTTCATGTATCATGTAATAGAAAATATTAAATTTTTGGTACCTTAGTTCTTTCATAAATACCAGAACGGACGGAAATTACGCGTATTCTGGGATTTTTGGAAGAACTACAAACCCGAAAAGTAAATATACCCGATTATATGATGCTCGAAGTAGTCTTCTACAACTTAGATGAGCCAAATTTTTAATAACTTGCTGAGTTAATTAAATAAAAAATGGAAAGTATTTAATTTTGGGGTGCCAATTTTCTACGTGACATATCCTCTTAATTTTCTGTGTAAGTTCAAACTAAATTTTAATTTTTCCTTGTAAATTGTTGTTTTGACATCGTAATCGTACATTGTACAATTATTTTGAATCTCAAAGAATTTTCTAATGGCCTTTACAGTAAGTTAGTTGGCAATTTTTCTAGTTAATTCTTTTGGTCGCGTGAAAGAGCGGCAAAGTTACCTCAAAAAGCCGCACAGAAAGTGAATCTCCCCCTGATTCCAGAGTTATTCCCAACACGTAGTTGTGTTTGTTCTATTTCTACAGTTTCCTACCTAATGAACCTCCTTGCCTCCCACAGAAGCGAAAAGGTTTTCTTATCTACTTACCATTTCTGCGCTACTTTCTACAATGATCAAAGCCATCCTCCCAACGGATTAGGCCAACTCAAGGGAATCAAATATTCCCCCTTTCCTATATAAAGGGACCTAGGTGCTAATACTTTTTTTTGTGAACTTAAAGAGTCATCAGCATAATATACTACATCGCAAAATATTCTATGTAAGGCACTTGAAATTTAAGTTTCAGATTAATTCTGCAGAAGGCTATGTACAAAATGTTGGAAGAAGGAATGCTTTACTGAGCCCCACATACGGTACCAATGTTACCATTTCGTGATTTGTTAATTATTTTCAGTTGTACAACTTCTTTGTTGATCACGATTAGGTTAACTGCAAGGAAAAATAATACAATTAACGAAACTGCTTTGTTAAATTGTGATTGAATAATAAAGAATTAAGATTCGAGTAGATTTGTTTTAAATTAAAGTAGTGGGCAATAACAATGTTTGAGGTACCTTCCCGAAGCATTCACATTTTCCAGCACATCACACGATTTAAATGACAGGGACTTTCCTTAACATCTATCAGCAAAATCAATGGCCCTGCTTGCTGCAGAAGACACACTATTACTCATTTTCAGGTCACCTGACGAACAAAAGGACCTCATTATGCAGTTCTGGATTGCCTACGAGCGCGCCAACATTTCTCAAACCCTCTCGAAATTTTCATTTCTTATTCAAATGTTTTTATTCATCTATCTCCTCTGCATCCCATCTTTATATCTTTTGAATATCACTGTTTTTTAACTTTTTCTTCGCCTTTGTAATCTCCATTACTTTCTGTTCAATCTGTTAACAACTTCTTTCAACTCGTTGATTGATTGAGCGATATGAAAGGAGGGAGGGGAACGTCACGACTATCAATTTTGTTCTCTGCATTTCATTTCTCCTGGAAAATCAGAATGTGACTTTGTTGTCAGCATTCCCTTTAGGATTTTTATATTTTGTACTATACCGATTGAGGCACATCATGTGAGCCGTATGTTATAATTTTAATTGTAAAGACTTGGAAATAATAAAGTTATTGTATTGTATACGCAGGTATAGTGATGTAGCCTACTATTAGTACAATTGTGATATTGCCTAATTTATCAGGCTAATAATTTTACTTGGCCACTCCAGCACCTGCAGCCTGATCGAGGCGATTATAATACCGGGGTTAAATAAATACCCTAGGATTATAACTGTAAACAAACAAATTTTGAATAGCACTTTCCATTATAAAATTATCTTGTTTACATTTTTACTACCAGGGGATTAAATAAAAACCGGTATTATAATCGCCTCGATCAGGCTGCAGAAGCTTGGGACTTCGCGTCTAGCATGGATATATGCAGCTATATCGCTACTGCTGATTGAAATTGCTATCTACCCCATTCAAAGAGAACTGGAGGACATGTAGATTTATTAGTGGAATTGAGTTTTGGGGTCGCAGGATCACTCAGGCGCCCCTGTTGCTCCACCTGGCAAATGCCTTGGTCCTCCATTCAAAAATCAGAAAGGCTCACCAAGAGTCATTCTATGTTGTTCTGGATAACACCTTCCACTTTTATTTCGCTCAGTAGATTGATTAAAGCTCGAAGGAAACTGAGTGCCGAGAATGAAGAATTGTGAGCTTAAAATGTATTGTCATGAACACAGATTATATAAATAAATAATGACTTTTTTTGTTCCATTCTTAAGCCAACCTAGCGGAGTTAGGGCTATAAAGCCCTCTTTTACACTCAACAATGATAGCCCGGGACCGCCTGCTTTACATGCCCTCCGAAGCATGGCCAGAAAATGTAACTAGTGTAGGACTCGAACCAACAACCTTTCCTGTGAAAGTCAGAGTCCGTTCCACTACTCTACATGTCACATGTCCTAAAGATTAGTGTCATCACACGATATTCATAAATGAAAGCTTGATAACCAAGTCGAACAAGCAATTACTCTACAGAGCGAAAAAAAATAAGCAAGAGATTATAAGAGTATTGCATGTATTGTTGGATTTGCTGATACGAGTATTACAGGGGTGGGGTCAATCAATGCAGAAAATTGAATTTCGGAATGGAACGGGAATTGCAAGAAATAGTAGGCAAACTAAACCTGTAAATTCGAAAATGAGAATAGCTATTATAAGTAAATTTGGGTGGCATCCTTCCGTGGCCGCAGCGGTAGCCTACATGCATTATGCAGCACCCCAAACTTCTCCGCAGTCTTGTACGTTCGTGACTCAAGGTCATACCATCCTTTCTCCGATATCTTTCCAGCGTAGTATTAATTACTAGTGTCTCGGCATCCTCCATGGCAATTCTAGCTAGCTACTACTGTCAATTTTTTTTTAAGAAGAAGCTGACTGGAAATATTGGCCACCATTAGATCATTCCATTATAGATTGGCTTATATTTTTTTTATTTCGCTTGATACTTAATTTATAAAGTTGTATTCTGTCCAAGTAATAGAGGACTATTTCATGCATAGTACTACGAGGAATGTTTTAGTTTTCCTAGAAACTGATAGGGACCGAAATTTACCGAATTATCGAAGTTATGGAAAAAAATTTAACAGTAGAAATGAAGAACTTTATTTAATATGGTGTATGACATTGTTCTCAATCAACTGAATACCCTAAATTATCTTTATAACTTAAATATTAAATAAATTAAAAAATATAAACCAACATATTTTGGGGTGATCAAGGGGGGGGGGGGGGTTATTGGCCAATATTCACGGTTAACTTCCTTTTAGGGTATTGTCTCACGCTACCCTTACTTTAGAACGGTAGCGTCTAACTAACTCTACAGAAATACGGCATAAGAATGCTAGAAAATATCCCAATTGGCTTAAAAATTCAACGAACCGGAAGAATTCGGTTGAATGATCAAGATTTTCTAGTCAGTTACTCTGTCGTGTTAATTGAGGGAAAAATTTCAAAATCTTTAAACAACATTTTTGACTGAATTAATTAATTTCTCGTTCCGCAGTCGCATAAATTATGAATGCGGTCAAATGATTAAAATTAATAAAAAATGAAAGTTTCCGATGGAAGCATACAATTTCTTCATCGGAAATAATATTGTATTACTGAAAATCCCGATAAAGGGCATGAAACCGATTTTATAAAATAGTTGTCAATCAGTGTAGGAAATAGACTGATTTTTGAGAAAGCTTGCATTTTTATGATTTTTTCATTTGAACACATTCATATCTTTGGGATTGTGGAACGAGAAAATAATCAATTTAATGTTATTTATTTAATAAAAAATACATGGGGATTCCCTGCCAACAAACCATTTCGAAATCTTTCCCTTATAATAATTATACAAATTGTTCTCATTGTATCCATTTTATTATACAATAGAGTTAAACAAAAAATAACAAAAACTTAGAGTTTTATAAAAAAGTGTTATAACAACCGGAATTAGTAAAACCCAAATAATCGTTAAGAAATTAACTTTGTCTAAGAAACCCACTTGTGTTAGTATAAAACGCGTGTTCGGCAAGAACAAATTGCCCAATGTAACAATTTCAATCTCAATCTATAGTAGACAGAATTCTACGACATCACAAAATCAAACACAACCTCAAACTAATTTACCCCCCAGAGAGCATAAACCCGGAAACCAATAAATCATATTTCAGGATACAATACATAGAAAAAATCCCAGAAAAAATAAGTAACCTCATTTCTTCTACAACAGACAAAACACCAGCCCCGTACAACTGCAACAACTTAGCCAATAAACTCATGAACTGCAAAACCAAACCTGAAAAGGGTAAAGGCAATGGAATTTATCGTCTAAATTGTAACGATTGTAACGCAATTTACATAGGCCAAACAGGCAGAAGCTTTAAAACTAGAGTCAAAGAACATATAACAGGTATAGGAGACACCAACACCAACAGCACATTCGCGAAACACATTAACTGAGAAAATCACACATTCGATCCTCACAATTGGACAGCCCTACACAAAATAAAGAAAAGTTACAATTTAACTTTTTTTGGAAAATGTTGAAATTAAAAGAGCTATACATAATAGGGAAAAATTAACAAACGGCATAACATTCACACAATCATCCCCTCTTATAGATCAAGCCAGTAGGTTAGGAATAGGTAACCAGCCGCGCCCACTCTCCCCGCTCCAAGTCCTATATAAACCAAGGTTTCCTCACCCTAGTCACATTTGCATCTCCACTTCGAGTTGAGCAAGTCTCAAATCGCAGATAAGGTGTAACTGTGATAGTGGGTTTCCCTCTGTAGATGGCAGTTCTTGCCGAAAGCGCTCAGGGTTTTATACTAACACATGTGGGTTTCTTAGACAAAGTTAATTTCTTAACGATTATTTGGGTTTTACTAATTCGGGTTGTTATAACAAGTTTTTCTAAAACTCTATGTTTTTGTTATTTTTTGTTTATTAAAATGAAATACCACGAAGTCACGAGTAATCTAATTATTTCTGTACAATAGAGTTGACTGAGGAAATGGAATATGAATGATAATACAATATATATATTTTTGCCCCCCCCCCCTACTTACACTACAGAGCGGATAACCCTCTCCCACAAAATAATAGTTATACATCCCCAATTTCCTAGCGCAAATTCCCAACAGGGACCCGCGCTTAAAAAAAAAAAAAAATACAATATATAATAATTTAATTTTTCAGAAAGGGTTATCATACAAAACAAAAATTTAACTTCATATACATGGGCGTAAAAATAATGGCAAAACACTTGCCCACTCCTCTACCCCATTTCCCAACATTCCCTCTCATTTTCCATTTACACCGTCGCCCACAGCTCGTTAGTCTCAAAAAACGCGCTACCAGTTGCTCGATACCAAATTACCGCTTCGTTTCATCCGTATAGACCCTTAGCCAGAAAACTGAAAGATATTGAACACACCATTACATTTTAATGGTTAAACCCAGTCATCTTCCAATGTGAGGTGTTTTTGGTAAGTCATTGAAAAAGTTACTGTAACTAGTAGGTCTAAAATATTTTGTTGAAGCTTTATAAGATTTCCACCCCCCATTATTCCAAGAGAGCGCGGTTTAATAAAAGTTCTCTTCATTTAATTATTTTGAAAATAAATAAGACTGCTAAGGGTTCTTACCTCTCGGGCATCAAGGATTCCAGACGAAGAACCTATTCATCTGAAATTATGACTGGCTTTAGTTTTTTTTAGTCTATTTTACTTTCATCCTTAAGCCTAATCTGACTTTTACTAAGTGGGATTAGCCTACATATACTGTAGACAGTAGTCGTTGGACTTTTATGATGATAAAACTATGAAAACTCCAGCCTTATGTGGACAATAAGTGAGACTCCTTCATCTCCTGTTTCTACTGCTGTTAAATAATACAATTGGAGTGTCGTGGTTTGTTTACAAACGGCTATAGTGTTTTCACATTTTGGTCAGAATGTCTCCATAAAAGTAGGCCTACTGCGACTACTGTAGGCAATAATGGCAGGGTATGCATTGTACCTGTACTAGAGCATACATTATCAATAATTTCATCAATAATCAAACACATTACGCGCATGCCATGTCTAATTAATTTGTCTCTGTGATAGTAGGTAGTCTCTGCAAACTATTAGGTTCTCTCTGGTACATAACAGCAGCATACAATAATTCTATTACAAAACTTTCATTTCCGAGCAGTAAACACGAAGTGATTTAATCAGGGGGTGGGGGCACAGGTGGTTCGGAAAGTTGTCCGGCGCACCTGCATAGCCCCGCGGACCTGATGGACTCAGCACACCAGAAAATTGAATCCTCGACAGTCGACCTCCAAGCTGACTTCGTTACTTGGACCTCCCTCTTCTCTATCTTTTCTCGAACACTAACCTATCAACGTAGCAGTCTGCCCTCCAGCAATCAACCACGACGAAATGCTATTTTCCCTTGAACCTAGAACACCATCCAATGTTTTCTTGTGTTGTTTACTTCTCTATTTTCAGTTGTCAGTGAACACCACTTACGTAATGGGACCATTTAAAATCTGCCTTAAAATGGAACATCTGCAGCTAGAGTAGGTAACAACTACTAAGATTAACTTGACTGGGAGTACGTGTAAATTATCCGAAATGAACGACAACTAATGTATATTGATTTACGGGGTAAGAACAATGGAAATTAATTGTCAACAGACATTGTTCATTTTTGCGTATGCTTCACTTAGAAGAGAACATGACAAAGCATTTGAATGTCTTCTGCTTAAATTATAAACGTGCTAATTTGTTTTAACACCGTATCTATAATCCCCGGGTAAGTTATTTACCCTGTCCTACATCCTTGGAAATTAGGTGCATACAGCAATAAACATATTTAATACTTTTGAGTACGGAAAGTACGCAAAGTTCTGGGAGCCAATCCCCAATTAACCTTAGGCCTTTCCCAGGTTCCAGAATATTCTTCTGGGAGAAAATTTTAAATCTATTAGTTTGATGTATAATTTATTTCAACTCATTTCTAGTGGAAGCATATGAAGTTTCCCCCCAGGGGGAAAAATTGAAAATGTAGGCGGGAATAGTGCCTAGATTTTTACGCATTCATATTTTATTAGCTTTCACAAATTCCCTTCTCACTGAGAGGCCTTTTTGAGGAGACGGGACATTATAGCGTAACAACGGGACACACGGGTTGAAAACGGGACGGATGGATGGATGGAGGCAACCTACATATCAGTGCTTCAAAGTCTTTAACTGGCTCCGACTGATTCTTCCTGCCATCTTAATCAGTGGGTGGCGGATCGTGCATGTAAGGTGGGCAATGCCGCATTACACTCAACAAATCCTTACAATGTATTAAGAGCTTCGTTGAAATCTATAGGAAGCCGCGAGCAAATAAGAATGCATGAGCATGATGTTATCAACGTATATTCTAAGAAAATTAAGAATCTCGTCACGTTGGAATTCAAAACGTTTTCTTTTTTGTTTTCAAATGTTCAAATGTTTGCTTTTTAAGAAGATAGAATATGCCATATAAAATGATGCGTGTTTTTTTTAACATAAATAAAATATATTTGCAAGCATTACGCTCGCAATTATTCCACCACTGATCATAATATATTTTCAGATTAATGGATCTTAAAATGACCAACAGCACACGGTAGAATTCTAGCCGGGGACAAACGAACAAAGTGACAGTGGTGGGAGAGGGTTGAAGGGGTAGGACTGCTAATGAAGTAATGGAGCTCATTAAGGAGGGGGCAGGGGGGGGGGGTCGTAATGACTGTGACAACTGACTAACTCCAATTCGTCCTTTCGTGGCTTCCAAATCCGTCTCCTGTCTCTTTCAAAGTTATTTCAGACGATAACCATGCACAGAGCCATTTTCCTTGCCATTTCATTTGGCTATATCGGCAAAGCCGCAAACGGGTTTGTAATGTCAGGACATGTAGAGTAGAGGTACGAACTCTGACTTTCACCCGAAAGTCGATTCCGAGTACATGTTCTGTCCATGCTTCGGAGGCCATGTAAAAAGCAGGTGGTCCCGGGCCTTCCTAGTTGAGTATAACTCCGCTAGGTTGGCTTAGTAATTGAACAAAAGTCATTAACATAAAAGTCAGGACATGTAGAGTAGTGGTGCAGACTCCAACTTTCACCCGAAAGGTTGTTGGTTCGAGTCCCACACTTGCTACATTTTCTGGCCATGCTTCGGAGGGCATGTAAAGCAGGCGGTCCCGGGTCTTCTTAGTTGAGTGGAAGAGAGTGCTTTATAGCCCCAACTCCTCTATGTTGGCTTAGTAATAGGACAAAAAGTCAATATTATTTTTAATGAAGCTGCTGTTTTTGGCCTATGCAGTTAATAACAGAATTTAATTCATTCGCTTATGCCATTTTTATATAAGTTATTATTATAAAAACAATAATGATAGCCAAGTGATGCGACAGGCTTGCACTGAGGGTTATTTTAATAGAATCCGGTTAACTACCCTGTACTATCGGAGAAGCGAAATACATTAGCCTAGTTGGTTTTGTTTACAAAATTAACAACTACAACGTACTGTATCACTGTATGTGATCAATCAGAAAGAGGAACCAAGAAAAGACTTGACAGAGCAGGACTCGAACCCAAGGCTTATGACTTTCCGGTGCATCGTTTTACCAACAAGGATTCGTCTGACTTATAAACTCCCGAATGAACTGAGAGTGGCGTGAAATCCTTTTAACTTCCTTAAATTGCTTGGAGACCATCTCTTAGCTTAGAGAAAGCTTTTTACACTGTCACTGAGGCAGAATGACAGAACTACCTGATTTTCACGATTTTAATTTTTAATTTCTTGTTGATTACTTGTTGTAGTTGTTACCTACTTCATTGTGTACCGTAATTTACTAGAAATATGTATATATATTTATTGATTTATAATAAACTAGCTGCCCATGGTTTAGGGGTAAAACGGTGCTCCTGAAAAGCTCTGCCCATTTTTTTCTTGATTCCCTTTTTTGGGTACCATGCCTGTGGAGGTTACGGGTTGCCTCTTCAACCTAAGTCAATTTCATGTCTGTCTTATATGCCATACAGGCTTATACTACATTGCAATTAGAAAGTAACTTATGTGATTTTACAAAAAGTAGTTGGAGCAGTTTTTGAGATTTTTATCAAATTTTTTACTGAGCTAACCCAAAATTGAGAAAATGATACCAAGTGTTTTTTTTTTTTGTATGCCTGCTTGTCTAATCTCATCAAAATCCATTGATTAGTTTTCCCGTAAATAGATGTAAGCTGTCGTTTGTGAAACCAAATTGTGTATAATTAGGCGTGGTCATCTGCTGAAATAAAGCATTTGGTACAGAGAGGGTGAGGGGTATGGTGAATCGAGTTATGAAATTTGATAACCCTCAGTGAAAAGTGAAAACCTACCGCAAAGGTGACTAACTCATTTTCTCATTTCTTTGAGGTCTAATCTGCAGTAATGAAGTCTTGGCTCATCAGCAACAGGACTGGGTTACCGTTGTATTTTCATCTCTCGTTTATTTTAATTCTAAAACCTGTTGCCGTCAGCACATAATTTTGCTCAGAAAAGTATTTTTCACATCTAAACGTGTAGTATATAAAATTGTATACTATGATGGAGTAATAAATAGAAGACTTACTTTCGAATTCTGCAGTATGAGGCCTACTATGAATATAAGTATATAAGTCCTATTAATAATTATAACATCTATTGTATGCCCGGAAAAAATATATAGTTATAAATAAATAATAAATAAATAAATTAGGACTTTTTTTATTTTTCTATTACTAAGCCAACCTAGCGGAGTTAGGGCTATAAAGCCCTCTCTTACACTCAACTAGGATGACCCGGGACCGCCTGCTTTACATGCCCTCCGAAGCATGGCTAGAAAATTTAGCCAGTGTGGGACTCGAACCAACAACCATTCGGGTGAAAGTCAGAGTCCGTAACACTACGCTGCATGTCTTGACTTGATCGTTATTGTTCACTTTATGAATCCAATCGCCGATATTCTTCACTATAACAAATGTCCTATTGGACAAACTGACCCATAAATTCCCAGCGTGCCCAAAACTTATATCGGGGACATGGCCGTGCCCAGGGGGGTGGTCCAAATGGTCCGGATCCCCCCCCCCCCCAAATAAGTTTTCTTATGTAAATCTGTATTGTTTGAAGAATTCATCCATTAATAAATTACGTAAAAAAATAGTTGGACCCCCCCCCCCCCCCAAATCAAAACCTGGGCACGGCCTTGATCGGGGTCAATCCGTTATATAAAGTCTGTTATAGCGCCATTTTTACTTTGTCACTATTTTCACCAAATTTGGAATGTTTTTGCTTAAACTATATTTTTTATTTATTTTTGACCTTATTGGCCTTGAGTATACACTATAATATTTATTCGGTCCAATATTTATTCGATCGTAGAAATATTTGGAATGTCTACGTTGAAGTACTAAATGACTTGAATCTGAATGTACAGTAGGTATTTTTCATAGACCCATATTTTTTCGAGTATGTAATAGGGGGGTTGGAATGGTTTTCATTGCATATTTTTGTAATTATTTTTTCATTTTTAATTAAATGCACAGGCCTTGTTCAAGGTTATAGTGACCAGTAAGTGTTATGGAGAATTTGATGAAGAGGCCGATTCGATAATTTGTAGCGAGCTTTGTTGCATTGTTGGGGAGTGAGGTGAACACTTATAATGAACTGTATGGAGAACGGTATCGGTCGTATTGTAGAATCCGCCTTAAGTGTCCTTACAATAGTGATACTCTCTATGAAAAGAAGAGAGGGGAAAAGAAAAATTAAGGTGTTGTTGGTTGGTCATGTTTATGAGTGTCATTGACGGTAACAAATTGCTGGTGGCCGGGAAAGATTTTGAGTCTGAGTATCTTTCTTTTGCTCCATTACACTCGCTATCAAAGTTATCTCCTTTGGTCACGTGACCTGCGGCTGTAGCGATCGAAGACGATTAACTACATCCCCGCTGCTCCCCCCTCTCTATCCATCTATTTCAACTCGAAAAGAGTGTGATGACGTATAGTTTGAACTGATTTTTAATTCAAGTGCCGTGGGTTACAGGAAGTGCATTCGCCAGTTTTTGTTTTATTCATTTATTTATTAGTAGTATTTTTTTAAGCAATGAGTTCAATTTGTAGATAAATATTTTATTTTTTGCAGCATAGCCTAATATAATGAGATTTTAATATTTGGAATATTCCGGCCAGTGATTTTGTACAACCGTAAATAATTTTATTTTTACCATTGCACCATATTGATGCATATGCTATTGTTCAATACAATTATAGTTGTATTGTACATTATGTACTACTAATTGAATTGATTACATTAAACAAAAACAATAACTTGGTGTATAGCCTCCTAGATTTCCCCAGTCCTTTTAACCCACATGCTGTGCAAGTGCTCACCACAATGAGCTAACAATTACCTACATGAGTCTTACAGTAGTATACTTGTTGCTTAATGGCTAGACTAGTATTAGGTATCTGCTCTGTATGCTATTATCAGCAAAACGCTATATACAAAAATATTATTCATTATGAAAAATTGCTTTGTATCATACGAGTTCTCCATTTAAAAAAACTATTGATTATATATGCTACCATTGCACCGTCAGTATATTGCGGCTCTTTAAATTATCAGTAAGCAGATTGGACTTTGTATTTTACCAAAAAGGCAAGTTTTTGATAAACAGAAGTTTTACGTTATAAAATAGAAATAAGATAGGCTAAATCACAATGATAAAACACAAAGTAATTTTTCACAATGAGTGACAGCAAGTTTTACAAAGTTACTAAGTTACTATGAACAAAAATAGTATCATAATCGTTTGAAACTATGGTAGCCTAACCTAATTATACGACAGTTGGGGAAAGTAGCCAACCAATACAGACATATTATCTCCGACTCCTAGATTCATGAAACGAACGAATAAGGCTGGAATTGGAGCAATCCCCAATCCCCCTTATAGAGGAGAGTTTCTCCACGATTGTCTGGCATTGGGATGGTACTTGTGGATTAATAAGGGGGCAGGGACGGACATTACGTTCACGTGGAACTAGCAGTTACCGGTTAATTGATGACCGTAATGAGAACCGCTCTATAACCATCCCGAAATCCCATCGAGTCCACAACGATCCGCTGATGAGATTAGCCCTCTTTGTCCTGAACAATGCGGGACAATCAGCCGCGCTCCCTTGCGAATTGCCGACACCGCAGCTAACCCTGTCCCTGGATTTGCTGTCGGCGTTGCACGCCTAATTTAAGGATGGGACAGCTGTGTATCAAGGTACACTAATTTGGGCGGCATACTAGGCGTGATTTCCTGTAGCTAACTAGCCTGTGTAATGCATACGCGGTACTGTACCTATACCATTGTACCATTGCTGACTTATTGTTTGGTTGCCTTATAGGTGAAGGGGGGGTGGTGTTTCAGAAATTTCATTGGATATTACATAGTACTTTATATTTTATTCTATTCTATCTAGTGTCGAGCCATTTCATTTCGGGGGGGGGGGGGGTTGAACCCCTGGCTACGGCCATGAGGGGAAGGGTGGATTCAACTCAAGTTGGGTTATTGTTTGAACGGAAAAAAATAGGTAGCCTGCGACGCATATTCAATTAAAAGGATGTGTTATTATGTACTAAAATCTAATTGATAATGCATTGTTGTTGTAGATGACTCAAAGTCCAGCTGTTTATGGCTGTTTCAATGATAACAGATAATATTCGATTTGCCAGTTGTCACTTCCAACCGATTTAATTTGATTGATTTCTGCATTGTGGATCGTGATGACTATGTGTTAGACTGCCCCCCCCCCCCCCCATTCTATTATTTTATGTGTGGTCCTCGGTTTCGTTAGGTCCAACCAAAATCCGGACTAAACCCGTGACTAATATTCTGACAACGGCTATGTATAGTTACAGTTGTGTCATTACAGTCATAAGCCATATTGGTAGTTTCAATGTGCCCCCAAAAGTCAGTCAGAAATACATTTAAAATGTTGTGAATTGTTTTGTACGACTTTTTTGTCTTTCATTTTCTGCAGTTTCATGACTATGCAATGGTGCACACTTATTCAGTTTTGACCATTGAATATATAACACTATAGAAAGGCCCCTGCATTTACGATTCCATTCTATAGAAACGCGAACTAAGATGATACTTGGCAGCGAACTGTTGCTCAACGCAAGCACCACCCGCGGAGCTTCATACCTGGGTCCAGCTAGGGGTTGCAAGTCACATTGTACACTTCCTTATCCCTGTTTCAGAACAGGGCCAGGTACAGCATTTACTCATTTAGAAAGCACTGAGCAGTTCACGGGCCTCGTTCATTTATACTTAAATGTTTCAAGATCATTATAAGTCCAATAGTCTACGTGCATTACTGTGCGTTTTTTTTTTCTTTACATCTCTAAGAACCGGTCCGAGTTTATTCGAACATGCTTTCCAATTTATCAAAATTAGCAGGTAGAGAAAATGAATAATTTCATGGTAAATAATTTTCCTATAGTTACATTTCCGATATTTCGGGGGGGGGGGGGGGGGGTTGTAGCACCTGATGTCACTGGAGATGAGTTAAATTCTAGATAGGTCAGACCAACACAATACCACACAGCAATAATGGCAGGGCACGCAATGCATTTAAGCGTAAATTTTCTATCATTTTTTCAAAAAACAAAATTTTTGCTCAAAACCAAATGGTTTTTTGGGAAAGCAACCTGTCCGGTTTCGTTAATCAATTTAACACCTAAAACATGCCTGAAGGTAGAAATAATCGATGGAAAGGTTTCGCAGAATTTTTTTTTTTAATAATTTAAAAATAAAACTGTCTCGAGGTATGATTTGTGTCAACCTACATGCAAAATTTCTTCAAAATCGGCCGAATAGTTTGCCCGGAAATCGATGAACAGACAGACAGACAGACAGAGCGACAGACAGACATTTCGTAAAAACCACTTTTTTGGGTTCCTGGGACCTCAAAACGTGTAAATCCGTTGAAATCTCGGAATCGAAAATTTCAACCATCACAAAGCTTTCCTTAGACTACCTATAAATATCACACCTCGGGACGATTTATTTTTATTTTGGGCTAACTCAATTTGGGGGGGTTTTATTCTAAAAAAAAACGTCTAAAAAAATTATTTCTCAAAAACGGCTCCAACGATTTCTTTAAAGTTCACATATATTGTAGCCCTTATTAATGTTAAGAAAATGTGGGGGGTCGCTTGCCCCTTGATTGTTTGCTTCGAGGGGTAAAAAAATAAAAATATCTAAATTTTAATGAAAAATAACTAAAAAAAAAAAAAATCTGCTAAACCTTTCTATCGATGATTTCTACCTTCAGGCATGTTTTAGGTGTTAAAAAGAGTAAAGAAAACCGGAAAGGTTGCTTTCCCAAAAAAGTATTTTTTTTGGGCAAAAAAATGTTTTTTTGAAAAAATGATAGAAAATTCACGGTCAAATGCATTGCGTGCCCTGCCATTATTCCTGTGGGGTAATGTGTTGTCTGACCGGTCTAGAATATGCAATGCCATAGATTAATTCAGTGCTTTGGGATAGGTGATATCCTAGGCGATTGCCAGAGGGGGTCCTTGGGTTCCGGACCCCCCCCCCCTTCCCAAATGGCTACAGCGTACACTAGATAGAATGGAGTTTTATAGATTTCTAAATTTATTGAGGTTACCTCACCTTCAGTGACGTCAGGTGAACCCCCCCCCCCCCCCCCCCCCCCCGAGATATGCGAAATTAAACCAAAAGAAAATTATTTACCATGAAATTACTTATTTTCTCTATCTACTAAGTAGTTGATAAATGGGAAAGCATGCTCGAGTAATCTCGGACCGGTTCTTTTTGAATTGGCATTACTTACAATAGAATTATTTGGTTGTATATTTGTATATATATATATTTTGGTTTAACTCATAATTGCTAAAAATCTGTTGGTAATTGAAAGATGATGTAATGAGTGGATGGCCATGCTTCGGAGGGCATGTGAAGCAGGCGGTCCCGGGCCTTCCTAGTTGAGTGTAAGAGAGGGCTTTATAGCCCTAACTCCGCTAGGTTGGTTTAGTCATAGAAACAACAACAAAAGTCTTTATTTATTACGTAGTATCTATATAAGGAAAGCTTTGTCATGGTCGAAATTTTCGATTCCGAGATTTCAACAGATTTACACGTTTTGAGGTCCCAGGAACCCAAAAAAGTGGTTTTTACAAAATGTCTGTCTATTGCTCTGTCCGCCTGTCTGCCACTCTGTCTGTTCATCGATTTCTGGGCAAACTACTCGGTTAATTTAAAAGAAATTTAGCATGTAGGTTCACAAAAATCATACCTCGTGACCGTTTTTTCTATCATCTTTAAAAAAAAATTTTTTTTTGGGAAAGCAACCTGTCCGGTTTCGTTACTCAATTTAACACCTTAAACATGTCTGAAAGTAGAAATCATCAAAAATTATTTGTTGTAGTCATTTTTCCTTAATTTTTTTTTATATTTTTTACCCTCAGAAGCAAACTATCTTGCGGCAAGCGACCTCCCGCATTTTATTAACATTAATATTGACTACAATATATATGAATTTAAAAGAAATCGTTGGAGCCGCTTTTGAGAAATAATTTTTTTAAACGTTTTTTTTTAGTTTTTTGAGAAAGACTGCGGGCAAACTTACAAATTTGGAAAAAATTGAAAACAAAAATGATCAATTGTTGAAAACCAGTGGAATGTGGTGTAAAAATAAATAAAGCATCATTGAAGATTTTCCGTCACTGACAAAATCAAATTTGAAGTATAATTGACCAGTGGAATAGCCGCCTTAGCATTATTCCAATTTGAATTTGAAGAAGCTCTCATATACGGCTTCAAAATAATAATAGGTAGATTTAGTATTTTACAGTAGATCCATTAAGTCTAATTAAATCATCTGCAATTCTAAAATAAGCTATTGTTGGAAAGCCTATGCTGAGCAGAAGTACAATGCTAGTTCAAATAAAAGAACCGGTCCGAGTTTACTCGAACATGCTTTCCAATTTATCAACATTAGTAGATAGGGAATAAGAGTAATTTCATGGTAAATGATTTTCCAGTTGTTAAATTTCCGATGTCCCGGGGGGGGGGGGGGGGTTGTCCACCTGACGTCAATGGAAGAGAGATAAATTCTAGATAGGTCAGACCAACACATTAATTAATAATAATAATAATAAATCCGTGTAATTTCTTTACATTTTTTCTCGGTACATATATAAAGTAGTGCCCCCTCATGCCATGGGCGTGCGAGGGTAGCACTAAACTAAGACTACGGTATTATATATATTTACTTAGATTATTAAAAATAAAATATTATTAAAATTAAAAAATTAGAAACAAACAATTACTCATTACAACTATTGTAATTTGTCGTCGCATTACTATTGTAATTTGTCCAGTTCTTTCCTCGTCCATATTCTAATGATTGTCTTGTAAATAGCTGTTCTTGTGTTCTTGTCAGTGTTGTCGTTGTCTACTGTGGGATACTCGTGTTTGTTAGAGTGTAAGTCCTTAGTGAGTAAGTTGTACAGGGTCGTTGCCTTATATCGTAATGATCGTCTTGAGTTTGTCAGGTTCCAGTGGGGAAGGGGGAGAGTATGGTAGGCTGTTGATCTTGTTGTGTGTTGTCTTGCATTATTACGTGTGTTTATTGTTGCAATATGTTTTGTGGTAAACATTAGCAAATTTTTATTGTATAGGAGGTTTATGGGCAGTAGTTTATTCATTTTATATATTGTGTTTGAGTGTGACCATCTATGGCTTCTTGTGAGAGTTTTTACTGTATAATTTTGTGCCGTTCGTAATGGTTGAATATGGGTCGCTGCTGCTCCCCCCCATATGCCTATGCAGTAACTTAGTTTGGCTTGGTACCATGCTTTATATAGAGTGATTAACGCTGATTGTGGGAAAAACCGCCGTAGATTGTATAATATGTAGCTGATAGATCGGAGGTTTTTTTGTAATTTATCAATGTGTGGTTTCCATGTCAACTTGTTGTCTATGGTGATACCCAAGTACTTGATTTCGTTTATTTCCTCAATTATTTGGCCATTATATATCAGATTTCTATTTACACTGTTGGTTTGTCGGTAGCTGGGGTACATGACCTTGGTCTTTTTTAGATTAGGTATTAGTTTATGTTGTTTTATCCAGGTCATGACTTTTTTTGTATCATTTTCGATTTCTTGTTGGAGTCTTTCGCTATCAGGGGCTCTCACCACGATACCTATATCGTCTGCAAAGGTGACCATCTTTGATTTAATAGGAATATTTGATAGTTGGTTTGTATAAATCAAAAAAATTAGGGGGCCTAATCCACTCCCTTGAAATATTCCATGCTTAATTGGCAATGGTGAGCTATTTGCGGTACCTTTAGGGCTGGTTATTTGCACTATTTGCCTTCTGTCCGAAAAATATGACCGAAACCACTCTAATAGCGATCCATTAATTCCCAAGCATTTTAGTTTCTCCACTGCAATCGAATGGTTGACTACGTCAAAACATTTAGATAGGTCGATTTGAACCGTAGCCACCCTCTCACCCCTCTCCAGCCCTTCGATCATTGCGTCGATCAGTTCGAAGATAGCATTTTCTGTACTTACTCCTGCTCGAAACCCGAATTGATTAGGAGATAGGTAGTTGGTCGAATCTAAATATTTTAAAATTCGCGTTTGTACACAAGTTTCGAGTAGTTTCCCTATCGCCGGTTGGACATGGACCGGCCTGTACTGAGAGGCCTGCGAAGCATCTCCGTCTTTATATATCGGGACTATTTTGCTAACTTTGAGTGCTGTTGGATACCGACCTATACGGAGGGAGAGGTCAAATAGGTGGTGAAGCGGGCGGAGCAGTGGTTCCTGACAGTCCTTAAGTAATTCGCAAGAAATTCCGTCATAGCCACGGGATTTTTTCCTTTTTAGTTTTATGAATGCTCTCTCCACTTCTTGTATGGAGAGATGTGGGGAAAACATTGACGATGGCTCTTTTATAAGGTGAGGGATGGGCATGCATTCAGTGATTCCATTTTCTTTCAATAGGCTTTCAGCGATACTCGCATAGTAAGAATTGAAATAATCTGCCACTTGCTTTTCATGTCCCTCCGTGTTAATTTTTTCCCCTTCTATGTTCACTGAATTTATGTAACTTTTCTTTTCGGGTTTTACCACTGAGTTTGCTATTTGCCAGAATTCTTTAGGTGTTTTTGCCCCTTGAAATTTCTCAAAATAATACTGCTCTTTGGTGGTTTTAATTTTATGTTTTAACCTTGCATTAGTAGATTTTAATTCCTCTTGTAGTTGTTGGTTAAAAGGGTTGCGAGCACTTAGTTTATACAGTTTGTTCTTTTTGTTACATAGACTTATTAGTTCATGTGTGATCCATTCTTTTCTTTTTCTATTTTTACTAGTTATTGTCTTAGTCTCAGTAGATTTTAAGGTAGCCCTTGTTATTTCTTTCTCTATTATTGAGTAGGCTACATCAACATCGTCTGTGCTGTATAACCCTACGGCCTCCCAATCAACTTGACATAAGTGGTAATTAACCATTCGGTTATCCCAGAACGTAATAGATTTATTCGATTTCGTGGCTGCAGGAGTGGCTGTACTTTGCATAGAAATAGATAGGCACATATGATCACTAATTCCCACGTCAAGACATGATGCCGAAATAGTCAGTGATTGGGCAAGTGTGTTTCTTACAAATATATGGTCTATTGTAGTAGCTGTTGTTTCTGTTACTCGAGTTGGGCAATTTATAAATGACTTAAATCCCTGTGCTGAAAGGTAGTTTATATATTGGGTTGTATTTGGACAGTGGTCATCGTTTAAGTCTTGGTTTATGTCTCCTATTAGTACGTCAAAGGAGGTGTTATGTGAAGACAATAATCCATCAAGTACGTTAATAAATCTTGTTACCTTCGAGTTAATTAACACACGGCAATAACGGCAGGACACGCAAGGCATTTGAGCGCGGATTTTCTATCATTTTTTCAAAAAATAATTTTTGTGCAAAATCAAATATTTTTTGGGAGAGCAACCTATCCGGTTTAGTTACTCAATTTAACACCTAAAACATGCCTGAAGGTAGAAATCATCGATAGAAAGGTTTCGCAGATTTTTTTTTTTTTTAGTCATTTTTCATTAAAATTTAGATATTTTTATTTTTTTACCCCCCGAAGCAAACAATCAAGGGGCAAGCGATATGAGAATTTAAAAGAAATCGTTGGAGCCGTTTCTGAGAAATAATTTTTTTAGACGTTTTTTGGGAGTTTTTTGTGAATAAAACCCCCCCAAATTGAATTGGCCCCAAATAAAAAAAACTATCCCGAGCTATGATTTTTGTAAACCTACATGCTAAATTTCATCAAAATCGCTTAGTTTGCCCGGAAATCGATGCACAGGCAGACAGACAGACAGACATTTCGTAAAAACCACTTTTTTGGGTTCCTGCAGTCTGATTGAGGCGTTTATAATACCGGGGTTAAATAAATACCCTAGGATTATAACTGTAAACAAACAAATTTTGAATAGCACTTTCCATTATAAAATTATCTTGTTTACCAGTGGATTAAATAAATACCGGTCTTACAAACGCCCCAATCAGGCTGCTGGGACCTGAAAACGTGTAAATCCGTTGAAATCTCGGAATCGAAAATTTCAACCATCACAAAGCTTTCCCTTTACTACGTATAAATTGGAAAGCAATAAAATATATACAGTATATTCCACTGGCCATTATTAAAGTAGGCAGCCAATTGAAGGGGCAGGAAGAAATTGAGAGTATTGCATAGTGATGGTATTTAGACCGTCCCTGGTAAAGATGTGACGAGTTGGACCCTGACGAATTGCACAATGGGCTGACACCAGCGGGACGTCCGACCTTTTTTCTAGTTTGTAGGTTTTTCACCAGAAAAGCCTGTTTGCAATATTTGACCGTCGTGACCATTCTATAGTGTTATATATTCAATGGTTTTGACAATATATAAGCCAGTAAAATTATTTTAACCCTTGGGCCATGGCCTACCACGTAATTAAAGAACCGGTCCGAGTTTACTCGAACATGCTTTCCAATTTATCAAAATTATTAGATAGAGGAAATGAGTAATTTCATGGTAAATAATTTTCCTATGGATGAATTTCCGATATCTCGGGAGGGGGGGGGGGGGGGGTTGTCCACCTGACGTCACTGGAGGTGAGGTAAATTCTAGATAGGTCAGACCAACACATTACCACACAGCAATAATGGCAGGGCACGCAATGCATTTCAGTGTGAATTTTCTATACTTTTTAAAAAAAAAACACATTTTTCTTTACAAAACCAAATGCTTTTCTGGGAAAGCAACCTGTCCGGTTTTGTTACTCAATTTAACACCTAAAACATGCCTGAAGGTAGAAATCATCGATAGAAAGGTTTCGCAGAAAAATTATTTTTTAGCCATTTTTCCTTAAAATTTAGTTATTTTTATTTTTTTACCCCCAGAAGCAACCTATCAAGGGGCAAGCGACCCCCCGCATTTCTTTAACAGTAATAACGACTACAATATATGTGAATTTAAAAGAAATCGTTGGAGCCGTTTTTGAGAATTAATTTTTTTTAGACGTTTTTTTGGAGGTTTTTGAGAATTAAACCCCCCCCAAATTAAGTTAGCCCCAAATAAAAAAAAAAACAGTCCCGAGGTATGATTTCTGTAAACCTACATGCAAAATTTCATCAAAATCGACCGAGTAGTTTGCCCGGAAATCGACGCACAGACAGACAGACAGAGCGACAGACAGATATTTCGTAAAAACCACTTTTTTGGGTTCCTGGGACCTCAAAACGTGCAAATCCGTTGATATCTCGGAATCGAATATTTCGGCCATCACAAAGCTTTCCTTATACTACGTATAAATTGGAAAGCAAAAAAATCTGGCATTTAGCACTAATGGGATACAAGACGCACAGAATTCAATTCAGCCACTACTAAGAGTTGGTTTAAACCCAATTAATGTGGAATCGGAAAATCTGCAAACATTTGTCTGTCTGCCTCTCTCCACTTCTGTAAAAACAAAAATCTTTCTACCCCTAATCGAAGCCCCATTGAGTAACAAACGAGAATTTGGAGAGCAACAGTTTTTTAAACATTGTAATAACTTTCTGGCAGTAGAAGAGTCTGTGATTGTGAGTCGCCCAGTCCACGGGTCACGTCCGTGAACACGGTAAAACAGGGACGTGACTTTTTCTTCGCTTGTACCGATTTCTACGGTCTTGATGAGCTTCTCTTCTTGCAAGAAAGTATAACTTTACGGGTCATTCTTTCTTTAGCCAATCGCATTCTCTGATTAAAAAAAGGAGGAGGAGGAATTTAAATTAAGGTTGCGGGCTACGTATTGAAAGACACTCAATGGAATAGGTACATAGACAAAAAATACAATATCCATGTAATTTGTAGAAAAAAATTTAACTTGAAAATAAGTTATTGTGTTTTATTATGGTCACGAATACAATTACTGAAGCCATGTCCTACCCTACTCATTGAAAAGCATGTGTTTTTGATGCCCCTCGGTGATAACGATTTTCTAAGCGCCCAGACACACCGGAAAATTTATCTGTTTCCGAGGTCCAAACGCAACTTTAGTTTAAAATAACCTGGGGAACGACTGGGCGATTTGGAAAACTACCTAGCTTAGATTTTCGCCTGCTGTCGGTGACTTTAAGTACTACGAAATTCTAACTGGGAAACTATAAAATCTGCTTTTTTACTGTTGATTATCATTTGCGTCTGAAGTCTAAAGCAATAAATGGCCCAGTGGTACAGACTCCGACTTTCACACGAATGGTGGTTGGTTCGAGTCCCAGAATTGATACATTTTCTGGCCATGCAAGTAAAGCAGGCGGGCCCGGGCTTTCCTAGTTGAGTGTAAAAGAGGGCTTAGAGCCCTAACTCCGCTAGGTTGGCTTAGTAATAGAACAAAAAAGTCAATATTTATTTCTTTTATTTATTTATAAATTGATTGAAAAATTGTATATAGTGTTTGGTAAAGCAACGCAACTGTCAGGGCAATGGTATGTTTTTCATTAATTGTTTTGACTCATTGTAACCGAACAGTCCGAGTGAGGGTTCATGTTATCTACTAACCAAATTTTATTTTAACTGCTAATCAAAGAACATGTATATTTTATTGGTGTGAAAACTTCCCTAGGAGCGTGATGATGCAGTAGAATCCGGGATGATAGGCTGTGGTGAAAGCGTACTTCAATGCAATGCAAGAAGCGCCGAACTTCCGTTATACCCACAGGGGCAGAGCATGGCGAGGCTTCATTATTTCGGGGGAGGGTGGACAACATTAGTCTTTAAAATAGGTCGCCTTGTTAAAAAAAAAACCTTAAGTATTCACTTCCCTCTTATAGTCCCTAACCACACATCCGTTTTTTTTTTTTACTTCTTTGTCTTTCTGTCTTATTTTTTTTTATTTGTCTTAATGTGACATTTTGCAGCTGAATTCTGAATTGAAATTCCATACCCCAATAGCGTTGGATCAAGTGTAGTATCAGTATAATTGTAATTTTTGAAGGACTTTATGTATAGACCTAGACTTACTTATAGTGGCCCATAGGTCCCTTGTCCAATGCCAACGACCCCATGGATTTCGTACATTATTTGTATTGCTTTCGTATACATTTTTGGGCACTTGCAAACTGGTATACGTTCTCGATGTCAACCTACTCCGGTTACAAGCGATAATGGACAAGCTGAGACAAACTTACCATTGACGCAATGATACAGGCGAAAGTCTTTACCAAGTACAGATACAGATCTTACAATCTGATCAGCACTCCCGAGTATGTATTCTATCGTACGTACGAGTAGCATTTCCCATATTATGATTATCTACAGCAGGTAGGTTCCTAGAGTTCAAAAAAATTCTCGAAAATAATGTTATAAATTCTGTATAGGTATTGTAATGAAGATTATGTAGGTACTATATGCTAGGCCAATACTTATTGTTGTTTTTCTCGTTTTTGTTTTGTTTTTGATTGTGTTTTTATTGAATCAGGGAAACTTTAGGACAATACTAACAACACTAGTCTTAAGAATCTTGATTATTGTAATACTAACCATTCCTTCCCTTACCTGGATTAGCCCAAAGAAGACTTCCTAGTCTTATGGTTCGCCCAGGTAAAAATAAAGCCGTTATTTATTTATTTATTTATTTATTACATGCGAAATAAATCTAAGAGTGATAAGAAGCTTCACGGTCATGCTCATTTCAGATTTAAATAGTAATATACAGTAGTGGAATTTATATACATGGTAAGAAACCTCACCCCGGAAAGGGCGGGATCTCTTAAAATACATCGCGGACCTAAACGAGCTTTCCAGACGTTGCCAGGTCTCATGTTTCAATTTAACTGGCTCATGTTGGTGAATTATGGACGGGAACTGTTGCCGCAATAAGAAAACTGGTCGTCGTTGCCATTGTGGCTCTCGTAAGTTCAAACACGCGGGTGCTTATGACTCGAAGGAGGGAGTTGGAAATTCTCTCACCCTCTTCCTCCCCTAAAAGATGGCTTCACGCCAATTCCCGCGGCTGAGTTTTCATTTGAAAAGTTGCCAAGAGATGTGCTGCCAGGCCGGGGCAACAAGTCGGGCGCCAGGAGTTGCTTTGCAGAGGAAAGCCTTTTGGGAAGAATAGTAGCGCTAGTTCCAAAAATTTTCCCTGAGGAACATATAGCTCGATCCGCAAAAGTTTGGTTTTTTTTTTTTAAGAGTGCTGGGACTGTCAAAAAGTTTCATATAGTGAAGATACCCAATATTTTATTATATTTTTCCTGAAGTAATGCGAAATGGCAAATTCATATTGGCCCTATTACTTTAGTTTAGGTGGATGATTGAACTGAACGCCAAACTTTGGTAGGTACCCCGCACATCATTAGGTTAAGGGGGCCTAAAATATGTTGTTATGTCAATAATGTTAGGAAATACACGAATTATTATTATTATTATTATTATTTTACAGCCTGTGCTTTCCAAACCCGTAGGCCTTCATGTCCCTTTCCCTCAGGCACCATTGCATTAACTGTAGTAATGCTTATGTATTGCAAATTAATTTGATAAATTAAAATTAATAATAAACATTGTAATAGAAATCTTCTTCCCTATAGGTTTGAGTGGAGGAGCTAATTTTCTCAATTTTGCAATCTGATTTGCTTTATTGATTCATACTGGGCTATGATTGTATAGTTGGCATAGGGGCACGGTCCAACTTGCCCCCCCCCCCCCCCCAGCCTCGAGGATTGTAAGACGTGGTTCATACTTCATGGTCCCCTTTGCAGCAATATGCATATATAAGCATTCCCTTTTTAGCTTTGTAAAATCCACAGCTATACTTTACTACTATTAAAATGCGTAAAACCTTACTATTTTGCTCTTATATTTTCAATTTTTCCTTAAATCCTGCCTGATGACGTCATAAGGTCTACTTAGTTTTGCCCCCACCATCATTCTAAAACTTTACGCCTCTGATTGTGTCGGACTAACATTACTATATACAATAATACAATATAGAGTATAGTGATACCTATTGAAATTTGCCAGGATAAATAAAACCATTATCAGACCTATTGGAACATACGGCTTGGGAACCTGTAATCTTATTGTCAATGACGCAAACAATCTGCAATTATTGGAAAGAAAGATAATACGGAGGATCTATGGACCCCTATGCTAAGACAAAGAGTGGGGTACAAGAAACAACGGCCGAAATAGACACAATACTTAACGGAGAAGACATAGTCCGGTTCATAAAGACTCAATGCATAAGATGGCTGGGACACGTCCCAAGAATATCAGACGACAGCATGCCGAAGAAGATGTACAAAGCAAGCATGACAGGAAGATGACTGGCCGGACGTCCTCGAAAACGCTGGAAGGATGAGTTGGAAACTGACCTTCCCGAGTTGGGAGTCGGTAGATGGCTGAGCGTTGTACAAAACCGAGATGACTGGAGGAGTGTTGTCGAGTAGACCAAAACTCGTCAAGGACTGTATAGAAGAAGAAGAAGTATTGCCACATTCGTTTGCGAACAATAAAGTTAATGTAAGGCACTTAAGGTGTAAAGAAAGACGTTTAAAGACATTGGGAAGAGTAGAATAGCCCCTTAAAATTTGAGATAGACGCCAAGACGAATTTCGGTAAAACGTTATCTCTTCCCGTGAGGCCGGGCCCTACTCTCACATTTTTTATCAAGGATTTATTTTGTCATTACTGTCACTGGTTGTACCGTTATTTTCCATTCTTACCGGTTACAGGGCGCTCCCCTTGAGGTTATTAACGCCTTCTTCTAAAAATATATAGAATTCGAGGGGGGGGGCGTACCGTACGCTTGCTAGTAATGGTACTTTCACTTCCTGGGATTTTTTATTGCATTATGCTAGAATAAATCTTTTGGAGAACAGTAGATAATCTATATTTTCCTTCTCGCCTTTGCTCTTTATCACAGCACGGTAACGTAAATAAGTAGTGCTGCTTCGCTTTATATGCTGTAGGAAATAACTAGGTTACACGTTTTTGGAGACTTGGGAATTATACAGTATGTATCGTAAAATGGCTTTAGTTTCCAAACGATTTAAATGCGTTTTTTGTATAATCAAACCTTTTTATACTGGCTTGAACGGGAACCGCAGAATGTACAGATTAAAAAAAAAAAAACATTTAAATTATTTTAACTACCTACCTTATTTAGTGGTTTGACATTCAATGCAATTAGGCAAAAATGTTGCGGGTGCTTGCACATTAAACTATTTTAACTTAAGGGTCCTTCCTAATATCCTATTTTGATAAGTGTTAATCATACTTAAGTCGGCACCACTGAAAGTAGCCTACAATTATTTTAGGTTTACATGATTAATAGTAGGTAGGATAAAATTAATGACTCTTGACACATCATGATGAGTTATCCAAATGTTAGACCTATCATCCTGCATAATTAACATTGATTATTGATTTTACCAACTTATTTTCATGTTTCAGGTAAGTTTATTTTTAATTTCTGAGTGTTCGACCAGCATCTCGACGTTCTTAGTACTGCTAAAAAACGAATCCTTCTGCAATTTCCCATTGATTTCTCCATAAGTGAGTGTTTGTAAGTTAATACTATATAAAGTAAGTTAATACTGTATAAAAAAGATTATGATATCCCTAAACCCTGTAGTTGTATTCTACTGTCGCGAAAGAATATCCTTCTCATAGTTTATATTACTGTAGTTAGTCAACTTCGGGCAAGGTGCCCATATATACTGTACGGTCCGATGTCATTATTATTTCATTTTAATAGTTTCCCATAATACTCATCAAAAGTTATATATAGTATAAACAAATGTACGACCTTTGTTCCGTTTGGAATAAGGTTTATAAATGCAGTAACCCAACTGTTCCCCATAGTTCTAACTACCGACTTCGATGGGCACGGTCTAACTTGCCCCCCCCCCCCCAGCCTCGAGCATTGCAAGACATGGTTCATACTTCATGGTCCCCTTTATAGCAATATGAAATAAGCATTCCTTTTTTAGCTTTGTAAAATCTACAAACAAACAAATCTATGCTTTAAAATTATTAAAATGCGTAAAACCCTACTATTTTGCTCTTATATTTTTAATTTTTCCTTAAATCCTGCCTGATGACGTCATAAGGTCTACTTAGTTTTGCCCCCGCCATCATTCCAAAACTTTACGCCTCTGCAAGGTGGTAGCTTGTTTGTATTTGTAAAAGGTTCTACACGCCATGCGATCGGAGACGGATACTAACATACAGAGGCGACTGAAGAGGTCAATTGGATACATTCATTAAGTTTTTTGTTTGCGATTAACCTTTTATTTAAAAAAAACAGTAATAAAAAATAATAAAAAAAAATCTTGCCAAGATTAAGGTAGTAGTATAGCCCTCGAGACATACATACACGCGCATAATATATGACCAACCTTCTCACTGTGTGTTTCTCTTCTTTAGCGCTGAATACTGTTTGCCCATGCACAATTTTGTTGGACCCCTAGTATCAGCTGACGTCACTGGAGAACTAAGTAGGCTTATACGGAATTTTGGTCCTATTCTCCTCTTTAATAAGTAGCCTTTTCATACACATGGGTACTGCCGTATCTGATGGCTTTCTGTTTTCGTTCTTTTTGACTATATTATTTTATTTTTAAGGACTTTTTGTGGATCCAGGCCTACTTATAGTGGCCCATAGGTCTCTTGTCCAAGGCCAACGATCCTATGGATTTCGGACATTATTTTTATTAATTCCGTATGAATTTTCGACCATTGGCAAACTGGCATACGTTCTCGATGTCAACCTATACCGATTACATGCGATAATGGACAAGTTGAGGCAAGCTTACCATTGACGCAATGAAACAGGCGGAAGCACGACTTACCCAAGTACAGATACGAGTCTTCTATTTGACTAACTATTTTAAAATTAAATTAAGGTTGAATTTGAAAAGTAGTAAACTTGCTCATAGGCTACTTTAAATAGGTGATAAGTGATTGTGATGAAGTTGCCACTCAGAATTGGGTATCTAGGGATCGCACGGCATTGACATGCACAATGTTATCGTTAAAACCTCATTTGCGCAATCTTTCTAGTCCCCTGTTCTCCGTGAAGAAGAGGCTGGAGGGGGTATAAATCTTGGGAGTGCACTTAACCCTTGGCCGGCAGGCGGGGCCCATACTGTCGCCCATGCATTACCAGTGATATACGATAGCGGGGGGAGGTCAGCACTTTTCCGAGGGACATCGAGGATAAGATGCGGGCAGGCGCTGCCATACACTCAAATCCCACCAGATAACAAAATTTATTGGAGAAGTAAAGCCATGTGGGTGGGATTCGATTTGAAATCGGTATTTCAATCATGTAGAAGGCTCGGCAACTTTGCTGATAGCTAATTTTCCTCTTATTCTAACTTCTGATGACCATAATCAGGATATATATATATATATATTTTTTTTTTTTTGACACTGACTTAATATTTTACAATATGACTATCGTTTTTAAAATTGTTCGGATGTTTTGATTGATATTGTTACAGGATAATAATAATAATAATATACGTATATTTTATTTACAATATCTTACAATTTTTGTAATAGTTGCGCTCCCTCGTACCTTGAGGCTTGTGAAGATCACGCATTATCTTGGGCGGATATTACACTGGCAATCCTCAGTGTAGTAGCCGCCCAATCTAAGTGGTAGGCAGTGGTGTAGCCAGATTTTTTTTTTTTGGGTCCAGTTTTCATAAAGTTTGCCCGCTTACGATAGGTTTTTGAATGGGGTGGTGATTCATTTGGCGCTACAACCCGCCCCCCCCCCCCCCGGGGGAAGGTTTTTTAAAGTTAGACCTGAAATAGTTTGCCGGCAAAAAATGTTGATTTTGCAGACGATAACTTTATTAACAAAACTGGAGAAAGGGGGACCGGGGTCTCCCCGGCGATTTTTTTTTAGATAAATATCTAAAAAATTTGCTATTTTGCTAAATTTGGCGGAGGGGGGTCCGTACCCCGCTGACCGCCCCCCTTTGCTACGCCACTGGTGGTAGGCTACAGCCTTAAAAGCTTAAAATTACTTAAGCTTAAACATAAACAACTTAAAAAAGCAACTAATACAAATATTGGTACGGTAGTTTAAAAGATAATTTTACAGCAGGTGTGATTTATTTGAATTCGGGTATGAAAAACGTTTATGAAAGGCCCTACATGATCCAACAATAATCAGGCTACATCTGTTAGTGCTGGTTTAAATGTTCATATATATTCTATATATATTCTATTCACTTTTGACCCAGAAAGATATGTAGGAACAATACTTCCTGTGAATAGTGACTACATTGGCTGTTTTTGCGTCCATAATGAGATGGGCTCAGCGCTCTTACCAGCACAGCGAAACTATAAAAAATTTGTTGGAGAAGTACTTCAGTAACCAGATTTAGATCTGTTAGAAGAGCCACACATCCCAAACCCAAACCAAAATTGATTGGAATCAACTTTGTTACAGGTGTAAGGTTATCTTTAAAATACGAATTAATAAAAAAAATCAGTAGCCACCTAAATATACGATATTGAATGTACTATGTTTATTACCTATTTAATTTTGCGTATAGAACTGGTCTTACAGGGAAGAACGGCACCCAATGATCCAAAGAGCCGCGTGGTTTAGTACATAAGTAAATATTGTCTTAGACCAAAATACACCATTTATATATCTTTAAAATTATCTTTAAAAAATTGCAATGGAATAATATGAAGTTCTTGTATGTCGTAGCAGCCACGCGGACTTATCAAACGAGCACTTCCAAGATATTTAGTTTTTTACAAACTGTGTTCACATTTAACTTCATTTCCAAAGTTAGACATCAGACGGTCTTTACGTCTTCTGTTTGAAAGTCTGCATAAGGCTAAAAACTGCTTTTAACTTGGAAGCAGATGAAACAGCGACATCCCCTCGAAGATACAGCTCCAGCCTGTGCTGACTTGGAAAAACAAACGTGGCCTCATTAGTAGCGCTTTAAACACAGCAGCGCTGACTCAGATTTACGAGGGGTGTTTGCATGTTTGATGGCGTGTCAACATCGAGGTAATTGAAAGAAAGTAAATACGCAACTTGTGTGAGCTTCGCACCGTCTCTATTCGCTTCTTCCTCTACTCGCGATATTTTAAGTCCACCCCAATGCAACCCTCTCTTTTCTATTTAATCCGTTCAGTCCTATAGCTTTAATAACAGTTAATAAACGAAGAAATCCGCAATATTTTAAAGTACCATCTGTCTTAAAGAAGGCACATTGTACCTACTGACGAATGGTTTTGGACAGAAAATGGAGATGTCATCATGAATCATCATCGCATGTTGTACGGTAAGTAGGAACGATGCGGCGGTTTTCTGATTAATAATGCGAAAGCGATTCCGGAAACTAGAATACTGTCTCTGAGTGCTTACTGTAAAGCCCCCTTTCATGACCGGTCCGATCAGCCGTGAC
Organism: Psococerastis gibbosa; assembly: GCA_963971405.1. Classification (NCBI taxonomy): domain Eukaryota; kingdom Metazoa; phylum Arthropoda; class Insecta; order Psocodea; family Psocidae; genus Psococerastis; species Psococerastis gibbosa. The sequence goes on along the minus strand of OZ020488.1, from coordinate 23,241,356 downwards.
TTAAGTGAGTAAATGGAGCCTTTCACGGTTCCTTCAATGCAGTGAAAACATGGATGCCATATTAGACACAAATAATTATTTTGGGACTGGAAAAAATGTCTCGATGGATTGGAAAGGCCACGAACGGGATCATTCGGGGGTTTCTGGGCAAATGTATCAAATTGCAGTATTATTACAGCTAATATTGTGTTAATTTGCTAAGCTGAGCCCTAAACCCGACAACTCCTTTTTTAGATAGAATCCTTTAGGCGTTAGACTTTTGGAAAAGGTTGCGTCACCAGGAAGCCACATAAAGCAAAATCTATTATTATATGTATAGATAGGCTACCTATCAGGATAATAATTTTATTTACGGTAATAACACAAGCATTGCAATTGACCATCAACTTAATCAGAAATAGATATCTTGCCTATAAAGCTTACGGTAGGTAGGACTTCTTCTGTAGTTGCAATCTAGCGATTGGTTTGCAGCAAATCTTTCCACCTCGTTCTCCACTCCTCCCTGTCTTGGGCCGTTCTCTTGGGTTCCAAGTAGGTTCCGCATCTCATATCTTTCTTGAGGTCTTCTGCGTACGCCTTCCTTGGTCACCCTCTTGCATTGGTGCCTTCGATTGTGCCTTCTAATATGGTGCTTAAGAGACCTTGCTGTCTGATAAGGTGACCCATCTATTTTGCTCTTCTCACCGAAATGGGGGCAATTAGGGATCTTATATCATTTATCCTTTGAAGTACCTCTTCATTCGTTATGTGGTCTCTCCAAGATATTTTCATCATTCTCCTATAGCACCACATTTCGAAAGCCTCCAGCTTCTTTTTGCTTCTTTCGTGTATGCACCATGTCTCACAGCCATAAAGCAGTATGCTCCATACTAGTGATTTAAGCAGTCTTTTTCTAACATTTATGTCGATGTTGTTAGCCTCGAATATCTTCGACTTTTGTTAAACGCTAGCCGGGCCATTTGAGTTATATTCGCCTATTCGAGTTATATTTTATCTAAGGATAGTTCCCCGAGCTTAGTTATCGTAGGACGTAGACCATTTCACCCCTTAATGCACTCTATCCTGAATTTTGGTGCAAGCTGGTCTCATTCTCAGTATTGGAATTTTTTCAATGACATCGATTGATTACCTAGCTTCAGAGCTGCCGCACATAGTGGGAGGAAAACGTGATCAAATGGAAAAGTAGCACAGATAGGAAATAAAAAAAATCTCGTAATGGAAGAGCTGATATCGCAATAAAGTACACGAATTTTCCTTGAAAGTAAAGAGGAAATATATATACATTTAGAGAGCACACCTTCTCACGGCTCATTTACTCCAACTCGGCAGCGCGCTTCATTGCCGAGAAGGAGAAGAAAACCCCGGACTCAATAACAGTGATGGATGGGGAATCTAATGGAAACGCAGCTCAGGAAAATTACTCGATGATGAATGCTACAGGAACACAAGAAAAGAACAAATCAAGGAGCTGTGTGAGACACATCCTTCTTTTAGTCCTGTCAGCTAATGCTGGGCTACCTGTCTGCGAAATACGCTGCTTTCTTATAGAATTCTAGTCTACCTGGATGCTGACTCAGCCTCTCCTGATTTCAAACGGTCAATATCATTGCCCTTTTTCTTCTTCAGACGCTTTCCGTTTTCCTTTTTTAGTTTTATGTAACAATTCTAACGCATTTTTTTCTTCTAAAATCACAGTATGTAAATCTATGCTGTAAGGATCGTATTTTATTATAGTTATAGTATGCTCGAAATGATCATAGTAAGCAAACTGGAAGATTCTGATTAGGTGCTGTAACTCGGAAACTATATCAGTTTGCTTACTTGGTGGATTTTTGAAGTTTATCATTATAACTCAGTTAAAGTAATGTAAATTATTCTTGCGATGGATTGAATACTGCCTGTATCTACTTGAATTTGTGAAATTTGTTCGCTGTCAGCAACGTGTAATAAATAACATGACAATTTTCAAAAGGGTTGAATTGGACTCTGATTTAAAAATATCTCCAAGCCTTGGATCGAATAGACTTCCTATAAAGTGGGAGCTTATAGGAGTGAGAAAAATGGGTTAGATTTTCATATGTACAATCGAGTGTTGGCGAGCGTACATCACAAAACAGGGGTGTCACATAGATAACAGGTTCTATATCTCAACACAAAACGGTTTTCCACAATAGGTCTGCAGGGAGAATATAAATGACGAGGTATAGTGTTGCTGTACATATTGTATAGCCTATATTTCATATACACCTCAAATCGGAAATCGGCAGGTTCGGATTTTCATTATTTATTACTGTGTACCCATTTTTTAAAACAATTTTTGGCTATAAATATTGTCGATAATTTTGGCATTAAAACAATATATGTAGGTTTACTTTTAATCGCCACAATGCCCAATGCCAGTATACCGAGCTCATCCTTGTGGTTCTACATAGGATATTTTCTGGCCTAAAGGAACGGTTTCACAGATGAAGGGATTATTTGCTCCACGGCGTTTCAATGTGTTCACTAGTCTGGCCGTTTATAAACTACCTGCATTGGTTACTAAATCAGAGAGTAACGTATAAGAAACAACTCGAAAATATACACAATACATAATACATACAGTACATCTTTCTTCTTTCTTTCTATTCCTTGCCCAGTATTCCCTTGACAAGGAGCATATATTTACAAAATACAATAACTTACATAATAATACGTATCCCCAAGCCAGCACTTGATTGGGACAAAGGGCTTTTACAATGCTGCTAAACAAAAAGGCAATATTATTATATGTTGTGAATATGACTTTAGCCGCCATGACACTATGATGATAATGATGTATAATAATATATGTGTAATAATAATAAAAATAACAATACATAATACATCCACATGTTTTTTCAAAAATTGACAATTTTCTATTGAAACGTATGCGCCAAATCTTTGAAATTTGTTTGCATTTGTTTTTTGAAATTTTGTTTGTGTTTGTTTTCTTCTTACACTTATTATTTTTAATAAAACCTAATAATAGTAGGAGATCCGAAGTAGGATCGACCTTCACCGATCTGTTTAATGGATGAGAACTGTTTTTTTTTTTTTAATCAATTAAAATAATTGCACTTGACACACTTGACATATCCCATGACGCCATTTTTTAATTTTAGTTTGTTTGTGATTTTAAACTATGATCAATTGATCATTGATCAATTTTAACAATGGCATGGAGTAAAATTGAAATGTCCTTCAATTTCATAATTTTCATTGACGATGTACGTATGTGTAATACCCGCCTTAAGCTGACCGCATGCCAAATAAAATTTACGAAGCATAATTTAGACGACGGGAAGAAGACGTCCACAAAATTAACCACCTATAGAAACCGACGATGGAGTGTTGTTGATCAGACAAAAGCTATCAAGGGCTGTAGAGCCAGAAGAAGAAGAAGCATGGGTTACAAATTTTTAGATTCTTTCTAATTGTGAATAATGCAAAACAACAAATTAGTAAATGTGCAGTTTCCACTGTAGCAGGTTGAATGCGCAATGGAACTATCAGTTCCACCTGTTTGATACCCGTCAGGGATACGAGAAATGTACAGCAGGGGAGAGGAGGGGATCTGCAAAGGGGTTTAGATGCCGAGAAAGTCTGAGAGATTCTACAGGGGTTTCCAGGGATTACAGAGGTTTACCGCAGGTTACCTGAGATGAGTTCTTCTTTCCCCTGTGACACCCACGGCCATGATTATGGGATATTAGATGCTATTACTGCACAGTTTATACTGTTACCCTACTTACTCTTCCCATAACACTTATTATTACATTAGATACAGTATTTCTGAGGTACAGTAATAAGTTACCGTAGGCGTGTAGGCTATACTAATACTGCGGATCTACTATGTTGTTTAGTATTGCATAACGTATTCTTGGTGTTAAAAAATGTAAACAACCCATTTTTAATGGCCCTTTCCATTCCAAAACTGTCTTGTTTACATTTTCAATCCCTGGTTAAGATTTTAAAAAAATCGCCACAGTGGGCCCGCAGCTACTAGCATTCTAGCTGGCTATGAATTTTCCCCAAGCCTACTTATTTTTGTCATTCCATATTTCCAAATTTTGGTTCACATGTGCCCGACTAGGATTTCTGTCAAGGGCGCAAACAGTGGTGTAACTCAGGAATCTCCACTGAGGGATATTTTTATATGTACATTTATATATATACCTACGATACTATGCGATTTGTGAGTACCCCTTATTCTGTAATAAATTATTTAATATTGTTCGTTGCAAGCATACATATTTACACTAAAATCTTGGTTGCCAATAGTATACGTTTTCATTGTGAACGAAGAGTATGTTTGTATTGTATTATAATACGATAATGCACCTTTATATTGCCTATTGCACGCTGCACATGTATATCATTTTATTCAATCACCTCATTTAAAACAAGTCAATAACAAGGTGTACTAGTACTATCCATGTGTGTAAGCATGATAAAGGGTTTTGTACGCTTAAAGGGAAGTAGAATATAGATAGAGAGGGGAGAGGGGGTAGTATCGGACAGTGAGTAATGTCGTCATCAATGGCGCCTACCCCTCCCCCTCTACGAACACTGCTATAACACAGCTTAAAGCGCTTATGGCCACGTGCCTGGAAAATTTTCCTCTTGATTTTATTTTTTATTTCATGCTGACGATTTAACTACAGAATAGCAATAATGGCACTGCTTGGCTTATGAGGCCGCTGGAGGCTACTACTCTAGTCAAATCCGATCGTGGTTGAACATGTAAAAAACCACGATTCCTAAGGTATCGCATGGCCCCCTACAGGCGCGGATCTGGAATGAGACCAAGGAGGGGGCTAGATTAAATACGAAAAAAATTTGAAAAAAAAGGGCTGAAATATTGGGGGTTTTACGCATTTTCAGATCAATAAGGGTTCTAAATAATAGGTAATTAATACAATCGAGCACTAGGGGAACCCGGGGGTCCCCCCGGGAGAAAATTTGTGAAAAATAAGACTGAAATAGTGGGGTTTTACGCATTTTGAGGAACCTAATGGGTAGATACGCGCCTGGCCTCCTACAAGTGTTGTACGGGCGAAAAAGCCTTGCTGTAACAGCAAAAAATTATCTGATGAGATTCGGGTGTTCCGTTCGCGGTGTCCAAAAGCCTCTGATATAGTTACTCATAGTATGTGTTCAATGCCTTCAAATGAGAAATTCATGAAAAGCAGTCATGAAGTTAAGACATCTACTGCACATACATTTATAGCGTAAATGAATATGATTGCCTACGCATAAGGAATGCGAGGGGAGGAGGCGGGGGTCCAGGGAGAGAATTAGTGATTAGAAACCATCTCTTAGAGAAAGCTTTCTACACTGTCACTGAGGCACTAGCACAATGACAGAACTACCTGATTTTGACGACATTTGACGATTTTACTTTATACCTTCTTGTCAATAATTATTTGTTGACTACTTGTATTGTATAATTTAACATAAATATAATGTATTTATTTATTTATTTATTTATTAGTGATTGAATTAATAGCATGTACCGTAGTGATATTTTTCTATATAGGCTACATAGTACAAAGTAAACCTACATTTTTATTCGTGACCCTGCAGTCCTTGAAGAACACGAGGCCGCCATTCGTCTCTCGATACTACCTTCCTTTTCAAGTTGCGCACATTCCAGCACCTTGTCCATCCATCCTTGCTTAGTTTATCGGGCACCCCCAGTCATTACAAATAGCATGATGAGCAAATTAGACCTAATGTATGCAATGTAAATATTCAGATTTTTTCAAAATTATAATCAATCTTATCTGTGCTATGGATTGTCAGACGATGATGTAATATATTTACGACTCAGAGCACACCTACCGTTAGAACAGAATGCAATTTCAAATTCAAATGTAGGATGGATGACAAACGTACACAGTACAATTCTGTATAGCTCGCCATGGATTGAAGAACAGGTTTCGGAAATAGGACATCTAAGTCTTTGATGGGGAGTTATGTAGAAATCGATTGGGAATGTCTGAGCACGGACCATCCATCACGTGAGCGATGTCAGCTGCGAACAGCAACAGCATCAATCTACCACTTTCCCGCCTCTGAATTCTCAAATATCTCCTACATTGCTAGTATACATAGGTACATCTCGCTCTTCAGTCGTCCAGATTTGCTCATTCATGATTCGAAACGGGGAATAAATCGGCATACATGTTATGCTTCGTAAGGTTAAAATTAAATAATGCACAGTAATATTCTACAATAATATACTGTGCATAAGTTGCATAGGGCCTTTTCACGTGCGTATGATCTGCACTAGATTTTTATTTGTCACACTAGTTCCTAATAACGTGTGCACTCCAAGGGCGCATTTAGAGAAGCTAACTCAGAAAAAAGCTAAGCCCTCTAGTATCAAAATCGTCAATCTCCACTATGACACTTTTTTTAGGAACTGCGAAAAACTATCACCCGGTATTTTAGCTCAATATTTCGACTGTTTGGATTTCAGTTGATGTCGGTTACCTTTAACTATAATTTGGAATCACCGAAACTATGATATTTACTCAAATAACTAATGGAGATTGCTGATTTTGAAACGAACGTGAATGGAGATTGCAGACTTTGAAAAGAACATGGATGGAAATTGATGTTCCACACTTTGCAATTCTCTATGTAAAGACGTAACAAAGCCATCATTACTGTAAAAAATAATAAACATTACTCTTAAAACCAAAAAAATACAGCATAAAACGTGAAAAAAACATTTATTGGCAACGTGATTACAAAACCTGCCTGTAATTGGTTGCCGCAACACCTCCATGGAGAATACTGACTTTGAAACCAACATAGCTTTTCTTACGGTATGTTAATTTAAACAGGAGAATTCACGTTTTGTCACGGAATAAGTTATCGGGCTTATGAAAAATTTCTCTGCGTTGGATATTGCTAATTTTGATACCAATGTCATTTTTTATGAGCCATTTTTACTACCAGAATGTTGATTTTGACATCAGATGCGTTTTTCACAAGGAATCCAACCATGTGCATAACTCGAAAACTAAAAAAAGTGGAGTTTGCTGATTTTGATACAAGAGGGCTCAAGTGTAAACGGGTATTCAAATATCAGGGTCGACTGGAAATATCGATCAGCAATAATACTTCAGCAGCTTGATCATGGGGATTATAATACCGGTATTTATTTAATCCCCTGGTATTAAATAAATACCGGTATTATAATCGCCATGATCAGCCTGCTGAAGGAGTAACGTGTTTTAACGTCTTATATTTGCTTACTCTCTTCCAGATATTTGCCCTTCTAACCAATAATGACTTGACTACCAATTTTCCCCTACTTTGGGAATTTTGCCCCCAACCTAAAACATGTACAGTAGGCTAACCAAAACCTATCACGATCAAGGCAAGGCTGCGTGTGAATGTGGGAGAAAATGTGTATATGAACGTAGATGGTAGCAAATGTGAATTAGTGTGACTGTTATTTTGAATGGAAGGTATGACAGATGTTAGGTATGAATTTACAAAATTATATTTCAATTACACTATCATTGATATGTACAGATAGGTGTAAGAGAGGGGCATAGACCCTAATCTTGCTGTAACTACTTTATTTTTCTTCAATAAAAACTTTATTATTATCATGATTTGAAGCATCGTCTCCTCATCTGAAAAAAAACCTGCATAATTTCAGAACTGCCTTGGTGGTAGGCTAATGGCAGAATGGTAATGAGGCGTGCCATATATGGTGTACTCTAAATGAATCAGTATACAATGCGTTGTCGGATGTGACCCATTTAACTTCCATCAGTTCCCCTTCAACATCGATGCGCAACAGGGAGAAGAGCCGAGTTGAGTATAGTTCATTAGTGTCAAGGTGACTAAAAATTTCGTTCTTCCTAGTTGTGCGTAGATAAGATAAGGCCAATCAATCGAACATAGTATTTCATAATATTTACGATAGGGTTGAAGTTAACTCTTGTAAGTAGCCTACTTTAATCATGTTGATTTTTTTCAGCAATATTTTAGGCCTGCTTAGGGTTGCTATTCCCCGTTGAGTCGAAATGATAATAATTTCGACAACCGAAATAATTCTTCAACGCTTTGGGTTGATGTTGATGTTTTTAGCTGTGGATTACAAAAGCCAAAACGCCGGCAAAAATGGGTAACTGGAAAATGACGTCACATTCCAGATACTAAGAATTATACTAATAATTCTACTACTAGCGGCATCAAAAAGGACGTTACATTCCAGAGTCATGGGACCCCTTTTTAACCATCAATCTTAAATACTATAATATATTTTTCCCTAGAAGGCCTAAATAACGTTTTTTAGAATAAATAATTTTAAGGGGTATAAAATAAATATACAAATGCATTAAAATAGGGTTTCAATTTTTTTTCTCAAGTAGCCTATTGTAACTGTACCATTTACTTAGCGACTGCTGATCTCTTTAGAGGCCCTTCTAATTTTTATTTCTAAATACCACAATCTATCGTCCAGCAAAACTTAAAAATATACAATGAAATACAGTAGGTAGGCTAACCATAAACTTAAAATGTCATTCCAGCTGCTAAACATTTGCGGGCGTCTGTTTTATTTGTGTATTTTGAGGGGAAAGTAAGCTAATAAAATAAAGTGCCTTCCAGACTGATAAATAATAGCTACGATCAAATCGATGGCTCTCTTGACCTCGCCAAAAGTGAGAAATAAAACGTTTTAATAGCAGAATAAAAATAGAGTCAGAGAGAACGTGTTTGCGTACATCAACATTAGTTTACAATACATCTCTCAACCATCCGGTGGGATCAAACCAATTGCTGGCAAGTATAGGCCCACATGTACATAAGTGATATTTTATTTTTTTATTTGACTATGCAGGCATGGTTAGAGTTCCATATAGGAGAGATTGGACATTCACTTCTCGCTAAAAAATATATTTTTTTAATTTCTGGGGCCATCGACCACGTCTCCTACAGTCAGCAATTGAAAAAACGTGCCAGGTATGATTTAAAAAATAGTCTTGGCGCTGGAGTGCCCCATCTCTCACATAATATATAGAACTCTAGACATGGCTTTATATTATATATACACATATATATATATATATAAATATTCATTATTCATAGCGTTAGGCAATGTTCAGCAACAACCGAACAAAATTATCAATAAATTTAATACTGTTCACAATATTATTGCATTTCTGTAGGCTAATACAACTATTGTCCATAGTAGGCTACCGATGTACAGGTACAGGTAGGTCTACCTTCATTTATTTCAACGAATAGCCTTATAAAGAAAGAAAGAAAGAAAGAGAATTGTCTTTATTTTCCATACGGCGAATTTTGGGCCTTTCGGCCCACTCTTACAATTAACCCATAATGTTAACTTAAATACCTACTATTTATAATAAAACTTAAAATAAAAAACTAAACTAAACCACACCATTTATACAACATACATACTCATGAAATAAACGTGACACGCCCTCTTAAACTGATTTAAACTTTTTTCATTTCTGATTGGATCCGGTAGGGAGTTCCAAAGCCTCACCGCCTGCACCGAAGAGGAAGAAGATAAGGCCTGGGATGTATGGATTGGAAATGATAATTTATTTATTTTCTCTTGTATTCAGTGCATGGAAAGAGGATAAAGGACGGAAAAGATACTGTATATTGTTCTATATACTAGTATACTAACCAATACTAACTAGTGGGAAGAGATAAATTAGGAACCAAAAAAGAACAATTTGTTTACTTTTATATTTATTTATTTATTTATTTATTATTATCTAGCTTTTTGTAACGCATTATTATTAAATGTGGATGCAGTAATTGGGAGTCGGCTTGTTTTAAGAATTCACTTTCGCGACATACCGAGTGCATCAGTTAATCGTATAATGTCCCATTCACACTGAAATTATTAGTAAGTTTTTTTTTTTTTTTTTAAATTAAAACAAGATTAATCGCATACAAACAATTTAATGAATGTATCCGATTGACCTCTTCAGTCGCCTCTGTAGGTTAGTACCCGTGTTGAGTTACGACACGTCTCCGACCGCATGGCGTGTAAAGACTCTCATAAGTGCAAGCACGTTACCACCTGGCCATCGAAGTCGAGTTATTAGTTCATAGTAATCGCAGCTTACATTACTCGCGATAAAAATAGATGCAGCTTGAAAGTTGAAACTGTAGCAAGGCAAGATAGCAAGCCGACGCTGATAAATATATCCGGGGAATGCCATCGTATCTCATACAAACTAGAGCGTATAACTTGAAAGTTGTGCCTAGGAAGGGCTATGATAGGAATAAATAGTACATAATTGTTACAGAACTGCCTACTTATTTCGTTGCAATCACCTTCATTGCTTTCCACTTTTTTTTCACATGGTGGTGAATTACATTGGCCTACAGTATGTAGACTAGGCTACGGGTGAATAAGAATATAGAAAAAGAATAATTTATAGTATAACTGTTGTACCAAAATTGATGGCATAAGATTGTGACCACAACATGGAAATGTAGTAATTTGGTATCACGGTTGCCACAAATGTCCTTTAATCTAGATAATTAACTTCCCCTTAAGAGGATTTGCTACATAGAAAATTGGCACCCCAAAATTAAATACTTTTCGTTTTCTATTCTCAGCAAGTTATTAAAAATTTGGCTCATTTAAGTATACTGTATATATACTCGTATAATCGGGTATTTTTGCTTTCCAATTTATACGTAGCTTTGTGATGGTCGAAATTTTCGATTCCGAGATTTCAACGGATTCACACGTTTTAAGGTCCCAGGAACCCAAAAAAATGGTTTTTACGAAATGTCTGTCTGTCTGTCGTTCTGTCTGTCTGTCTGTGCGTCGATTTCCGGGCAAACTACTCGGTCGATTATGATGAAATTTGGCATGTAGGTTTACAAAAACCATACCTCGGGACAATTTATTTTTATTTTGGGCTAACTCAATTTGGGGGGGGGTTTATTTTCAAAAAAACTCCAAAAAAACGTCTAAAAAAATTATTTCCCAAAAACGGCTCCAACGATTTCTTTTAAATTCACATATATTGTAGTTGTTATTAATGTTTATAAAATTCAGGGGGTCACTTGCCCCTTCATAGTTTGCTTCTGGGGGTAAACAAATAAAAATAACTAAATTTTAATGAAAAATAACTAATAAATAATTTTTCTGCGAAACCTTTCTATCGATGATTTGTACCTTCAAGTATGTTTTAGGTGTTAAATTGAATAACGAAACCGGACAGGTTGCTTTCCCAAAAAACTATTTGGTTTTGTGCAAAAAATTATTTTTTGAAAAATGATAGATAATTCGCGCTCAAATGCATTGCGTGCCCTGCCAGTATTGCTGTGTGGTAATATGTTGGTCTGACCTGTCTAGAATTTATCTCCCCTCCAGTGACGTTAGGTGGACAACCCCCCCCCCCCTGAGAAATCCGAAATTTAACCATAGGAAAATTATTTACCATGAAACTACTCATTTTCTCTATCTACTAATGTTGATAAATTGGAAAGCATGTTCGAGTAAACTCGGACCGGTTCTTATAACTTGCTTTGTTAATTAAATAAAAAATAAAAAGTCAATAAAAACAACAAATTTTGGGGTGCTCATTTTCTACGTAGCATGTCCTCTTAAACTATACTATTGTAATGTCAACATACCTGTATATTTTATAATTTACATAAAATGGAGCATGGTATAGAAGAACGTTCTAAAAAGCAGTAGAGCTCAAATTCTTAACATGTATAGTGTACTTCCTACAATATAATATTATGTTCCCCTGCTAATAAATCAAAATATCAGCACAAGACCGCGTGGCATATTATATGCAGTGTACTTGTGCCTCCTACTAGTATTTTTACATTACTCAGCTCTTGCGCCACACGAAAATATAACATTCCAGCTTTCGTGAGCCCGCCATAAAAACCGAAATTGGACGAGATAGAAAAACTGGCACTCATTGTTAAAAATAACTTGGTACAGTTTTACGTAATAAAAAATACACAACCGGTTTTGGCTCACGCCATCGTCAAGTATGCAATTGAAAGACGGACGGTATTTTTTAATTTTATTACGTAAAACTGTAGCAAGTTATTTTTAACAACGAGTGACAGCAAGTTTTACAAAGTTACTAAGGAGACTATCATGTTTTAGAAAACCTGGGCTAGGTGGGATTCGAACCCACGATCTACGCCTAACCGTGGGTTGGAATCCTGCCAAGCCCAGTTTTTCAATATCCACTAATTTCGGTTATTACGTGGAGGGTACCTCTTCAACCAAAGTTAATTTAATGTCAGTGTTATATACGCCATATAATACTGCAATATAATGTGCCGCCATTAGAAGTTATAATTCAATAGTCTGTGATAATCTTTGTTCTAATTTTCAACTACAATCTTGCCACAACACTTATACCTTAAGCCTGCAGTACCGGTAGTACATCATCTTGAGACAATGCGGTCACTTGAACTTGGCCCATCACGGATACTTACAACAATCATATTGCAATATTAACGCTGATTTACATCAGGATAAATGTGCGTTATAAAGGCACAATTGTTAAAATACAACTTATCGGTACGGTAATGCGCTACGGAATAGATGTTTGAATCACTCCATTAATCTTTCCGAAAACAGATCCGCCAGTAAGTTATAAATATTTTTTTCATCATAGAATAAATATGTTCCTCATGGCAGAAACTAGCTGAAACCTATGATATGTATTATATTTTCTATATATTATTTAAGCCATCATTTCTACGTCTACATTACATAATCTATCTACCTAAGTCATTCATCACACTGTATTTAGTGATAACGGTAATTTTCAAAACAATGTTAAGTATATATATAGTCTCTCCCCTCTCCCAAGAGTAAAAAGGCACTCACTGAAAAGTAGAGTAACGATACAGTACCAAATTATATATATATTTTTTTATTTTATTTTATTTTTATTTTTTTAAGGCGCGGGACTCTTTTGAGTATTTGCGCCGGTCGGTGTGTGTGTGTGTGTGTGTGCGCGGAAGTCATGGGTGTTTTAGAATGGTTTTGTCTACAGTTTACAGGTAGGGCAAATTTAATTATTAAATCGGCTTCGATGGCCAGGTGGTAGCGTGCTTGTACTCGTGCAAGTCTCTACATGCCATGCGATTGGAGGTAACTCAACACGGGTACTAACCTACAAAGGCGACAAAAGAGGTCAATCGGATGCATCCATTAAATAGTTTGTTTGCGATTAACTTTTTTTTAAAATAAAAAATAATAAAATCAACCAAAGTTGACTTATTATAACAGCCGAATAAATTCAAAGAAGTATTTGCACCTAGAGTAAAAAGTGAAAGTAAGAGGTGAAGCATGCTACGTTTTTCATCATTATAACCAATTACTTTACTTATTAGCATTTGCTTGCAGGCATTGAGGAAAAGCTCGAGAAACATTCTCTTGGGGTAAGGAAATACTTGAACTTATGAATAAAGTCCGTCCTTTTATTCATTAATAAAGACTTTTGCACTTGCTTGAGATTTTGTGAGTAGAAGCAAGCATATGCTCAGATTATGTGAAGTTTATGCTTCTTTTTATGAATTTGGCTTAATGTCCCGGTTATGTGGTATTGTGAATTTTTTATTCGTTTTGAAATTGATTCAGAAGTCCACCTCAGCGATAGGCAAGTAGAATACTGTTCACTAGCCCGCACCTGCGAATACCTATACATGCAATTATATGGCTAATAATTGGAAATTTACTTACAGTAAATTGTTTTTCAGGTTGAATTAAATTACAGTATTATGGATGTCGATATAGTGCCTGCCACATATGAAGACAGGGAGAAAGTTTATCGTTTTTTGTGTGAACATTTTTATCCAGATGAACCTTTAACAAAATCATTGAACATTGATCCTCCCGCACATATTGATGATTGTGCATCTCCAAAACTACTACAGGCTAATTGCTCATTTTTGGCCATTTCAAATAGTGAACCGGTAAAATTAATTAACATTATGGTTTATTTAAGTTATCCTAGGATATTAAAACTAAGTACTGTTCGCCCAGAAAAGTTTGCAAATGCACATGAAAATATCCCTTAATGCCTTACCAAGTCGGGGGCAAGTCCCGCCTCTCCATTTAAATTCCCTATGCTGCATTTTCAAATCAGATAGAACTACTTTGCATGTGTTTGTATACACAAAACTTACGGGGGTTCCATTCCAAATTTAATGCATTAAGGTCACAAGTGGACATTGCTTATTTTTTTAAGCTAAAATTGTCGATCTGTTGCACTTTTTACGAATTCACGACTCCAATGTCAAAATTAAAATTAAAATTTTCTGAATGTTAGTAAATTGTCTTCAACTACTGTAGCAACATTAGTGGAACGGTTTTAGGATCATCATAGAACAAAATCAAACCAATATTTATTGTTATAAATATTATTAGTGATGCGTTTCTTGAATTTGAGAAATTTATAAAATTTTCATCAATAGCACTTTTCTCATTTTGCGTGGACTGTACCGTATTACAATAATAGTTTAAATTTAATTGGGGAAAGCTTAGGAAATAGCGTGGGTAGACGACTACTCGCACCATAAGCTAACAATTGGGTATCCATTAGTATGCTATATAACACTATATATTCTATCCATTATCCTGCAGAAACCTCAAGAAAAATACTCTATACTACTCTATAAGTCTTTGAATGATAATTAGCCATCTTTACAGGGTTTAATTTGCGGTGTCGCTTTAAACGAAGAAATCAGTAAGACCGACGAAAAGCCAGAATGGCTTGAGCTTTCGCAGCAGTTTCAAGGCGAGCCTTATGGAAAACTAATGGAATTTCTTGATGTCACTCATAAGGAATTTCTCAGGATACTTGATGACCAATGCTGGAGTCCTACCAATGTAAGTTATGGAGGATTTTTCAAAAGTAGTGGAGACATTCAATTTCTTAAAACTTAACCATATTATGCATAAAGTGAAACTATTAATAGATGTCATATTTCAGCTATCATATAGTAAATTTATCAATTATTTTAGTATACTAGATACCGTATAGGGCTCGTTCCAATGCTTGATTAAGTCGAGCTTGTCTGAGCTTGCTCATTGGCACTTGTAGTAGGTGTGGGTCCAAGTCAAGGACGCAAGGTGTGAACCAGCAGTATGCCAATGGCTGGAAATTCATTCGGAAACAATACCAATAATGTCCGAAAACCGATGTGGTTCACAAGGCCTCACTACGTGTAAACCTACGTCTATATAAGTAGTTCCACTGTAAATAATTGTCCGAGGGTTAAATTTCGGCTGCCTTGATTTTCCCTATCCACAGGCACTGCAGACACAGTATGCTAATTATTCATAATAAAAGAAATCTTCAAAACCAAATCCTTGTTTGATTTTCCGGGCATTTCTTTATAATTGGGTGAACAAATACAGAACAGTGGCTCAATCATTGAAATTGCTCTGTTAAATGATAAATATACTTTCTCTTCATTTGATAATATAATATCTTGAATTGATAATATTTTTTAATATTGTACATTTCATATAATAGTAACTCGAATAAAACTAAGTATCGTCAAACCAGGAAAAAAAAGTACATTGTAGTAACTCAAAAGCCAAGCTGAGTATCGTTAACTGACTCCCCTTATCATGGTGATATAATTATGATGCAAATATGCGTTCATATATATATATGTTCACTATTAATGCAATTATAGTCTACAGTTTGGGTAATGAGCAGTCTCTATTCTATTATATGAAAACGTGGGATAGCTTAGTGAAAATAGAAATAAAAAGTAGCCTAAGCCCCAAATAAGTAAACAAGAAATACTATGGAAATTTGCCGTTTATTTCAAATTCCTATTTCTCTGAGTTTTCCCACTTTCCCATGGGATAATTTAGATATCCGTAATCTTGATTTATATTCCAGCTTGTGTAATTTCAGACCCAAACAGGATTGGAAACGACGATTATTGCTACCCATAGATCATACAGAGGTAATAACATAGGCGGCCGTTTACTGGAAAGAACCGAAGCTTTGGCACGTGAAAAGAACCACCGCTGGCTTTGTATAGAATGCACTAGCGCTTTCTCAGCAGCTTTAGCTAAAAAACGAGCATACAAGTCAATTTATACATTGCCATACTCAGAATACAAAGACAAAAATGGTGTTTTGGTATTTCAGCCTCCACTACCACACATAATGTTAAATACTTTTGCTAAGGACTTGAATGTTTGAAATTGGTTTTGATTAGGTTCTGTAGGCCTATGAAAAGTATTATAAGTGTTACAAGTTTTTTATTTTGTAAAACTTGCTCGGTTTGTTGGCAAGAATTTATAGCTCTTTCACTTACTGTATAGTGTATGATAAATAAAGGAAAGATACACACTTGATACTGACTTTGTGATTGATGATGGCTATCATTTTTAGTGTCATTCATGTCCAAAGTTTGGAAACTAAAAGCCAAAATTATTAGTGGACCTAAAATGCCACCAACCACCTACCAAACAACCGTCAATATTGATGAGAGTGCTTACAGTTACATTACGATGGACCATTACTCTGCACTCAATTCAGAAGGATTAATTTTTTCAGAAGTTAAATGTTGAAATAAAATTGCTGAAAAATAAAAACAGTGTGAGATTAACGTGGGATTACGGCTTTTGAAGGAGGAGGGGAGTTGGGGGGAGGGGGGGGGGGGTCAGCAACATGTGTGTGTGTGAGCTGATTAATAGACCCCTACCTCCCCCAGCATCAATTGCAAGCAACAGCACTGCAGTACTCGGACCCGTATCTCAACGTGTTGTGAATATCGTATACATTGATGTTCTAAATATTTTATTTTTATTTTTATCAGAAGCTTTACGTTTTGTATGCGAGAAATGAAATATTATTAGAGTCAAATTTGAATTTCAATACTTAGATAAGAGATGATGGGAGTGGTGAACTCAAAGAAAGCTATAGTGGCCGGACACTTAAGATGAAGAGCAGAGACGAATTTGCCTTTTTTACGCGGATATCGGCACTGCCCTTGTCGTGGACATTAATAATTATTGTATGTATAGTGTGTGTGTGTGTGGGGGGGGGGGGTTTACTGATAGCACTAATTTTTTTTAAATGTTTATAATCAAAATAACCTACTTTCTTATCCATAACTAAAATGTTATACATAATTATTTAATTTTTTTTAAGTACGCGCGCGCGGATATAGGCTTTGCCTCATTTGCCTACTGATAAATCCGCCACTGATGAAGAGTTGTAAGGTTCCTCGAGTAAACTGAATAAATTTTCTGCAGTACATGGGTCCACCTTACCTTACCTTCAGTGGTAGTAAAAAAAACTGTATTCCGAGCATGTTGCTGACCGGAACATCCCAAATAGAGCATTTTATTATGTCATGTGGGATGATCCTCTACCAATCTTGACGCCTAGACCCTCAATGTTTTCGTGTCTTGGATTTTTTTTATATATTATTGAACGGGCTGATGTAGGTACCGTGTTGTGAAACGTAAGAATGGAAATGCCAGAGGGAGCTTAATAAAACTCCATATCATGGAAAATGCCACAGATACAGCAATAAATCTTCCAAGTCAACAGGCCGACGTTTTTCATTAACTTGCTCGTCAGAAGATCTTTTCGAGACAAAGCCATGACCTTTATTGGGGGAAACGCCATCACCCAGAGTTACTCTTTTGTCAGTATTAAAGAGGGAAAGAATGTTGTGGTAGGGAACGATAGCTAACTTCTCCAAAGGGAATTAATTTCTTCTTTTAGAGAAGAACTCAGAATTGGAATGTGGTTACAGTAGCTAGAAAATCGGAGAAGTGAGAGATTTTTTCCTTTGAAAGTTCGTTGGAATTCTGTAGTTGACTTTCATGGTTTTACGAAAAACGTCTTTACAAAGAACCTTTAAACACACTTGGGTGCAATTGAAACCTTCAGTGTGGCAACTGAATGCAAATATTGCGGATTTTATAATATTGTCCTATCGCATAAAATCGCTACACTTTGCATAATCGCATTAATGTGGGCGTTAACCGTCGTAGCAAATTTAGTTCGTAGGTAGGTCCTACGTCACTCTAGCGCAGTCTGATCATCCTCGAAAAGGATGTGTATAATTTTTCAGGAGAGCAGATTTTCAGTCGAAAATTTAGTTAAGTTTGTAACTAACTCTAGACTTCTCAGCGCTTCTGTGCGCAATATGGCTCCTTTTGTCACTTTATTTTACAATGTGCAGATACACATTAAAATTTTCTGTAAGGTCGGATCAAAACGTCATTAGTGAAGAAATGGAGCTGGCCACGTATGTCACCAAGCTCCTCTTTTGTTATAAACATTATAAATAAAACATCACAACTCTGACTTTCACGCAAATGAAACTTCCAATAAATCCAACTAAATTCCATGGAAACTTCAAACTTTTAATAACAATTAGGACTCTGTACCCCTGACTGTGTTGTTTACTCAAATTAGATCAAACAAGAAAACACAGAAAATAATGAAGGAGAGGGGTGAGGGGCAAACTCTTGCTGGCATGGGGAGAAAACTCTTGTTAGAAATAAAATAAACAAGCGCGAGGGAGTGATGATGAAACAAGGACTTGGTAACCAGAATGAAGGACGAAAGAAAGTAAGGATAATGATATTAAATACATGATTACAGGTGGGGAGGGGGGGGGGGCAACACCACGAGAAAGGGAAGGAAAGTCCCTAAGGAGCCCTCTCGCCTCTCAGAATGTCTACCACAACTTCCGACTGCTATCTCTTTGGTCTACAACAGACTAACTCCATCATTCACTGTTTATTGCTTGGAATTTTTGACTGTATCACAATTTCCTGGTACCTACCAAATTCCCTTCACTGGTAA
This sequence comes from Psococerastis gibbosa, assembly GCA_963971405.1. Lineage (NCBI taxonomy): Eukaryota > Metazoa > Arthropoda > Insecta > Psocodea > Psocidae > Psococerastis > Psococerastis gibbosa. Next base: position 23,222,472 of record OZ020488.1, on the reverse strand, counting down.
TGAAAATGAAAGTGATTAGCAATCTAGAGGGTAGCCTATTACTTTTGAAACTTTATTGTAGGCCATTACGTATACCTCTATACCTCAGCTACTCTTAATTAATTATATAGCAGTTGCAAATAAAATCCTGTTATGATTTTAGTGAAGAAGAAGCATTGTTAAATTATAATAGAAGAATGTTAAATGTGCAACAGTGTACGGTATCTTTCTTCTTCTATAAATGCCTCTTCTATCAAAGATTGCCGATCCACAATTTGGACCTTGGTGACTGCTGCTCTTGCCAAACCACTGTCTCAGGTATTCCAACCTGGCCGTTCTTCTTCTATCTTCCCTTGGATTATTACTTGCTGAAGGCGATACTTTTCATTCCTCATCACATGGCCGGAGTATCTTAGTTTTCGTTTCTTAACCGTCAGCAGCAACTTGACTTCCGTATCCATTCGCCTCAGGACCTTAGGATTAGGGACACCATCTCTCCAGTATGTGTGCAGCATTCGGCTGTATATCCACATTTCTGATTCTGATAACTGATTCTCTTCTCCATATAGCTTGTATCTTAAGGGAAACGAAATTATAAACAACAATCACGAAGTTCTTTATTTCGATATGTATAGTATATAGATATTGTTGATTAAAACTGGCAGTTGCCCTACTTGTAAATAAAGAGTCTTTATCAGCATATCAGCAGAAGTAAATGAGGCAAAAACTAAAGTCTAAAGTGCAAGCTCAAATAATAAAATAAATTAACGACAGCCAAACCTATACACTTGCTGCTTATTCCCGTGTACTAAGGATTGTGTACAGTATGGTGGTTTGGTTGCCGAAGACAGACGGACAGACTGAAGAATTTGTGGAATTAACATATTATGTACATAAACATTTCGTTACTTCGATGTTTCATCAAATCTCACTTGATTCCCTTTCGTACTGATCCAAATTGTCGAAACCCTCCAAATTGCTGATTGAATCAATATCAAACTATACTCCTAAGTACTCTGACAGATGGACATTCCCAAGAGAATGAACCAAGTAATGTAGGGGAGAACCAAGTAAGCTTGAGCAATAAAAGAATCCCTTAAGTATAGGCCTACTACTCTTAAGACCCTGAAAGACGTTAGTCACAAGTTTGTGCTGAGGATTATTTAAATTTACCTCCTCATGGGAAATTAGAAGTAAGGAAGTACTGCAGAGGAAAATGGGGACATGTTCAAGACGACTTTAAGTTGGAGTTAAAAGCGATCGTAAGTTGTAGGTAGCATATTTCAAAAAGTAATCTTAGCTATGCTAAGTAGCGGTTTCAGAACTTTAGTTTATACCTGTAGTTGTAAATAAGTTTCTTCTGCACTTGTGTGGGATTACCTCGCTACCTTCTTGGTGTTTAAAATTATTAGAGGCTATATCGTATTTACGTTCTGGATTGTGGGAGCAGTGCAAGCGGCCGCAATAAAATCAAAAATTTTGTGGTTGATAATTTCTTTTTTTTAATGACTTTTAGTGACAGCCAGTTGCAGGGTGTACGTTGCCAGCTTATCATAATTCTAACCCTGAATCCTCCTGGTCCGCCAAGTATCAGATAGACCAGTCTCTGTAAGCAGGCCAACAACCTGTCCATACATTCATTGGTGGAGGCACCCTCCCTTTGAAATTCTACCACCATATCACGTCTCACCCGGAGATACTGTTGTAAGCTTGCATTCAAGGACTAGTGGAGACGCCACAATACCAAACTTAAGGAAATGGTTTTCCTACGCTTTAGACAACTTCAATTCTTCAGCGGTTTTCGATATAATGGGGCAACGCCTCTGGACTACCCTCTTCTATATGCCCCACTGTTACTGTAATAAGGGAAGGATTTGCCACCCCGAAAACACAGCAGATGATTTATAAAGGGACTTCCCTTGAGGCCCCGTCGATCGAGGCTTACAATAATGAACGTGTAAAGACGCGGAGCACACCTCGGGCAAGAGATCGCTTGATAGCTGCGGAGCGTGACCAGAATCCGGCTGTCATCCAATTCCACGTCATGGCGCAATAAAACAAGGCCCGATTGCCCCCCTCTTAAATCAACTGCTCCTAGGGGTTCTTCCCCTTACCCCTCATCTCTTTCCCCTCTCTTTACATCCAACTTTTGTCTTTCCTCGGTGCCGGTAAGACCCGGATTGGCCGAACTACGATTGCCTACTTGGGATTTTTTTACTGTCGTGACCCTATAGTCACAAGAATGGTCTCAGTTTCTTCGATGCAGATTACAAGCTAGGTACACATTTCCCTTTAAATATTTGTTTCCATTTTCTATTAGTAAATTTATTATGGAGGTGACGATTAAAACTATTTACGGTATCTCATTTAAAGTTGAATATCGAAATCTCTGTAGAGAACCAGTAAGAGCCAAACATTTTCTCATAAGTGGTGCTGTATGATTCTTACCATATGATATATACTTTTGGACACGTAACAATGCACTAGGGCCACTTGGGGTAACCAACTGACTTTACCACAGGTTTATGAGGGTTGGTACCCCTAATCATGAAACTAATCACAAAATAGCGAGGTATGCCTTATATCTATATTATACCCGTATTTCCATAAACAATCCGTAATTTTGAGAACTGAGATTTGAGGATGGTCCCTCGTAGTCTAGTTTACCACGCTACCTACGAGAAAATGAAGAATTGAGGATGAATTAGGTTTATTTGTTCATTTCCACGTATTAGGCGGCTATTCCACTTGTCAATTTTTCTTCAATAATTGATGACATTTTTTCTTTACCCTATTTCATTGTCCATTTTAACTTCCGCATGTTATAATTGATCAATAATCATAGAGTAAAATCACGCTTTGCAAACAATAACAAACTGAAATTAAACAATGGCGTCGTCTGGATATCATAAATAGCCTAATTGTAATTGATTTCTTGAGAACAAACGAATTATTTCATAATTTAAATTTCCTGTAGGTAGATTATAAAATTAAAAAAAGACGACGGCAAACTTACAAAATTGGAAAAATTGAAAACAAAAATGGTCAATTATTGAAGACTAATGGAATGAGGGGTAAAAATATAAATTCAACATTGATGATTTTCCGTCAATGACATTATCAAAATTGAAGAAAAATTTACAAGTCGCCTTAGCAAAAAAAAAAAAAAAAAATCGATAAAATTGATAATACTGATTTAAATATTGAACCTAAAAAGAACAGTTATATTGTACGACTAATAATGGAAGTGACAGTCGGTCCCTGAACCTTCCACATAATTAATTATTTATTGTGTGGGGACGAGACACATTACTGTGACGCTGACCGGAGCTTGCAACAGTAGCGCTTTGTATTTATTGTCGTTTATGAATTTACATGGACTAGCACCACGACTGATAATTTACTATCGAGGTCATAACTCTTCAGATAAGCGCTGCATATCACACTTGTTTCGAGCGTTATACCTCAAAACTCTGCGTGTACTTGAGTACGAATAGCTTGTGGAATTAATCATAAAGAGCAACGAATGTGGCTCATGAGAAGATAAAGCATTGTAGCAAGTTCAATTTGAGCTAGATTCACTTAACCGCGGCCGTCACGCATTTGTCTTCACTATTTCTCAGTTAGCCACTCTCGATAATTTATACGGCTTAGCGGGAATTCGCTTCCACCTCACTATATCATTGCATATGTACATGGATAAATGCTTGCTCTGCTGATGCCAAGAAGGCTGGAAGGGTGAGTAGCCCTTCCAGCCTGCAAGTCTGGCCAAAACGTATCAGTTGGACCATGAAATGGTTTCACTACACAACAGAACGCAAATATCACACATCGCACATGATTCAAAACCGGTTTCATATTACTTTATGTCCAGTACTCGCAGAGTCCGTACGTTTACCGTGGTTTGAACCAGAACTACAATATGTGGACATTACAAAACCACAATTCAAATATCATATAACAAAGGGTTAATTGGACTAACCGTTAGCACTGGATTAAAATATCACTTGTGGGCATACTACTTTAATTTGGTTCTCATGAACTATACGCACAGTACAGTCGGTGAGTGACAACTTGGATTGCAATAATATCAAGCGCAAAGGTTTCATACATTTACAATAACATAAAACTCGCTTAGTTAAGAACGATGGAAGACGTTCGGATAGTAAGGATCTTTTAGCATGGTTAGCATGAATTTGGTTTCAAACTACTGCAGAATATCTTACAATTAGACATCTTCCTAGGTGCGAATTAGTTGTGTCATAAACTGAAGAATGGTGTGAGGAAAAGGAAATAAGCACGTGCTGACTGTAAGCTGCAGTGAAACTGGAGCTTAAGTGGTAATCGAGAGCACAACTCATCAAACCCGAGGGGCTTCCCGCCCCCGCCCCCGCCTCGACACTGTAGGAAGCCAGCGCTAATCTGACAGGTGCCATTCCTTGTTAAAACAAAACCCGTCAAATCCAAAATTATTAGTTTCCAGCGCTTTCCCCTTCTTGATGTCTGGGGTCAAACCTTCTTAATTTCACGTCCTTCTGCTCAATCGACCTGATAGACTTTTTACGATCGATCCACCCCCTCTTTCAACCTGGATGTAACAAGCTCCGAAATGGCTACCTTATACAAAATAGTTTTTCAACTTCATTACCGGTATCAGTACCCTTATCATAGATATGGATATTGATACAGAGTTGAGCTGAAGTTTGTTTTGGTGATTACTACTTACTATACCTAGGTATAGAAGGGAAGTCAATAAAAATGACTAGCCGGCCTAAACGATATTAATGCGGTAAATTATTCAAGATTCCACGTTTTCGTCATATGTCATTTTAATTAATTGTATAAGAACGCCCTAAAGTAGATTCCAACCAACACAGAAAGGAAATGCACTTCATTTAAAGATTCAAGGTGAAGGCAGAAGCCATTCTTTTCGTTTTCAGGCTTGTTCATTTATAAACTACTTAATAGTTCGAGTAGCAGCTGATGAATACAATAATTTCAAAATTTACATTTACTGCGACTCATAAGAGCAAGTTTGCGTTGTACACCTATAGTAATTATGTTTACCTCCCGCACATAAGTGCGTAATTTTTCCATATATCCTCTACAGCTACCTACTCACGCATGGACTGCAACAGTAAGCTAGTCTAGGCTTAGCAGAAGGTGCATGTATTCAAATTCCACTCCCACTCCCACTTCCCCTACATGGCATGTGTATGTAAATGTCGTATATACTATTTAGAACGGGATCCTGCGTCTTAATATTAGATCGATTAATCTTGAATCCAAAATTCACGCTTGGAAAGTGCTCGAAATTTCACGGAATGTCTCGACCGAGGTTGCCCCGCCCTAATGTCCGTCCAGAGATGGACGCTAGGTTCGCGTGCCCCGTAAGGTGTGGTCCCCTTCTCCTTAATGTTCTCCTAATGCTTTCCTTGAGACCGACAGCTCGCCACAGGCATCTTGGAGACCACGTGTGTCAACATGCCACCCATTTCCTATCACTTTATTAGGGCCGCGTGACATTTTCTGACGTTTGCATGTTTTCAGCCAAAATCCCGACGTCTTCATTGTCCATTTTTATTACTAAACTTTCTGCAGTTATCGCAGCGGAGTTGTTGTCTGGTAGTGTATTTCATTTGTTTCACTTGCTGCGTTAGACTTTCTTTCGCAGGCTGCCTTTTATGTGTAGTATCAGTTGAGTACAGAGCCGCTAGTTGCCCCCTAGATTTGCTTTCCTACCGGGGGCCGAACCCGTTGAAACCTAAGACAAGTACAAAACCACTCCTTGAATACTCAACCATTTTTATCAGAAGTTTTATCATTCGGACAATATCGTAAAGGCACAGTTCCCTACATTGCAACAATAAAATTTTTACTCCTACCATCAAACTAATGCTAGTAGAATGCTTATACGTGTATTTGTGCTAGTTTCTACACGCCTTGAGATCGGAGACGTGTAGTAACTAGGCACAGGTACCTACTATAGTAGTAGGTTTGTTAGTGAGGCATCCCGCGACTGAAGTCGTCAACCGGATACATTCATTACATTGATTATACGCGATTAACCTTTAACAAAAACATTTAAAAATAATATAAAGTAGCTTACGATAAATACGAGATTGGAAAATGACAATTCAGAAGTGCAATCGTGAAAGTAAATACTGCACATGAATGTCTTTAAATACGCCCATAACTTTTTTAATAATAAATGTAAATACATCTGGTATGTTGTGTAGTATGTATCGGCATATGTACCTATATAAAGAGCACCAGGAGAGATCGCAGAGAAGTCCAAAGACCGATCTAGTTGCTGCCCACTTGAGGCGCAAGAGGTGGTGAAAAAATTCTGCGTTGAACACCTACTGCTGATGGAAGTTTTGAGTGAACAGAAGAAAAATAACATGGGGGAAATACATTCCGATTCAACTAGAACCACATGCATTAAAGCTGGAGAAGATTTCGTTCCACAAGTTTGAAACGAGTTTCAGTTTCAATAAGAAAGGCCATTAGGGAGAACTCGCCTGTTGCAGCCTTCTCCTGCAACTTTACCCCATCCATCAGAGTTCGAACGCTATCTCCTCCCTTTCCACGTTTTCTCTGTTGTTTCCGGAAACTTTTTGTGCTCGTGCTTCTTTTTCTGAATAGAACAGCCCAATAGGAACTGATGGAGCCTATGGAATGATACTTGACAGATCTTTATTTTATCTTTATCTTCATTCTATATGAATTCTTCATCAATCAAACAAAATCTCGTATTTGCTTGTCCAGTGCAGGATTAGCCCTTGTGGAGGCCGTGGGCACAAGATATGTGGGGGCCGTGGGTGCGACCTCTGTCTACCAACATTGCAGCAAAAAAAAAAAACGGTTTGATTTCCAACTTTTAATTTTTTTGGTTTGTGGGGGCCGGAATTTTAGGCATTTGGGGAGGGGGGGGGGGCGTGGGCCTGTGACCCAAGTGCCCATGGGTCAATGCGGCACTGCACAAGTACGAGGACGGGTTCAAAAGTTTCTTAAGTAGACCAGAAAAAATTTTCTGATGACAACCAACCCTTGTTATTATTGTAATATTGTCTATTGTAGGCTACATGGTCTCCTTTTAAGTCAATTAACTTCCGCCAGCGTTTCTCCCACTAATTGAACCCGTCAAATAAATGTTTTATCAAGGCTGCACAGGCCGAAATAACGACTTCATTTGAGTCAAATTTCTGGTCGGTGGATAATTTTTTTAAAATCGTGTACAGAAAATAGCCTGAAGGTGCACCTTATCTAAGAAACAGGGTGGTAGTAGTAGCAGCAATAAAATGCATGTATCTTCCTCAATTTAGCTAGAGAGAGTGCTCTGTTTGAACAGGGCGTTTTTTAAATGTATTTTTTTTCTTTTTCAAGCGTTTTGGTAATTCTTCACCTCCTGAATAAACCAGCATAATAGTATTATCAAACTGTGACAGTTTTGCCATTTTACAAGTAGCCTAATCAATTTGAACCACCCATTGAGAACCTAAAACACTGAGGCCATCACCTTTCCAGTCGATTTACAGGTCGTTCTGCCGTCTTTGACTCGTTGCTGAATCGATGTTGAGTGTTTTTTAATTTCTGATATGCATCCGTGGATCCACCTTTCATCCAGTGACCAAACGCTAAAGAAGGTTCTTTCGATTTCGAACAAGCCGCTGATGTGGTCCCACAATTTCGTCTTGTATATATATGTATATATTGTTTTCTTCAATGAACAATCGCGCCAAAAACATTTTCATGCCTAATTTTACATGCAGTCTGAAATCTGAAATGCAATCATCGGTCAATTAATACAAGTTTTTCGATTTTTTCCAAAATTTCGTTAGTAGTCCCTTACAGTAAACACATTTGTGACTAGGCTACGCCATAAGTTAGAAGTTATTATAAATAGAAATGGAACTTGAGTATATGGAGATACCAACTTCACATATTCTCCACTAAAACTCCGCAAACAACCAAAGCGGGATTGTCTGGAGGTATTTTCGAAAGGGATTGCCTATTTACATTTTCCATTTTCATACCTTGGCACTTCCCAGCAGCAATAATTATTCAGCAGGATTCAAAAATTCCATAACTAGACTCGAGCGCTTCGTCCGAAGCACTCGAAATGGTTGTTGAGTCAAGTTTTAATCGCGATTCTGGGTGATGGCGGCGGGAAGTTTTAAAAGTGTTAGGAGAAACTTTTAATTCGGAATCCCCCTTCTCCCTTGTTTTCATTCCCTCGCCCTCGCATTACTCTCCACCATGAGAACTTCCACATCCCTTTGCCGCCCCCCTCCCCATCTAGTTCAGTTACCACCCCTTAAAGTTGTGGGACCAGGCCTGCGATATCGCGCACTTTAGTGCCGTGGGGCAGTGTAGGGTTGCTTGCTGTATAACTCTTGCTTATCATACTCGGATTCAACCAACCTGCAAAGATTGATAAAATTTAAGCGTTTTGTACTCATGTGTTTGACGTGAGTTGGAGGGAAATTTAATTGTCTGTAGATGATACGCTAATGACGAGCGTGCCCAGTAGGGCTGAGGGGATTTTTTGTTCTTAGGCTGAAACCAACGATAATAGAATAGATAGCGCCTAACCATATGTTAAATATTGCTGAAAGCTGTGAAACGTAGGGAGAAATGGCAGAGGAATCATTTCCTCGTTGTAGGGTTCCAATATAATAGAAATTTAACAGAAATATACAATATTTATTTATTTATTTATTTAGCCCTGCACGGATCCTCCCAAAATCTCTTAGTTTATGTTTTTAGTTAGTTTAATACGTTCTTAAGAATTTGTTTTATTCAAGCAGTAGAGGACTAGTTTGTACATCACATACGGTATTTCAATTTATTGGTTTTATAGGAAAATAAACTTAATAAACCTGCCACCACAGCGAAGTGAGACCCTCTCTTACACTCAACTGGCCTATTTAGTTCTTAGTGTTCTAATGTTTCCATGAATTTTATAATTCGATAATTTTTTGTCGCCTATTGGTTTACCAGAAAACTCCCTGCACCAATGCTAAATAATTCTTTGTATAACTACGTATGGAATAATCCTCAGCTACTTGGTAAGACCAAATCATTATGACGTGCGTCTTATATTAAATAAAAAAATTAAACTAACCGATTTTATGGTGATCCAGGATCCAGCTTCATCTTAATGTAATAATAATATAGATATTAATAAATTGCTAATAAGCATTTCGGCAAGAAAATAATTTCTTGTCATAGTAGATTTTCACAAACTACCTAGAGGTTGTACCAGGCAATGACGTCAGCAAGCATCAAGCATCAGACCTTGTTCCCCGTAAGAACGAGGAAAAGGCGAGGCCGATCCGTGCAAAAACATTGATGATGGCTCCCTCCTGGATGGCCAGCTACATGGCGTCTTGTCACCCTCCATTTTCTGAAACTTCCCCAAATTAAATTTTTTTTACCAGATAGCGAATGATAACATTTTGAGTTAAGTGAAACATTCGCTGAACTAGAACAAACAATTTATGGACTTAATTTATGTCTTTTAGAGTTTCCCACAAATGCGAGCATTTTTTTTTTTCTTCAAACAGTAGAATAATATATCACAATCAAGTGTTCACTTATTGACTGATCTTGAAGCTAAAAATTATACTTTTATTTGACAAAGCTGTAGAATCCGAGATGATAGGCCGTGCTCGTTCTAAAAGCCTACTTCCGTACGACCACGGCCTACCATCCCGGATTCTACTGCCTCGTCACTGAACTAACTCCGGCCGTGAAAGCCTTTGAAATTATACTTTTATTTTTTAATTTTCTATTATAAACCATTCATAGTAGGTACCCATTCTAACCCGCAGAAATCGAGTGGGATCCCAATGACTAGTCTGCAAGTATGTACAATATATTTCAAATTAAGAATTTTTTATTTCTTTTTTATTTTCCCTATGGTTTTTTCTTCCCTATTTTATTATTTTGTTTTTTAAATATAAGTGGCAATTGTTAAATATCTGTGGCAAAACTGTTTCTTTTCTCTCTCTCTCTCTCTCTCTCTCTCTCTCTCTCTCTCTCTCTCTCTCTCTCTCTCTCTTTTTCTCGCCCAGTATTCCCTGGACAAGGTGCATATATTAATCGACTTCGATGGCCAGGTGGTAGCGTGCTTGTACTTGTGCGAGTCTCTACACGCCATGCGATCGGAGACGTGTCGTAACTCGACACAAGTACCTATTAGGTAACTTAGTGAGACGACTGAAGAGGTCGATAATTGGATACATCCATTGAATTGTTTGTATGCGATTAACCTTTAAAAAAAAAAAAAAAAAAAAAAAAAAAACAATGCATTACATACTCAAATTATAATTATAATAATTAGAGGGCATATGAATTTAGAAGTCAGTACAGCACGATAAAATGTCTGGTAGGCTAACTGTCAATTACTCAAGAGCGGTAACCCGTGAATGAAACCAGAATGGATATTGACGTCAGCAATCAATCTGTCGCTCTTTGGTTATCTCAATTTCGACAGGTAATCTAGCGCAGACATCTTAGAAAATGGGTTCATTCAGTAATTCAGAGCTAAATCTTGATTCATCTGCCGATTAGAATAATTTGAATTGGGCCGTCTTAGGGAATTAGTTCCGTGGCTAAATGATCTATTCACCCATCGCTAAAACTGGAAAACTGAATACAATACATATACGTCCAGCTGAAATATAATATTTATTGTACTGTAAACAATGGACTCATATCTGTACTTGGTCATGCTTCCGCCTGTTACATTGCGTCAATGGTAAACTTGAACCAGTGGCTTAGGCCCGGTGCACACGAACGATTCTCCCAGTCGCTAGTTGCCGCTGTCTTTTCCTTTGGAGGCATAGGGCTTGGTGAATGGTCAATGTAAAACCACAGAGTCGGATTCAGAAGATTTCTATAATCTGGTGTGTCTAGGGCCGGGAAACCCTTGCACTTTAGTGCGGTCGGCTTCACGCCAGCTTCCAAAATGGTTGAGACATCGACAAGAAATCTCCTACTAGCCCTATGGCTACATGTAGCGTAGTGGTACGGACTCTGACTTTCACCCGAAAGGTTGTTGGTTCGAGTCCCACACTGGCTACATTTTCTGGCCATGCTTCGGAGGGCATGTAAAGCAGGCGGTCCCGGGCCTTCCTAGTTGAGTGTAAGAGAGGGCTTTATAGCCCTAACTCCGCTAGGTAGGCTTAGTAATAGAAATAATAAAAAGTCCTTATTTATTTATTTACATTGGAAAAGACGTCGGCAAATCACGACAGCGAGAACCGTTCGTGCTTTAATAAAGAGTCATGTATTTGGCAAGTTATGTAAACGATTTGTCAAGGCGCATATTCCACCTACGTCAATAGTAAATGTGGTATTGACTATTGACGTAGGTGGAATATGCGCCCAAGAAGAGATCACATGGTTAACCGACAACAATTTCAAACGACAACTCCTTACTTCCTTCACCTTGTACGCCTACGGGAGGATTTACGAAGAGGGTTTACACGCCTGATTTCCTCATGAATTGACTTTCTCCCATTTTCTCGTCTAATTAATGTGCACATACAATTATCATTGTTTGAAAACAGCTAACTTAAATAACGTGGACGTTTTTCATAAAGGAAACTCATTATCTAATATAATAGTGAGGGAAGGACGTTAACTCCTCAAAGCAAGTGAAGACTTTAATGTTTTCCGCTCGACAAAAATAGAGTCCTTTCTAGTTATGAACCCATGGAATATTCAAAGGAACATTAATTATAAGAAATGCTGAAGGGAGGGCTAAAAAGGATTTAAGGCTTTGCCGAGATGATAATCGGTAACTCCTCTTGCCTCCACCTTCTCGGGAGACATTTTCACATTTTATTTTGTGGCAGCAGCAGTGCAGTTTACGCCTTGGGCGTGTCAGGTAACCTCATAAATTTGTTATATTTAAAGCATTCTTTACAATGCCATCTGCGGATTCCCCCTTCATGCTGCAAGGTATTACGTGTATAAACATCACATATTCTCGTTTTTTACGACCGTGTAGGAGGATATAAAGACTACTTACAGTGGGTCCTACATACGGTAGAGGTGCCGTTATAATATTCCACTTTCCAACTCTCATATAGAATGCTATAGATATAGATCAACTAAAAAGCATAACATTAAACGTGTTATTGGCAAAAATCAACTCTTTTTTTTATCACAAAAAGAAAAACTACTACAAGAATACTACAATCTGGTTTAGAGAAAATAAAACCCTTTTGTTTTATATTAGACCTACAAATTTACTGTAGATAGTCTACGGCTTTTTACGTGGGCTTATCTGACAGTATTTTGTTCCTTGTGTTCAATTCATCTAACCCACAATTTTATTGTAATTAGGCGTATTAAAAGTCAAAAAGCCTTTATGGAAAGTCTTCCAGCAACTATCACGCTTTATAACTCGCCATGGTAGCCACAAATAATGATCTTAAAATAAACGAAATAGAGTAATTAAATTGATGGTCCCGCAGCTGACGAGGGATAAGGACCAAGGGAGAGAGTCAATTAAAACAAACCCATCAAGAATAATAAAGGGAAAATGATAAAATAATAAAAACAAATCCAAAAACTTTGAATGGCTCTGATTTCCATCTTAATGCGAGCGAGAGGCGCCGATATTTAGATATTTACCAGTGGGAACGGCATCGGATTTTTACGCGACTGTTGCAAGGGTCGAGAAGCGGAATAGGGCTAGGGGACACCCTGTTGCTTAGGACGTGATTTTGTGGTATTTCTGTTTTCCACTGTTTTATGTGATGTTTTACGGGGAAATTTCTAATATTGTGTGTTTTTCAAAAATATTATTTATTTCCGGCTGTTGCTTTAGTCGTAAATATTCCTTACTGTAACGATTGATTTTATTACCCCGCTGTGAATTTTACATCTAGTCTCTTTTTAGAAGGAGAGTTTGTTCAATGAGTTTATTTTCGATTCCCTTTATTTCCTAACAAATTTCATAACAACATGCTACAAGTCTGCTACAAGTAGCAGGTACATATAGGTCGTATATAAATAAAGGTAATATAAGAATAAAGGGGTATGTATTTGGACAGAGTTTCAAAAAATTGCTTGTGATTCATTGTGCTATTAACCGAAATAAGAAAATTGCGATCTATCTGAACAGGAAATAAAAGCCATTAAAAAAATGTTCGTTGCTTCGATTTCATCAGGCATACATATAATATGCTGGCTTTGGAATAAAGACATTGTTTCAAGGCTTTCAATTCGAGGTCAGACAGTACCGTTCTTTTGAGACCGTTCTTTTGAGACATAATTTCTTTCTTTCTCCCCATGACCAGGAGACAAATAGCCTATTTGGCGACCCAATTACGCTTACTTTTATTAGGATCTTGTGGTAATGGCTCTCGAGGTCTTGGTTAGAAATAGTCATGTTTTATACCTTCATCTTATTTAAATTTCTAAGTTTTTGTTGGTAGTGTAGTGCTACCACAAAATTATAATGATAATAATTCACAGCATATTACAGTAATTGGTGGTAGGGGGACCCCAAAGGATTAACCCGTGTTATTCCATAAGCCTGCACAAGAACATTTAGCAGTCACTTTTTGTACTTATAGTATACTCTACATACGATAGAGGTTTATTTGATTTGAATATTTTACATAAGAAATTAAAAACAACTACATAGTGTGTCTGAAAATGTAAGTTTGGTAGCCTATATTAATGGTCATCGTAGGTAATGATTCTGCCTTTGAGATACTTTGAATGTATTTTTTTCGCGTTTCTACATTCTATTCTATCGTTATACCTTCGATAAAGTGAGACAGACAGATATAACCATAATAGAGCTACAAGTAGTAAAGAGGAGAAAGATGTTGGCTTGCAAGTATAAATTTGCAGGAAACGACGCCGTTAATGGCGAGAGTAAACAGATACGGTGTATACTGAATGTAAGGCTGGAAATATGTCGCAACTATGTTTCCCCCCGAGAAAAATTCTTGAAAGCAGATTTTTCATGAGAAAACAGAAACTAAAATTAAAAAAAATTTCTGAGGTTTTGCGTTGTGAGTGAAAGCATGAGGAGATGGAGGTAAACCCGGATTAATGCTCACGATAAAACGAAAACATTTCTCCGTCGTATTGTTGAGCTCTTACGAGATTTTACTAGTTAGATTTGATGTTTTGACGTTAAGAAATATATATGTGACGTCATTTAGGGAGCCAAGTGTTTTTATCTCTCCAGTATAATGTTTGGAGGGAAAAACAAAGTCCTCGTTTGCTATTTGTTGATTAATCCCTCAGTTTTTGCTTGCTTCTCGTCTCCCCAGTTCTGACGCTCCCTGACTATTTACCCGAGCCCTTGCTTCAGCTTCCCCGACTTTGCGGATGCGGGGCATTTTCTATTTGTCAGTTTTATACAGCATCTTCCTCCATATCTTCCCAGTTCATCGAGTATGCTAGTTTTTTGGTGCCGCTAACATTTTTTTTGCATTGTTTGCATGTTTAGCCACTTTCCACACCCAGAATACTTCACAATAAAATATTATTGTATTCAAAACACATAGGCCTTTGAATTTTCATTAAAACGTAAAAAAAAATTCATCAATTGCCCTGATTGCCATGATTGTTTATTCGAAGAAATATTTGGAGTGTTTATGTTGACGTATACGATTTGAATCTGAATTTAGGTATTACACTTTCCAATTTTTCGATACACAAATTTATTGGATCGAATATTGTATATAACAAACAGGGCCGCAGACAATGGCCCGGCGTCCGCCGTGAAAAAACTAAAACTTGCTTTTCTGGAAACTCATACTAAGAAATGATACAATCTCACTATTTTACGCCCACATATTCAAAACATTTTCTCCGGGCCCCTTAGTTGTTTCGTTCATCCACCCCATTTTACCACAAAACTAAAAAGAACATGACGACATTCCTAAAATTCTCAGTGTGCAAAAGAATTTGAAAAGGGAACTGCTTTAAATTTTTGCAGGCTATTGATTCAAAGTTTCTTATTTTTATGTACGGTACGGCAATTTATTGTGTGGCACCAACATAGTCGTCCAAAGCGTGACTAGGAAATGTAGCAAGTGTGGGGCTCAAACCAATAACCTTTCGGGTGAAAGTCAACTCTACATGTCCTGACCACCAGGACAAGTAGATATCTTGACATGTCCTGACAGTACTCTCACAGACCCTAAAAGTGCTATTGTATATTAGTAGTATCTAGTTCAATTTTGCGAAAGGAATAAGAAAGTATCATTAGCCACAAAAGATTTCAATGTGACGTACTGCAAGAGTACGACGATATATTGTGCAATGCTTTCGGTGAACTATTATGTGCTATTGATTTACCGCTTAGCTCCAAGTTAATTTTTATATGTATAAGTAGCTATTCCAATTCCAAATTCCAACGTCTTGAAAATTTAAAGGAAGAGCTCGGCAAGGTCTTTGCCATTCTTGAGGAAGCATTTTATGAGTTGGAAGGCCGTGTCACAGTTGTCGGTGCCCTTGGTCCCCTTGCACATCTCAACAACTTCCAGGGCGCCTACCTTCTTCAGTTCCTCTGCCATTGTCTGCTCTATCACGTCGTGATCAAGATTACCATCGTCGTTGAGCTAGAAAATAATTATTTTATTATTTTAAATTTCAAACTGTAGGCTAGCTACTCTTGTATTGGGTGACATAGCTCGCGTCCGAGCAAAAGTTCACGTTGGACGCATTTTTCGAAGTTCGACAAAACGAGCTAGCTATATTCCTGCGTCTTAGCTATGCCGCAGCGGAGCCGTGCCAACACGACCCAGGAGGGAATGGCTCAGCTCTACTATACGGCACGGTGTCTAATGGCCCACCAGCCAAGGACGGGCGTTGGCTGAAGAAGAATGTAGATTGAGCGAATGTGAACATCGCCTTCTGGCCAAGATGTTACCTAGTGTGGATTGTCACTGTACCAACCCTAGTGAGAGGTTATCAACAGTGATGGCGACCTCTACTGAGGATTTTAACCAATCCCAGTATGCGGCGCTCTTTGTGCACTTTAATCAATCGCGAAATTTCAGAGCCGTCAAGGTTTTTAATGCTTTGCCTAAGGAAATTAAAGTACGGTATTTTACTGACAGTTTTTTAAAATTTAGAACAAACACAAAAAAAAAATTACAATATGCCTTTTACTGAACTTAAAGATATTTTGAAGCGATAATGTAAAAATAAAATAATATGACATAAATCTAAATAAATAGATAAAATATTCTAAAATTTGTAAGTGTTTTAGACCTTTATTTATAATTATTTGTTATGTAATGTAATATATAATATAATATAATACATAATGTAATATATGTAATGTTCTCTGGGTGTTCTGCGGGTAGATCTCATAAACACATTGTAACACGAAAGTGTTGCAATGAGTTCAACACGCTCAGCACGGCTAACTCTGATTTTCGGATGATACCAAGTGATTTTTAAGGGTACTCGCATACCTTAGTTGAGGAAGTTCCAAAATGTCACCAAGGGAACCTTTTGCCCATCACCGGTTGAAAAGTCTTACTATAATTTAGGTTCATGGGAATTATTGAAAGGTGAAATGTTTACGGACTATGGCTAACACTCATTTATTGTAGTGAACAGTAGCTATAATGCATATAGGACAAAAGGTAGGTCTAGCCTTCGAATATTGTATATTATTTGGAAACAGAGTTCGCATTACATACCACTTGCATATTGACCATCATGCACTTAAAAAAACACTTCAGTTTGGGATCATCTTTCAGTTCAAACTTCCTGGCAGCTTCAATTATTCCTGAAATCAGTTAGAAACTATTGTATCACAACCAAACCTTTTCGTGTGAAAACAGGCCTCCAAAACTTTCCATCGTTCCTTAGACGTTCCAAAAGTTTAGCCTTTTAATGATTTCTGACATAAAAGCTGGCCGTGTTCTTTTGCCTGTTAAAGGTCTGAGATGGGCAATCTTGCCAAGTTCTTTATTAGGCCATGGACATGCGAAACTTAGTTAGTTAGTTGAGGTCTAAGGAGCATGTATATGCAAAAGGTGTCGAAATGCATTAATACCGCCTGAGCTAGATACGGAGAGCTAGATACTGGCCATGTTGAGCAGTAGCAAGCAGTAGGCTTGTCTCTTTCATTGGAAAGCATGATTAGAGGACTAATACAGGGGCAACTCTCATCATAATATAAGAAGGTGCCTCTCGCCTGAATTGGGTTTGAATTCAAGCGATTTTTTTAAAATTTAAATTAATTTCTAAGATTATCATTTTCCTTCAAAAAATAAAAATGCCCGCAGAAGAGTATTGTACTTTTAAAAAAAGTAGTACTCTTGCACATTTTTGTAGTACTTATCAGTTTTTATTTTATTTTTAAATTTAAAAAATAGGTTACTTGGATTTGGGCAACCACAATACCACATGCATAAGTACCCTAACAATTCCTCACATACCTCGATCAACCCCAGTCTCCGTCTCGCAGACATTTGCGAGATGTCTCATCATCTCCTGGAGTTCGGCAGGCAGGTTTACCCGACACTGAACTGCCCCCGCAACGGCTAAAACGACAACTGTCAGGTAGATAAACATCGTAAACACTGATTTCTCAAATTTTTCGCAGCGGGGTTTTATTGTGCTGATTTGACTTGATTGTAGGTCTTTGTCGTTCAACCAGCCTATAGATAATCATAGTCTCTGTAATAATACTTTTGCAATTTAGAATGAATCAACTAGCCTTCTGCATTCGCGTATAGACTAACAATCGTATGGAGTAAATTTGTACAATTAACTAATGAAATGTATATTGTAATGTAGGTAATATAAATATGGTAAGTGGCGTTTTACCAGAAAGCTGCCGCAGGCGTCGTAGTGTACCAAAGATCCTGTCTAGGCATTGGAATTACAGCAAATTATGTGGCAAGGAATTATTAAGTAGGTAGCTTGAAACCTGAAAAATCAACGAACCATCTTACTCATCTGCTGACCATGACATGCCTATTTAATAGATTTTTTCTAAAATAGATTAACACTATAATTACAAATACTTTCACGGCCGGAGTTACATGATGAAGCAGTAGAATCCGGGATGATATGCCGTGGTCGATTTGAAAGCGTAGGCTACTTCCGCAAACGTTTCGTTAGCATCCCGGGTCGACATCAGTGGCACTGCGTAGACTTCTAAGATTGTACGAGTATCTCAGAGGCTCCGCAGCAACAGCTGGAGCGTTCGCAGTACGCTTTCAGATTGACCACGGCCTATCATCCCGGATTCTACTGCTGCATCATCTTACGTCAATATAGATTATACATATTTCGAATTTTTCATGTGTACTAAAATGAATTATTCTCATGACAGTGTTAATGTACCGATGCTACTCGTTGTAAATGAACATTATGTCCTGCATGATCGTTTTAAAATACCGGTAACCTATTAGAATATGAAATTTTTACTATAGCATGGGAAAGGGAAGGGAATGTCAAAGGTGTGAGGTAGGCAGCCTAATTTGGAAGTAAGAGAAGTTTCCTCGAATTTAACAGTTTAAAATTATAATAAATTTCGAAGGACCAGCATTTAATTTTACAACTGTCAGCTGCAGGGTGCTGAGTTCACAATTTATTTTCAAATTCGTAACTCACTGTTTACATTTATAAACTTTAAATGTTCAAGTTACGAATGTATTGTTGCGATCATAAGACTGCCGTAAACTACAGTATGATAAGTATTGTTTCACCATAAAAAGTGTTGTCGCATACACTCAAATGTTCATGTTAATCAAATATTTTTATAGCCTACACGTAGGTCTTGCTATTTGATGGAAAATTATTCTAAATCACACCAAAATACGCACTGAATTTAGGAGCATAATTTAAATTTAAATTATATCCTACCGTATAGTTTCAATCAGTATTTTTCTAACTTATTGGCCAGGTTTTCATTTTTTTTTTTGTGAATACGGGATTTGTAGTGAAAATTAGAACAGAAAAATCTGAGGAACAAAGAATAATATATCAGAGGCGTAAAGTTTTAGAATGATGGCGGGGGCAAAACTAAGTAGACCTTATGACGTCATAATAATAATAATAATAATAATAATAAACGTCTTATATTTACGGGGCGAGACTTAAGACTAGACAGTCTTTTTCTGCCTAACCCACGTCCAAAAACAATACAATTTACAAAATACATACGCTTAACGTAAACAATCTTATTCTAACAATGTATAAAAAGAACTTATTCTAAAGTGACGTGACGTAAAAAAAACAACACGTACAGTAAATATCTAGACAGTATTCTTATTCTAAACCTATTCTGTTCCTAGTAATTTTTTCAGCAACTGGCTTTTGAACCCACGAATCTTTGGCTGCGATCTAATTTCCTTATCTAGGGAGTTCCACTGGCGGCAGACATTTACAAATCATCAGGCAGGATAAGGAAAAATTGAAAATTTAAGAGCAAAGTAGTAGGGTTTTACGCATTTTATTATAGTTGTAAAGTATAGCTGTAGATTTTACAAAGCTAAAAAAGGAATGCTTACATTCATATTGCTGCAAAGGGGACCATGAATTATGAATTATGTAAGTTCTTTGTATGAACCACGTCTTACATTGCTCGAGGCTGGGGAGGCAAAGCCCCCCCCCCGCCAAAAGGAGCTGGGGGGGGCAAGTTGGACCGTGCCCCCCAAATTTTCGCCCCTGTAATATATTATTGTAACAATTCAAAACAGTTACTGTATAATTATGGTACTAACTAATGTCCGACCAAAGTGGAAGCAGTCTATATTAATGATACTTTTTTAGAGTATCCATAGCCGCCTTACATACTTTGTAGAAACTTCATTACTTTACATAGAGGATGAGTAAGACTACATAGCATAAATAGTATGGGCAAATACATAAATTCGGCCTAAGGAAAATTATCTTAAAATTACTTATTACAGGTAGTTAAGAGTAAAAAATTGAGTTACTACAGTAATGCAGTCTTATGCTGTTCATAGGCTAGTCACGCTAGTGAAGAATTTGTTCGGCAAAGCTGTAAAGAATCCGAAAATTTCTGGAGGAGCAACAGATAAGGAGCCAACCTACATTTCACACCTCCTCCCCTGCATTTACATACAAAAACAATTCCAGATTTCTTAATTACATTTTCTTTGTTCATTTATCTTAGCGAACTTAGAATTTATACCTCTCGCAACTTATGCTTTTCTTATCTCATTTTCTTCCATTTCTAAGTAGATTGTGCTGCGACTAAATCTTTTCTTTTTAACGCTTGGCTTTTATGATTATTCCGCAGAGACGGTTACATTGCTGTCGACTTTTTTTTAACTAGTTAAACCTGCTGTAGCCTACCACTACCACTCAGATAATGTAAATGCTGATATCAGGGGCGAGAAGCTCTGCTAGAGAAAATGACACAAGATATTAGCCATTTCTGTAATTGGTTAGTGAAGGACGGATGGACGAGGCTTTTTTGATGGACTTTTAATCTAGCGCGGGTGTAACGCGTCTGTGGGTTGGTTATGATGACAGCTCCAGGTAGATTGCGAATACTTTGGAGGACCTAAAGTAGGTACTTTGGTTTGTTGTGCAATAATACAGGCATTACTAGAATATTTTCTCATGTTATGTAATTGTTAAGTTGCTGAAGCCTACCACTCAGATAATGCTAATGCAGATGTCAGGGACGAGAAGCTCTGCTAGAGGAAAGAACACATAAAATCAGCCATTTCTGTAACTGGTTCGTGAAGGACGGACGGACGGTCGAGGCATTTTTGATGGACTGTTAATCTAGCGCGGGTGTATCGCGTCTGAGGATTGGTTATGATGACAGCTCCAGGTAGATTGCGAATATTTTCGAGGACCTGAAGTACTTTGCTTTGTTGTGCAATAATACAGGCATTTCTAGGATGTTTTCTCATGGAAAATTGTTAATCTGCTGAAGCTGTCGGCACTGCTGACAAGTGGCAAGGGATGAGATGCTCCGCGTTCAGGCGACCTGGTATTACCAAGAGCCTAGCACTTCAGAGTCCACGACTAACTAGATGGAAGCACTCTGGCTGGATAATTAAACTCAACAACTCCCGGACGACTATTAATTAAGTGAAGTTGTTGAAAATCAGGCCGTCATGATGGCCCTTGGCCGCCATCTTGTCGCTAACTTCACCAGCACGTTCGTTGGGACTTAGTCATTTTCCATCAGGTTTTCCCGGCTCACTAAAAAGAACTGATATCAGCCGAGGCTCTATATCGCGTTGTTCTCGAAGAACTTTTGAAAGATCATCGCACATTAAAATTTAATTGCTGTGGTGTGCTTGCAAAGCCTATAGTCTATACCAGCTATATTGTTCGCGACTTTCCCCATACCACCCAACACAGCCAAAATTTCCAAAATAACAGTAGTTTAGTCCAGATATGCCCCAAAAACTGGTAAATTTATTCATATCTGGAACCGACAGTGAGTGCTCATTACTTTTTGAATTCGTGAACAATGCTTAATAATATCATCACCGCAAAGGGTAGGTATTAAAGATATCAGAATTAGCTTTTGTTAAGTCTCCTTAGTCGATCATAATATCTCTGGGGAAAACTAATTTTACGCGGGACCATTATACTATACATTATACCATTGAAACTTATTCATTACCAACTTAACAATTATTATTATATTATATATTAACATTAACAACAATTTCTTGACGTTCTTAGTGATTGTTGGTCTAGATCAACTTTACCTATAACATACAGCCATTTTATGATGAATAAACCTGTATAGTTGAAAAACTGCAATAGTAACAGTAGAAATAGTCTTAAGCATTTCAAAGCATTTTGCACATGGTGTCTTCCACCAGTCAAACCTTTTTACTCTTTTTAGTGCGATATGAGGGCGTTACCTATTTACTGTACTTATTATAGCCTTTATTGTTTTATTTTACGCAATAAAAACGATTTTTTGAATATGCAATAACTGACAAGATTCTTGCTCTTGCGATAGGGTGTAACGTAACACACGTAAGATGTGGTTGTGGACCGAGGATGGTCACATCTACGCACTTAGTTAGCAACTCTGGCTCTGCTGCTGATCAAGATAAAACAGGGAATGTGACAACTGGCAGGACAAGATAGCTGGAAAGCTTTGATGAGCAGATGAGGCCTGGGATCTCGGACAGTGATGAGGAGGGGGGAGGGGGGTAGAGTAGGTTTCCATGTAGTAGCTAACGGACCGTGGTCCAGCCCCTTCCTGTCTGCCATTACTGCTTCACCATGTTTTATCACGGAAAGGTGAACATCCCTGCGAGCTATATGCTCTACAATACGACTTAGACCATGCATGGTAAAAGAAGCAAATTAAAATTGAATTTTGAATTGTTTGGAAAAAGCTTCAACCTTTACCTTGTTAAGAAGTCATCTTACGTTTTCCTACAAAGCATGGAGAAGATCATCCGATTTTTGAATAGGTTTGCACTTGCCGGTAAGGAGCGTTTGATTCTGTGCGTAGGTTACCTGCCAAAGACTTTGATTATATTGAAGATTCGGTAATCCATAATCATTCAATCCATATTTCATAGCCCACTCTGCAGAGAGAAATGTTAAGACAATCAAGAAACCTACACCTATAGTAGCTAGTATGGTCCTATGAGGCGTACCGCCATATCATTTGCTAAAGTCTTGTTTAGAGTCGTTCCTATACTTAGTTAAGTGGAGTTAACACCTGTTGCAATGACATTGGTAAGCATGTCTGAGCTTGCCCCACGTGACCTGAATTAGAGTTCTATATAGGAGAGATGGGACGTTCGCTTCCCCCCAGAAATATACACATGTTTGAATTTCTGGGGCTCTCGCCACGTCTCCTATAACCAGCCATTGAAAAAAGGATTCAAAAAATATTGTAAGCACGCTTGATTGTCCCACCTTTCCTATGTAGAACTCTAGTCTGAACGAATTTTTATAGTTAACTGTTTGTACCTTTGCCTTCTTCGGAGAAGGCGCTATTTTCAAGTCTTGCCCAACTTTTGAATTTTTGGGGGTGCTTAGTCGGAGAATAAACTACTTTATCATAGCAGTCTCTGGTAATATGGTGTTTCGATGAGTCTGTTAAGTTGGTTGATATAATATGTACCATTTTCCATACGAAAATGACTTGTAGCCTATGCTATCTGTTAGATAGTGCCAAACGCGGGAAATATGAACAAAAGCCTAGATATGTTAAAATGTCTATCTTACCTAGCGCTTATTTTCATAATGTAGGGAAGCCTACAGTATCTGATCATTCAGTGGCTTTCTTGGTGGGAATGGTAAATTATTTTGGGGGTGCTTAGTGCACATCTTTTGAAAGTTGGGGGTGCTTAGTGCACATCTTTTGAAAGTTGGGGGTGCATGAGCCCCTGAGCACTAAGCAAGTTGGCACCACTGCACTGGTCTAACCTCATTTTGTGGGAAAATCCCTGCTCCTACTTAATCGTTGTGAAACAACTTACAAGATAAGCTTATGAAGAAAACACAAATAGGCCAATAATGCAACAGGGTGCCGACAATATTTGAGCGCGGTAATGTAAGGAATATCGAACGAAGAGAACAATGGAGATTATTTAGCTGACGAGACTGTTTGGCCTGGGGCTGGGTGGAATAAGTTTTTCTTTCATTTGCTATATTTGCAATTTCGGAAAGCTTACGTTTCCCATTTTCCTTTGTTAATGTCTAGATACTCGTTTCGAGTCAGCTATTTTTCTCTTCAAATAAATTGCAAGACGGTACTCTATAAAAATATTTCTTAGTATATTTATGGGTATATTTTTCTCGAAGAAATAGGGCAAAGTATAGAGATGACAAGCGGGTATGGGGTTCTACTGTACAGTAATAATTTGATTAGTCTGTCTTCTGTAATTTTGTGAGTCGTATGAAGTATAATTAGACTATTTCATTTTGTTTCTCTTTAGCTAATTTAGACCATAAAAAAGTTAAGCATAAAAATAATTAAAGTCGCACTTCGTTACTATAAGGTAGAGGCATGGTCGTTCTCTACTGACCGAGGTTCTTTACTATGCGAGGTTTAGCCGTCCCACTGAAAATGAATAGGTACAGTACGGGATTTTCTCTTAATTTTTATGTTATAAATCTTCTTGTTCAAGTTACAGCCGGATGGCTGGTTGTCAGCAACGTATAACTTCGATGTCTCCACTCCCCTCGATCCTGGCACGCCCTCTTCAGCTCCACGTATGTCTTGGCCCCTACATCCTCCATAACTTCCTGCAGATACTCGTTTCTTGGGCGCCCAGGTCGGTTGACGCCATCTATTGTTCCCTCTATGATGCAGCTTACGAAGTTCTCGAAAGCAAATGTCGAATCCAGTGAGCTCTTCTTTTACTTATCGATGCAAAGAGAGTTTTTGTTTCGCTTACTCTGGTTAGAACGTCTTCATTTGTAACATGGGCTTGCCAATGTATAAATAACCCCCAGCGCATAAATATTGTTTTATACATCAGGATCTTATAATCTGTACAAAGACATAAGGAGTCAGGGAGGGATAATCAGTAAAACATCCTCATCCATTAGCTACAATAGTAAAAGCAAGAAAATCTTCCACCCGTTTTCTGTATTTAAAATGCGTAACGTGATTCTGCTGTGTAAACAAGCCGACTGAAGAATGCAGCTGAGTGACAGCAGGCCAGCAAACTGACAGCAGCCATTGTAATCAACCTCATCCGGATAATTCCAAAGTACACACAACAACTTTACAGCTCTGTCAACACAAAACCTCCCCGGGGCCTTTTCATCGCTGACGCTTTACTCAAAAGTGCAAGCAACGCTGCCAATGACCAAATAGTCTTTTTATTGCCACTTTTTTGACTGTTTAGCTCCATGAATGGAACATCTTTATAGTGGAAGAACCATTGCTGGAGAAGCCAGTGAGACAGACTGTTCGGACACGTAAAGCTGTTGGATAATGTAGCAACTACGCGAGGAAACGAAATGAAATGAACGAAATGAATGAATGCAAAGAAATTAATGGAATGAATGAAATGGAACGAATGAAATGGAATGAATGAAATGAAATGAAAGACGGCCTTATATTAGGCGAGCTTTAGCCCCGAAGGGCAACTCTACCAGCTAACCTATTTATTATTACAGGAAATGGCTGGAGGAAGAAATAATATAATACGTAATATAGTTTTAGATTTTAATATCACTTTGTGGTATCGTAGTACTGTAGTCCTTCGAATTTCTAGCCAATAATCGGTTGTATATCGTACTAGTAATTATCATTACAAACCGATTGTTGGCTAGGTGAGAGCTATATTTGATTTTGATTCAGGGAATATCTTATCATTCAATGTCACTACCTTTAGCTAAAACAAAACAGATACGTTTATAGACATATATAGACTACATTCAATTATAGTTGCAGCATAGATAACTAGACTAGAACATAAAAATATTGCAACCAGGATCGGCTGACTTATAGCCCAGGGGAATAGGCCACACTTACATTTCCCCGATGGAACAAGGATTACACCTGATGTACGGCAAAATGGCTCTTCAAACTCATTTCAACAAAATTCATGAAATAATATGGAACTGGCGAAATTCACTTTGCAAATTAGTAGACATGCGAGAGAACTCTATACACATACCACACCTCTTCACCATCAAATATTCACCTCACAATTTCAGTAGCAGCATAGATAACTAGACTAGAACTTAAAAATATTGCATCCAGGATCGGCTGACTTATAGCCAAGGGGAATAGGCCAAACTTACATTTCCCCGATGGAACAAGGATTACACCTGATGTACGGAAAAACGACTCTTCAAACTCATTTCAATAAAATTCATATGGAACTGGCGAAATTCCCTTTGCGAATTAGTAGACATGCGAGAGAACTCTATACACATACTACACCCCTTCTCCATCAAATATTCACCTCACAATTTCAGATGGAAAGTACTCAATTATTTTAAAACTCACATCCGCTAATCGGCGCGAAAATCTTTTCTGTTTTCCATAACCCCCTCTTCAATGAGATCCACCAGCCCTTAGATACGATCGTGGTAGGTGTAACATCTTTCCATTTTTAAGAGATGGCCTGCTCGATTTTACGTTTATTTTATTTTATGGCTTATAGAAAGGCAGAGCAATGGGTTGAGTGCTGTGATTATTTAAAAATATCCTTTTTTCATGACGATTTGAAATGAGCTATTGCTAATTGTAGTGTACGAAAATGTGGTTTGCTTGCAGTTGCCATCGCGCCAACAAGATGGGTAAGCATTCAATGTCGGTACGTTTTAATTTTCCCGCCCTTTTCATGGTCGAATTTTTATCGCCGCATCCACAAGTAGGCCTAACACGTTGGGCGTCGATATCAGGCCTGGTTTCGCACTTCCTCTCTCCCAACCTATCCCCCTATGATCTCGTCGTGTTTGTACGAGTATCTTGATTTTTGCTCCTCGTCATCCAGGAATTTTCAAAGACTCGATTCACCGTGAATAATTTTAGTTTTTTCGGGTATTTTTCCGTTTTAAGCTAGCAGTAAGTAACCCATGCAGAACGACTTGTGTAATGAGAATATGAAAGGTTGCTGTCGTTATAATGTTTAGGAAAAATCTAGACAACTGAAGTTTTTGTTTATATAGCCTACATTTTTTTTTTTTTTTAATCTTAACGCTACGCCCTTTGGGGCGTACACTTTGTGTGTTTATGTGTAGTGCAATACTGTGGTTTTGAATAGGGTTGGTGTGGTATGCGCTAGTGTCGTTCGGCAAACTGCTACAAAGTGCGCTAGACAACGAGTTGCCCAGATACCGTCTACATCAGTAGTTTGCCTTTGCTTATTGTACGATTTTTTGGTATAAGAGGTTAAGGGGTTTCACAAATTTTTAGCCTACAATAATATCTTGGGCTATACTTAGGTTACTACAAATTCCGTTTTCCAGTGGACGTTTTACGACTTTTACGAGTACCTATTTGACTCATTTTCATTATTTCATGCAAAAAACGGATTCATTCGATAATTTTACACACATTTTATTTAATTCTATCTTATGTCTACTATCTTAGGAAGACGATGAACAGAATTTGCTTTTGCATTTTTTTCAAAAACCTCTTCTGATGTTGGCATCTAGACGATCGATGATGATTATGATGATGTTAAATGACTTATTTCCAAATCTTATAAAATACAATAGGCCTATACAATACAGCCTTAGATATTTTAAGAATTGTAGATATCATCTATGACAAAGACGACATCATATAAAATTTAAAGTACCGACCATATAGGCTGATTAAGAAGTTTAATACAATATTAATTATTTCTAAATAACTGGTGGTGGGTATAGCAAATTCATTTTCATAAAACTAATGTAAATTGGTAATTAACCAGTTTTTGTTAGTCTAACCCATTTTGACACGTCGTCAAGATCGACTGGGGGCTTTTGTAAAGGATGGACGGGGCTTTCAAAGAACGGAAATAGGCAATAGAGGTGATGGGAACGGTATCGACACCACATAGGGGGTTTTACCCTTAGTAGAGTCACCGCCTCGCTTTGTTAAGACACGAATGTCGTTTTAAACACGACTCGCCACTCGTCTCAAGTGTCCTTCTGCCTACCCCTCTCCGAACTGCACCTCCACCCCCCCTCCCCCCTTCCTCCCTTCTCTACATCACCATATGACGGACTGTCGGGCTTATATGCTGTTTGCGCAATCCGCCAATCAATACGTTAAGGCGCCCATTCCATTGACCGGCTAGGGCTATTTCCAACAACGGTGACGTGGTAGCAGACATTCAAGACTTAGGTGGTGTTTCCACCGACCTCGCATTGCAGAATTGACGGAAATGTTTATTTTCCTCTATACCATAGTTGAAATTGATCAATGATCATACAGTAAAATCACAAACAAACAAACTAAAATTAAAAAATGGCGTCATGGGATATGTTAAGTACAAACATTTTAATAGATTTCTATAAAAAGAAAAATTCTAATTTCCGTCAATGTCATTTGCATTCTGCAATGCGAGATCGGTGGAAACGCAACCTAAGTCTTGAATGTCTCCTACCACGTCACTGTTTTTGGAAATAGCCCTAGCCGGTCAATGGAATGGGCGCCTTAAGAACGTCAAAAATAATTATATTCTTCTCCATCTTCTGGCTCAACAGCCCTTGATGGCCTTTGGCCTGCTCGGTAACACTCCTCCATTCATCTCGGTTTTGTACAACGCTCCACCATCTACGGACTCCCAACTCGCGAACGTCAGTTTCCTAATCATCTTTCCAGCGTTTTGGGGGACGTCCGGCCAGTCATCCTCCTGCCATGCTTGTTTTGCACATCTTTTCCGACATGCAGTCTTCTGAAATTCTTACGAAGTGTAATTATATTAAATATCTACAATAGCAATTATATTTATTATATCTTTAATGTAGGCAAAAGACTGTGGGATCGTTAAGAGACGACCGGAGGGGGAAGAACATTATACTTAAATGTGTAAAAAATAAAATACCACATGTTAGATCTATTGTAGAGCTGTCTAAATTGTCAAATCAATTAGAATAAATGTTCCTCGGCATTTTGGTGTATGTTATGTGCCTTTCTCTTAACGAAAAATGGCTACAATATTATTGACTCTGGTTTTTAAAAAGTGACCCAGTGAAGGTGTCGGGTGCGGGGAATTCATAAACTGAGGCTAATCGATGTTAGTGACGGCCACATAGCATATATCAAAATGTAGAGGAGTATTTCTTCTAAGGGATGTGCAATTTCTTCAGCTCTATGTATACAAAACAATTTCCTGTGAAGTTTGGTTTTATGTTTTTAATAAACAAAACTAATACTGGACGTGTCCGATATGCACTTTATAATGAACAGCTCAACTGGGTTCAGTTTTTGAATGTTTTTTGTTATCAACAAGTACAATAGCTATTCAGCCATTCCTATCAGCTTGTTATGGTCGACCTTAATTGAGCGACTATAGTACTTACCGGTATTATAATTACCATTAAATATAACAAACAAGCAGCCTCGTCAATTGACAAATTCCATGGAGTGACTTTGGAGTGAATTGAGAGATAACCAATAAATATAATAAAACTTTCTTTGTAGAATTATGAGGTATCGACATTGTCTGTCTCGTGTGTAAAAAAAAACGTAACGTATGAAGATACCTTTTAACATTGGTTATACGTCACAAATAGGTTTTTCCATTTAATGTGGAACCCAGCAGCAAAAGGCGCTATACATCAGGTAGCTGACCGGCTATGTAATGCAGATTTGGTAGACACTGCAACGCATACTACAAATTGGGTATTTTAGGCTATATAAACCAAAACATACTCATTTAAACGAGTAAAATGTTTCCAACAGGTAAAACAAACTGATGAGCGCATTACAGCTGACCGGTATGCTAATAACATAAGAGGATTAGCGGACCTACACTGAAGTTGTGAAGGAATCCATAGAAAGGACGGCACAAAGTTTGATACATCAGAGTTGTGCCGGAAATTAGCATTCACCGCGAGTTGCAGCCACTTGTCTTCGATTTCTTAGCCGCAGCCTGAGGATTATCACGAATTCCAAGCACATTCCTTCAGTGTTCTTAAGTCTTTTCCCAACAGGTCTCCCCCACTGTTAAAATATTCAAAAACTTACAACAACATTTCATATTTCAAAGAAAATTTGAATTCTTGAAAAAGTAGTATTCCAAAAGCGTCTTGGTATGCAATTCGAATTCGATGTCTTTCCCTTTCGTTCAGCTTAGAGAGACAGAGGTTGGACGTGCCCCGACTTGTTGAGACGTTCGGAGGGTCGCTCGAAAGGCGGAAATCACTTTCAACGGACGCGAGACGTCCTCTGCCCCACCGTGTCACATGTCTCTTTTCTTTTCAAGAAAAACTTCAAGTGGGTGCTCTTTTATCCTTTTGATACCCTTGAAATTCCACTCATGGTTTATAAGAATGGGCTTACATCGTCTCAAGACTCAGCAGAACCTTTTCAACATCTCACAAAATTCTGTTAGGTTCTCACTTGCATAAATTGTTGTATAACCTCTTAATATTGACCCTATAGGTTGATACAATTTTTCGAGCTATTTTTTAATGTTATTAGTAGTATGGGTGAAATGTTTTTTGCTTCAATAGATTTGAACTACCATAAATAGGCATTCTTAAATACACTACTCACTACCCAGCCTAGTCCTTCTTTTTGTCATATCCCCACCCCAACTAACAAGAAACCATTTCAAAGCAATTTTAGAACGAGTTTATTTCTGTTGACACCTATAATAATTCGTCGGTGGGTGTTAGTATTCGCACCACGTTCTGCAGATATGTGAGCGTTATGAAAAAGAGAATGAGTACTGCGTCATCTCATTGCTGAAGATGAATGCAGCACTGTTTAGTTTGACACCAGAGAGAATTCGAACCGAGCCTCATTTCTCACCCACATCTACTGAACACTTAATTAACTTGTCCCTCACCCCTCGTTCCAAGGTCTTCCGGGAGTCTTCACAACTGACACATCTCGTCCATTTTTCTACCCCTCCCCAGGAAAAGTGTTGCTATGGGATGGGGTGGGGGATTTAGAGGGTTGAAAGTGAGAGTCGTTTTTTGAGTGAACTCTTTTCTCTTTTGGATACCCCAGAGATTTTCGTATTATCTGGCCTTTGTTCTGAAACTGCCGGTTCTTTCTTTAATAGAATTGGCGATTGCAGAACCTGTTGTAGTCAATGTTATTTTTACCTCTGTGGGTGATTTTCCTCAATTGATTTAAGTCTTCTTGTCCTCGCTTTATTCTATCACCTATAGTTGATGAAGTTTTTGACATTTTACTTTGAAATTATACCAACATTTTCATACATTAATTAAAGAGGGTGAAAGATAGTGAACCTCTTTATGCCAATACTTGCATGAACATACATTTATAAAATATAAGAACCTGGTTGAATTCCTGGTTGTATATTTACTTTAATTCTCCTCAAGAAGGGAAAGACTACCGTAAGTCTACTTATACCTACACTATACAGAACAATGCTAGTTGCTCTGCTCCATTTTTATTTGGAGGTTAACTTATTATTATTATAATCTTTCTTGTAACAAGTATGCCTTCATAGTGCTACTACCGGCTACCGCACAATACAGAGTACAGTCTGCATCTTTGAACGGCTCCTACATTGCACCTACTGACGATTAAATTCAGATGAACATTAGTTTTCTGCCACAGCAATTGAACAGTTTTAAAGAACACGCCCTTCCCGTTTTCAAAGTCTCTCCATGAGACAGAAATTCTTAACAGATTTAAATTAAATAAAAATACACGGATAAAGTCTACCGGAAAATGTATTCTCATCAGCATGTGAAACTACCATTCAAAATTCAAATTATTGTATTGTGGGACTAGGTGTCACAATTTATCCCATCCCAGCAAGTCTCCACAATGTAGTAGTGTACACGTTGTAGTGAGGCGTGAGAAGAAAGCCTGAGGAGGATGAAGGGAGAATGGTTCATTATGGACGCCATTTTCCGGGTAATTTGTGGGAGCGGATCGAAACAAACGATTTCATCTGGGCCGCTGTCTCGACTTCGGAGCTTCATCCTTCACTACCAACCCAATTCCTTCCATTTCGTACGCATGGATTTTCCAACGGCAAAAAAAGATTGAATCCGACAAGTATTTTACAGAATAATTCATCCCTAAACCCTTTACATTAGGCTTTACAGACCATGGTGTGTGGGCACTGATAAAATGGGTGTAGATATTCTTTTTTTCAATTGATCCGTCAGGTGCAGTCCCCTATTTTAAATTTTGGTTTGACATTATTTTTAGATTCTTCTACATCTAGCTTCGTGTGTTTACCTATTAAATTTATTTTTAATTCAAGTTATATATGTAGCCTTTGTATTGCTTATACTTTTGTATCTCCAACCGTTTCCGAGAAAAATGACATGCACCTAATTTAGGGCACCCTGGCCAAACAGTTTGGCCCAAGCTATATGGAATTTTGTTTTCGTTTTGACGAAGGAATCAACAAAGAACAGAACAATGGGAAGGGATTAAAGACAATATTGAAAAAATCATGTGTACATGTTCGTTGGTAATGTGGCTGGTTTATCGGGAAAGTTGGTGCTTCATTAAATGGTTAGAAATTGATCACCTGGGTTAGATAGAACGGAGTTTCAGACGGACCTCAAAATGTCTTAAATAATGGACTGCCCCTTTCTCATTCCGTCGGAAAATTAGGGCCATACAGCAAGATGGATACCGAGGTTACCCTACCATACCTCACAATTTCTTCCTATCCCTCTTCATTGAGCTGGCAGACTGATATATTTAATTTATTTATCTACATCTGATAGCTTGAGCTCCTCTTTAAACTCTGTGTGTGTATGTGTGAGGCGGTTGTTGAGTGGACTATATCTATAGTAAAACAAAAAGATTAGTTAGTTCGGTGGGCTACAACAGGTTTAACCAATTATGGACGATTTCCTTGCCCTCCTCATCGGTATAATAGTAGTAACCTAATACTTTGCAGAGACATACGTATTATAACAGGTTACAGAAGACTTAAGTGGAAAAGTTTGTCGGTTCGAAATTGAGCCGTGGTGTCCATTACAAAAATTATCCTATCCAGTGGAATTCATAAAAGGAAGCCAACCTAATGAAATTCACCAATTTGTAGCAAATGTTGGGTCCATAAAATCTTCAAGTAAATGATTTTCTGGACTGGTTCCGCTACATTTTTCTGGTCTATTTTACTCTTGAACCTATTGCGCTAGCCTAATTCTTTTTATTAACCCCAATATCCCAACATTAATTGTGGGATTTATTTATAAAGTGACACAGTATCTACATAACAATAGAACACTAGAATATGTCAATTAAATAGATATCAGATGGTAAATGGTCGATTTGATCTTCAGTGGCACAATGTAAACTTCAAAGATAGTAATAGACGGGATTCTTATATTTTATCATCAACAGAATATGCTTCAGCGTGTCGTCAATAAAAAATGTCATTATAATATTTTGTGAAATTACCATTATTTTTAAGTGTACGTAGAAGAAATGAGGTTGAAGTTGAATGAGACGATAAAACTTGACCTCTGTTCTAAGATTTCATATAATGGGAATAGGCATAAAAAATAAGATGAACCAGAAATTGGCATTGTTCCACGGGAGACAGAAAAAGCAGAACCAACTAGAAATATGGCCGTTCGCTACTCTCCATTGAGAGAGGAAAAAAAACTGTTCTAAGAACCTCGATAATTATTCATGCTTCCAAGCCCCTTCGTAAATCAAGCCCAAGGGAAAAGTCTCTCCAGTGTCCTTAAGTTGTCAGTTCCAAGAAGCGGGGGCCTTTGCAAAACATCCTTCACCCCTTATTTATAGTAGCTCCAATTCAGATTTGAACCTAGAGAAATGGCTGCTATAAAGCAAGGTGTCATGGGAGGGAGGGAGAAATTTATAAACGTCCGCGCGGATATATGGAATCGACGAAATGTCAGCGGGAAAACTAACTGACAGCCGTATTAGTTTTTGCTTTAAACTCCCGTGTTTTTATTGTTGTTGTGATATGGTACCTTAGTGGAAGAAACTTTTATCTAGCTAGGGCATGGCAAATAGGTTTGCATTCAAGGGACAAGGCAGAAATGAAACCGGCTGGTTGGCGGAAACGTTGTTTGATAGTACAAAAAATCCAATTAGTTGGGGAATCTGCCAATAAATCTCGGTAGAAAATATTATAATGTAATTGGAAAAACTAGATACGAAGAAATGTTCAAGACTCCATTAAACTCTGTTTAATTTCAATTTACAGTATATTATTATATACATCTACATACATACTACTGTATCCAAGGTTAGGTTAGGTTAGCGTATGCCCAATATTTGCCCGGAATATAAAGCAATAAATTTGCTATCATGGATTGGTTAGTTGCGCCCATAAAAAAAATGATTTATAAGGAAATAATATGTAGCCTACGTACCATTCTCAATAAGTAAGAATGGTAAAATAGGGTAAAGTAGTAGCATATCATAAGGTTAGAAGGATAAAGCAGTGATATGGTTTTTGGGGGATTGAGATCAGTGACATGGAAATGGGGAATCCAATTCCACATTTTCGTCTGAGCACGTTTTCGACCATCTGAATTCAAGAATTCTACAGACTAAACTGTTGCTGATTCCTACTTTCTTTCACTTCAATGCATAGTAAAAAGGTAGTGGGGAGTGGCCAGCAATTCACTATATTTATAAGATTGTTTTAAAATGTTGCCCACTTGCTTCATAGTATAGAGAAATAATTAGTATTGCCATAAAAATTCGTAAGTTATGACTAAATGAACCCCCGTACTCTCAATGTTTTTGCACAAAGTTAAATTTTGCATGAAATTTCAACCGTCGAGTCAGAAATGAGATGTCATAATGTAGTAGAAATGTTCCCCTTCATTTTGATACATAGCATGTGGCCTTGTCTAACACAAATTTAACACAGTTTTGGAATTCCTTCAACCCATAACATTTACAGTGACAAATAGTTTATGGTTCTACGATTGATATTTCTTGATAAATTTGACTTTGCCCTTAACTCGCCCACTTCATTGAGTACCTCGATCTCATCGCATTTATTGCATAAACTTTCCTCGAATCGAAATATCATAATTCCAATGGTTGTAGCAGAGTAGCACAGAATTTACCATAAACGTAATGAAACAACCAAACTCTGTTGCTATGTTGCGTTACGGGGAAGGTTCGAACTCTAAATACATATTTCCTATTGTTATGTTTATTTTATGTAAAATTGTGTTATTTATAAGGGACTATATAGATTTCGACTTTAATTTTAATAATTTTGATCTTAAGTCTTTCAAACAAAATTTGGATTGCGACAGAGTTGACTCGACATTGTTTGGCAAAGAAAGAGTGGTGGCTCGTGTTGTTTTATTTTTAACCTATAAAAGGCTTGATTTTTGGTTTATTTTTCTCCAATTCGATAAGCGTAATGTAGTACGAACAAGACTTTCTGCCTGTCTTTTCCTGCTGTAACCATATCATTGGTCATGGCTTCATGGACATGGCAAAATCAAACCACATGAGAATTTTTCTCTGAATAATCCAAATTATGGCTACACTCAGAAGCCCGTATTCTCTAACATGATGCTTTACAGGGGCTATGTAATCCTGTCCCACTGCAGCAATGGAGATAGTACTGGACTTCCCACCCCTCCATGTTGCAGTGGAAACTTCTGCAGAAATGGCATTACTAGGAGTGGAAGGTCAATTAAGAGAGACTCAGCCTCTCTGACTACGTCTGACCACTGCCTGGATATGCCAAGCGATAGAATCCATCCAAAATACTGTTTTAGGAGGGAATTCGAAACTATATTAGGGACAATGAAAGAATGCTGCGAATCAGCAGGAATTCTCAATAGTCACACAATCAAGTGGTATACTGATGGCTCTAGGCTAGGAAGTACCAAACCAAGAACAGGCCTTGGCGTCTTTGGTCCTGGGGTTAAATATCTGGAGTCTCTTAGGGAGACAACTATAGTCTTGCAGATTCTGCAATGAAGGTGCGGAGGACCTGCGATGCGATGCGATGCAATCGCACGAAGAGCAGCATGCTCGGAAAGCTTGCAGTTACATGTAAAAGACCTACCACTTCTGAATCCCCTCAAGATCCTGGCTCTCGTGAGGGAGATAGGCCTCGAGAAAGTGATGTAGAAGTGATGTAGATACTTTGTTGTAGGGGGCACAATAGGCCAATAGGCTTAAGTGCACACAGGTAACACCTGTACCCCAACT
The DNA here is from genome assembly GCA_963971405.1 of Psococerastis gibbosa. NCBI lineage: Eukaryota > Metazoa > Arthropoda > Insecta > Psocodea > Psocidae > Psococerastis > Psococerastis gibbosa. Next base: position 23,186,717 of record OZ020488.1, on the reverse strand, counting down.
TATATAAAAAAAAAACGAACAAGACTTGCAAATTACTCAACCATATACTGTATAAGATACACTGCAGACAGCAATAAGTTGTTAAAAGAGAGCACAATAGATTTCTTTTTACAATCTGCAAACGCCCTTCTCCTGTGGCAAGCCTGCTATAATAATTTTGAAAAACTTTTCACTTATAAAGTTATTCTTTTTATTAAAGTGGTTTTTCATCCCTTAATAACTTCACAGAAACTTTCTCTAGAACTTCCTTTCTAATTTATGGCTATATTGGTACCTATAACTCCGCGTTGTTGTATTTCATTTTGATTCAGGATGTTTTAGTGCCGTGGAATACAAACAAATTTTAAGGATTAAAGGTAAAGGTTGATTTTTCATTCTGAAAATTTTTCATGTAAGGCCAAACTAAGGAACATGCTGCGGCCGAGTCAACTTTGGGATGATAATTTTATACTACCTGTATATGTTATCCATCTGCAATACTTAATTATATGGGCATGTGGCGGGATATTTACGATACATATTTTCCATTTGTAATACCAACAAGTAAAGAAAACATATCTTCCTTTCCAACAATGAACACGTCTTGAAACTTCTCGATTGTTTCTGGTAGGCACAGTAGAAGTATACTGTATTTCCTTTGAACGTTTTGTTAATTACGATACACAGTATATTGGAGCTGGGCCGGCCGCCATACCAAGTTGAATCCAGCGGACCAGAGCAGGTTCAATGCTGCAGATAACTTGGTCGTGTGCACAGTGCCTGTCGGGAAACATGGTAGGACTTGTCCTGGTCACCTCCGAACTAATCGTGTGACTTCACTGTGGTTTCCCGAGTGGTTCGGAATCCACTATAATCAGGAGGTCCACTGTCCTATGGGCTGGCATAGGACAGTCAAGTCATACATATTGGAGCTATTTTTATACCGTACCATACCGAAGGTTTTTTGTACTAAATAATCACGGAAATGGTTATGAATACAATATGTAGACAAAAGTAGGCAAGAAGCAACATGCAACAATAAACTGTAACGTGCCGAATCTACGAGTACCATTTTACAATTTCATGTAAATATTAAACCAAAACTCCGTACATATATTTTTTATTTAAAAACTTTTAAATCAAATTTCCAAATTATCATAACAATAGTCTAATTCAATCGAGAAAGAAGACCGAAGGAAGGGGGTGGTATAAGAGGGATCGAATGGTGTTGAAAGAGCCAGTAGGTAAGTTAAACATAAGAAGAAAGTTGCAAAGAAAGCAATCAGGTTGAGAAAGGGGATAGCCACTGTGATCAATAGGATCTTGATTTAAGCCTTAGCCAAGTTTATTTTCTCCTAGAGGATAACGATGGTTCTAGAAATCCCCAGCATTACCCGGAGCGTGCTAATAGAAATTTTAATTAAATGCTGCCAACTTGAAAGGCGAAAGTGTTTTTTCCTTGCCTCAAGAACCCGCTAACCAAAATGACCAACGAAAATGGAATTCTAAGGAATTTACTTTTCTTTGCGTTTTCTTCATTTTCCGACGGAGGGGGAGAAGATGGAAAAAGATTTTTCCCCGGGGAAGTTGTTTGGGTTATCACTTATCGTTTTGTCATTAGCTGTGGAAAGAAAAATAGCCTTAACTTGCCGTTATTATCAGATGATGTGATGGCTACTTAAGGAGACTTTATGGGAAACTATTACACTGGGTAGTTTACAGTTTTTCTCGTATGTTGTAAATACATCTTCTGTAATTTTCTACTTTTTATTATGCTATTTACCCGTATCTGCTATTCAGCTGAAAAGTACATTGACTTTTCTTCTTCTTCTTCTGGCTCTACAGCCCTTGATGGGCTTTGAGCTGCTCGAAAACACTCTTCTATACATCTCGGTTTTGAACAGCGCTCCACCACCTACGGACTCCCAACTCGCGAAGGTCAATTTCCAACTCACCCTTCCAGCGTTTTCGAGAACGTCCGGCCAGTCGTCTTCCTGTCATGCTTGCTTTCTACATCTTTTTCGGCATGCGGTCGTCTGACATTCTTACGACGCGTCCCAGCCACCTTATGCGTTGCCCTTTTATGAACCTTGACTTTTAAATATCAAAAATCAAAATATCAAAAACGAAGGGTTACTCATACGTGGCTCAGATTACCCGTAGCCATTAGTAGGCTACTTTTTTATGTGTCGAGCCCTCTGCAATGAATGCAGCAGTGCCAACAGTAAAAGAATATTAATTTTCCACCTACAAAAAAATGGTGGAATTCAATTTAGGAATGCATTAGTGGAAACTGCATCATTCCTTTATATTAAAACGATTTTGCGGAGAGTGAGAGGCTCTCCATTTTATTCGTATTTTCTCATATTCGTTGTAATGCAAAATACACATGACTTGTAAAAGCCCCATCATCCTACAAATTAGAGTGCTTTTTACTGCAGGGAGAGCGTTCTGATCCGTGGTAGAGTTTATGTTATTTCCCGTTTTCAGATCAGATATTTCTTCTTAACCTTTCGGAAATTTGAATTTTTCGTCCAATTATTAGTTAGGTAGCCTACTGTAGGTGATGAAAACTACTCCTCACCAATTGCTCCCACCTAGGCCTATATAGAAAATGATAGAATAAAAGAAATGTTTTTCAGATAACTAAAGTGAAAACTTCCTTAGGTGAACTTGGCACTGAACGATAAATCTGAGGCTGTGCATAGCTGTCTATAGTAAATCCGTTGGTAATATAAAAGGGTTGCTGTGACCATAGCACAGGTAGCCTATACGAAAGGAAACGGCAGGTATAGTACATTAACATAGCATGTACCGTATGGCAATTTCTTCGTGATATTAAAAATACCATGTATTCATTGTAAGACTATTATAATTAAATATTTTGATTTTAAATTGATAATTTACACTTTACAGAATAACTCAGCCCCATAAACGGTAGCTGCGACGCTTGGCTGCATAATCACTTATTTGTAGGCGCAAGGATGTCAATCTTTGAGGCCATTGACCCCTCTTAGTAATAGTGCGTACGCTAACTTACTGTGCGTTTCCATTCATGTTATGTGACTAATTTTTGATCGGATGCATAATTACAAACTTGCAGGGGTATTGACAGTGGTCATGTCGCTTTATTATTGCTTACTGTTGTAGCTACATCTATAGTACTTTATTCTATTCCGTGAGGGTGCTTGCTTATGAGTCTTACTGTACTATGCCTAGTTAGCTTGTATTTTTTTCATAATAATTTGCTTTTTATATCTTTACCGCAAGGAACAAGAGGGTGGGGAAAGGTGTTAGTTTTCCCACCAATTTTGTTTCTCCATAACATAGTCTAAGTTATATACCTACCAGAGTCTACTGTAACTATTGTATCTAAATATTAAACAAACTTAATACGTTAAGAAAATCCACAAAACACAGCTTTTCATTAGCTTGCATTTGCTTATTTGCACTGTAACATGGCTTGGTTCTTAGACTACATGACTATAGTATAGTAGTTATTGCTTCCATAGAAAATAATTTATTGCTTGTTGGACCTGGCATTGAAACAAACGAAACACTGTGTTTTTTTTTACAAAACATCCAGCGTAAGCCTACATGAATAAAATCGAGCAAACTCGGGTGTTTTGTGCGGGTCAATGGCTAGACTTGAATGGCAATACTAGAAAACTTCCTTGGTGCTAAAAGTTGCCCATTTGCAATAATGCATGGTACAAAGTAATATACGGGAATATAGGAATCGTACTGAAGCTGCAGTGTTCGTGTGGCGGCTGAAAGTGATTGTTGCTGACGCTGACTAGCTGTTCTGGTTTTGCCTCTTTTTGAGGGAACGAGAATTTATTTTCGCATGGATGAGCTATGGCTGCCAGCACCATCTTGCTCGTTTATAAAATAATGACGACAGGGGGAGAACAAATTAAGCCAATCCATGCTCATAATATGCTGTAATGAGTGTAATGTTACTTCTAAACGAGGTTTTTAAACATTAGATTAGGCATAGTGAAACTACAATTGAGCCTACGGTCAGTTAACTAAGGGAGTGAGAGGTGCTGTGCACATGTTACGCGGACAACAGTCATCTTGCAAATGATATAATTATGTTTGTACGATGACTGTAGATCGCGTAACACTCTTTTTTTAATGTTAATCGCATGTAAACAATTGATTGAATGTATCCGATTGACCTCTTCAGTCGCCTCTGCAGGATTGTACCCGTGTTGAGTTACGACACGTCTCCGATCGCATGGCGTGTAGAGACTAGTACAAGCACGTTGCCCATGAAAAGTATCCCTTAGTCAACATACCGTGATTTTTCCACTGTGACGTATGACTCGACTCAGCCTACTTTTACTGTTATTCTGTAACAATTAATTATTATTTAATGATCTGTATGTTAGGCTTCGGTAAAATCAATTTTTTCCATTATGACTACGGGGTCTAATAGTATTTTCAAGATATTCTGAGCGTAGCCTAATAATATAGTCAAAATGAATAACATTGATCTTAGATTTCATGGGATTCCCATCACCTCATCACCACATACCTCACAGTATTTTCACAGAGTTCAAGAAGGATTTTTTCAGAAAACTGACCGCAAGTTCTGTAAAGCACGTCTGAATCCTCACCGTGCACTCTGATTCAATATGAAATTGGGGATTCTACCATGTTTATTATGAAACAACTTTGGACTCCGACATCATTTTGGATTTTTCAATTTCCTATTCGAGTTTCGTCGAGAGCCCTCCTCATCGTTCTCTCCTCCTTATATCTTCATTCTTTGACACCCTCAATAACTGTATGACGCTCCTGTCTCTGCTTTGCAATTTTCATTCTTTTTATCAATGCACTCATCACATGGACATTTTGACAAATAAGAGAATCAAAAGCAATCTATTGTCTGAATATTTTGACTTTGACCCTCTGGGAATCTCATTATTATTCTAATAATTTAAATGATATGAAACATTGGAATGTTACCTGAGAGTCTGCCTTACAGCCCACTTAAAATGACTCTTAAAAACATAACTTTTTCTCATTACAGAAAAAGTTGCGTCACTTGGTTGAGCATTTTTTCATTAAGGCCAGAATGCGTTTTTTGCGTAAGGCATTAAAACATCAGGTGGCCTGGGCGGCATTAAGTAGGTACGTCAACTTTTATTTTGCGTGATTATTTAAAAATTACAAAATTTAGCACTGTTAAATTTTTGTTTCGCTTTGTTTCGTGTGGATGTATTTATAATAATTATTTGTTTTTGTGCAGAGAGAGGTAGCCCGTGATGAGGCTCTGGATAACTATCTTTGTCTCTACCATCGATATCGTGTGACTTGGTCATTTTTGGAAACAAAAGCCAGATATTTTTCTCTTATGGTTAGCTAATGCATTTAAGTGGTAGGTATCTTAAACGGAATGCAAGACAGACGTGGTTGTGTCACGTTTTACCCATGTTTCCTATGTGTCAGAATAAGAAACCCCCGAAGGTCGAAGTTACAGAATTATTGAGACTATATGAGACTATATGTATGTAAGTTCCTTTATCTTTTTTTATGGTACTACACGATGTTTGCGGTTATGGAATGGGGTGCAAGGTTTATAATTGATGAGTTAGAACTTTATGCTCCAACTGTACAGCCTAGTCTATAGGCCTATAAGTTTCAATTGAACGATTTCAACATGACTAGATTTTAGTGAGCTAGGTTTGGTTTTGCTTGATGTTTTGGTTGTGGTACTAGTTCAGTCCACACTACGTCCACAACCAATGGTTGACGTGTTTTAGGTTACGGTAAGGGACTACCATAATATCGCTTTTTATACGAAAATTAATAATAATTAGAGTGCGGTGTACGGTACTGAATTCAACACAGCCCAAACAGCCTCCGTGGATCTGGAGTTGAAGCCATTACGCAAATGACTGTAATGAATGGTGTTCTGAGCGCTGGTGGCTTCCCACCCCCACCCCACGGACTCTTGGGAAAATTTTCAACCCCCGTAGTTCTTCCTTCTAATCTCTGACACTGACTCTTTGGCCCCACAAACTATCTTGCCTATATAAATCATGATTTGCGGACCTGCTCACTTGGACCTATCTATTGAAGTCACCTCTATGCAAGAATTATAAGACAGTGAAATTTGCTATGAAGACCTAGACTAAAAGGGATGAAAGCAAATCTTGCAAACACTTTTTAAAAAAACGGCAGTCAAATTATTTTATTAAAATTAATTAATTTCTCGTTCCATGTGGATTAAACAACTTAGGTTAATTCAAAATAGGATATTACGATGAAATAACATTCGGAGTAATTAAATTAATGTAGGCCTACCTTTCTATAAGTTAAAAATATTGTATAAATTAAACGATAACAAATTTACAATGTTAAATTACCTAAAGAGTCAGAAAAATGAATTATTAAATAAGGATTTTTCCAACTACTAAACCAACCTAGTGGAACACTCAACTGGTATATTTATATGCCCTTCGAAGCACGGCCAGAATATACAGGAAACACTACACTAAGATACTCGTATTATAAAATTAGTTATAAAATTTAAAGAGAAATTTGGCGTATACAGTATTAATTTCAAAGTTGAATTAGTACTATATTGTACTGACTAAAATTACTGAGTCGTACGAAGAATGCACCAGCAGTTTTGAAAATTTTCTGCTGGTCTGCATGGGATTTCATATATATATATATAGAGGCTACCTACTGCAGTAATATTCTTGGCACGTATTCCGGCAGGGTGCTGGAAGTACACCGCTGCTGCTTAGCTTATCATGTGTGACGTGACTTGTTGCCACCCAGCCTGTTAATCACCATATTAAACAACACCTCTGGAAAAACTATGAAACGCATCTGCTCCAAGAAATTGCTATTGTTTGAGATCAACGGAGCCTGGTAACATCTCGCTCCAATGTTTATTAGATGCTGTTTGAAACGAATGGTTATACATTTAAGCTTGTTACAGTTTGCTGGAATTTTATATTATGACCTCTTTTCATATAATGGAGTTCAGTGTGCATTATATACGAGTGCCTTGCAAGTATAATATATTTGTAGGTAAGCATATTTACGTACTTTAGTTTATTTTCTACCTCAAGGCGTTAACGTCCGACCGGGGTGAGTTCAGGAAATGGGCGACCCCCCTCCCCCTCCCCCACGCTGCGCACGCGGCAGTGAGGGGGAAGAAGAAGAAGTTTATTTTCAAAACAAAATTCAAAGTCAACAACATGATTATGATTGTGCTATGAGTTTTCGTAATTAATTTCTGTTCTGTTGTCCCTTTAAAAATTTGACAAATTTTTTCGCAAGGTTAATTCGCCATAAAAAATCGTCAAATTTCAAATTTTTGACATTGTCTTACTTTTTACTATTTTTTATTCACAATATTATGTTCTTACGTTAGATTTGAAAACAAAATACGAATGTATAATTAGAAAGTTTGTATTATTTCGACTTAATGTTTAAAATACAAACAAAAGCTGAAAAGTTAATTCATTGTATCTACCTACTGTACTTCACCCCCGAACATATATTTGGAGGCATTGCTCGCTATAAATTATTCAGATAGGTCGTCATTTTTCAAGAAGTCGGATTATATTCCCGGCTAAGAATATAATACACTTCAGAAAAGAGAATTGAATTTACAATTCAGAATCGTCACGAGTCAGAAGGTATTAAAATTCTGTAACGAGTCTAAAGAACAAGAAGCGATAATAACGGAAAGGGAAATTCAAAGTTAGTAATTATTTTTGTCTGGAATAGTCCCTGAGGGTTAAAGGGAGTAGAGAAGGTGAGAAAATGCTGGGAAATTAGGGGGAGGGGGTAACTCCTACTCTTAGCATAAAACTAGAATGAGGGGCTCAAACGGGGCATCTTCCATGCATGGTTTAAGCCTCTTTGTGCAGCCTATTTCATAATAAATGACCCATCAACGATAGTCAGCATGGTGGAAACGATTGCGTTTAAAATAGCTTCCATTAATTAACTCGCAGGCTATAGTAATGCTGACATCGAGCTTTCACAGAAGATGCGTCTTTTTATTGTACGGTGACACCGCACAAGTCTAATGATAATTTCCCTTATAGATTTGAACTAGGCCTAGTTGTTAGTTATTCTAGTTATTGCTTTCCAATTTATACGTAGTATAAGGAAAGCTTTGTGACGGTCAAAATGTTCAATTCCGAGATTTCAACGGATTTACACGTTTTGAGGTCCCAGGAACCCAAAAAAGGGGTTTTTACGAAATGTCTGTCTCACTCTATCTGTCTGTTCATCGATTTCCGGGCAAACTACTCGATCGATTATGAAATTTGACATGTAGGTTCACAAAAATCATACCTCGGGACCATTTTTTTTTTTGGGCTAACTCAATTTGGGGGGGGGGTGTTTATTTTCAAAAAAACGTCTAAAAAAATGATTTCTCAAAAACGTCTCCAACGATTTCTTTTAAATTCACATATATTGTAGTTGTTATTAATGTTAACAAAATGCGGTGGGTCGCTTGCCCCTTGATAGTTTGCTTCTGGGGGTAAAAAAATAAAAATAATTCGATTTTCATTTAAGTTAAATGACTAAAAAATAATTTTTCTGTGGAACCTTTCTATCGATGATTTCTACCTTCGAGTATGTTTTAGGCGTTCATTGGCGTAACGAAACCAAACAGGTGGCTTTTCCAAAATAATATCAAAATTAATTTTTGAAGGAATTATGGAAAATTCACGCTCCAATACATTGCGTGCCCTGTCATTGTTACTACTGTAACAATGTATTGGTCTTTTTTTTCCAAAATATACAATCTCATCGATCAATTGAGCGCTTTGGGATAGGGGATATCCCGGATATCCAAGGCCGTAGACCGAAATTTAACCATTGGGAAGTTATTTACTATTATCTAAACTCTATCTACTAATTTATAAATTGGAAAGCAATTTCGAGTAAACTCGGACCGGTTCTTTATTTATTTAAGGACTTTTTATGGACCCAGGCCTACTTATAGTGGCCCATGATAGGTCCTTTGTCCAATGCCAACGACCCCATGTATTTCGTGCATTATTTGTATTGTTTCCCGTTAAACTTTGACCATTGGCAAACTAGCTGGTATATGTTCTCGATGTCATCCTACACCGGCTACAAGCGATAATGGACAAGCTGAGACAAGCCTACCATTGACGCAATAAAACAGGCGAAAGCATGACTTAACCTCTGCTTTGAATGATTTGAACGCAATGTAACTGCAAAGGCTTTCACGGTCGGAGTGGAATGAAGAACCAGTAGAATCCGGGCTGATGGGCTCATCTGCCCGGATTCTTCTGGTACTTCATTCGCTTTGAACGCAGCTTCACTGTCACTACAGACTAGACCTGTATGCCGATGTTGTTATTTTACCGCCCATTATTGTTTTTTAGGCAGTATAATATTTTATAGGTACACACAGGCCAGGCTTGTTTAAGCTGCCGAGTAGGACTAAGAAATGATTTTGAAAGGCGGATGCGGGTCAACATCCGCTTGTATTTTCATAGGCTACGAACTTTTGGTCCCATTTCTTTTACGTGGGTGGAGTCTATCTTAGATATGAATTTGAATACCATATCGAATTGATAAAAAACACCCACAAAGAAAATCATAAGCCATTCTATTAAGAGAAAAGAAGGAAGAGAGAGTAGAAAAGAGGACATAGGGATGTAATATAACTGTTGAGTTCAAGTGAATACATGCATAGCTCACGCGCTAAACATAAGCGCGAGCTAAACCCCCATCTCGCAAACACTACTCACTATTTACCGGGTGCAATATTGCTCTGATGATTGCGCGAGAATTGCTGATTATTGAAAAAAAAATGAAGATGTCAGCTTTATCGTACTCTGGGTACTTTTGGAAAATTACTTTTCATGTATCGCATAGTGTCGTTCATGCCAATATTATGTGTGTGTTTTCGATAGGTCTTTACGATACATCTTCCTTATGGTATGTTCATTAACTTGTATTGTATAGCACATTCAGTGCATGTAGCCCTTTGGCCAAGCACAAGGCTGTACCCAAGGGGGGGGGGGTTCATGGGGGTCCAACCCCCCCCCCCCGAAATGAAATGGCTTGATACTAGATAGAATCGGATTTTCAGAGGAAAAATAAAAACCACTATGTAATATCCACTATGTAATAACCCCCCCCCCCGAAAAAGAATCCTGGCTACGGCCTTGGCCAAGCATGTTCTTATTCTATAATAATAGGGAACACTTTGCTGTATGGGTGTAGCCTAAACTTTTTAATACGTATGTTGCGATATAAACAGCAGAAGCATTAAAGAATTGTTTCGGCTTATGTTATTAGTACTACGTCGAGTGTCTAGCTGGTAGGAACACTGCTTTAAAATTTAAATTATGATATTTATTTTCCTCCTAAAATATTTGAGAGCAGGTTAATTAACTCCTAATAAATCTTATAATTCTTAGACATAGTTAATTTGCAAAATTAGAGTTGCGGAGTGAGAGGTTAAGTGAGGCACCAAGTGTATCTGCACTGTATTTCAAAGGATGCCCTCTCATCGTGTTAAACTCAAAACTAGACCTTTGAGGTTTCTACCCAACTATCTGTATGATTTCATTTTATAGGTTCAAGGGAAAAAGGAGCTGGGGAACTTGTGTAATTATCCCCGAGTGCGCCTGTTTTTCTCGTTCCATTGGGGGAGGGGGGATATTGTAGTAGAAAATTTCCCCCATCAAATTATATCTTGTAACTGGTAATTTCATTCTTGCCATATTCTCATTAATTGTTAATTATTTTTAATTAACTCAATAGTATAGTATGTGACTATACAGTCCATACTGTGACTCGATGCAGCAATTTGGTAATTCAATCTGAGCACGCCAATGTTATTCTCCGACTGGATTGCAGTTGATGGAAATAAATAAATAAATATCAGATTAAATTATACAATCAAGCAATCAACAAGGAATTGACAAGAAAGTATAAAGTAAAATTTTCAAAATCAGGTAGTTCTGTCATTGTCCTTGTGTTTGTGCCTCAGTGACAGTGTAGAATGCTTTCTCTTAGAGATGGTCTCTAAGGAATTTAGGAAGTTAGTATATCATTTCATGTACATCTTGTACGACAATATTGTCTCTACAAAACTAGATACTGCAGCGAGGAAATAACAATAATATTTTAATGAACATCGTTACAGCTACGTTTATAGAATATAATTATTACAAAATTATGATTTCATGGCTGGAGTTTTTTGTTTTTTGTTTTTGTTTTTTCTAACGCCTGCTTTCAGCATTTCTGCTTTAAGCAACCCTGTCAGCCTGGCGGGGGGAGTCAGTCTGTTTGTTAACTTGAGGCACCCTAAGGGCAGATTTTTTCACCTCGGGGAAAGGGGAGTTGACTAACAGGGTGGACCTCCTGATTATAGTGGATTCCGAACCACTTGGGGAACGTCTCAGTCTTATAGAGTAAGTCCGCTATATGTGAATAATATAATGTACAACCATGTATACCAACGATATTTCTTATTAATTAGCAGAATGACCTATCCATAGCTAGTTGGATGCTTGAGGAGATTTTAGAGTCAGTTCAAGAGAAATCTCCACAAGAAAAATGACCGGGACGGATCGGAGGTGACCAGGATTCGACTTATACTGCCTAAGCGAGTTATCATGTCCCACCAGGTTCCCCTGGCTGGAGTCAGATGAGGAAGCAGTGCTGACTGATGGGCCGTGGTCTATCTATATTACAAACGTTTCGTCTGCATCTGCGGTTGACATCTTCAGCAGGAGTACTGCGTAGACTTCTAAGATTGTATCCCAGAGGCTTAGTAGCAACCTTCTTCGCTTATGAAAGTTACGGGCGTAGATCGTAGAAGTGGAAGTTTAAGTGGAAACATTACTAGAAAAGGTACTATAATTATATAATTTTTCATTCAGTAAGGTAACGTTTCCCATACAAAATAGAATTGCGGGAAGGCTTTACTAGTATAAATAATATTATTTGAAATCCTTCTGACTAAGAACCTGCAACTAAGCGCGCAGAAAATTCCAACAAGTGAATCGGAAGAAAGTTCAGGAAAAGGGAGTATGTGTTATAGACGGCAGGATGATTGCAGAAGAAAGAATAAAATGATTATGTTTGTGAAGTCAGTCAAGTTTGCAAGCTGGGTAGACGCAACCACGGCTCACTGATCTCCCAAGTCCTATACGAAGGGAAAGAGCGCGGAATAGAATAAGGGAGAACTTAAAGAAGTGTGCAAAGGCACCAAAGGTTTGATTATCCCCTATTCGGCTCGGAAAACCTTACTTCATTTGGTGAACTGAAATCGAAAGCAACGTATATTATAACTAAGCCGCAATCCCAGGGGTCTACTTTGTGAAATGCCATCCCCTAGTGGTGTTTGAAATATTTCTTTAAAGAAATCCCTTTATGGTTACACAATTTTTACGAGAAATGTACGGTATGTCAATAACGAAATCGTTGACTGGTCACAGTCTGCCGTAGCCTACCCTATTCATTTTGTTAAGGCGGCGAGGTTTAATAATTATGCTAAAAATTTATTTTTTAAGTATTTTTTTAATATGTTTTACATACTCGTTATTTACAATAATTTCGTTTAAGTTATTCGTTTTATACCTGTTCGAGTAGGCCTATGGTAATGTAGTAAGTCACTACACTTTGCGTCAATCAGGTACAATTTTTTTTTTAAGGTTAATCGCATACAAACAATTTTGAATGTATCCGATTGACCTAATAGGTACTTGTGCTGACTTACGACACGTCTCCGATCGCAAGGTGTGTACAGACTCGCACAAGGACAAGCACGCTACCACCTTGCCGCCGAAGCTTTTGCTCAGCAAAGGGATGCGGGTAGGGATGTCAACAAAATTTGCTAAAATTTTTATACAAGTACCTATACAATACATCCCAGATGTAATTAATTATAGTAAGATAATAACTGGACCACATTGAAACTATTGCTACTAACTTAATGCAATGTGGCATACATACTGTATGTATATGTATAGTCATCTTTTTGCGCCTGCATTACGGCAAAATTCAGTGGCCGGGCAGTAGATTACAGAAAAGCATGATTCAAGTGTTCAGCTATGATGGTTGTCAAACAAAAGCTTTTTAATAATGAGTTTATCTTTTCCCAACTTTTGCTAAGTTATGCAGTCACAGCAAAACTAATACTTGTAATGGTATTATTGGACCACTTCCAAATCCCTTGACGTCTATTCTTCGGCACATTGTATCGTCAATAACATATCGCAGTCTCCTTCACAAAAGTTTAAAAAAAAATCTTCTGACCACTGATGTAATTTGGTTAAATGTTGCCTATATAATGATGTTGCAAAAGATTTGATTAGTTTGGATAATAATATGGCTTGATTGAGAAATGAAAAGATAAATTATTAAACTATCAGTGCTGACAATGCATCAATCTTATGAGAGGGTGATGAATTTTACTTTACGAGTCATAAAATACCGAATTATTTCAACGAAGAATCAAGAAGTGAATAGGCTAGGGAAATTTTATGGGACATACTGATGGTTATAAAAATATAGTCTAGATTGCAGGCAATAATAAATTGGATTTATTTTGAATCTACCTTTAAGTCCATAATTCTGAACTATTCTTATTATGTAGTGTTAGGTAGCGTATGTTTATAAAAAAAATTATATTTATATACTTGCTAGGTTTTTGCTTAAGAGTATTTATACTTTGGTCACTTTGGTTATGTTACACTTCTGGTTAAGAATATTACATCAGGTTAGCATTCCGTTGAGACCCAGAGGTTCAGTACAAATTAATATAAAACAGACTTTTGTGCCGGGTGTTTGAAGGGACATGGATATTAATGTTCACTAGGGGTGAAGAACATTCAGACGTATTCGATAGGATATTGTAAATAGCAATAACACCATACATGCTTCTCCTGTCAGTTAGTGAACTAATTTCAAACAAATTTAAGAAATATAATTGGCACAATTATTTCTAACGACATGTTTCTTATAACAATAGTATCGTTCAATCCATTTCAAAATTACCTTGGTATCCAATCGAATAAAGGGGGGGGGGGGTTAAATTGTTTAGAAGCTCTCACAAGTGGTTGCAGCAATGTTGAAAGTGGAGTTAGCACAAAGACCTATTAAAGCGATCCCAGATATTAGAGATATTAATTTATTATATCTATAGCAACACCTATCACCCCAGCAGCGAGCGACTCTGCACTGCGATGCTTCCAAGTTAAGGTAGACCTCAAACTCGTTCCAACCTCCCCCATTCCCCCTCTGAATTGAATATGTACCAGGAGTTGTCTCGTTTTCCCTACCCCTGTGCACTAGGGTGAAATGTTATGCAAATTCCTAGGCTCTTGTCACTATGGGTAAGGTGGTGCTTTTATAAGGATCTGCTGATTAAAGTCATAAGTTTTCCCAAGAATATACAACTGACATTATATTGCATGACGTTTTCTTTGTCATAATAACTGGAATTTAACTTGGAATTTGGCTTTGTTGATCATAGATAAATTCATGGCTTTCTTCTGCGACCGATAATTAGAAGATATAGGAAAACTGGGCTTGGCGGGATTTGAACCCACGTCTAACCTGGACGTCGTCTTAACCGCTGGACCACAAGCCTCGACAAGAACAGTTGATATTATCCTCTACTTACCTGTATATGCTCGTATTGACATGATTCGTTTTGCTAGACAGGTAAGCACAGCTACACGACTATCTCTGACCGAACAGGTCTATGAGCTTACTTTATGTCATAAAAGCAATGCTTTGCAGAGGTAACCTCTTCAAACCAAAGTTAATTTAATGTCAGTGTTATACGATATATATCATATAATACTGCAATACAATACTTTCTTCTGGGGATATTAAAAGAGCACAAGTAGCAGTCCGTGTGACAAATATCACGAGAAAAATTGATCGCATCAATTCACAACTGATGTCATTTATAGTCCACGCAAAATGATGAGAAAGTATGGACATGGAATGTTTTGATCCTGTGCAACACTGTAAAAATATTTTTTGCACAATTTTTGTTATGCCTTGCATCCAATGCAACAAGGTAACACAAAATGGTACAAAGAATGTTTTTAGTGTTGCACAGGATCAATACATTCATTGTCCATACTTTTCTCATTTTCGTGGACTATACCCAGGGCCGGATTAGGCTTTTGTTTGGATATTGTAGGGGGGGGGGTGTTCACTAATAAAACCACTTTTTTTTGTTTGTAATCAAAATAACCTACTTTCTTAACCTTAACTAAAATAATATAACTGCAAAGGCTTTCACGGCCGGAGTCGAATGAGGAACCAGTAGAATCCGGGCTGATGGGCCGTGGTCGAAGTGAAAGTGAACTTCCAAACGTTTCGTCAACATCTGCGGTCGACATCTTCAGTGGAACTGCGTAGACTTCTAAGATTGTATCTCGGAGGCTCAGCAGCGACTGAAGTCTACGCAGTTCCACTGAAGATGTCGACCGCAGATGTTGATGAAACGTTTGGAAGTTCACTTTCACTTCGACCACGGCCCATCAGCCCGGATTCTACTGGTTCCTCATACTTAACTAAAATGTTAAACATAATTATTTTAATTTTTTTTACATAATATGCACCAAAAACAAATTTGAAGTACTGTACGCGTGCGCGGATAGAGGCATTTGCCTCAGTTGCCTACTGGAAAATCCGCCACTGCATATACCCTATAAGGAGACAAGAATAAGAGACAAAATGTAAATAGCACTCACAGTAGCTAAAGGGTTGGAAACAGGGAATGCATTCGGTTCAGACTACAAAATAATTAGGCCTACCATTCTATGACCAAGAGCTCTACCTAACTCTCCGATCTCATAATCCTAGCGGGCCTACTATACCGTTTAGTATTAACTTATTCTTGGGGTTAAAAATGTAAGTAAACCAATAATTTTGAATGACACTTTTTGTTTTAAGATTATCTTATTTACATTTTTAATCCCAGATTAAAAATAATCGCCGTAGTAGGTCCGCTGATCTCTAATACTCTAACGCAATGTATTTGTACTTTGCAAGTACTCACTTTTTCCTCCTTTCTATCCCTAGGGGGGGTCAGCGATATGGCAGGTCCTCTTCCACACCTTGCGATTCTGTGTTTCGGTTGCAGCTGCTCCTATAATACTTGTAGGTATTGGCGGACTTTTGCTTCTACCGTTAGCCTGCAGCCTGATCGAAGCGATTATAATACCCGGGTTAAATAAATACCCTTGGATAATAACTGTAAACAAACAAATTTTGAATAGCACTTTCCATTATAAACTTATCTTGTTTACATTTCTAATACCAGGGGAATAAATAAATACCGGTATTATACTCGCCATGATCAGGCTGCAGGTCCTCGTCGTCTTTTTATGTTCTATACTGTACTGTACAAGAACAAGAGCTTTATTGATTTTGTGCACATTATCATAATGTGGTTGCGGATTCGCATTGCGCCTATAGCACATTAATACAGTACTTACGGTACATACTTTACAGTCTACAGCTCACATTACAATAGTTGTGTAGCCCAAAGTGATTACTATTTTTCTTTTAATATGGCGTCGCAATAAGAGACCAAGTTGGATGAAAATGGGTGTAGTAAAATAATAGAATGACAAAATAGTAGTATAAGAACAGTGAGAGGAGAATTCTGTAGAAATTACGAGAAGAAAATGTGAAGATTCCAGGCAATAAACAACTTCTCTCATTAAAATAGTGCAAATAAAAGCAAGTTGTTGTGCTGCTGAGTTGTTGTTTCGCTAATTCGAAATCAAAAGAGGCATGGGGGAATGAATCAAGTTGCTCATCTGATTCAGCACAAGTCGCTCATTAAGCAGCCCAGAAACCTTTCAAAAATTTGTCTCATCTGGGTCGGCTTCGTCATTTTGCATCCTCCACTTAAAAACTGTTGGCCATTCAGCTTAAATACGAAAATAATTACAGATATTCAACCTTTGAATTGCAGACTTAGCATTCCAATGATGAGGGATGTAACTTATTCCTTTATTTAATGAGGATAAATGAAAAATGAAGAAATTTGTAACGCTTAAATTGAAATGAAGGGATGGAATCATTGATTTTTTTTAAAATGTGGACTCTCTTTTTGAATAACTGCTGAAGTTTGTTGTAAAATGAGTTGGGAAAAATAAATGAAATCGTTTTAAATAACTTGCGTCATTTTTCTTTATTCACATTCCTGACACTATTAAGCGCGATTCTTTTCTACTGTACATTATGTTGAATGATGGGTATCGTTAGGCAACTTTGCTAAAAGTAAAGACCTCGTGTATAAGAGTAATAAGTTTAGAATGTGTAGCCTATTATTGCACAATACAGCTACACGTACTGTAGAATGAATCGTAAACTTCCAACTCATTGCTCATTGTATGTCTTATTATAGAATTGGACTCTTCTAGCGATCAAAATGGGTGTACCATTTTTAATCAACCCAATTTTTGTCATGACGTTGCGTACAAATCTTAATGCCTGATCTAATGAATCTAATTTCGTTTTCCACAATAAGGTGCGTTTGTTTCTCAATGCCCATAGATTACCGTACCCTTGAAACCTCGGGTTCTATCAAAATCGATGGCGCGGAGTCCGGGTCTTATTAAAGCTTTCTATTGGTACAGATCCATTTATCAAGCATCTGTTATTCTCTATCTGCCGTACCTGCGAATTTGTTATCTAACATTTCAACAATAACTTAATCGGCCACAGGCTTATGTTCATATTGTAATTTAAATAACTAAGTAAATATTACTTAATTATTAAATTGAAGTACTATTTACTTTACCAAGTTATACTAGTATAAATTACAATGTGTTCAAAATATTACATTACAAGGGAGATAATTTCATATACGATGTTCATTTTACTAGTGTATCATAAATATATTTTTAAAGGCTAATCGCATGCAAGGAATTGACTGCATGCATCCGAATAACCTCTTCAGTCGCCTCGATAGGCTAGTATAGTCATGTGTAACCTAATATTGTAGTGACAATAGGCTACGTTGACTATAACTTACTGTCTATGAAGAGTAAAAATAGTACTCTCCCAAGTCTCAATTATGCGGACACTGCTGCCATGTGGGGCATCGATTGGTAAGTGTGCTGCTTAAAATTTCTATGGTAAGTAAATGCTGATACGGCATTGTAACCTGTAGTGGCAAAAACCTTTAACAACAGAAGCAACAGCGCCCGTCGAAATGGCACCCCTAGTTTGTAACCCTCGGAACATAAATCGCGGGAACAATGTAGATGCGCATGGCGGAGACAAGGACGGGGTGCATCTCTGTAGTGGGAGGATCTCCTAACTACTGCTGCTGTCCTCTGCAGATAGCTTTTCTGATTTACCGACCATGCTCAATCACCAACTTCGCTAGCTTTTGCCCAGAATTCTTAACGGTGACATCGCCAGATTTGTTGGCCGATTATGGCAATCATTGAAAACCTTTATGGCTTTCTCTCTCGCTGCTGAGTTTGGAGTGAGGATTTTCGGAGAAAATTGCGAGTTCAATTGAGATAGATTTTCGGTAATTTTGTCATTTTTAAAAAATTTTAGGGTCTTACGACTTTTACTGTTCTTGCTGAGTGAAAGTTTTGAGGATTTTCGTTTTGTTTTGGAAAGACAACATCGTAAGCATAGCCGTGCCCAGGTTTTTGTATGTAGGGGGGGGGGGGAGTCCAAATTTTTTTTACGTATTTTATTAATGAAAGCAATTCTATCCAGTGTAAAGCCCTTTTATTTCGGAGGGGGTCCGGACTACCGTGCCCAGGGGTTGCACGGTCATGATCGCAAGTAATGGTAAGGACTCACTCAACTTACCCGAAAGATCGTTGGTTTGAGTTTCACATTAGAGTTATGCTCGGCGCGGGGGGGGGGGATACTTTAGGGATTATGATACCATATTGCTATAATTGAGCACTTAACTCCTATCTTGGTCAAAGTTTCCAATGTGAGAAGAGACGATGTTTATGGCAATTTGCACGGAGATCCCCGACATGTTTAGGGAATAAACCAAGTTGAAGGCCCATTTCAGGGGGAACAAAATAAGAAGCAGAAAGTAAGTTGCATCAAGTATGGAATAAAACTCTGGTTATTGTGTAGTACAATACAGCATTGGCTGCAACCGTAATTTAAAATTCATTACCGTGCCTATGAAGTCTCACATTATATCGTCTTTCATTTCGGTAGCTGAAGTGCATAAAAAGGCTCTAGACCTACTTTATAGTATATCTCAACACTAATGCTAATGCATAGTAACACTACACTGAGTTGAGCTAAACGTCACCGCAGAAAAATCAAGGTGTGTTGACTGAGGCATACTGTACAAGTGCTGTGCGAACAACAGTCATCTCACAAATGATATACTTGTTTGGGATGCAAGCTGTCGTATACATTATATCATTTGTAAGATGACCGTTGTGCGCGTAACACTTGCACAGTGTGCCTCAGTCAACTTACCGTGATTTTTCTGTTGCGGCGTATGATTCAGCTCAGCGTAGTTGTACAATATACACAGCTATGCTCTTGTTGGCCAGTTATACTAAATGTGGACTCTATTTTATTATTAAAAAGTAACTCATCCAAGATTCCAACAGAGCATAACAGAGAAATAAGGCAGGTTACCTAGACCAATAAAGGTGCGTACTTTAGAGGAACTGCAGTGGAGTGAGTATAGGCTCTGCCCTAAACAGTGCGTACATATCAATCAATCAATTATATTACAATTTTACAAACACATACAATATCATTTCATAAAAATTACTATCGCTGGGCTTTAGGCGCTTATTCCACCGACGTCAATTTTCAATGTGCATGTGGATGACGTGGTAGCAGACATCATTAATTAGTCTCTGCCATATTTTAAGGAGACTATAATGTAGATACTTAACTTATCTATTATAAATTAACATATAATATGGCAGAGACTAATTAATGATGTCTGCTACCACGTCATCCACATGCACATTAAAAATTGACGTCGGTGGAATAAGCGCCTTAGCAGCCCGTACGCGATCAGGACCTGTTACATTGTTGCATACATTTAGTTACTTACATAGATTTACATTTGTTGCATAGATGATTTTAGGGAGATTCATCTACCTATTGAGATGGCGACCAATGTTCGACTTCGGGAAAATTTCTTCACAACTTTTCATTTCATGACCCCCTGAGCCTAAAACCACCCTCCGTTCAAAATGATATATATATATATATATATCGATTTTAGAAAACACCCTAACTTCCGAAGATATTATCCGATTTTGATTAAGCTTGGCACAAAACTTGATCATACAAATGTCTTGCTCGAGTTTGTTAACCAGCTAGATCCATTATTTAGTTACAAGATGGCGGCCGATTGAAACCTTATATAATTCATATCTCAGTTATATTGGTCGCAAGGGAATGAAATAAAATCTGACAGAAAGCCCGTATTATTATCTACGATAATGGTAAGGCGGGGATTCCACCGACCGGCTGGGGCTAAATACAAAAACGGTGACGTGGTAGCAGACATTCAAGACTTAGGCGGGGTTTCCATCTACCTTGCATTGCAGAATGGAAATGACATTGACGGAAATGTTTGTTTTCCTCTATGCCATAGTTAAAATTGATCAATGATCGTACAGTAAAATCACAAACAAACAAACTAAAATTAAAAAATGGCGTCATGGGATCTGTTAAGTACAAACATTTTAATAGATTTCTAGAAAAAAAAAATTCTAATTTCCGTCAATGTCATTTGCATTCTGCAATGCGAGGTCGGAGGAAACCTCGCCTAAGTCTTGAATGTCTGCTACCACGTCACCGTTTTTGTATTTAGCCCTAGCCTGACGGTGGAATCGGCGCCTTTTTACGACAAATCAACCATTTTAAGATGGCGTCCAGTCAAAGTGAAAATAATTTGATAATTAAAAGTTCATAGTCGGCATTGTGGTTGGTTCAAAAGTTGGAACACAAACAAGAGTGTTTTGTGTGTGGGAAAATAATGAAGTATTTTTTATTTTTTATTGCATACATTACATAGGTAGCGTAGAGGAAGAGCAGGATCTGCGGAATCTACCTACACCTGATCGGCCAGAGCCGAAAGGGATTTTTTTTCTCAGGTAGAAAAATAAACAGTAGGTACTGTATTTCAAAACATTTAATATTGGTCGCATTAACATATTTTTAAGCGACATTTTGTCATAAAATTTTATTAAATGGGTGTCATAATTCTCAGCTTTTAATTTTATTGGAGAATGAGGAGAATTTCGAGGTTTATGAAGGAATAAGCGTTGCATTAGAACAGGAGTAAGTGTCAGTTGATGTGACGGCGGGAGGGCTTATTACTGTCAGCGATCCTGCTGGTTTTACAGCCCCACCTGCAGTCATCTCTCTCCACTCCTTCCACAGGTACTCCCCATCAAAATTTTAAAGCCTACCTCGCCGTCATTTCATTTTAAATTAGCTGCCAAAACAAAAGTTAGGTGCCTATTCTTCTGTAACCCATTTCACCACAGAAATCTTATATAATATTTATACTCACATATTGTGTATACCTAGCATATACTGTATATATACCATATACCTAGCAATGATATACAATATTTATAACGGGAGTATAATATACCGTGGCTATAGGCCGACAGTGGACAGCAGCTACAACATTTTGCAATAATGCAATTTATTTTATTTATAAAAAGCTGGCCATTCACGAGGTCTCCAAACGGACTCGCGCCAAGCCAAATGGCGCGTCCTGTTCCATTTGGCGTTACCGCCATCTAGAGGGGTCATCACGACTACGCTGAACCAGTCACTCCAAATCTTTCAAATTGTACAGTGTGACGATATGGAAGAGATACTTTTACACTGAACAATTTGAAAGATTTGGAGCGACTGCTGCAGCGTATTCGTGATGACCCCTCTAAATGGCGCTAACGCCAAGTGGAACAGGACGGGCCATTTGGCTTGGCGCGAGTCCGTTTGGAGCCCTCGTGAATGGCCAGCTTTAGATGGCACCTTTTTATATCTTTGCTTTCTTACGTACCAATGATTCTTAGTTGATACAGTATATTTATTTATTTAGTTTCTGAAAAACTTTTTATGGACCTATGCCTAGTTATTGTTCCCTTGTCCAATGCCAACGACCCCATGGATTTCCGACATTATTTGTATTATTTCCGTTTGCATTTTTGGCCATTGACCAACTGAAATAGTATATCCCCGATGTCAACCTACACCAGCTACAAGCGATAATGGACAAGCTGAGACAAGCTTACCGCTGACGCAATAAAACAGGTGGAAGCATGACTTGACCAAGTACAGATACGAGTCTTGATACAGTATAAGTTTTTTACTAGTGTATTCAAGCAAAGCTTTATTTATTATTCAGTATTTAGATGCAATAACCAATGGAGTAATAAGCGCTACAGTAGCCCATCATGTTCATCTAGCCCAGTAGCTAAATTAAATAAATCTCGTTTAATAAAGGACGAATGAACTGGCAAAGTAACGGTGGGTAACAAAACTGCACGGACAAATCACATGCTTCTCGACGAATGACATTTGGTAGAAAGTTCTGATGAATCGAGAGCATAAAGTTTTTATCGCTCTGATATATAAAAAGCTATGCGAGAATGAAAAAGTAATAAAGGTGAAGCATACTTCGTTCTGCTGACACGTCGCAACTGCTGCCTTCGACAGAATCTCCTTGACCTCAGTTTTCAGGAATTAACAAAGTGCAGAGCCCTCTAGCTTGTTGATATCTTATACGTCATTCCGGTTTTGTATAGAACCTCACTCGGGAAAAAAGTTCAGAGAAACTGATAACTACTCATGCAATAATTAGTTAAAAGCTATCCTGATTCAAACAAGAACTTTCGGTTGGAAGAGGCTCTGACATGTCAGCACGTCAAACTTAAATAGTCTCGCATTTCAGCGAGAACTATAGTAGTAGTAAATTTGGTAAGTCCCAGGCCCTGGTGAGGGCCAAGGACACAGTGAACTATAAATATTTTAATAATTTAATAAGTTCTAGAATAACCGATAGTGGCACGCACAATGATTAGCTATTAGTAATTATTAACGCATATATACGCAGCACCGGTTTGGAACGCGTCTGCACACACCAAAGAGGTCCTGTCGCTGTAAATGAGGCTACACGAATCATCTCAGGCTGTTTCAAACCCACTCCCGTTCACAAGCTCTACCCCATCATCGGAATTGCTCCTCCAGCTATCCGACGCTCCGTTCTGGAAGACGTTCAAAGAACAAAACTAGAGGATGACCCCCGGCATCCACTTCAGTCAGCTAGGCGCAACCGCCTCAAGTCCAGAAAAAGTTTCTTCAGTCGAACCACACGGATGGAAGGAACAGCCAGCTCAAATCGCATCGACAGATGGAAGAACATAACTCCAACATCCAGGAAGAAATAGCGCTCGGAGCTCAACTACCGCACACTACGTGGTGGAGCCTCAATACCTGTAAGAAGGGGGGTAACAAGATGCCGCGCGAACCTGTGTAGGTGGGGACTGGCGGAAGGCATGCGAATGCGGACAACTTCAAGACGACGGCCTCCTTCCGGTTTTCCCGAGACTAGGCGAAGCTGTGACCCAGACAGATCCTTTAGATGCCAATGTCAAGGTCATTTAGGCCGCAACGTTTTGGATCAACGCGTCCTAGGCTCGGACACGTTAAGTAAGTAAGCTACAAGTAAACGGCCAAAGACTATTTGTAATAAATAGTAGGTACAGTATTATATCATATTACTGACAGTCCAATGAAGCAATGCAGAAGCTACTTTCCAAGACGCAAAACTGAGCTGTATAGACCTAGGCTTGGGCTAATTTGAAAAGTGAAAGGCGGCATGCTAGGAGATGGAACCCCGCCGCCGGGTCCAACGCTAATGCGCTCCCCAGCACTGGGAAACACTTGAGGAAATTAAGTGTAGTCTGAAAGCAATCCTTAATATTTGATCAGACAGATGAGATCCATTACTATTAATGTCTGCAAATGGAGATAAATGTATTCGGATACGATGATCCAACATCCAACTCTGTAATACAGAGCATTTCCCTGATGGAAAATTTCCAACACTGAGAGCCGATATCTCGCGTGTAGTGGACAAGGGTTTATGTCTCTCATTTGCACTTAAACTGATGATTCAGTATCATCATGTCATACTGAGAGGGCATCTATATTATGGCCAATATAATATATATGTGTACGAGACTACGAACAGATTAAATTACGCCTTAGAACTTCAGTGTAGGTACTATCTTTGGGACATTTTTTTTTCCTATTTCATTATTATTATTATAATATTCTATTATTCTAGTTATATTATATATATATCACATACTTTAGCCTACATAGACTATAGTGCTATACTTGTTGCCATAACCAAAATTAGAGGATATACGTAGAAAAAACTGGACTTGGCGGGATTCGAACCCACCTAACCGGGGCGTCGTCTTAACCGCTGGACCACAAGCCAAGTGCCAAGTGCCAAGTCCAGTTTTTTCTATA
This sequence comes from Psococerastis gibbosa, assembly GCA_963971405.1. Lineage (NCBI taxonomy): Eukaryota > Metazoa > Arthropoda > Insecta > Psocodea > Psocidae > Psococerastis > Psococerastis gibbosa. The sequence goes on along the minus strand of OZ020488.1, from coordinate 23,162,201 downwards.
TCCTCTAATTTCGGTTATAACGAGAAGATTTCCTCTTCAACCTGCAAAGTCAATTTAATGTCAGTGTTACATATACCATATAATACTGCAATATGCAATATCTTCTTCTTTCTTTTCCTTGTTCAGTATTCCCTGGACAAGGAGCATATATTACAAAAATACAATACATAATAATAATAATAATAATAATAATAATAATAACAATTTTTTACAGCATTATATCAGAACATGTTATATTAATAGGTGGTAGGGGTACCCCAAAGGATTGACCCGAGCTGTGGCCCCCTGTTAATTTAAAACAGCTTATATTTTTAGAAGTATGTAATACATTAAAAAATTGACTATTTATTGACTATTTAAAATTTTTTCAATTCAGAGCTTATCCCGAGAGCCAAATTCACACTCAATAAATCTAATTATTTCCCAAATTTATATAATAGGCTGCTTAACAATTTTTGAAAGCCTATTTTAATGCATTTTTTTATATAACCCTTAAGGCCAAACTGGAGGGGGTCACGTGACTGGCCTGGAAATGTCTTTGCAGAGGGTTCGTAATATATGGTTTAAACCGCAGTGGTATAGTAAAAATCGATAGAAGGGTATAGTATACGCGTAGACATGCTTACACTATTGACTAAACACTAAACCGAAAATTACAATTACATTAGGTCTAAAATTTGTGCATGAAGCAATTGAAAACATACCTTTTAGAACATTTTTACGTACCCCACAGGGAAGAAAAACCTCCAACTTTTGTAATGAAATGCATTTTAGTCAGAAGCTAAACACTTAATTTGACAGTAAAGCGCCAGAAATAGGTAAAACTGCATTATTTGAAATAATACAAGTCAAATACGGAACAGGTAGGCTACGGGACGCGGGGCTTTGTTTATAAAATGGATATTCAATGATCCCGTGGCTGGAGACCGTTATCAATATGGCTGCTAGTGTAGCCTGCCCAAGATAAGTATGCAATTCGGCGGGGAAATAGCGTGCACAAGCTAACTACTCAACAACAGAATTTTGACCGGGTCCAGGTATCCGCTTTCCTATGCTGCAATGTGTAAGACTTTGATATTTTTTGCGTTGGTACTCATCTCTTATAGTTGGCTTATGGTTAACGGGTGCCTCGTAAGGCATATTATGACTCCTGCCGCTCCAGTTCTATTATATTTCTATGTATTCAACGCTCAACGGTCAATTAATTAAAAGGAAAAACATCCCATCGATTTGAGCTTCTCGTAAAAAAGGGGTCACGTGACTTCAGAATGTGACGTCATATGCGATGCCGAGGAGTAATCGCCTGTTGGGGAACTACTACAAGTTCTATTGGTAGTGACGCTAATGTGACGTCACCAATGCCCACTGGCGTTTTCGCTCTTGTAATTCACGGTGAAAAGCACCAATTTTTTTTGCAACTATTTTTCTTGCCAAAAACGTGTATTATTATTATTATTATTATTATTGTTATCCTATAAGGTAAATTATCTAGCATATTTTATTGTTACAACTGTCAAGTAGCCTATTCTATTTTTGTATCGCTGTATTGTGTTTTTGGCCAATTGTAAGACAATTTTGTAAAAAATATTATTTGCTTTTTGCAAATAAATAATTTATTTGATAAATCAATTTAAATTTGTTGTATTTTGCTCACTTCAGCTACTTCAAAAAGTTCAAAAAATTTCATTGAAATGAAAACCAACACGGACAGTTCACGTTCCCCACACATTCAAAACAAGAGTTTTTCTCGAAACGACCCTCTGTCTCCCTTAACAAGATGAATTGGGGTAAAAGCCCTGCATTTTCCAACATTTTTTTTGAATTTCTCTCTTAAACTGTTTGGCCTGGCATGAAAAAGTGTGGGATGCTTAATAGTAATTATTCAACTAAAACAGATAAGGCAAGCGTGAATTTTAAAATTTTCTACCTATTGAAGCCTTTCCTTGTATTAAAATGTTCCGAACCAAACATGGCATTTTGGATGATAGTATCCACAGTTACGCATCGTCAGACCTCAGTCAGATGTTATTACTTTAATTTTTTTGTTTCGTTGCTGAAATGCTTAGTATCACTCATATTTGTATAGGTACTTTTTAAAGCCTACCGAATGCCTATGATGGATAGAAATCGACTTGTACCTTCCAATTTACCCTAATGCGGCTCGATGATTAAGTATTCTACATACCACTAGACTATCATGCTATGGCTATGCTATTACTGCTAGGGCCAGTTAAGAAATTATTTTCTTTCAAAACTGATAAAATATAGTACTACTGTTGTAATATGTCTGATTTCAATTATAGCGGGCTAATAATGATTGTGTTCAGTTTACCAAAAATTATGCGCTAGAGATACAAGCAAGCGCCGAGAGAAGGGGAGGCCATGGGGGAATGACTTTTTGCTTTTAGATTCTATTAGGTACGGTCAGATATAATCCTTGTAAACGTCCCTCTCTGAATCTGACACTTGTCCGCCCCAAGGGACATACCCATCAACAAAGCTGACCTTCCCTTTATCGCCTCAAGTCTCGGGCTTGCAACATTTCTACGACTTAAATCAATAAAGGTTATTTAACGCGAAAATGCTGAAATTGATTCAGGATGCAGGATGCAACAATAGAAATATATTTACAGCATAGGCCAGGTGCAGTACACTTTAGTACTACTGTATTATTGCTTTCCAATTTATACGTAGTATAAGGAAAGCTTTGTGATGGTCGAAATTTTCGATTCTGAGATTTCAACGGATTTACACGTTTTGCGGTACAAGGAACACAAAAAAGTGGTTTTTACGAAATGTCTGTTTGTCTGTCTGTCTGTCTGTCTGTCTTTTTGTTCATCGATTTCCGGGCAAACTACTCGGTGGATTTTGATAAAATTCGGCATGTAGGTTTATAAAAATTATACCTCGGATCAATTTTTTTTTAGTTTGGGCTAACTTAATTTGGGGGAGTTTTATTCTGAGAAAACTCCAAAAAAAACGTCTAATAAAATTATTTCCTAAAAACGGCTCCAACGATTTCTTTTAAATTCACATGTATTGTAGTCGTTATTATTGTTGATAAAATGCAAGGGGTCACTTGCCCCTTGATAGTTTGCTTATGGGGGTAAAAAAATAAAAATAGCTCAATTTTCATGAGAAATGTCTAAAAAATAATTTTTCTGCGAAACCTTTCTATCGATGATTTCTACCTTCAGGCAAGTTTTAGGTGCTAAATTGCGCAACGAAACCGGACAGGTTGCTTTCCCAAGAAACAATTTGGTTTTGTGTAAAAAAAATGTTTTTTAAGAAAATGATAGAAAATTCACTTCAAATGCATTGCGTACCCTGCCATTATTACTGTGAGGCTAAATGTGTTGGTCTGACCTATCTAGAATTTACGTCACCTCCAGTGGCGTCAGGTGGACAACCCCCCCCCCCCCCCCCCGAGATGTCGGAAATTGAAGCATAGGAAAATTATTTTCCATTATATTACTCATTTTCTCTATCTACTAATTGTTAAATTGGAAAGCATGTTCGAGTAAACTCGGACCGGTTCTTGTATTTGATAGCTTAAAAATGGTTTGTTGGCTACTGAAACAATGACTGAATAGATATTTTTGCTCAGACTTTGTTCTAGTGAGTCACCGGTAAGCAACCCCCCAGTTGCATTAGTCGATGGGTTTCAGGAACATGTGCCAGTATACCAACGGTTAAAAATGGGTTAAGGATTATAATTTGTTATTACTAAGAAAAAACTGGCAAGGTTATAGGAATATTAAAGGCCTACAAAATTAAAAATTAAAAATATGTATATTGCAATTAAATAATATAAATACAGTATCATTCGATCATTCCGAATAGCCGAAATTAACTTATTATGACCAAATTTGGAAGTGAAATCTGAGGTCCACCTATGAATTTATTGTAAGAGTGGGCGAAAAGGCCCTAAATTCGCCCATATAGAGAGTAAAGACAATTTTCTTTCTTACTTTCTTTATGAGTACATGCATGGTATGGAACAATACTGTGCAACTGTTAGTGCCTGCATTTCAGATTTAAATTGAAGCGCCTAGAGGTCAAGTGGTGCAAGTGACAAAAATAAACATTTGAGATAATTGAGGCTACTACTCAAATGAAACCCTTTTCATGAATTCAATAGCATTGCCAATATGACAAATACCTATGTTCCAAATGCTAGAGTAACAGCATGGTGCACTTAACTCCAAAACGCAAAAAAATGTCACTTGCACCCCTTGGCTTATAGGCCCTTCAATTACAATCTAATGTTAGTAGTTGCCCACCATCTCGAATATAAAGCTGAAAATGAACCTCTACCAGCATATATAATATACTTTAAGTGCATATCATGAATGCATTGCATCGAGTGTTCCGGCACTCTGCCCAGTCACCGTACCAAACGGAAATTGAACGTCAACCAAATGTCACGGGCCATTAAAAGTGAGGAAATCCAATCCAAATGCAACTGATCCATTCGCAAACTAGTTGGATTCTCCGGTAATCCGTGCTATTTAATTACATGGATTGCAGTCGATTCTCACGAATGATAGCAACCAGCCCTGATTGGATTTTTTATAGCCTAATGGGCCTCACATGTAACCTAGTTTTAATTGGAATTCTTAACGGATGAGCTACTTTTCGCAATTAGTGATCTAATTTGTGTATTACCCTTATATTAGAAAGCGCTGTTAATAAATCTTCTTTTTTTTACTTCTCATAGAACTTTGTTGGTGCTGGCCAATATTCGCGTAATTTTGTTGCGTGATTGATTAATTTAAAATTAACACACACTACTTACGATGGTAACTTGGTACTACTGTCACATACCTATAATACGGTTGGAACCTAAAATGCCTAATTAATACTAGGTAACTAAATTTGTACATAATTCTTATAGTAGACCATGTATAGTTATTATTATCAGGTTTACTTAAACTAAATTCATTCTGTGCTTGACAACATAACATTAGATAAAAATGTTAGGCACTGAAAGAGAATTGTGTAGAAATAAATATAAAATTGTGTTTTAAGTTCGTTCACGGAATCCACTGCTCGGATAAAAGTTGACATATTTGAATGATTAATCTTTTTATTACGAAAAATAAAACTGTCAAAAACAACTGAATATTCGGAGGCAGCAGTGCCCCGCATAAGCAAGTTTTATAATAATATCACATTGTCATAGGATAACGTATGATAACTTTTGGGAGATAAATGGAAATTTGGCGTCAGAAAAGTTGCAATAAATCGAAAAACTTGGAAGTTGAGATTCGTTGGCGCCTGCTGTTGGTAGCCACCAGTGGCTCTGACAGCCATATCCTTATCTCCCTTTTTATTTTCATAATATCTGGCAGCAGTCCCTGAAATGCATAACTTAAATGTGACCTACAGCTTAAATCAACAGTTTATAACACCATTCATTATAATTCTAATAATATTCTACCGTACAAGTGCAAACTGGGGTAACTGGGTTTTAGTAAATCTAGAGATACTTTAACCAATTATAAATTATTTATGAAAAAACTAGACTTCACGGTATAAGTCAAAAACAACGAGGACTTGTCTTTGGTAATTGAAAATAGGCTGCATTTCTTTTTCCGTTAAACTTGCGGTCCTACCATGTCGTATAATGAATAACCGGCATTAATGGCATGTTAGGCGGTAGTCTCGCTGGTTCTCGGGGAGAAAAATAACAAATCTAACGTGGCTCGAACATTTTGAACTGCTCTTCTGTGGTCATTCCACAATTTTATTACTGCTTATTTCATAGGCGGCAATTCCACCGGCGAATTTACTTCATTTGTTATTTGAGATTTTTTGTTTGTTTTGTTTTAAGGAGACTATTATGTCGATACTTAACTTATCTATTATAAATTATGTTATATATTTAAGAGACGTATTAATGATGTCTGCTACCATATTATAACATAATTTATAATAGAGTATAAGTATCTTCGTAATAGTCTCCTTAAAACTAAACAAACAAAAATCTCAAATCACAAATGAAGTAAATTCGCCGGGGGAATTGCCGCCTTAGAAATGTTGAGAAGAATGATAGGCCTTTATTATCAATGATGTTTTTGACGTTCGTCTAGGCCTGCATTAAACTTATCCTGGTTGAAGCCCTGCAGGCGTATTCCACCGTTTAATATTAACTTAGAAATGTAAACAAAACAATTTTGATTGGAACATTCCATTCTAAAACTATCTTGTTTACATTTTTAATCCCCGTTTATTAAGATTAAAAATAAATTAATTGCCACAGTGGGACTGTCAATGTATATTATGTGACTGGGGGACAAACTATAAGAGATGATGCTTGTGAAGAAATTTTCATAAGCTATTCGTTATTTAGGTCTCAAGTCTGATCTATGGCAATTCTAATGCCACAAATGACGTTAGATAAGGCATGAATTCAACTTAAAATACGACTGAGAAAAAAAAACAGTCGGACAATTAGGTTATCAAGTGATAAAGCACTCCGTGCATTTTTATATTTCCTCTCATTTGAAAGTCACACGAATATTCCGTGCTTTTCGTGGGAAAAAGGCAAGAAGCACGTTTTATCGTATTTGGTCTGTGTAGTACCAGTCGGGTTCTAATTGGAGTAGGGGTGAGTCAACATGGCGTGGACCACGCATAGTGCACGTGCGGCGCATTCACCGTGTCCACCGCCGCCTGGTGCCCCCCCCCCCTTTCTCTTTCTCCACAGGTCACTTAGCTGACTTTAACAGGCCACGGGGGTCAAATACACCCCAGACACGCGTCTTAGTGCGTCACAACCGGCTAGGTCTCTGTATATAGGTTCATTATAAAAAAAACACAGAACACATACGAATTCTAATTTAAAATAAATATAAATAGAATTTAATGCACTTTAAAAAAAAAATGTATATTTTTGACTAGAAAATTATATTCGCGCTAATGTTACAATACTATTTCTCAATTTGAATGAGAATGTGAGGCGCACTAGGATTGTTTTGTTTAATATTCAATATTTGTTCGAACAGTAACCAAACATTTTTGCGTCGATAGAGACAGTAAATTTATATTGTAAAATGCACAACAAAAGTTCTTCATTTTTGAAAAGGTATGGCTTGTAACAAATGAAAGCTCTTATAATCAAATTTAGTACCATGATGTAAAGTATTGCCTGGCTTAGCGATTAATATTGTGTCATCGGCCCACACCAACCTAACTATTACTCCGGCTGCCTCACTATTATATAACAAAAAGAAAATCCTCTTCTAGTCTGCAGACCTGAACCCTTGAAGGGCTGTCGTGCCCCTTTGTTCCGGTCGGTTTAGGTACACATTCTAAAATATTGAATATATTATTATTGTAAACTGCCCTGTCTACTACATCAAGCTAATTAATTTTCAATATATTATATAGGCTTCATGCACTATGAAGTGGTGTACTAACTACTATAACATAGTCTGTTGTATCCGTAGGATATATCATACAAGTTGAAGATACGAACAATAAACTGGTGTAAAGCAAATAGTATTGGTTGGATAAGGGGGCTTTCTGAGGGAAACTTGGAAGATAGGTAATGTAATTACCTGGTCCGGTTTAAATATTCACCCACCACGATCGGGGGGGGGGGGGGGGGGGGGAGCCCTATCCTATACACGCTCCAATTTTCAACTTACCCTTAGACTTCTCATCATCCATTACTTCTTCCAAATCTGAGAATAAAGTATGTTGGTTTCCAAGAACAAGCAGCTGCAATGGTTCGGCCACGTCCAAAGGATGGACGAAAACAGGACCACCCTGAGGTTGGCGGAAGCAAGGCCACAAGGTAGAAGACCCATCGATAGACCGAGAACAACCCTCGAGGAAAGGATTGAACAGCTCGCCGGAGCAAGAGGAGCACAAGGCGTTAGCGTCCGACCGGAGCGGGTTCAGGAAATGGGCTCGGGGCGACCCCCCCCCCCTCTGGGAACGGAGCACTAATGGGGAAGAGTAAGAAGAAGGTCTCCGTATTTAATAATTTAAGTGAAGTCATCTACTACCCGACCGATAGGATGACATTTGGAGCGCTTTGTTTATTCGAAAACTCGCATAAGCGGAACACTGAGTTTCTTCTATTTTCATAAGTGTTCGAATTGACATTCTATCGTGGTCGGGTACCTAAAAGTTTTATGATGAGGGCCTACTTCGGTTGTTAAACGTCTTTACAAGCTTTTGATTGACCGTTTCCTTCCTTTTTGAATCATTCATTATGTAGCCCTTTTGTTTTATTTTTTGTTTTTAATGAAGCCTAGGCAGACAGCAAACCGCGTTGTTAGTTAGCAGTCTGCGGTCACCACATCACTAACAATAATAAAAATACTCGGCAGGGAGTTTATAGGTATTGTTTGAGAGTTTTTCTTTTGCTGTTGTACACTTTGAGGGTGACTCATCATCGTTGATTTGGAAGCCGAACTAGGAAGCTGCCATGGATAGGAATCCACTATCCTCAACTTTATGAACGATTGCGAGAACCACCCCAAAATGTAAATAACATACAGTAATTGCAATTTTAAAAAGGTCGGTACATCTGTTGCTATCCCCTATCAATGGATTGACAATCTGAGTATTGCTTGGCCTAAAAGCAACATCTGCGCAATAACGGACAGACTAGAGCGCATAAATAGAACAAAGGGCTGTAGAATATGAGCGTAGACGCAAGTAGACCAGCATTGTTTCACCCAGCTGTCACCCTTACTAAACAACAATCAACCCCTTCAGGAAACCAATAGGTTCACTGACTTATCTTATATTGTTGTAGGGTTTACTGCTGGCAATGAGCGTTTGTAAAATAATATTAGCTATCACCTGCTTGTACAGCTGCTAAATCATAGCAAACATTTCAATCTAATCTGGTAAATAATTTCTTTTGGGAAGTAAATGATACGTATTTAAAGTATCTCTACAAGTCAGTGTCATGTGATAACCCCCAATCCAGGGGTAGTTATAGCATACATAAATGCGTCATTGCGTATAGTATATTTATTACATACATATTGTATGTTGTATGGTGTATGTTGAGAACAACATGAGAGCGGATGCCCAAAAAGGCAAAGCTCCTATTTATATTGTATGTACTGTATATATACATAATTGTATTTATATTGTATTATATGCATTAGTAGCGGAACTCACTATTCTGTTGCAAAATAGAAAACCTCAGGTAAATTAGAGATTGAAACTTCTTAATCATAAATAAATAAACAACAGTGGAAGGAACTATAATAGAAGAGGGCGACCAAAGGAGGAATTCATGGATGAACTGAAGGAGAACACAGCAGCTCGACCGTACAAAGCGCTGAAGAGGAAGGCGAGCTGGAGCATGATATGCGGGGAGTTGCTGCCAACCAATCGTTGACATTGTGACCTCAGAAGAAGAAAACTAAGTTAGCCTGTTCAGTATTAGTTGAACTATCGTGCATTTTATGCTGCATTCTGTCAGTTTTCATGTGTCAACAATATCCTCATTAATGATTTACTAACAATGACATTAAATTAACTTTGGTTTGAAATGGTAACCTCCTCGTTATAACCGAAAATGAGAGAATATAGAAAAACTGGGTTTGGCGTAGATCTTGGGTTCGAATCACGCCAAGCCCAATTTTTCTTTATCCTCTGATTTTCTGTCGTCAATGTCATTTGTTTCAGTATTTTCCTAACGTACCTGTCATTGATGTTTGACTTTCATCATACAAACCGTGCTAATTACCCAAATACTTAGAAATTTATTTATTTTTTGTTTACATTCAGCTATAAGAAGTTTTAAAGCTTGAATTTTCAATAAATATTCAAGCAATTCATAATGAAGCAGACTGCGTCAAAGTTTTCATAACATCCCCCTGATCGGGGACTATGAGAAATTCCCCCCGGCCCATAATGCCGTCTAGTTTGCCCCCATATTTTTGTGAAATGAGGTTTTTCATTATTAAAAGGGAGGGAGTTTGCTGCTCAGGGTTGGGACCAGGTGGTGAGCAACAGCTGAATCGGCACCCCTGCTCCGCCACCCCTTTGCAAGCTGTTGCTGGACTCTTCATCGTGTTAAATCATTTCTGCCTTTATGTCCCTGCTGAGCCTCCATGCTAAAGAAGAGGGTTGCAATATGTGCCGATTGATGATATTAAATTCATCTTAATTAATTCCGAAAGGGAAAATAGAAATTTGGCAGGAGCAAAAGGTTTTCTATTTTTGAATCGTAAACAAAATATCTGCTTTTGCTCGGTGTTTAGTGTATACTAGACCAAGGCCGTAGCCAGGATTTTTTTTTTGGGGGGGGGTCAGAAATTTCATTGGATATTAGTGGTTTTTATTTTTCCTCTCAAAATCCAATTCTATCTAGTATCAAGCCATTTCAATTCGGGGGGGGGGGGGGGGTTGAACCCCCATGAACCCGCTACGGCCTTGTACTAGACACTGCACTAGTAAAAAACTGTATGCACAGGTACAGGTATTATATGTATATATTTTTTTGGATAGTGGGTCATCAACTAAGATAAATAGTATGATACTTTTATAAAACTGAGTGCTTCATTAATTTATCAGTGGGTAAATCGCTAAGTGCGATACACCTAGCGTCAATGAATTGATTCGATACTTAAACTTCGGGTCTCCTCTAGTTAGTTCATTGTTCAAGTTTTTCGTTTTCCCGCTAAAGAGGGTTGCGGCTAAAAGTTAATGGTTTAACAGAGTTAGGGTGAATTTTCCAGCCATATTTCAGTACTTGGCAATGACTCTTCCCCTCTATTCGCCATGTGCTGCATGCAGCAATCAGACCAAAAGGTTTGACGAAATTACCGCAGGATTAGAAAATTAATACATTATGACGTCGGGGATAAATAAATAAATAATGAATTAATTCTGTTACTTAGCCAACTCAGTGGAGTTAGGACAATAAAGCCCTCTCTCATACTCGACTAGGAAATCCCAGAAAGTGCAGCATGTGTGGTACCCGGACCAACAACCTTTCTGGAGAAAGTCGGAGTCCAGGCCACTACTCTACATGTCCTTACATGGAATTCTAACCCAGACAATAATTTGCTTCCTAAGGAACTTTTTAGATGCATATTTCTCACTTCATGGGTTATGTCTGATTTTAGATTTTGACGGTTTCCTATGTGATATATGAGTACCCCTATATTATTAATACATTCCATATATTATCCGAACAGTACCTATTTAATTACACGCCATGCAAATCTAATACGAGAGCATTATCTCTTGCCTCGTAGCAAGGTTCAGTGCAGACCCCAAGCAGGTGCGTTATGTTCCATAGCCAGTAGGTGTCCGTTAGACAGGAAGAAGGGGTTGTAATGGACAGAGACCAGCTGTGCTGTTAGGATATCAACCAACCGTCACGTAGAAAGCTTACATTGGAAACATAGGCTATCATATTGATATCTTGATTGTAAAAATAAAATAACTATGTCAAGTTCTTCTAAAAATATGTATAAAAACGACCGGTTTCGACACCAGGCCTTCCGCCATCGTGAAGCTACAGAAAGTCTGGAAACGGAGCCATCAAATTATTTTTTTATGTTCCACACATTCTCGAAGCATGACTGTTTATTAAGTAGTGTTTGTCGTATGTACTGTGCTTTTTGCAGGTATGACCGTTTCTTTCACGCATATCATATGTTGTTGTTTCTAATGCCTGCTTTCAGCATTTCTGCCTTAAGCAACTCTGTCAGCTTGGAGAGGGGAGTGAGCCAATACCTAAGGGCATACTCTTTCACCCTGGGGTAAGGAGAGTTGACTTTCATGCATATAGTTCGTCGGGTTAATAACGACTTAGGCCTCATATTTGGGCCCATAGAGCGACTCCGACATGACTGTCCTATGCCAGCCCATAGGACAGTGGACCTCCTGATTATAGTGCATTCCGAGCCACTTGGGAAACACAGTGAAGTCACACGATTAGTTCGGAGGTGACCAGGACAAGTCCTACCATGTTTCCCTACCGGCACTGTGCACACGGCCAAGTTATCTGCAGCTTTGAACCTGCTCTAGACCGCTGTATTCAACTTGGTATGGCGGCCGGCTTTCATGCATATAACGCTGTTCCTTACACCAACTCCGGGAGATTATTTATGTGAATGCTTTGTGTAGCCTATATTACACTTAGAACCATACGTGTGCACATGTGAAGAAAAATCGGATTTAAAAAAAACCTAAATGGATGGCCCGTTGAGGCAGTAAAACTGAAGTATGTAATAGTCGCAGAGCAGTCCAGGCTAAGAGCTCTCACCCTTACGCGATTGTTGGCTGCAGAAGTGGGGTGATGAAGATGACACTGGAAGAGATAGGGGCAAGTGAAAGTGAAAGGTGTATGGGGAGAAATGGCACCATAACCGTAGAAAGTAACAGCAGGCTCATTCTCGTTGAGGTGCCTTTCAACCCCTAGGCGCGATGTTTTTTTCTTTGATGACTGCACTATAATCGAGCTCACCTGATGCTTCGTTGCACAGAATATTTAAAGGAATAACTGCGTTTTTACGAATCATGGTGGGATTCCTTGTGAGAGTTTCCTTGGTGACTTTGTGGAACTTGGAGAACATCATGAGTAGAGGAAGAAGAACGCAATGATCCACAGTAAAATACTTTAATAGTGACCGGTTTCGGATAAAATCCATCATCAGACTAACAACACATGAAAAAACGCCAGCTTATATACTATAGTAGTATTAGTAGTATACTATATGTAGTATATAAGCTGGCGTTTTTTCATGTGTTGTTAGTCTGATGATGGATTTTATCCGAAACCGGTCACTATTAAAGTATTTTACTGTGGATCATTGCGTTCTTCTTCCTCTACTCATGATGGTGGGATTCTCCAAAGTGACTTCGTGGAACTTCATTATACTTAAAATTATTGAAGATAGAAGACGCAACTGATCCACAATTTTAAGCGTTTTTACGAGACGAAATTGATTATATCTATGGGTTTATTCATAGTTTAGTTAATTAAGAATAAATTGACGTCATACCTTGTTAGAAATTTAGTCAGCAACAAGAAAATATGAAATTTATTTTAATGAATGTTTATAAATGTAATAAGATGAATGATGCATATCTTAGAATAATAAACGAAAATTTGAATATCAAAATGAAAAATCATGCTTGGCCATATATCGCACGCCACTAACTGGTTAAAGATGCACACAAAATGGCTGATAATTTGTCTAGCAATTTGTCTGAAGCACTGAAATTGTGAAATAAAATTACAGGAATCTAAAATGGAAATGAACAGCTGACCACAAATCACATTGTCATGTGAAAATGAATGACTGACTTTAGCATTCTTTCATTTGCTCCATGATAATTGCATACCTGTGTGTCATGCATTCAGTTTAGATCCCTTATTTTATTGCAGCCGACTCCAACCACTGACTGCAATGTTGCGGGTATATGCAACGCTTCCAAAATTGTCATCATTTATTTAGGTGCCCATTCCATTGACCGGCTAGGGCTATTTCCAAAACGGTGACGTGGTAGCAGACACTCAAGACTTAGGTGGCGTTTCCACCAACCTCGCATTGCAGAATTGACGGAAATGTTTATTTTCCTCTATGCCATAGTTAAAATTGATCAATGATCATACAGTAAAATCACAAACAAACAAACTAAAATTAAAAAATGGCTTCATGGGATATGTTAATTACAAATATTTTAATAGATTTCTATAAAAAGAAAAACAAACATTTCCGTCAATGTCATTTGCAATCTGCAATGCGAGGTCGGTGGAAACGTTACCTAAGTCTTGAATGTCTGCTACCACGTCACCGTTGTTGGAAATAGCCCTAGCCGGTCAATGGAATGGGCGCCTTATGTATGTATCATGAAATGATAGTATTGCATAGGACAAGTCAGTAAAGAGCTAGTGCAATAAACCCCTATACAACTGCATCTTATAAATACAAGCGTGGCCTATGATTATGGAAGAAATGATATTGCAGTTTCTTCAAGAAAAGAATGTGAGAATATATGACTACAAATCGCGCCTAAAGTTTTCACTTGGGATTGAAACATTTTGGATTGATGCTATTCCATTCAACCATAACTTGGCTGAAGTAAATTTGGAGCGCAGCATTTGTGTGAAAAATAAATCGAGTTTGAGAGTTCCACTTTACTTTATCAAGAATTATAGTGATATTCAATTCGGTAAGAGCGCAGCGTATTATATTATAGGCTGTTATAAATTAATACGAAATATTGTACAGTTTTACATAATGGTTTCGAAGTTTTAAAATAGCCCTGATTGAGCAACCATTGATCATATAACTTCTGGCTAGCCACAGCTTTGCAATGATACAGGAAACAAACTTTCTCGTAATCATAAATTTGAATCCGGATCCGAAAACGCATGTTCCGTGCATTGGACATGCAGTATGTCGAACAAAGACTATGTACTTTAGGAAATACAAAAATATTATACATAAATTATGCCCAGATAAATTGCCTTTTGTGAACAGGTAATAATTGGTAACTTACTAACTAACCAGACTAGCTGGATGACCATCACCAGTGAAGTGGCAAAAAATCGTTTCCTATAGTCTAAGTGGGTGGTTCTAGCCATAAGCCCAATACAGTCAAAATGCTGGGTACAGCCTTGCCGCTATCGGCAATACTTACCGTAGCTTATTTTTAGGCGCCATCTATTATATTTTATGATCCTTTGATAACACAGAGAAATCATATTTAGTGTAATGTAATACTGTACAATACCGTATCCTGTTTCCTCTAGATATGACCATGGCAGCACTCAGCAAAGTGCTGCTCTGCAGTATTATCGAGAAGGCGAGCAGAAACATATTTAATAAGACGCTCTGAGATGCCAGCTTGAGACAAAAGCTCGTTTTATACAGTAATTGCATCTCGCCAAATTAATAATGCATCATTTACGTATGGATCAGGACTAGCAACAGCTGGCCGTCGTGCCCAGGGGTCTCCCATATTTCCTTGTCCACCTGTACTTTCCTTATGGCTGCCTGCTTCATCTAATACTGTAACTCTTCATGAAATATTTCCCTGCTGAAAATAAAGAACATCTGCCTCGAGACTGAAATGTTCATTTGCTACGATTATGGGGCTCCATATAATTTTAGTGATCTCTTTGTCTAAGAATGGCGGATGCAGTTCGGTACTTGGAGAGCGACAGCCTAATTGTCTATTTTTTTTAATGAAATGAAAATGATATTACAAAGCAAATGAACTTTTCTTCTTTCAGCCAGTGTGGTGGAAAATCAAGGATGTTGCTCTTGGCAGTATATGATGATGATATACGATAGTATACCTATACTAAATCTGTTAATTTCTCGAGACATAGGCTACGTAAAATTTTTTTTGTAGATTGTTCAATCATAAAATAGGGAAATTTCAATAATCACAATGCAATTGCACTATATTCCTATATAAAACAATATAATGAAGCATTCTAAGAAAGAAAAGGTATGGTACCTAAATAGGGCCTTCTTAAATTTAAATTGAAAATGCCTGTAGCCTGTAGAGAGTTCATTTTCAAACTTATAATCCCTTCCATAAAAGGCGAAAATGTTAATCTCTCCGCTCAGCTGTGGAATTAACAACAAGAAAATTTCCTAACCTATAAATAATTCAACAGTCAAAGGGTTTTGCCACATTTTCATATAAAATACCAACGAGGGACATAAAAACGAGCAGAGGAACCATTAATGGAGAAATTACAGCAACAAAAAGTATATTAGTCAACCAAGACTAACGCATTATTTCTGGCTTGGGAGATGACAAATTAATTACCTGTATGCTTTATTTTATGTGCTTTCCAAAACTTTGTATGTTTAGCTTATAAGTTTTCCTTATTTCATAAAATAAGTAAAACATTCACTGAAGCCGCAGAATCCATCTCTATTTAGGTTTACACAATAATTAATTATAACGAAATTAATTATTTTTGAATGAAAAGTTCCCCTTGCTTCCAATATTTCTGATGAAATCAGGATAATGCAGACACAGTAGGCTATACGATTCCACTGTATGCTGTGCAAAGAAAGTAGTCATATTGTATTATATTTGTATCATGCAACTATACTGTACTATCAATAATATACATATATACTATACCTCTATCTCTAGTATTGCAGTAACCAAGCTTAATCCAGCGGATCAGAGCAAGTTCAAAGATGCAGATAACTTGGTCGTGTGCACAGTGCCGGTAGGGAAACATGGTAGGACTTGTCCTGGTCACCTCCGAACTAATTGTGTGACTTCACTGTGTTTCCCAAGTGGTTCGGAATCCACTATAATCAGGAGGTCCACTGTCCTGTGGGCCCACACCGTGGCCTGGGACTGTGTCCAACCATATTACTAGTATTGTAGTAGCCTACTTATAATGCACGCGCTGCACCTGAATATGGAACTACTTGCAATCATGCTGCCCAATAATATTAGTTAATGCTCTTTACTTTAATGAGAAATTAGAAAATGGTGTGACTTTTGATTATACAATATAGTACTTTCTTCATCCTTATGACTGTTTCTCTACAATGTATGGAATTTGGTGTTACCATTTGGATTACTAAGGTAATAATGTAGCCTACGGCAGAGGACATTTTAATGACTTTTACAATTTGACAATCACGCGACCTGGACACAGGCGCATGTAAAGAAGCAGGCTATTCAGGATCTCGACAACGGGGTGAGCAAGACGTTATCAAACCCAGGTGAAATGCTCCCCGGGGTTGAAGTGCTGGCTTCTTATAAATTCTATAAACCATGGTAAACTGACCCAAGGGTAGAAATGTGAAAATATGGGTACGAAATAGTATGGTTTTAGGCATTTCACATGCCACTGATGTATTCAATGTTTAGCTGACTAGTTGGTACACCATGTATACAGTATATACAGCGTACCCATTACGCCTGAATGTTTTTTTTTGTTGTTTGGCGTCTTTGGGGGTTCACCCACCTGTCATTAATAAATAATAATAATAATAGTTTAAATTTGAGCCATCAGCAGATCAGTCCCACAACGATGACACTTACATGGTAAAGTACGCGAGAAAAAAAAAACACACAAGGTTAGCATGAAAACAAGACTTTATAGTCTTATTGTACGCCTTTTGTTTGCAATAAAGTCGTTTTTTCATTTGATTTCATTTTATTTCACACAAAGGCTTTTAAAAACAAAATAAATAAATGACTAAAAAACTAAAACTACATACCTGTAAAACAACATTTCACCCTACGGCACAGGCCTACTTAATTAATTATAATTAATATGGAAAAATTAGCTTACTTTTTAGTTTTTGGTACGGGTATAACAACTAACTTTACAGTATCTATACCTAAAAGGCCAAAAGAATTTTTAGGACATTATAGCAATTTTTGCCGGCGGTACCGTCACCCACCGGGCGACAAGATCATATCATAACATCTGTCGCCAAGTTTAGATGTTAAAATATGCTCTGGACTAAGATGTCAATATTTAACGTACTCTTATGCGGGTATAGTACCTAAAAAACTTGAGTGTTCCCTCGCTCACCTCTTATACCCTTTTGCACTGTGTGTTGTCAAAATCTGATGCGCGCACGATGAAGCCAATTCCAAAATCGTATTCTATGCAGTTCTTCATAAAAATATCGTAATGATCCAGGGGACATCGTGGTACACATATTGCTGGATCAGCAATAGTTCATAAAATTAGGATAGTCCCAATAGTTCCCAATTCTACTTCACATATAATGTAGCCTAAGAACCTTACAAGGGAAATCTTCTTTGAATCATTAATTATTGCCCGAGTTTCTTTGCAGTTCAAAGTTTTACTATGCCATGCGACACATGCATACACAGATTGTTTTTGTACTGTTTGTTATGGAGTGGAAACTTTGCAGAACCTTTTCGTATGAACTTTTGCTGTAGATACTGTTCAGTACTCACCTTCCATTGCATATTTTCACAACTGAACTAGTTTTTCGGTAACGTAGCGCAGGTTATTATTATATGTCTTTAAGATCAGTTTCGGTATAGTATAGTATAGTATCGGCTAAATTTTTGCATATTTGCCCTGTTAACTGATTTACCACAATTGGAGGGGAATATCAGCTAAGTAAGTTAGTTATCATGACTGTTGAACCTAGCAGTGAATAGAGATCCTATATTAGAGGCATGAGAAAAGTTTCCCAAGATCTATGGAATACAACAGCCATGAACGAGTTAAAGTCCCAAAGTGTGCCTTCCTGTTGGGCCAATATCACATCACCTTCTGACAAATTTAATGTATTGCACTTACATTTGGCCTCTAAAGATATGGAAGGATGCACGGAATATGGATTCGAACCAGAGGCTTTCGACAAAGCTAAATATGTAGGTACTCTTCATCTAATTGTTTTTACCGTTCATGGTAATATTCGATACTAAAATATCCATAAGCTTGGTATCGCTTAAAACAGCTCACCGACTTGCATAGGTTTGTATAATATGTCGATGTAATTACCTGCCAAAACCTGTACAATAGTCAATAGTGCATTCATCTAAGTACGAGAAGATAAGGAGGCATGAACCGTGACGGATTTGGTGAAGAGGTCAGCCCACCGCACCGACTAATTTCCTTCCTCTAATTCCCGCCTGTAGCCCTATTATGGCAATTTGAGATCAACATAATACCGGGTTTATTATTTAATACCGCATTAGTAAGGTGTCAGGTGACGGTGTTAAAATAGGTATGCGCGGGAAGTTCAAATTAATAAATTATTTGAATACAAGAATGGTTGCAATGTTTTATAATTGAAGGAAATAGGCTGCTAATAAACATTAAAAATAGATGAATTAGTAGAAATAGTAGAATTTTTAAATATGATATGAATTTTAATTAGTGTGTCTACATCAAAGGGAGAAAAAAAACTGAAAACTCACCAAAAATATAGCCAATGATTAATTTATCAATTTGAATTTCCCGCGCATTTTGCACTCATTGGGTTAAGGCCAAACCGGAGGGGGTCACGTGACTGGCCTGGAAATGACTTTGCAAAGGGTTCCTAATACACGTTTTAAACCGCAGGGGCATAGTAATATACGATAGGAGGGACTAGTATACGCTTAGACATGCTTACGCTATCAAGCCATACTAAAATTACCATTACTATAGGTCTCAAATTCGTGCATGAAGCATTTAAAAACATACCTCTTACAACATTTTTACGTGCCCCAAAGGGAAGAAAAACCACCAACTTTTGTAATTAAATGCATATGGCTTGAAATATAAACACTTAATTTTACAGTAAAGCGCCAGCAATAGGTAAAACTGCAATTATTTGAAATAATAAAATGTGAAATACAGAACAGGTACGCGACGCGGGGCTTTGTTTATAAAATGGATATTCAACCATCCCGTGGCTAGAGACCGTTATCAATATGGCTGCTACGCGCAACCTGCACAAGATAAGTACGCAATTCGGTGGGGAAATAGCCTGCACAAGCTAACTACTAAGCTACAGAGTTTTTGACCGGGTCCAGGTATCCGCTTTGCTATGCTGCAGTCTGTAAGACTTCGATATTTTTTGCGTTGGTACTTATCTCTGATAGTTGGCTTATGGTTAAAGGGTGCCTCGTAAGGTATATAATGGCTCCCGCCGCTCCAGTTCTATTATATTTCTATGTATTGAACGCCCAACGTTCAAGGTCAAAAGTCTCCGGTTTGACCTTAAAACAATGGAATAAACCCCGGTATTATGTTAATTCCATCTGCTGGTGAGAATGTCTAAAAAGTTAAACAGGTGCCTTTTTTGTTACATTAATTATTTTTTTTGTTTACATTCGATATCTTAAAAGGGGCCGCCGCGATTATAGTCAAATGACTCTTCTTCCTGCTCCACAATGGCATGGCGAGAAATTAATTTTAACATGTCAGCTCTCTAAACCCCAAGCTGCTTATTTGAAGGAACAGCCTAAAGTCAAGGAAATGTAATAATAGCAGATGTGGATGCGAAATTCACTACTCTAATTTTATTTATGAAAATATATAATACAAAATCTTCTATATGCAATTGCGATTGGCAAAGATGCCAATGAAACTTCAACAACTGCATCGATAACACAATAAAACGTTGAGAACTGTATGAATAATAAGCTGACGGTTGAACATCTTTTGAATGTTGAGCATTTGTAAGAGAAATTGAAACAAAAATGTACTGCATGTGCTGCTTCATAATGACCAAGGTTTTAAATACAAAATACCCATTTTGATGGACATTGCCTCTTGCCTGATTATGCAATACAATTATTATTCAAGTATAAACAAATCACGAATGTGTTCGTGCACTGTGAGATTATTAACAGTGAACCCCACCAAATATTTTTAGTGCTGTTACTGCTTTATATTTGAGCCCCAGGACATACAGTACATTGTTAATGTTACAGTTTAGAAATCCAATTCGTTGTATACATTGAACAAAGTCGTAAATTACCGGTATAACCATTTCGAATAAAAAATTATTGCTTTCAAAATTTGACCACATTTAGTTATTATATGTGTGCTCACTGAGTGCCGGTAATGTATAATACTTGTAGAAATTGTTTAATACGAAACCTATGAATACTTGAGAATTGCAACCTATCAGCGAACGTCAATTAATGAAATTTCTAAACAGTTTGCTAAACTTTATGGAGTTTGAAAACAATTTGCTACTATTAATAATAAATTATATCAAGAGTTGGCTACTAAGTTTACTGATGGATTCTCAATCAAACTGAAACTTGGAGAATTACGCTCCGAGTGTAACGGTAATTGACGGAAATCAATTGCTTAACGATAAATGATCGACGGCAATGAGGCCTACCTCCTATTATGGGGTACTTGGGATTGTACAGTAATATTATTGATTTTATAATGAATTATTATAATTAATAGCAAATGAGTGGGTACAGTCTTAGGTTAAGACTCTTTTCAAAAAAATACGAAAATTTGTTCTGGGAATAATTCTGTGTCGGTAATATCATTGATGGTATGAATTGAAATTACGGTACTCGTTGGCATAGCACTACGAGTCTCTACACATCATGCGATTGGAGACCTTTACACAGGTATTAGGTACCATTTGAGGCGACTGAAGAGGTTATTCATCCAATTGCTTTTACGCGATCTTGGTGAAGCTGTAGGACAGTATTGTGGATAGTAAAGTAAGAATTCCATCAGAAAATTAGACCAAGATTGACAAAAAGGTAAATTGAATGCGTGCAACAACAGGAACACTATTTACATAAATTTTTACAAGGGTCACACGGGCTCTAAATATTAGTTTTGTCTCTAATAATTTATAGCTTATTTCTAATATTATCTACTAAATAATAGACAAATTCAATTGACCAGAACATATTAAACCAATCACAATACTAAAGTCTAAATGACTACTTTACCATAAACGAACATTACAATATATCCGGTATCTATTCTATGAAATAATTTTGTAATAATCGGCTAATAATAGAAATAATGAAATAAGTGAAACTTAGGTTTTATAAGGCGTAACTTACTATTTGAGTAAACTAAAAGCAGTGGCTATATGATGTGATGGAAAATAGGTTTACATCTGCGGCTTACTACTACTGTACGGTAGATCCGAAAGTATGATAACTTTATTGTTCAATATTTTGGTACCGGCCAACTCAGAAATGATATAATCTAATGATTTGAGAATCCCTTTTTATGGGAGGAAATCAACAAAGATGGAGATGAAAAATATGAAAGTGTATAGAAGTACGAGTACAACAGGTCAAACAAATTAAGGTAGATAAACCGCCTGCGGCCAATGATATCGTATTTCTCACCCTACCATTACCTAAAACACAGGTAATTTTTAATTATTGCTTTAAGATGCATATTTTAAAGGTTTGACTTGCGTTGAAATACTCGTAGAAGAAGTAAGCGGTAGAGACAGTAAGACTATTAAGTAAGGTCAGCCACATTATAAAAACAAATGAGTTCTAACGTTCTCTATTCTATTAGTAATAGACTTAATATACTTAACTATTATAATAATTATTTTAATATTATTGCTCTGAGCGGGGGTGGCGCAAGCTTTCCGCCTTTTACCGACCCCCTACTACTTATTATTGCTTTCGAATACCCGGCATTATCTAGGGCTCACACAATGAAAAAAAAATTAGAAACAATGTCTTGGCAGAATGTGTCATTTTATAATAATGTTTTATTGCTAATTGACAAGTTGGTGCCTCTTGAGTATTGCTTTTTGTTTCTTATTTCCCTACTATCTACCTAATTTATGTTATAGTTTAAGTATATTGTATTATGCAATAATATACTTTATAATATACATAATTTTATGTCATTTAATTCTCTGTAATGTAGGTAAGATTGTACCTAAGCAGACTTTACCTCTTGTACTATTTAGGTACGGTGTTTGATCAGCTTTACCCATTATGTTACTGTTAGTAATTTGTAATTTGCTTGAAAATTTAATAAATTAGACCTTTCAGTGGAGTAATTTCTCCTTCTGGGTATATGCGAGGCCGTGCTGTCCAATGAGGCAAGAAGGCCAGTGCTGATTGAATCTTAGGCAGACTATTTTTCTAAATTAGTGGTTTTTAATTTTTGGCGAGAGAAAAACTTGGTTTTTGAAATAAGTGCACCTTCGTATTGACAGGTGGGTGACCGAAGGAACGGCAAAACTTTTGAACGGGGGTGACTTTGTCATGGGAAATGGGCTTGGTGAATGGTTGGTGCATAACCACCGAGTCTACTTTAGAAGATTTTAATGAACGGAAAACTCGCGCACCAGCGTGCGATCGATCGGCTTCTCAGAAATCTTCTGAAGTTGACTCTGTGGCTTTCCAAATTCCCATTGGCCTTAACATTTTTCAGATTTCTACTAATCAAGACGTGACTCACACTACAATACAGCATTGCAGGGCATTTAGAAGTCTTACGATAATTTTACAATTCGCCCTGAAGTAATTTTTCGAACGACAGAATCTTGTCGGCAAAGCACAGTGCTCAAAACTTCCACCTCGAACCTTCCGCCACTTCCAAGATTTGTCTCATGCTTAAAAAAATCTACCACACCACCCTCAGTAAACGGTAGTTTCACTATACAGTACCTATGTACTGTTGGACCAGGCATTGATACAAACGAAAACCTTTGTTTATTCCAATACTTCGATAACCATAAAATCGAACTAATTTGGTATTTCTTTCGTTTCAATACCGGGTTCAACTGTATAGCTATGATTTCACACATTCAACACAAACACATCTCTGTGGACTATCTTCTCCAACAGTACTATTGTACTGTCCATTAATTGCATTCAAATAATTACATTAATAGCAGCATTTACAATTATGTTAATTTGATTACTTCAGAAGTACAACAATATACTCTGAGCCGTTGCTCATACTGTCAAACAATGGGGTAAGTCGCACGAAAGACATCAGTCTAGCAAATAGCTGCATTTGAAGATGCATCTACTTACTACCATTGTAGGTTAATACTGTAAGCAGTTACGCTTGAACATGAATTACCGCTAATTAATTATTGCTAACTTTCGTTGGTGCTTTCAAACGTAGATTACACGTAACTGTATAAATTTTTAATAAAGTATTTATGTACCATACATGAATTTATCACAATATCACAACTTGACGTCATTCTACCAACAATATCCGAAAATGTATGAAACCCTAGTTCTTGCCAGTAAAATTATATTATTTAATTACTTATAAGTTACTTCAGTTACTATGAGTTATATCACTAATAATATAGGCCTAGTATTTTACACTTTTTCCTTTGGTGAAAGCTGCATGCTAACTAACTATTCTCTAGTCTACTTAATCTAAAATGTGCA
The DNA here is from genome assembly GCA_963971405.1 of Psococerastis gibbosa. Classification (NCBI taxonomy): domain Eukaryota; kingdom Metazoa; phylum Arthropoda; class Insecta; order Psocodea; family Psocidae; genus Psococerastis; species Psococerastis gibbosa. The sequence goes on along the minus strand of OZ020488.1, from coordinate 23,138,360 downwards.
ACTTTTTAAACAATAATGTAAAATTATGTCGATAGGAACTGCAAGTTCCAACAAACTTGAAAAAAAAAACATTAAATCAATGCCTGAATTTTTTTGAAACCTAATTTAACGGACTTGATGATCGTTGTGTGTTTAAAAGGCCCCACCAAACATAGATGAATGAATGATTCAGGCTTATATTATTGTAAAATTATTGCTTTTTATTTTTTTGGACATAGGCCTATTAATAAATACACTAATACGTATTTAAACTAGACTAATAGGCTATTGGAATTACATATTATTATATTGCTTTTAATTTTTTATTAATGACTTAGCAAATATAAACTCTTTTAAAATTTGATATCATTTATGTAAATGAAATAATGACTTAGTAGGCTAGCACAGAGCCATTATTAGTTTTGTAAGATATTCGATAAATGGTTAATAATTTTGACTTAATTACATAGCTGAGAAATACATGGCCTATTGCAAATAAGAAATACTGCCTTCATTTAAGTCAGTCCCAACTTCGCTGTTAGATGTATTACATAATTAAATGTACTGTATATATAATACCTTGCCAGTCAATATACTGTATTTATTCAGTATGTAGATTAATATTAAGCCAACTATAAAGTAGTAGGGAAACGTTTCGTATTATCTGTAGTGTCCATTATAACCGGGCTCGACTGTCATTATACTTTAAGTGAAAAGACATAAGTTTAGAATAAGTCCAGAATAAGTCCTTTCCAGTTCAACATTAAAAAATTCTGTGACGCCATTAAATAAAAAAATAAATAAGGACTTTTTATTGTTTCTATTACTAAGCCAACCTAGCGGAGTTAGGGCTATAAAGCCCTCTCTTACACTCAACTAGGAAGGCCCGGGACCGCCTGCTTTACAAGCCCTCCGAAGCATGGCCAGAAAATTTAGCCAGTGTGGGACTCGAACCAAGAACCTTTCGGGTGAAAGTCAGAGTCCGTACCACTACGCTACATGTCCTGACCATTATTATTCGGGTTTAAACAATTCCAGATGAAAAAGCAGGCGGTCTCGGGCCTTCCTAGTCGAGTGTATGAGAGAGCTTTACATCCCTAACTCCGCTAGGCTGGCTTCGTAATAGAACAAAAAGCCTTTATTTATTTATGACCTTAATAATTTCCTCTTAATGCCAGTAAAAGAACTTATATATAACCTCTTTAAAATCTTCTGTACCAACATTATTAATTCTTGCTGAATGAGAAAAAACCAGACTGTCGTCAATAAAGGTTATAGGGTACAGTAGAGCTTATCATCCTTGAATGAAAAAAGATTTGGGTCCCAATGGCGCCAGCAGAACAAAAGATGTTGACGAGAAGGAGGACGAAGGAAAGTGAGAAAGCTAGACGATAAAAATGTTTGAATATAAGTAAACAAAATAAGAAGGCAAACAAACAGAAGCATATTTTGAGAAACTCAAGACGTTCAACTAGTGGCCACCCTCCCCTCCTTACGTTTCTCCCTTTCAAGCTTACCCCCTCTTATATCCTCTCGGGGGCTTTTATTGCATGTTTTCTTGAGAGCTATATAAAGAAAACAATGGACTGCCCATTTCTGACGTCACTCTCCTTTTTCTTCAGACTAGAGTTTGTTTAATATTTTGGAAGGGAAAGAATCCTAACAAATATTTACAATTTTACCAAGTTTTTAGAGCATTAGCGTGGAGTATTTGTGGATGAGGATTCCGAAAGAGCAATATCCCAGGTTCGAATTTCCCCTGAGGGCAGTAGAGTTCCCCTTGCATCTGATTTTATTGCTGATGTTGCTTTTTTCTTCGACAATTCACAGACCGAGCTCCAATCTCCTCTGCCTTTGCCTCTCATTTCTCTTCAATTAAGAGTGCGTTCGTGATAATACCCGATAGTGTTTTCTTAAAGATAGAAGTTCAGAAGAAGATACAATATCTTAAAAGTACAGATTTATGCTCCACTTCTATTGTAGTAGCCTACATGATTGTAAAATTTAACAGAAATACATTTTTTTTTATTATTTACCTATTGTACAATACACTGTTACGAGATTGTGCTACTTAATAATTTTAGAGAGTTCTTTTGAAATACAATATTACTTCTTTCAATATACCGAAACATATTAAAACAAATACAAAACTAGATATTGATTGGTCTTGGAACAAACCTTTTCCAGGTAAAATTCGCTAGGCTCATTTTGCTTTTAACAATCAAGCACTCATTTTGCCCGGTAATAAGCACGTCTATCTTTAAGATAACGGTGTCGGACACATCAAGAACGTGATTTGAATTTTTTATATTCATAAGTACAATATATCAGTAAATTTATATCATAAATCATTAAGACCTTCGTAGTTTGAGTATGTAAATGAACCTTCTGTAGGAAAGCTAATGTCAGCCTGCCCCAAATGCATGAGGTGGGCTCTCTGGATTGGACACATACAGTATGTAATGAGACAAGGCCGTACTATATAGAAACTAGAAAGATAGTATGTACCAACAGACATGAGGGGCCCAGAAAAGAATATGTTTATTGAAGATTCCCGCTTTCGTTCATTTGTGGGATTGATCGGAAGTAAAAATGTATTGTATCCCTTATCATACGATACTTGACCGAAAAATTGTAAATAGATAGTTTTCAAGACTATCGATATCGTGTTCATAGCATATCCGGCCTATTTTATTTAAAAGCGAAATTAGGCTACTGTTCTTGTTTAGTAACTACTAAGACATACTGCCAACAAGAAAAAGCGCGGGATCTAAATTTGAACATCAGCTAAGTTGTTCATAATAATAATAATACCAAAATTAGTCCAACACTCGTGCAACAAGCAAAACTTAAATGAAGTAGGTACGTACACTGAAATTCAGAAATCAAATACTGGTAGACTTACTTACTTTATACACCACAATTATTGCAATAAGTTCTAATAATGTTCTGACTTAATACAAGGGGATATCACCTTTCACAAAAAACTCTGTCGAAAACCATTATTGCTTTCAAATTTATTGCTTTTGATACTCATGAGACAGGATGAATATATGCAGATTAGCTATTTGGGTAAAAACGCCGACGTGGGCTGGCCTAGTAGGTCTACCTGTTACAGTATGTACTTCGGTAGCTCTTTGTCAAATACTATAATGTTGTATTTGAATTCGTCATGAAAATATAGATAAAATAAAATAAAACGCCAGATTATAGCCTAAATTGTGTGTACCAATAATCTACAATACATTAACCAAATGGAATGTTAAGCATGGAACTTTTAACGTGTTAAGCCTATGGAAACACTATTATCTAATGGATACACCATTAACGAGGAGTATTACTTTCAGGCTTAAAATCTTATTAAGACTACATTATTTTCACATTGAGATCATTTTGTTTCGCTGACCTTCAGCTTAGTGACTAGAACTAGAACTAGAATCGTTAAATTACTATAAAATATACAATGTTGCATCTGTGAATTTGTCTCTGCTCTTGAAGTGTGAAATTGTTTCATATGCTGTGTGGTTCGATAAATATGGTGGCGAAATTGACATGACAAGACATCCCACCGTAATTGAAATAATTTCGCAGCAGTAAAATTACAGATGGTATATTATGAATAATACTGTCTATACTTTTCGTAGTAACTTCAACCATGGAATGACTAGTTACACTATTATCAATTAATATTATTCTAAAACTCTATGTCTTATTAACAGTATTCGTTGTCTCAGAAACATTTAGTTCATATGAACTTTTTCAAATGCGCAAATAAACATCATTCTTACTTTCCAACAATTCATAATCGCAGTGAAAACTTCCATGCAAAATTTATAAAGGAAAAAATATTCTATCTAAAGCATGTACGCTACGAACAGTTTAGTTTCTTAAGCATATTATTTTTTATTTTGCTGGTGTTAATTTTCTTCTGTAATTTACCATATTATTTTAAAGCTATTTTCTACCTTCTTAAATTGTAGTCATAATATTTAGGGTTAAACGAGGATGTGGCTTCATCTCTTAAGCTGTAGAGGAAAAATACTTGAAAAATTGTGTGAAGTTAACGTTTTTAACGAGTAAGTCTAGAGCTGGAAGACTACGAAGTAGAAAGGAAGATGAAATAGAAACGGGAATATAGCTATGGATAGCTGAAGAGAGAAACCAACGTTATAGGGTGTAGCTGATTACGGCAGAGGGGGATGGAGGGGGTGTCAGAAGATCTTCGTTCGAGTCTCCGTCTTTGTCTTTGAAGCAAGCTGACTCCAGATGCTTGTTCAGGTATGACTTGAGTGCAAAGGACTTGTTGCAGCGTCCGCAGACGTAGTTCTTGTCGACCGAGTGCGTCTGCATGTGCGCGCGCAGGTTACTGCGATCAGCGAAGGCCTTCCCGCAGTGCGCGCATCCGTAAGGCTTCTCGCCCGTGTGGGACCTCAGGTGGCCCTGAAGAAGCCAAGGACGGGAAAAGAGCTTTCCACACACTCCACAGCCATGCGATAACTTGTGAGTCAGCAGGTGCATCGCTAAAGCCGGCATACTTACATAAGCTTTACCACACGTCATACATTTCTTGGCTGACTGCGAATCCAAGCTTCGATGCGTCTGCTTGTGTCGTGAGAGGTTCGAACTAGTGGCGTATTGTTTTCCGCACTCGGTGCACGTATACTTGGTTTTGTCTGATTCTACACTAGCTGGTATTTCAGGCACAGGCTTCTTTTTCGATCTGCCATCGCTCACGAAAAAGGCCTCGTAGGTATAGGCGACAGTTTTTGAGCTCTGCGATGAAATTTGGTACGCAGGCGACTCGGGGACGGGTAGGTGGGTCGAGGCACTCAGGTCGAGGATAGCTTGTGCTGCGCGTATGTCCTCCACAGGGCGGGAATAACACAGCCCATCGCCGTAGAGGTTCTCTTGTTCGGCACTTGTTTGACATTCTATATCGCTTCTTGATGGTGGCGATGCTAAAATTTCCTCATCAGTCTGAATTATGGGTCGGTCATCTAAGGAATAGGGTCTATAAATGTCTTTCTTCTTTGGTGGTAATGAAAGCGCAGCTCCTGTGCTAGTGTAGCACATCGACAAAGACTTTCTTCCCCTCAGGATGGACTCTTTTCCTTGAGGCTCTATGATATCTGGTTTTAGGCTTTGAACAAATGACTTTTCTTCGACATTAGAGGATGCTGGTACAATAACAACGCGGTGTAAGGTGTCTGGAGGAATTTCGTTTCGGTTTTCAAGAGAAGAAAGCACCTGGTACCTTTTCTCTGGCCAGCGCGGTTGTTGTTGCTGCTGCTGCTGCTGCTCATTGATTGGACGGACGGTCTCGGGATAGGCTTGAGGCAAGTACGCCGTATACTGCTCCGAATCTTCCACATGCTCTAAAAAGAAAGAAAAATGTTTGTGAATTGAATGTTCTAAGTTATTATCCTATTGTATATAGACGTAGGATGGCAGCATTTTCATTAGGTGGGTTACCAAATTAGTCATTACTAGTTTCCAGATTCTCGTTGAAGAAAGAGTTTGGAAAGTGACTGTTAACGATGTTTTGCAAAAGACGGCATGTGATGTTACAATAGGCTACCGTTTACATGGCATACAGTAGGTCAATTTACTTGAAAATTGTTCATTTTTAAGATCTACCGATGTAGTAAATCTGACCTGTCATTAATTCATATTTCATTTTGTCCATAAAAATCCAGCCAACTGTTGCACAATACACAAGTCTGTTTAGTATTTACTATGGACAAGTCTAGAAATGTTTTGTTTTTGTTCGAAAATAATGCTCTATTGTTGGAGTTGCCAAAAAAATTCTACAAAAGTAATTATATATTTTTGACCTTTTAAGGGTCCGTCCATAGCAGGCGGTTGAAGGAGCGGGTCTTGCATAAAATAAGCAATGGATGAGCTTGTCAATCCTTGTTTTCATTGGTGAAAGTGTCTCCTTCTTATGAACTTTGTGAAACTAATCTAAAAAAGAAGTAGCCTAGTTTGTCTCTATGTAAATAAAACAAAATGCTAGTTTTTCATGTATATGTATATCTTACGCCAGACCCGCTCCCCCAACTGAAACCGCAAGGGCACACTTATACAGTCGCTCAATCTCTTTGTCCAGTCAGAATTAATCGCAGTATTGTGTCGTGTTATCACATGTCTACTTTGGGGAGAAAGTAAATATCTGAATCGGAAAGCATCCTTATGTGTTAGCAATCTAACTACATAATATACTTTAGGGGATATCAGTACTAGCCGTACAGTACAGTTCCAAAACCATCGCTTAATTATGCTGGCCAGCAAACGAAGGCTGTTCAACAAGTAAAAGCGTGCTTAGTGTGTGTTGTGAGCGATTACTGGAAAGGACCAAGTTTTTGGACTACCGCGGGCGTAAACAAGCTTCGAAGCGAAAACAATAAGCGGGAAATTAGTGAGAGGAATGCAGAATGAAGAAAGTTGCCGAGTTGAAATGAGTTTAGCTTGGAATTGGAACCTCAGTCAACACCCTCGTATTTGTTCCTGATAATGAGACTCCGGGTAAACACTGTGTCTTTAATGGCCGTCCGTTTCAGCCATGGCTTTCAATGCTCTCAGACCTCCTTTCAGCGAATCCTCCGGCTCTGTATACATAGCTGCTAATGTTCTAGACGCCTCCTTTACGATCTCAAACCTGTTTCCTCATCAATCTCGTCTGCTGTTGACTACTTCATTTCTCTTGCTTTCAAACAGCAGTGGCGGAGGTAATCTATCAGCTGCCGTCAGAAAATCATCCAGTAAAATGTTAGTTTCTTCACCCGATGAAAAGCATATCATACGCAATCACTGAACAGTATACTACTGGTTTTTACCTTATGCCAGCCATCCCATGCAAAAACTTAGGAGGTACCTCCTTAAAATATACCAAAAATGGACGAAGATGGAAGTACTCGTACTAGCTAGGCTAGAACGTTTGTGATGAACAACGATCTTCCTTCCCCATATCCCATCTTAGTCGCTACCTACCTGTATGTACACGCAGTACTTGGTCCGACTGCACAGTGCGTCCATGTAACGGAACAGATTATTAGATAGATTTTCTCGTAAGCATGTTCACATGGGTTGACTAAACGATTCGCGCTGCCTTGTTCTTGTACAACGTCCCCGCATGGGTTATTAATGATGCGTCTCCGGTTTTCCCGTTTAATATTCAGGGGGAGTAGAAATTTTGAGAAGGCAAGAGAATGCTGAAGCGAGGATGGAGATCAGGACCGTAGATTGTGGGAGATCCACCGCCCGACATGTTTGTTATAATGTATAGTATAAGAAACAGCGAAGGCAGTGAAAATTACCGATTTTTTGGAACTGTTTTGTTTTTTGTTTTTCCAGCGTCTGCTTTCAGCATTTCTGCTTTTAAGCAAACCTGTCAGCGTTAACTTGAGACACCCTAGGGGTAAACCTCAGGGAGAAGTGGAGTAGCCTGATAATGTGGACCTCCTGATTGTAGTGGCTTCCGAACCAGATGGAGAACATACTAAAGTCACACGATTAATTCGGAGGTGACCTGGCCTTGACACGCACATAGACTGCCTATGCATGTTATCATGTCCAGTGGGGGGGGGGGGTCAGGGGGGTCACGACTCCCCTTAGGATAAAACTCAACTTTTCAGCAACAAAATTACCTTTTAAACTTACAAAAAACTTGTGACCCCCCCCCCTAAAATTTCCGCTGGATCCGCCCTTGATCATATCCCTCCTTGTTCCCCTGTCAACGCTGATCCCAATACCTAGCTTGCTGCAGTTTTTAACAGGCTCTGCTCTGGTGGATTCAACTTGGTATGACCGTTTTTTTTTTGTTTTTTTTTAACACAATTGTTGGGTCTGCCCCTCTCCAACGCAGGAAAACTCTAGGATGCTTTTCAAGAAACGATAGCATTCTAAGGTGGCATAGGGAAAGAAGATAATCGTGTTTTTGACATATTTGGCATGGAAAATGAATGATTAAACCACAAAATTATATTCAAACATCCCTTGAATCCAAGGCCGTGCCCAAGTTTTGATTTGGGGGGGCTTCAATTTTTTTTTCTTTTTTGCGTAGTTTATAAATGAAAGTCCATTCTATCCGGTGTTCAAATTGAAATAAATTTATTCCAATTCGTCAAACAATACAGGTTTACATTAAAAAAATTATTTCAAGGAGGGTCCGGACCCCTTGGACCACCTCCCTGGGCACGGCCATGATTGAATACATTTTTAAATTATGTTGACACTTCGATCAGCAACATTATTAGTCCCTGCGGAAAAATTTGACCATCCTAATAAAAAGTGACAAACTGACGTGGGGAAACTCAGTGAATAGTCTCGTACTTCGGGGGAAATATTATCCTCCGAACGATTTGTATGACCTGTGCCATCTTATCAAGCAGTTCTGCTAAGTACAAGTGATTTACTAGGCATTGGAGAAAAATAAAGACATTTTGATTGCTTATGTTCTATGAACAGCTAAAAATGTTTCTTTCCTAATCAGTATTTGCTGCGTTCCTTTAATATTTGACACTGCTGCCTGAATAAGCTGCGGCGATAGACAAACCGCAACAGGTGGCCAAAAGCAACAGGCTTTCGAAACTGCGAATATAACTAGGAATTTTTAGTTGAAAATTATGTTATTTGAATTTTTGATTTGTAATGTATATTGATCTCTTAATTCTTATTTTATACATACAGTATATAAATAGGTTTAATATTATTTATTATTATTTATTAATCATTTATTACAACATACTTGAATAGTTTTATGCTTATTGATGTAGAAAATCTGGAAAAATTGCAAATCAAATCAGTTACATATTGATTTTTCATAGGACCGAAACAGTCAATTTGGTATAGAGAACTTGTCTATAAAGCAGAACAAGGCCGTAGCCAAGGGGGGTTCATGGGGGGTTCAAACACCCCCCCCCCCCCCGGAATGAAATGGCCCGATACTAGATAAAATCGGATTTTGAGAGGAAAAATAAAAACCACAATGTAATACACAATGAAATTTCAACCCCCCCCCCCCCCGAAAAAAATCCTGGCTACGGCCTTGAAGTAGAAGGTCGAGGTTCGAGACACCCAACCGAACCCTATGGGCTACCTTACTTTAGCTGAAAGGGGGGAAACGCGGCTAACGGGAATACTGCTGACCACAACATCTCATGGAACAACAGTAATGAGAGAGGATTCTCTATTAGCCCATTTGCGGGCCAACTATTTTGTGGATTTGGATGAAATTTGGCATGTATAGGCTCACAAAAATTATACCTCGGGACCTTTATTATGGACTAACTGAATTTTGGGGTTTTTATACCCTCAAAAAGCTCCAAAAAACGCCTAAAGAATTATTTCTCAAAAACGACTCCAACGATTTCTTTTAAATTCACATATTTTGTAATAGTCATTAATGTTACCAGTTAAAAAACCCCGTGGGTCGCTTGCCCCTTGAAAGTTTGCTTGCTTCTGGGGGTAAAACATAAAAATAACTCAATTTTCATAAAAAAATGACTAAAAAATAATTTTTCTGCGGAACCTTTATATCGACGATTTCTACCTTCAGGCGTGTTTTAGTGTTAAATACAGTAACAAAACCAAACAGGTTACTTTCCCCCAAAAAAAAAAAAATTTCATAGTTTCGTGCAAAAAATTATTTTTTGATGAAATTATGGAAAATTCACGCACTAATACATTGAGCTATTATTACTGTGGTGTACTGCCCGTTCTAGAATATACAATCCCATTGATAAATTCAATGCTTTGGGATAGGGGATATCGAGGGATCCGGAATTTAACTTGCCTATAGGGAAATTATTTAGTATGGAGCTACTCATAAATTATCTATCTACTAATTGATAAATAGGAAAGCATGTTCGAGTAAACTAGGACCGGTTCTTTTCTTAAGATTTAAGTCAGAACTAGAAAACTAAACCAAACAAAATTGAGAAAGTGAAAAAACAAAAGAAAAAACTCGTCTGTCTGCAGCGAAGGGATTAAAGAGCATTGACGACCACAGCAGGAAACATAAATGGGGAATATGCTCTGATAAGTTTCACGGCTGGGGCGTTGTGGGTGGACTGCAAAACAAGGTCTTTTGTGGGAGAAAATTCCGCCAAAATTCATGCTTGAACAAATAACAGACTCCAATGCCTCCAATAGCGAAAAACCTGTCAGAAAAAGGAAAAATAATAAATTCTCCGGAAACCTCTATAAACGGCAAACGCTCATTTTTAGATTTTTTTTATTTAGAAACTGATTTTTGGGAGTGATGCACACATTTCTATTGAAGAAACGACTTTGATTGGAAAGAAAATTGTTGATGAAGGAAATTCCAAAAAAGGTTTTCCTAGCATCGTTGTGCCGTGTGGGTAATTTTGATTCTCGAAGGCTAGCAGTATTTTACGCCGCTTAAATAACTAATCTCCCAAAACTCACCAGTGGGCCGATTATGGCGATTGGTATTAACTTACTCCTGCAGCCTAATCATGGCAATTATAATACCGGCATTTATTTAATCCCCTGGTATTTAAAATGTAAACAAGATAATTTTATAATGGAAAGTGCTATTCAAAATTTGTTTATTTACATTTTTAATACCAGGGCATTAAATAAATACCGGTATTATTATCGCCATGATCAGGCTGCTGGAGTTGAAACTGTAAACAAACAAATTTTGAATAATACATTCCATTGTAAAATTATCTTGTTTACATTTTTAATACCAGGGTATTATATAATATACACTTGTTTTAACCCCGGTATTATAATCGCCATGATCGGGCCGCAGAACTACAGGCGTTTTTATTTTGTTGCATATTTATTGTTTCTCCGATCGATTGTTCTTATTGTATAATTGTATAAAACAATTTTTATTATTATTATCACAGACAAGAAGAGACACACGAGACAACAACAGGGACTACAGACACCTATTACTTAGGCTACAACAAATTTGTTGATAGACGTAGGATAGAAAAGTGAAAACTTTTGGAAAGGCAAAAAAAGTTATAAAAAAGTGGTTAATAGACAACAATGAATCAGGCCAAGGCCAAAATTCAAGGTTTAATATTTTTTTAGGCTTAATATACTCCCCTAGCTGGTGGATTAACCAGTTAGGCGCCCATTCCATTGACCGGCTAGGGCTATTTCCAAAAACGGTGACGTGGTAGCAGACATTCAAGACTTAGGTGAGGTCTCCACCGACCTCGCATTGCAGAATGCAAATGACATTGACGGAAATTAGAATTTTTCTTTTTATAGAAATCTATTAAAATGTTTGTACTTAACATATCCCATGACGCCATTTTTTAATTTTAGTTTGTTTGTGATTTTACTGTATGATCATTGATCAATTTTAGCTATGGCATAGAGGAAAATAAACATTTCCGTCAATTCTGCAATGCGAGGTCAGTGGAAAAGCCACCTAAGTCTTGAATGTCTGCTACCACGTCACCGTTTTTGGAAATAGCCCTAGCCGGTCAATGGAATGGGCACCTTAGGGGTAAAAAATGAATGGCTTATTATGGACGTTGACCTACTTGTTTTGGCACATTGAACCTTGCGCAATGTCAACCTCCGCATGCAATATTATTGGGACTGTATCCGAATAAATTTTTGGCTGTCGGCAAACTAGTGTACGTCCATGTTAACTTCACAGGTTACAGGGGGTAAAGGACAAGCTGATACAAGCTCCCATTGCCACATACAGGTAAGCATGGATGACAACCAGGTTTGGGTACTAGTCCAAAGCTAAGTATCCGAGTACCCAAGTCGACACTGCCAACCTTTATGCATTATGGTTATAGCAATAGGCTATTTTCCCTACATTTTAAAATTATTTCCATTTCCAATGTTCTTGTAACGGTAGGTACCTATCTAAGATAAGTACAATTTAATTGAAGAAGTAAATCAAATTAAGAATTATAATGGCCGTGTGAAGGAGAATATTGTTATTTCTGTAAATAGCTGATAAGGCTTAAGAGCAAACTGGAGTCGCCGATATTCCATTTCTGTGCAAACTTCAATTTCTCATGAAATATCCAACGTAGAACAATGAAGAAATGCAGAGTCGCAAGAAGAATTTTTTCTCCTAATTTTAATATATAGTATGTTGCAATCATCAATTCCGATCGGCTACAGTTAGTGAACTTGATACGCAAAAAATAACGGTCACTCAGGAGTTCAAGTTGAAGGAGTTCATCAACTGTGGCGAATTGGGGTTAGTTAAGGTCACATACTAGGTATCAAAATTAGGAGAAAAAATTCTTCTTGTGACTCTCTATTTTTTCATTGTTCTGCGTTCCATATTTCATGAGAAATTGAAGTTTGAATAGAAAATGGAATATGGGCGACTCCGGTTGGTCCTTAATCAAACATGTAAAATATCGGTATGGTGCCATAATTATTCAAAGAGAACTTCATCAAATGCATCTTCAAATATTGTATGATTTTGAGGTTTTTTTTGGCAAAATATTGAAGTAAACTTGGGATTTCTAGTAAAAATTATGAATATAGTGTTCTAGTAATTAATAGCGCTGCATAAATATCTATTACCTAGGCACCGAACAGTTACTGCAGGCATAATTATCTTCTACGTTAGGTTGTAATTGCATTGATAGCATTCAAAAGTATCTTAAGGTAGGTAACATTTCTTAATGCAACATTTAGATGATTAATAAGGGCAAAAGTATGTATTAGGCTTATATTATATATACAACCGGTTGCAAATTTAAATTAATAGCAATGCTTTATAAGGGCGATCATGCCGCGGAATATTAAAATTGAAAATACCGATCATATTTGAAGTACCGATTGCCTACCTGCCTAGTATAGTTTCAGCGGGAGTTTCTATTAAGACAGATTAAACTAAAACAATTTCATGTTAACCCTTTCATGAAGTAATTAATAATAGCTTAAAGGTTTCCTAATAACGGCCCTGGTGGAGCGCTGAATTGCGGTACGTCATTGTTCCCAAGTGTTTGCTCAGAAAACTTTGTCCCAACTTGTTGGCTCATAGTCCTTGAAAATGACTTCAAGTCAAAAGTTGAACCGTTCCATTTCAGGGGTTTATCCAAATCTGAATAATACCGTGCCACCATTGTAGAATCCAATAGCTTACCCCTTCTCCTCGTTTCTAACTTCACCCCTACTTCATTTTCTCTTGCAGATATTTGCTTACTTTTCGATTAAGTCCTCTTCGCCTTACTACGCACATTTTCGTTGAAGAGAAAGTCAAACACCCTTATACTGTATTATAGTCGTTCGGGTTGTTTTAAAGGTACCTACGCTGCTTGATATTTTTGGGGAGAGTGCCACTTGTATTGCGAGAAAATTTACAAAGTACCGTTAAAAGTGGTGGTTTGGATGCCCAAAAGATTATGTCGAAGCTGGCATTTGTTCCACATGCCAGAGAGGAAAATATACAAAATACAGTGTAAAAATGGATGTAATGTAATGTAAAATAAATTGCATGTTCATTTTTAACGGCTAGCACTATTATTTTGAAGTCTCGAGATATTCCCACGTCAAATGATGTCAACTACAAAAGTGTCAACTGTCAACAAAGCATTAGGTGACGGTTCAAAAGCAACCAAAACGAAAAAAACTCGAGGATACAATAAATTATGGACAACAAAATATAAAATAAAACTCCTAAGCTAACCTAAAAATATTTTATAAGAAAATGAAAAATGGAGAAGACATGTTAACAAGCTCCAGGTGAAATATGTCAACTCGTCAAAATTTTCCCAAAGACATTACGAAATTCAAGCTATGCTTTCAATTGCTTTCAAATATTTTCTCTACAAATCCATTTCGTCTTCGAGATTCATTGTCAAGATTCTCAATCTCCCTCTTGAAGATTTTTAGTGGAAAGGGTAGGATAATGTACTGTACAGCACACAATACAGGCACAATGGCAACAATGAGTCTTGGCCCTTTGAAAAAATCCCTAATGATAGGTATGTATATACCGTACTGGCCTATATTTAGGTTGGTAAATGTTACGCACAGGTAAGTTAGAGTACTAACGACAGTCGAACGTTACAGCAACTGCAGCTGCTGCAAATAATTAATTTTATTTCAAATTTATTTTATAATTTAAACTCAGTTAAGTTTTAAACAGGTGAGTGCCAACAAGCTATAGTAAAACTTGGCTGAGTTGAGCCAGACGTCACCGTCCCTGTGTAGTACGCCTCATCAGGTCAGCAGTTTACAAAGTCCAAATTACCATGAAGATCGTCAATTTTCGATAGAAGAGGCATTTCAAGAGCCCATTCAATTTATGGTTAGCATACCACTGATACCGGCCCCCCTGTACATATTTAGATGCATTTTACATATCTTAAAGCCTGAGGTGTGGTGGACATTTAAACAAAACTGGGACACCCACACCTACAACACGAGGCAACGGGGAGACCTTGTAAGGCCAGCGCCACGCACAGCCAAGTGTGAGCGACTGGATCCTATACTGCAAGGTTTCGCCTACCTTAGAAAACTCCCGATTGAACTGAGAGCGGCGAGAAATGCTTCTAACTTCCCTAAATTGCTTAGAAACCATCTCTTAGAGAAAGCTTTCTACCGAGGCACTAGCACAATCACAATGACAGAACTACCTGATTTTGACGATATTCTGACGATTTTATTTTATACTTTACTTGTATTGTATAATTTAACTGAAATATATATTGTATTGTATTGTAATGGTACAAGGAGTGTATATATTATACAGTATATCATGTGTATATGGTACAATAACTTTTTGTATTTAATTTACAATAAGGCACTATATACCCGGGTAGGTATTGTCATCCGCCATTTTGTATCCTGTATGGTAAGTATTTAAAGAAAAGTAAAAGATTGAAAAAAATGAAATCACGTTTTAGCATTTTTTTTTATTAAACACTTCCCTAATAGGTAGAACGTTTTTTAAATGATAATAAATAAACAACGATAAATTTCTAAAAAATAAATAGATAAACACCCAATGCTTGGCTTATACACCAGACTTATAATGGATACAAAATGGCGGATGTCTAATTTAGAGCCCTACATTAAAAGTACAACACCTACTGGCCACCATGCGCAACATGAATGCTTTGAGCCGCGAAAGCAAATAATAAAATTGAATTGAGCTCACTAGCTCGGCAGTGTTGTGCTGCCGAGAACCCCGGCCCACCTCCCCCGTCTCCCCTTAAAGCGTATTCGACTGAAAACACCGTAATTTTGAAAACACCGTAATTCTCCCTCGAATTTCATCGATAAATTAACATATCAAAGAGCATTAAATTATAAATTATTACCCTACATCTGCTACAGAAATTATTAAAAAGCAAGTTTAGAGCGTAATTAAGGATTTCTCTTGGGCCCCTAACTGTTTCTACTTCAGATGGATAATGAAAAATGATTCATACAAGCCGTGACTTAATGTACCTACTAATATGTGTCTGTCTTGAAGTTTTATATGTTTTTATTTTTATTGTATTTAAAGGGTGCTTACAAGCTTGGGCTTGCGGCTTGCTTATGCGCCCACCGAGTTTTTTTAATTTTTTATTTTTTTTTAAAGATTATTGTTGTTTGTGATGTTTTTGTGTGCTGTGTGTGAGTTAGCAAACTACTATCAGGAGCGTAATGCTCAGCGAGGTTGCTCAGGGACCGTCTAAGACAGTTTGCATTTGCCCGTTTCCAATAGGTTGTGTGTGTGTGTGTGAGTTTGTTTTGTTTAGCAGGTACAGTGTGGAAGTGTGTGAAAGTGCTCCGAGTGTTAGAGTTAGGCGATTATTCCTGATGTATACAGGAATGCCAGCACATCCGTAACATGCATCTCTGTGTATCCTAGAACGTCACCCACCGTCGCCGTCGCCTGGGGTGGCCACCGGGGACATGGGAAGAGGAGCATGCATCCCACCAGAAGGTGCTTCACAGTTAGTTCTGTCATCATTGTCAGAGTCATGTTGTTGAACTCTCTGCATGAGGTCGTAAGTTTATGCCTTAACTCTTTTTCCTAAAAGTTAGCCTTCTAGTAATATTCTCAAATGAATACGGTTTTGGAGCAAATGTTATAATGTTATAAAGCAAATTTTATAATGAGTATAAATCTTATCGTTGCTGAGTTGGTTCTAATATTTCAGTTAGCCTACATTAGAATAAGAAAGTACTGCGTGTATTTAAATTTGCAATAAAAATAAAGCTTAATAGTTATAAGTACTTCTTTCTAACCAGTGTTGAGGCTAGTGATTTTTACTCGTATACCGTAGTTATCCTTGCTGAGTTCAATTTATTAGTATAAAATAATTTGAAGAGGTTAGTTTATAAATAATAACTTTTGGACTACAAGTGTTACTAGACAAGCAGCAGAGTTAAAGGGCTACAAAACTGGCAGTCCTCTAGGGTGACTCACTGGCTCAGCGGTCTTACTATGGCGATTAGTATTAACTTACTCCTCGGGTTAAAAATGTAAACAAAACAATTTTGAACAGCACTTGCCATTGTAAAATTATCTTGTTTACATTTTTAATCCCAGGTTACGATTAAAAATAATCGCCATAATAGGCCCACTGGACACAGGCATGTTCTATGGCCACAAAATGCAGTTAGTACTTGGGACTCGAACGAACAGCCTTTCGGGTGAAGTCACCGCAATACACGTACTGAAGGTTATGCCGTCCAGTCTTTAAAGCTAGTAATCTCGCCAATTATTGCATTGTACTTACGAAGTCATCTTTCATTATGTCAAGATTTTGATTTTCAATTTAATCGTTCTCCAGTCATTTTTTTAGAAATTAATATTTCGTTCTATGGACTTCAAATTAGTTAAAATTCTGAAAAGTTAAAATTGAAGAAGCAAAATATTTGAATGTGAAATGAGGTGACGCAAAGAATTACAATGTCTTTTGAGCAGACTTCAGCTGCCGAGAGTGAGACAGAAGGAATTGTTAAGAAGACTCATTAAAAATGCCGAATATTGCAAAAAGAGGGATGAGAGAGATAATCCCCGCGCTGTCTGTTTCCCAGCAGCGTCAGACAGCAATTTCAAACGGCAGCTGACTCAGCTTCTGAGACATTTTCATTTATTGTAACATTTCCTTCTCGATTTTTTTCTATTCATACCAAAATACCCCATTGTTTTTATTTTCTACTTCACATGACGTCTCATTTCGACGACCTAGTGTGTGTATTGGACCCTATACTACAGAAAATCCGAGTAAAATATTCGGTTCGGCTCCCACCTAGTAGGTAGGTGCAGTGTAGCGACTATATTCTGGATTTCATAAGTTAGACCACACCAGTAGCGTAACTGGGGGGGGGGGCACCTCGGGCACCACATCGCCTAGGAGCGCCAATTTGGACAAAAAGTAGCAAATACTAACGTTCTTAGTGCAACTCAGCTTAACACCCTGTCCCTATTGACTGTAAAACAGAGACAGTCAGTTCCTATATGTTGCTTATGGATTATAAATAAGACACCCTCGGATGGTCAAAATGATGAAATTCAGACTATTTAACACTGCAGCCTTTGGCCATGCATTTACCTATAAATGATAGTGCATAAACATAAAGAAACAAATGTGTGGAGTGTTGTATTTTTCAGATAAATCTGAAATTTCAGCTACGAGTGCCATATTATATATATTAATTATTTATTTATAGTTACTACACCCAGCAAGACTTAATTTCTGGTTCAAAAAAATCATTAGGCTATATGATGCTGTGACTTATTAAAATAGTTTCATAGGCGTAGTCCATTTTTTTACAAATTTGAGTTGGAAGTACGGTATCTATTTATCTCCGGAAACTATTAAGCATCCTGCTCCCATAAATTTCGGAAACTGCATTTGTCAATAAAAAATATTACGGATTGCTGTAAATATGGCTGAAGATGTCCACAAATTTCGAGTATGGAAAAATGATTCGTAAATAAAATTACTTTCAAATAGGCTACGCATAACTTAATGGTTAGGGTTGAACTGAAGGTTAACAAGGGACCGGTCAAATTTCAGTGCTATGATTGGTTCGTTAAATATAAATCATATCTTGTTTTCATTGCTTTATAGCTTACCTTACTTAACCTTATTACATACATAACATAACATAATTAGAGCATTTGCTGACATTGCAGACTATTATCGAATAGTTAGAAATTGGTCCATTGGTTAACTTCTTGTACGAACAAACTGCGACGATGCAATAATCTGCAGTGCCTATCTGTTGAAATCTAGTACACAGGGTCGGCAGTCGCTCTAGGCGTATGCCGTGCGGTATATTCAACATAAGCCTTAGTCGCACGAAGGAAGTTTTAATAACACGGCTGCTTATTGGGCATACGAGGCTGACCCATGGTCGCTTGATGACGATTTCTCCGCCTCCCATATGCCTAACATGCCAGGTACCACTGGATGTATAACACCCGACCCTTGTCCGCCTTACGTATGCTTGCTACCGTACCTTCCCTAATAACTCTTCTTTGAACAATATTTTTACAGTTTCCACTACTTTACGCCAATAAATGTTCCCATTTCTGTTCCAGTAAACCATTTTAAAACGCATGTGAAAATCCTTAACTCACTTTTCTGAAAAATCTTACAATAGGCAAAGGCAATTCTCGTTACCGAATCCACAACGTAATATACAGTACAGTAGGCCTACCGTAGGTTTAAATTATGTTGTCTGAAAATACCTGCAGTTACAATCAACGTGCAATGGCAATTGTAAATGTAGTTCATTCATTTAGATTGTATAGAGTAATGTACAATGCATATTTTCTAATATCGCATCAATGGTTAATGGTGCTGAAGACATTAAATTGTAAACTGTAGGCCTACATATAATGTATATGTAATTTAATATGAAGTAGGAAATGTAGTGCAGCAACAGGGTAACAGGAGACCTCCCCCCCCCCCCCGCCCCTCTGGCAGGATCAAACAAGTGTTTGAGCGAGCAAAGTAGGTCAAGTTCAAGGTCAAATGACAACTAAATAACAGACTTTGAAGTAGATAATAGCATAGCCATAGCGAATTCTATAATAAATTGGGCTCAACTGATTCAGTTCATATTCCAAATCATAATTCTTCAAAATTTAAGCTTTTATTGATTTATTAAATCAATATGTTTATGTACATAAAACAAAGCCGAGTTTTCAGTTTCAACACGCGAACCTCAAGAGAGACATGCCAATATCAATTAGCTTTGATCTTTTGGAGTTTTATAATAACAGGCTACGTATAAATAAAATCTCCGAAAAATAATAAATATACATAAATAAATAAAACCTTGACCTTGGGGATGAGGTGCGGTTACCATGGCGCTCACCTGTCTTCATTTGTATTTGTTTTTCTTCTTCTCCTTCTTGTTCTTGCTCTACAGCCCTTGATTTGGGCTGCTCGACAACACTCCTCCAATCAGCTCGGTATTGTACATCGCTCCACCATCTACGGACTCCCAACTCGTGAAGATCAGTTTCCAACTCATCCTTCCAGAGTTTTCGAGGACGTCCGGCCAGTCATCTTCCTGTTATGCCTGCTTTGTTCATCTTTATCGGCTTGTTTTGTAGTGATTTTTAATTCTGTTGTAGTTTTTGCTCCAAATCTGATTTTTTAATGCAGCGCATGTAGTATTCTATGTGTAAAATATGTGCACTAGACCCACGAGTAGTGGGTTGAAAAGAAAGAAAAAATCAATGGCTCCCTCCTCCCTGAAATGAAAATATTCACTTGGCTAAAGTATTTGCATGAGGGGGAACATGCCGCCTAAATCTGACTGACAGAACCTCACTCATGTCTTGATTTCACCTCTGAATTTCGTTTCCATCCACATCCGGAAGCTCTCCTTCCTCTCCGCTCATACCAAAACCTTTCCCCCAGTGCATACCGAGTCGTGGGCAGATTTTGAATGTGAACATTTTAAATTTAACTGATGCGATGAAAAGATAATAATTCCGTTGAGGTATTTATTATTTTATCTCTTAGCTTAGACTCGAATGCGTACTTGGTTAAGTCATGCTTTTGCCTGCTTCATTTCGTCAATGGTAAGCCAGTCTCAGCTTGTCTATTATCGCTTGTAGACGGTGTAAGTAGACTTCGAGAACGTATGTACCAGTTAGGCAATGGCCAAAAATTCATATACAAAGAATGCCCGAAATCCAAGGGGTCGTTGGCCTGGATCTATAAGAAGTTCTTTAAAAATTACTACACATCCCTTAGCTTCAGAAACACACGATTTCCTTTGTTTGTTTTAATTGTCTGGATAACGTTTTCTGCAATAGTTATCATGAGGAAATAAGAGAACTATTATATTGTAATTAAGTTATTGGTTTTTAGGTACAGCAGACGCACGTCTCAGGAAATAACTGCCAGTTATATAGTTCCATTTTCTGGATAATAAATTAAGGGCACATTTTGAAGAATTTTTTTTCATTATTTTCAGGAACAGCTGACGAATATTAATTTGTGGAATACAAGACATTGTCAATCAAATTTATGGTAAGTTATGATTTAATTAAGGGTGTTTCGAATTTTGGACCATAATATGCTCCACACCTGGATGAAATGAGATATGAGTACGTATACAGTATATGCCCAAGAACAACTCATCAACTAGGTTACTTTCCAAACATGGATGTCAAAATAGATTGCACAAAAGTAGTCTATAAACCTCAGGCTGGCAGAGGAAAGATCGGAGTGGAAGAGCCGGAGCAAAATGCTGCAAGCCAACCCATGAGGGTTGTTCACCAGAAGAAGAAACCTCAATGAAAATTAATGGACATGTATCAATTTAGTACCGTACTATTGTACTATTAGTGGTCGTAACGTAAAAGAATACTAATAGTCCTAAATAAACTGCATCGATTGGAAACTTGAAATGTGAGAATTAAAGTGGGATTAAAATTAAATGGTTTGTCAACTGAGATTAATTGCTGTTAATTCCTGCATATTCTAGACGACATTGAACATTTTTTTCTGGGCTCTATTATCAACATGATTATACAGTTCAACAGTTGAATACCGTCTGCTTTGGAACGGGTTAGTACTAATACCGCATTTAAAATGGTTTAAATAATACCTCTGGTATATTCTTTTACGTTGACTGCAGGTGTAAAAAGGTGTTATGAACTTAAGCCGCGACAGTATCGTACTATATGCTGTAGCTCGAAATGTTGGCCTTGCAAACGGTCACACTCGGCAAATAACATAGCTGACAGTTTAACGGACATGACAGTAATTGTCCTCTCAAATATTGAACAACCACTGCCGCATGCCTCTATCCCAAATCAAAATCAATACGCTCTGATTGCAAAACTAATTTTCTGCGCCAGTGAAAGCAAACAATTATACACTGCAGAGGATTACCGTCCAACGGTTCACTATCCGGGTGCTACAACTGGAAATACTGTTTTGAGGGAGACTAAAATCCATTTGCTGTTAAGATTATAATGGTATAATTTGTTACCTCATCTGTTGAAACCTAGGTGAATTTCAGTGGGCTGGTTTAATAGCATCAGTAGAATTTAATGAAATTGATGCCTGCATCATAATAAACAGGCTTTACTACTATATATTACTATAGTATATTGTGTTATATCTATGTATTATCATTGGCGTAAATTCCCAAAATTTCTGGGGGTGGGGGGTTTAGGACCCCAAGACATTGATCCCACAAAGAAAAAAAAAATTGATGAATCGGCCCAAATTAGGGAGGTTTTACGCATTTTGAAAGCAGTACAGTTGAGATTTTACAGAAGAATAAATAAATAAAATAAATATTGACTTTTTGTTGTTCTATAACTAAGTCAACCAAACTAACCACTGAGGGGGGCCCGGGGTCACCCCCGAAGAAACAGTTTGAAAAAATAGGTCTGAAATATTGGGGTTTTACGCATTTTGAGTAATATATTTTTATGAAAGTATTTGGTCAATATGTTGACTTTTTCATGTGAAATAAGGATGCCAAGAATAAATTTCCCTTTCGTTATTGCGGATTGTATTGGCCTTTCGCCTCCATAACGGCTTTGTCACCAGAAATCCTGGGGGGGGAGCTACGGGTGCTTCTGGGGGTGGGGCTTAGCACAAGACCCCCTATTCATTTACATCAATGTTTCTTGCAAGCAGTATAATAGAGATATTATAACGACGAATAAACCTACCATTGAGGGCGGCCCGGGGGTCTCCTCCGGAGAAAAATTTGGAAAAAATAGCTCTGAAGTATTGGGATTTTAAGCATTTTGGGCAATACATTTTTTGTGAAGGTCTTGGTCAATATATTTTATAATTTTTCATGTAAAATTAGCATACTAAGAATTAATTTCCCTTTCATTATTGTAGATACTATGCCTTTAGCCTCCATAACGTCTTTGTCACAGGAAATCCTGGGGGGGGGGGGTTGGGGGCTACGGGTGGACCTGGGGGCTAAGCGCCCCCCCCCCCCTCCAGGACCCCCCTCTTTACGCCAATGTCTTTTATACTGTATTATATTCCGAAGTCATTACAAATTATATTGTTAAATAATAACTGTGGGAAGATTAATATATAAAATAGTCTCCTTTCTAACTTTCGAACACATAATAAGAGCTAACTTTATAAAAATATTACATAAACACACATAAATATATATGGTATATTGTTACGACTTGTTTCGACAGATAGTCATTCTGAAGTGAGCAGATAAAACTTAAAATAAAAACATGTAATTGCAAGTTATACGTAAACATTAAGTCACGTTATAAATATAAATACATTACATATACGATCCTAACAAGAAAATAATAATAATAATAATAATCCTGCCGTGACGATATATATATTTTTTTGTGTTTTTTATGTAATATTTTTATAAAGTTAACTCTTATTATAATGGGAAGGTGAAGATTTTTTTCCTGCTAAATTATCCGTTTGGGCGTAGTATATCCAATAATGTTCTCATGTACAAAAAGACAGACGTACGTACAGTAATACTGTCAAGCTCAAAACCAATCATCACTCCATGCCATTGCTGTTGTTGCTATTTCTTTTTAAGGACTTTTTATGGACCCATGCCTACTTTTAGTGGCCCATAGATCCCTTGTCCAATGCCCACAACCCGATGGATTTCGGACATTATTTGTATTGTTTCCGTATGAATTTTTGGCCATTGGCAAACTTATATACATTCTCGATGACAACCTACACCGGCTACAAGCGATAATGGACAAGCTGTGACAGGCTAAGCTTAGGTCTACCATTCTCGCAATGAAACAAGCAAAACCATGACTTAACTATAAGTATACAGATACGAGCCCTCCATGCCATTGGTAGAATGTCAGCTAAGGTGTTATATTTCAAAAACGGTTCATTCGAAATAATTAGGCGTATGCATGCCCATGATATGTAAAGCATATAGTTTGTTTTAACTGAATGCATTGGAGTACTATTACAATGAAATTTCGAAATAGTAAAATAAAAGTCAGCTTTAAAAGCCCCTAGTCAACCAAAAATCTCTCTCTCGGAACTAATATCTAAAAAAAACATTATTCTGTCAAGAAAAAGCTCGAAGCTGAAGAGGTCCAGTTGGGAGAAAAAGGAATGAGGGGCGACTGAAACGATGAGGGTGGCGGCATGTCGACATTTGGGGGCAGCGCGTAATTGAAAAAGTTTAATTTGGCGCGGGACGGGGCCAAAATAGCTGACTCGTTGAATTTTTAATCTGCTCCCATTGTCCCGTGCCCCTGGCCACACATAATTCATGTCGTGTTTCCGGCTACTATCGACCAGCCTCTCTTCCCCTTTTCGGTTGCAGTTACCTTTCAGTTTGGTTGGGCGTATTTTCGAGGCATTATTGTGGGGTCTCACCTGTTGATATATTTATTTTACCTTCTACGACTTACGTGATACGGAAAGATGGTTTACGTCACCTGCAACCTTCTGTTAGCTGTACGAGTATAACCAATTATCTACCCACAGTATACGCAATACATATTATGATTTATGTACTCGTATATATGTACATATCGCTACTTCGGAAGAAAAAATACCCAACTCAAAAATTGACGTTTTGATTTAATGACGCTAAAATCTTAAAAAATCTTAAAAGCTTTAAAAAATCTATTTTGAGTTAGCTATTGTATATAATTTTTAAAATATTGTTATTATAAATTCCGTTTTTACTATTTATAATATAAACTTTTCAAAAGTAAGCTAAAATTAAGCGTAGTGTGTATATTTTCGCGCAAGGGCAATTGTGTCGTTTTCTATTTGGCTGAAACATCAGGTAGCCTAATCCAGTATAAAAAAAATTTATATCTATCAATTTACAGAAATCTATCAATTTATGGAAATTGAAGTTAGAGTTGTGTCGTTTTTCTTTCGAAGTAGCGATATGTATTTTATGTATACGCTCAGATGCGTATTTTAGGCCAATGGCCTTACCATGTTCACTCCATTAGAGCAGAGCATGTTTCAAACTGCGGCAACTTGGTAGTGTGCACAGCGTTGGCAGGGGAACCTGGTGGGACATGATAACTCGCTTAGGCAGTATAAGTCGAGTCCTGGTCACCTCCGATTTAATCGTGTGACTTTACCATGTTCCCCAAGTGATTCGGAATCCACTATAATCAGGAGGTCCACCCTGTTAGTCAACTCCCCCTTCCCCGAGGTGAAAGAGTCTGCCCTTAGGGTGCCTCAAGTGAACAAACAGACTCACTCCCCCCGCCAGGCTGACAGGGTTGCTTAAAGCAGAAATGCTGAAAGCAGGCGTTGGAAACAACAACAACAGATGCGTATTTTACTGTTCATGTTCCGCTCCGCCCTGAACTACCCAACTGTTGCCGCCCCCAAAAGTAGATAGGCTACTTAATTTTGAAATACCTAGTGGACATTTCACAATTATTGGTCTATTGTAGGCTACTTTAATTGAGAAGTAATAATAATTCTCTGCCAAAGAGCCAACAACCATCCAACTACCTGTGGCGTATTTACACATGGGCCGCAGAGTGGCAGATTTGAAAACTAAGACATTTGCATGACCAATTTTTGTGTCATGTTTAATCAAAAACGGATAATATCTACGGAAGTTAGTGTTTCCTAAAATCGATATGTACGATATGTCGATATGTATTGAACGGGGGGCGGATGGGGATCATGAAATGATGCGTTGGGCCGAAATTTTTCGGAAGCCGAACATGGGTTGCCGTCTCAATAGGTATGAAGATGAATATCCCTAAAATAATAAGGTTACAATAAATGCAATTTAAACTTAAGTTTTTTCAAAACTGAATTTGGATTGATTATTTGCAAACCAATTATCCTAAGTTAATGAAATATAATTTAGTCTAGTAAATGGAGGTTTTAGTTATTTCACAATTTTAAATAATTTTATTGCGTTCTACATGAAACGGCAGAAATATCATAGAGGTTACGTAAATTATTCATGATTAATAGGCGAATCTGGCGAATTAAATAATTGCTCACTTTCGGAAATTCTGAATTACTATGTATAATACCTGGGCGCCCAAGAAACGAGTATCTGCAGCAAGTTATGGAGGATGTAGGGGCCAAGACATACGTGTAGCTGAAGATGGCGTGCCAGGATAAAGGGGAGTCGAGGCATCGAAGTCACATGTTGCTGCCAACCAGCCATCCGGCTGTAACTTGTTGAAGAAGATGTATAATACACGTACGATGGCCGATATTGCTGTTTGCAAATGTACAGTGCCTCGCAGGAACTCAAGTAAAACACATTCATGAAACAGAGAATGTTTTTCATTTGATTTGAACAAGGGTATCGGTAACCTTTGAACTATTTGACCATGAAATGAAAGGATCACACGCTTTAATCTCATTGTATCCAACGCTACGTGCTCACGAGTAGAGTCGCTTTCCGTATTTTATCATGGGTCCCTGGCTTATAACCTACTGGACAGTGGACATTGTTCAATATTCTGAGTTAGTATTATCACAGCTTTCAGTTGATTTCCATCAGAAGTAGTACAAACTTGTTCAGTACCAACCGAACTCGTCAACAACTTAGGTAGGCTACAATAATTTGCATTTATTGAATAAAATGGAAATATTGTGTAAACTTTTTTTAAGTTAAATGGCGTTCAAACGCCTCACTATGTCTCCTAAATAATACGTACTTTTGTCGAGTTACGACACGTCTCCTATCATAAGGTGTGTAGAGACTCGCACAAGTAGAAACATGCTACCTTGCCATCGAATTCGATTACTTCTATGTCCTAGTGGTACTGGAGATAGTACCGTACATGAGTGATCTGGGTAGAAAGAAAGTAGTAATATTCCTAGTAGGTATGAGGCGTGTTAGGGAGCGAGCCTAAAGGGAACTTTTGGTATAAGTCTCAGGTTAGGCTGTGTACAGCATAAAATATGTATGCTCTAGAAGTCTAGAAAATATATTGTTTACCACTCATACGTGAAAGAAGGGGCTATTTATTACACTAATTATACTTACAGTACATGGGTTTATGCAGCAATAGAACAAATCGCATTTATAATACTTTTGGTAAAACTCTAGATAAGGATAGAAAGAGATAAATTGTCCACATTTAAATTAAACCACAGCATCAGATATTAAAATTTTCCCAGCCAAACATTCCCCGAGAGAATTGTAGGAATTGGTTTTTATATCGCATTTTCTTTTTATGTCTTTCTCTTTGTGTTTTTACACAGGGGCAATAACAATTATCATTTTTTATTTCATTTGTTCCTTCATCTACATTCATATTGTATTATCGTCTTAACTACCTATAACGAGCTTTTTTCTTCATTATTTTAGTGGATACTTTGTCATATAGTCACAGCCATGCTTGGTAGTAAGTATTATATTATTACTGTATGTGCAACGTGCGGTTACATGTAGCCAAATCGCCCACTGCGCCCTAATGTGGCCAATTAGGGAACTCATTCCAAAAATTCAACTATTCAATCACTAAACACAAGAAAGAAAGAAGTCATCAATATAAATAGTATATGAATAATAAATTCATTATAAGACTTCGTACGTCAGAAACCGTATACTGTACATTCAGAAGAAGTAGGATATACTTCTTGAGTAAAAGGTAGAAGTAAAAGGTAGAAGTGTTATTTTTCATATTCACAACTGATTAATTTTACTTCTTAGCATTTGCTTCAGAACAATGAGTAAAAGCTCGAGAAACGTAGGTGACTCTCATGGCACAAGGAAATGCTTGAAATTATAAATGCAGCCCGACCTTTTACCCATTAAAAAAAGTTTTCTATTGGAGCAAATGCTCTTGCTCAAAATTCTTAAGAACAGAAACACAAGCATGTCCTCCAATTATGTGAAGTATAAGCTTATGCTTCTTTTTATGAATCCAGCTATACTGTATACTGTCAAGAAGCCGTAGGATACCGTAGGAGTGGTGCTCATCCTGCCTTGTGGGTGACGATGTTACCGAAGACGTTATTTAACATTAATGTAGCTTATCTGGCGGTAAGGGGGGCTGTAAGGGAACTTGGCGAACAAGTTACCGCCTACAACGACCCCTCCCCCACGTTGAGAGGTACACCGAGGAGTACATACAGTACTTACCAACCAACTGTACGCATGCCACTTGGTAGAAATCAACTCCACCCCCTGTAAGACAATTCCGTGTGGCTCTGCGGAAAATGAAACAAAATTGCAAGAATAAAAGTGAGTTGTTGATAAGCAACTGTTTTACGTCAAATTTCAGAAAAAAACTGCTGAATTTATGGGTACAGCAGTATATATGATGATTTATTTCTTATTTTCCTCTTATTTCAACATTTGTCCCGGAAAACTACAATTTCCCGTAAAACGACATACGGTACGGAATACACGAACTCGTATACCTGTATACTCGCATTTTAGGGTACCGTTTTCTGTGTTTTAATGACCGTCTCGTGACATGTTGTACATGAACAGGTACTGGTACATTGTTAAAAGGTATTCAGACATTACATTCAGGACATGTCTTTTTTTGTAAATGGTTAAATTGCGTACAAACGAAATTTAATGAATGTATCCGATTAACCTCTGCAATCGTCTCACTAAGTCACCTAATAGGTACTTTTGTCGAGTTACGATATGTCTCCGACCGCAATGCGTGTAGATACTCGCACAAGTACAAGCACCCTACCACATTGCCACCGAAGTCGTTAGCTAGGTTTTTCTATGTAGAGTAGAGGTAGGCCTACAGACTCCGACTTTCACC
The DNA here is from genome assembly GCA_963971405.1 of Psococerastis gibbosa. Classification (NCBI taxonomy): domain Eukaryota; kingdom Metazoa; phylum Arthropoda; class Insecta; order Psocodea; family Psocidae; genus Psococerastis; species Psococerastis gibbosa. The sequence goes on along the minus strand of OZ020488.1, from coordinate 23,110,210 downwards.
CGAAATAAGGTTGTTGGTTCGAATCACACAATTCTTACACTTTCTGGCCATGCTCCCTGGTCTTCCTAGTTGAGAGATGAGAGGGTTTTATAGCCCTAACTCCGCTAGGTTGGCTTAGTAATATTTTATATACATTCTCCTAGCTAGTAAAATTACATTTCTCATATCTTTTTCTTTAGTCGCAATTTATCGATTGGTTCGCAAAAATCATTTCCATCTGCTCCATTCATCTCTATCCTGTGATCCTGAGTTCCAAATTGACCGCATCTCATATCTTACACCTGGCTTTGTTGCCCCCATTAGGCGCCCATTCCACATACGTCAATCGTCAATGAAAAATTGAAAAAGGACGTAAATTGACGTGGTAGCTCATATATATTGTAGCCTATTAAAAAATCATGTCTCACAAGAATATATTTGTAGCGTACCTTTTGTACAAATGGGATGTACGTGGCCTATACCGTATAGCGAACCACCTCTACGGTTCCTTCCCAAATCTGATCCTTGAAATGTTATATACATTAATTTTATAGCGACAACGTAAGAATCACCAAATAGAGGTTGTCGATTTATATAGTAGTTCAAAATGTGTCTGTTGTTTCTCCAGTAGGTACTCGCACATGGGATTATTGTCAGTTAACGAAAATAAATGCTAAATGGGTTTTTATATATTATCTTCTCGAATATAATGTCTAAAATGTGATTTGTAACCCTCCATATGCCTGTCAACATGATCCAGCAAATTACCACGGTAATGAAAGAAGAATGTTTAGACGTCCGACTTTTCCGAGTTCTCTTATGTACGAATTCAGTCAAGAACGAGCAAATTACGAATTGACATGGTCTCTTGACATTCGTTGTAAATTATAAATAAAGGATTCACTGGAAAAGTCAGTAGGGCAAAGATGGCAGCATGCCAACTATTGCAGAATCAATACACGGGCTGTTGCTGCCGGGGACTCACTTCCAACCTGTTCTAGAGCACGTGCTTCAATATTTTTTTCATATAGTTCCCTATGTTTTCTCAATAAATTATTATTGTTGTTAATTATTAATAACTTCATCAATAGAACTGCTGTGAACGTACTGTATGACACTGACAATGCGATTAGTCGAAAATAGTGACTATAGCTTAATATTGACTTTTTTGTTTTACTTGTTGTACCTTACAGCTGTATAATCAATTTTTAGATACATTTTATAAACTAAAATGCAGATCCTACTTCCATTCTTTGAATGAAAAAGGTGAAAACATCAATGGTGTGTTGGTACCGGTCTTTCTTCAGTGTTCGGTTCCTCTGCGGTTTGATGGTTAAATTTTAAAACAAAATGGGATTTCATTCGTAGTACCTAGTGCTCGCTATTTAATCTGTTGTTAACCGGCTGTTCCACCTGTCAATTTTTCTTCAATAATCGATGAGATTTTTTCTATACTCTATTTCATTGTTCATTTTAACTTCTGCATGTTAAAATTGATCAATAATCATAGAGTAAAATCACGCTTTGCCAACAATAACAAACTAAAATTAAAAAATGGCGTCGTCTGGATATGATAAATAATTGTAATTAATTGCTTAAGAACAAACATCATAACTTAAATCATAAAATTTAGATTATAAAATTAAAAGAAAAACGGCGGGCATTTATACGGATTTAGGAATACCCTATACCGTATGATTTAGTTCTAGAAACGGTTTATACCCCTCACCATCATTTTTCAAACATTGTTGCAAACGTTGTTGCAATGCAACGCTCAATTTACATGTACCACACCTACAGTATGATTAGCAATACAAAATGAGTTCTCGAATAAAGAACAAATCATTTTTGTGATGCACGTACAATAAAGTCCAAAGCCAGAAGACGGTATTTTGAATATGGTAATTTTCTTACTTCTTGAGAATGTTGTTCATATCAATTTTGGAATAATTTTATGGTTTAAATAAGTCTATATAGGCTAATACAGAATTTGGAACATTTCATAAAAGCCAACGTTGTTAACACCAATATTGAACAAATATGCTATTTTTCAAAATGCTGAATAAATACAAATGAATATATATAAAAATGGCATACCTTAGAGTCACATGGTGGAGGGGGTGCGTGAAAGGTTAGCGGAGTAGAGGGGCGCCCGGCAAACGTATCTCGGCCGAGGCTCCGAGACTGAGTGTGGGAATCTCTCCCCCCGGTTCACCCCCGGCCCGACCGAGCCTTTTCACTTCTAGTGCTTTCTTGTTCCGCAACTCAGCAATCCCCTGCCCCCATGCGCTATTCTGCATTGCTTAATTCAGGGGCGGATTAGGGTCAATGCAGATTATATGCAAGGCTCATGTGGGAAATTTAGAATTTCCATTCACGTAATTGCACATTTGCTTATGATATATGTACTATACAATATTATCCGCATTACTACAACTAAGCCTAAACGCAAATATTGGAACAATATTAGAGTGTGTAATAAGGGGGAAAGGTGTTTTAAGAATTGCATATGGTTCGCTATATACGTACAATAGTAGGGCCTATACAGTATACTTTCCATATAATAACCAATATAAACTAAAGGACTGTATAATCTGTTTTCTTTAAAAGTAGGCAAGAATTACGATAGCCTACAAGAGTTTCTCCTTTTTTCAAAGTCCATGCTTCCTAGAACTACTGTTATAGTATCTATGATTGCAGATGTTGTTGTTGTTGTTTCTAACGCCTGCTTTCATCATTTCAGCTTTAAGCAACCCTGTCAGCCTGGCGGGGGGAGTGAGTCTGTTTGTTGACTTGAGGCACCCAAAGGGCAGACTCTATCACCTCGGGGAAAGGGGAGTTGACTAACAGGGTGGACCTCCTGATTATAGTGGATTCCGAACCACTTGGGGAACATGGTAAAGTCACACGATTAGATCGGAGGTGACAGGACTCGACTTATACTGCCTAAGCCCACCGGGTTCCCCTGCCAACGCTGTGCACACTACCAAGTGGCCGCAGTTTGGAACATGCTCTGCTCTAATGGAATCAACATGGTAAGGCCGTTGGCAGATGTTGGTTGCAGATGTAATTCTATGTTTAAATCGTACACGAACTCTCCATGCTTCCTGGATCTACTGTTAGTATTAATGGTTGCAGATCTAATTCTATGTTTAAAGCGTAGGCGAACTCTTATTCGGATAGTATTTTCTAATAACTTCTCGAAAATAGTTGAGATATCTGATGATAAGTCTGCATGCACGAAATGTAGTACCTTCTTTGCACTATCCTTTTAAATGGATTTATAATATTAGGATAAACATAAACCAGTCGAAAAGAAACGTTCAGACGAATACTTGAGCTTTCCTTTCTCCTTGAGCTATATTCAAATTTTCTTTTACGTTTCTATTTCCCCTCCTGGCTCCCATATCTTTTTATTCCCTTCTTCATTCGTTTTGAACTGCCTTTTTTTCATCCATTTGGCGTAACTCTGCATGGGATTGTCTTAATTTTATAATATTGTTTACCCTATTATTTAAATTGAAGCGTGGAAATAAAAACCGGGTTAACCGCATAAAATTCGAAATTAGTTTTATCACTTAAATACGATCCATGTGATATGGCTAATGTTCTGAAAGTGGCACCAAGCGACAGTGGCAAAATTGTAGTTGCAGTTGGTAAATAGAAGGCAAATGTGTCATATAAAAAAATCGTGATCATTCAAAATAATGATTTTGGCGGTTAACCTGGTTTTCAATTAATTATGACATGAATGAACCTTCAAAATGTTACAAAAAAAGGTTCTAAATAGGCTACTCGCAATAATAATTAAATTACCCTACATCTTTACACCTCATCGATACTTTTATTTTATTTGATTAATATTGTAGGCTTAAACACACCAAGAGCTGAAGAGGAAGGTCAAGAACCGAGAGAGCTGGAGGGAGTTGCTGCCAACCAATCGTTGAGATTGTAACCTCAGAAGAAAGATTTTAGGCTACAATAAGGCAAATAATATAATTGTGTGGAGTAAATAATTGACCAGCAGGCATAGCACTAACGGAAAGTAATAACTTACCCAGGGGATTATTTAAACCGTTTAAATAAGGTATTAAAACTAACTCGCTTCAAAGCAGACGACATTCAACTGTCTTGTTCGGCCCACGTCTGGCATATGCAACAATGAACAGCTATTAATCTCGGTTAATTCTTATTCCGCATTAATTCCCCTAAGTCAATTTACGTTCATTGTGGTTTGCTTAGGATAATTTACACTTCTTCGCGAATAAGTTTTTTTATTTTTGTTTATTTATTTATTATTTGTGCTAGAGATAGTGAGAAAAAAAGAATTGCTAATTGCTTTGGTAGCATAAAGCTTATTCTAGGAAATTAGGCGTAGCAGAAATAAGTGAAAAAATCAAATAGGTATTTCTTGATATATCCATGGTGGAGATATCAAAAATAACAGAAAAAACGAAAGAAGTTTTTCTAAGAATTGAATACACGATACACATGTACCTCATTCTACCACAGATTGGCCATAATTATATAAGATTTGTAAAAAAAAATGATTCGTGTGGTTGTCCCTATGAAGGAGTTCAAGAACTATGGCCAACTACTGGTTTAGTGAAGGCATAGAAATGTGTAGGAGCAATTGTGTTAATTAAACAGATACTTTTGACGACTTTACGATGGATATTTCCTGTGAAAATCAAAAAACGCGTAGTGGGGGTACTCTGATTTTCTCATAAGAAGTTTACTTAAGTCTGATTGGTCATGCCACGCCAATAAGAAAACAAACCTGTGCTGTATCAGAAAGCCCACCCCGTGAACGCTACCAGAAAACTATGGAACACATCCTGTGCCATCGCCCGCGCTTCTGGCTGCAAAGACTTCGGACTTTCGGAAGCGCCTTTCTGAACGTTTCTGACGGATGAGAAACTTTCGTGGGTACTGAATTTTGTGGCCAGAACTAGACTGAATGAACGCTTTGATAGATGTTATATTGTAAATTTCATGTAAAAGACATAGTAATGCGTATTAAGACTGGTCAGTGGGTACATCAGCTTCTAATGAACATTAAATAAATAAATTAAATACATCTGATGGGTCATGCCGCGCCAAAAAGAAGAGAAAACCTGTGCTGTATATAACAGCCCTCCCCATATACGCTACCCAAGGTAAAATATTGCAAAGTCTATGATGCATGGTTGTGATTATGGCATTATACTATAACATTGAAGCAGAGCTCCACTCTGACTCCCTAGTTAATTTCCCCTTCCCTATACCCTTCCGCTACATTCCCCTAGATTTATTTCCAACACAAAGAACTGTGAAATTAAAAACATAAATTATTTGGTCCGAGGGTTTTTGTTTCAAACCCGCACAGTTTCGTTGAGATTACTTTTTTAACGAAATTCCGGGGAAGGGGTGAGTTACCCGGAGATGTCGCCCATTGTACGCCACCCCCCTCATACTCATTTGCTGTTTTGACGAACGGCTCATATACATTTATTTACATGTGCATGACGGTTTCACATGCAATGTTGATATTTGTGCGGTAGGAAAACATCATCATCCAACATGTGACACATTTGAGATGAATTGTGCGATAACAAGTCAAAGGTACCATGGGAAGCAAACTCAAAAGTCAATGACACCCAAGGACGTCTCCCTTTTCGACTTAATAAAGAACACTAAATTTGTTTCGAGACCATTTGCCTGACAGTCGGCCTCTCGTGTCGCATGTTTATAATTTTCCCTGACATAATTTATATCTTTTCTCTTGAAACCGCTAAAGGTTTCCTGCATGCGAAAATATGACAGCTACCTCTTACGATGCTTCTCAAACAACGTTTTCGAAATCCCCTAGCTTTCAATTAGAACGTCAAATACTTACCGGTAGACATGCAGCTATAGCTAGTACCGTACATAAATTCATTTTGGTCATTGTATGATTGCGAGTTTTTACACTCCAATATCGTGTTGTTGCGCATGTGGAAACTATGGGAACTTAATTATCACGAAATATGTTTTTTACGCATCATTGCATTCTACTTAAAATTTACATTAAGGAAACATTAAGAATTTTCAAAAAAAAAATTGTTGTCCCGCACTGTTATTCATCATTAGCGCCTTATCACCGAATACTGTATTTTTTTAAAAACCTGATCATCGCAGATCGTCTTTTATGCAAGAAGAAATTGACATGAAATTGTCAATTAATGTTCGAAAATGTTTTCTAAGAATTTATCCCCAAAAATATATGGACTTACATTTTTTTTTTTTTACCATCTATCGAACTGCAACACCCCAGGAAATTACATAACGTATTTTGGTTTACATCTAGTTTGTACTTGTCTATGACTGTAGATAGTTGAAATTTAGAAAAAAAAATTGAAAAATCTGTACTTTAAAATAATGTGATTGGTATTGTCTGGTCATCGTTTGTCGGTGTTATTTAATTAATATGAAACACACCCTATTGGAAACGGCTATCTTCGTTGTCCAGTGTGCGCCCCTGCATGATAGCAGTTTGCCACTATACGCTTACGCACACAACTCATACACCACCCAATGTGATATGGGTTAATTGTAAGAGTGGGCCGGAAGGCCCAAAATTCGGTCACATGGAAAATAAAGACAATTCTCTTTCTTTCTTTCTTATACCAATACATCACGAACAAATCGGTGGGCGTATTAGAAAGCCTACACTTGTAGGCGCCATTAAAAAAAAATAAGCAGTTCTTCTTAAATTTCTCCGAAATATACTTTCCTGGTTATTTACCTCTCTTGGAAGTCTGTTATGGCGCGGTTTCCACCGACCTGCTAGTGCTAAATACAAATACGGGGACGTGGTAACAGACATTCAAGACTTAGGCGGGGTTTCCACCGACCTCGCATTGCAGAATGCAAATGACATTGACGGAAATTTGAATTTTTCTTTTTATAGAAATCTATTAAAATTTTTGTACTTAACATATCCCATGAAGCCATTTTTTAATTTTAGTTTATCTGTGATTTTACTCTACGATCATTGATCAATTTTTACTATGACATAGAGTCAAACAAACATTTCCGTCAATGTTATTTGCATTTACAATGCGAGGTCGGTGGAAACCCCCTCCTAAGTCTTGAATGTCTGTTACCACGTCACCGTATTTGTATTTAGCACTAGCAGGTCGGTGGAAACCGCGCCTATGGACTTATAGTGCGTTCCTCCTATTCAATTTGTATGTATGCAAATCTCATAAGGGAGACTTTTAGCAGCTAAGTTTCATTCCAAGTGGCATAATGATGCTGAACTTGTGGTATTCTATGCTTGTTTATGAATGTATGCGAAATTGCTTCTAGGATATACCGTATGTATAACTGTTGGTGCTTTTGCTAATTCGTGAAGCTCTTGGCTTGGGAAAATATTCTCTTTTTTATATCTAATCTTCCGTTTTTTTTTTTTTGGGGTAACAGGTTAACATTTGGGTATTTTCCTCCCCATGCTACGATTTCGTAATTTTAATGTGATTGTAAAGCATTGTACTTCCTAACGCATAATAGGCATGGTAGTTCAATACACCATTGTTGTTAATTGAACTATTTATGCGTATCATAATAGGCCTATTCTAATTTATTTTAATGTAATAAATAACTAGGGCCTATACTAATCCAATAAATAAATCATTTATAAGATGCAATATTATAATTAAATGCTAAATATACAATACAATAAATATTGTATAACATGATATTGCATATGGCACTCTAGTACATTGCATAAGAGATTAATATAAATCCGCACAATGGAAATTATTTGGTATGAAACTCCTTTGTTTCCACTGAACATCATGACAGCCGACAACATGGCATACTATAGCACATCTCATCGTGAGTGCTATACATTCCACCCCCGCAAAGAATGAAGGGATGACCCCCCCCCCCCCCCCCGCTGCCTTGTTACATCGTTATTTATTATCACCCTCTTGACAAATCGCTCCACCCTTTGTGGCCATTCCATTGACAATTTTATGCTGCAACCCCACAGGGTCTCTGTTTTTACTTTTATTTAAATTTTTTATCCACAAAAAATTTTCCTCCGAGCCATTTTAGCTGCGAGTATGTGGAAGGGGGGGGGGTTAAAAAAACCAGTTTTCCATCTCCTGCTGTCAGCTATTCTGCTGAGTTTCACACCCGATGAGGGTTTGCCACTCAAGGGGATGATAAATGCCCCGTGCGATGGTTTAGACTAAATGTTTCACTGTCGCTTCAGTATTTCACAGACCTGAAGTTATTTTAGGGCCCTTTATCATGCAATTCTACTATTCAAAATAAACCTGTTACCAATAAATATACATCCACCTGTTCCATGAAGTAAAAGCGGTTTCCATCATCGCTTGGAAAGTTTTGGAATGTGGCACTTAGCAGGCCAAGCCCCAAGCCAGCAGAAATTCAAAACGGTTAACATTACAGAAACTCCCTACATTTTCACATAAAACATAATTCATTTGCCAGATTACGTGTTGAAAGCCTCATATACGGCTGCAAGTTGCCCAATGTTGCATGAATTCAAGGAAGAATTGAATATACAGGGTTTAGGGGAAACCCCTCTCAGTGATGCATCGCCACAAAGCGTACATAATCCACCCCCCCCCCCCCCCGGCGATATCTCTACAATTGCAACTCTGTATTTATTCAATCAATGGCATTGAACAGTATAACAATAAACTCATGTATTTCACCTCATTGTCCGTTAGAATTTGCTTAAATCCCAAGTCTCGGATTTTTTGCTTTCCTATTTATAGGCCTACGTTAGAGTTCTATGTCTACCTTTGTGATTGTCGAAATTTTCGAATTCGAGATTTCAACAGAATTACACGTTTTGTGGTCCTAGGAACGAAAAAAGTGGGTTTCACGAAATTTGTCTGTTGCTCTATAGTCTATACCAACTGAACTAGTTAATGGCTTTTGCGGAAATTCGGGCGTATAGGTTAACATAATAATTATCCTGTGGGAAATTTTTCATTTTTTTTGATAACTTCATTTTGGGTGTTTTATTTCCAAAAAACTAAGAAAAGGCTAATTTTTTTTTTTTTTTCCTAAAAAACTGCTCCAACTATTAGGTACTTTTAAATTGACATACGTGTAGTCTCTATCAAAAGAAACAAAACCCACTAGTGATAGTTTGTTCCTTGGGGAAAAAAATGATTTTTTCTGCAGAACCTTACTATCGATACTTTCTAAATTTAGGCATGTTTTTGTGCTAAATTGAGTAACGAAACCGGTCCGGTTGCTTTCCCAGACATTGTATTGGTTTTGAGCAAAAAAAAATATTTTTTGAAGTAATGGATCATAATCCGTGTCCAATACATTGCATTCCATGATATTATGATTGTGTAGTATTATATTAGCCTCTCAACTATTGATTTTTCAAGTATTCCAGTGCTTTAGGTTAGGGAAAATCATAACAGCCGAAATTAAGGACAATTTATTTACCATACCCTTACTCATAATTATATCTACTCGTATAACGGTATACCTATACTATAATTGATAAATACGAAAACATGTATATGGGTTCACTCATACCAGTTCTGTTTGAGTAATAGCGTAAAGGGTAAGCCTTATTGTGTGCGGGTTAGGGTCAGGTGAATAGAATGTGTGGTAATATGTAGTAAACAACCAGAATCAAAATGTTTTGTAGAATAAACGAGAAACCCCCGAAATGCAGCTTTGGCATGCCGAAGAATTAATTAAAAATCGTTTACTATACTTACCGTTGTAAAGGACGGTGATGCGGCTGGTGTTATCATAATGGGTCACGTGCTGAGTAGGTGGGGGGCTAGGGGCAGTTGCCCCAGCTGTAGGGCTAGAAGGAGCCCATGTAGTCTGGGGTGCTGCAGTTAGTGGGGCCCAGCCCCGGGCCCCCACTGCCTCCCCGGCGTCTCCGACCACGTCTATTTCCTCGTCTGACTCTGGGTCCGGCTCCCGGTCCGGCCAGGGGTAAGCCTTCCATTTCTTCGCCATGAGGCACCGTGGCATTTTTCTCACTTAGTATTGACCCCAGCTCTCGTCCTGATGAAACACTAGGCCACAGGTTCCTTAATATCAGTGCAAACTGTCATTGGTGTTTACGTTTCGTGTAAAAAAATATAATTAAAATGAAGTAATACGCACAAAACTGTAGAGTAAACTAAAATTAAGTGGCGTACTTTGAAATCCAAGAATAGAAAAATTACACATTAAGTAACAGGTGGAAATCGGAGCGACAGACGAAGACGTAGATTAGTACACAGAAATAAAAAAACCCCCCCAAATAGAAAATTCAAGTCGCGCCCCGACGAATGTCGATATGAGACTGCCAAACTATCACGACTGCTTTTATAATATTGCCTGTTGGAGGATGGAGGGGTGGCGGAAAAGCGCTTGCGTCGGACGCAACAACTGCCCTATCGCCACAACAGTTCCCATAAGGGTAGCATGTGCGCTAATGTTTGCCGCATCGCGGTAGTAACTCCTAAGTTGACTAGGCTTCCCCAATTTAATGCATGGGTGAACTAATTTTTCTGTTATCAGTTTACGGCAATGGGGTTGCCTTTAATGAGAGACCGCATTGATAGTGAAGTGTTGGTTACGTCATGGAATTCACGTAATTAAATTAATTATTTTTCGTCTTGTTGCGGGTTTCTGCGTAAAGTTCTGACTGTCAGCAAAAGAGCTATTGCTGCGGCAAGATGACTTTTCTTGTTAACTCCATAGGAACTATTTCCAGGTTTTCTGGGTGATGGGGAAGGGGGGAGAGTGAAGAAAAAATTTCTTCTCAAATAATTCATTATTAGTGGTAGAGGTATGATTGATACAGGGAAGTATTATGGCACTGGGATCCTTGACCCACCAGGGGAGGTTGCGGACAACTACGGGTATGAACGATGGAACCACTGCAGCATAAAAAGAAAGAAGCCAGATCGGAGAGCGATAAATCTCCTATTTTCTTCCCTATTGGAATCACGATAATGTTCTGTTTTCTTGGGAGTGGATTTCGATCTTTTTAAAAGAATCTTGTTTTTAAATAAATTAAAATAAATAAAATTTAATCCCTATTAGTATATATACATATAGTCACCATTATTGCCAACCTAATAATAATTTTATGTTTAATTATATCAAAAAAATCTTCATACGAACGAGAGAAATTTTCCCCTTTTGAATACATATCTGTAGACAAGGGCTGAGATTTGGTAGGTGTACGAATGTACAAAGAAGCATATCATGTTGAAAACGAAAATTAGATTCCCCTGTCTAAAAATCAATTTGAAAGTAGCCTGTGCCAACCCAGATTTCAATGATTGATTTTAGGGACAATCCTATTTATTTATTATTTTTATTTTTTTTATTTTTTTTTAAGAATTGAAGTGTATTTACTTAGTCTACAGATATTCCCAATTCAAAAAACTCGAAAAATAATTTTTATCAGCTCACTAACTATGTTTCGTTACTTCATAACACCATTGCAGGCTACTTACTTCAATTATTCCAGATTAATAGGAAACCATGTGCATATACAATATACAAAGTCAAGTAGGTACCATCGATAAATGCCTGCGACCTGGAAAGACTATGTCAAATTATATAATGCCATCACATTTCAGACTAATAATTATTAGTAGGTTTGTGAAGAACTATATAGTCAGTATCTTGACCATTTCTGTATTTATCTACGTACATGTAAATAATGTCGCACTGTATACAGAGGCTTATCCAGAATTTTCGTCAGAGAAAGAGAGAGTGACAGAAAATTGTTAGGATTTTCCAGACTGAAACATATTTCCGGGAAGATGAGAGGATCGCCCGTCGCCCTGACAGAACATTTTTGAAAGTAAGTTGGGAAATGGTTTAATTTAATTTTTTTCATGTATTAAGCCTTAGTTTACTAAAATAAATAAATTAAGAATTAAAAATTGACTGACAAAAGCATTTTCTGCGTAAAAAAGAAGTCCCCAAAATGGGGGCACACTAGTTAGATGATCCGACATATTGCTTTCTCAATCAGATTTTGGTTAATTAGCTATAATAACTAGGAAAGCATACGTACGGGTTCACTCGTACCGATGCTTGAGAAGGGGTGTCGCGGCTGTTGCTGCGTTCAACTAGTGTAAGCAGCCATTCCTCCGTGTTGCTGCGGGAGCCGGGTGCTTAGGGGTGGCAGCCGTTCCTCTCCACACCGGCCATGTGCTAGTGTGGGCGGGGTAGGGAATCCCAGCAGCAACACGCTGTGGCTGAGACAGCAAAGCTCATCAGATGTTGCTGATTTTGTTGTTATCAATAATTATTTAATTTATATCAAAAATATCGATGCTGGATAGGTTTTTTTAAGCCATGCTCAATATTATTCATTCCAAAAGCAGAGCCGTAGAGAGGTTGGGTCATCCGGACATGTGCGAGCTTCCAGGTTTAGGCCCGCCACTAAAATTGACCAAGAAATCAATTCAAGCTGCAAAACCGTTTCATTTTCGAAACGTATTTCCAGCTTTTTTACTGGGCCCACAGTATCTCTTTTTCTGTCTGCAGCCCTGTCCAAATGCAACAGTTTTTTTAAACTTTGCCATGAGTTTATATTTACCTACTATTGTAAATGTATGGGGGAAGTGACAAACAATTGATCGAGGTAAAAACTCGCAATGCGCTGTTTTCTGTACACGCAAGCTGTCGTCCTGTAGTTGGCAATATAATAATGAACCCCTACATTGTATCGTAGCTAAGGTTACTTAACAAAATAATATATAACGACATCTAATAGTTTCAGAGTGACTTTTGTATTTTCTATTCTGAAAAAAAAATAATTAGTCATTTGATTCGAATTGAAAATGTTCAGCTAGGCACGAGCGAGTGAGTTGTTAATCCGCCCCTGCATTGTACGTTCTACTGTTCACACAAACTACCTGCTAAAATACTGGAATATTCTTCATCTTCTTCTTCTGCAGCCTGATTGAGGCGATTATAATACAGGTATTTATTTAATCCCCTAATAAACAAGATAATTTTATAATGGAAAGTGCTATTCAAAATTTGTTTGTTTACAGTTATAATCCTAAGGTATTTATTTAACCCCGGTATTATAATCGCCTCGATCAGGCTGCTGGTTCTAAAGCCCTTGATGAGCTTTGGCCCGCTCGACAACACTCCTCCAGTCATCTCGGTTTTGTACAACGCTTCACCATCTACGGACTCCCAACTCACGAAGGTCAGTTTCAACCTCATCCTTCCAGCGTTTTCGAGGAATACTGGAATATTGGCTTTCAGTTATCATATCGAAACACAAATTGGGTGTGCCCTTTTAATATACAATATGACGCATTCATTTCAATCATTTACTGCGAAAATAAAGACTGTGAGACCGCAGCTCACGGAAACTCATTCAAAATATAAAACCCGTATGAGCCCATGGTTATTGAGATACAATGTTGAAAAGCGGGTCGAATGGTTGTGAGATAGGAAGCCCCTACGGCCTGGAAGCTCTACACGGCTGGCTCGGGTTGCAGTTCCGCTATCCGATGTCACCAAAGTCGCGTGCCCCTACCCTTCCGGTGCGCGAGTGTTGCTTGGGAGGAAGCAACTTCCTGCTCATTCAAGCACCACCAAGAGAAACACTGGTATACAATACAATTCAGAGGAATAAGTGGAAAATGGCCATAAGTTAAATAACAAGAGGAATCATCTGTCGAGTAAAAAAAATCCAGTAGATTTTATGATCAACCGTCAGCAAGGGCAATAGGGCAATTTCGGGGGGGGGGGGGCGTCCCAATATAAAAGTAAATGTCCACCAAGTAGTTTGCCCGCAAATCGATGGACAGACGAACAGACAGACAGACAGACAGACAGATGAACAGAGCGACAGACAGGCATTTCGTAAAAAAAACACCTTTTTTGGTTCCTGGGACATCAAAGCGCGTAAATCCGTTGAAATCTCGGAAACGAAAATTTTGACCATCACAAAGCTTTCCTTATACCCCGTATACGATAAATTGGAAATATACAATACATATTATATTCCTGAGGGCAACACCACAATATAATCTAGCAATATAGGAACTATTAGGCCTACAGTACCCACCCGAAGTGATAAATAGGAAAGCATGTACGGGTGTACTCGTACCGGTTGTTCTGTTCAGACGCCCTTCCTGAAAATTTGAGCTGGCGGCTGCAGCACTGAATTGCCAAGATGGGCTTGAAGAGTTAGGGTGGAGCGGGGTAAAGGCAAGGTGGCGTGATTTGACCCTCCTTGTTGATTATTGTCGTGCCACCTGGTCCCAGACCCGGCTCCTGCACACGTGCCCTTTCCCGCCAAATCATTCAGGGCCAGATAAAGGTTTATTGTTTATATTTGAAGGGATTTTTATGGATGTACGCCTAATTGTAGTAGCCCTTTGAACGTTGCCAATTGCCAACGACCCCCATGAAGGGCCTGTATTGGATTCGTTTGCCATTAGGTACCCATTCCATTGACCGGCTAGGGCTATTTCCAAAAACGGTGACGTGGTAGCAGACATTCAAGACTTAGGTGGCTTTTCCACTGACCTCGCATTGCAGAATTGACGGAAATGTTTATTTTCCTCTGTGCCATAGTTAAAATTGATCAATGATCATACAGTAAAATCACAAACAAACAAACTAAAATTAAAAAATGGCGTCATGGGATATGTTAAGTACAAACATTTTAATAGATTTCTATAAAAAGAAAAATTCTAATTTCCGTCAATGTCATTTGCATTCTGCAATGCGAGATCGGTGGAGACGCAACCTAAGTCTTGAATGTCTGCTACCACGTCACTGTTTTTGGAAATAGCCCTAGCCGGTCAATGGAATGGGCGCCTTAGCAAACTGGTTTGCATGCACGATGCGATGTCAGGACTGGTGAAGCCATGCTTTCGCCTCTTTCAAATTGCGTCAATGGTAAAGCTTGTCTCAGCTTGTCTATTATCTCTTGTAGCCGCCAGCTGGTGTAGGTTGCCATCGAGAACATAATATACCAGTTTGCCAATGGCCAAAAATTCATACGGAAACAATACAAAAGAACCGGTCCGAGTTTACTCGAACATGCTTTCCAATTTATCAAAATTAGTAGATAGCGAAAATATTAATTAGCATGGAAAAATTATCATAGCCTTTCTCTGTGACATGATGTATTAGGTAGTAAATTAAATAGGTGTTAAAATTGACATATTTAGGTCTGATACTGTGTGGGAAATGTCCACCTCATCGGTCTACAAAAAATTTCCCAATTTGCAATAACAATACCACGAAGTTACACTGGACTCTGGAGGCACTTTAATGCTTCCCTATATTAGTCTGGGTTAAATTACCGGGACCCCCACAGTACTATTCTACAATAGAATTGTACGGTGCGATATTATTTTATTATGAAACCGCAACCTCCAATGTTATTCGATATTTAACCCCACTTGAAGTACTAAATATTCAAATGTCAAAGCGGACTATGGTGGTGAAAATTAAATCAGAACATTAAAGTCGTAATATGTGATTCATGAATCGATTTGATGAAAACGTATACGCAGTTAACGCAGGGTTTGCATGGTGTTCGTGCCTAATTTGAATAGCACTCGTCTCTTTATTTCATTATCATATTTAGACGGTATTCCCTTTTATTGTTCTTGCTAATCAATAGCGAACCAATCAATATGGCCTCCACCATTATAGTTTCTAACTGTATTACATCTATACGAGTATTCTACGAATATTTTATGTACTGTATGCATGATTTGAAATGGTATAAGCCAGTGGCGGATTTACCAGTAGGCAACTGAGGCAAATGCCTATATCCGCGCGCGCGTAGGACATTAAAAAAATTTTTTGTGTGCATCTTATGTAAAAAAAAAATTAAAAAAATTATGTATAACGTTTTAGTTAATTTTAGTTAAAGATAAGAAAGTAGGTTATTTTGATTATATACATTAAAAAGTGGTTTTATTTGTGAACACCCCCCCCCCCTATACATACAATAATTATTGATGTCCGCGACAAGGGTAGTGCCTAAATCCGCGCAAAAGCCAAATCCGTCCCTGGCTATAACCGTTGTGTGCAGTTAAGTAACTGAGGCTCTTTTAGAGTATTCTCAGATTATTTAAGAGACATTTGAGGAAGGGGAAGCCTGACTGCCTGACTAGTGTACACAATCAAACAGGGATGGATCCTTGGGGGGCGGTCGCCCCCCCCCCCCCCCCCCGAGAGAAATAGCTTTATACTAAATAGAATGGACTTTTGAACGAAATTAGGAAAAATTATTGCTCAAGTAAGGGAAACGCAATATTTTTCAGGCCACCGCCCCCCCCCCCCCGAAAACTTTTTCTGAAACCGTCCTTGCAATCTCATAAAATATCGGATTGTTGGGCTCTCAAATGCAATAGCACATCTCATAGTAGAAATGCTCCTCTCCATTTTGATGTATGATGCTTGCCCGCGACCGATTGGCCAAAATTATTGAGCTTGAACTGTAAAAATTAATGGACAGTGAAGGTGTCGGGAAAGAGTTTGAAAACTGTGAAATCGGTGTTAGTGACGGCGACGTATTATGTACCAAGATGTACAGGAGTATGCCTTATAAAGAGAGGAGACATCTTCGATAGCTCCAAGGCCGTAGCCAGGCCAGGATTCTTTTTCGGAGGGGGGGGGGGTGGTTTATAAATTTCATTGGATATTACGGTACATACCGGGAGTGGTTTTTATTTTTCCTCTCAAAATCCGATTCTATCTAGTATCAAGCCATTTCATTTCGGGGGGGGGGGGGGGGTTAACCCCCATGAACTCCCCCTTGGCTACGGCCTTGTATAGCTCTATAATTGATATAGTTCTTGTGAAAGTGATTTTTTTGTTACGTAGTGGGGTATCCGATTTGCTCCAAATAGAATAATGTGGTAATGATAAACAAGGTTAAAATGTAAATAAATTTATCAAGAGTAAACAGTAGAAACCTTAGAAGGCATGTTTGCCCAGTATTTACATACATGTAGTGTTTTCATATCTTGATCCGATAGACATAAAAAAGTAACATTTTTACTGTGCTATAGTTTTATGTTGGCAAATGTTCCTACAAAGAAAAGTATCTATAAATGAATAAAACTATTCTCATACAGTACCTATATCATAATAAGATAGTCTTGTCTTCAACTGCAGGCGAGTTAAAAATAAATTATCTTAGTAGCAGCACTATGGGAAAATGTTTTGCTTTTCCTCCGTTCAATAGAGCTCTAGTAATCTTACCATTTTCTTTTTAGGAAAATCTTGAAACAGATAACGTGAAGTCACTAAAGTTTGTTGAAGCTTTTAACATGTCTTATTTGTTTATACAATACAATAGTTTGCACAATGAGCTTTTTGAAAGCTCTTTCCTTCCCTCGATATGAGAAGTTTTTGGCTTTATTGGACTTGGACATGGCTTTAGGAAATGA
The DNA here is from genome assembly GCA_963971405.1 of Psococerastis gibbosa. Classification (NCBI taxonomy): domain Eukaryota; kingdom Metazoa; phylum Arthropoda; class Insecta; order Psocodea; family Psocidae; genus Psococerastis; species Psococerastis gibbosa. The sequence goes on along the minus strand of OZ020488.1, from coordinate 23,092,799 downwards.
ACGCAAAGCTTTTGAGGAAGTTTCTCTTGAATCTGCTGTTGCCCTCATGCTAGCGATACACTGCAGATCCAGATTTCTTATACTGTAAAAATACATAATATAATTTCTTTGTTTCAATTACTGCAATTATTTTAAAGCCAGCAAATAAATCTTTAATTTATAATTTTTTTTAATGAAGACGAATTACTGATAACTTAGATTAGTACATAGTTCGGGAGATGCGCAGAGTCAATATTTAGTATGTAGCCCTACAACATACCTAATGAGCAAAGATATGCCGCCCCAATGCCACCAATGCAATGCGCTTGCAGACTTACTGTGCTACACATACTCACAGATTGCCCGACCTACCATTGCACAATATACAATAGAAAATCCACACTCCCCATTGATCCTGGGAGACCACACTCAGGGACGGATCCAGCCCACTTGGGGGGGGGGGGGGGGGGGTAATTGTGTGTCAAAATAGGAAAAACATACTTCCAATAGATTTTCTAAATTTTGGTGGGGGCAGCTACCACCCCTGCCCTCCCGCCCCCCCCCCCCCCCTGGATCCGTCTATGACCACACTAACAATGTCATCTCATCTGCAGTAACCTCCTTCATTGATATGGAACTTGCTTTACAGCAGACGTGTAATTTACTAATTTAAAATATGCATGTAAAGGTTGTTGGTTCGATTCCCACACTTGCTACATTTTCTGGCCTTGCTTCGGAGCAGGCGAGCCCGGGCTTTCCTAGTTGAGTGTAAGAGAGGGGTTTATAGCCCTAACTCCTCCAGTTTGGCTTAGTAATAGAACAAAAAGTCAATATTTATTTATTTATTTATATTATGTCAGCCATAGGGTAATTGCGTGTTAAACAAAACGTATGGAATCAAAATTAAAAACTTATAGGTACAATACATAAAGCGAGGCAAAAAAATGCGGCATTGTTATATTATGGTAATGAGATGGGCGCCACACAAATTCCGCACTGGCTAAGTGGACGTACAAAGCGGATAAAATAGAGTAGGGGGAAATTGGTACAAAATGCGGGATCGGAGCCGCAGGACAAGCTATAACTCAGGAAGGCATAATCCCCCCCCCTACCCCTACAATCTCGCAGGAGGGGGGGGGGAACCGCGAGCGGCCAGTGCCCACCCCTCCCCCTCCCTACAACCATATAAATTACACCCCTTCGCTGACTCTTTCGGAATGTTAATGAGCTGGAGTGGGGTATGATATATTGGGACTTCAAACAGCGAAATCCCCGTATTTCATTTTAATATAAGGGCTGACGGCAGTAGAGGACGTGTACGCCCTGTCAAGACATACCACCAAATGTCTGTACGTAGCCTATCTATTTATTGTAAGACAAATTTGAAATATAATTACACATGTCAGGAAAATTTGGTAAATTTGCGAAAAATGTTTGGATTGGTCTTTATATTGCAGTATCATATGATATATATATATTGCATAGAACACTGACATTAAATTAACTTTTGATTGACGAGGTAACCCTTCAGCGCTATAAACGAAATTAGAGGACATAGAAAAAACTGGACTTGGCGGGTTCAAATACCCTCAAATTTCGGATCGGCATTGGTGACGTCAAAATCCATTCTTTATGTAAGGTATTATTTCTCTGTGTCCACACTGACATGTCTAGTTGGACAGAAAACTAGACTATGAAACGGGCGGTCGCGGTTCGAGACATTAAAGAAATAAAATTCTCCCAAACCTGGGTTCACCACACCCTAATGGTTACCTTACTTTCATCGGTAGATAGAATGCGCTGCCGGGCATGTTGCTGACCACAACATCAAAATAGTGCAGAGTATCCTCTAACAGCCCTCCGGTCTAGACCCAACTTCGGTTGTTGGTGCTACGGCTTTTTTGTCCAGTACTGCCAGACCAGTTGTACTCGAGTGAATGGGAGTACCATCATATTCTGTCAGCATTGATGCTCAGTCGGATATTATACTGGTATTTACCACGTTATTTATAAGGTTCACGTATCAGCACTCATAAATGGCGCTTTATGGACTACAATTGTTAGGCTGCGAAAAAACTGTGGTCTGTACTGTCAAATTTGTGCTTCTTTAAAAACGAGCTCTCTAATGGCAGACTGACACGAGTAATGATTACAGGGAAACAGTGTATGATCGTAACTGATGTCATTTGCTTAGGATAGATTTAAGAAGAGTGGGTATGTGAGGCACTCGCTATGGAAGTTGTCTCCTTCGGTAATTTCGAGGGTTGGCTAATAAGTCGAACTCTACTACAAGTGGCTCATAGACCCAGTCTTCTTAGTATAGATACTAAACAAAGCGCCAATCTTACCTGTTCCAATACAGTAAGTTGTACTTTGGTTGCACTGAGGAACATACTACAAAAATAACTACAGACTATATACAGTTAAATACAATGAAGTGACCCCAAAGATAATTAGATATAGAATACAAGTACCTACTGTATACAAATGTCAATTCATTGCCTGTGTTGTGTTCATGGCTTCGCAGTTGTATTTTGGAATTAGTGGACCAAAATTAGGTTCGGTACGAGACGGCAATAAACAAAATACAAGGCAATTTTTCTGTTTGAGTCAATACATCGGTGAAATTGGGTTTATCATGATACTTGAGAAACTTTCTGAAGTTACTTCTGCAGAAGAGTGAGAATGGACAACAGTGAGGTGAATTGAAGAAAGACTGGCGGGAACAACATTGACACTTGTTGTGGAGTCTTGATTCTGCCACTTACTGGTGGTGAAGTGAAGAGGGAGAAGAGGGGGGGGGGGGCTCGCCAGTTTCCCAACAGGTTTGGGGTGTGCGACTCTAGAAGGTTAAGTGGCCTCTTTCCAGAATCACACACTTGCCAGTTATTTTTTACTTATCCACACGACAAAGAAGTCAATCCAGAATTCAATTTTAGCTCCCTTTTGTGATCCGATATATTACCATTTAGATGTAGTTTCCTTGGATTAGGCTACGCGCTGCCGTACATTATACTACATTAGGTAACTGGAGTTTTACTCCTTTTTTTACATTGTTGAAGGCTCAAATTTGAATAGAATATTTTTTTTTTGTAGATTTATTCCTATGATTCTATGCATATGTACTACAATATATTGACACATTGTATATTCGTCTTATTTGCTATTTACATTGTACACTAGGGGTCTTCACAGTGCTCGTGTTATCGAGTTATCGAGTTAGATGTGCTATCCAAGTTAACACACAATCGTGAGTGGACCTCGGGAGTGAGTTATCATGCTATATCGAAAACATATAACAGGGTAAACAACGTGGTAGTAGTCAGATGTTCGTGGCACGGGTTTAAAGAAAGTGGCAGAACTTCTAGTGCCACATTTGTTTACATTTTTTGCTCATTTTGGTTATTATAATTTTAAGTATTTACGGCAATTGCTTGTGATAATAGATTACACAAATAAATTTAAATACTACAAAATTTTAAACTCGTATTTCAAATCAATCGACAAAAACAAAGATGGCGGTGGTCAAACCTGAGCTATCGATCGCAGCGCAAGGTAAATAACACACTTAACCAACATGGAAGTGCGTTTAGGATAGCACGCTGGTTAGCTGGTTATCGCGTTATCGGTGTGTTAACTTAGCTTGATATAACACACTTAACTAGGTATAACTCGATAACACGAACACTGTGAAGACCCCTACTAGTGAATCTACTAGTAATATAGGGCTAATAGAACTGCTTCTCTGTTCTGACTTACATTTGATTAAAATAAAATGTATTACAATAAATCTAAAAAAAAATCACACATGTATAATTGTGCCGATTGTAATTATTATCGCATAAATTATTTTATTTTTCTGGAAAATGCCAGGGTCGGATGGGTCACTCCAAAATCTGATCCATGCATTTCCGTTTTTTATACGAACGTTACCTAACTAAAAATGAAATTGCATTTTACTGTAATTTACTTATGTTCTAAATAAGCTCAGCATTGCCCTGGCCATGTACTATGTTCTGGATATAATACAATTTTTATGTATCATAGCTAAGGTAGTCTACGCTAGTTAAGATTAAAATTTTATTATATATTAACTTATCACAATGTATAGGTATGTACTGTATCTTAGAACTAAAAATACATTATATCATCACTTAGGCAAGTTTAAAACTTATAGGCATACCTAGAGTTTTATGTAGGAGAGATAGAACATTAGCTTCTTTGAAAAACCTTATTTTTTAATTTTAGTGGGTTCGAATATATGCCATATTTTGTCCTATACCATAGAACTCTATGCATACCTATACACCTACATACATATGGCCTAGGGTAAAATTGAATATGCAGCAATAAAATTTTTTTGAACCGCAAGGAGGTGCATGATGTTTTATTCCTCCTGAAAAATACGCTGAGGTCGTGTTTTCCGATCGTGATTGAGAAATAAATGCTGTTTCCCGTATTGATTTCGAGTCATCAATATTTTCTTGGAGCAGAGAGGGAAAGGGAAATGTGGGGAGTGATTTAGTACTTCCTGGCACTCGCTTCCTCGTCTGTTCTGCACCGATTTTTTTCAACCCCTCTTTCCTCTTCATTAGACCGAATACAAGTTAAGTAGGTAAAATCCAAACCTTTCGTGTGCACTTTGCCACAATAGCTGCAGCCTAGTAAGCTGTTATTTGAAGACCTAAATACCACATGAATGTACGCCACCAAATGAGAAGGTAGGTAACAAGTAAAAATCCATAAAATCAGCTTTCCCAGTATACCAACGGTCTTACCATGCTGAATCTATTACAGCAGAGCATGTTTCATACTGCGGCAAACTTGGTAGTGTGCACAGCGTTGGCAGGGGAACATGGTGGGACATGATAACGCGCTGAAACTATACCAGTCAATCTACGTGCGTGTCGAGTCCTGGTTACCTCCGCTTTAATCGTGTGACTTTACCATGTTCCCCATGTGGTTTGGAATCCACTATAATCAGGAAGATCCATTCTGCCAGCCAACTCCCCCTTCCTTGAGGTGAAAAAGTCTGCCCTTAGGGTGCCTCAAGTTAATAAACAGGCTCACTCCCCCCGCCAGGCTGACAGGGTCGCTTAACGAAGAAATGCTGAAAGCTGGCGTTAGAGACAACAACAACATCAATAACAATATACCAAAAACTGCAAATATAGCCTAATTTCTCTTGCCCTATCACTGATATTGCTCTATGAGTGGCATCAAGTCGTTTAAAGGCGAATTTAAGGCATCATTTGTAACTAATGACTCTTGCTTACAGCAGCGGAAGAAAAAGACACAACTCAAAAATTGTCGATTTCGACTTTATAACGCTAAAATATATATATTTTTTAAACAATATTTTGCTAGAAAAACGTCGTTAATGTAGTGTGTACATTTTCCGCGCGAGGGCAGTTGTATTTGGGCGCTGAACTTTTCATTGTAAAAAAAACTTCTGTTTCTGTTAATTGATAGATTCAAAGATTTAGAGTTGTGTCCTTTTTCTTCCGAAGTAATGACATATAAGTACAGTGTAATTATTATAGTATAATATATATACAGTTCCAGCATCTCCATATCTAACCTATATGGTACTTATACTAAATACGCCGCCATTTTTCAGTGATGAAATACCGCAGTACAAGAAGTAAAAATTACTTAACTTCCCTCATTTTAAAAAAAGTTTTCTAATTCTTCAAAAACGCATGACTTTGACTAAAGTTTTCCCGTTACTCCTCACTACTTTTTGCCGAAGGGGCTCTTTACTGGAAGCGGAGCTCAGAAATGACAAATTTGTACGAGGGTAACCCCAAATTAATTTTGTTCCCCCAGTCAAGTTGAAACATCCAAAAACAAGTTTGGAATGGTCCATTTAATGGGAAATTCCACCTGAAAACTTTCTTTTGAAATGGTTTCTTCTTTTCCTTCCTCCTGTAAGATAGTATGATAGGATAGTATGATAGGAGTTGGTAAAAATTGAAACCAGTTTACCAAATTATTTTGTAAACATGGGATTACCGGACACTTTGGCGGAATTGATATAATTTTCGTTTCACCGTCGCAAAGATATAAAAAATTCGTGAAAATTAATTTAAAAGATTACTTACTTTTTTAGTGACAATAGGAATATTTATGGCTCCACGGAAATGGCGGGCTTGCGGTATCTGAGAATTATCAAATGTAGCCTAATTGTATGTCCTGTTGCACATCATGCCAATTTTAAATAGGCATATTAAAATACGTAAACCTAAATTAATATGGGTGGGCAAACCCTTTTATTTGTAATTTAATATCATTTTTATTTTTCATTCTCACTGACAGTTTTATTTCAATTAAAAACATTTCAGTGGAAAACAGAGGCTGTCATTTGAAAGCATTTAACCTACTGTAGTATACTCGTGCAGTTTATCTCTTTCAGATCAACGCAAATTGAATTTTTAAAATACATCCATGGTAATACTGGTTTGAATACGTACAGTATGTCTTGTACATACTGGTATACAAATGTACCAGCCAATCAGAAATTAAGCTACTTAAATTCGGAAATGACAACGAATTTGTAGATATGATTGATAATATTGTAAGATGTTTATATAGACCTACTGCAGCTTGATCATGGCAATTATAATACCGGTATTTATTTAATCCCCTGGTATTAAAAGTGTAAACAAACAAATTTTGAATAGCACTTTCCATTATAAAATTATCTTGTTTACATTTTTAATACCAGGGGATTAAATAAATACCGGTATTATAATCGCCATGATCAGGCTGCAGACTTAGTGTCTGTTCTCATACATAAATCAAGTTTGATCATCTACTGTCACCTTAACCATCAGGCATCATGATAATATGTTGAATACGTAGGCTTAGCCTAATAGGCTACAAACTATTCTTCACTTTTTATTTTTTTTTATTTTAGTTAAGCCTTGTGTAGTTGCAGATGGTACAGTCTGTTGTTTTGTTATTATCTCCCGGGTACGTATTTAACTATACAACTATACAATATAGAACAATAGAAACTATACAAATATAGAAGGAAAGGAAAGGAAGTAATTAGGTATCTTTAAAACCCAAAACCCCGTCATTTAGGCTACACTGTTTTTGATCGTATTAATTTTTCTTGGACGGTACGAATGGTTACAGAAGACAACAGAGATCCATTTATCTGCGTCGCCTGCAGCCGGTTCCACTTCTTCTTCCATCCAGACACTTTCCCTTTCTCGTAGCGTCCCCAGTTTTCCCCCACTCAAAGAAACAGGTCTACTCCCTACATTAAGAACCTATTATTGTCTCAACTTTCAATATCAATAATTCCAAAAATTTCACCCTTTAAAAGATAGACCTTAGCACCATTCGCAAGCACAGTTTAAGGTTTATTTTAAATGTTTGTGAATTTATAGCCCTGTTTTCTGCTTCTTCTGATGTCCACACTATATTGTAGCATGAACTCCGCTTTCACTGTTTGGATTCTTTCCAGCATTTTCTAAGTTATTGACACATTTGTCATGAAATTTTCAATCCTTCGTTGTAAAAATCAAATTTCATGAGAATTTTTTCATAACACAGTAGGCCTATAAGATTTTACGTTGTCAATTTGTTTTGTAGATGCTGTATACCCCCTGATTACCCATTCTATATGTAGTATTTTCCAATACTCGACCAAATAAATATATGGGTCGAAGAAAAATTGGAACGTTAATACCAAAATTCAGATTCAAATCGTATATTCAAAATAAACAATGCAAATATTCCTTCGATTGAGTAAATATTAGACTACCATTTGGGAACCCCTGCTCTAAATCATTATTCGGCATAATAAACCTGCAGGCCTACCATGCCATTAAATAATAACTTATTCTGCGGTTAAAATATAAATAAGACAATTTTATAATGCAAAGGACTACTATTAGTTTGTTCCGTTTAGTTTTTTCTTTTTTTTTTAATCATAACGCAACGCCCTTTGGGGCTTATGCGTTGTATGTAAATGTGTTGCAATGTGGTTTTGAATGGGGTTGGTGTGGTTTGTGTTATTGTCGTTCGGCAAACTGCTTTAAGCGCGCTAGACAACGAGTTGCCCAGGTACCGTCTACAACAGTTTGCCTGTGTCTATTGTACGATTTTTTTGGTTTAATGGGTTAAGGGTTTTCACAGATTTTTAAAGATAGTTGACTGGAATAGAAATGGGAGCGTGTGTTGGCGTAAAGTAGCTGTATCTGTAAGAATATTGCGCATAGAGGAGTTATTAGGGAAGGTGCGGTAGCAAGCATATGTAGGACAGACAAGGAGCAGGTGTTGTACATTCAGTAGTGCCTGACAGGTTGGACACATGAGGGGCGGGGAACCCGTCATCAAGTGCCCATGGGTCAGCCTCGTGTGCCCAATAAGCAGTCGCGTAATTAATACTTCCTCCGTGCGGCTAAGGTTTATGTCAACCGACTCCTTCCCTGTTTAGTGTTTACATTTTTAACCTGGTATTAAAAATGTAAACACAAATGGTAAACATCATTTTAGAATGAAAAGGACTGTTCAAAATGGTTTTGTTTTATTTTACCCACCAGATTAAGTTAATTTTGAACGGCATATTAGTTTTTTTTAAAATCACTATCTATTATTATCTAAATTGCAAAGTGCAACGTTATGGTTTAGGCTCTTTTTGTAGTTTTTAAAAGGGTTTATATTGTTTGTATTTGTTGTAAGATGGGAGTAAAAAATATATTTAAATTTTTTGTACTGAATTACATTGTACAATAGTTTTCCCCCAACCACTGTTTGCGACGCAAACTTTGCGTTATAGATAGCCCATTGCGCAGTCCATCTCTTCCCAGTTCACCAACGTCGTATTGAGGATTTTTTTTTGGTGGGGGGGGGGGGACGCAGTGGCGACTGTTATCCTATCTAGCGTAAAAAATCTAGAAGCTCAATTGTAGTTATTCTTTAGAAGTTATGGTGTTACTCGTACATCCGAAAGCATTTATTCAGTGACGTAGTTAACTTAGATGCAGACATAGACAGAAAACGTTTTGCGAGAATAATGTTACTAATACGGTGGTTTATATTTTATGTGGGCCTCCTACATAATCATGTATAATCATAATCAACGGGGGGGGGGGGGGTTCTAGGGTGCCCCCGGGGTAACCTTTTGAAACTATAGGCCCGAAATAGTGGAGATTCACACATTTTAACAGCATTTAAGTTTAGAATTTATAGAACAATTTTTAACATTTCCAGTACACACAGTAACTAAACTAAACTGAAGGAAGCTTTAATTTGCAGTAAAGTGCATGCTGACGGGGAAAATGATAAAATATAATTAATCCTGCTATTTAAACCAGAAACGGGCATCACGAGATCTTAAGTTCTAACCCGTATTAAATGGTGGAAACTTTAAACTCATGAATACTAGAACTCAAGAATACAAAATATAGTGCGCGCGAACTGCGTCTATGTCAAAGCGAAACAGATACGTCCGTCCGCCGGTTCTGTAGGTACATATACGTACTAACTGATTCATTCTCTGCGGCCTTTTTTTTTAATTATATCCTTTTTTTAATGATTCTATTTTGGCGAGCAAGGCAAAAAATCGAGCTTTATTCTCAGTCTTCTGGTACTAACTTAGTATGCAATGTTATTATTATGACATTATTCCTATTTTACAAGATGAATTTGATGGTGCAACTAATGGAGTTGAAGTAATCTCGAAATAATTGGTAGTGGCAAATCCAGGGATAACATTTCACCCCATGCAGTGGAGTCGGGGGATTAAAACAAATCGTATTAAGACAATAGATTCCCTGCATTGATCCCAAGCCAAGGCAGTCCTTGCCCCACCACCAAGCTGACCATCCCCTACATTCTCCTGAGAGTCCCTGGCTTTGTATCCCTTGTTATAGGATAATATAGGCCAATTCGAAATTAGATTATACAGGCCTAATGCATGCTTGAGGAGGTATTTCCGTTATATATTTTAAGTGCATGCTGTATGTATCATGTATCATGATGCACTCCAGAAGGCCTAAATTCGCAGAAAAATCCTCATAAGTATACTGCAATTTTTATGATACTGCCCAGTGCCGGGTTAACCATTGTGGGGTCCCTGAGGTCCATCCAATGTGGGGGCTCTCATATACCTACAATCTTCATAAAAAAGAGAAAACCGTAGTTGGTTGCCTAACCGTATTGGTTAGTTGAATAGGGACTTGAATATCCGTTCAGTTTTCCTTTGAAGATTTTTTTGCCAATAGAACAGCACAAAAAACATAAAATTTTTGCCAATTTTTCCCGCCAATTTCAAAGGTTTTTATAGTTTTGTTTTTTAAGTTTCCGATTAAATTATTTTATTGGCTTGCGTCTATTCTTCTAACGGCTTTTGTGTGGGGGCCTGAGGCTCATGGGCCTCACGGTTAATCACTGATACTACCGTTCAGCAATTAACACTGTAGTACTATCGTAAAATACAATATATACATTAATGCATACTTGATAGGGTAATTGATTATTTCCGTTATTTACTGTAGGTAAATGCTGTATGTATCTTGGATAATTAAGTCTGGATTGAATGACTGCCCAGAATAACAACTGCCTCAAAACAAAAACGCTATAGCGATATTAAATATCGAAAAGGAACTAGAAAAAACTCGTTTGATAGCAGAAAAACTGAGTGAGGGGGAAGGAAGAATGTTGAAATAAAATCTTGATTCTTAAATCTTGCAATTTCCTCTTGGGCCAACCCATTAGGAAATTGGCAGATAGGTATCGGAGATCCAGGGTTTATTAAAATTTGTATTTTTTTGGTGGGCGTAACCGTAATCTCTTTTCTGTAAATAAAATGTCTTCTCTTCATTGACTGTAATAGCCTTGCTGCTGTGAGTTTCTAGGTACAATACATTTTGTATTATTATCTAGTATAGACTAGTACCTACCGTATTTGTCATCATTTAAATATTATTGAAAGATTTATTCTTTCATTTCAGAATTTTCTCGTTTCCATATTTATTTCGTTCAAATGAAAGAAGCACAGAGAAAAAGTATGTTGTTACAAGTCTCTATAGGTTTCTATACTGATATGACAAGACAAATTTTTTGCTTATTTCAAGAAAGAGACATTGCTAGCCAAAAGGTGTCTTGGGATAAGGTTTTTAGAGCAATTCTTGCCACTAACCACCTTACCGAGTATTGGTTTAACGCACTTGATTCTGGTAAACAGCAACCTCCCGGTGTCTTCCATTCGTTTTCAAATGCTTAAAGCAAGACACTTCGACTTCTTGGCAATGCTGTGACATAAAGTGCCTGCCTCGATGACCTTGTCACAAGAATTTCGCAGCTGAAGACTTGGTTGGTGTCCTGCAACAAGGAAAAGTGGTTCCTTCTGCTGAACAAAAGGCATCCAAGACACCGGGTTTATTGCGTATATTTTTGATTAGTGTGTCAGTGCATATCTTCAAAACCCTATCCGAAGAAGTAGAAATGTTCGGTGGGCACATTGTCATCAACACTTGATAAAGAAAGACGTGAAAACTGAGCGAGAGAGGATGATCACTTATAGCGAAGGTGGTGTGCTGACTTCTGCACTGAGAACGAGATTGGTTAAGAGGTTACAAGCACACCGCCCGACTTGTTCAAGTTTAATGTTCAGCTTGGATTAAAATTTGGGACACCCATGAGCAAAATGAATGAATGGATGTTGGCGTCTTCAGAAATCACATGAAGTGAGCACCCAGTCTTGCCGCCCATTGATTGGGTACTTCGGTACCGCAAGGCGCAAATGAATGCCAAATTTGAATAAGTTTGCTCAATTTTCCACGACTTTCATTCTCTTATTTATTTCTAATTTAGGTTATCTGCTGGTTATCTTTGTTAAATGTTCCCAATCATTCTACATGGTATAGAGGGATAAATGTTTATGAAAAACAGAATCAGTGCATTTAAAATGTGCATGGGTATACAGACGAACGCTGCGCATATCCTGGTGAGATATTGTCCCTAATGCTACAAGCGGCCGAGTTGCTGCTTCGGCAATGTGTCACGTTATTCTTTGTTTTTTGCTTTCCAATTTATTCGTAGTATAAGGAAAGCTTTGTGATGGTCGAAATTTTCGATTCCGAGATTTCAACGGATTTACACGTTTTAAGGTCCCAAGAACCCAAAAAAGTGGTTTTTACGAAATGTCTGTCTGTCTGGTCTGTCGTTCTGTCTGTCTGTGAGTCGATTTCCGGGCAAACTACTCGATCGATTTTGATGAAATTCGGCATGTAGGTTCACAAAAATCATACCACGGGTCCTTTTTTTTATTTGGGGCAAACTCAATTTGGGGGGTTTTATTCTCAAAAACTCCAAAAAAAACGTCTAAAACCATTATTTCTAAAAAACGGCTCCAACAATTTCTTTTAAATTCTCATACATTGTAGTCGTTATTAGTGTTGACAAAATGCGGGGGGTTGCTTGCCCCTTGATAGCTTGCTTCTGGGGTAAAAGAATTAAAATAACTAAAGTTGAAAAATGACTAAAAAATAATTTTTCTGCGAAACCTTTCTATCGATGATTTCTACCTTCAGGCATGTTTTAGGTGTTAAATTGAGTAACGAAATCGGATAGGTTGCTTTCCCAAAAAAATATTTGGTTTTGCACAAAAAATGATAGAAAATTCGCGCTCAAATGCATAATTGCTGTGTGGTAATTAATGTGTTGGTCTGACCTATCTAGAATTTACCTCCTCACTTCCAGTGACGTCAGGTGGAAACCCCCCCCCCCCCCCCCGAGTTCTCGGAAATTTAACCACTGGAAAATTATTTACCACGAAATTACTCATATTCTCTATCTACTAATGTTGATAAATTGGAAAGCATGTTCGAGTAAACTCGGACCGGTTCTTTCAAGATGTCCGCAGAAATTCGATCCAGCCCTGGGGCTATATTTGGCCACAGTTCCCGTATGTACCGATCAGTTTCCAGTTCATCGATTGGTGTAAAGAATATAGTTTGAAGGTGAGAATGTAATATATGAGTATTGGGTTAGGAATCCTTTTCGGTATCTGGAAGGCAAGGGTCGCTCTGACTTAAGCGAAATATACGTTAAATGTATAAGTTATCTCTTTGCCTTGGTTACTCTTATTTTCAAATGAAAGTATATTATTGTGGTTGTCGCTTATTTCCAAGACTTCAGTTTGTTGTGTTGTGTTTTGTATCCTTAATTTCGTTGATGAATGATATTCCAGGTTTTAGGCGCATTGCCTTTATTTTCTAGAATCTGACTCGTGTAGTAATTGTTTTTTTTATTGCTTTAAATTATTTATATAAATTACGCATTCTTAATAAAGCGTCATTTGGATGATTATTTAACTTTCGTTTGAGACGGTCCCGCAACTAGTCCGGTGGTAATCCACGGCCTTAATTTTGTTGTTTCATTTCGGGTAGTGACAGAATTTGTGGATATTGTTCATGCCTACTGTTTAATATACAGTATACGAGTATGTTGACAGCGACTGTTCACTTACAAACAGTAGCCGTTAGCTCTAGTTGCGCGGTGTGTGATTGACATTTTCAATTTGACTCTAGCAAGGTTTTCATATCATTCTGCGATATTAGGGTTATTTGCTGGTTAAATGGGAGAACATCAATCAAATATTGGTGGTTGATCGGTTTGATGGGCTGGGAATCACGATAGGTAGGCCAGACTTCCGCCCCCGCCCAGGGCATTAACGGAACTTTATCTGGCGCTGTAGCTCGCCATCAAACACGCTCGCCTACCTTTACGGCCTCTCCAATCTCGCCGATGGGTTTTCTCGACATTCATCGATTAAGGGATTATAAAAAGATGAAATAAGGCATTGCCGAATGCATGTATTTAGGCAATTTTGGGACAATCAAAGCAGCAAATTATTACAAAAACGACAAAGCGACCAGGGTGACCATGCTGTGTTGTTATTAGGAATTGCATTTTAAATTTCCTTTCAACCTTTCTGCACAATATCTGATGCGATTACACCCGTGGGTATATACAGAATCGGAATTCAGAGTTAGAATTAAATCGGGTTCATTGGCAAAGTACTTGTACGAGTTTCTACCGGCAAATTGGTAAAAGTAAATGGGTATGGTATGTAACAAAGAGTTAGTTGGACTTTCATTCCCTGCTGTGTTAATAGTCATTAGAAACTATTAGGGCAGGGCCCATTGTCAGGGGAAGGGCGACGTTTCCGGAGTGGGAGCTACTCCCATCATCAGGCTCAGTCCTAAGAACGACTGATGGTTTATGAACGATTTCCCCATTGAACTTGTATTCCACTCTGAATTATTGAGTAAATATGATCCCCATGAGGATTCGAACTACCGTTTTCCCGATTGTAATGCAAGCTCTCTAACCACTCGACGGGAATTCATTATCATGTCACATATGTTGCTATATTTAGCCTTAGTCTAAGTTGGTGGTTATGCAGGCCTACTAGCGTACTAAGTACAGTACTCTGAAAAGGACAAAGATAGTCTCGAACTCATAAAGTAAAGTTGCAAATATTAAAATCGCACTGTTAAAAAACAATTTTGGAACAACCAACAAAATCGCACGTAAAAAAAACCCCCGAGAGAAGGAAAACCTGATATTTGTATGGCCGAGCTCATTACTAGAGCAATCGATTCCCGGTATAGTGAGTAGCCAGGCCGTCGTCGCTTCTTAAAAAATTCATTTACAATTGATCACAACATCCATTATTGGCCCTATTAAATATTAAACCTCACGGGCCCTCTCCTCATTTGGAACAAAATCTTACCGTGCACTCCATTCCGAGAATCACCTCGCTGTTAACTGTGAAAATTTTCAGTTTTCTGGGAAACTATCAGAATGACATGAAATCATCATCATGGTAATAATCCCATGTTTCATTTGTACAGCTGTTACTAAAAGCAATTGTAAAAAAAATGTTCAGCCTATAATTATCAATTTGTAATAAAAGAACCGTACATGTACCATGTACCGTACATGCTTTCCTATTTATCAATTAGGATAGGTGCTGCAATCGTTCCTTGCTAAATAATTGTCCCATGGTTAAAATTCAGGTTTCCTTATCCCAAAGCACTAAATTGATCGTTGGTATGGTATGGTATGGTTAACATGAAAAAAAGATTTTATAGTCGTATTGTTCGCCATTTATGTATAGCAGTAAAGTCGTTTATTCATTCATTCATTCATTCATTCGTTCATTCATTCATTGGGACGATTGCATAGTTGCGAATACTACTAATATAATGCAATACAGAACAGTAATAGATGCAGTGTATGCTGCGTTATACGAATTGGGGCATGAATTATCATATTTTTTTTTCAAAATCAGTTCTTTGTTTGGAAAAGCAACCTGTTCGGTTTTTGTTACTCTATTTAACACCTAAAACATACCTGAAGTAAGAAAGCATCCGTAGAAAGGTTGCTCAGAAGTATTATTTTTTTTATCAATTTTTCATTCAAATTGAGTCTTTTTTTTATTTTTTTGCCCCCAGAATCAAACTATCAAGGGGCCAGTGACCTATTAGGTTATGCTGATATTAATAAAGACTACAACATATGTGAATTAAAAAAAAATTGTTGGAGCCATTATTGAGAAATAATTTTGTAGACTTTTTTGGAGTTTTTTGAGGGTAAAACTTTAAAAAAATATATTCCGAGACAAGGTGTTTGTAAACCTACATGCCAAATTTCATTCAGATCCACCGAGTAGTTTGCCCACAAATTGCTGAACAGACAGGCAGATATTTCGTAAAAACCAAATTTTGGGGTTCCTGGGACCTAAAAAGTCAAAACGTGTAAATCCACTGGAATCCCGAAATCGAAAATTTCGGTCATCACAAAGCTTTCCTTATTCTACGTAAAAAAAAGGAAAGCAAAAATTAATATAAAACACATTTAAGAGTGTACAGCCCGTAGGAAATTGGTAGCCCAAAATGTAATACTTTTTATTTTTTATTTAATTAATTAACCAACCGTTTTATTAAAGATTTGGCTCATCAAAGATGTAGAAGACTACTTAATGCATCATAAGATATTTTCAATTTTCGAAATTGTTGTTTTTTCAGAAACATGCAACTATTTTATAAACAATAACTTTTCACGTATAATCGATTTTATAAAAAAAAAATGCAATTTCGAAATCTAAAAATACCTTATTATATGATGCATGAAGTATTTTTCTCATTGGCGTAAATTCCCAAAATTTCTGGGGGGGGGGGGGGCTTTAGGACCCTAAGACCTTGAAATCTATAAATGAGCCCAAATTAGTGAGGTTTTACTCATATTATACCCTGGAGAAAAAAAAAATAGATAACTGCAAGGGCCAGTGAGATTTGACGAATATTCTATCCTGGAGAAGGGGGGGGGGGATCTCTCCTGGAGAAAAAAAATTGATGAATAGGCCGAAATCAGTGCGAATAAACCTACCACTGAGGGGGGCTCGGGGGTCTCCCCCGAAGAAAAATTTTGAGAAAATAGGTCTGAAATATTGGGGTTTTAAGCATTTTGAGTAATATATTTTTGTGAAAGTACTTGGTCAATATGTTGATTTTTTTCATGATGTCTTTCATGTGAAATAAGCGTACCAATAATTAATTTCCGATTCGTTATTGTGGATACTATGCCTTTCGCTTCCATAACGTCTTTGTTACCAGAAATCTTGGGGGGGGGGGGCTTAGCCCAGGACCCCCCTACTTACACCAATGTTTGAAAGCAGTACAATTGGGATATCATAACGACGAATAAACCTACCATTGAGGGGGAGAAAAATTTGAAAAAAAAGCTCTGAAGTAATGGGGTTTTAAGCATTTTGAGCAATATATTTTTTGTGAAAGTACTTGGTGAATATGTAGATTTTTTTATTTAAAATAAGCATACTAAGAATTAATTTCCCTTTCATTATTGTGGATACTATGCCTTTAGCCACCATAACGTCTTTGTCACCAGAAATCCTGTGGGGGGCTACGGGTGGACCTGCGGGGGGGGGGGGCTAAGCCCCCCTCAGGACCCCCCTATTTACGCCAATGAGTTTTCTACAACTTTGATGAGCCAAATATATAATAACATGCTTAGTTAATTAAATAAAAAAATTAAATGTATTAAATTTCGGGCTGCCACTTTCCTACGGGCTGTATACACTCTTAACAGTGACCAATTTATCTCCCACGCGGATGGTGTATTTAAACCTTGCAGGTGGGGCAGTTTTTTTAATCATCGTGTGTAATAGCCTAATCGGTCTTCTCTTACTTGCATTCCATGCCTTGCCCAGTGACGAAAGCGCTATTGCAGATGGTTTCATATAACCCGTGAAAAATACATCAAGTAAACCTGTGTGTTATAGGCCTAGGGTCAACTTCCAACAAAACAGGTGTGATTTTGGGCTTGATATATTATGAACGCGTATACGAATTCCTAGCAATGTGCGGACTAAGGGTTTGCGCGGACACTAGCATAAGAAATTTGGCGGACATTTAGGATAAAGTCTCATTGTCGACCTTTGGAGTTGGTATAGGTTATTTATTTATTATTACCTATATATTATTTATTTACCTATATATTTATTTATTTAAATGATACTATCAACGTAACAATTCGAAAAATCGTGGCAGCAGAACGTAGGTAGTTACTTCCGGTGTATACGTCAATTTCACGTGACCATTATTAATAGACGAAATGTCTGTGATAATTTACCTTGCACCGTGGTTATGTGCTAAAAAAAATATGTTTAAAACGCAAATGTTTGAAATGAATGAATGGAATGTGTATTTTGGGCTCATATGACAATATGAAGGGAAACTGATGCATTCCCTTTCTTCACAGGGATGATAAGAAAACGACAGTACCTATGACGACAACTTCATCGGCAAGAAATGCCACTAACGACAGCGGCATGTCGGATATTTTCTGGAATCGACCCCATCCGTTTTCGATAACCCCCAAGACGGTGCCCATTAATCAGTAAGTTTTTGTCGCGGCAACTCCCCCCAACCCGGCACCCTTCTCAAATCAATTCGTATCAAAACACGGCTGCTGCAAGTGAGATTTCCCAGTGCTGGTCTCTCAAACTTTTGCTTGGTCTTGATTCCTTGAAAGAAGACGAGAAAGTATCCATTTTTATTTAATATGATAGACCTACTTATCTATTTAGTTTAATATTGGAAAGCTACATACCCCTTAAATAACTTTTTTTTAAATTACGCCATCAGCTTTCTTGCAGCCCAATACAATACATAATTTGGTGAGTCTCTGCTCTGTTTCTTGTTTGCCGACTCATAGTCTTGGGCTGCTGGCGAAGGTGTAGATCGTTCAGTCACAGTAACCAGGCCCGTACCCAAGGGGGGGGGGCAAGGGGCCATGGCCCCCCCTAAATTTTATAAAAGTAATAAATGATGCAAGAGTTTTAGCTAAAACCACTAAAATCACTACGGACCTATCATTTTTAAAAATTTATGTTCTTGGCCCCCCTAAAATTAAATCCTGGATAGATACGGGCCTGACAGTAACTATATGAGATTTCTCTTCGCACAATCTCTGAGTCCTAGGTCCAGGTTATAAGTATCAAAAAAAACATTTCAGTCAAAAAAGGTTTGGCATTGTTTTATTGTACATGCTTATACTGCCCATGTTTTTGCACAATTCCTGAAGAAGTCTGGAATTAAGAGCCCCTCTTTTTATCAATAATCAGTAACTTTTTTTTTCTCGCAATGCCTCCCTGGGGAGCCATGGTTCACCATTTGAGAACGCCTGATCTGTATGTAGTATATACAGTAACATTGTACTGCTCGGTTAATTGAGAAATCTTCATATCTGCAACCAAGCTCTCCAGCAGCAACAATAAACTGATAAGACAGAATGTTCGCTTAGTACCTGGTAAATAATAAAATATTATTTAGTTAGTCTACTTATTGACCTTATGCATGTTGTTTCTTCTGTTGTGCTGTCTTTTTTTTTAAAAGGACTTTTTATGGAGCCAGGCCTACTTATGTGGAACATAGTGCCCCATAGGTCCCTTGTCCATTGCCAGCGACCCCATGGGTATCCGACATTATTGCTCTCCAATTTATACGTAGTATAAGGAAAGCTTTGTCAAAATTTTCGATTCCGAGATTTCAATGAATTTACACGTTTTAAGGTCCCAGGAACCCAAAAAAGTGGTTTTTTCAAAATGTCTGTCTGTCTATCTGTCTGTCTGTCTGTCTGTCTGTCTGTTCGTTGATTTCCGGGCAAACTACTCGGTCGATTTTGATGAAATTTGGCATGTAGGTTCACAAAAATCATACCTCGGAACCATTTTTTTTATTTGGGGCTACCTCGATTTGGTGGGTTTTTATTTTCAAAAAACTTCAAAAAAACGTCTAAAAAAATTATTTCCCAAAAACGGCTCCAACGATTTCTTTTAAATTCACATATATTGTAGTTGTTGTTAATGTTGATAAAATGCGGGGGGTCGCTTGGCCCTTGATAGTTTCCTTCTGGGGGTAAAAAAATAAAAATGACTAAATTTTAATGAAAAATGACTAAAAAATAATTTTTCTGCGACACCTTTCTGTCGATGATTTTTACCTTCTGGTATGTTTTAGGTGTTAAAATGAGTGACGAAACCGGACAGGTTGCTTTCCCAAAAATGTATTTGTTTTTGTACAAAAAAATGTTTTTTTGAAAAAATGAAAATTCACGCTCTAATGCATTGCGTGCCCTGCCAGTATTGCTGTGTGGTAATGTGTTGGTCTGACCTATCTAGAATTCACCTCACCACCAGTGACGAGTGACGTCAGGTGGACAACCCCCCCCCCCCCCTACCCCCCCCCCCCGAGATATCGGAAATTTATCCATAGGAAAATTATTTACCATGAAATTACTCATTTTCTCTATCTACTAATTTTGATAAATTGGAAAGCATGTTCGAGTAAACTCGGACCGGTTCTTTGTATTGTTTCCGTATGGGTTTTTGGCCATTGGCAAACTGGTCTACGTTCTCGATGTCAACCTACACCGGCTACAAGCGATAATGGACAAGCTGAGACAAGCTTACCATTGCCGCAATGAAACAGGCGAAAGCATGACTTAACCAAGTAGATACGAGTCTGCGTTTTGTAAGCAGTATAGCGATCTGGTTATCGTTATGTTGCTGGTAATAAATCCAAACATACACGTATTGCGACCCCATGAAAGAAATGGTCCATAATAAAAATAAAACGGAAAGTAGTCTCGTAGACTGTAATCAACAAGTAGAGGGAGGCATATCTCATTTCGGCCTAGGGGAAAAACGTCTTTACAGAAAGCCATCACAAATTCCAGAATCAGCGCTTTCGACCTTTGGTTTACGGTCCATTTCCCCTATGAAAAAGAAAATAGGGAATTTCTTTTTTACGTGAACCAATACCCATGTTATTATTTCAGCAACGAGGTTGAAGGGTCACAAGTGACTCGTGGTTCCCAATAGAATCAACGGAATTTTTATCCAATACAGGCCTTAATATTTGGTTTGAAGTTGCGAGCTTTGAAGCGTATGCTTTTGTTGTAGATAATTTTACAATTTATACCAAACGACTAAATTATTTTTATTTCCTTCTTTTGAAACGATTATTCGCCTGCAATCAATTCAATGATTGTTTCCGAATAACTGTCGCCTCTGTAGGTAATACCTGCATGTGTTAAGTTACGGCAGGTCACCGATCGCATGATGTGTAGAGATTTGCACAAGTACGAACAAGCTACCACTATGCCATCGAAGTCCGTATGATGCATATTTTCCCCTCATTTTCTAATACGCTTCGTACCAGCTCAGTCAAACTGAACTGAGAAGCAACAGCAGATTCACTACATGACACAAAGGTAAAGGTAGAGTAGTGGAACGGACTCCAACTTTCACCTGAAAGGTTGTTAGTTCGAGTCCCACACTTGCTATATTTTCTGGCCATGCTTCGGAGGGCATGTAAAGCAGGCTTTCCTATTTGAGTGTCAGAGAGGGCTTATAGCCCTAACTCCGCTAGCTTGGCTTAGTAATAGAACAAAAAAAGTCGATATTTATTTATTTATTCAAGGTAAACGGGAGAAAATATCCAATGAAAACGCAAAGCCCAATGTACCATTTGCCTTTGGTAGGCGCGGATCTACGGGGGGGGGGGGGCTATCCGCGCCTGGCCTTTGGTACCGTAGGTACTTATTTTATTAGACTTGCCTAGGCAAGCAGCAATGAGATGATTTAATAAATTACCCTACATTAATTCATTGCATATGATTATTAATGTATTTATTTTCATTACACATATATATATATAGCCTATATATTATATATTCGTATCATTTTTCATTACAGAACTGTTCTTTACCTAGTATACAAAACTATAATAATTAAATTCTGCGATATTTGACTATAAAACTGCCCTGTCATCCATGGTATGAATAGTATCAGTATAGCCACAAGCGATAAAATTTTGTAAATTTTAACTGAATGGTAGTAATAAATTATTGAAAAAAAGTAACTAACCCCGTGCAACGAAGCAATTCAACCTTAAGGTCCATTATTCTAATATATTCTATCACTTTGCTGTTTCAAAAATGAGTGATGAGACATCATCCATTAAATAAATAAATAAATAAATAAATAAGGACTTTTTGTTCTATTACTAAGCCAACCTAGTGGAGTGAGGGCTATAAAGCCCTCTATTACACTCAACTAGAAAGACCCGGGAACGCCTGCTTTACATGCCCTCCAAAGCATGGCCAGAAAATGTATAGGAAGTGTAAGACTCGAACCAACAACCTTTCGGGTGAAAGTCAGAGTCCGTACCACTATACTCTACATGTCCATTCAGTTTAATTTTGACCTATCCTTTCTATTATTCAACTTCAGTCGATTCGGCCCTTCAAAGGATAAAGTGAGAGCTTGACTACTTTCTACTAGCTGTCCTTTGTTACTTTTTGAACTTTTTTACCCTTTTGAATTCAGAAAAAGAGTTCTAATGCCTACATTTTACAGTTTACAGTCAAAATTAGTCATTTCATAGGCAATGAATTGGTAAATTACAATTCATAGCATTTACTATGTAACGCATTTTAATTTTTAAGTTGCAAAACGCAATATTTGGTATTCACAAAATACCCAATATTGTCGGAAAAATGTGGGAAATTATCCCCCTCGATAATCTTAACCTGAAAAGAAAAATCTCTTAGCTTAGAACATTTTCTCTGATAAACCAAACAATCTCACGAACCCCCCACACCTTTTGGCTGAGACAGTCTCCCATTCCCTCTCCCTTTAATGGAATTTTGGAAAAATCTGAAAGACGGTGGAATGTGGGACACATGGAGGGCGATATCACTTCCAAGCGAACGAGCGGCACACACGTCTCCAGCCGATATCTGCTATCTCCTGGAACTACCCGCTGGAAGTCCGATAAGGCTCCATACTGCTGCTGCTGCTGACAAGACGCATTGAAGCTGAAGTTGAAACTCACCTCACTCCATCGCACCCCTGCTAAAATCATCGTGAATGCGCTCACAAGGAACAGCAGTTGCCCTTCATAGTCAATGTCAATATCTGAACAAGCCAAATAGACTAATAAAGTAAATACTTCAATAATGACACTTTGTTCTATTACTGCGCCAGTCACCAACCTGGTGGAGTTAGCTCTAAAATGCTTAAAAATCAGACCACCTGCATTACCTGTTCTCCGAAGGATGGCCAGAAGATGCAGCGAATAGCAACTGGTGTGTGAGACTCGAACCCAAAAATTTTGTTCCGAGTAATCTGATCAATACTAAAATAATTCCTGTGTTAGCGTCACCTATGTTACACCACGTACGTCAGTTTTGATTAATAGCCTGTATTTATAATTTTTTTTAAGGACTTTTTATGAGCCTGGGCCATGCCTAAATCCCTTGTCCAATGTCAACGACCCCATGGATTTCGGACATTATTTGTATTGTTTCCGTGTGAATTGTTGGCCATTGGCAAACTGGTATACGTTCTCGATGTCAACCTACACCGGCTACAAGCGATAATGGACAAGCTGAGACAAGCTTACCATTGACGCAATGAAATAGGCGAAAGCATGACTTAACCAAGTACAGATACAAGTCAATTACTAGCCTACTGCGAAGTGCCAAATCAAATGCAGCTCTTACTTTCCATAATTGCAAACATGATATGTTTATTGTTATATAATTATATAATATATATTTAGTATTATAAGTAATGTTATATATTAATTATACTGAGCCTCCGATACACCATCTTCAAATCGTACGTATTGCTACTGAAGATGCCGACAGCAGCTGTTGCCGAACCGTTTGGATGTTTACTTCCAGACCGACCATTATCACTCCATCCCATTACCATTATCCTCCGGTCGTGTGAAAGTCTTTGTAATTATAAAAAAATAAAATATTTTCATATTGGTATCCTTCACATAGTATCATACAAAACCCCGATTGACGTAATAAGATACTATAAGTTAGATGAACTTTTTATGAATTGGGATTTGGTCAATACTAAAACGAGTAGGTATAGTGGACATATGGCAACATTAAAAAAAAAACATATTCGAGGTCCTCACTGGTTTTTGATATCGTTTGCATGAAACATCGGCTTCGATGGCAATATGGCAGCGTGCTTGTACTTGTGCGAGTCTCTACACGCAATGTGATCGGAGACGAGTCGTTACTCAAGACGGGTATTAACCTACAGGGCGGCTGAAGAGGTCAATCGGATACATTCATGATATTGTTTGTATGCGATTAACTTAAGAAAAAAGAAAAAAACAACAACTAAGTTTTCTATTTGGTTGTAGTAAAATAAACTTGAATAATGATGTCACTGTCATAATTAAATAATAAAGTTAGCTCTATTTTCCTACACAAGTATGAAGGTATATAACCATTTCCAACCAAGACATGCTATGTCTGTTTTGAGAAGAAATATGAATTCAGCGGCCCCTAGAAACACAAAGAAAGATTAGATGGAGCTAATTTTGAATGCGGGTTGAAGTAAGTTGTAAGTCTATGCTAATCTCAAAGTCCTTTGTCTGTCCGATGGAAATCCGTCTTCCCCTCTTTTTATTTCAATCAAATGTCTTTTCTCTTTCTAAGAATTTTCGATTTGTGACAGATGTGGATTTTCTTTACAGCTTATTGGCTCTGAGTGAACATCCAGATAGGAATATGTATTTTTTTTTAAACTTGACAAGTTTTTTTAAACTGTAGAACCAACTTGATCACATTTTCAAGACACATACTGTGCCCGAATTTTGTTGTCATCCTTGCCTGTTTAATTGTTCATTTGTTTTTTATTTACCAATATTTTATTTTATATCGTCGCTGATACTTCAAAATGTCGCATGTGAAAAAGCTTAATCTTCAGGAGCGAAAAAACAGTCCAACTTTTGTCTTATTTATTTATTATTTTTATTTATTTATTTATTGGTTCCTTCATTCATTGGCTGTTGACCGTTTGCTAGAAGGTGTATTCATTTATTTCGGTCGCCATGGAGTGTTCACCTGTTGGGCCATAGAAATACATCAACTGGAGCGGCGGGAGCCATAATATGCCTTAGGAGGCACCCGTTAACCATAAGCCAACTATCAGAGATAAGTACCAACGCAAAAAAAAATCTAAGTCTTACACATTGCAGCATAGCAGAACGGATACCTGGACCCGGTTAAAAACTTTGTACTTAGCTTGTGCAGGCCACACTTATCACTGGGTTTCCCCGCCAAATTGCGTACTTATCTTGTGCAGGCTACACTAGCAGCCATGTTGATAACGGTCTCCAGCCAAGGGATGGGTATGGCTGATTGGCTGTATATCGAATTTGTGGATATACTACATTTTGCAGTAACAGTGACGATATGTTGGAACCCTACAATCTGAAAACATTTCCTTTGCTATTTATTTTGCCATTTGTTTTGCCATACGTTTGCCCGCTATCAGTAATACCTACTTAGCATGTAGCATATGGGCGCGATCTATTCTATTATATTATCGTTGGTGGTTACCAATGTGTTATACAAAGGTAACTTAGATAGTTAGTGGCATTAAACTTTTTGCTTTCCAATGTATACGTAGTATAAGGAAAGCATTGTGATGGTCGAAATTTTCGATTCCGAGATTTCAACGGATTTACACGTTTTCAGGTCTCAGGAACCCAAAAAATTGGTTTTTACGAAATGTCTGTCTGTCGCTCTGTCTGTCTGTCAGTTCATCGATTTCCGGGCAAACCACTCGGTCGATTTTGATGAAATTTGGCATATAGGTTTACAAAAATCATACCTCGGGACTATTTTTTTTTATTTTGGGCCAATTCAATTTTGGGGGGGGGGGGGGGGGGTTATTCTCAAAAAACTCCAAAAAAAACGTCTAAAAAAATTATTTCTCAAAAACGGCTCCAACGATTTCCTTTAAATTCACATATATTGTAGTCGTTATTAATATTGACAAAATGCGGAGGGTCGCTTGCCCCTTGATAGTTTGCTTCTGGGGGTAAAAAAATAAAAATAACTAAATTTTAATGAAAAATGACTAAAAAATATTTTTTCTGCGAAACCTTTCTATCGATGATTTCTACCTTCAGGCATGTTTTAGGTGTTAAATTGAGTAACGAAATTGGCCAGGTTGCTTTCCCAAAAATCTATTTGGTTTTGCACAAAAAATTATTTTTTGAAAAATTGATAGAAAATTCGCGCTCAAATGCATTGCGTGCCCTGCCATTATTGCTGTGTGGTAATTAATATGTTGACTGACCTATCTAGAATTTATTTCACTTCCAGTAACGTCAGGTGGACAACCACCCCCCCCCCCCCCCCCCCCCCCCCCCGAGACATTGGAAATTTAACCACTGGAAAATTATTTACCATAATATTACTAATTTTCTCTATCTACTAATGCTGATAAATTGGAAAGCATGTTCGAGTAAACTCGGACCGGTTCTCTTAATGGGGTTCGACACTGTCAATTTCAATTTAGCTATCATAAGACACTCTCAAACTCTTACCAGACGGCCTTTTCTTCTTATTTCCATAAAGTAGGCCAATGGGGGATAATAAGCAGCGACTTTAAAATAAAAAAATTGAAATGGTACAATACTCAAATTTTCAAAATGTTTTCCAGGAATTCGGGGTCCCAGTTCCGCATGATTAGCATACATTTTTCTAGGAAATTAGGAATTTTCTGTTATTTTAAAATTTTAATATAAGCTTGAAATTGTCTATTAAATTTGTGATGACGACGATACAGCGGACATTTGACATACCATGAGTTGAGCATAAGTTTGATGACTACTGACTACGGAAATTGAGACACTTCCCCCTTCCCCCTCAAGAACCCCACCCTCCGGAAATGAAGGGCCATTAAGGCTGTGGTTATGGGTTTCCTTTACGATAAGAAACGAAGAACGACAGCGCTACAGTTACGGTGTCCGCCTTTTTTTAACATGGTAGTTCCTGACGGGACCCAATCGGTATCTAAACATTTCATCGACAAGACCGCGGAAAATTTTTCTTGTGGAGACTTCTGCTGCCTTCCAGGTTGTTATACGTACAATCCTTAAAACTGCGAATGGTAGTATTGTTACTTGGAATGGCATAATGCTAATAACAGGCTATTGTCTTCTTTAAATGCCTCTTCTATCGAAGATTGGCGAACCTCATGGCAATTTGGGCCGTGGAGACTGCTGCTCTGAAAAGAGAAGTCGTGCTCTCGCCAAACCACTCCCGCAGGTTTTGCTTCAAGGACGCTCTTCTTCAGCCGAGAGCCTTCATGGGTTAATTGTAAAACTGGGCTGAAAGGCTCAAAGTTCGCACATGTTGAAGATAAAGGAAATCGTCTTTCTTTCTTTCTGTTCTTCTATTTTCGATTATTACATGCAGAAGGCGATACTTTTCGTCATCGCATGGCCGAAGCATGTTAGTTTCCGTTTCTCCAGTCCATCCATCCATATCCATTATCATCCTTAGCATTAGGTACACAATCTCTCCAGGATATGCGCTATAGGAGCTATTAAACTGAGTTTTACAAAGTTACTAAGGAGACTATTATGTTCAGATTTGATAACATCGTATTCTAATTTGTTGATCCTGTGGGGGGTCAAGTAGGTCGTGACCTTGTCGTGCCCCCTGGACGCAGAAATTAAAGAGAAATCTCATATAGTTACTGTGACTGAACGATCTACACCTTCGCCAGCAGCTCAAGGCCATGAGTCGGCAAACAAGGAAGAGAGCAGAGGCTCACCTATGTGTTGTATTGGGCTGCAAGAAAGCTGATGGCAGAAGCCGAAAGCTATGGCTTAATTAAAAAAAAAAAAAAAAACAATTGTTGATCCTGACCGTATAAGTAAAACTATAAAATAGCTACTCAAATTTGTCTGAATACCCCTAATACGTAGGAGCACAAGTCAAAAATGGAAAATTTTTGTAATGTACAGTACACAGACAAGTGCTGAAGAGAGGTGGGGAGTTTAATCAGTGTGGAACCATTGAATTGACAAACATGTAGGTCCATAATGGCCCCCAACAACATTTTCAATTCATTGTATATCGGTGTAGGGGAGGGGAGCTCGAGGTAATTGAATCTTGGATGACAAAATGTTATTTTCCCTTTATCACCCAGTGAAACTGCAGCACTCACTTTCTAAGCTAGCAAATGCAGCCTTGCAGTCTGATATGTAACTTTGTAACTTAGACCATCAGCAGCCTGATCGAGGCGATTATAATACCGGGGTTAAATAAATACCCTAGGATTATAACTGTAAACAAACAAATTTTGAATAGCACTTTCCATTATAAAATTAACTTGTTTACATTTTTATTACTAGGGGATTAAATTAATCCCGGTATTTATTTAATCCCCTGGTAAACAAGATAGTTTATATTTACAAGATGTTTACATTTTTATTACTAGGGGATTAAATTAATCCCGGTATTTATTTAATCCCCTGGTAAACAAGATAGTTTTATAATGGAAAGTGTTATTCAAAATTTGTTTGTTTACAGTTATAATTCTAGGGAATTTATTTCATCCCGGGGCTGGAGACCGATATTAATATGGCTGCTAGTGTTGCCTGCAGAAGAGAAGTACGCAATTTGGCGGGGAAACCCAGTGATAAGTGTGGCCTGCACAAGCTAAGTACAAAGTTTTTAACCGGGTCCAGGTATCCGTTTTGCTATGCTGCAATGTGTAAGACTTCGATATTTTTTGCGTTGGTACTTATCTCTGATAGTTGGCTTATGGTTAACGGGTGCCTCGTAAGGCATATTATGGCTCCCGCCGCGCCAGTTAATGTATTTCTATGATTTATTTAACCCCGGTATTTATTTAATCCCTGATAATAAAAATGTAAACAAGATAATTTTATAATGGAAAGTGCTATTCAAAATTTGTTTGTTTACAGTTATAATCCTAGGGTATTTATTTAATCCCCTGGTAATAAAAATGTAAACAAGATAATTTTATAATGGAAAGTGTTATTCAAAATTTGTTTGTTTACAGTTATAATCCCAGGGTATTTATTTAACACCGGTATTATAATCGCCTCGATCAGGCTGCAGGCTGCAGGCATTACTCATTCTAACCCAGCGATCCCTATCATGCATGCGGCCTTAGTTCAAGAGGCAACAATAAATTTTCTGGATAGATAGTAGGTTCGAGCCCCCAATTGTCCAGATTTTTCTTGATTCACCATTTTTGAATACATGACAACAGTTTGGCTGGGGGTGAGGTGGGATGTCAGGATATGTACAGTAGTGGTACAGACTCCGACTTTCACCCAGAAGGTTGTTGGTTCGAGTCCCACACTTGCTACATTTTCTGGCCATGTTTCGGAGGGGATGTAAAGCAAGCGGTCCCGGGCCTGCCTAGTTGAGTGTAAGAGAGAGCTTTTCAGCCCTAACTCCACTAGGTTGGCCTAGTGATAGAACAAAAAGTAAATATTTATTTATTTATTTATTTATGTCCTAGGGCAGAGGCGCTGATGCTACACTGTTGTTCTGAAACGCCTATTTCATTAATCCAGGACACAAAGTCTGAACAACAGGAGTGTAATTATGGAACCTATCAAGATATGAATAGGCCGAGCATGAGGGGTTATTTGTCACCTTGTCATCCACTTAATTTCCGCGCCCACAGTACACGACGTTGTTTATCGATTTTTATCAAAAACACCTCTGTTTCCAATTGAAATGTCTCTTCCACAGGCGAATAATATAGCACAAATCCCAATTCAATCACTTTTCATGTTTTATTTTATTTGCTTTTTAATAAAGCTGAAATTTAGTCTATCCAAGTTCTATGCATCATGGGGCTAGGTACCGTAATTTTTAGTTTTTTCCATGAATTTGAAAACTCAGAAAATTGTAGGTAGCTTGACATTAAAAATCATTAGTCGTATTGTATGACAATACTAACCTTTTTCCATTAAAGTGGGATTATCTGTAGAAATGTGCTCATCAAGGGTAAAAGCAGGGGAAGAAAAATAGAAGGAAAATTTAATAAAAAAACCCTATATGAAATCAAAAATCAATCACAATTCCTGAATTCCAAGAATATATTTTGATGACGAGGCAAAGCTGGCTTGAGGCAATCAAGGCGAGGAAAATAACGTGAGAAGTTAGGTTTCAACATCCCCATGGAGACAATTAAAGCCGGTTTGTAAAATTCCAACTGGATGCTGGAAATTACGATGAATAGTTTGGAAGCGTATACCTAGCCTAAAAATTTGTGAAGTAAAATAGCCTATTTCCCTATTTTATTTCCACTAATAAAATACATTAGCACATATAGGTACGTATGAGAGAGGGAGTGTAGGTACTGAAATTGGAGACGTTTTTTTAAAACAATTTTCTGATCGTGAAGAAATGCGTAAATAAAAATCAATAAAAGAACCGGTCCGAGTTTACTCGAACATGCTTTCCAATTTATCAAAATTAATAGATAGAGAAAATGAGTAATTTCATGGTAAATAATTTTCCTATGGTTAAATTTTCGATATCTCGGGGGGGGGGGGGGGGGGGGTTTGTCCACCTGACGTCACTGGAGGTGAGGTAAATTCTAGATAGGTCAGACCAACACATTACCACACAGCAATACTGGCAGGGTACGCAATGCATTTGAGCGTGAATTTCCTATAACTTTATCAAAAATACATTTTTCTTTTACAAAACTAAATACTTTTCTGTGAAAGCAACCTGTCCGGTTTCGTTACTCAATTTAACACCTAAAACATGCCTGAAGGTAGAAATCATCGATAGAAAGGTTTCGCAGAAAAATTATTTTTTATTTATTTTTCATTAAAATTTAGTTATTTTTATTTTTTTACCCCCAGAAGCAACCTATCAAGGGGCAAGTGACCCCACGCATTTCGTTAATATTAATAACGACTATAATATATGTGAATTTAAAAGAAATCGTTGGAGCCGTTTTTGAGAAATAATTTTTTTAGTCGTTTTTTTGGAGTTTTTTGAGAATAAAACCCCCCCAAATAAAAAAAAATCGTTCCGAGGTATGATTTTTGTGAACCTGCATGCCGAATTTCATCAAGATCGACCGAGTAGTTTGCCCGGAAATCGACGCACAGACAGACAGACAGACATTTCGTAAAAAACACTTTTTTGGGTTCCTGGGTCCTCAAAACGTGTAAATCCGTTGAAATCTCGGAATCGAAAATTTCGACCGTCACAAAGCTTTCCTTATACTACGTATAAATTGGAAAGCAATAAAACAAATGCACTTTACTGAAAATAATAGTGTACCTATTAATTCGTATATTTATATATTTTTGAATTCTACAATTTATTTTGTATTGCAATTTGCAGCACTTCCAAACTATGATCCTGTAAGTTACAATACTACTGTGCCTGAATGATTTAAATTGTTTTTTTTTTTCAATAGTAGGTACACACACAGAATATTGTTGTCCTTCATAATGGCGTCTAAAAATGTTCAATAACAGTAATTATAAGTATCGTACAACTTAATGGATTTACACTTTTTGAGGTACCGTACCAAAGCGAAACTAGATTGTCTATCCGTCGGTCTGTCTGTCTGTCCAACGATTTATGGCCAAACCACTCGACAGAATTCGATTAGATTTGGCATGGAGGTTAGTAAAATTACTGTCTTGAGTTTTATTTTTATTTTTTGGTTAAGTTCATTTTGGGAGGTTTTACCCCAAGAACGACTAAAAAACTTTTCCCATAAGCTGCTCTAACTTTTTCTTAAATTCTAGTTTTTTAATAAAGATTAATTGCATAAAAACAATTTAATGAATGTATCCGATTGACCTCTTTTGTCGCCTCTGTAGGCTAGTACCCGAGTTGAGTTACGACACGTCTCCGATCGCATGGCGTGTAAAGACTCGCACATGTGCAAGCACGTTACCACCTGGCCATCGAAGTCGACGTATATTATAGTCAGTGGCGGGTCCAGAGGGGGGCCATGGGGGCCATGCCCCCCCTGAGAAAAATTAGCATACACCATATAAAATAGGACATTCGAAACAAAAACCTTAGTATGGTAACATGAATATGTCTTCCATGTTTAAATTATAAATTTTACTGTTTTAAGGTACTAAAAATCGTAAAACGCCACTATTTTGAACTTATATTTTCAAAATTTTCCCTCCCGGGCCCCCCTATTTCCAGCAATATGAATAAGGATTATTGCTGCACTATTGCTGCTGTTAAAATGAGTAAAACCCCACTATTTTGCTATTACATTTTCAAAAGTTTCCTCCGGGGGAGACCCCGGGTCCCCCTGTTTTCAGCAATATGGATAAGCATTATTGCTGCTGTTACAATGCGTAAAACGTCACTATTTTGCCGCTGTATTTTCAAATTTTTCCCCGGGGGAGGCCCCCGGACCCCCCCCCCTGGTTGGTCCTTATCTGTATCAGGCGTATGGGTTTTTCAAGTAATGCGCTGTACATTAATGTGCCTTGTTTCGCTACCAAACACACCAATAGCACAATCTATAAAAATTAATTGGGTTGGTAGGCTACACTCACTTTTCCCGGAATGGCCCCCTCCGAAAATCTGTCCTGGACCCGCCCTTGATTATAGTCCTAATTAATATAAACAAAACTCGCCAGGTTGCATCCCGCTTGATAGTGTGGTTGCGGGTGAAAAAATAAAATAAAAAATGCTTAAAATGCTTAATTGCAATGAAAAAATTACTAAACAATTTTTCTTGTGAACCTTTCTATATCGATGCTTTCTAATGACATGTATGTTTAAGGTGCTAAATCGAGTAACCGAATTGGTTGGCTAGATATTGTTATTGGAGATAAAACATATTTTTGTAAAGGAAATTATAGATAATCCATTGCATAAGCTACCGTCAATTGTGTAGCTTTGCATTATATTGGTCTGCCCGTTCTAGACTACGCAACCGATCCTGTGCATTAGGACAGTGAAAATCGAGATAGCTGAAACAACAGAAAATTATTTAATACTCATAATTATCTATTAAGGTACTTATCGTATACTGATAACTTGATTGATATTATATATATATATATATATAGATATTATATATATATATTGAAAATATATATAAAAAGGCAAGCATAGATTCACTCGTACCGGTTCTTTTGCACAGCTTGCAGTACAAATTACGCATTGCTGGAATGCTGGCTAATGGTTTCATTAAAAAGTGAAAATATGATAACTGAAAACTGATATATTGATTGATATATTATGCATATATTGATATATAGGAAGGCAAGCACGGGTTCACTCGTACCGGTTCTTTTGTACAGTACAAATTACGCATTGCTGGAATGCTGGCTTATGGTTTCATTAAAAAGTGAAAATATGATAACTGAAAACTGATATATTGATTGATATATTATGCATATATTGATATATAGGAAGGCAAGCACGGGTTCACTCGTACCGGTTCTTTTGTACAGTACAAATTACGCATTGCTGGAATGCTGGCTTATGGTTTCATTAAAAAGTGAAAATCTGATAACTGAAAACTGATATATTGATTGATATATTATATATATATTGATATATAGGAAGGCAAGCACGGGTTCACTCGTACCGGTTCTTTTGTACAGTACAAATTACGCATTGCTGGAATGCTGGCTTATGGTTTCATTAAAAAGTGAAAATCTGATAACTGAAAACTGATATATTGATTGATATATTATGTATATATTGATATATAGGAAGGCAAGCACGGGTTCACTCGTACCGGTTCTTTTGTACAGTACAAATTACGCATTGCTGGAATGCTGGCTAATGGTTTCATTAAAAAGCCATGAAGAATGATAGCGCAATAACGCAGGTGCATGGCCAACAGCTGTTGCATTTTCCCATTGGAGCCGGACAGTGACAGCCCCGCTGCCCTCCCCCCCCCCCCTTCATGTTGGCGTTCTAATTAAAAGTTTGACAAGGAAAGGCTGATTAGGTGAAAGAACGCTAAAAGTACTGATTAAAGCCATAGAATGACAGGTTTAGTGCGAGTCATGACAGGCTCGACATGCGAGCCTTTAAGAAGGGCAGCCCCCGCGTTCTCTGCGCCGATAAATTGGAAATTGTTCACATAAGGCTTTTCCTTCGGTTATTTTAATTTTTTTGACAGGTGTTGCTGCTGGGGCGTGTAATATTTGAAAATTTGCAACCTACAGTAAGTTTCTAAAGAACGAAATGACTCAAACAGCTTAGACTAGACTACAGTGTAATTCACTGATGACCCGGTCGAGCGCCAGTATAAAGACCAACCAAATTGATCTGCCATTATAAAATTTAAATAAAAAATTGGCAACTCAAGCTAATGTACGACACTAGTTTCTTTAAAAGTGAATTCTGCCATCATTTTTTTAGCTAAGAAATCGGGTCGTATTAAGTAGATACTCCAAGTACCCTATCGTAAGCTAACTCACTTTTAAACCGGTTTATTATAAGCTACTGCTTTCAGCTCTCTCCGTACTTACAAAAACCTTCGGTCAATTTCAGTATAGCATTTAGGAAATACATGTAGGCTAATAATAAAAAAATCATGATTATAATGTGTTCAAAATATTAAAAAGTTACAAAGGAGACGATTTTATATATTATTTATAACAAATTTAACTCAGCAGTCAGCAGAGAAGCAAACTGTCAACGTATAAGCCCATATTCTCAGAGAGATACATAATTAGATAGACGGTGAAAGATGAAACTATAGGGATATGAAGTGTCAATTATGAAAACAACAATAAAACATAAGAGCTGCATGAGCTAAAATTTCTGGCCAGTATCTCCTGCCGAGAACAAAGATTAAAAGTCAGGATTAAATGTAAAATGAAAATCATTGGAACCTGATAGTGTGCTTTCCAAAGCTCGCAACGGGGTGCTGAGTAACAATGGCTCCCCTACTGTTGAGAATACTCGTATAATTTACCGTTATTATTACCCCATCACGGTTTCAATCCCTTTCCTATTAATTGCATAACTTGCTAATCGATTGAACTTGGTTCGGCCTCGGTTTGCTCAGATCTTTTACCTTTCTGTCACCTGAATCACTACTGCTTAAAAGCCTTTTAAACAATCACTTATGTACATTCAATATAGCTGTATATACAGAGGCGGTCCCAGACCTCATGAAAGGGGGAACGATAGGTTTTCGAAGCGGGCGGTGTATAATTTGGCGCCCCTCCACCCATTTTCATATAAGTGGATAAAATGGGGAAAGCCGTTCTCATGGACGTAAGCAGCTTTAACATTAATGACCTTAGTGGCCTTTGCGCATGAGCCAGAGGGTTCGGAGAATGGGTATTTTTAAAAAGTTTTTAAAAATAAGGGCTAAAATAGTGGAGTTTTACGCATTTTGAGTGCAGTTAACACTTGGATTTTAGAGGCAAAGAATATAACTGCCTTCCAAAAGGGGGGGGGGCCTCTGTATATGTAGAGGTTATACAGTACTGGCTTACAAGAAAAACTCGAACTCTGTTGAAAGGAAAATAATAGCTTTGCTTCACAAATCTACCTATGTGCTGTACCATCGCTTGATAAACGTAAGCAAGTAATACGGGATGGCCCCTAAGCCTCGGCAAATATGCTACAGTCTTTCAGGCTGAGGTAGGGGCCATTATAAAATGCCTAGAGGAGTGTATGGAAATGGAATGCAAGGGCAAAACCATTATTATCTATACAGACTCGCAGGCAGCGATTAAGGCTGTGGGGGCTATAAAGATCACATCAAAAATGGTGTGGCACTGCACCAACCTCCTAATAAAGGTGTGTCGGGAAAACTCAGTCTCGCTGATTTGGGTCCCGGCGCACTCGAACTTTGATGGGAATGAAAGAGCCGACGAGCTGGCTCGAAAAGGTGCAGAAACGCCATTCATTGGTGCAGAACCTAAGTACGGGATGGCTTATTGCCAGGCCCGTACTTCTGTACAAAAATGGGTGCAGAGAAAAACTGCAGAGGAATGGAAGAAAGTCCCGGAAAGCAGATTTGCTAAGAAGGTTAGTAAGAAGCTCACCGATCGCTTCTCTCTTTAAGTAGAGAGCAAGCTAGAAGGGTGGTTGGCACGCTTACGGGCCACGGCCACTTCAACAAACACATGCATAGGGTTGGCGTGAAAAACGACAGTAGATGCAGACTGTGTGAAGTTGAAGAAGAAACAGCTGAACACATTCTCTTTGAATGTGAAGCGCTGGGACAAACTCGATACCAAACTCTTGGCCACCCTAGGTCTGAAGAGGAAACCATCCGATCTAATCCCATCACAAAAACACTAGAATTTATTAAAAAGACTGGTGTTATAAGATGGGCGTAGACGGCAAACGTGGAAGCAAAAGACCTTCTAGGTCGACGCTTATAGGAACTCAAACGAGTAGGCCCCACGAAGAAAAAAAAAAAAAAAAAACTTTTCAAGTGATGATGGGATCCGCCCTTAATCAGCTAAGCCGATGTTGGTATGGAAATATGAAAAATTAATTGCATATAGGGTACTCACATATCGCTTGGCATGGTAACGTGGTAAACTCAGTAAAATGTTAAATTAGGAATAACTACTGTAGATATACAGTATAAATAAACTGAGCATTACAATTTATTTTCGTTTATTTTATACTAAACGTCTATGACGTAACGTCTAATTTAACATATTGATTGAGTTTCCCATTTTGCTCAGCAATATGAGAGTACCCCTATAATAGTACCTTGTGTGGATGATATTTATTATCTGTCTGAATGTTTTACACAAAATTAACAAGAAAACGGGAATTGTAGAGAGAAAGAGAAACACAACACAAACATTTTATGGTTGACTTAGTTTGTTAGTTCTTGGAGAGATGCGCAACAAAATTGATAAGTCAGGAAATGCACGGGGGTGCTGGGAGTAGAGGACGGTTGGTTGCTTTCTTGAAACTAAACAGTCCAAAATTACCCAACCGAAACTTGCAGACCCCAGCTCCCTTTAATTGTGTTAACATTAAGCCCAGTTCGCACAATTATAGTCCCTGCTGTTATGGGATACAGAAATCGATACCGTTGAAGCTAGTTCCAATACTGACTAACATCAGATATTGCGCAATTTTTAGCGTAATCCCACGCAGATCCAGCAGTAGCGAGTAGTCTACTTGTACATATACCTAGATGGTTGGTAAATGCTGTCACTTATCATGCATTCCAAAAATCTTCATTGATATTCAAATATTAAAAAAAATTATAAAAAGAAAAATTCGTATTCTATATTCAATTGTCTTTGATATTTAATAAACAGCATTTTATTACATGATTAGCTATGGGATGGGGCCGGAAAGAAGATCGTGTTGCGCTCCGCTTCAGAAACTGGGAATATCGCTTAGGTTTGTTCACTGCTCTATCAAACAATTGAGCGATAATCTGAGTGTTAATGACAAAAAAGATCGGGTTGGCAACGATCAGTTCGAGCTGTCAGGTCACAGATCAGCCGAAATCCCGTCCGAAAGCAAAAATTCATGGCTTTACAAGATTATAATGTCCCTCAAGAGAAGTTCACTCAAAACTATTATTAATCAAGACCAAAAACTCCATGCTTTCTGAAGGAAGTTGAAGGCTACCTCTTGAATAATCTACTGAAAAATGTGAGTTTAAAATTTCATCGGTAGTTTTAATATTTATCACTGACTGGTTTGTCATTTTCTGACAAATATTTCCTATTTGTCCAGCAACACTTCCACTGGAGTTTCTTCTTCATCTCTCTTTCTAGCCTTAGATAGCAGTTACCTGTTAGCCGTGGTGAAATTGCTTATTACAATATGACTGTCTTGTGGTTAATAAACCTTCGATGCCTTTAAGTCTGGAATTTTTAAGGAATTCTTTCTTATTTAATCGACTGATAAATTTGACCATGATAGTTGCTGATATGGTGCTATTTTTTCTTTACTTGAAGCCGGTGATTATCATGTTCGGGTCAATTTTATAGTGTATTGCTAGGCTAATGTCCTGCACAAACTTAAGACCATTTTCCCCGGCAACTGTGCTACACCCGTGTAATTCAATGCAATTTGCTCTACGGAATAGCTCATATTCGTTTTGCTTTACAAACAATTCTTCATCCTTTCCTCATTACCTTAAATTTTCCGTCGGAGCATTTTCTAAGTTCAGCTTCAACTCAATTATATTCTTGTTTTGGCCTTTAAGTAATTAATTGTTTTTATTGCCCAGTTCAATCGCTTAATCAAGGGTCATAGCCAAACTACTAATTTTTTCGTTATTCTTTTCTGCCAAATTTTTAAAATAATATGGGATCATATCACCAATGCTGTACTCCTCAGTAATTTTTCCGGTCAAAGCATTGGGCACACGTTTGATTTAATCATATCCTGGCCTCCTGGGGATCTTTAACGGGTACTATTCCTCAGATTTGAGATTTGTTTTAATTTTACGGCTGTCTAAACATCGCCATTTGCTTTTATTTTTTTCAGATAGCTGTCTCTGTTCTTTGACAACAGCATGAAATATGAAAATTAGTTTTACATTCACAACATAATTAATTTTCCTTCATCAATGTCACTCTTACTATTCACACATATCAAAATATTTCGTAGTGAAGAAAAGAAAGTACTAGTACAAAGTGTCTTTACAGTTTGATGATAACTTTAGTATACTGTATATTTTACGTAATTTAGGCGTGTATTCCACTAGTCAATATTCCGTCATTTGTGATTAAAACAAAGTTGAGATTTTTGTTTTAAGGAGACTATTATGTAGATACTTAACTTATCTATTATAAATTAAGACATAATATGGTAGCAGACATCATTAATAAGTCTCTACCATATTAAAACTTAATTTATAATATATAAGTTAAGTATCTACATAATAGTCTCCTTAAAACAAAAATCTCAACTTTTTTATAATCACAAATGACGGAATATTGACTAGTGGAATACACGCCTAATTAAAACATAATTTAAAGAATTTACATCTTACTCAAATTTTCTGTATAAGATTTGCATCTTATTGAACTTTCAGGTTTGTTTACAAATAAATTGTTATTAATTTATTAACCATAGCCTAATAAATGTGTCATTAACATCGAGTGTATATTCTATTTTAACAACTTTTCTCATTCCTTTCTCCTTGATAAACTCATGGGTACGATCTTACTTCCATGATATGAGTAGACCTTTAGTTTTACATTTTTTTGATGGGATGAGAGTGAAAAAACCGTATCCCTCCCCCCTTCCAATAATTTTTTCAATGCAACAGTGCCAGCCCTATTGGCTATATTGTTGTGGTGTCACGTTGCCCAGAATGGGCATCACCTAACTTAATTACCGCTTCGAGTATGGGCACGTTCTGGAGGGACAGGACACAAGGAAAAGATGAGTTTTCCTGTGATTCACGTTTTTTATATTTTATTTACACGGGGTAGAATTCTTCCTGCTGCAACGTGACGGTCATAGTGTGTACAACCCTGGCAGAGGATTCGAGTGACATATTTAACTCAATTTCGAGGAAAAGGCGTATTTTTCTTCGGGACTACTCATTAAAAGTTATTGCTTTCCTATTTATTCGTAGTAGGCGTACAAGGAAAGTTATGTGATGGTCAAAATTTTCGACTCCGAAATTTCAACGGATTTACACGTTTTGTGGTCCCAGGAACCTCCTAAAAAGTGGTTTATACGAAATGTCTGTCTGTCACTCTGCCCCCGAAAAGGAAAGATGGTGAGTTCGAATCCTGCTCTCCATCATTTCTCCATTTTCCCTTACGGCCTTTCGGGTTGCGAAACTTTAGCTACTTTAGCATGAATTGTAATGATCGACTGTGATTCATAATAGCCTTCTCATTTTTTTAAAAATAATTTAAATATACTCTTACACAATTCTAAGTAAGTAAGTAATATTATGAGCGATTTTTTTTCATGATATGGTATTTTGCCAAATAGTGTGCATTATTTGGCCGAATACGTACCGAAGATTAAAATAAGTGGCCGAAAACCGATTATTTGCAGAATATTCGTGGCATCTCTAATAACAACTTTTACTTCCCGACAGTCAGTCTGAACAATCTAATTATCCCTGCATGGTGAACATATACTCAGAGCCTTTGTACCTGCTCTAATTAATCTGCTTTGTACCAACTGGGTCATATTTACCCTACAAGTTAAATACAATCATGTGCCACTAAAGCTATCCCAACAACAAGATTATAGAGCACAGAGCACGAACAATGACTGGCATCCATACAGTAGGTACCTGTACTAATACATGTTGACTGAGACTAGACAATGAAATTAATATTACGCCTCTGATGCCTCTTCACCGCAGCATCTCCTCTCATGTATCATAACTTCTAAGGGTACAATATTGGCCATAGAAATGTTATTGAAATTCCATTGGGTACGTATGCATTCGATGGCACATACATATATTTGATTGCATCCACTATTTCCTGATAGTATTTCGACATGACTTATTCTATAAAATAAATTAAATTTGTTTTCAAGCTGTATTTAATATATATCATTCTAATCACACTTTTCTGCTGCCTCTTTAGGGCAAATCGTTCAAAATATTTTGAAAACTAAGGGTTGTTGACTTTTTTTAACGAAATTAATTAATTTCTCGGTCTACGGCTAAAAACATCTAGGTATACGAATAGCTTATCGACTTCGATGGCCAGGTGGTAACGTGCTTGTACTTGTGCGAGTCTTTACACGCCATGCCATCGGAAACGTGTCGTACTCATCACGGGTAATAACCTACAGAGGCGACTGAAAAGGTCAATCGGATACATTCATTAAATTTTTTGTATGCGATTTATCTTTTTATAAAAAAAAAAAAAAAAAAAAAAAAACATTTGGAGACTCAGTAAAAAATCGCATAATAAAGTAAAATAAACTCGTATTTAATAAAGTGAAAAAATGTAAATTTACAGGGAAGGCTTGAATTTTTATGTAGTCTTCAAAGATTATTCTAATAGGTTTGAGACTGTGGATGTAGTGATAGCTTATTAATTCATTTTGTCAGCCTCTGTTTCCAAAAAAATTTGAAAAGTTACCCCTTAAGACAATTTGGGCACCACTCCAACGACGGGCAATTTTTATTTATTTAACATACAACGCCATTTATTAAAAATTTGGTCCATCTAAGTTGTAGAAAGCTATTTCATACTTCATACCATAGCATAACATATTTTTAATATGTTATACAGTATATACTGTATATAGCGCGAAAATTTCATGCGAAACTGCGAAGCGAAACGAAACTAATATCGTGGTTGCGAAGCGAAACGAAATTAGCAAATTAATTGCGAAACCTAACGGTAACGAAATTTCCAAACATTTGCGAAAACGCGATAACCTAGCCAAATTTCGAGTTTCGTAATTTTGTGGGTTCCTGTAATTTTCTAAGATACCACTGTATCTGGTACCGCGTCGATGTATAGTTTTGTACATTTTTTAGTAGTCGTCCCAATGTAAATCCAGTTATTTTTAGGTCCCTATACATTAATGTAAAGTATAAGTATCTTAATGTATATTAAAGACAACTATTCACATGTAAATATTTACTGTACTACCGAAGTTTATTTTATTTGTACTAATTACTGTATTTACAGTGGGTAGAAAAGAGGGATTGCACAAGACACAAATAAAATGATTTCATGAAGTAACTGCCAGTCATAAATCATTAATGAGTAAAAACCAAAGCTGCAATCGAACTGTTGACGAATAAAATTAGAGCCTGCGCATTTGCAACATTTTCTGTTTTTACCCAAAGGCCTGCATAAAAGATTCTTGCGCAACTAAGGTTATATCCATAACAAGGATTATAATTTGTTAACTGTAATTTTATTTCCCCTCATTTGTTTCAGGTGTTTTATTTACTATCAAAAACAACTCAGGTTGGAGCCCGCGCCGTCGCACTCCCCTGCAGTATCGAGCGATGGGTAACAGGTGTCCAGGATCGATGCGACAGGGCTTGCGCGCTGCAGCGACTCGCCCTCACTACACCCCCAGCCTCGGCTCGGCCGCAGCGCGACCCAACCAAGCCGCTCCGCCTGCAACTTCTTTGTATTACATCTTCTCTTCTTTCCCATCATTTTCCTCTATCATCATCATCTTCTGTCTCAAACTCTGCTTGCCGCAATCTTCCTTTATGTGCGTGCGCGTGTTGAAAGTCTGAACTACAGGAAACACCATTTTTTAACGAGGTAAGTGCTCTGGGTGTGCCGCATGACGGAAAACACTTGTAGCTTGTAGCACTGTACAATAGCAACAGGTCTTAGGTTGGAAGTTGTGGTCTTGTAAGTTGATATGACTGAGTTGACATGTATAACATTGTGAAGTTCCAAGCAGAAGAATAATATCAGCTTGGAATTTTTACGGACCAAGTGAGTTAACGAAGGCATTCGCTAAGACGCAGCTTCGACTATTAATGCTGTTCATATTACAGTAGACTATAGAAACAAGTATAAGTTAGTACTAGTTCAGTAGTACGATGCGAGTATAATCCATATAAATTTATACGTTATACTCGGCTTAGTGGACCAAGCGAGTTAAGGAAGACATATTCGACAAGACAGCTTCGACTAACAATGCTGTTCATTTTACAGTAGAGTATGGAAACAAACTTACTAGCTCAGTAGTACTATGCTGGTGTAATGCATATAAATTTATACCTTAATTGTTTTGGTGTACTCACAGTATAGCTATGGAACTTGGAATTATTTTCTAATATTTCAAATTTCTCGTTCCGAAAATTTGTATTTATTACAGTACAAATGCCTTTACGCTCATCTGGAAATTCTGCCATATTTTTGCAGCTGAATACTACCGGCGTAGTTATAAATATTGAAAACGAGATGGTAAGGAGACACATAAATGAAGCACCCATCCAGTACTCGTGACCTCACATTTTCATTTTTTGCAGTCCCCGCTTTTGACTGCATCTTACATATTGTATTGTGTGCAAGTATTATACACTCACAGCTATTGCAATTATTACTTATCAGGTTTTGACGATACAATTACGCTCCGAAGCTCCTACTACGGTGTAAGCTCATCTAACAAAACTGTAGTTACATTTTTTATCGAAGTTATTCGTAACCGTAAGTAGATAGAGTAACCCACGGGCACTTGAGGCCCCCGGCTCCCCCAGAAATGCCTATAATTCCGCCTCCCCCCAACGAGATTTTTTAGATAGAAATATAAAAAAAATTAAAAGTTTTGAAATTGATGGGAAATCATGTGTTTTTCTTTTATTTTGCTGGTAGATTTATGAATTGTAGAGGAGTTTGGAGTTGCACCTACGGCCCCCACATATCTTGCGCCACCGCCCCCCCCCCCCAGGGGTTAATCCGGCATTGAGCATATATATATATAGTTAGATGTAATTAGTAATTGTAATTTTTGAAGGACTTTTTATGGACCCAGGCCTACTTATGGGAGGTAGTGGCTCATAGGTCCCTTGTCCAATGCCAAAGACCCCATGGATTTCAGACATTATTTGTATTGTTTCCGTATGAATTTTTGGCCATTGCCAACCTGGTATACGTTCTCGATGTCAACATCCACCGTCTACAAGTGATAATGGACAAGCTGAGACAAACTTTCCATTGGCGCAATATGAAACAGGCGGAAGCATGATTTAACGAAGTACCTACATATACGAGTCTAGCTAGATAGAAAATCCGTGTGTTGATCCAAAAAATAACAGGTAAAACATAAAATTACAAAGCTATGCCCCGTTAGGCCGAAGCGTGGGAGGGTGGTACATCAGGAATCCAAGTAACCCTGGAGCCTACTGTAATACAAGTATTTAGAGGACACCTTCGGGTGAGGTTTTAGAAGAGTTAACAAACCAGTATTGCTGAAAATACAGTGCTTTTCGGCAAACTATATCCGCTTCGATGCTTGATTCTGTCTCCTTCTCGTAAATGTAAGTAGCGGTTCAACTATACATTGCAGTATTATTTGGTACATATAACACTGACATTAAATTAACTTTGGTTGAAGACCTCCTCGTTACAACCGACATTAGAGGATATGGAAAATACTGGACTTGGCGGGATTCGAACCCACGATCTACGCCCAACCGGGGCGTCGTCTTAACCTCAGGACCACAAGCCCCGACAAGTCCAGTAATCGCCAAATCCTCTACTGCTCAAATTGATATGATTCGTGTTGCTAGACAGGTTAGCACAACTATCTAACCGAACAGGTCTGTAAGCTTACTTAATTGCATAAAGGCAATGCTTTATTCAATACATTGTACTGGTAGTATCATATGATATAATTATAATTATATGATATAATATAATACTACAATGTATTGAATAAAGCATTGCCTTTATGCAATTAAGTAAGCTCATAGATCTGTTCGGTTAGATAGTTGTGAACTTGTGCTAACCTGTTTAGCAACACAATATGTCAATTTGACCATAAGTAGAGGATTTGGCGATTACAGGGCATGTCGGGGCTTGTGTTCCAGCGCTTAAGACGACGCCCCGGTTAGGCGTAGATTGTGGGTTCGAATCCCGCCAAGCCCAGTTTTTTTCCATATCCTCTGATTTCGGTTAGCGGTTCAACTAACTGGTTCCCATATTTGGGTAAGTCAAGGTTACAATGACAATTGTAAGCATGTCTCAGCTTGCTCATTGGCACTTGTAGTCGGTGTGGGTTGACATCGAGGAGTGACTCAGTTTGCCAGTGGCTAGAAATTCATTTGGAAACAATACCAACAAGACGATGTTCAAGTCTATGTCCATAAAAAAATCCCTTCAAAAATAATAGTAAGTGCCGGTTCAAATACAATTTTTGTCCAACATTAGGCTACAAAAACCACACCCAAA
Organism: Psococerastis gibbosa; assembly: GCA_963971405.1. Classification (NCBI taxonomy): domain Eukaryota; kingdom Metazoa; phylum Arthropoda; class Insecta; order Psocodea; family Psocidae; genus Psococerastis; species Psococerastis gibbosa. Next base: position 23,048,559 of record OZ020488.1, on the reverse strand, counting down.
ACAAAATTCAACAACATATCAGTATTTATTGTCATGTCTTTGTTAGAATGAAAGTAAGGCAAGGCCCTGTGCACAATGCCGACTGGCATATTAATAAAAAATGCAGCTTATGGGCATTTCGCATCCAGTCTGTGTATCGTACAACAATTGTTAATTATAGTTTTAAAAGTGCATCTTAAAATCGCAAAGCCGTCTTATTACTTAGTCTACTTAATAAATTGTGTTCCTAATCCACGATGGCGAAAATTATTTTAATTTCCTGGCTTGAGAAATTCCTGTGAATATACAGTAATTTTTAACGATTATTGGAAGTAAACATTCTGAGACAAAATAAGTAGCAAAAGACTTAATGGGAACATTTTGCATTACGGGAACAACACACTAATTCATATCAAGTAGAACACTGCACTTGAAAACTTTATTTCCCGCTTAATTCATTTCATTTACTTGAAGCGGTTGATTACTTAGTCAAGTACGAAAATAACATCATTAACATTGCGAAAATTAAACGTTCTTTGTCATCTGCTAATGAGTTTTTGCTTTCATTTGCATGGCAGTAGCATTGCTTGTGTACCTACAGTACACAATATGTTGCCATATTTCCCTGTTCTTATCATACTGTGTATAGGCGTGCATGGTATAAATAAATTAGATGAATTTTATAAAGTCTGGCGACCATCGCATCGGTTCCCAACCCATATGGGGCGCGAGACAATACAATATTGTATGTATACATGGACATATATATATATATACATATGGACTCGCAACACCCTACAAGTCGGCAGGATTCCCGCGGCCATTTGCAATGTTTCCAAAATTCAAATTTTCTTCATTACTTCTTAATTATGTATTATATTGCATTTATCTCTTTTATATCAAATGATAACTTTAAGCATTAAACGGCCAAACGGGTATATCTTGCTTAAAATTACACTCCTTTTAAAGCTTTAGAAATTATTTTAAACAATTATTTACAATGACTGAAAGGAAAGGTTCTGTAAACATTTTTTAAATATTATTTTTAAAATTATTAAGTAAGAAATATTTTTAAAAATGAGTTCTACAACGGGAAAGGCTATGCAAACATGCAAAAACTTGAAAATACATGAGAAAATGCATATCAGTGCAAATGGCTGCGTGAGTCCTGAATCTGAAAAATTTCCTCCTAAGTTTAGCTTATATCTATGTATATATTTAATAAATACACACATTAAAAGCGGGTATAAAAAGATGGCTGGTCAATGGGAGTTAATAATATTAATAAAAACTAGCCTGACATTAAAATAACAAGTTAAAATAAAATAAAAATAAAAATAAAATAAAATAAACATTATATAAATAAATAACAAAAATAAATGATTAAGCCTTGTTTAGCAGCACTGTATGAGTCTTTTGTCCCAAATAAGCGCCAGCTTGGGGATGCGGGATGGTATTATTATGTATTGTATTTCTGTAATATATGCTCCTTGTCCAGGGAATACTGGACAAGGAAAAGAAAGAAAGAAAAATTATTATTATTACTATTATTATTATTATTATTATAGTGCCAAGTTACGCATATCCAGTTTATATAAAACATCCTTGGTTATATGTAGTCATTCATTTAATACGATCTATCATTACTTAGAGTTATATCTGCAGCATCTGCAGACTGCAATACAAATAAAACGATGTAATTTCTTCGCTCAATGGGCAGTAGTAGCAGTAAAAATACTTTCCTATGCTTTTTAAAGTTTAAGGATTGCACGGTGGAATGAAGATAAGAAATAGTAGCAATGGGCGGCTTGAAATTGTCCCATATTTTGGGATTACCGCTATTATCCCAGTCGTTATAGGGTGCCTGAAACCTCTTTATCTTGCTTCGGGTTTGCTTTCCAACTTTTTTGTAACTTTTTTCTTTGTAAAAGCTCTCGTTCTAAAAATAGGTAACCCCTTTAACAATGCGTGAAATGTGAATTTCTATAGTTCAGCAAGTTATTATTTCTAAGGTGGGTAGGCCCCAACTGCAGCTATTGCTTTTAAATTTAGACAGTTGAAGTTTAGTGACACGTAATGACACTTTTCAGTCTTCGATACGATCTACTACGAGCTGTCGAGTTTCAGATTTATAGGTCATTTGATATTATTGAAGTCTCTCCCTATTTATCCGGTATTCTACAATACAATCACTTAAATACAATATTATATATAATATTATCTGAAGTAGTGTTGGAATATTGATAGGAATTTAACGCTGACTAATTCGTAACATTGGCGCCAATCAAACCGGTCCCTTCAATACAAGTAGGTAAAGAATGAATTGTGAATGGCTATGAATTTAAGACGTTTGTTTAATTTCAAATCTCCGCTTATGACTCATTGTGAAATGAGACTAATTTATTTAAACCATTTATTTACGAGTAATAACCAAATAAATTAGAAACAAGCGTAAGCTTGAAGGTCAAGCTGCGTTTCGGGAATAGGAACAGACAGTCCTCTGCGAGAACGAATGCCGAGCTGCCACCGCGACAGACGCAAGAGGTGAAAACTTTCCTGAAAAAATCCCGGGTACCTACCGCATTGTTTGAAGTATAATTTCATCAAATTCTATCGAGTATCTACAGTAATTTGGCCCCGACCGGCAGGTATTCCTTAAAAAACAATTTTTGGGGTTCTTGAGACCTCAAACCGTGTAAATCCGTTAGAATCTCGAAATCTATCATTTCGACCATCACAAAGCTTTCCGTATACTAAGGGATAAAAAACGCCGTTGCACGACAGCCCAATAAGGGACTAGGCCTGGGCAGTCGCGAATCTGCGGGGGGGCTATGTCTATATATATATAGCCCCCCCCCCCATTAGGGTCCTCAAAATGCGTAAATCCCCACTATTTCAGTCCTATTTTTAACAAATTTTCTCCCGGGGGAGACCCTCGGGCCCCCCTTGTGCTCGATTGTGTTAATTACCTATAATATAGAACCCTTATTGCTCTGAAAATGTGTAAAACCTTAATATTGCAGCCCTATTTAAAAAAAAATCGTATTTAATCTTAGCCCCCCTCCTTGGTCTCATTCTAGATCCGCGCCTGGGCCTGAGTACAAGCAGAAGATACTCTCGCATGACCACTGCTGTATTTGGGATGTTGTGGTCAGCAACATGCCCCAACGCGTATAAATAGGAAATCGAAAATATAAAGCAACTGAATTTGGGATGATCTGCGGTCAACTTCCTTTTAAAGAGTAGGATTCGCGTGTATGTACTAGTAGCAGCAAGTAGACAAGTTGTCGCGCCCACTTTTCCGATATTCCACGGCATCGGCATACTCATTTCTGGAAGGAAATTCCGGCCAGGGTACGGTTAGCTCCACTACATTGAAATGGAGGGGATGAGGTACGGTACTGTATGTTATTACTTGTTGCGGCAGTGATTATACTGCGAATTACCCACACGATGGAAATAACCAGCAATGGTCAATGATAGAGGTAATGATTGCTTTAGCTGTATGAGCTCGCATGCGACCATAACCACGACCTATAAATATGTATAAATAACACAATTAATACAGCCCGATATCCTTAGGCCAGGGATTCTCAAAGTGTAAGTCGCGACGCCAAAGTTGGTCGAGAAAAATTTCCAAGAGGGTAGCGGCGTGGTCTCGTCTGCCAGTTATACACTAGATAGAATTGAATTGAATGGCAAGTGTTTTCAATTTTAGTAATATATTTGTTAAAGATTGGCGGAAACCAAAGATACATAGGCTAATAGAAATTGGTGGGAACCAACGATATTAAATAGAATGTGCCTCGGGAGCGAGGGGGGGGGGGGGGGTTGTAGTAAGGCGAGTTATCATATTTATTGGTAGCTGGATCCACCCCTGGCTTGCTCCCCCCCCCCCCCTTGCTCCTATTCCTGCGTACGCCTATGGACTGTAAGGCTATTTTTTTTAGGAAGAAAATCGAAGTAAAAATTGCAATGTAGAATTTAGTGGGTCGCGATGCAATTTTATATCATTTAGGGGTCCGCGACGAAAAAGGTTTGAAAACCTCTGCCTTAGGCTATGAATTACACGTTTAAAAAATATATTTGTCGATAGTCAATTAGGTCTATCTTACTAAATATATATAATATGGTGCCACGAGGGCAATTTTTTCTGAGTTGAACGGCCTTGAACCTGGTCAGTTTTGGTAGCCCTTACTGCAGTTTGTTAATGGTAAATTCATTACCACATTAGATGAGAATAGAATACATTTATATTTCTTTCTTTTCTTTATTTATTTCTTTTCTTTATTTCTTTCTTTTCTTTCTTTCTTTCTTTCTTTTCTTTATTTATTTCTTTTTAAAGGTTAAATCGCGTACAATCAATTTAATGAATATATCCGATTAACCTCTTCAATCGCCCCACTAAGTCATCTAATAGGTACTTGTGTCGAGTTACGACACGTCTCCGACGACAAGGTGTGTGGAGAGTCGTAAAAGTACAAGCACGCTACCACCTTGCCACCGAAGTTGCAGTAGATTCGTAGTGAAAACAATAGGCGTTCAATCTACAAACTAAAACAATGCAACACAATAACCAATTAAATACTTAAAACCAATAGCCTAAAACGATATACCGAGTAAAATTAATAAGTAACAATAAAAAGTTGTAGGTAGTGGTTTCAGTGCTATCTGCACTGAGAATCATGAGAAGAACATCAATTACCCAATGCCGCTGGATCACAGCTCAGGTTTAGTCGGTTTAGACTCCTGCACTCATAATGCATTTCCCCTGCAATCGTCTCTTAACTTGCAGTATAAAAAATCATTTTATCACGTTTAAGATCGTTTCTCCGTGTCTTGAGATTATTGCCAACACGATTTAAAGAGAATAAGAAGCTAGTCATTTCTCTTTTCCAAATAGCAGGGAGAAATTAAAAATGGAAAATATGTGCGCCATTGTATATTAGGAGACCTGCAATTAAAGAAAGCACAGGAAGCTCGATCTTTTTTGTTTGTCCAATTACTGTTGTAAAGCATGAGTCTAGAGACGCTCATCGTCGAAAGTAATGAACACAAGAGGGCAAGTGCTAAGTTGTAATGTAGGGGTTGACCCACCCCACCACTTTGTCTCTGCTTTCTTTATTATCACCTGTACCACAGGTCTATGGATGAAAGATGGGACATCCGCTACCTCCAAACTATATTTTTTAATTTCAGCTCTACCAGCTAACCTGGCCCTGAAATAATTATTCCTGTGCTTTCTTTAATTGCAGGTCTTCCAATGTACAATATAGCGCACACATTTTCCATTTTTAATTTCTCCCTGCTATTTGGAAAGGAGAAATGACTAGCTTCTTATTCTCTTTAAATCGTGTTGGCAATAATCTCAAGACACGGAGAAATGATCTTAAACGTGATAAAATGGTTTTTTATACTGTAAGTTAAGAGGCGATTGCAGGGAAAGTGTTAAAAGCAAATATGTCATGAAATATCAACCGTAGAATTATCGAAAATATCAAAGAAAGAAAGAAAATTGTCTTTATTTTCCATATGGGCGAATTTTGGGCCTTTCGGCCCACTCTTACAATTTACCCATTATAAATATAATTAGAAATATCAGGGCAAACAGAAGAAATTTTTCTGGTCATTTCATGATATGTACCGGTACCAGCGGCAGATTTACCACTAGGCACGCGAGGCAAATTCATATATCCGCTGCTGCAAGGATTTTTTTTGTGCATATCATGTAAAAAAAAAATTAAAGTAATTATCAGATGTTATATAAGGAATAAGTTTCTAATTATTATTATTGTCCGCAACATTTGCAGTGCCTATATCCGCACAAAGCCAAATCCGCCCCTGACCGATACCGGCGGTACCTATTTCTATCACAGATTGGCCACAATTATTGAATTCGATTGGTGTGACAGTCGGGAGGATGATATTCATTAACTGTGACTAATTGGTATTAGTGAAGATGTCATATACAGTAGGTAGGTACATTTATCTAAATATAGAGGAGCATTTCTGCTATTGCTTTCAAATTGGAAATTTATATTATATTTATAAATTGATACGTAGTATAAGGAAAGCTTTGTGACGGTCGAAATTTTTGATTCCGAGATTTCAACGGATTTACACGTTTTAAGGTCCCAGGAACCCAAAAAAGTGGTTTTTACGAAATGTCTGTCTGTCTGTCGTTCTGTCTGTCTGTCTGTGCGTCGATTTCCGGGCAAACTAGTCGGTCGATTTTGTTGAAATTAGGCATGTAGGTTCACAAAAAATCATACCTCGGATCAATTTTTTTTTTTTGGGCTAACTTAATTTGGGGGGGTTTTATTCTCAAAAAACTCCAAAAAAACGTCTAAAAAAATTATTTCTCAAAAACGGCTTGAACGATTTCTTTTAAATTCACATATATTGTATTCGTTATTAATGTTAACGAAATGCGGGGGGTCGCTTGCCCCTTGATAGGTTGCTTCTGGGAGTAAAAAAATAAAAATAACTAAATTTTACTAAAAAATAATTTTTCTGCGAAACCTTTCTATCGATGATTTCTACCTTCAGGTGTGTTTTAGGTGTTAAATTGAGTAACGAAACCGGACAGGTTGCTTTCCCAGAAAGGTATTTGGTTTTGTAAAAAAATGTGTGGTAATTAATGTGTTGGTCTGACCTATCTAGAATTTACCTCACCTCCAATGACGTCAGGTGGACAACCCCCCCGCCCCCCCCCCCCCGAGATATCGGAAATTTAACCATAGGAAAATTATTTACCATGAAATTACTCATTTTCTCTATCTACTAATTTTGATAAATTGGAAAGCATGTTCGAGTAAACTCGGACCGGTTCTTTAATGAATATTTTTGACGGCACCTACGCCTACTATTTTCTGTAGATAATTTCATCGAATTAGCTAAACTCCGATTGTTGATTTCTGTTGACTGATATTTTTTGGACCAATAGCAAAATTATTTTCTAAAATTGTCACTAAAAAAATATGGGATGCTATTTGGAATGCCTCCATTTGGCTCCAGTTAATTTAAGTTAGGAAGGAATAATTAGCCTTTCATCCAAGTTTTTGGCCTGCAGCAATGGTTAGAACTCTTCCAGCTTGCTTTCATTTCTTTCTAATGAATGGGGTCATTACACGATATTATTGCCCCTGAGAAAACAAAGTTTTTTGTTTTTCTTCACCAAATCTTTTTTTTCCAAACTTTTCACACACAAAAAAATCCTTCATGCCTTCATAATTTTTTATAGCAAAACTTTGCTTGTTGCGTGATTTTTGCTCATCTCTGTTTTTCCCCTTATCTAAGTAGAAAATTACGTTTCTTGGTGATCTGTAGGGATTCGGGAAGTTGGTTCTGAGATCGCACGAGCTCCGTCTTGTGTGCTAAGCTGCTAAGGGATTAGTTAGGTTCCAGCTGCGGATTATGGAATTCCCAGCGTATAAACTTATCTCTATAGAGAACGCCCTTCCATTATCAATAGAAGTGTCTGGATGAAGCAAAGCTGCCGAAGAGGAGGGGGGATGTACCCCATTTCCTATATCTCCCTTTGAATAACAAAAATACTGTATACTGTATGTGCTGTATATTCAGTGTATTTTCTAGAATTATTTTATTGAAGCAATTTCCTTCATGGCTAATTTAAACACTGTAAAAGCAAAGGCTTTCATGGCCGGAGTCGAATGAGAACCACTAGAATCCGGGCTGATGGGGCGTGGTCGAAATGAAAGCGAACTTCCAAACGTTTCGACGAGGACGACATCTTCAGTGGAACTGCGTATGACTTCTAAGATTGTATCTCAGCAGCGACGTCGATGCTGAGCCTCTGAGATCTTAGAAGTCTACGCAGTTCCACTGAAGATGTCGACCGCAGATGTTGACGAAAGGTTTGGATTTGGAAACGCTTTCATTTCTACCACGGCCCATCAGCCTGGATTCTACTGGTTCTTCATAATTTAAACACTGACGTTTATTATAGCATCAAGGCTTCAAAATTATGTAGGGCAAACTCTGTGCAGCAATATACTAGTGTGTACATACTGTACAATACCGTATCACAGTATAGTTTCAAATAAAGCATTCATATAAAACTACCACAATTAATCTGCCTCTTTTACTTACAAATTTACGATATCTTTTCGTTTATCACGACTCATGAGTCATTTTTACATTTCTTTGTGGGTATAGATACCCCGCACACCAATTTACGAAAGAAAAGTACCGTATTGAAATCTATGAAAAATACACGAATTAATTATTATTATTGTTATATTAGTTGTTTATCCCAGAATCTACAATAACTTACTGTATTTAGACCTATACCTCAGTCAACCAAGTACAATGCTTCATGAGCTTAATAACCGTTTATTTTGTTTCAGTTAAGAGACTGACGCCGTGATACCACAGGAAACAAACAAATAAAAAGGGGACCTTGGTACCACAATGTAAATTCGAAAACAATTCTGCAATAATACAATTTTAGACTTATCAATTAACTTATTAACTCATAATTTGGGAACAAACCGCAATAAACAATAATGTTTTGTAGCGCTAGTGCATTGTAGGCTATAGTGGAAACGCTTTCAATTTTATATGATCGAATTTGTTGACAACGAAGGAAGGTTGTGGAGAAGTTGAAAAATGCCTCGTTGCTACGTGAAGAAGAAGACAGAGCATGAAGCAGAAACGTGGAATTGGGGGGAGGAAGAAGCATCGACGCCATGCGGAAAGGCTCCAGGGCCCAACAGCCCTACTGAGGGTTCCACAGCACCGTCCAGTCCTACTTACTACAGGAACTTAGAAGCATCCACTAATGGTGAGCGTAAAGCATGGCTTTACTTATACTTACGAGTACCTATGGATTTTCTTTCGTATGGAATAGTGCTTACGGCCAACCAACCGAAACATTTGATTTTGGGGTAATTTTTCTATGGCTATATACGTAGCCTACATTATATTTATACCAGACATTTTGCATTGACACACGAAAGAGATTCATTGGCTATTGTTAACAGTCACATATAGCCTACGTATAACGATTTATTACGCAACTGAAAAATCTGAAATGACAAGTAACGTACCGTGGAAGGCTGTGGAGTCTGAAACTGGTGCCTGGACGTCATAAAATGAACACAGATTAATGTTGATGAGCAGCGCCAGAGGATCCTACATATATAACGGAAAAGTACAGTAAACGGCTACATGCTGAAAAATCCAGCATTATATTTCTTTATAACTATCTACTGTAGGTCCTAGGATATTAGTTCACAATCTCCATAATGTTCTATTACAGTAGGACTAAATTTTGCATGAGATATAGAGGGTATGCCACTAATTCACCAACATTAACGATCATTGCATTGGTATTATTGCGGCTGGTAGCTCTATTCCAGGCAATATTATAGGCCGAAAATTCATGAGGTAACCTCTAATCGAAGGAGTCACTGATGGCCTGCCACACGAAGAATCGAGGCATAGCCTGTAATTATGAGGGACCCCTTTGGAAATAGAATCACGATCAGGGACGAATCAAGGTTTTCTGTCAGTGGGGCGCAATGACATGACAAATGGGCATGAGGAAAAATTGAAGGGGGGGGGGATTATAAGAAAGTGCAAATGGGTTGATTTATAAGTAGTCAAAATTATCTCATAACTACGCATAAGGTAATTGAGGTAATTCCTACTCTGCTCTGATTTCCGTTTGTTCCACTCACTTAACTTACCCTCAGCAGTTTATGCAGTAAAGGGATCTAAAGTGCATGGCGCGGTGCGGGGAGTCTTACACACGTTTCTTTGTCATTCAGATAATTATAAGAAACTCTACCGAAGAGCAGTGGCGGCTCGCTATTAGAATGGTAATGCCTCATCCATTTAAACATTAATAGATTAGAGACGTTTTGTTTATAATTAAACAATGAAAGCTAGCCAAAAAACGAAAATTATACCGCGGGAAAGAGCCGTGAATAAAACCTGACCCAAAAATGAACGAGGTACGTTGTTGAGGCACCAAATCACTGGTGCCTACCTACTGTACGGAAAGACTGTGTCTCACTAAATTTTATCCCCACGGGCCGCCACTGCCCAAGAGTAATGGTATAGTGATGATGTGGTGTTAAGAGATTATTTGTAAAACTCCTCGTCGCATGAATTAAATTTTGTACTGATAGGCACTGGAGATGCAGAGGGAAAACTGGCAGGACCATAAACCATAGCCGATTTTAGAGAAGGAAAAGCGAATAAACGACATTGATTTTATGTATGCTTCGGTGCCATCTCTAAAGCCCATCTCATCTTCGACTGGCCTCAGAATATATGAACGATATGTTGTTGTAGCCTAAAGAATCGACTAGCGCGGTAGATGTATGAAAAAAAATTAAGAGCATAACTATTGATTATGTATATCTAGATGATTATCTATGTCGTGTGTATGATTGCACATAGAGGAAATAAATGGGTTAAAGCTGCGGATGTTTGTTCCGCACCTGACACCCCCCCCCCCCCCTTCCTCCTCCTTACATAATCCCGGGTGGCAAGCGAGGTTTTGACTGACATTTGCGTTTTTCTCATCCCAAACTTTGCATATTTCTCTCATGATCATCGCAAATATCTTCAATGATTTATTGTTCTCAAATAATTTTTCATTCCTGCGTTTTTTTTTTAACTCCTTGACATTTTATGCGAGTTTTTTACCCTTTCAAACCGGCCTTTTCTCCCGTTCTGAACTTTTAACCGCTAATCACCTTGAACTTTCTGGTAAAATTTTAATGGCTGCGGAAAAGCCGGGATATGTCTATGTTCAGTAGGTACCGTACCTATTTCTCTATAATTATGCAAAGACGATTTGAGCGCGACTGCCTCGTTCAAATGGTCTTTGGGCACCAGGCCTTAATGCACCAAATCTGTCTGCCGCGCTGGACCCCACTGCGCATAAGCTGTGTATGAATTATTATAAAATATTTCAATTGGAAAAGTAGTGATATAGTAGCCTACAGACCATTTCTTCAACCCCCCCCCCCTCCTCTTCATAATGTACTTAAAAAAAAATAATAATGACTTTATGTTCTATTACTAAGCCAACCTGGCGGAGTTAAGGCTATAAAGCTCTCTCTTACACTCAACTAGTAAGACCCGGGACCGCACTTAGGTACTAGCCTATATAAATTTAGCCAAAATAATGTATAGTTAGGTAGGTACTAAAAATGCTAAGAATACGAGAATTTAATTAACTTCTAACCGAAAGATTTTAACGCTGCAGAAACCTCTGCAATATACAATAATATGTACGCAAAATTTTGAGCTTAAATTGAGCTAATGACTCAGAAACAAATAAGCAATTGCAGTGGCAACAATCCCTTCAAATCCCCGCTTGGATAGTGATATCTACAATATATTGAATACATACAGTATATTATACAATATATATTGTGTATTTGTGTAAGTATGTACTGGTATATCAATCGTAAATGTTTCTCTTAGCTACAATATGTAGATGAGTTTCGAAACTATTGATGAGTTTATCATGAAATTTTGGTGGAGGTGGGTACGTTCCCAAAGGATTCTGGCCCAAAAATCTTTATTTTGTTACCAGAATACGGGTGTAATAATTAAATTTTTGTGCGCAAGGAGAGGCCCGTAATGGGACTTGGTTGGCATAAAAGAGAGATGGTTCGGAAGTGAAGTGGAGAGACAGCAGGAAACAGAGGAAACGGGAATGTATACCTGTATTGTATACCCAATGTAAAAAGTAGTGGAGGCAACAAACGGGGAATAGGGACGGAGGAAATTTGAAGGGAATGGAGAAATGTACTATGCCCAATGAAAAATGTAGTGAAGGCAGCGGGGAAGGGGGAAGTATTGTATACACAATGACAAATGTAGTGGAGAGGAAGGGGGGAGTATTGTATACGAACAATCGGACGAATGTAGTGGAAGCAACGGGAAATGAGGAAAATTCAAACATGGCATTCATTGACTGCTAAGCTATACGAAGAACATCACCGGGTCTATAAAGTTGTGTCTCATAATATATTTTGTTGTTTTTCTTTCAGGCTGCATCAGCATCTACTTATCACCCTCCCAAGATATCTCATCTGTCATAATACCAAGACCTGTAATAAGCAGCCATGATGGTGGAATACCGATCTTCCGAGAAAGAAGTGCTGCAGAGACTGAAGCCGCTCATGACCTGCTCGAACTGTCACGATCATTACCTCCACTGCCTCCTCCAGTCGTACTCAGAGTAGGCCAGCAGGAGATATACGAAGGTCCACCATCCCCGCCGCCACCCTCCCTTGTGATCCACGTAGGTACCTCAGAACCACCTTTATACGAACCAGTCTCTGTGGTGGTCCAGTCTCCCGACTCATCAATGACATTGACCTACCAAACTGAATACCCATCCATTGCTAGGCCTATAGCAAAGAAAATATGTCAAACTGTTATGCCACCCCCTCAAGAACCACAGCGTGTGGTAACACTTGGCAACAGTCACACCCATGCAGCGTCTCAAACAGTTATTCAATACCGGCAATCTCGGCCAGTTCCTCTTAAAGAAAAAGAGGACGAATCTGTTATAAAAGACAGCGAAAACGTGTTTGCAGTACCGAAAAAGGTCAGAGCAAGAGATAAGAAAAAACAAGCGCTCAAGGCATCGAGAGACGAAACGAGAGGAGAAGACGGATTGAAAGATAAAGAGGGAAAATATAAATGCAGTGAGTGTGGTAGGCAATACGCCACAAGTTCAAATTTGTCACGACATAAGCAAACTCACAGGAGTCTGGACTCTCAGTCTGCTAAGAAGTGCAAGACTTGCGGAAAAGCGTACGTTAGTATGCCTGCTCTTGCGATGCATTTGCTCACACATAAACTTACCCATTCTTGTGGTATCTGCGGTAAAAAATTTTCCCGGCCTTGGCTTCTTCAAGGCCATCAAAGGTCGCATACGGGGGAAAAACCGTATCGGTGCCGTCACTGCAGCAAGGCTTTTGCGGACCGCAGCAATCTGAGAGCTCACATGCAGACACATTCGTTTGAAAAGAACTACATTTGCGTCAAGTGCAGTAAACCATTCGCTCTCAAATCCTATTTGAGCAAACATTTGGAGTCTTCCTGTTATAAGGATAATGACGATGATGATGATGATGATGACGATCTCGATCAAGCCAGCTCAATTGATAGTAACATGAGCATTGACGTCGATAATATTTCCCTTCACACCAGGATCATAGATGTGGAAAATGACGTCGATAACATTTCCCTTCACACCAGGATCATAGATGTGGAAAATAATTCTACTATGGATGTTGACAGTAGTTCGACCATTGATATTGAAAACTGTTCACTTGATACTAGGATTATTGATGTAGAGACTAGTTCGGTGGACACAAGAATAATCGATGTAGAGACTAGTTCGGTGGACACAAGAATAATCGATGTGGAAACTTGGAGCATAGTTGATGACCCGGATGATCCTGAACCGCTCCTGAGCGACGAAGACACTTTAGAAATCGATGTTGTTTAAAACGATGGCACACAATTTAATGTCTATACGAATCAGTATCAAAATCGTCCCTTCATCATTGGCTGATATAATAGGCCTAATTTATCGCATATGCGGGAGATTGAGGTTGGATGTGGTTATTAATGGCCATTCCAGTTTATCTCTGAATGAGAATACCATACTTAGTAGCTGCGTAGAGTGTCTTAAAAAGTCTAATTTTAGTTACATTGCAATGATTCAAAATGATATTGAGTTCCAAGCATTTGTTCATCCAAGGTTTATTAGTCTGGAAATTTCAAATTTGTGGGAACTTAAAAAATCTTTCTTATAAAATAAGGCACATCAGCCACTACAGGATATACAGTAGCTTGTTTATAAGTGCACTAATTACCAACCAGTATTTCCCCAAAACTCTCACAATGTCTCAGTTTATTTTATAGCCTATCATTTTGACTGGCAATTTACGCCTAAATAAATAGTCCCTTCACCGATAGAAAGGCCATACTCCCGGTTCCCAATTGGTTAAAAAATATAATAGGCTATTTATTTCAAACCTAGTCTAAAGCTTGCGCAACCCTATTAGGCCTATGCCGTTTACAGATTAACACCGGGACTAAGAATGAGGATGAAATCGTCCATCTGATTGAAGTATTTCCAAGAAACCCCAATGACTTCATTTGTTTAAAGAAATAATGCAAAATGCGCGGAAAATTCAAATTAATAAATTGATCCTCGGCTATATTTTTGGTGATTTTTCTTTTTTTAAACTTTCCTACCTTAGATTTAGACAATTATTTATAGGTACTAGCCTAATTGTTAATGTAGGTATTCGAAAATTAAAACCTGTACATTTTTTACGTTTAATCGAATTTCTTTCAACTTGGCTATAAAACCGTTAATTTATTAATTTCCTTTCTTTTAAATCAAATGATCCAATTTATAGAATATAATTTAGTCCTATTCCCGGTGTTATGTTAATCTGTAAACGGCATAGTATAGGGCTGCAGAGTGCAGATAAAAAGGAAATAGGCTAATACCAATTTTGGAAGTTAACGTTTTTTACCAATTCCAAAAATACTGGCTTGGCTATATTGGCTTGAAGTAAGTTAAAAGTCGCACTGCTTAGGTCAAAATAAAATATACTGAACGATCAAATTTTTAGGAGTCCATAGCAACTCTAATAGCCTATGTACGATGTAAATTATTAGCATTCTCATCTTTGAACAAGTGATATTCTCGTAATACTCTAGTCACACTAGTCGATAATCGTCATGTATGACAGGCACTATGTTTTCGCACACGGTATACTTGTACTTCTTTATAGAGTATAGATCATGTTTGGTTAGGGCTTCACACTGCAACGCGCAACTTGGCTTTGCTATTTTAAGCTATGCCGATGCCGATGGCTGGCGAACGACATGTGAATGTGCCATGGTGACTTAACGCGAACTTGTATGAATGAGGTTTTGATGTTATTATGTGAGCAGCAGCTACAGTATGTGAAGAAGATAACCCCTCGTATAGTCCTATAGACAAACTAATTTTAAAAAAGCCAGCGGTCAGTTGACCCCGTATAACACCCTGCAACTTGCTAGTGTACCAACTTTTTTGTATCTACAGTATGTTGTGGGAAGGTTTGGCAGGCAGGCTGAAGCTGAGTGCATTTATCGCTGCTATGATTCAAACTGATGACTTTCATCCCAGATTTACTTATTGTACTGCACGACCGGCTAACGGTAGCATAATTATATCGTACGCAGGAATCGTGACCTTTCAGCTTACCAACTGTCTTATTCACTTTCGTGTGCCTCTAGCTGAGTACCGTATGATGGGTTCGCAAGTAAGCTGGAATGCAGTTTTTTAAATTACGAAACGATGTTTTACCTAGGTACATTAGGTATATATAAGTATAGAATTTCTAGTCAACATAGTGATTTGTCCTGTAAGAGGGTATGTAGACTACCTCATTAGCAGAGACCACGAGAACCGTTCTTATAGTCGACGACGTTTTTAAAATTAAAAATAGTTTTTATAAAAATTTATTGATCTCGATGGAAGTTTGCTGGAATAGGTATAAGATTGTGACAGTTATAGACGGGTGTATTGTAGTTTGATCTACAGTTACTATACAGGTATGGACAGATAGCCCTTGTAAACGTGTCATGGTATCATCTTACAGAACTCTACTCATCGTTTACCTTTTACGTTAATATTACCCTTGCCCACGCTGTAATGCATGTACTGTATATGTTTAGAACGGTTTGTGATTTAATCTGTTAGTATGTAAGTAGCTTAGGTACATTTTTTAGATTTTAAACAAAATCCCTCATTGTGCGGCTCCCGATAAGCAGTGCTGATTTAACATGGCTAGCAAATTTTTAGGCATTCCCTTGCTCGAGAATTACGAGATTTCAAAATACTTAGTAAACAAATGGCGATCTGTTGTTTTTGACAAAATTCATTTGCTCCTTGTTCTGTAGCCTCAAAATATGAAAATGGTCAAATGAAAAGACAATAAAGCTTTCGCAGTAAATTTAAATTTTCTCACTTAAAATATTATTACTATTAAAAAATACGACAAAATGGTTTACACTGATTATATACAGTACCGGTATAGGCTATACTGTAATAATTCGGGTGAATATCGTAAGTTTAAAAATGCGTATTTCTTATGAAATTTTCACCGGGCTATTTTTATGTACTTTGTGGCTATGTAACGAAGGATTTGTCATTATTTAAACTAAATATTTTGAATTTTAGGCCCTAAAGATGCAATTGTAATGGGGTATTCATAGTTCGTCGTATGTAGGTATATCAAATTAAGACTGTTCTTCTGTGGCCTACGTATTTTTTTGATGCAAAGGTGCACAAAATGTAGACTTTCATGAATAAAATAATGAGTTAAGTTTATTATTGACATCCCTTCTACTAAGAACTCAGAACGTTCAGAAAGTATATCTATAATGCGACTTTAACAACGAATTCCATTTACTGTGAATACCCCTAGTTAATGTGCTTGTTTTCACAGAAATGTTAAACATAATTTGGGCAGTATTTACGCATTCCCTCTTCTTAGAAAGAAACATTGTATAGACCTTACTGCATGTGTGACCTAAGCCTAGGTCTATATGGTTTATATATATATATGTGTTCCATGAGTTTGATTCGGTAATAACTGGTAAGGCAGCAATTCCACCGGCGAATTTACTTCATTTGTGATTTTTTGTTTCTTTTGTTTTAAGGAGACTATTATGTAGATACTTAACTTATCTATTATAAATTAAGTTATAATATGGTAGCAGACATCATTAATAAGTATCTACCATATTATAACTTAATTTATAATAGATTAGTTAAGTATCTACATAATGGTCTCCTTAAAACAAAACAAACAAAAAATCTCAAATCACTAATGAAGTAAATTCGCCGGTGGAATTGCCGCCTAAGAAATGGACGGGCTGAAACACATCCTCAGGGTTCCTTAAACAGATAGTCGTTCATGACTTGAAAGCCAGAGCATACTTTATATTGCATCCCTAAAATGCATGCTTAGTAGGTACTCGTAGACACTTCATTGGCTATACAGTTTAATATTAAATACACTTGATTTTGTGAATGATTGTTGTGAGGCTGTGTATGCCTATAAATGAACTGGTGTAACCATTTAGTCAATTGCCCTATTCATATTAAGTTGCTCAATTCGCACGTTTACTTTACACATTCCTACACTGTACACTATTAAGTCTCTAAAGTACGTGCCACGTCTAAGCCTACCTCCGAATCAGCACTTCATTTTAGATTCAATAATTGTACATTTGGCCTTCGACTGCCTATTTTCAATCGACTTTTCAAAATGCATCTACGCTAACTGATGCTCAGAAAAAAATGAAGGATGTTTTCCATATTCTATTGCACAGCAAAAGAAGCATTGAGACGGACATTGAGAAGGGTGGTATATGCATCATGCTCACGTATACTGCCTATTTGTTTTTACGAGGCGGGTAATGTGGCTGTGCAATTTTACGAAGGCCATTCCATATATTATTATTATTTATTGTAACAACACTTAGAAAGATTTCAAACGTTTGCTAGGCAATAAAAGAGGGAAATGTGCAGTGAGGATTTTTTAGTAGTATGCGGAAAATGGTATCTACCTTGGCCCTGATTGTCTCATGGCATGGAATGGGCCTTAGGGGACACATTTTGGCTTTATAAAATATAGCTTTCCTTACAGGGTAGTTCTGAGAATTATAGCCAGAAAGCAATAACAATAGATATTAAAATGAAAATGTTTTGACACTGTAAGCATATAATAAGTCATGAGACTAGCGCTATATCAGTATATTGTGGAACCCAGTATTTTTGTAGTTATACCGTAAATATCAATACAACAAAATTTGATGAAGTTTTTTAAATATTTGTCACGTCATATTAAGTCAATTTTGCATTTACTCGTACAGTCTGAGCGGCTAAACTTCATCTTATGTAGGTTAGATAGCTATCTTTCAGCAGTTTACTGATGGTAAACAAGGTGAAGCTGTAAACTTATTTATCAGAACCTAGCAGAAACATTGGCTGGCAGTTTTTGTAGGTAACTAGAAAAACCAGACGATTGGCTGCTCAGACTGTTGTACACAAGAACGTAGGACTAGGCTTGACAATAACCTTGTTAGTTACTGTTGTGTTCACTTTACAGCATACAGACTGATCCAGATGAAAGCATACATAAATAAATAATGTGATAGGCTAACTGCTACCATTATTGCCCGCCAATATGAAAACTATTTTAAAGATCTTTATTTAACTTTTTCGGCAAAAGATAATATGTTAAATACTGTATATTATATTTAACCATAAGGAGAGGATGTGCATTTGCAGCCTAAGGCAAGTTTGAAATTGTTTACCGTTAGACTTTCCAATTAGAATGAAACATCCCTGACATCGGTCTTTCTGCACACAATTGCAGGACAAGTTCTTATAACTCTCTTTGGTAATACTGCCCCTTCTCTATCTATTAACGAATATTAATTAGAGTATATGGAACGTAGATAATGAGCACCCCTGGATCACGCGAAAATGAGACAGTTTCTATTTATTATTTCGTTGGCTACATAAGCTATAAATGCAATTGTTTTGAAGGACTTTTTATGGACCCAGGCCTACTTATAGTGGTCCTTAGGTTCCCTGTCCAATGCCCACGACCCAATGGAATGAATTTTTGGCCATTGACAAATCTCTCGATGTCAACCAACACCGGCTACAAGCGATAATGGACAAGATGAGACAAGCTTACCATTGACGCAGTGAAACAGGCGAAAGCATGACTTAACCAAGTACAGATACGAGTCTACATAAGCTATAAAGATTTGTTCTATCCAAGTTGAAGAAGACTACCTACTTCATATACAATATCGTAGGGGATTTTAACTTTTTGATGCTACCATTTCTCCATGAACTTTACAATGCGTAAAATGTTAATCCTCCGTTAAGTTAATTAAATAATTACAACACCAAAAATTAAATTAACCTATGATATTGTGTATGAAGTAGGTAGTCCTCTACAACTTCTACCTTTATAAATTACGTAGTACATTAAAAAATAAACTGATTAATCCAGGGGTGACCCATATCTACGTTCCACAGGCTCATAAACGTACTAGTGCCTAATGGATAGGGCTGAGGACGCCAAAATGCTGCATTGCAATGGGTTAGGGAACAGGAATTACGAGACGAGAGGGTTGGCTGTCACTACTAACAGTCGAAATAGCCTACTTTCTGTAGTGTGATCTGTTCTCTGATCTGATTTATGCCAATACTTTTTCTACTAATTTTGAAACTGTGTCTCTTTCTGATCTCCTCGTTGTTAAATTTTGCAAATAGTCTATGCCGACCCCGCGATCCCATATGCCCACACTGAAATAATAGCCAGTATGCCAGTTTGGGGTATTGGCAGTAATGCACACGCGTGGACGCAGCTTTACTTAATTTATAACAGTCATCACGATAATGGTACCTATAGCTAGAATTGAATGGGTACAATGTACCTTCGTAAATGGATTAAGTTCCTTTAAGTTAAGGTCCCGTGTTGGGCTCCCTTTAAACAAAACAAAAAAAAAAAAAAACATGATACGCAACTAAAGTTGTGTGGGCTAAAGCAATAGTTATAATAGTAAAGATAAAATAAAGGGTAGTGATATAAACTGACAAGCCACTCAGTGCAGATGATGGTAATGTATGCTGATTAGAATCCACATAACTGACCACTATTGCGGGTTTTTATTTTGAGCGTCAAACCGGTGGAAAATGCCAATTTGGCTAGTTTAAAAACTTGACATAAGATAATACGTAATTTTATTTTTGAGCATTTTATAGCCTCACTGGTATTCTTCAACCTCATTATATTCTGTTGATAATGTGTTTGGTGGACAAAACAGTTACGTGCTCCTATGCTTTGGGGGAAACTGGTCAATGTTCTAATTACGGGTATTTTTCACGCTGAATAGTTGCTAAGAATAAAGAACCAAGCAATTGCCATTAAGACGCTCGCTTTGGTCACGTGCTATGGAATGCTCCAGTTAATTTCTATTTCTGTATCGACTATCACATCAATGTTTCTCTTTCTCATATTTAGAATTTTGGACTTTCTACCTCAGTTCTCAAAATTAAAAAACCCAAACATTCACATGATCCCAGCACATATTTAGCCAATACCTCAAAAGAACATGACGAAAAAGCTAACAAATCTGCCCAGAATCGGCCTATAGACAGCCTTGCGTCAACAAAAAAGCGCAATTTATCCATATCAAGCATGATGACTCAGCTTTAATGACCAGAAATTTTCTGCGGCAAAATTGTCAAAACAAAAGACAAAACAAGTGTCGCTCGAGTAAGTAGACAACTCTATAGGTGAATCTGACTAAGACTAAGACCTTAGTAGAGTCCAATTAGACGGCTGGTTGTAGCCAAGTAACAACGGAGTATGTAGTAACAGACTGAAATTGTGGTCGTCCACTTCTGCTGACACTTGCAGCCACGAGTCGAGCCAAGTAATCGTGTCAGCCACACTGACGTTGACTGGGTTGAGTCCACGAAAATAGCAAGCCCATCGCAGCTCATCTGCCGTAAGACTGGCAGGACCTCCTTCTCGTTTTAAAGCTTCGTCCATTGTTTGAATCAGCCGCGCTCTTTCACTCAACCGACTCCTTCTGAACCAGCCTCTATGCATCCCATGGACCCGTAACAAGTACGTCTAAAATAAAAGGTAACCGTCACCATTTCAACTTCATAGGTACACATAATATGTTTACATTATTTTTCATCGATTATGTAGCATTCTTAAAGGTACGCTTTCACTGGGAGCGACTGTAAGGACTGCAACTCAACGATGGTCTTTAAGCAATTATCGCTGGCAACGAACGTAACAGGACGATTAAGCAATTTAGCAGGTAGATTTATAGCTTTCCTATTTATATGTAGTATAAGGAAAGTTTTGTGATGTGGTTTCGGGATTTCAGGGGATTTACACGTTTTGAGGTAGGCCTACCAGGAACCAAAAAAAGCGGTTCGTCGATTTGTGGGCAAACTACTCGTTGGATTTGAATTAAATTTGGCATTTGGTACGTTCACGAAAATTATACCTCGGGAACATTTTTTTTTAATATGGGCTCAATTTTGAGAGGTTTTACCTTTAAAAAAATAAAAAAACGACTAAAAAATATTTCTCAAAAAAGGCTGCAACAATTTTTTTAATTCGCATATATTACGTTATTATTGTCATTGTTATTATGGAATGGATTATTACGGTTGTTATTTTTTTATTTAATTTACTTAAGTTATAAAGATTTGGCCTATGGAAGTGGTAAAGGACTACTTCAAACACAATATCATAGGATATTTTTAATTTTTGGTGTTGTAATTATTTAATAAACTTAACTAACATTTCACCCATTGTATTATTGTTTATGGAGAAATGTAAAAATAAAAATAACGTATGATATTGTGTATGTAGTCTTCTACAACTTCCATTGGCCATATCTCTACGTCTTGTGTAGTAAATTAAATAAAACATATAAACAGACTGAATTTTGCATGATCCAGGGGACCAATATCTACGTTCCATACCCTGTTAATGTTTGAAAACATTTTAAAAAAATCAAGAAATGAAAGGCCTGTTTATTTGATGGACAACAGGACACACGTGAAAACCCCACAAGATCCTTAAAAGGAGATATGTCTATATGAAGAGAAGTAGTCCTAGTTATAAAGAGTGGGGGGGGGGGGGGGGGGGGG
Source organism: Psococerastis gibbosa (assembly GCA_963971405.1). Lineage (NCBI taxonomy): Eukaryota > Metazoa > Arthropoda > Insecta > Psocodea > Psocidae > Psococerastis > Psococerastis gibbosa. The sequence continues at coordinate 23,026,802 of OZ020488.1, read as the reverse complement.
GATAGTAAGCCACCAACCGCCTAAGTTGAAAATGAAAACAAGAAAACGAAAGAATGGTATTTATTTACTTTGGGTAGAGATAGCAATAGTTTACTAATTACACATTAGGGGGATTCACTCTGTTGGTAGAACGTAGAAATAGAAAAATCGAAAAATAGCTCAGAGTGAGGATACCTCCGCGCAACCGTAGAAATAGAAAAAAATTTTAAGGCGCGTTCTGTGGAGTAAAAATTGAAACTGTATACTACAAGGAACTACCAACAGGTGTGGGCGCTACGTTCTTGTCTTTTTGTCAGTTTGTTTTTGTTTTTGTTTTTAGCCGTGTAATTTGTTTTTGATTTTAGCAGGTGTTTTTTTCACTTTAAGTTTAAACTTATTTTTCATTACCTACCTACCTATGCCTAAATTAGGAAATACGTTGAAAGCCATCAACTTCCTCGCGGAAAAATGCAATGCAATGATGTGCGAGAATTTTGAAGAGGAGGAAGAAATACTAAGTTAAGCCATCGACGATATTTCTGTGGTCATGTCATTACGGTAGGCCTATAGCGTACGCTTTTGCATTGGGTCTGTCCCTAAATCTAAGGAGTGGTGGACCAACGTGCTTCCGAGCCACGAGTCCACGACGAAATGTGCGGTTTAACATTTTCATGGGAGTTTTGCATTGGCCAATTGAAGAGGAAAGAAGAGAAATCGTCAATGCAAAAATTCACGAGCTGCCTCATTGTATTGGCTACTTAGACGGTTGTGGAGAGTTCCTACTCACGCAAACAAAATTATGCCATCAAAGCGCAAGATGTACAAGATAATACAGCCGGTACCAGAAAAAAGGAAGGCGCTCATGGAAACAGTTTTAAAGCTATGATGCAGCCTCTGTCAATTATAAGTATTTTATAGCTAGACCGTTCGCTCTCTTTCAATGATTGACTTACGCCAGCAGCAATAACAATTCGTATAAATACGTATGAAATACGTATAAATTCGTATAAATAACTAATGTAATCAAATTAAATAATTAATGTATTAAGGCCTATATATAAAGGAAATATGGTTCAATGTTTTATTGATTTGACAGTAGAATAATAAATTAACACTTAAATTGTATCGAAAGACACATTTTGAATTCAATATAATAACGAAGGCTTTCACGGTTGGAGTCTAATAAAGGGACAGAAGAATCCGGGCTAATAGGCCTTGGTCGATTTCAAAGTAGGCTTCCAAACGTTTCGTCAACAACTGCTTACGACATCTTCAGTGGTGTTACGTACACCTATACTTCTAAGGTTGTATCGCGGAGGTATCGTAGCAACTGACTGACTGACTGGTGCTGTCGTGCAGGAATGGTTCAGTGCGCAGGCGCTCTCGTTTTTGATTGGGCCGTTGGCGTCATTCTTTTTGTTGTTGTCTGGGCGGTTGGTTTCTGAAACAGAAAGAATAACCGGAGATGTGTAGACCTAACTGCATTCAATAATGTAGAATCCATGCACCACACCAATATTATTATTCGTAGCAAAATTACTGATCGCCGTATTCCAATGTAGGCTACAGTAACTCCAAATTTCCTGCAGAATAGCCCTAAGGAATAATTTACCTAAATACCCGAACAAATGCAAAAAAACACAGGCCATAAGGCATAAGTACAGTACCTACGTACTTCAAAGGAACGAAGTAGTTGTGTCTGCGGCTTTTTTAAGCGTAAAACTTACGTGTTAATAACAATCAATTGTAATCCTAATTCCTAGCATGTTTTGGCGATTTTCAGAAGGGTATCATCAGCAAATAACGTAAGCAGCATATTTAATTTTGATATAAACACAAGCAACTTACCTCCAAATTAAGTTTCTTGTACTTTGGCTATTAATATCTCGAGGAACTTATTAACAGCTTCCGCAGTCCACCTCTTGCTACATATTTCCTTCTGTTTTTTGTCGTTAATTTGTCTTGTACAACTCATTTTTAAAATTAAATAATTAAATATGAGCAATAAAAACAACAAATATGGTCGACCATTTGCTTTGTTTTTGATTCCCCAAGTAGTAGAAAGCCGTAGAAAGACACGATTAACACATGTCCTTATGGCATTATTTCTACCGTAGAAAAACTGTAGTTCTATTTCTACGTTCTACCAACAGAGTGAATCCCCCTATTTACTAATTGAACTATGGTAGAACGGTAGAAAGACGGCTCGGCCCTGGCTACTCGTCATGGTCTGTTCAGGGCCACACTGGGTCCTAACAAGGTTAAACTACTGTTTTTGAACAGTTGATTAATTGGAAATGGTCTTATGAATGATTGGGATGTGATCCCAATAATTATTCTATTCAAAAGGGTCCCAAGACCTATGTCAACTCTACTCTCTAAATAATAATAATAATAAATGGTAAATTGACTCTTTTTTTCTAGTCCCCCCCCCCCCTCCCCGCTCTGGTGTTTACAGAACCTGTTGTCTTTGCTCTTATGGGTTACTTGTAAGAGTGGGCCGAAAATTCGTCCATATGGAAAATAAAGACAATTTTCTTTCTTTCTTTGTCGGTTCCATTAATACGCTTTTAACAATAGAAAATAAAAAGACACTTTGTAAAGATTTGCGCGCTGACACAAGAATACACACACTCGAGTCTCGAACCACCTACAAGTGATAATTAATTTAAAAAGCATTCACAAATTCTTACCACATGACTAGATGTTAACGATTTTATATGATAAGGCATTGGCGTACGAAACAAGCATTGACACTCCAAAATCTCGCAAGGCGTGGGATGAACGCCACTTCCCAGCATCCCCAATATTCTTGACCACGTCTTATGAACAGGGTGAGTCTGAAAGATTTCAATCAAGTCAACATTCATGATTCACAAGTCTGCCCTGTTTATTAGGCGGCTATACGGCAAATTTGCTTCACTAGAATTCACTTATGTTTTGAGATTTTTTGTTTGTTTTATTTTAAGGAGACTATTATGTAGATTTTTATTCTATTATTGAATATTTGATGCTGACGTAGGTTTTTTAAACCCGTTGAGCAGTCTTGACACATTATATATTTTTTTTAAACTATAAATTCTATAAATTACACATTACGCTCCAAGCGTTCGTGCAATTTAGTTCTGTTCACAAACTTTAACATCAATAAAAGTTTCACGTCAATCAGCTGAGAGACGTTCAGGAAGGCACTTCCGAAAGTCTCTAGCCTTTCCCTCCAGAAACAAGGGCGATCGCACAGGATGTGTTCCGAAGCCTCCTCCCCTAGTTCACAAAACCGGCAGTTCACGTTCTCAATGGTGAGCATTCTTGCCAAATGCCGACGGAAAGGCCCATGTCCAGTGAGAAGAGCAGTCACTGTTCTGATGGTCTTCCTACTTGCAGACAAGTGGTGAAGACCATAACTTTTACACGGGTCAGTTACAAGCTGCTTCGGATAGCTGCTTATTTTCGCCGCACGCCATTGTTTCACAAAATCTTCCCGGAAGTTTGTTTCAAGACGCTGCTTTAGTCGCGAGGGGCCAACTGGTAGAAAAGGTTCAGGTCCCTCCGGTGGTACTGCCGAAGCCCCTCTCGCGAGTCCATCAGCCTCTTCATTTCCATGCACATTGCTGTGACCAGGTACCCACATCAGTTCAACTGAATGGTGCTGTTGTATGACAGTAGACAATCTCCTGCAGTCCGCTACTAATGATGACTTTACATTCGAATTTGACAATGCCATGATGGCTGCTCTGCTGTCTGAACAAATACATATTTTAGTGCCTGGCGGTAGACGAACACACTCTTCTAGAGCACACATAATGGCATAAACTTCCGCTTGGAATACTGATACGTAACACCCAAGGGGAATAGAAATGGAAATGGGTGGCCGCGCACAATAGACTCCGGCTCCGGCCCTACCGTCCATCAAAGAGCCATCGGTATAAAAGACTCGTCTCTTTCTAAGCATATTGATAGTCCAATCAATCAAACAGGGATCGATTTTCTTCTTCCTTAGTGTGTTTTCAATGGCTCGAAACGATACACGATCAAAGGCACCCTCAACGTCCAAAAAAGCTGTGAGTGCCATCTTTTTCTCGGTGAGAGCTTTTTCAAGTTTATTTACCAAGCAACACAGTGCTGTTTCGGTAGATTTACCAGTTTGATAGGCATGCTGACCACTGTGGAGGCATTCAGTGTCCAGTAATCCTTCTCTCATTTCCCACTCAATTAGACGCTCCAAAACCTTGATAACAAACGAGCTAAGGCTAATAGGTCTATATGCCTTAGCTTGGGAGTAATCTATTTTTCCAGGCTTCGGAATAAAAACAACTTTTACATCCTGCCACTGTTCGGGAATGTAACTTAGTTTTAAAGACGCCTTGTAAATGGTTAAAAGATGTTCTGCCAAGGAATCGTATCCATGTTGCAACATAGCTGGTATGATACCATCAGCACCAGCACTTTTGTAGGGAAGGAATTTAAAAATAGCGGCCCTGATTCTCGGTAAAGTGATGATTTTATCGGCTAACAGCTCCTTGTCTTGACTAGCCCCTTTCTCCGCCGATGTGGTTGAAGTATCGGGGGTTGATGATGTTGAGCTCGGGAAGTGTACCGATAGAAGAAGCTGCAGAGCATCCTCGTCACTTTCAGTAAAACTACCATCCGGCCTTTCTATAGGACACAATCCGATGTTGGGTGTTTTCTTTAGACATTTTTGCAAACGAGCAGTCTCAGGTAAGCTTTCTAATCTTGAGCAAAACTCTCTGTCTGACTTCCTTCTTGACACTGACAGTGCCGCTTTGTATTGATTTCTTGCTTCCTTATAAGCATCGACGTCTTCACTCTTGCTGGAGCGCTTCATTTTGTTGTAAAGTCTGCGAGTAAGCCTTCTTTTAGTATCTATATCTTTGTTCCACCACGGTGGCGTACAATCATTCTTCACTACTGTTTCCGGGCAACTTTCGTCGTATGCCTGCATAATAATTGACGTCACAGAGGAAAGACGCTCTTCTAGTTCATCAGGATTCCGGGGCTCTTCATGGGCATTGGGTCTCAGATGCAACTGCAACTTTTCCTTGAAATCATGCCAGTTTGTTCTCCTTGGATTCCTGAAGCGTTTCGTTTTCATAGATAAGCCATCTCTAATAACATAAAGAATGTGATTGTGATCAGAAAGTGATTCTTCTAAGGAAACCTTCCAGTCCTGTATCAATCCCGACATTTTCCGGTTACAAAAAGTGAGATCTAAAACCTCTTCCCGTATAGCATTTGTAAAAGTAGGACTACTTCCTCTGTTGCACACGTACAGATCGCTTGATATGAAAAAGTCAAGTAACTTTTCCCCTCTATCGTTGGTATCGGAGCTGTTCCATACGATGTTATGCGCGTTCGAGTCACAACTTACAACTAAAGCTAGGCCTTTAGCACTGCAGAAATGGACTAACTCTTCAACTTCTTTTGGTGGAGGGTCTCCACCAATCACATTGGGGAAGTAAGCCGACGCTAGCACGATCTGCTCACCAGATGTATTTGCGACAATGACGGCAACTAGGTCTCTTTTAACAAATTGAGGCAGTTGCGTAGCAGTCACTCGACTCAGAATTGCAGCTCTAGGCTTTTGATTAGATGAAGAACAGATTATATTGGCTTTGAAAGGTCCCAGTCCTCGGAGCTCCCCCTCAGGTCCAATCCAAGGTTCTTGTATTAGTGCAATATCAATCTTCAGTTCTTGAATACGTTTCAGTAAGACAGACGTAGCGCCCTTACTGTGTTGCAGATTGCCTTGTAATATTCGGGTCATGTTTGCTATTCTGTCTGATTCTCAGGCCCAGGGTCATGGACTGAATTTTCTTCTTCTATCGAAGGTGATTGAATCGAAACTTGCCTTTTGAAGAAGCTTGTTATTCTTTCTTGTGGAGAGAAAGGAGCTGAGCAATCGCCTTCTTTCTTCTTCTTAAAAGGCCTAATATTTCTCGATTTGCTCTGTGGAGATCTAGAGAGAGAGCTGGTAGGCGTACAAGGATCTTCTTTAGTTGGTATTTCATCAATGTCTCTGGATTTTCCGACGGAAGGAGTATTTTCGGTCGATGGTGATTCCACTTGAGACGAATTATTAGAGTCGAGCTTCCTCTTTTGCACCTCTATTTTCCGGCCATTGTTGGCTTTGTTATTGGTGTTACTTGCTGCCACCTTCTTGGTGGGCTCCTTTCTACCTTTTGCCTTTTTTCGTACGGCTACCTCTTCTATAGGGGTGAACTGTGCCCTGGTAGTTGACCATTGTGGTCGATTATCAATTGTGGATAGACATTTCAGAGAATCGACATCAATGCCGACAAGAAGTCTCAATCCATGCCTTTCTTCGTGTCTAGAGAAAATTCTCCATTTCAAAACCAGTAGGCATTTATTTTGTTTCGCTATCCTCTTCAAAACTTCCTCGTTTGGTAGCTTTTTATATCCCGGCAGCCACAAAAGTCCTTTTTTCAGCTTTGGGATATCAGCCACAGGTATGACACTCAAGGAAATGTTTTCCCAGACAGATAACTTTGGAATTGTGTCCGTAATCCAATCTCTACTTTTTTCATCAGCTGCTTCCACAATGATATAATTCTCACGATGGTAAGTAGCAATAAAGTTGGGCATTTCTGCCTCTTCAGGCAGGTCGTATAACGCTGTACCTACAGCGTCAATCAATTGTAATTTTTCCTCGTCTGTAAATATACGAAGAGGATTGAAATGAATAGCAACCTGAAGGTCAGTATTTGACTTAGTTTTTTCGGCGTAAGATTCGCCTTGTTTCTCGGTTACATTATCATTTGTTCCATTGCTAACATTTTGCGTTCCAGTAGCAAGCCGTACATCTCCTGCCTGGTTGCCCACAGAAGGTACCGAGAAACTTGGGCTAGGAAACCCAGTTGTCTGTGACACGTCAGACGTTTTATTTAAGGTGTCCATCATAACGCCCCGAGGGGCCCATCCACGCCCTGTGAAGAGCCTACTGATCACTCGCAGTTGGAGTTCCCTTCACCAACATCGAGACGACCTTAACTCTCATTAGGGTTCCAAAAACAACGTCCTACCCAGCGCAGAAACCTACCACGTGACCTCGGATGATCCCCCTGTTAGCATGTTACGCATTCGCATTAGGCTTTCACCTATCCACAGCACGGTCCTATCCGGTCTTCAACCGGCAGTGCTGTCGCTCAGGATTTTACACTGTATGATAGAACAGCTAGGATGGTTGACTAGACCACCCCGGGTTCCTGTACTATACAGCGGCCTGGTGTGTCACCCCAGTTTTTCATCTGTACCCTCGCTTTGGGTCCTCTGCGCTGAATGAGCGTTTCAGTCTACTCGGGCCAGTTCCGTTCACTCTTTCCCACTTATGATCAGCATCTACTGCTTTTTCTGTCGGGGTGTGCTCCCTTAGCCTCTTGCTTCAGTTATTTAAAGGCGCCAAAGACCCGCCTTTCGCCCCTCTTCCGTTTGCCACTTTAAAGTGCCCAGGATCCACGACGAGGACGTGGAAGTTGGACTTGCCAGCCAGAGCTGAATCATCAGATGAGCATTTCTCTGGATTTTGTACTACAAAGATTGAGACAGTCTTTGCAGCTCCAGAGACTCATAGCTGGCCTTTGGATCCCTATTATGTAGATACTTAACTTATTTATTATACGTAAAATTATAATATGGTAGCAGACATCATTAATAATATTATAACTTAATTTAAATTTAAAGTGAATTTTAGTGAAGCAAAGCAAATTTGCCGGTGGAATAGCCGGCTTACGAGAGTCCTCAGGTCGTGTTTGATTTTTTTAAGGAATGTCATCTTCGTATTTCCCCAGGGGCGATATGTCATGGGAGTGCCATGTTTTGGATACGCTTTAATAAAGGCGTTTCTTCTCTCCTCTGGACATGCTTCCACCAGCCGAGTGTTCCTTCTATCATTTTTTGAGTAACATCAGAAGTCTTCATCTCCAACCATGTGTCCTCGTTTTGGCGGCGATCATGCACACACAACTTTGGCAGCATTCACAGCATGCATGGTTTGATAACTTGTTTATTAATTCGGCCCCAGAGTTTCTTAGACATTTTTCTGTCGATGAGGATGGGCGCCATGTCATGGAACTTTGCCCAGCCTGTTTTTTTTTTTCTTCTTTTCATGTCCTCCTCACAACCACCATTTTGTTCAAGAGTGCAGCCCAGGTATTTAAAAGTATCCAATCTATTCAGGTCTTGGTCACCTATGTTTATAGTGCCTAATGTTTGTTTCACGTACTCCATGTATTCAGTTTTGCTTGTGTTAACCTTCAGACCCTGTTTTTCAAGGTTTTCTACCCATTTCTTTAACCGAAATTAGAGGATATGGAAAAAACCGGGCTTGGCGGGATTCGAACCCACGATCTACGCCTAACCGGGGCGTAGATCGTGGGTTCAAATCCCGCCAAGCCCGGTTTTTTCCATATCCTCTAATTTCGGTTATAACGAGGAGGTTACCTCTTCAACCAAAGTTAATTTAATGTCAGTGTTATATATACCATATAATACTACAATGTAACCCATTTCTTTAGTTTAGCTGCACCTTTCAGAGGCTTTCCCTTGAATACTTCTGGTGATTGTGTCCATTATAATAACAAAAAGGAACGGGCATAGTGCTGAGCCTTGATATAATTCGTACTGAGTCCTGCAGCGCTCCTTACCCTAGTGGTACAATCTTTATACATGTATTCGTACCATTTCATTAAGTACTTTTACAGTAAAAAAAATTGTATTCGAGCAAAGACACGAAAAGTAATTTCTAGTACCCATGTTCTGAAGGCATTGCGATACACAGGTGCTAAATATTTTACTTCATCGGAGTTTTGAAGACGAAGAGCTACTTGCTTGGGTGCATATACTTGAATTTGTAAATTATTGAGCTGCTCTAACCTTCTAGATTTGTTTTTCCATGGAAACCTAACTAGGAGACTTCATTAATTTCATGAACAAATACACTTTAAAAATGCATGGAGTTTTTGAGTGTGTTACTTATGACAAGCATGGATGGATATCCATAAATTAAATTCAGAAAGAGATGAAAGGCGGAAGACTCAATTATCTTGCCCAGGCAGGCTGTTAGCACTATCCAATTTATTTGCATAAACTGTACCTTTAGGGCGCGAAGCTGTTCTTGCAAGGATCTAAATACTGGTCGGTAATAGGTAAGTTTTTTTCTATGATCCAACATGGCGAATTCACTGCGCTGCTGAAGGGACCAAAAGTGGTACGATAAAAATGTTCTTGGAAACATGTAACTGCAACATAATAATAGAAAATTACCATCCATGGACCTGGGTTGAACATAAGGTGTTAAGGTAAATATTTTGTGAACAAAGGTGGACTAGATTGTTTCACAGTCGCAAAGGCATGAAAATGGTATAATAAAAAATGGGTAAACCTTTTTGCAATAAATTTTTGAATTGAATTGAAAAATTGATTTTTCCGCTTAAAATATTGTTACTGTACTCATACTTTTATAAACGTGAATTGGCAGTAGGGTAAACTGTTTGCTGCACACACATTTGCCTTTTTACACTTGAAATATTATTATTCTAATGAAACATTGCACAAAATAAATTTTTGAGAATACCGTAGTCGTGAATCAGCGGTCGGGTAAATACTAAACAACTTTTCTACAATGCCTGCAACTTTATAAGTATTTCTTAAAATCATTTTCATAAGCTTATATAGCTTATTATCGACGCTAATAAAATAAGCTATACAAAAAAGAAACAGGCATTGACATGATCTACGCATGCCTATTATTTCCTGTGCTTATTTAGCCACTGGTTTGCGGGACCATGGCAATTGAATCAATTTCTTAACTGATAAATAAAGATGTTAAAACGTTTTCCACTGTCCATCTTCAAATTCACCAATTGTTGAATCCACGAGAGCAGAACGTGTTTCAACCTGCGGCAAACTTGGTAGTGTGCACAGCTTTGGCAGGGGAACATGGTAGGACATCATAACGCGCTGAGACTATACCAGTCAGTCAACGTGCGTGGCGTGTCCTGGTCTTCTCCCAAAGACCCTACGCGCGATCAATTTACAAAAAAAATTATCAATTGACCTATGGTTAAAGGGGCATCCTGCTTAGGGAAAGAAAAAAAAAACTAATTCGGTGGGACTTGAACCCACTTGTGCAGCAGTGTTAACCTTTCTAGCAATTGGAATATTGTCGGAGATCATCAAGTAGGGCATCTGGTCTACGCTGAGTGCCGTAGAATCCGCAGTGTAGTGGTTAACAAGATGCCCTGGTAAGTCAGTCTCACCGGATTCAGTTTTTCTTGCTGCCTTATTTCGGATAGAAATACACAAACTGATTGACTTACGCAATAGGAAATATTGCACTTCCAAAAGGCAGCGGAGCAAAAATCAAAACAGGGGCTACTTTTACGATGTCCGTTCTCATACGATGGTATGTTATTAGCTCGTGGTGTGTTAAATCATTTTGACCAGAAGATATCACCTGCAACGAGAAAATAACAAAAAAACACATTATTAGTATTTTTTAATAAACTCCCCATTCTTTTATTTAAAATAAGTTTATCATTCGCGTAATCAATCACTCAATTATTTATTACCAACATAAAAAATACAATACATATTATATTTTCAATGCTTTTAACGTTGGTTTGTTACCTACCTAAACGTATTAAAGTACAATATAATAAAAAAATGTTCATTTAATAATAGGATTGTTCAGTTAATATGAAATCATCATGTGAAGACTAAACAAAAATGAGATCTAACAAAATGTAGTTGTAACTACAATTTTGATAGATAGATCTATACAAATCCTATGAAAGTTTTGCACTTAAGTACGAGTGAAAGTAATTCCACCCCTAGGAAACTGCTGTATAATAATCAAGTGTTTGTCTAGATTCTAGATCTAGAGAATCATCTAGATTTTAGACGAACACTCATAACTTTAGTCATCTAGCCATAGAAGAAAATCTAAAAACACTATTCGAAGTTAAGTCCATGGCAGCCATTTGTCTTCTAATGTTTTTTAGTTAAATACGTTTACAGTTTCCTCCATGTTTATCAGGCTGTGAAGTTCATTTTATTCTGTGACTCAATTATATCTCGAAGCTACTTCGGCAGTAGACTTAAATCGTCTCGATAGAAGTCGGAAAGTGAAATTATTAGGTTGAGAAATTCTTCTATTCTTGTCATGTCTATAACTACAAAATAGCAAACATATAATTACTTACCTTTTTATAAATCTGGAAAAATAAAGACAGATCAACTCTGAATTCTTTGACTCCAACAGAGAATACACGGTACACCTTAACAGCTGAAGGAAATCGTTTTTCCAAAAGTAAGTCATACGATTTTAAGTAATTTATTAATCTGGTCAGCAGGTAGCCTCTGATCTTTTCTTGTGGCTTCGAGCGACAACCACGCCAAGGACAATCTTGAAGTCTGTTAAATAGAGGAAAGGTAAGTAATAAATGCAAAATCTAGCAGTGGCGAAACTATAAATATAGGCCCCGTACCGGTACCCAGAAATTTATTATTATAATTGAAGCGGGGTAATAATAAGCCACGTAGCGATACAGAACACAGAAATAGGTGATTTCCTAGTGAGAAAAACTATTTAGTTCAGATCAATAAAAAACACCTTTAAAAATTTTGCAGCAAGGAGGAAATGTCCAGTAAACATAGAGCCACAGAAGTGCAGAACAACATAATATAGAGCGAAATATTAGTATTAATCATTTTTGTGTTCCGATAATAGGCCTATACGTTCGTATAAGGAAAGCCTTGTGATGGTCGATATTTGCGAGTTTTCAACGTATTGGGACGTTTTCAGGTATCAAGAACCGAAAAAGGGGGTTTTCACGAAATATCTGTCTGTCTTTCCGTCGATTAGTAGGCAAAATACTAGGATATCAATGAAATTCGGCATGTAGGCTCACAAAAATCATGTAATTTTTTTAATTTGGGGTTTTTACCCTTCAAAAACTTTTCAGAAACAACTCAAACGATTTTTTTAAAAATTCACATAAATTTACATGTACAGTAGGCCTATGTATATTGCAGTAGTTAGTGATGTAAAAACCCAACTAGGCAAGGGCCAAAATAAATAGAAAATGCTCCAATTTTCATGAAAAATTACGAAAAAAAAGTAATGCACGAAAAAATATTTTTTGTAGAAATCATTGATAATCCGTGCCCAAATGCATTACATAGCTACCATGCTTGCAATAAAATTGTCTTATCCATCAAACAAGCTGAAATTTAACACTGGGACAGTTATTTATCATAGAACTAATTATTTGTACTATGTCGGTGCAGTATATCGGCAGGACAATAATTTACCATTGAACTAATTATTAAATCGGTACAGTAATTCCGTATCTATACTATTAAATAAACATGAAAACGTGTACAGGCTCACTAGTACCGGTTCTTAGGCGGGGTTTCCATTGACCTCGTATTTGTACGTGAGCGAGATATTGGCGTGGTAGCAGACATTAAAAACAGTCTAAAAATGTCTGCTACCAAGTCCACATCTCGCTCACGTTCAAATACGAGGTCAATGGAAACCCCATCTTAAGACGTATTATATAATTATATAGAATTAAACCAAGAAGTAGGCCTATCATCCTACCGAACAGTAAAATCATATTTCTGCACACAAAAAAAAGCATCGAATTTATGAAGAGAAAAAAAACATATTTCTTCTAGCAGGGTTAGGGGGCCCGGGAGAGAATGCAGCAACTATAAGCTCCAATTAGCAGTTTATAAGAATTGTTAATCCTTGAGCTTCTATAGTGAAAGTTAAGAATATGAGACTTTTACTGACATAGTTTGTGTTAATGATGTTGACAACATCCGCATGGGTTGGTGTCTGCCTTGGCTGTAAGGGTAGTTTCCTACACCTATATTAGCCGAGACAATATTTTTACTAGCATAAGACTGGTTCAGTTGCAGTGAGTATAATACATTCGTATATATAGCGATATTTGACTTTCAGTTTCATACATACAGTAATAAAATTAGGCCTATAATAATCACACTGAAATCGGCTAAAATGAAGTTGGCGAAGAAATTTTCACTGAGCCAATTCAGATTGCGAACAAGTTAAATGATTACTTTATCGATAGTATTGTTTCTATTATACCTGCAGCTCCATTTCCATATAGTCCCGATTTGCATTATCAATACAACCCTGTTACTATTCTAGATGATGTACCAATTCCTAGCATCGAATTTGTGGAGAAAATTGTTAAGTCTCAATCAAAGAAGCCTGGGGACATTTAGCCTGACGGCCATATTCTGAAAGAATATTGGACGGAACTCAAAGATGGAGTTATGCAGGTTATTCATGCTTGTGCTACTGAGAGTAAGTTGCCAGACAAGTTAAAAGCAAGTGTGAATCATCCAATACCGAACATTAAGGGTGCAAGTGAGTGCTCTGACCAGAGACCAGATGTACTTCCAGCTTTGGAGAAGGTTATAGAAACTGCCTACTATGATAAAATTCAGGAACATGTAAATGAGAATGGAATCGTACATCCAAATCAATCCGGATTCAGGCAGAAACACTCAACGGAGACAGCTTTACAATTCATACTAGAGACATGAAGAAGGGAAATTGAAAAGGGCAACTACGTCATGGCAGTGTTCACTTAAACGAGCCTTGGAAATGGTTCAAGTTGATCTTGTATTGCGGAAGCTATACGACATGGGAATAAGAGAAAAGTTACTTGAATGGATTGAAAGTTTTTTGACCGGTCGACTGCAAAGGGTCAAAGTGGCTCAAATATTGTCAGCACTCAGGAGAGTCTTGCACGATGTAGTGCAAGGGAGTAAAATCAGACCTTACTGTTCGTTCTCTTTATCAATGACCTTCTGTTCTTGCTGGCATGTGGGAAGCATTTCTTTGCTGATGATATGCTGATCCAGTTGGTGGGAAAAATCCTGGTAAAGTTAATTTCAAAAATGATTGCGGTACTGAATTTCATTACAAGATGGTTAGCAATGAACAAGATGGTGTTCAACACTAAAAAATCGAAGGCGATGGTTATTAGTTCGGGAGCTATGGAATGTTCGGAACAGTTGGTTCTTGGTGGTGATCAGATAGAGTGGGTGAAATCCTTCAAATATCTTGGAATACTCTCGCTTTACCTTAAATTTGCACTATGAGACGGTCTTAAGTAAAATGAAATGCAAAATGTCGCTGTTTCGTAAGGTGAAATTTCATCTGCCACGTACCGCTAAAGTCACTTTGTTCAACTCTTTAATTCGGCCACACTATTGCTATTGTATAAGTGTTTTATCCGGCGAACCGCTGCGTGCTTGGCGCTCTGCAGAAGCAAGTGAATGAAGCTATGCGTATTATACTAAATAAACCTAGAGATACCAGAGGGAACCGGGATTCTGAGGTGGCAGTCATGAGACGAAATCTGGGGTGGAACACGGTCAAGGAATCTATTTTTATCCTAGGCATGGCTTTTCTGTTTAAAATAACCAAGGGTTTGCTTCCATCGTATTTAAATTTTCTTGTTCAGTGGAACTCGGATGTCCATCAACATGATACAAGAAATTTTACAGGATTTGCACAATTTTCGGCCAATGGCTCATTCTCAAAGTCACTTTTTGCAAATGGTATAGCGCAATACGATCGACTGAGTCAAGCTATTCGTGCGTGTGGAACAGTGTCGTAATTTAAAAAGAAAATAAGCGAAGAAAGTCGAGTTTACAACTTCAACTGTAGTACAGCGGGAGCAGACATTTATTCGAGACGTTAGGACCAAGAGGTTGATCAAATTAGCCAACAACAACAAGATCGACAAGTTTGACGCCTTCAGAAGTGCTTTGATTAAAATTATGCAGAATAGTTAATTACACAGTTTTTGAGGTACCATTATATCAACATTACTGTGATCGAGTGATTAGTGGCTATCATTCGCATTACGTGCTGGTGCTACTATCAACAAGAACAACAACTACTTTGTCGTAAATTAGTTTTTTTCTTCAGAAATAACACTTCATGATCTACTATTACAAACCTGCATAATGTTAAAAATCGCAAATCATTTTTTGCGTGACTTAATATATTGATAGCCCACATAAGCCAGAAATTTCAATTATGTCAAAGGTCGGTATTCAAATTTCAAACAGAAATGCAAAATTGCAAATGCAAATTTGCCATAAACGCAAAATATCAAAACAATAAAAAAAATCGCATAGCAGCAGAAGAGAAGATAGAATGAGCTAGGATTGGGAGGTCAATTCTCAAAAGTATTACCCATTATTAACTTAACCAGAATCGTTGCTCTCATTCTTGATTGGCTGAAAATTTTTTATGGCGGGAATGAAAGGTCTACCAAAGCTTGACCGAAGCCAACCAAACAACAATTAAGTGAGGATTTCCCGGATTTCCATTCAAAAATTCTCAATTTTTAAATTCATTATGATTAATTAACCAATTCTAAATAAAATTTTCGCAATAATTTATTAAATTTACTTCAATTAACTAAAAATCTGATTTTTTTTATTAAAAATACGTTTCAGTTAATAAAATTTGAATGAGATAATTATTGAATAAATTTGACTTATTAAACACAACAAAAATATCCAAAAATCAAAATATCTGAGATTTTTTAGGGACCGTGGCAACTGGCAGCCCTGCATTTACAATTGACACGTGACACGCCATTTTCTGATTTTCCGTATTTTACAAAAATCAAAGTTGGCAGATAAGCAGGATAAGCTGTGTAACGGGTTTTTAAAATTTTTATCTGGAATTCCTAATCCAATCCCACAGAATAACATTGTAAGGTATGATGCTTTTTTTTATATAAAACCATTAATTTACGTTTCAGCATATTTAAGAGTCTTTTACTGTTCCCAGCTTCTATTATGGGACTGTTTGGGAAGTTATGAAGCCTGTCATATGGGTTCTTTGTCAATAATGTCATGTAAATTTTATATTGCTGTAAGAATATACTAAGGATAATAAATTTTAATGTAAAATTCTGCGTAAATTTATATTAATATTAGAATATTGTGTGATTGAAGTTGGTTTATGTTCAATCCTATTCAATAACAAAATTTGATTTTGTCACACAATGTCTTTATTATTAATCTGGTATCTACTATAAGCCATTTCACCGATAGTGATTAATATAATTATTATAATTACAATTTTTTTCTGCAGATGTCTGGCCAACAGCCAGCCATTGGCCGAGGGAGGTCTAGGGGGCGTGCTGGCGCCAAACCCTCAACGACTGCCCAGGTTGCTGGCCGTGGTCCCAGTGTAGCTCCACAAGCAGCTGCCGCACCGTCAAGACCTCAAGCACAACCTTCTACTGTAAGTTTTGAATTCCTGAACTAAGGGCAATATTGTATAATTACATATAAATTGCTAGGGAATCTTACCTTCATAGTTACTGCTTACTACCACTATAAACTTCTAATTATATATTTTTATAGCTGAAATACAATTTTATCAGCCCATTTTAACCACAGTGTTCAGTGGAGTTACTGCATGTGCTCGGCATATTCAAAACTACAAATGACTATTTATTTAGATAAGAAAACCTACATATAAACACAAGTACAATATGTATCCAACCTTAGCAATCCACAGAACCCATCGCGGGCCACATGGCCTATAGGGTTCATTTTCTAAATTGTATATTTTGATAGCAGTAAGTTTAGATTTTGCTGACGAAAATGCTTACGTTTAATTGCATTTAATTGGCATTTTTTTAAAGAAAAAAACCCTGATATGTTGGGCGTTTCAGCACTTTGATTGGAACAAGGTGTACATTGTACCGAAGATGTCAATGGACATGAGAGGAAGAATTATATTGTGGGGCCCTACAAATTGGGGATGAAGCCTAATAACACTGGATGCGCCACCCACAGGTCATCAATATTAAGAATTATTGAGCGATTTGTGTTAGTTGGAACCAAGCTTGGGAGAGTCCAGGCAGTCCTCTTAAAACGTCAGCTATATGCGAGGGAAATGTTTTATCATTGTGTTGGGGGAATCCGTTACATCTTCGCCGAAAATTTCGGCTACTATAGCCAGCTCCACTTCCGTCTTCAGCGCATTGTCTGATCCAATTTCTAAGTTATTTTGGTGAAAGTGTGGTACTTATGATGCTACAATATCAAGTAGAGTTTGTGGTGAAATACTGACGTATGTAAGGCGGTAGTAAACGTGTTGGTTCCAGGATTTTGGCCAACATTATTACTCGTATTATCCACTGAAGATTTCAGCTGAGGAGCTTAGCGAAAAAACTATTTGATATAACTATTCTGTTGCCACTACCACTAGCCCGATTAGTTTTACTTTATTGTTAAAAATCAAATTTGGTTTAAAAATGATTAATACTTATTTTCGTTTTCAGTCGCGGCCTCAAGGGGCCGGTGAGCCCGGGCTCTCACATCAACTTGCCAGGGCTCACATTTCTGGTAGGTGTTTGTTATTTTATCGACATCATTGCGTGGTGCCACAAACATAAATGCTTACAGTAGATTATTATGTATTACTATAACAGTATAAGGCAAATCATATTTCACAATATTAATTTTAAAGCGATAGCAAAATGCTTTTTCTAAGGCGTTCAACTTTGGAAGTAATAATTGTATTCAATATATAATAATCCAAGGGAAGATAGTAGCACTGGGGCTCCCAGCAGAAGAACATCCTGGTTGATAAACCTGAGGCAGTGGTTTGGCAAGAGCAGCAGTCTCAGGGGTCCACATTGCCATGATGATTGCCAATCTTCGATAGAAGAAGATAATGTTAACGCAACAGGCTAATCCAGTTTTTAAAGAAATTATGTTAAGAAAATGTGAAAATATGATAAAATTCATAAACGATAAAGCTGTCTACATAATAAATTAGCTAGCTTGTATTGAATGTTAGCTTCTTGTATCGTGATTGATTCTTATATTTGTCCTATATTTCCAGGCCGTCCTGGCGGCAACGGGAACGGGGGTAACGGTAACGGGAATGGGAATAATGGCGGAAGTACCCGGGAGACAGCCACTGGGCGAGGCGGTATGAGGGGCCGCAGGCTCATAGATGTTGAAGCTCCGCTTCTACGCACTCGGCCAGAGGAGCTCGTCACCAAACAGGGGAAAGCAGGTTTGTAGTAACTTTAATTTGTCTTTTTATCACTGTATCACTAACTCATCCGGACCTCAGACAAAAAAAGTAAATTATAATAAGTGGACAATACAAAAAAAAATGTTTTAATGAAACTATATTAACTGTATTTCGTAAACCCATAATAATCATTAAGAAATTAACTTTGCCAAGAAGCCCAGTAATGTTAAAGTAAACCCTGAACGCTTTCGGGAAGAACTGCCGTCTACAGTGGAAACACCATTACCACAATTAAACTTTTATCAGTTTGAAACTTATTGAAACCGAACAGTATATTGCACATTTGCATTTTACTAAAGTTATTATGGTTAATAAGTTTTACTTAAAAACAAATTTTTGGTTTGTTCACTAAAACTACTATATACTAAGAGTCACGAGTAATATTTGTTTTTCTAATAAACAATCAGTTTCGTTGCCCCGATCTTCACCTCGGTCTGTTGTGGTTTTAAGGAGCAAGCTCCTACCCAATTTACGAAAAATCCGGTGAGTAATCTAGGTAGGGTTTGTTCCAAAATTAGGTACACACGCGGACATGGCTAGTCAAGCAGGCAGCACAAACCACCGAACCAAGGGGAAGTCAGTTGTCAAGTTGCTGAAGTGAAGAAATTGACTGTAACCGACAGGCGACAGGCATATAACATTTCAAAACATAAAATATCTGTGGATTCATTTCAGGGCAACCGTTGTCTCTCTACGGAAATTTTTTTAAATTGGAAAAGCGGCCTAACTGGGAATTATTCCAATACAGAGTTGATTTCTCCGAAGAGGAGGATAGGACGATTGTGAAGCGCGCTTGGATGAACGAACACAAGGCCCGGTTGGGCAAGTCGTTCATTTTTGACGGCACAGTTTTATTTACAGTCAGCAAGTTGACTCAAGGCGAGCAGGTATATACAATTACGACAACTTTGTTTAGGAGCTACTGGCCTCGTGCCTATATAGACTTTCATTATAATTCAAATGATCAACAAGTCAACTGCTATTTCGCCGTAATATGGTTGATATAAAATAAAATAAAGTGTTAAGATAATATACAGTCATGGAAAAAATAATAACGCGAAGCTTTTCTATATTTTCTCTGGAACTATTTGAGGTAATGGCACCATACTTGGACATGAACACCACTACTTAGAGGTACTTCATTACTGTTACCATCAGTTATAAGCAATGCTTCCTTCTCTAACTATTGAAAATGGTTGGAAAAAATAATAAGAACGCGGTCAAAAAATTTCCAATTTTTTGCTTTATTATGTAAGAACTGCAATTAAACTAACATTTGGTGTGTCTGCCTATTGTTTTGCATTACAGCATTCCACGGTTTTTCATCGACAGCACCTGGTATTGACATACAATGATGGGAATCATCTCCCGTGTCTTTATCACTTGAAGCCAAAGTATTAATTATATATTAATATATATTATAATTTTTTCATTGAGTAGATGGCTCGTCATGTCATTCCACAAGTTTAAGATGGGGTTGAAGCCTGGTGACTGCTTTGACCGCGGTAAAACATCGACTGCCCACAAACCACTACTTGAAGGAGTTCTTGGGGTCATTGTCCTGTTGAAACCCCTATTTTACTGGCATTTTCACGTGTACATAGGGTGGCATTACGTCTTGGAGTAAGTCTCTGTAACTCTCCTACGTCATGATATCTTCTATACGATGTATTGGGCCAATCCGTGGTAGTGGTAAGAGAAACAGTCCCACTCCAAGATGTTACTGCCACCGACGGTCTTTTGGGTACCCGGGATTTAAAGCAGCATTGGGCGGTCTTCTGAAATCCGTTTTATATAAGAACCGAAGAGATAACTTTTGTTTCGTCGCCCCACAAGACGTTGTTTCATGTCCCCCGATCACAGTTCTTAGACACGAAGGCAAGACGGTCTTTATTTTCTTGTTAGATGGAAATGGAGCAATTCTTGGAAATAGACTGGGTTGGGAGGCTTCAAGCAACCGTCCCCTAGTACTTCATTCGCTGATGGGAGCGCTTAGGCATTTTTTTTTGGGTCTCGAGAACTTACAAACGGCGCCTCCTTCGAAATCCTTATGAGCTATTGGTCAAAATACGGTGTTGTCTTCCAGTTTCTGCCCCTCGTTTCACTCTTGGGGCCTTGTTCCTTTCTATTTTCTCTTTTCTTTCCGAGAAGTAAGATGACGCGTCTCACCTCGACCGATCAATGCTGTCACCGCTCCATATCTTCAGAAGTTCACTGTTTTAACTTATTAACAGCGGAATAGGGAAAAATGTATCGTGTCATAGCCCAAATAATCAAATTAAATCTCGCATTCTAATTATTTTTGCCAGCAATTTTCAACTATCTTCAATACTGGAAGAAGTAAGCATTTCTTAGGCGGGGTTTCCACATATGTCAATGGTAAATATGGTTTTGACGTGGTAGCATTAGTATGTCTTTAATTATTCCTAATGATGCTGTTTTTGGAAATTGTCCCTCTTCCCGTACTTTTAGCATCTTAATGGCGATCATTTAGAAATATTTCTAATGCGTTGTTTGCATTAGCTTCCCTACGTTCATGTTTCACACCATGGCTAGGACACACACCCGGTCTTGGTACGATGGATGAATATCTGACATGTAAATTTTTTTTTCAGTCTCTGCAACTTGTTTCTAAACGTAAGGATGACGACAAGCCAATTACCATCAATATCAAATTCGTTGGTTTAATTGGAGATGGGCATCCAGTGTACTTACAAATATTCAACTTGATCATGCGCAGGTGCATGGGACGACTAGATCTCGAACTAGTTGGCAGGAATCTCTTCGACGCCAAAGCCATGGTAAGTGTTGGGTCATTTCACTGGTGCATATTTTGTAGACAATGTACAATTTACTCAAGAAAAAATTAAGGCAAGGATTTCAAAATATTAGTTAACAAATAATGCTTTTTTTACGAACTCAACTAATTCTTTCTATCTAGTTCTGCAGTAACAAAGATATTCAAATGATAAGGTTATAAAAAAACGACTATTATATTACTACATAATTTGTGTAAAGTACTTGTGTACGTGTTTTTCTTAAGAGTAATAACAATTCAAATTAGAAAAACAAATTTACTGCATATTGTAATTTTTTTTTTTTTTTAATTATCGAGGTATAAAATTCGTCAAAAGGACTCGGTAGTCATATTTTACGAAGCATGTTTGAAAATCTGTCTTCTGTGGTGAGTAACTTCTTACCCGAAGATTTGTAAGGTCGAAAAACGAAAATTATTAACTTAGAATATTGATCTCTATAGAACACACGTCCGTCTGTCGAAGAATACCCCTGACCGTCATTATTGACAGGTAGTCATCCTTAACTTTAGGTACAAATACACGATGTAATTTGGGTGTACTGACACTAACGATCAGACCGTATTGACCCAACAGATATTGTTTTGTTTTCGTTTATCGTCTGCTATGTTATTATAATTATATTATATCGTATAAAAATGGGTGGAAGGAGCAATGCATTGTTGTTAATCGGTTCTTGGTACTTTACTTTACTTAACTTAACGTATTGAATAAAATGTGAACTAAACACAAAAATTCGTGTAAAGGCGAATTCGCAAGTGGGTTACAAGTAGATCCTATACCTACACACTCCAACTCTGCGGATCTGTCTGCCGCTCTAGGTTTTCTACTGAGATAGAAAACTTACCAGCCGCGTTGTGAACCCTTCAGATATTCGTAATTTCAAACCCGGACAGAAAGCAAAATAACGTTTAAACTTGGTAAACCTTTTTTTATGTCATTCTATCCAGTGAAATTCCTGTACAAATTTCGTCCCCGGATATTTTCCCGGACAGAGCTTAAAAGCCTTTACCTCTGGTCACCCATGCAACTTTCGCATACACGATCCAATCTGGTCTGCGGCAGGCCAAGACTAGCTGAAGGGTAAAGCATTCCCAGATTCCCATTGCATGGCATGGAATAAACATCCATGTAAAGACCCTAACAGTCCCGGGGCAGTAAACTCTCAATCACAACTAGTGGTACTATTGCATTTGTAAGAAGAGGTGATTTTTCTAAAGGAATCTGCCCGAATTTGTGATATGTCAGCTAATCTGTTAAAAAATGGTTTCCAGATCGAAATACCTGACTTCCACGTCGCGCTTTGGCCCGGCTACTTAACGTCGATCAGGCAACATGAAAACGACCTTCTTATGTGTTGCGAATTTACTCACAAGGTTATGCGGATGGACACAGCTTACGACGTTTTGGTGGAATGCTCACAATCCCGCGACTTCCAAGTAGGTGTTGTGCTATATTTTTATTAATGGATCCGGCCGGCTTATGTTAATTTAATGTATTTTATTCGGGAATTGCTACTTTCACCAATAACAGGAAAATTTTACCGACGACCCATGCTGAGTTGCAGCAGTTGAACTTACTACGCTGGTGTCAATGTAGCGCACTTCGCTGTTACCGTTCAATTCCTAAATCACAAATTAAGATTTTTATGACAACGTCCATGGACATAGTTTTCTTTGGTACCTGACCTGAGTTACCTTATGGTTAGCCTAAAGTATAAATCTGAATGACCTCTTCAGTCGCCTCTGTAGGTTAGTTAGTACACGTAGTTTTTTTTTTTTTTTTTTTTTTTCAAAATCAAATATTTATTTACTCTTTATTGTACAATTTGTTAAGGTTTGTTGTTCAGAGGGGCACCTTTTGGCATTCCCGTGACGGGCCCAAATCTAATCCAAAACTTAATTAATCCTAAAATAAAATAGGAAAAATGTTAACGTTTAAAAAATTATATATTTATAAAAAATATAAGACTAATTACATAGTGAACAAATTACTTTATAGCTTTTTTTGTTTTATTTATTTATTTATTATGCATTGACTTATGGAATGAAATTTAGGTTTACAGTAATACACGTAGTACCCATAGTTGTCATTCATTTGGTTCCTTATTGTTTCTGTAATACTTCGGCGGTTTTGCGAAGTGTAACTTGCGTTTTAACAGTTGTATTGGCATGGCGGTCTTAAGGTCTATTGGCAGGCTGTTGTATAGTGAGATTGTGTTGTATGTATGAGAGTGTTTGAACGTGTTGTGTTTGTTTTAATTGTTCTTATGTTTCGGCACTCGACAAATCTTGTCCGCACTCCATGTTGTACAATTTCTGCTTGCTCACCTGGTGTGTCGTTTTGATTGTGTCTGTAAATTACTAATTGTTGTATATATGTATTGTGCTTAGGTTGCTGTAAGGCTTAAGACTTTAAACGCCTTATACAAGTATTTTGTACAAGTTTCGGCACGTCTCTTATCGCTTGGTGATGGTGTGTTAGACTCACACAAGTAGAAGCACGCGACCACCATGCTACAGAAGCTGATTGATAAACATTTTCCAGTTTAACGTAGTGTACTCGTGTTGATGTATTTCTGCGTGTGTCTATGTAATGTATTGTTTTGCGGGAAAATGTATATTCCATAACTTGCTAATTTTGTTTTAGACATCCTTTCTACAAGCCATAATTGGGGCAACCGTGCTGACCCCTTACAATAATAAGACATATAGGATCGATGACGTTGATTTTAAAGCAACACCACTGTCAAAATTCTCCACACGTGACGGAGATATTACCTACGCAGCTTATTATAAAAAGCGATACGACAAAACTATTAGAGAGGTTGGTACGATTGTTATCCATTATAATTTTATCTGATTAATGTCTCACCGATAAATACAACCTGTGAAATTTAATTTCGTGCAAAAATTGATATTATCCATGTGATTGACTTGATTTATTTCAATGTGTCTTATCATGGGTATGAGTACCACGTACCTTTAACATGTCGTTAACAATATTTTATAGCCCCATCTTAATTAATTTATTGAAGAAGTCGATTTTTAATAGATTGTCAATATTATAGAGTACCGTAACTTGCATTAAATAATTGTTATTAATTATTTCTGTAGCTTTTATAACAAATTTCAATTTAAATAATACTGTCATAGTAGTCAAGGTGAATTCTCGAAGAAAAACAACTAACATTTTTAATTAACATTTCAGTTGACGCAGCCTCTGCTAATCAGTCGAGCCAAGAGTCGGGACATTAGGGCAGGCAAGCCAGAAATGCTTCTGCTCGTGCCTGAGCTTTGCAAGATGACGGGCTTGACTGATCGCATGCGCGCCGACTACCGCATGATGAAGGCCCTAGCGGAGTATATGTTCATCAAACCTAGGGATCGAGTTAATAAACTCAACACATTCAACCGCAGACTGATGACTAACCCTGAAATAAAAGGAGAATTGGAAGGGTGGGACATAAGACTGAGCCAGAATTTGGTGCAGTTGCCTGGCCGGGAACTCCAACGTGAGGATATAGTGGTAAGTTTTTTTTTTTAATTTTACATTTTTTAGGGAGAACCTCGTGTAAGGGTTTTCCGTAGCTCTAATCTATGAACTAAAGTATCTATATTGTTAATGTAACCCATCGGCAAAGGATACGCCCATGAAGCGATTATCAGCTACAGAATTTGATTAATTAATTAATTAAAACCCAGTAACTGAAAGTGAAACCTGAAATTGTGTTATTTTGAAAATTTAATTATACTTACAAGTACTGGGTGAAGGTAGCAAGCAATGTGTATCTGTGGAGTTGTGGGTTATGGAATTATTCACTCAATGGACGGAATGACACCAAGCAACCCATTAAAAGCTAGTTACCACTCCCAAGGCTGCGCATACATTTAACTCACTGGCCAAATGTGCTTGTCTACTTACTTCATATTCACAGATTACCCGACCTACCAGCCAGGCAATGAACAACAAAAAATCCACACTAAGATTATATTCCAGTAAGCATAAAATTCCACAGCTGCTCCTGTTATATCTGAAAGCATTGTCTCCAGACCGCCATTTTTTTTTAAAAACCCTAAAGTAACATCTCTGCGCTCACCAGCGTGCCGCTATCAAAAAAATTCAGCCTTCCTCCATCACACTAAGCTCCTAACAGCAGTATGAAACCGTTTACTTCACAGCCATTACCATAATTGGTTCAGGCGCATATGCCACAAGTGGCGGCTTCGTGCCCTTAAAAAATTATTAATTTTTGTGCCTCACTCTTCCTATTCTCTATTGATCACACCGTATAGATATGAAAGCGCATAAATAATATTTTTCATACTTGCATTTATTTTAGTTTGGTAACAACCAAAAACTTCCATCCGGCCCCGACGCAAACTGGTCCCGAACGTCGTTTAACAAGCCGATGTTAGTCAACGCCAGCATGAAGAAGTGGGTAATCGTTGTGCCCCAGGGCAA
This sequence comes from Psococerastis gibbosa, assembly GCA_963971405.1. Taxonomy (NCBI): domain Eukaryota; kingdom Metazoa; phylum Arthropoda; class Insecta; order Psocodea; family Psocidae; genus Psococerastis; species Psococerastis gibbosa. The sequence continues at coordinate 23,001,380 of OZ020488.1, read as the reverse complement.
TCTGGAAAGAGAGGCGCAACAATTTGTGCAAACTATGCAGAAAGTGGGAGGATCCATGGGCTTCCAGATACCAAGACCAGATTTATTCTCAATTCAAAACGACAGAGCTAACATGTACTGTGATGCAGTAGATACTATACTCGGACGATACATTCCTGGTGAGTCAGTAGTGGTCTGTCTTGTCATGATCGCAGATAGCTGTGCTAGCCTGTCTTAACAGTGCGAAACTTGTCGATGAGCATGACGTAGAGAATCAAGTCAAGTCTGGGCAGGGCGGACTTTTAGTGTAGAGGTAATATGATGCCCCGGCAAGGTGTAGATCGTGGGTCAAGTCGTCCAAATTTTTCTTGACTCTCTAATTTTGGATGTAACAAGGCGGTTAATGAAGCAACCTAAGTTAATTTACTGACTGCGATATTTATTTTTATATGCTACATATTAATGATCAAAAGAAAATGTGTAGCTTCATACATGAACCAAACCCCTTTCCTCACCATATGTCTATGTTCATTATTATTATTTATATCTTATTATTCCAGATCTGATTTTATTTGTTGTTAAAAACAACAACGTCGACCGTTATTCCGCCATCAAGAAGAAATGCTACGTGGACCGCGCAGTGTCATCGCAAGTAGTACTTGCAAAGAATCTGGCCGGAAAGAACTCAATGACAGTAGCTACTAAAGTAGCTATTCAATTAAATTGCAAGTTGGGTGGTGCGCCGTGGACTGTGGAAATCCCTTCCAATGTAAATATAATGAAGTTATTGCATCATTGAAGATTGATTTATGGCCCCTAAATTGCTAAGACCTAATATGATGTGACATCCGCAAAAATTTCAAGTCTAATGTCGGTCGTATTGAACCAGACACTGTCTTCTATGTGTAAATAGTCGCCTACGTGCCCACCGTAGCCTGCTAGTATTAAAAAAAAGTTATTCTAATGAATCGTAAATGGTGTGTTATGTTAAACTTTCCCCCAAAACTGAAATTGGTCAAAATTAATTTAAATATAAATCTAACCCCAAACCCTTGCTCGTGCTAGCCCTGCAGGAATAGTTAAGAAAATCTTTGCACTAATCACTATTTTATTTTATTATTTTCAGGACACAATGGTCGTGGGCTTCGATGTTTGTCACGACAAACAAGACAAAAGTAAATCTTACGGTGCACTTGTTGCAACCATGAACAAACCTATGACTTCATGGTTTTCGACTGTGGCTCACCATTCTAATGGTGAGGAACTTTGCAACACCATCGCGCAGGATATGGTCAAGGCCTGCCGAAAATTCGCCGAGATAAACGGAAAGTTGCCAGTCCGGATTATGATTTACCGAGACGGGGTTGGTGACGGTCAGCTAGGCCAAGTTTACAAGTAAGCTGTGTTCGCTTTCATTTTTCAAAATTACTATAAGGCAAGCTTTGTTGCTGGTCACAATTTTCGATTTTGAATTTGCATGGCCGCGGGGTGCACTAGGAGCATTATTGTTGTATATATTTTTCTGGCGCAAACATCCACTCTTGAGCTACTGAACAACGGGAGTGTTTTAACTCTAAAAGCAATTGATCTTACTATGACCCATTTACAAATCAGTTTGTCCTCTTCTTAACTGAGGTATCCAGCCATGATAACGTGGCGCTGCCCAAGAACTTCTAAGCCGTTAGTTACCAGGCCTTAATTGTAGCCTGCTTTAATATAATTTGGTCAACACTAAAAATTTGCTGAATCCTGGAGACAATCTATTTAGATGGCAATCTCTAAACCTTAAAATATGGCATATACGCCGTGGAAAAACACAATACGGACGGGGGAATCGGGTGCACGTTGCAGACTTATGGAAACCTGTTATTTCCCATTGTTGCACAAACCGTGCGAAGTTTTTCACTGAAATATCGCTTGTGAATACATTTTTATTTCGTTTGCGCATATTCCAATTTTCTGAACTATTAGCCAGATTTGTACATTCAATATTGCTCTTGTCATATGTATAACTGCGGACCTAAAATAATATAAGGAAATTTAAGAAGAAAAATAATGATACTACTGTAATTACTTGCCGGATGGGATGTGTTAACTTTATTCTTTTTTATCAGACATGAGGTTGAGAAAGTAAAAGATGCCTTGTCTCAATTATATGGTGGCGCAACCTGGAAGTTGGCGTACATAATCGTCACGAAACGGATTAATGCCAGAGTGTTCAGGGCTGATGCCAACTACAGCAACGTATCGCCTGGCACTATTGTTGATGACGTCATAACTCTTCCGGAAAAATATGACTTCTATCTGGTATCGCAGCACCCTATGCAAGGGACTGCATCTCCGATATCATACAATATATTGTCTGACAACATTGGATGGACTGCCGATATTATTCAAAGGATGACTTACAAACTTACTCACCTTTATTATAATTTTTCAGTAAGTATTCATTTGGATTTTCTATTGCAATAGCTGGTAGTACAACTGGTTTTTCTTTGCTTTCGGAATATAGCCGACTTCCAAAGTTTTGCTACTGTCGAGCTTTTTTTTTTTTTAAGTCCTTCATTTTCTGGCCATGCTTCGGAGGGCATGTAAAGCGGCGGTCCCGGGCCTTCCTAGTTGAGTGTAAGAGAGGGCTTCATAGCCCTAACTAACTCTTCACTTCACTTGGCTTGATTGCACTCATTAAGTTTTCTCTCCTCTTCCTATCTTACCTTTTCCCTCTTCTCTAGTGCTAGTTTACTTCTTTTTTTTTATAGAAAAAAAATAAACAAGCTTAAAACACTCCCGTGCCTAATCGTGGAAAAAGGAATGTAGGTAGCTAAAAGTAGTTACCGTACTAATTTGCACCGTTAAGAGTTCATCATTATACATAAGCAGATGTTCTAACTGTTCAATCAATGAATTGTAACAACTGTCCATAAAAAATTTGTGAAAGCTGTCAGACGGACAGTGTATAGAAATCCCATTTCTAACAATTTAGCATCTTTCAATATGGCACTAGTAATCGTAAAAATCCCTCTCAGTCATGACTAGAAACAACCTCAATGGGGCCAAAATATTGATACCTGAAGCTTTTACTATTAGTGGAACTATTGTTGACAGTAGTTATTGTTATGATCGGCACTTCTCATTCATTTCACAATTTGCAATCTAATTTAAGTTCTCATTTTTTAATATAAATACCCCTTACGTCTTGGAGCCATGTAGTTCAACAACTGCAGCCAGCACTTTAAATCAGATTCTCGCGCCAAACCTGACATTTAAATTATTTTTGAAAAACTTGTATGTTTAAGTTAAATTTTTTAACGAGATTGGGAAACTGTAAATTGACAACCTTCCCATTTGCCATATGCCGAACATGGAGGGTGTAAAGGGTCCGGACATAAAATTCACGTATTCAGGAGAAGTCATGTAAATAAGTCGTTGGAAAAAATTACACTGGGAGGACATTATTACCCAGGCCGACAGAAACAGGATCAATGCATTGTAATTAGGTTTAGTAAAGCTCCCGAATTGCTTTTGTCTTCTCTAAATTAACATAAATCATAACTTCATACAGCTTTATTTTGGAAAGATAAAAGCATTTTCAATGGTTATAGAAGTAGGATGGCCATGTTTTTATAATTCTTACCTTGTTACGGCCTGGAGGTGGTAAATTCCCACAGCTTGATTGAGTGAAGACACCTACTGATTTGTCAATCAATACTGAAAACTTGTGCGCTATTATGTTTGCCATCAAAATTGTATACCTATTAAGAGCGATTGCTAAGTGTGACCTTTCTGTTTCAGGGAACAGTATGCGTACCAGCACCTTGCCAATATGCACACAAGCTGGCATTTCTCGTTGGTCAAAACCTCCACCGAGCCCCTAATGTCTCATTGTGCGATAGGTTATATTTTATATAATTTGTTACTTGGTTCCTTCAGGCGTACATTGTTTTTTTATTTTTTTATTGAATTGAATTTTTTGTGTTTTGAATTTAAGCACAACCCCGTTTTAGAAGTTAGACCAGGGGACAGGAGGAAAAGAAGGGAAAAATGTATTATATTCGAAGCAGTAAAGGCGCCAATCGAACATTAAAGAAAAATAAAAGATCAATATCCCCCCATGATTAAAAATTAACAAACAAAAATCCAACTAATATGGAAGTTAATTTTCATGTTGACCAAATTATCATATGACTTCAGCCGTGAAAGCCTTTGCAGACGGTCAGGCGGCTATTCCACCGACCTCGTTTTTCATAATGCAAGTGCTTGACGTGGTAGCAGACATCATTAATAAGTCTGCCATATTTTAAGGAGACTATAATGTAGATACTTAACTTATTTATTATAAATTAAGTTATAATATGGTAGAGACTTATTAACACTGCCGGCCGGAGGATCTGACATACTTTAACGGCCGCCAGTGTCTATTGGACTCTATGGGATTCCGCATTGTCTTTTCACAAATATACCCAGTCCTCATCGCCCCATCCTGTTCCGAGCGGTTCTTTTTCCAGCTGTATTAAGAAAAGGGACGGATCAGCCCATTTAAGGGGGGGGGGGGGGAGGGGGTAGTTGTGGGTCAAAATAGGAAAAACATTATGTAGTATTGATTAAATCAGAGCGTAATTTAAATTAACTTACAATAAATTTACTAAATTTGGGGGGGGGGGCAGCAACCCCTGTATCCAACCATGATTAAGACCTTACGCCTTTTCCCACTTTTCCTTCCCAATTCATTTTCAAGTTATTTACAAGCTATTGGCAGGCTAATAAAGAAATTATCACGGCTGACGTTTCTTCCACTATTTTCAATTTCTGCTGCCATCGAAGATCCTACAACGCGCTTGCCTGGTTTTTTTTCTATTGTGCCACTTGAGACCTATTTTCTGCGTCATCGAATATTACACTGCAGTTTGACTTTGATAAGAGAACAGCAGGCATGTAATGAAGTTAATGACGTATGCTGATTTGACAAAAAAATGTGGATCCGTAAGCTATGTTGAGGTCTATGACATTAAGGAAGTAAAAGATATGCCATTCTTTACACATTGTATACAGTGAAATACTACCTGAAACTAAGCAATCCCCCCGAACTGGCTGTTGATATAGCAATGAAGCAATGCATTCTCCCATAAGTGTCCAATGGACACTGCGGCCGGCAACGTATGTCAATACGGTTTCCGGAGAACCTGCTGACAAAATGCAAATTTTTTTCCATGGTTTAAAATATGCACATAGTTAGGAAAAGTCATGGAATGCCAAACCGATAAGTGAATAGTTTTGAAAATGAAAAGAGTCCATTGGACACTGCGGCTGGCACAGTGTTAATGATGTCTGCTACCACGTCATGCACTTGCATTATGAAAAACGAGGTCGGTGTCATAGCCGCCTCAGCGTAAGCTAAAATCATGGCAAAAATATAATGAATGATCTACCGCCCGAGCTTTTAACACTAATCCGGATTAAGAATCTAACATTTAATACGCTCCGCCCTCTTTGGTAACAAATTGAGTACTCCAAAAATTTACATTCGTTTATTATGTATACAACAATATACGCCTTTACTTTAAGGTCGATTCGTTCTGTATGGGTAATGGATGGATTATGTGGTTGATGTTCATTTCAATGTTATGGGTATTTACTTACCTATGGTAAGTTGGGAAAACATAGTTAAGATGGCAAAGAAGAAAATATTCAATGGAATTATTGTTTATTTGTTAACTTCTATTTTAAACATAGATTTCCCCTTAAGTTAAGGCAACAAAAATCATGTTACCTTTTAGTATTTAAGATACGGGTCTGTACAAAGGCACGATTTCACAACAATGAATAACTATCCCAGCATTATTACTCATTATCCAGAATCTCATATATCAAGTAATAAGTATTATGGCCCATTCTTTTTGTAATTTGAAAATTGTTGCTGCCTTGATAAATTGAATAGAATTGAATCCACATCCGTTTAATGATAGTGGAGTCGGCCTTAATTTTTATAAGACTGCCTGATGTCTGTTAATCAGGAATTACTTTAATTTTAGTTCATTGTTGATTTTAAGTCATAAGTATTACGTACACGATATGAGTTGCCTATTTTCAAATGAGTTTATCTCAGTTTGACCTCACTTTTCAGGAGCGCTATAAAACCGATTCTCTCTCAATTCCTTATCCCCCCTTAACTAGCAATTAATTTGTGGGAGCCATGTTATTGTTGGCACGTAATCACAATAACGGACGCTAATTGGCTGAGGTGTAGCTAGCACGTTTTGATACAAGGAAAGGATGGAAATAGATTTTGTTAAGAATAAGACTAACTTTAACATGGAAGAAATTTTTTTGGCGTCAGTGTTACGTCTCTCGACAGGAATCCAATCCAATCAAAACCTCATATTCGAAAAAGAAAATGGGAGGGTCCCGTTTGAAAATAGGCAGCTCATATCTTTTTAGCTGTAGCTTCTTTATTTACGTAAGACTTACCTTTATATAATATGGGAAGTGGTTGTGCCAAGTGCCTTAATCCTGAGATGGCATTTTCAGTTAGTTAAACTTAGATATTATAACAAGGAAATTGAAACAAGAATTAATTTTACAATCTAGGACACTGCACTAGTTACTTACTTCTTTTTTAGATTTTAGACATGGCGTTAGTGCAAAGTCCTATTCTCAAATCCACATTCTTATTAATTAATACTGTTAGTGTAGGTTTTTGTACTCTTATTTCATCTGTCGTTCAGATACAATTTTCGATTTATCGTAAATACATTTCCATTTTTTTACGTCATTGCTTTATTTGTATTCAACTAAATATCCTGTACGTACACGAATGTAGAAAATCGAAGTTTCACTGGAAATATTGAACCTTTTTGATGGCTTAACGAATTGATTTTGTTCTAGAAATGGACAGGGTCGCGGTTGCTGTGAAGAAAGCTAACTTTCTCGAAGGCTATGTAAAGCACTTATGAATTGGTTCACTTTTCAATATGTCTTTGCCCAAAAGATAATTGGCTTCGCCAAAAAGTTTTGTCCCCGTACAAGCCTTACCACCAAACTACAAATTTCTCATTTACTTAACTTGCGGTTTTTGTGGCAAAGCTCTTCGGAGTAGCGGACATCCTTGGGCCAAAAAATAGAATGTACTTATTGTTCAAACCAATCATGTGCGAGAATAATGCTACAGAACCGTTTGATAAACCTGGCGGTAATTAGCCTGAAACATAACGCGCTCGACCCATCGCCAGCTCTGAAAAAGTAATGCCTGTCGCGTGCCTAATAGATTAAATTGTCTCGTAACTGAAACAGTAAGGCAACGGAACCTGTTAAGAGCTGCGTAGAAAGTTGGCTCCCCAACATTAAATACTTAACAATTTCTATTTAATTAATCTCGGCATGTTATTAAAAATGTGGCTCGATTAAGTTGTAGAAAACTACTTCGTGCATCATTACAATCGGTCATTTTTACTATATTCGGTTCTAACCCAAATCGAGGAGGTTACCTCTTCAACCAAAGTTAATTTAATGTCAGTGTTAAGTATACCATATAACACTACAGTGTTATGTTCGGTTGTATAGTTTTTCCAAAAATCCTACATTACGCGAAAACTAAGTTACCTAAAATTTAATATTTCCTATTATATGATGTATGAAGCACGGTAGTCTTCTAAAACTTACGGCCTACATGAGCCAAATATTTAATAACTTTCTTTGTTAATTAATTAAAAAATAAAAGCGACCAATTTTGGGGTGCTTATTTTCTACTTAACATGTCTGAATGGCATAGCGTTTCAATAATAGCCTGCGAACTTTGAAAGTGTTTTTTTTTTAAGGTTAATCGCATACAAACAATTCAATGAATGTATCCGATTGACCTCTTCAGTCGCCTCACTGAGACAGTGACATTACCTCGCCGGGCATTACATCGCTGGACAGTATATCGCCGGGCACTTCCTCGCGTGACAGAGCATCGCCAGACAAATCTCTTTTCTTACAGTAAACCTAACATGGACAAGGCATCGCCTTTATGCAAATTTCGGTCACTGCATCGCCGGTCATTACCTCGCTGACAAGTACATCGCCAAAATTGAAATATCGGGCGTTGCATCGCCAGACAAGTCTCTTTTCTTACAATAAATCGAACACGGACAACAGATCGCTGTTTATGCAAATTTTGGTCATTGCAACGCCGAGCTTCTCATCTCAACCACCAGGTCGCGACACTGCCCTCTCTTTTTAAATTTTTCAAAATTGGCTGTGCAACTGAATACAAAATGGAATTATACGGTTTTGCCACTAGGCTGGGGGTGAGGCGGCCGGCGGGCAAGACCACCTTTACGTTATTCCTAGGCTTGCATAGTTTCATTTTTGTAGGATTTGTACGTACCGTAATTAGATAGGGAAATTATGAATACTTATTGAAAGATCAAAGATGAGGCGATAGAGCGCTTCGATTTTTAGCCTCTCCCCGCTCTTGTTTTGAGCGCATATTCGGAGCACGCTCTTGTTTCGCTCCTCTCGCGATGTCATCTAAATTGTGTATATCGTACATTTACATCATCAAGCTTGATAGGAGAATTGCATTTTTAAATAATTACTTATTTATACATAGATAGGCTGTTAAAAAATTACCGTTTCAATTGGGCGGTGATATTGACTTATTGCAATGAACTACATAAAATATGTAACCCGGTAAGTAATAAGTATAATAATTTGATAGTAAAGTAAACTAAAAAATATTTATGAGCATAATATCTTAAGAGCCTTTAACAATAATGTGCCCAGACTTTCGTGCAATCGATCGAAATTGGTCGAACACAGTTAACACATTACTGACAGATTAGGTCAAATTGTTCGATGGAGTATAAAATTATGGAAATAATATTGTCCTAAATGCACCGATAATTTTAAGGTTTCGCTTAACATCAATATGAGGGTAATAATCATAACATTGTAAAAGTAAAGCCTAGTTCAGCATGAATGTAACTCGCCTTCTCCAGGAGTTATAATTGCCTGCATAGGGTAGTACTGCAAAATTAAGGCTCTGCAAGGAATGTATACCACAGGCATTTCTATTGCGGTGCATGCGCATTATGATTTCTCAGAATCGCGCCGTTTTCAAATTTTACTTGCGCTCATTTCGATACTAGTTAATTTGATTTAATCCATTAAAAATCATCACATTTGAACATTACACAACGTGAGGTTCTTTGTTCTTTAAAGAGTACCGTACTATGTAAGTACAGGAAAATGGAAATGAATAAAATAGAAAACTATACTAGAAAATAACATTATTATTGCATCTCGGCTAATTTCTCCATGTTTCGATTTCTAACTTGGGCATGCAGCATAGCCAATTTCTTTTGGATTAGCTAAGCCTTAACAGTCTTTAGTCAAAGTCAATAAATTCTTGGACTTTTGATATCCGTGCAGCCGTGTGCAGCTTGTTTCATTAAAGGTTCCCGACGCTTACTAATAACTATGCCCTAAGATAGTGGGTACCTATGTTATCATTTTGCATATACAAGTTTTGGTGAGTTTCGAGGTTTAGCCTACAGCACTTAAGGGCTGGCCTAAATTTGAATCTGACATGGTAACTATAGGCCTGAACATCAACTCTGATCGCCAGGCTTTTATATACAGTATGTACCGACTTCAATAGGTCATGTAGCCTAGTATTCTCTTTTGTCATGTCATCTGGAAATAGAATTAAAATATTGCTTTTAGCAATCCATTCTATTGACCTATATTGTATTACCGTTCGATTGCCTGGTCAGGAGCAATCCATTTGCCAGAGAATTGGATGACTAGCTCTATGATACGGAAGGTCAAAGGTCAAGACTTGCCCAGCCTGGGTCCAGCCAACTTTAAAGTGGGTTCATTGGTAGAGGTCAGGGGAAGAACGCGGCTGTTGGTCATGTTGCTGACTGCAACTTCCCCAATAACGCAGTGGTCATTAGGGATCAGTCCACATTGGGTTGTTTTTTGTGTGTACCCCTATAGTGTTAATTACACCAAAATTGAATACGGTATAGTCTTTGAATGCCAGAATTGGCAAATACTTTAAACTGACAACGGCACTTGACAATATAAATTATAATATGATGGCTCCTGAAAAAATTACTAAATTTCTATGGGCAACTCCCATAGACAAATAACTAATATTTGCATTGGGCAACTCCGCCAACTCGTCTAGCTAGCCTACATAATACTATATTATATTCAATGCTATGTCACATAGGCCATAGCGGTGCAAACCATAGACAAATAACTAACGGTGCAAACCCACCAGGCAGGCAGGCAGGCACCAACGGCACCAGCAAATACAGCCAATGCCCAATACAGGTAAAAAGAAAAAAAATAGGGATATATTGTTTCCATTGTACTTTGTTGGGTGTTGGCCTGGCCTTGAGGGTAGGAATGCGCGGCGCTGGTCCACTCCCTCCAGGCTCTAATTTTAGATTTTATACCCTCCTGATTTTCAAGACGCGCGCGCCACGTTCCAACATCCAACTGAGAACTGATCCAACTTCCAAGTGGCAAGTGCAGAGTGCTCCCTGCAGCCCTGCTCCAGCGCCCCAGCGGCCAGCCCAGCCCCAATTCCCGAATTTCCATTCCCTCTGGCTACCTTCACAATCCGCAATTTACCGCATTTATTTTTATATTGTAGTATTAACGTCTATAACGATTACTTAAAGCCGTGAGTGTGTGATGTGTTCTTTCAGGACAACTATTGCGCTATGGATATAATGGGAAAGTTGTTCGTTGGCATAAATAAAGGTAAGTTTTTTATCATTTTTTTATTATAAATATCCTGTTATACACGTAAAATACGTCACAGACCATATAACTTATATAAGTTCTGATGTAGTCGCAGTCCCATCAGGGCTGCCAAATGACTTCTGCCGTATTCCTCGGAAATTGTTAAATAGTTCCTCAGAATACCCCGGAATTTTTTTAAAATGTTGGTCCCCTTTAGATGCATATTCCACCAACGTCAATAGTGATAGTAAATGTAGTATTGACATGGTAGCAGACATTTTTAGACTGTCTTAATGTCTGCTACCACGTCAATACCACATTTACTATCACTATTGACGTTGGTCGAATAAGCGCCTTATATATGATTTTTTTCATTCACCAAGGATGTTACAAATTAAACTGGATATAAAGTTTGTTTTCATGTAGTATGCTAAGCATAGGCGGATTTTTATTATTTTTGAGAGTATCGACTGCTGTACGTCACCATGCCTACTTCACCAGTTTTCATCTTTTAATCTTGCTAATTTTCAGAAGCTAGAGCAGTATAGTCTAAGGCTCCTAAGCTACACCCACGTATACCATAAGTAGGTACCTTTAATTGTGGCAAATTCAAAATTGGCAGTTGACAATTAAAAATACTTGGAGCGCTGAGAAAAGCATTATAGGGGGCTGCGTAACCTTCTGGAGACTGGAGGGGGGGGGGCTAGGTTGTTTGGGTTGTCATTATCAGATCTAAGCTGTTCTCCGTGAATCCAAGCCATTAATGTTATGGTAAACCTGAATTAGTGAGGTTTTACACATTTTATCCCCTGGAGAAGGGGGCGCAGCAGTCTCCCCTGCAGAAAAACAAAATGATAAATGGGCCCAAATTAATGAGGTTTTTCGCATTTTATACCCTGGTGATAGGTGGGCCCGGGGGTCTCCCCCGTAGAAAAAATTGATAAATAGGCCCAAATTAGTGAGGTTTTACGCATATTAAACCCTGGAGAATGGGGGGCCGGGGGTTTCCCCCGAAGAAGGAAAATTGATGTATATAGGTCCAAATTAGTTAGGTTTTACGAATTTTGCAAGCAGTACAGTTGAGATTGTACCGACAAATAAACCTACCACTGAGGGGGCCCGGGGGTCTCCCCCGAAGAAATAGCTTGAAAAAATAGGTCTGAAATAGGCCTATTGGGATCTTAAGCATTTTGAGTAATATATTTTTGTGAAAATAAGTCAATGTGTTGATTTTTTCATGATGTCTTTCATGTAAAATAAGCATACCAGTATCAAGAATTAATTTCCCTTTCGTTATTGTAGATACTATGCCTTTCGCCTCCATAGCGTCTTTGTCACCAGAAATCCTGGAGGGGGGGGCCTGCGGGCTTAGCCTCCCCCCCCCCAGGACCCCCCTATTTACGCCAATGCATGTATGTATAAACTTACAAACCTTTCTTGAAATAGGTTTGTGATGGAAATAATGCAATAGGCTCCCATGATTTAATCATTTGATTTGACTTTTTTCTCACCCTCACACTTTTATAGGCTGATATGAAATTCCCGGCATCTTATTTCAGGTTCATCTAAGTTTTATTCATTATACAAAGCTGAAGCTACTCAAGCTAGTAAATTTTTAAAAACATGCAGAAATCTAGAATAATTTTTAGTGCGCTAGCGGCGGGAAATACACGACAGCTAAGTCGTAATAAATAGCTGACAATTAACTGTCATAACTGCCATAAGATAACTAATGAGTTTCATTTGACGCGAAAATTTTAGGCCAAAATATGGTGGACTTTCGATTGGTCCCCTGCTTCAGCATGCAAATCATATGGAGGTGTAGGGCGCGGGGTGGAAATAGTGTTTATATTTTTTGAATTTTTGCGAAAATTTTATGAAACCGCGAGAGAATCAATGGTCATTCGACAAAATTCTTAAAAAATAAAATAAAAACAAATTTCCCTAAAATCCCACAGAAAAACCTCAAAAATTGTTGACCCCGGAAATTATTCGGAATAAAATTATTTCCCACGGAATTCCGAGGTAAACCACGGAATGTGGCAGCCCTGAGTCCCATAGACGAACAAGGATAGCTACGATATTTTCTTTTATTTGTCGTCTGTAGGCTAAGGCACTATATACCCGGGTATTGTCATCCGCCATGTTGTATCCATTATTTCCTATATGGTAAGTATTGTAAGAAAAGTAAGAGATTGAAAAATATTGAAAAAAACGAATACACGTTTTAGTCATTTTTTATTATGAACTTGCCTACTTGGTAGTAGGCCTACGTTTTTTAAATAAAAATAAATAAACACCGATAAATTTCTAAAAATAAATAGGTAAACTCCCAATGCTTGGCTTATACACAAGACTTATTATGGATACAACATGGCGGATGACAATACCTGTCTAATATAGAGCCCTACTGTAGGCCACCCTTTATAGGTACCTACGCCTTGAGTCTTGACCGATGCAGGTTACATGCAATGGTCAAACTAGGTAAAATAAAGCCATCCAATGGGCAAGTCTATGGCCGCCCATAATTTCTTTATTGATTGAAATATAACTTTATATGAATACCAAGACATGCTTGCCAAATACGATATAAGGTACTGTGGTCTGTGGGACGTGGGTCACATCCACATTTTCATTATCGTGCAGGGCCTCCACTTGGTCACTTTTTTAACTATTGGTTACTTTTTTTCAATCTAGGTAACTTTTTGGTAACTTTTTTCATATTTGGTTACTTTTGGTTACTTTTTTGAGGGGTTTTTGATATATTTTTAATTTTTTCAAGAAATAAAAATTGTTTTTCTTGCAATCACGTGCAACTTAAAATTTGGCGCCGGCGGTAATATTTAAAATGGTATTGTGGGGTCTGCATACAGCAGTCTACACAAAATACAAAAGCCAAACAAGGTCACGCAACCCCCATTCATAAGTGGCAACTCAGTACCTGGCGAGGCCTCACTCCACCTCTCTGGAACTATCCCCTCGGCTTAACGCCTTAGCTTATGGACATGGACTGTGGATTATCCGCTACAGTAGTCAGTAAGTGTTAAGTCAGTAACTGCGCTGTAAGCGGAGTTAGGGCTATAAAGCCTTCTCTTACAATCAACTAGGAGAGCCCGGGACCGCCTGCTTTACATGCCCTCCAAAGCATGGCGAGAAAATGCAGTGTAGCTCCTGACATAAAAAGAGCAAGGCCATAGCCAAGGGGGATGATTTTATTGGGCTGCAGCCCCCCCCCCCCCCAAAGAAGTCTTATTCATAGAAATAATATTGCATTTCACTCAAAAAGGGGAGACCCCCCGGGGAAAAATTGGTAAATGAAAAAGTGCAAAAAAGTGGAAGGTTACATCAGGAAAGCTTGCAAAGGAATACATATTCATATTGCTCCAAACAGGAGACCGGGGGTCTTCCCCGGGGGAATTTTTTTGAAAAAGTAGGTCCAAAATAGTGAGGTTTTACGATTTTAACAGCAGTAAAGTTTATAATTTACTGAGGAAGACCCATTTATGTTACCGAACTAGATTTATTTCATTCTCAACTTTTCATTTCGGGGGGGGGGGGGGGGGTTGGAGGGGGCTTATTGGGCTGGAGACACCCAGTCCCCCTGTTTGGAGCAATATGAATATGCATTCCTTTGCAAGCTTTCCTTTTGTAAAACCCCACTGTTTTGCACTTACATTTTCAAATTTTTCCCCTGGGGGAGACCCCCGGGCTTGAGATAAATGCAATATTATTTTTATTAATAAGAATTCCTTTGTAAGCTTTGTAAATTCCATACTTTACTGCTGTTAAAATGCGTAAAACTCTTCACTTATATTTTCAAAATATTTGTGTTAACAACGATTTATTCCGCATACCCCCCAAAATATTGCCTATGCTAAATCATATATACGAGTAACACACAATAACCTCTTTAGAATACACGGGATACAATTAAATTCTCATGAAATAAATTTAAACCAGATAGGATCAGTCGCCACAGCCACCCCCGAAAAAACTTCTGTCTACGGGCTTGTGTTTTTCAATGGCTTGTCCGGCTGAAAATTTGTGGACGAACCGGACATTGCAAAAAACGAATAAAATTTATAACACAAGTAATAAATAATTAATACAAAATTAAAAATGTTTTTTCCATTCGGCATTAACGTTGCAATTTTGATTTCAGTCACTTCATTAAAAAAATACAGAAAATTCAAATTAAACTTCGTAAAATTGATAGTAATTATTATTGTACTTCCCTGAATCTGACAACACTGAAGAAGAGAGTTAAATTTTTTAGGGCGTAGGTGTGCATGGAGTTGCAAAGTTTCCCAAAATTGAAACACTGTCCTTAATTAATATAGAATTTTATTGCCCTACAAATTTCAAGTTCATCAGAGTTCATTGATTTTATATTGCTTATTAGCGTATGAAACCTCTGACCAGATTTTACAATGATGTAACCTGGTTACTAAAAAGTCACTTTTTTCAAAGTTTAGGTTTTTTTTTTTTTTATATATAAGTTGGGGTACAGGTGTTACCTGTGTGCACTTAAGCCTATTGGCCTATTGTGCCCCCTACAACAAAGTATCTACATCACTTCTACATCACTTTCTCGAGGCCTATCTCCCTCACGAGAGCCAGGATCTTGAGGGGATTCAGAAGTGGTAGGTCTTTTACATGTAACTGCAAGCTTTCCGAGCATGCTGCTCTTCTTCGTGCGATTGCATCGCATCGCATCGCAGGTCCTCCGCACCTTCATTGCAGAATCTGCAAGACTATAGTTGTCTCCCTAAGAGACTCCAGATATTTAACCCCAGGACCAAAGACGCCAAGGCCTGTTCTTGGTTTGGTACTTCCTAGCCTAGAGCCATCAGTATACCACTTGATTGTGTGACTATTGAGAATTCCTGCTGATTCGCAGCATTCTTTCATTGTCCCTAATATAGTTTCGAATTCCCTCCTAAAACAGTATTTTGGATGGATTCTATCGCTTGGCATATCCAGGCAGTGGTCAGACGTAGTCAGAGAGGCTGAGTCTCTCTTAATTGCCCTTCCACTCCTAGTAATGCCATTTCTGCAGAAGTTTCCACTGCAACATGGAGGGGTGGGAAGTCCAGTACTATCTCCATTGCTGCAGTGGGACAGGATTACATAGCCCCTGTAAAGCATCATGTTAGAGAATACGGGCTTCTGAATGTAGCCATAATTTGGATTATTCAGAGAAAAATTCTCATGTGGTTTGATTTTGCCATGTCCATGAAGCCATGACCAATGATATGGTTACAGCAGGAAAAGACAGGCAGAAAGTTTAGGTTACTATTTCAACTATTTAGGATCAATTTTACGATGGAGGCCCTGCATTACGCATGGTACACACTAACATACGGTATGTGAATAAAGAAACATAAAAAAGGAACCAGCTGGAGCATTTGAATTTCCCCATGTTCCCAGAAATATGTTGCCTTTGCCACCAAAAGATTGACTACACCAAGGCCGTAGGCAAGGGGGCTTATTGGGCTGCAGGCTGTAACTCCCCTTTTCCGAAATTAAAAGTTGAGAAATAAATAAATCTAGTGCAGTGACATGAATATGCCTTCCTCTGTAAATTATAAGCTTTACTACTGTTAAAATAGTAAAATCTCAATATTTTTCCTACCTATTTTTCAAAAATTAATATTTCCCCCTGGGTAGACCCCCGGGCAGCAAACAGGGGGGTTTGCATCAATATGAATAACCATTCCTTCGTAAGCTTTTTAAAATCTATACTCTACTTACTGTTAAAATGCGTAAACCCCCACTATTTTGCACTAGCTTATAGTTTCCAATTTTTCCCCCGGGGGTTATATTCAATAGTATTTCTATACAATCTAAACCGCTGTAAAAATTAATTACACTACGTTTTACTGATTTAGTCCGCATAGCCGCAAAATATTATCTGCCTGTGTTTGCACCAAAGCTATAAGTCCGCCAATAAATTGTCGTTTGATATGCCTTTCCTATTATACAATACATTCGAGTAACACCATAACTTTATATAGAGAATACACACAGGATACAATTGAGCTCCCAAAAGACCATTTTACACTAGATAGGATTGTAGTCACCACAGCCCCCCCCCCCCTCACTTTCTTGTTGTGTTTTTTTGGCAAATCCGACCCTGTCGATTCCTAATCTGTCCATCCCCAGGTCAGATTTTAAGTTTGAAAGACAATTGTAGCCCTCGATTGCGCAATTAGAATGGTATTGATGCTGACGCTGTCTTGTTTGTTAAGGAGGGGTCAATTTAGTTTGATAGACAAAAGTCCCATAAATCCTTTTTCGGGGGGGGGGGGGGCATGAAGTCTTCTCAAACTCAAAGGTACAGTATAAAAGTAAAAGTAATGCTAGTGGCACGGACAAATAATTTTACTAGGCCTACTGTAAATTGTGTGGTGATCCCAATGCGTTTTTTGGCTTTGGTTTCAGTATAATTTGTAATGCCTTTTGATAAATACACGCATTATTATTATTATTATTATTAGTTATTCAAGACGAGGTCATTAAATTAGGCCATTAAATTAGGCCTATATCATAAAAATATCTACTAAAATTGTCCCATTAATTCTAAATAACTAAGTGTGTATTTCTGTTGAATTATAAAATTATACTATCAAGTAATCAATACGTACCGGTTATTTTGGGGGGTTTCGCTCTCAAAAAAACTGAAAGAAAACGGCTAAAAAATTGTTTTCTCGAAAACGGCTCCAACGATTTTCTTTAAATTCACATAATTATATTGTAGTTTTCATTTATGTTAACAAAAGGCAATAGGCAGTAGGCCTGGGGGGGGCTCTCCCTCGCGTGAAACATTTTGAAAAATAGAGCTAAATTATTGGGGTCTTACACATATTGAGAGTAATACGTTTTATACTTTACGGGCAGTGAATATATTGGCGAATAGGGGGAAGAGGGGGGCAGAGGTCTCTTTTTTTTTTTTTTTTTTTTTTTTTTTTAAATAGGGCTGTAATAGTGGGGTTTCACGCGATTTGAGTGACTGTACTATAGTGACTAGGATCGCATTGGCGTTCCTCCCTGAAATGCAATCGTGGTTACGGGCTGCGTCTCATCGAACAATTCAGTGTGCTTTAGGATCAGGTATTTCGAGGCAACTGAGATTTAACCCTGGGAAAATTATTTACTATATTGACATAGTAAATAATATTATTTATCTCGGTACCTATACTAATTTAATAAATAGGAAGGCATGTTTGATTAAAATCCGATCGGTTCTTGTATGATGGCGCTTTTGTTTAATTTTGCGGTGGTTTAGGATAGGATACTCCCAAAAAATGTATTTTGCCACTGGATGTATGCACCATAATAGAGGTATTTATTTGCAGTTTTTGCATTCTAGACCCTGTTATAGGCTATGTTAGGTCGAGAATGGGATTTTCGATTCACAAAAATTTAAAGCGTTTGATAGTTCTGAACTTCGAATGATGTCGGATCTCAAGGGCGTAGCCGAGATTTATTTCCGTGAGAGGGGGGCCTGTGGCGACTGTGATCCTATCTAATGCAAACTGTTTTCTTGAGAACTCAATTGTATAGCTACTGTATCCTTTAAAGGTTATGATGTTACTCGTATATAGCGTAGGCATAACAAACGTCAATCCCACCATGGCTGTATGTGAACCCACAATGCCAAAAAAAAAAAAAAAAAAAAAAAAAAAAACGTCAATTTATTGGCGGATTCAGCTTTGGTGCGGACACAGGCACAAGGCCGGATTTAGGCCCTAGCCTAGGGGCCTCCGAAGCCTTCCTCTGTGAATTATAAACTTTACTGCTGTTCAAATTTTTATCAAAACGTTTCCTCAGGTGGAGACCCCCCCCCCCCCCCTGTTCGCCGTAATATGAATAGAAATTTCTTTGTACGTTTTGTTAAATCTATACGTTACTGCTTTTAAAATGCGTTAACCCCCACTGTTTCGCTCTTATATTTACAAAATCCCCCCCTGCCCGGGGGAGAACCCCGGGCGTCTCCCCCGGGCCCTCCTCTTTCAGTTAAATGCAATATTATTTCTGTACTATCTATATAGGTTGTTGGTTCGAGTCCTACACTTCCTACGTTTTCTGGCCATGTTTCGGAGGGCATGTAAAGCAGGTAGTCTCGGGCCTTCCTAGTTGAGTGTAAGAGAGGGCTTTATAGCCCTAACTCCGCCAGGTTGGCTTAGTAATAGAACAAAAAGAGTCCTTATTTATTTTATTTATATACCGTCATACTGAAATCGTTGATATTTGGTCCGCATTTCGGCAAAATATTATCTGCCTGTGCCCGCGCGAATGCTATAAATCCGCCAATAATTTGACGTTTGATGTGCCTATTCTATCATGTATCAAGGCCGCAGCCAAGCCCCAAGGGGGGGGGGGGCTTATTGGAGTGCAGCCCCCCCCCCCGAAATGAAAAGTTGGGGGAATTAAATAAATTTAG
The DNA here is from genome assembly GCA_963971405.1 of Psococerastis gibbosa. Lineage (NCBI taxonomy): Eukaryota > Metazoa > Arthropoda > Insecta > Psocodea > Psocidae > Psococerastis > Psococerastis gibbosa. The sequence continues at coordinate 22,982,215 of OZ020488.1, read as the reverse complement.
TTCGGTAGCATGAGTACGTCTTCCTCAGTAAATTATAAACTTTACTGCTGTTAAAATCATACAACACCACTATTTCGGACCTATTTTTTCAAAACGTTTCCCCGGGGAGACCCTGTTTGGAGCAATATGAATATGCATTCCTTTCCAAGCTTTCCTGCTGTAAAACCCCATTGTGTTGCACCTACATTTTCACATTTTTCCCACGGGGTTAATTTTTATTAATATGCATTCTTATGTAAGCTTTGTAAAATCCATACTTTACTACTGTTAAAATGCGTAAAACCCCATTATTTTGCACTTATATTTTCAAATGTTTCCCCCGGACCCCCTCTTTGGGTTAAATGCAATATTATTTCTAAACTATCTAAACCGTCGTAATGATAACATTACGGTTTATTCCGCATATCCGCAAAATGTTATTATATATAGCTTGTATTCGCACCGAGGCTAAAACCTCCAATAAATTGCCTATGCTATCATATACTGGATAAGAGTAACACCATAACCAATACACTAGACACAATTGAATTCTCAAGAAATAAATTTACACTAGGTAGAATCACAGTCGCCACAGCCACCCCCGAAAAAAAAGCCCTCCCAAAAGAAGCAGCTCCATTGGCTTTCCTTCACTGTTGCACTGCAGATGTAGAGTACAGTAGGTATTAGGAAAAGAGGGAACAATAAAAATAAGAGCATAATACATGTCCTTACATTTCATTTTTGTAACGGTAACTTGTCACTGTCACGACACTAAATTTCCCACCATAATAAAAATTGAAAATTATTTTTGTCATAAGAAATTTACTTATTTCTTACTTTTTAAATTCGCTTTTTTTTAATTTTGTGGGCCCCCTTCGTGTGGGGGTCCCTAGGCAGCTGCCTACTCTGCCTATTCCTAAATCCGGGCCTGCACAGGCAGATAATAATTTGAGACTGTGCAGACTAAATCGTAATGTTATCATTACAACGGATTTGATTGTATAGAAATAACGTTGGATTCAACCAAACAGGGGGGCTCCCCCGGGGGAATTATTTGAAAGTACGTATAAGTGCAACATAGTGGGGTTTTCAATAACAGTAAAGTATAGCTCTAGATTTTACAAAGCTCAAAGCTAAAAAAGGAATGCTTATTTACATATAAATATTGCTGTAAATGGGGGGGAGGTGTCTCCTACGGTGGAAATTTTTATGAAAAATACGTATGTCCGAAATATTGGGGTTTTACGATTTTAACAAGTAAATTTTACAATGTTAGGAAGACATATGTAGGTATTCATGTGACCGTACTAGATTTGTTAAATTCTCAACTTTTCATTTCGGGGGGGGGGGGGGGGCGGGGGGCTGCAGCCCAATCAGCCCCCCACCTCGCCTACGGTCTTTTAGGGCCTATTGTATTTATTATGCGGCGAAAAAGTTAGCTTGTTTAATTTACATCTTTCGATTTAATAGCAGTTCGGTTATTACGTGGAGTTTAAATAAATAAAATAAATAAATAAAGGTTACCTCTTCAACCAAAGCTAATTAAATGTCAGTGTTGTATACACCATATAATACTGCAATATAATATGTAATTGCATGTTCCTTTGAGAAATGTTATGAAGAAGTTATGAACCACGTTTTACAAATTCATTTCGGTTCAAAATCCAAAAGAACTCGTATAAGATGAGGATTGAGGTTGAAACTAGAAACTGAATGTTGGTATTTCAGAGTTCAGGTAGTTGGTATTTGTTAGGTATACATGAAGCGTAGCAACGGCGCAACGCAGGTCAAGACCATTCACCATTGTACTAATTGTTTACCGTTATCCAGCATGGCAACACTGCAGTACAAGACTACAAGATTGTACTCGTATATACCAATTACCAGGGGTGTTTGACAAAAAGGAGGGTGCTGGGTGGCGGGTGCATTGTGCATTCCTTTTTGAAAACATTGTATCCGGCGTCACCTGACACCCTAGATAAACAACAACTTGGCCCTTGTTTCTACACTATTAGGGCTCTATATTAGACATAGACAGGTATTGTCATCCAACATGTTGTATCCATTATACGTCTTGTGTATAAGCCAAGCATTGGGTGTTTACCTATTTATTTTTATAAATTTATCGTTGTTTATTTATTTTTATTTAAAAAAACGTGCTACCAAGTAGGGAAGTTTGTAATAAAAAATTACTAAAACGTGTATTAGTTTTTGTTCTCAATATTTTTCAATCTTTTAGTTTACTTACAATACTTACCATATAGGAAATGTGGGATACAACATGGCGGATGACAATACCCGGGTATATAGTGCCTTATACACTATATATCGTTGTACATGTACTGTCCCAGCCATTATCGAAAATCGAAATTAAATGTTTGTTGAAATGGAGTGTAGAACCGAAAATAGATATTTCGCACACACCCCAGGCCCATAGACAAGATAAGTGTCCACTACCCACCTTCTTTTGAGCAAGGCCCGTTTTTACAGATGAAGGAATCGTTGGCAAGGTAAACTAATAATTAAATGGCTGAGTCAGAGGAGGGACGAGACGAACGGGGGAGTCCGAGACGTCAAGTGCGTAGACAGTTCTCAGGCTAGGGGCAGGGACACCATTAAGGGTCGTTGGTTATCAGCTCAATAAGAGGGGGGTTTTGAGTGTAATTTATGATGAGGGTACCCCCCACCATACAATTGTATGCATATTGTATAGGCGCGCCTACACAATTTGAAAAAAGAACATTCCAAGGAAAGCCTTATAGAAATGCCAAGCAGGGAGTCCAGCAGGCCCGTTCCCAAGGGTGAGCCAAAGGGGCCATGCCCCCCCCCCAAATTTGATAAAAAAAATAATTAATAATGTAAGGGTTTTAGCTAAAACTACTAAAATCACTACGGATAAAAAAAATGTACTTGCCCCCCCCCCCCCAATTAAATTCTGGGTACGGGCCTGAGTCCAGGATACGCCTCTCTGATTTTTTTATTTTTTTTGCTAAATATATGATTATGGAACAGTGGGGTTTTTCGGATGTTGACATCATTTTTTAAATAGACCTGAAATAGTGGGACCTAACACATTTTGAGAGCAGTTTAGATTTGAGTGACGAAGGGTTATGATAAAACGATGTTATGATCAGCGACTTCGGTGGCAAGGTGGTAGCATGCTTGTACTTGTGCGAGTCTCTACACACCTTGCGGTCGGAGACGTTTCTTGACTCGACACAAGTACCTACCTATTAGGTGACTTAGTGAGGCTATTGAAGAGGTTAATCGAATACATTCATTAAATTGCTTAAGTACGCGATTTAACCTTTTTGTAAAAAATGTCAAATCATTAGAATAGTCCTGAAGCAGTGGGAGTTCGTTTGTACATTTCAAGTTTAGATTTGACAGATGACTTATTAAAATATTCTAAATAGGGGATTTAAAACAATAGTGGGAATGTGCGCAATTTAGTAGGCCTATAGCAGCCAAATGTATATTTTACAAGAATTTTATTTTATTTTACCATTACCCAGAAGCACTAATTTTTCGATTGTATGAATTAGGCCTATTTGTAAATTTTATCTATGCCACATTTTCGGGGGAGGGGGTATAAACTCCCAGAACCCTCCTAAATCTACCAATACATTGAGAATTGATCCCCTTCCCAGCTTTAGAAAAATACAAGTACCGGTATGAAACATTTTGACTACGAAAATATTGGGCTCAAAGCATTTATAATAACAAGTATAGACCCTACTACAATAAAGGAACTTGGAAAGTTTTAATTTTAATCAGTCAATAGCAGTATATTAGGCCTACTGCAAAATCAAGGGAGATCTGGAGTATTGCTTCCTAAAAAAAGTTTGGAAACAGTAAACATGGGGTCGACTGACCGATTATTTCATTCGTAATATACGCATGCCGCATGGTTGCCTACCAGAAGGGCAGTTCGAGTCCCTTTAGGGCAATTTTTTCATTCCGCACTTAGAACGAATTCGAGTGAACCCGTACATGCTTTCTTATACATCAATTAGTATACTGTCGGTACCGTAAATGTAATGCATAATATGAGTAGTTCCATGGTAAATAATATAGCATTTGAGATAAAGTTCGGTTGCCTCAATTCCCCATGTCCCTAAATCACTGAATCAAGATATTATTGTAAATAGAGGAGCAATGTAATAATACGTAATGATAATACACAGTGACAGCAAGCCAGGGTAGGCTATGTCATATGAATTATCCATAATTTCATCAACAAATTATTTTTTAATGAAAACCAAATTTGGGCAAATTCATCAAAGAAACCCTATCTAGTGTTAACTCGTCAAATCTTTAGGGGGGGGGGGGTCGTGTTGATTAATTGTAAATACCGTCTAATTAATTTGATTACCGGTACTGTAATCATAATTATTATCAAACACATTATTGTACAAAAACTATTAAATAAAACTGCTCGGTATACCTAATTTATTTTTCTTTTCCTTGCAGGAATCACCGGAAGCGACCAGGACATGATTGTTTTCCTCAATGTTGAAGAAATTAATACTACCTATTCGGGCGATAGCTTACGAACATACGAACAAGTTATTTAGGGAAATGAAGATATGAAAAATTTGGGGCCAGATTCGGCCGCCATACCAAGTTGAATCCAGCGGACCAGAGCAGGTTCAAAGCTGCAGATAAATTGGTCGTGTGCACAGTGCCGGTAGGGAAACATGGTAGGACTTGTCCTGGTCACCTCCGAACTAATCGTGTGACTTCACTGTGTTTCCCAAGTGGTTCGGAATCCACTATAATCAGGAGGTCCACTGGAGTCCTATGGGCCCACACCGTGGCCTGGGACTGTGTCAAACCATACTACTACTGGGGCCAGATTGGAATTCTAACAGCCAAGCCCCCACCTTGCCCGCGAGAGAGTGAATGGACAAAATATATACAGGTTAACATTAACGGGTAAGTGATGAGCGTAACATTAACAAGTCCTCAGATGGGACCCAAAGTATTTCAAAATAAAACGAGTGACATTAAGTTTCTTAAAGTTAATAAGGTGGCTATTGTGTATAACTGCATAAATTGCTTACACAATTATTTTGTTCAATATTCGATGTTAGCATTTTCATTGATATATGCCAGTAGTTCCCAAACTGTACACCGCGGTGCCCTAACTATAAGGCACCGCGACAACTTGCTAGGGGCACCGCGGCGCCATGGGATAAATTTAATTCCAATGTTAGAATTTAGACTAGGTGAAACATTAATAATCGATAATTTAAAAATATAAAAGTATTTTCTTTTTCTCTTAATCTTTGCCTCTAAAATCAAAGTGTTACTGCACTCAAAATGCGTAAAACCCCAATATCACAGCCCTATTTTACAAAAATTTTCACCCGCGGGCGACCCCCAGACAGCCCCCCCCCTCGTTCGCAATTATACTATTTGCCTGTAAAATGATGTTATTGCTGCTATCAAAATGCTTAAAATCAGACTAATTTATTTCAGGTCTGTTTTCTCCAAACTTCTCCCCCGTGGGAGACCCCCTTCATATCTCCCGAACCCTCTGGCTCCTGCGCTAAGGACACTAAGAACATTAATTTAGAAGCTGCATACGTCCATGAGGCTCGTAAATCCCATTAAAATTTGATAAAATTAAATGTTTTTGTGACAATATAGTTCTGTGAGAATAGAAATAATTATACTCTCCAAATTGCAAATGCAGTTTAGTGTAAGAAAGGGCCATTGGCGCTATCTACGCTGTTGAATAAAGACGATTTGTTGTTATTTTTATTATTATTTAAGCCCAAGTTCATGATATCGAGGTGTTACAAGTATTTAGGATAGGTTCAAAAAGGTCGGTAGGATTTGTTCGTATGTAGACCTACATGTACAATAAAGAATATATGCATTCGGGCCATGCTGGGCACCGCTTACTAAATTCCTGTAAAAAAGGGCACCGCCTTCAAAAAAGAGAACCACTGATATACTGTAGGCTTAGGTAGGTAGGTATAGCTTAGAAGCTTACACTGCAATACACATTCAAAATTCTTACTCTCACCCTATTATCCCAATAAGGCTGCATTTATTGTCATTATGTTAAAAAGTATAGGCTAGTATGCCATATCCATAGATGCTGTCTTACATTTTTTTTCACGACGAACAGTACCGTACTTCGAAAAGGGTGAAATTCTCTAAGCTAGTGTATTTTTGCTATGAGTGTAAAAAAAAGAGTGAAATTTGATCTTTCTAATTTTACTGCAACCTTATAAATAGGTCTACATCACAATGGCACCGCTAACAATTAAGGTGAACTTTTTGAAACTTTGCTATTAGGTAGGCTATACTGCTTACGGCCATTGAAATAGGCTATACTGACATTAATAATGCTGGAATTGCAATTGTTTCAGATACTTGGATTGTCATTTTAGAGCTAGAATGGAGGACTTCAGGCGGCAAGGAAGACCACGGAACCTGTGGAGTGACGAAGTGGAATGTGACCGTCAAAAGATTTCAGTTGCGGCTATTTTTATTGTATTGCAGAAACCATCAGACCAAAGTTTTGAGTAAAATATTGGATAGGACTACTGAAATTGTAAAAAATATTATTGTTATTAGCCAATGCGGTATACCGAATGAACGAATGAAAACTAATGTATAATTAAACTACAAATAAAATTTGCACGCCATGAACAATTACCCGAAGGGTGTATTAACTTTAAACAAGTTATATTATGAGACTTCTGAGCTGCTTAAGACTAGCCATTACCCCGTAGAATAAAATTAAGCAGGCATCCAATACCTTGCCCAGAAATTTGGAAAGGGGGGATCTGTCAATAGTACAATACTTATACGAAATGTTGTAAAATTATAGCCTATGTAGTCAAGTTCCAAGTATAAGTAACTGACATACATGTTAAACCTGATTGTGTTTTACTCATTTTGAAGCAGTAACGTGAGGTTTAATTTCTAACAAATGAAGATTTGTATAACTGCAAACACGAGGGCCCGATGCCCGATGGTGCCCCTGGAGAAATTGTTTGAACAAAGTGGCCTGAAATATTTTTGTACGCTTTTTTTGAAAGAGGAATGGGGATGCACAGCCATCACCATTTCTTTGTGTAACCTGTTTACTCTAAGTTATTTTGAACAAACTGTTATCCGTAGCGCATTGGGCCCGTCTAAAACAGTTCACTTATATCTTCCTGCTAGGTACTTTTTTTTCTATGTTAATAAGTTGAGAAGTGGGTTAAATTATACATCATGCATTAAAATCAAATAATTGTAAGAGTGGGCGGAAAGGACAAAAATGCGCTCATAATGAAATTAAAAATAATGTTATTTCTTTCTAAAATGGCATAGCCTACTTTGTGTACTAGGTAAACGCAAGAACGTAAGTGCTAAGCTAGAAGACCCTGATCTATTTTCCATTTTATATTTTGGCATCTTTTAATTCCGATGAGGTATACACATCTTTCCAAAGCGCAATAGTAGGCCATAAATAAAATTATTTCCTGACACATTCAACAATTTGTGTTTGCCCTAACATGAGTATCAGATTGTTAATGTTGAAAGAATACATTATTAATCAAAAACAACGCATAGACACCTTTTGTTTAAGACCGGGAAAACATTCAGGCGTTTAAATTAAGAGTCATTAAGCTAAACCGCTGATTATTATTGAAGCAATCATAATTTAAAACCAACTCCTGACAAAACTTTTATAAATAAATCAGATATTTTCATTTCGAATAGAATGACCGATACATGGGGCTTCTTTCTCATTTAGCGTGGTTATAGTTGAGTTAGCGCATTCTCTACTTCGACATTGCATTAAAAAAGCATAGGTAATATCGAAAGTTAGGGTGTTCACTGTTCAGTCCATATCTCGCAGCAGGAAATTGTACAAAAATTCAGTCAACGTACCCTAACTCCATTTTCTTATAAAAAAAACAGTACATTCATGATTAAAAAACTATTTCCACCAACCAAAAGTCCTCTCAAGTGTCAAATCCATGATTCATATTAACAAAAACGTTTTTTTCGTTTTTATGGTTAGTGTTAGGTTAAGTTTAGCACGGCAGAATGGGCCTAGGTAAATCTTTTTTGCTGCAGTAATTTTTTTTTATAATGAGCTGTTTAGCCAACAGTATAATCTATGTAATTGTCTTTAACATGTAAAGTTGAAAGTGTTTTTGGGTACCCTATCAAGTCTAACTTAGCCAGACTAGCTTTTAACATAAAGGCAAAGATATTCGAATCTAACAACATCGACTTGGAAATAAGGAAAAGACTTCTCAAAACTCTAGTGTGGAGTGTGCTCTTGTACGGAAGTGAGACATGGTGCATTTACGAACATGAAAAAAAAGCTGGAAGCCTTTGAGTTGTGTTGATACAGAAGAATCATGAAAATCCCATGGAGAAACCACATAACCAACGAAGAAGTGCTCCATAGAATAAACGAAAAAAGAGCTATTATGGCCACCATTTCAACAAGAGGCATATTATTCTTGTTTCTGTTCAGTATATTTTTAGGTTGCTCAAATGGAACTTATGTAGGCCACCTTACGCTCTGTTATAGGTAGGTCCAGTCAAAACAACAAACATACAGTATGTTACAATATAATATACCGCAGAATTATAAGAATGCATTTTTGCACTATTTACAGTATCTATGGCAAACAAGGGGAATTTAAGAATATATATGAATAGAAAAAAACAGCAGTAGTGAGGGTAATGTTAACAAAGAGGCTACTTGACAATGTTTGAAAATCTATTTTATCCCCTTAAAATTATTTTTTTAATAAAAATGTCATTGTTGGTAGTAGGGAAAAGAAAGATTTCTTCCCATGAATTTAAATTTGTTTGTTAAAATGGGTGAAAAATGACAGTAGAATGTAACTTCATGTATAGTGATGCCGCGATTAGCGGTACTCGTATTATTATAAGTAGCAATCGGATGTCTGTTGGCGTTCTGGCTTTTGTAATCGACAGCTAAGACACTCATATTCATTTATTTAATTCATGAACAATACAAAACGTATTGTATTATTATTAACCTATGTTGCAATTTTAAACTGTTGTTGATATGTACAGTTAGGTGAAGGAGAGGGCCATAGGCTCATAGCTCATAGGCAGTATATTATGATTACTATGATGACGTGGAAAACTCAATCGGTAGTTCAAATAGAACTCAAAAAGCAAATAAGCTCGATATGATTTCATTTCCACTCTGGGCTAATATATCCAATTTAATAATATTTAAATGGATGTAAAGTGGGTAAAGTGGGAAATAAGCTAAAATGAAACTTTGGAAGTGGGAGAATCATTATAGCAATTCAGTAGCCTTACGTTTTAAGTATAACATCTGTCATCTTCATTATGTCATATGTTTTACCGTCACTGGTATAGCCTACCTTTAATAATTTATTGTCAAACAATAGAAAAAAAAAAAATACCGAAATATTTGTTGTGGCATGCGTATTTCTCGTACCTGCTATGTAAGAGCTTATACTGCCGTATATACTGTAAGTAAGATTTATTTCAGGTTCTATTTATTTGTATATATTGAATATTAAAATGTTATGTAGGCTTAATATGTTTTAGGGAGATTTATCTACCTATTGAGATGGCGACCAATGTTCGGCAACTTTCCAAAAATATCATCACAACTTTTCATTTCATGACCCCCTGAGCCTAAAACCACCCTCCGTCCAAAATGTTATATAGGCTACAGTATACATAATATGTACTGTATATGTATGTTTAGGAAACACTCTAACTTCCGAAAATATTATCTGACTTTGATGAAACTTGGCACAAAAATTGATCATACAAGTGTCTTGATGGATTTCGTTAACCAGCTACAGTAGATCCACTATTAAGTTACAAGATGGTGGCCGATTGAAACCTCATATAATTCATATCTCAGTTAATATTGGTCGCAAAGGAATGAACTGAAATCTGACAGTAACTCGTATTATTATCTACGATAATGGTTATCAACACTTTTTACGACAAATCACGATTTCAAGATGACGTCCATTCAAAGTAAAAGTAAGTTAATTATTTAATAAGTAAAAGTTCGTAGTCGTCATTGTTTGGAACACAAGAGTGTTTATGTTGTGGTCGGGAAAATAATGAAGTACTTTTAATTTTTTATTGCATACATAGCGTACAGTAGGTAGCGTAGAAGAAAAGCAGGGTCTGCAGAATCTCACTACTCTTGATCGGCCAGAGCCGAAAGGGATTTTTTATTGCATACCGTAATAAAACCATATTTCGACAGTTTTTTGTAGTTATTGAAAATCCTACCATCTGCATGACAGGATTAAGGCAGGCTCGGAAAGCGATTAGAATAGGTACACATTATAGTCAAGAGAGGGTCATACTAGCAGCATAATATGATTAAAATAGCATCGCGAGTCGCTCATAATTGAAGACCCTATCGTAACGAAGCATAACCCTGATGGGACCCCCCCCCCCCAGAAGCGATACGCAATTTATGGATGCTCTCTAAAATGAAAACCTGATATATCCCAAGTATATTCCCGGTATGGAGTTACGAAACATTATAAGAAGACAACATTACGGGCATGTTTTGGCTTAGGATTAGACTGCCATGATCCAAAATCGTGCGACAGCCCTTGTTTTAAAAAAAAATGTAAGAAGAGAGGGCAGTGTCGCCACCTGGTGGTTGAGATGAGAAGCTCGGCGTTGCAATGACCAAAATTTGCATAAACAGCGATGTGTTGTCCGTATTCGATTTATTGTAAGAAAAGAGACTTGTCTGGCGATGCAACGCCCGATATTTCAATTTTGGCGATGTACTTGTCAGCGAGGTAATGACCGGCGATGCAGTGACCGAAATTTGCATAAAGGCGATGCCTTGTCCATGTTAGGTTTACTGTAAGAAAAGAGATTTGTCTGGCGATGCTCTGTCACGCGAGGAAGTGCCCGGCGATATACTGTCCAGCGATGTAATGCCCGGCGAGGTAATGTCACAGTCTCGCCTCACTAAGTTACCTAATAGGCACTTGTGTCTAGTTACGACACGTCTCCGATCGCACGGCGTGTAGAGACTCGCACAAGTACAAGCACGCTACCACCTGGCCATCGAAGTCGAAAGTAGTGCGCTAGTAGTGTTAACATTCAAACCAATGGAAAGACATGCCTGGGGCTGGACGTAATTTTTTCGAAGAGGACATTCATTGAGCAAGAAGAGTTGGATGATTACATGAATGTAGTTTGAGCTTAGAATCAGAAGCTAAAGACCCTAGAGATAAGGCACTTCTCACACAGCATAAAAAATATTACCAGCCCACTATTTTCAGTTTCTTAGGGGAATTTTGGAAACCATGCCAATCCATTAACTACTTCAGATATGAGACACTTTATCCCCATTATAGGAACGCGACTGAGATGAATGCTTCAAAGCTGGGGCATAACGATTGGCGATTTAGGATTATTATATTGTACCGGGGTTTATTCAATTCTTATAAAGCAAATTAGTGCAAAATGTGCGGGAAATTCAAATTGATGAATTATTCTTTTTGGTGAGTTTAATTTTTTCGGCGGGTCTATCTAACGTCAATATATCTGTTTTAAGACTCCATTCTGTCTAGTGTACGCTGAAAATATTTCAGGGGGGTCATGGGTCCCTTCATCGTTTGAAATGTAGCAATATAATGAGTAATTGCCGGTACCGCCATTTACCAATGCATGGCGGTGCTGTGCAGTATTCCGACAATTTCCAAGCGATCGCCCTTATAGTTGAATTGTATTCATAAAAGAATGCGAGGCGGATAGATGCATTTAAGGAACGAGATAGCCTATTTTCAATTTCAGGGTTCCCCGCTTTAGAAGCTTTTCCATCAGTCTTATATTGTATTGTATTATGCACCCTTCCTGCAATATTTTTACTGCCGCTATTTATGAGTCTTGTTTTAGGTATGTACCTACCATACAACCTGCACCATCTCCAATAAGACAGTACCATGACTAAATTTAACGTACAACCATTTTTACCAGCAGCTTTACAGTCATGATGGGTGCCCATATGAAATTTGAAAATTTTTAGGTGGCTACACCTATCTTATAGACCCTAAGACCCACATCATGGGCGGATAAACTTTTTAGAGGAGTCACCTCTGTTGTGCTGACAATTGATTGTCCTCAATTGCATGATTATAATTCACTCTTGTCAGCTAGGTAGCTAGATCCATTGCTTACTGTTAGCCTATTGTAGGTCGGTATTGATAATTGACTAAATGACTCAAAACTTTCTTTAAAATGGTGATTCTTCTTCTTCTTCCGGCTCTACAGCCCTTGGTGGGCTTTGGCCTGCTCGACAACACTCCTCCATTCTTCTCGGTTTTGCACAACGCTCCACCATCTGGAGACTCCCAACTCGCGAAGGTCATTCTCTAACTCGTCCTTCCAGTGGTTTCTTGGCCGTCCTGGCAGTCGTCTTCCCGTCATGCTTGCTTTGTACATTTTTCGTGGCATGCGTTCTTCAGACATCCTTACAACGTGTCCCAGCCACCTTAATCGTTGTGCTTTAATGAACCTTACTATGTCTTCTCCGTTGAGAGCGGCGTCGATTTCAGCGTTGTGTCTTATACGCCATTCTCCGTACTCGTAAAGGGGTCCATATATCCTCCTTATTATCTTTCTTTCGAGTACACGTAGTTTGTTGGCATCGTTTACAGTGAGATTCCAGGTTTCCGATCCATATGTTGCAACTGGTCTTATAAGGGTTTTGTATATTCGTAGTTTTGTGGCTCTAGAGATAAGTCTTGACTTGAGCAATTTTAGGTTGGCAAAATATGCTCTATTGGCTGCTGTTATTCTTCTGTCTATCTCTGCGCTAGTTTTGTTTTGATTGTTTACTTCTGCACCAAGGTAGATGAAGCTCTTTACATTCTCGAAAGCCATTCCTTGTACAGTCAGGTTGTCACTTCTCCGTCTCCTTTCTAACGCTGACATTACTAGAAAATTTTAAAATGGTGATTGTTGTTATAAACCAACTTGTGAAAAAATATTTTTCCGCCAATAGCTATATAGTATATATAGGTACGGTACGATACCTTATAGTATACGTCGTTGGCTCAGAGCAACTCTTACTACTCAGCCTCGACAAGCACCATAACGCTATAGGCCAATGCAGCTATAGCAGAAAGGTTTCCAATATTTATGGAAAACCTCTTAGTACCTTCTTTTATAGGACAATACTATAGTAATGCACCTTTAATATCATGCCAACGGCCTTATATAGCCGCCGCCCGCCTTACCAAGTTGAATCAATCCACGAGAGTAGAACGTGTTTCAAACTGCGGCAAGCTTGGTAGTGTGCTGGACAGCGTTGGCAGGGGAACTTGGTGGGACATAAAAGTCAACGCGCTGAGACTATACCTGTCAGTCCACGTGCGTGTCGAGTCCTGGCCACCTCCGAATGAATAAATAAATAAATTAATATCGACTTTGTTCTATTACTAAGCCACCCTGGCGGAGTTAGGGCTATAAGCCCTCTCTTACACTCAACTAGGAAAGCCCGGGACCGCCTGCTTTACATGCCCTCCGAAGCATGGCCAGAAAATATAGCAAGTGTGGGACTCGAACCAACAACCTTTCGGGTGAAAATTGGAGTCCGTTCCACTACTCTACATGTCCTGACTGATTAATCGTGTGACTATACTGACTACTATGCTCCCCAAGTGGTTCGGAATCCACTATATAGTGGATTCCGAGCCACCTCCTGATTAAGATATATATATCTGCTTTTGAATAAACTAAACATGAATTATTTATTCTACACACTTATCATAGCTAGGCTATTCAAGCCTCGCCTATATGTACATATAGGTTGCCTTGCCCTTGGCTATGGCCAATATTTTTTAATTATATAACTTTTGAAATTTAGTAAAAGTAGCCTGCTTACTTATAAAGTGGAAGATTCGCGGGAAAAAAATTTAAAAGAACCGGTCCGAGTTTACTCGAACATGCTTTCAAATTTATCAATTAATAGATAGAGAAAATGAGTAATTTCATGGTAAATAATATTACTATTGTTAAATTTCTGACATCTGGGGGGGGGGGGGGGGTTTGTCCACCTGACGTCCCTGGAGGTGAAGTAAATTCTAGATAAGTCAGACATTACTTTACATTACCACACAGCAATAATGGCAGGGCACGCAATGCATTTGAGCGTGAATTTTCATTTTTTCAAAAACATTTTTTTTTGCACCAAACCAAATAGTGTTTTGGGAAAGCAACCTGTCCGGTTTCGTTACTCAATTTTACACCTAAAACATGCCTGAAGGTAGAAATCATCGATAGAAAGGTTTCGCGGAAAAATTATTTTTTAGTCATTTTTCATTAAAAATTATTTATTTTTATTTTTTTACCCCCAGAAGCAAACTATCAAGGGCCAAGCGACCCCCCGCATTTTGTCAATATTACTAATATGACTACAATATATGTATGTATGTATGTATATATATTTAAAAGAAATCGTTGGAGCCATTTTTGAGAAATAATTTTTTTAGACGTTTTTTTTTCAGTTTTTTGAGAATAGAACCCCCCAAATTGAGTTAGCCCAAAATAAAAAAATGGTTCCGAAGTAAATTTCACCCAAATCTAAAATTTTTGTGAACCTACATGCCAAATTTCATCAAAATCGACCGAGTAGTTTGCCCGGAAATTAATGAACAGACAGAGCGACAGACAGACAGACATTTCGTAAAAACCACTTTTTTTGGTTCCTGTGACCTCAAAACGTGTAAGTCCGTTGAAAACTCTGAAACGAAAATTTGGACCATCACAAAGCTTTCCTTATACTAGGCTACGTATAAATTAGAAAGCAATAATTGTGAGAAAAATAGGCCTATATATATGTCACGCAATATTGGTAATGCACAGACATAAACATATAGACAAATATGGACATAAATCAGAATAAAATATAACATATGGCCGGGACCCCGGGAGCTAGGCTTCACTCAAACATCGACATCTGCCTACATGCGAAGGGTGTCAATCGGAAAATCGTTGTTAAATCCGCATCCTGCCATAATCTCGGCGCGGTGGCGGTATTTCTATTCTTTGCCTTGACTGTTTCAATTTTAAGAGTTCATTTCATTTTCAGTTGAGACTTGAGAGCGGCTGTGAGAGGATGGGATTACTGGGCGTTGTGGGGCTCCTTGCACTGGCAGTGTCCGTGCAGGGGGAGGCTCTCACACCCCCATATTTCAATTTGGCTGATGGTCGCAAGATAACGGCTAGCGCAACGTGTGGAGAACGAGAAGGAGTCCCAGAGCCTGAGCTTTACTGCAAACTGGTCGGCGCCAATGCAGATCGCGATGTAAACAGACCTAATTTGATTCAGGGGCAGGTAAGTCCAAAACAATTCTGAATCTAATTTTCATCATATTTTTACTTTGAAAGCTAGAACCTATAGTCCTTAAAGCCGTATGGGTGTGGCATACGGTTTAAAGCTATATAACGTACAACAGCTTATAATTCTTTGACCTAAGAACTGGGCTTAGCTCATAGGTATATTTGTTATGGTGAAGGTTAAGTTTAGCTACCCCGCTGTATCAAAAGCCGAATGAAAATGCTTTTAATATGGAAGGAAAACATCCCACATTTGCAAGGGAATTCATATTTTAAGCAAGGGTTGTCTTATTTACATGCCTCTGACAATGTTCCTTCCATAACAAAATTTATGAGCCCCCATACCAGCCCATGCTAAAATTCGAACTAAATTCAGCTGTAACTCTAAAACTATACTTTTCCGACTTTTAATTCTTTCGGAAATGGGTTTCTTTAAAGCTAAATCAACGATATAGAACCGAATTTTGTGATTTTATGAGGGGTAGCTAAACTTAACCTTTATTACCTTTGTTATAAATTTACCAGCTGTGTGTGCATTTCCTTAAACAAATCATTAAATTTAGCCTATAGCTCACCACTCATAGCATAACAACGCCGTAATAGAATAATAGCTATAGGCCCCGCGGGTCCAACCTAGACGTAGCTAGGCATATGTACCTCCTAAGCAGGCCTATATAAGTACCGACGCTAACGTAAATCAAATTAGCACTGATACGAAATATATAGTATTTGATAGCCTACCTGTATATTATACAACACCATCAACAATAACCGGTCCGAGTTTACTCGAACATGCTTTCCAATTTATCGAAATTAGTAGATAGAGAAAATGAGTAATTTCATGGTAAATAATTTTCCTATGGTTAAATTTCCGATATCTCGGGGGGGGGGGGGGGGGGTGTCCACCTGACGTCACTCGTCACTGGTGGTGAGGTAAATTCAGATAGGTCAGACCAACACACCACCACACAGCAATACTGGCAGGGCACGCAATGCATTTGAGCGTGAATTTTCATTTTTTCAAAAACATTTTTTTGTACAAAACCAAATACTTTTTTGGGAAAGCAACCTGTCCGGTTTCGTCACTCAATTTAATACCTAAAACATACCTGAAGGTAGAAATCATCGAAAGAAAGGTGTCGCAGAAAAATTATTTTTTAGTCATTTTTCATTAAAATTTAGTCATTTTTATTTTTTTACCCCCAGAAGCAAACTATCAAGGGGCAAGCGACCCCCCGCATTTTATCAACATTAACAACAACTACAATATATGTGAATTTAAAAGAAATCGTTGGAGCCGTTTTTGGGAAATAATTTTTTTAGACGTTTTTTTGAAGTTTTTGAAAATATAACCCCCCAAATTGAGTTAGCCCAAAATAAAAAAATAAAATGGTCCCGAGGTATGATTATTTTTAACCTACATGCCGAATTTCATCAAAATCGACCGAGTAGTTTGCCCGGAAATCGACGCACAGACAGACAGACATTTCGTAAAAACCACTTTTTTGGGTTCCTGGGACCTTAAAACATAAATCCGTTGAAATCTCGGAATCGAAAATTTCGACCGTCACAAAGCTTTCCTTATACTACGTATAAATTGGAAAGCAATAACATTTTGAACATGCCGAACGTACCGCCGTACCGGTACCGGTAATTCATTTCTGAAGTGTTTCGATTTGACTGTGCGACACGGTCGATCAGGTTCTGAAATTGGTTATACGGCCCTTAGCCCTTAATGCTTGTATTTTATTTGAAGAATCCCTTTCTTTAAATAAAATTATTTTCATTTTATATTTTATTTGGCCTACGTACTGCTGTAGTACACGTATGGCAGCTCATGTTTAACTGCCGACTTGTGAACCTCCTCTCACTCATTTCAAAGACTTTCCATGTATAGGTACCGTTGATTAAGCTGGGAAACAATTTCATTAAGCCTACATTTTTCATTTTTTATATTACGACTGGAAAATATATTTAGATTCAAACAACTTTTGTACGGTAGCAATGGCGGATCCAAGGGGGGGGGGGGTCAATTCATAAGATACCTAGTAAAATTTTTTGAATAAAATTCACCTTTTCAAATAAAAAATTACCTTTTGACCTTTCAAACAACTTGCGACCCCCCCCCCCCCTAGCTAGCCCGTGGCCTGTTTACCTTGGACACTCCCTAATGGCTAATGTAGCCTGCAGGTCATATAATATACTTCGTGAATTCATTCAAAAATGTATCCTATGGTATCTTGCTTCTCACTCCTATTTACGCCCCTGCCGTGCTGTTGGTCTTAAAAGAGGTGACCTTTGGCTCATGGATCTAGTTCCCCATTGATGAAATGCTATAGAATGTTCCTCTGATAACACTCTTATAAATCCAATAGGCTACATTGCCTGCCGGCATACGATATGTATCCATGCATTTTTTAGGTCAAATGAACCATCTTCGTATTTTCAAATGATAAAAATAAAATATACACTTTGATTGGATTTCACTACAGCCTAGTATACTAGCTATGCGTCTAAAATATACGATAGTTGGAATGTTTCGGAACGATAGCACAAGTAATAAATAATTTATTATAGGCAGATACCATACAATGTTACATTCTGAAATTCGTGTGTACATTTTTAACTCTAGGAATAAGTTAACTTGCCATCTCGCAACTTCGTTTAATATAAATAAATAAATAAATAAATATTGTCTTTTTAGTTCTATAACTAAGCCAACCTAGCGGAATTATAAAGCCCTCTCTTACACTAAACTAGGAAGACCCAGGACCGCCTGCTTTACGTGCCCTCCGAAGCATGGCCAGAAAATGTGGGTAGCAAGTGTGGAACTCGAACCATCAACCTTTCGGGTGAAAATCAGTGTCTGTACCACTACTCTACGTGTCCTGACGTATCACGGTATGGGTATACCTACCTGCCTACAGGTAGGCTACATAACCTGCCTAAACCTAACAAAAGTACATTATGAGCTGTATATAGGCCTACTTAATTCTTATACAGACTATTTACATCTTACATTCTCACCCAATCGAGTCCGGTAATAACAAGGTTTTGGTGCCCCAAATGAGTAAATAAAAATAAATTGTAATAACTAGCCTACTATAGGTTGGGACCTGTAATCAATTTTGGCGCCAGGCATGCAGACTAATTAATGATTGTAGACTATTAACCTAAAATGAAACAATTTGAAGGAGCGGTTGGTGAGTTGTGAAGATATAAATTGACTTGCATTTCAAATTGGTCACCCACGCTGTTGATAATCAGCACTTCAGCTTCCGTCGATTAGGATGTCGTGGCAACTCCTACGCATCACTCAGCAGCGACAGCAGCCAGTGCAGGCTATTAACTTCTGAAGCAATCTCAAGGTTGAAGCGGAAATCCCTCTCCAGCTTTTTCATACGAGTAGCTTGTCCTTCCCGCACGAAAAATTTGCGGTTACATGTAAATTATACAAGGAGGTACATCCCCACCCCCCGATTTTTTTTTAAATGCAATGTTATGACGACTTCTTTGTTAAATATAGAATCATCAGAACAGGTCGTAAGTGGGAGGGGGTACGTGGGTGGTCAGGTGGTGTGTCAGGTGTGTGCAGTTGAGGCTTGAGCCCTTGGCCACAATCCCCATATATATATTTGGACTGTCCGTGTGTATGTTCCGGGCCTCAAACGACTGGACCGATTATGATGAATATTGTTGTGTGTGTTCAAGGAGATTCGAGGATGGTTTAGATTAACACTTTCGTCCACTAGAGAATGTTTTTATAATTTGATTTTGGAATATTTTACATTGGTGCGCGTACATGGCTGCTGGTACTGCCGACATCAACCGACATCTAGCCGCAGACTGCTCTACATTTAATTTTCGTGTATCCCGACAGTTGGTGCTGCGTGTGTGTTGTGTGTGACCACAATTAATTTACATGAGCAGTGACTGCGAGGCCGTAGGCCGAGTTGCCGCCTGATTTACATGAGCAGTGGGCGCGAGGCCGAAGGCCGAGCTGCCGCCCGCGGCAGGCGCAAGTGGTGGAGGCATCAGTCGAAGGCTGCGCCGGGAACCGCTAGTAATATAGTATATATGCCACTGACCTCGGCCCAAGCCATCTAGGCATTGGCGCAGACTTAACTAAAATTTTGGGGGTACTTAGATACTACCGGTACTTTTAAAATTTTCCACACCAACTTGCCGAGTTTGATATTGCTGCACATACGAAATTTGAAAGAAGCCTTGATGCAGATGGCCTACCCTACACTATATTAAAATGTTTAACACGCCAACACGCGTGTGTGTAAGAAATTAGAGCGCCTATATCCGCAGTATATTAAGAGTGTACCTCCCGTAGGAAATAGGTACCTATACTTCAAAATCCGTTGATGTTATGGCTACAAAATGTTCTTTCTTCTACCGGTGTTTTCATCGGCACTATTTCGTCGCTATAGTCATAGCTTACATTAGACTTTATAGCAAAAAAGTCGCTCATTTTCCATCGAGCTTCTTAAATATTATGACTGTTTCAACGATGAAAATGAAAAATTGTCTATTCTGTTCAATTTGGGGGGGATCTAGGCCCAGTGGACCACCCCCCCCCCCTCCCTCCCACTTGGCTACGCCACTGCTATAAGCAGTCGTACAGTTTAGGCTATAGCCGTATAGGGAAGGAAAAAGGAATAGGAAATCCTCATTTCTAAGATTAAAAAATGAGCAAATTTTATAGCTACGATCCCCTTCTGACAAAGATGATGGCTTGGCTTTTAACAAAAACTGATACAAACACCTAACAGTTGAGTAGCCTAGGATGAGGAGCTCGTATTGGTTGTTTGAATAGTGAGGGCTGAGTTTTATCTAGCGGGTGAGTGCGGATTTAGCGATTGCTTTGGGTGTATTGATATGTTCTTGCATAGGCGATTGTAGTATCGCATCGTATATCGCCCAACACGTCTTATATTTAACACTAATCCATATGGGGATGATAATTAGGTACCTACATTTTTAAATATGGGTGTAACGATTTCCTCGCTAGTCGAATTTTTTCCAATCTCAAGGGGGGGGGGGTACAATTGACCCTCCTGGGACCCCAAATTGGAAATAATTTATTTTAGTATATAAGCTATTGAACTTCCAGCTTAGATACCCATATAATATGATCTGGGCCATATCCCTCCATTTCGTCAACAATCAACTGCTTGACCATTTAACTTGTATATATAGGTAGGGCCTATTTACCTATATAGTATGTAGTATTTTGTTCAAGTTTCGCCTGCAGTAGTCTACTGTATCTGTACCTTAATCTGTTTTCCAGGTGTGCGATAAATGCGACCCAACTCTTGAAGATAAGAAACATCCGGCCATCTATGCGATCGACGGTGCTGAAACCTGGTGGCAAAGTCCACCGTTATCCAGAAGCATGGATTACAACGAAGTCAATTTAACTATAGAATTCGGACAGGTAAGTCATGCTGCCAATATTGAACAGTATTTCATAACAGTAGAGTAAATTGGGAAAATATTCCACCGTATAGCCTATTTTGGAAATGGGATTGTTCGATCCCTCGATGGAAGAGTTGAAGTTTATTTTGGATGAAGTCTGATATAGCCTAGTCTTTAAGCTGTACTCAGCTACAGTCCAGACAACAATTCAGCACATCAGCAGCTGGCTATGGGCCTGCGATAGTAGTATTATTCTATATAATTTGGTTACGTTGCATATTAGCCTTGTGTTCGTTATAGTGAAACCCTACTTTCTAGGCCTAATCACTGTTCCTAGCGTGATGATCAGGGTCATTACCTACCTACAGGCGCGGATTTGGAATGAGACCAAGGAGGGGGCTGCCGCTGAGATAATAAAATACGAATAAAAAAGATGAATTGCAAAAAATTGCAAAATCAGAGGCGGTCCCATACCTCATAAAAGGGGAAGTCACTTGTCCGTGGCGTAACGGGGGGCGGTGTACAATTTGGCGCCCCCAACCATTTTCTTAAAAGTGTAAAAAATGGGGAAAGCCATTCTCATGGACATACGCAGCTTTTAAATTAATGACCTTAGTCTCCTTTGCGCATGAGGCAGAGGGTTCGGATTGGGGTTTACGCATTTTGAGAGCTACAGTAATTATAGTTACAGTAGTACCTAATACGTATTGGATTTATGATTTTTATATGTTGATTGGTAGTAGAGGTAATGAATTTTGTAGTTGTATAGTCAAAAATATACAGTTCTATCTAGTGTAAAATTATAATCATAATCATAATCTAAGGGGGGGGGGGAGCTATAGCCCCATAGCCCCCCCCCCCAGATCCGCGCCTGCTGACCTATAATCGGCACGATTGGCGATTGATTTTTAAATTGGTCTCTATACAATATTCCTACAGCAGATTGGCCATGATTGTCTATACATATGCATTGGTCAAAGGGCTTTCTAAAAACTCTAGCACGGCGAGTTGGCCATATCGCATGTGTGTAGTGGAGGAGTCAAAGATGTTGCTGTATTGATTGACGAATTGTGTGTTTGGCTGCCTATTTACGCTGACAGACTAAGTTTACATATTGATGATAGACTTGTTTAGAGTAAAATGATTGGGTAGGCAAGAGTTCTAAACAGAACAGACGGGGCATTCGCTGTCTAAATGTCTCTTTTACCACCATGTTGTGAAGTGTGAACGGGAGCTTGGGTTTGCAAAAGACACGAAGACTTCCGAATCTCTTATTATTAGGCTACTTAAGCACAGCATTACTTTATTTTGCATTAAATATTATTTAAGGATATGCTACAATAGTTGCTCACACATATAGGCTTGAAGTGGCGCGTGTTGTTTGCGCTTGAGTTTTATATTGGACTCTATAGAACTCTAGGTTACGCTATTGTGGAGACTATTATGGACATTTTTCACTATCGTATACGAATCTATAGAGAAATTACATCAAGACCCAATGGTTTTAATGATCTGTTTGGTTGGGCTTCCCCTTTTTCCTATTCGAAAGTTGTTCATTGCCCGATATAATATAGGCACTGCCCTGGCAGGAGAGCTTTCTAAATAAAATGCTGCCCAGGTAAACCTGTGCTGCAGCTATGGTCTTATAGCATAGTCTATATATAGAAATTTTCGTTGTATTAGTTAAAGTTGCTTGAAAAAATTAATTTAGCGCCAATATTTTGTTACGTTGGCTCAGTATATTTTTATTTTATTTTTGGCATATTGGTACTGCTCTGTGATCTCTCTAGTCCTGGATTGCTACCACGGCACCTAGCCTACACTGTACAAATATCTTCACATTTGGTCACGTGACAAAAAGAGTTATTATGGCAAGAAGTGGTTGACTCCATTGCGTTCAATGCGATTTAGAGGTATTTCATTGCCTGTTATTTAATCAATTTACCCATTTATTGAGTTTTTCTTTGGTTTGACATAATGGTCATATCTTGCTCTGCTTATAAATGCACTAATAGGTTCAAGATATGTCGAGAAACGGGGGAAAATATTACTTTTCACAAGTAAGTGTTCGCACGGTTTGGTCATTAGTTGAGGCAACATTTATGGGTTTATTTCAGTTTTCTTAATCATTTTGTTAACAAATTGCACACTTTCAATTATTCTCAAGGCCGTAGCCAAGGGGGGATCCTTGGGGGGCGGAGGGGGCGGTCGCCCCCCCCCCCCTCGAGAGAAATAGCATTATTCTAGTTAGAATGGACTTTTGAAGGAAATTAACAGAAATTATTACTCAAGTAAGGGAAACGCGTTTTTTTGGGCCACCCCCCCGAAAACTTTTTCTGAAACCGTCCCTGCCCCGAAATGAAATGGCTTGACACTAAATAGAATCGGATTTTGAGAGGAAACATAAAAACCACTATGTAATACCCAATGAAATTTTAGTTTTGATAGTGAATAAAAATAGCGAAACACTATAAGGCAAATATACAGAGGAAAAAAGTGTTTTTATTTCCCATTTGGGCGCATTTCGTGGCTTTCTTGCAAATCACACGTACTGCAAAATGTCTAGAAATTATTAGGCTTATTGATATTGACATCCCTAAATCAACAGCATAACCAGTCTGCTTCCAGCTTCACCTTTTCCCCGGTATATAGCGCTGTTCACATTCACATAATTCAATATTCCTCAATTTTCTTTTTACGTATTTATTTCCTTTATTCAATAATATCTTTAAGCTACCCTCTGTGGCTCTGTGTATCATCAGCTCCTTCAGCTGTGGACACAGAGTTGGTTTGTCTACATGGAAGCAGGCTGGGTTAAATCCATTATTAATTGTTAACTTGTATCGTTCCTTTCACACACCTGATATTGTAATCATGTTAGTTAAGTCACTCTTACCAACATACCAAGTAGAGTACGAAACCAGCGTTTCCACTTTGAGGGAAATTTCCCTTTTTAGGGAAAATCCGGGTTTAATCACTGCACTAAAGGGAAATTGGAGGGAAAAGGGAAATTTGAAGAAATAAGAGAGATATTGAGGGAAATTTGAGGGAAAGCTGGTGGAAAAGTCAATGATTAAAATAAACTAGCTGAAAATGGAAAAGTTACAATAAATAATAAAAACACATAAAATTTGATAAATATGAATAAATAACGGTTTCAAATTTTAGCTCGAATGTTATGAATTCTCAATTCTGATGCCACGATTAATGGCTTGGTGGAAATTTTAAAAACAGGAGTGCATCAGTGCTTTGCTTATGATATGTTGATTTGACTAGTTGTAGTAGCACAACTACACAACAACACGAGGTAAAGGCACAGGCACGTGTTTTGGGTCCTCCCCCCGAAATATTTGCAGCGTACACTAGATAGAATGGAGTTTTAAATATACAGTAGAATCCGGTTATAATGACATCGAAGGGAATTGACAAACATGGATGTCATACAAGGCGAATAGTATACAATATACCTAGGTATATATGTAATAAAAACCAAACTTTCTTCGTAATTCGTCTTAATAGGCGGTTGGTCAATATAGACGGAGTCTTAATAAACGGATTCTACTGCATTGAGGTGACACCAATTTTAGGAAAACACGTTGAAAGAGCGAGGGAAAATCATTGGCGTAAATAGGGGGCTAAAGGCGTAGTATCCACAATAATGAAAGGGAAATTAATTCTTAATTGGTGTGCTTATTTCACCTGAAACACATAACAAAAATAAGAATAAACATATTGACCAAGTAATTTCACAAAAAAAATATTACTCAAAAAGCTTAAAACCCCAATACTTCAGACCTATTTTTTCAAACTTTTTCTCCGGGGGAGACCCCCGGACCCCCCGCAGTGATAGGTTTATTTGTCGGTAAAATCTTAACTGTACTGCTTGCAAAATGCGTAAAACCGCACGAATTTGGGCCTATTTATAATTTTTTTCCTCCGGGGGAGGCCCCGGGCCCCCCTTTCTCCAGGGTATAACATGCGCAAAAACCTCACTGATTTGGGACCATTTATCAATTTTTTTCTCCGGTGAGAGCCCCGGACCCCCTTTCCCCCAGAGTATAATATGCGTAAAACCTCACTAATTTCGGCCTATTAATTATCAATTTTTTCTCCGGGGGAGACCCCCACGCCCCCCTGCCTCCAGGGTATAACATGTGCATTGGTCACGTATACCCTACTTGAAAGATGAATGTATATAGGTTCCAATTTTAGGCAAAATTCTCCCCTATCCTCCGAGAAAAATACCAAAATCCGCGCCTGGTACCACCATTCAAAACAGGTTCAGCAATTTGGCCGTCATGCATATACAGTATATAGTAAAATGAGACGACTAGGTCGCTGGGCGTTCCAGAAACACAAGTTTACTTTTTTTGTTTTTGTTTTTTTTTGTTTTACTGAACTTGAATAGTTTAATGTATATAACGTAAGTTATTTTATACTCATTAAAAAACAATAAAATTTAAATAATAAAAAAGTCATGTAATTTGCTAGGCAGACATCCCCCCCCCAGAAATTTTAGAATTTAGAAAATAGAGGAATATTCCGAATATAGCGAATTGGGCGAGTGAGGGAAAAGAGGGAAATTTTGAGTTAATTGCCGCTGAGGGAAATGAGATATATCGCAAGTGGAAACGCTGGTCGAAACTACTTCAATACAGTCATTCTACATTTAACCGCCTACTCAATTCCAACTACATCGACCTCCTACAGATTCATTGTCTGTAAAATCTAAACGTTAACCTATCAAAATGCCTAAAACCCCACTGTTTCAGATCTATTTTTCAAAAAATTTCACCCGGGGGAGACCCCCGGCCCCCCTTGTTAGCTATATTCACCGTTTGTACAATTTAAACATTAGTGCTATCAAAATGCGTAAAACCCTTACCAATTCAGCCCTATTGGCTATTTTCTAAAACTTTCACCCGGGGAGACCCCCCCCCCTGTAATTTGTACATGTAGTTATATTAATTGTCTGGAAAATCTAATCATTACTCCTATCAAATTGCGTAAAACCCCATCATTTCAGGCTTATTTTTCAAAAATTTTGACCCGGGCCCCCTTGCTTGTATTTATATTCATTACGACCCTTGGGGCCCCCGTTCACGTCTCCCGAACCCCCGGGCCCCTGTGCGACGGACACTAATGTCATTAATTTAAATACTGCAAAAGTCCTTGAGAACGGTTTTCCCCTTATTCTACACTATTATGAAAATGGGGGGGGGGGGCGAATTAAACACCGCCACCCTCGAAAAACTATCGTTACGCCACCGGAAGTAAGAAAAATAATTCACACTAATTTTTCAGCCCCACTACAAGCTAAGCATAGAAGTTGTTAGATAAAATTAGCAAAACAAATGACATATTTTTTAGTTACCATATTAAAAAATTTAATATAAATTATGTATTATACATATATATTATATTAATATGCATATATATTAGCCGATTAGTTGCTTGCGTGATATGTCGTGAATTTTGAACATCAGTGGCGTGATATTTCATATTACACGTCCGGCAACACTGTAGTTCAGTGCTCTAGTCTGAGAAACAGGGCTGCCGTTTGCCGTATAATTATACGATTTTGCGTATAATTTGAAGGCTTGCGTATCGTCGTGCGTATAATGTTAAATGCGTATAATTTGCGTATAATTTCATATAGTTTGAACATAGAAAATGCGTGAAAGCAATCTTGAATATTCAATAACAAAAAATCCATTTTTTTAGCATTTGAAAATTAGCGGGAGTTATTTGTTGGTATAAACCATAAAATATATAAACTGGGACGGCGGTACCCATAATATCCCTTACGGGACAATCGTTAACCATAAGCCAACTATCAGAGATAAGTACTAACGTAAAGATTTCGAAGTCTTACACATTTCGGTATAGCAGAACGGATACCTGGACCCGGTCAAATCTCTGTACTTAGCCTTTGTGGACTATTTACCCAGCGAAATTGCGTATTTATCTTGTGCAGGCTGCACTAGCCGCCATTATGATAACGGTCTACAGCCACGCGATGGTAAAAACTCTGTGGCTAGACCTAATCATACCATGTTTCGCTTATGGTTTCGGTATAGCCAATCCGAAGAATCAGCGGACCGAGCGTCATAGTTTCTGGTTTTAGGATACTTATAATATATTTCTTCTAGACATGTTACCACATCCGAAATAACTATGTTTTACTCAGCCCGGAACCAATATTTAAATGGGAACAAAGTATCAGATCCCACTAATTGGCTAAGCTTAGGCACATGCATGCATTTAAAATTTTTTAAATTTAAAAAGTTTACATGCGAAAATTCGATGATTTCAAAAATTGGCGGGAAAAAAGTTTTGCCAACAAGAAGGAAGTGTTAAATTTGAAGGTAAAAAATTAAAATTTTAAGTAAATAACCGACTAGGGCACGAAAACATAAAAAAAAACAATAAATATGAAAATAATGCATTATTTTTTTTTATTTTTGCAACTTGCGTATCTTTGCGTATCTTTTTCGCTTCCATTGCGTATAATTTTAATTTTCCGAACGGCAGCCCTGCTGAGAAAGTTGTTTGTTTACATTTTTTATTCTAGGCCTATCTTAAATTTTAAAAGTCTTAATCTTAAATCTTAAAATTATTTCCTTGGAATAATGGAACGAGGCGTATTAAGTCAGTCTCAGATTTGTATAAAATTGATATTATCCTGCTCGAACCCAAGGTGATTTTCATGGTTAAAATTGTACTGACTAGCTGCTGGAAAGCCGATACTATAGTAATATGTGGGAGTGGGAAAACCGTTTAATGTTTATGTATGATTCACCACCTCTATCAATATTCATTGATCAACATAAATGTTGTATATTATCATTCAATATGATCATTCAATAAAATATATATAAAACAAGAGAATGTATCAGAGTGGAAAATTTCAGACACAAATTGAAGGAAGTGCTTGTTGATGGTAGCATGTAATGCTATAATGCTAATGCTTGCCAATAACCCATCGATCACACTGATCACAGTAAATTTAAATTTAATTTAATGGTAACATAATATCTGTGCAAATAACTATTCCGCAAGTTTTTGACCAAAGCACTCATGAAGGCTTAATTATAACTTATAAGGTGGTACTGCATATAACTAAAGTGGTAATAGACGACCAAGAGATTCACCACTGTGGTAAAAACAAATAAGTGCTCACTTCTAATTTTTCAACAACAACGAACTCACAAACGAAAGGAAACCGTATACTTGGCTATATTCAGTGGCCTGAGGGCTATGCCCTATGACGACTGCATGTTATAGTATTCTGTGGCTATGCCTATAAAACGCATTAAAATCCACTGTGGAAGCAATGTCCTTTCTGTCAATTGTCAACAAGAATTAATGAAAGGTGCCGCTATATTCAAGAGGGGCATTAATAGTGAATTGACGAAAGACTAGTAATGCTTGCTGGCATATACATTAAACAAAAGATATATTTCATTTCTAGCGCTGCGCCGTCCACTTAAGCAGTTGTTCTACCTAGTGCATAATTGCGCCTCACTGAACTCATTTTATGATCAGCAAAGGACTAATTTTACGCTTGGCAGAATACGCAGATTTTTTTAAAGGATTAATCACATGCAAACAATTTACCTTTTATTTCAGACATTTCATGTTGCTTACGTTATTATTCGAATGGCAAATTCGCCTAGGCCAGGTGTTTGGGCTTTGGAAAAATCAACAGATAATGGAAAATCATTCACTCCATGGCAGTACTTTGCTGACACTCCCGGGTAAGTCACTAAGCAATAAGGTAATAACGAATGTCAAATAGCACTAAAACAAGAAGTTCTGGGGCATACCGGGACAGTGCAGATAGGGCGATAAATGTTGCCGTTAGTCGTAAACTAGCGTTGGCCATGTAAACATAAATTATCAATGCAAATAAACCCCAGAAATAAACATGCAGGTATTGGGGCTCTAGTTCTGGATCTTCTCTCTCTTGCAATTCTTCGTTTGCCCTCATTTTTCAAAAGTACGTACTTAATTACAATTATTTACCGACCGGAAAGGATGCTAAATAGCGATAACGTAAATAAAACTTTTTAAATCAACTTTAGAATTATTTGGCATTCTAGGTGTTTTTTTTTTGCTTTGATTTTATAAATGTTTACTTTTCTCTTGAGACCACTAATCAGCGCCAATGCTAAAGCCCTTGTATCTAAAAAGTAACTAATGTGACGACATAAGAGCGCAGCCTAATTTTAATAATGATAAATACATTACAGAGACTGTGAGACGTTTTTTGGCAGCGAGTCGCTTGAACCCATAACTAAAGATGATTCAGTAATATGTGACACGCAATATTCGAAGATTGTGCCTCTGGAAGGAGGAGAGGTAATTCCTTAATTCAATTTATATAACTTAATTTAGGCATATAATAAATAGTACAATAGCTATAGAACCTAATACTGAACTAATAGGTCGCGGCTTTTACTAAAATCCAATGAGAAAGATACAATTAAACTATAAATATGAAGTAAACTAATACCAGTGTGCACATCAACATGTACATCCAAGCCCAAATTCTACGAATTGTGGGGGAGACTAATTCTGACGGAGGATTATACTAAATTTCATAAATATAAAAAGAATTAATGTGTTTCAATTCAAGTACGCGACATACATCTCAATATCAGGTTCAAAGCTGCAGATAACTTGGTCGTGTGCACAGTGCCGGTAGGGAAACATGGTAGGACTTGTCCTGGTCACCTCCGTACTAATCGTGTGACTGCACTGTGTTTCCCAAGTGGTTCGGAATCCACTATAATCAGGAGGTCCACTGTATGGGCTGGCATGGGACAGTCAAGTCGGGGTCGCTCTTTGGGCCCAAGTATGAGGCCTAAGTCGTTATTAACCCGACGAACACTACTACTACTACTACTACTACATCTCAATATCAGGGAATTGCAGTATGGATATGCTTGTACAATTCAAACAAATCATTTTTGCTTTCCAATTTATACATAGTATAAGGAAAGCTTTGTGATGGTCGAAATTTTCGATTCCGAGATTTCAACGGATTTACACGTTTTGAGGTCCCAGGAACCCCAAAAAGTGGTTTTTACGAAATGTCCGTCTGTCGCTCAGTCTGTATGTGTGTCTGTCTGTCTGTTTATCGATTTCCGGGCAAACTACTCGGTGGATTTGGGTGAAATTTAGCATGTAGGTTCAAAAAAATCATACCTCGGGACCATTTTATTTTTATTTTGGGCTAACTCAATTTGGGGGGGTTTTATTCTCAAAAAACGCCAAAAAAGTCTAAAAAAATTATTTCTCAAAAACGGCTCCAACGATTTCTTTTAAATTCACATATATTCTAGTCGTTATTAATTTTGATAAAATGCGGGGGGTCGCTTACCCCTTGATAGTTTGCTTCTGGGGGTAAAAAATAAAAATATCTTAATTTTAATGAAAAATGACTAAAAAATAATTTTTCTGCGAAACCTTTCTATCGATGATTTCTAACTTCAGGCATGTTTAGGTGTTAAATTGAGTAACAAAACCGGACAGTTTTCTTTCCCAAAAAACTATTTGGTTTTGTGCAAAAAATTTCTTTATTTATTTACCATGAAATTAATTATTTTCTCTCTCTACTAATTGATAAATTGGAAAGCATGTTCGAGTAAACTCGGGCTGGTTCTTACCATAATTGCCAGTTTTAATAATTTGTTTTTGCTTATTTGCTAATTTCTGCTTAGATTGTTGTGTCTCTGCTCAATGAAAGACCTTCTGCTAAAGACTTCTTTAATTCCACAATTTTGCAAGAGTGGACTAAGGCTACAAACGTCAGGCTACGGCTTATTCGTACAAAAACCTTACTAGGACATCTGATGTCTGTAGCTCGTCAAGATCCAACTGTCACACGCAGAGTGAGTACTTTACTACTATTCATTCACTCACTTTCATAGGTTTGATAGATTCTCAGTAAAATTATGATGTTGGTATGCCTGCCTTCCCCTCCTTAGTTGAGTATTATGAAATACGCAGTGTTGGTGCTCAATTGTCTGGTGCCCAAAGGCAGTTACTGCGTACAAGTAAGATCTTCTTCCGGCTCTACAGCCCTTGGTGGGCTTTGGCCTGCTCGACAACACTCCTCCATTCTTCTCGGTTTTGCACAACGCTCCACCATCTGGAGACTCCCAACTCGTGAAGGTCATTCTCTAACTCGTCCTTCCAGCGGTTTCTTGGCTGTCCTGGCAGTCGTCTTCCCGTCATGCTTGCTTTGTACATTTTTCGTGGCATGCGTTCTTCAGACATCCTTACAACGTGTCCCAGCCACCTTAATCGTTGTGCTTTAATGAACCTTACTATGTCTTCTCCGTTGAGAGCGGCGTCGATTTCAGCGTTGTTTCTTATACGCCATTCTCCGTATTCGTAAAGGGGTCCATATATCCTCCTTATTATCTTTCTTTCGAGTACACGTAGTTTGTTGGCATCGTTTACAGTGAGATTCCAGGTTTCCGATCCGTATGTTGCAACTGGTCTTATAAGGGTTTTGTATATTCGTAGTTTTGTGGCTCTAGAGATAAGTCTTGACTTGAGCAATTTTAGGTTGGCAAAATATGCTCTATTGGCTGCTGTTATTCTTCTGTCTATCTCTGCGCTAGTTTTGTTTTGATTGTTTACTTCTGCACCAAGGTAGATGAAGCTCTTTACATTCTCGAAAGCCATTCCTTGTACAGTCAGGTTGTCACTTCTCCGTCTCCTTTCTAACGCTGACATTACTAGATACTTAGTTTTTGAGACATTTATTTCTAGTCCAGCTCTACTCGCCTCTACACATAGTCTAGCAAGTATCTCTCCTAGTTGCTTCCTATTTTTAGTGATTATGACTATGTCATCCGCATATGCGCAGATCATTTGTGACTTGTATACAATTGTCCCACTCTCTACTACATTCTGTAACGCTGCTTGCAGTGCCAGGTTGAACAGTGTAGCTGAGTGGGCGTCTCCTTGTCGTACCCCTCTGCCGAGTGGGAATTCTTCTCCACATCGTCCGTCTATTATTACACTGGCTCTGGCGTTTTCCATAGTCATTTTTACTAGATTAACTAGTTTTTTTGGTATTCCTTGTCGGATCATTGTGTTATATAGGCTGTCTTTCCAAATAGAATCGAAAGCCTGTCTAAAATCCACAAAGAGCATGTGTAGGTCCGTATTATGCTCGTAGCATTTTTCCATAGTTTGCCGTACAACGAAGATTTGGTCAACAGTTCCCCTGGCTGGTCTAAAACCACATTGGTACTCGCCTATTATTTCTTCTGCATACGGTGAGATTTTTCTTAATAGAAGATTTGAGAAAGTCTCGTAGGCAGTATTAAGGAGTGTAATTCCTCTGTAGTTATTGCAGTCCAACTTGTCGCCTTTCTTGTAAATCGGTACTAGTACAAGTAAGATAGACATAGAAATTAGCAGATTAATTTACGTCTTTTGGTACTTTTACATATTCTACCTTCTACTTTATACAGGTACCAGATGACTTGATTACTTATTATTCTTGATTATTATTCTAGGCTCTAGAGGATATTTATAAATGAATAAGGTATCACCAACGATTAAATAAATTATAGGCCATAGTTGTTATTGGTTGATGTATCTCAATCTTTAAGTTCAGTTCAGTAGCATAACGGTCTAAACGAGCGTTAAGTCAGCTAACTCCCATTATTTTCATAAAAATAATTTTCAGCTGCCTTTTCTTTCTACAATCCTACTCCTCACTTACTTCTTAGTACAGGGCTTCCAGCTCAGGTGATGCCGACTGCCTGATGTCTCAGAAATGCCCTTGACGCTAGTGCCCACATGTTCGGCGTGCATAGGATCTTTTGATGTCCGCCCTCCTTGTGTCCAACCTGATCCCGTAGTTTGTCCATTTGTGCATGGGGCCGAGCACTGCAGGAGTATGTGTTCCAGTGTTCCATTAGCTAGACCACATGCACGGCATACTGGAGATTCGATTAGATGGAAACGGTACAAGTATTCATTGGTAGCAATGTGGCCTGTTCATGCTCTAGCAGCAAAGGATGCAACGCTTCTGCTTATCCCACGATACTGTACTGCTGAAGCCGGCTTAGGTTGCATTGCGTACAGGGCTCTACCTGTGGAGGAAACCCTCCATCTCTGTATCCATTCTTGAAGCAGGACTCTGTCAGTAGCATTCTTGCAGTGTGTTAATGAAAACTGGGGTTCTTGAATTGGTGCCATTTTTACCGCGTCTTTTGCAATGCTATCAGCTATTTCATTTCCAGAGACACCGCAGTGAGCAGGGATCCATTGCATCGTTATCTTATTTTGTTTGCTTATTAAATTTTTCATTAGTTCTCTTGTTTCTTCCATACGAAAGTGATAGGGAAAATGCCCGTGACAGAGCTTGAAGAGCTGATCTGGAATCGGTTAGGATACAAATTTCTTGATTGTTATATATCATACAGCATTGCAGTGCGGCGTTTATAGCGAAGAGTTCAGCTTCCATACTTGAAGAAGCATTTGTAGGAATGTAGCATCTTTCCCCTGAGCTTTGATTAAACACGCCTGACCCAGCCTCTTTGCGATTTAGGTCAACCGACCCATCGGTAAAAAATTTCTGATGGCTCCTATATTTAGTTTGTATCATTTCTGTAGTCTCCTGTTTTAGCACGTTGACGCAGTTGTTCTTTGTGAGACCTGTAGGCAGCTCAGTGCATTAGAGTTTTCTACTTTCAGTATTTCTACTCAATTAAAGACATCAGTATTGGTGGGCGCTGTATGTGCAATGGGCATGCGCACTCGTGCGACAATACGGATCTCAGTGATCCCTATAAGCTGGTCTGCCAATGTCAGCATGATACATGTGGAGACCAGTGTCAAAGGTGCTGCAGCGGATTCCAACAGAAAGCGTGGAAGCAGAGCAAGGCTAATGCTCCTTTCGTTTGTGAAAGTAAGTAAAGAATGTCGAGCAAGGTTTTTGTTACCAACCCTTGCCGTATATCATAATATTGCGACAACTATAGAAAATAAAATGAAGAGATGTTGAAGTGTCTTTGAGTATGGGAGCATGAGTAATTAAGATAATGTAGTTTATTCGTGAGAAAAAAATTACATACATGTATGGGAAAAACGAAATGTTGTTAAGAATTGAGAATAAATAGCGGAATGTTATCTTGTAGTTAGCAGTATTAAAGGCTTCGTATATGTGACTCATTAATAACACCTTTTAAATTTTTACAATTAAATTTATAGAGTGCAACTGCTACGGTCATTCTAACGAATGCGAGTACTCCGAAGAAGTTGACGCACAACATCTATCGGTTGACATCCATGGGCAGTACATTGGCGGAGGTGTCTGCAAAAACTGTAGGCACAATACCGAAGGCACTAATTGCAACCGATGTCAAAATGGATTCTTCAGACCTCACGGCCGCTATCTCAATGACACCGAAGTTTGCGAACGTAAGTAGGAAGTAGCACTTGTTTATTACTAGAACTAGTCATGTAAATACGACTGAAAAGAAGGCCAACCATTTCACTTCTCTTTTAAAAATGCAACTTTTGTTCCAAACGATAGCTGATACAGGTGAAACACGGGCTACCTACTTCATCCCTTCGTTGACATCATATTATCATTTTATGGACTGGCTGGCAAAAGGGCAATTTCATCATTTAGCCACTGACACTCAAGAGCACAGATATGCAGCGTGCTTCAGGTAAGGTTTAGGTGATGTGTTGTAAATGCAGCACATCTGATAGTAATCAAGACCAGTGCAAGAGGGGTAAGGGTCTAGGGAGTTTTTTATTTT
Organism: Psococerastis gibbosa; assembly: GCA_963971405.1. NCBI lineage: Eukaryota > Metazoa > Arthropoda > Insecta > Psocodea > Psocidae > Psococerastis > Psococerastis gibbosa. Next base: position 22,947,638 of record OZ020488.1, on the reverse strand, counting down.
GGCTGAAAGTTCGGTTGGTTCTCAGTGGCATTTAAAATACATTGGAACTCTTCGTTGTTGGAGATCTAAGCTGATGATTCGCATGTTAACAACGAAGATGGCCTTCCATGACGTTTGTAATTTTAGCCGCAAGCGTGTCCTAAACTGAACTGGTGTTGAAATGAGTTTCGCGTTGAAAGTGTGAATGCAACTCGATTTAAAGGTTGCTATTGATGTTCACAGGATGTAATTGTGATTTTCACTACGCAACGGGTAACTGCGCCGAAGGAACAGGAAAATGCGAGTGCCGACCAGAATTTCAAGAACCAAATTGTGATACTTGCAGTTACGGCTACTTTGGGTTTCCGAATTGCCGACCATGCGAATGTTTCCTAAATGGTACTAGAGGTTACCATTGCGACTCTCAAGGTGGCTCTTGTCCCTGTAAAGCTAACTATGGAGGCATGTACTGCAAGGAGTGTGCTGAGAAGTACTACGATTTTCCAAATTGTTTACGCAAGTATATTTATTCTATGTTAGTAATTAATTTAATTTAAGATTGAGGTTGTGAGTATTAATAAATAAATATATAGCCTATTTCTGTTAAATTATAAAATCAAGTAATCGACAAGAAAGTATGAAGTAAACTCGTCAAAATCAGTAAGTTCTGTCATTGTGCCAGTGCCTCAGTGACAGTGTAGAAAGCTTTCTCTAAGAAATGGTCTATAAACAATCTAGGGAAGTTAGTAGCATTTCTCACCGCTCTCAGTTCAATCTGGAGTTTTCTAAGGTAGGCGAAACCCGGTATTACGGTATAGGACCCAGTCGCTCACACTTGGTTGTGCGTGGTGCCTTACAAGGTCTCGCCTTTGTCTCGTTTTGTATTGTAGTTCAAGGGGGTGTCCCCATTTTGTTTAAATTTCCCCCACACCTCAGGCAATGCACCTATATAATTATGTAAAGACTTGGAGCTGTCATGATTTTTAATGCTATGAAGTGAGAGCGACAACTGTCACGAGGTCCCAATTTTATCAAGTAGCGGACTCCCCTCTTTTGGAGCCTGAGTACAGCATCCATATTCCCTATGGAGGTCCCTCCCCAGGCCAATATGCCGTATTATTTTCTCGGTAGTTAATTTTTTCAAAAATTATAGCCGAATCTTTGTGAGTTTGAGCATACATAGAGTACACACGTACACACTGAAAAATGTAAGGGGTTTACCATGATAAAATATTAAATCATTTCTAATGTCATGATGTCAATTAGTAGACACTCACTATGATGCATAGATGAAATGAAAGCAGGCACTGCTGTCTTTTTAGGCTAATGTGAGTCATAGTCTGTGTAAGCAGGCTACTCTTGGCTTACCGCCTCCTAAGAAAAATCCTGGCTACGACCATACTAGCATCCTAATAGTCTCCTTCTTTTTCAGCCTGCGACTGCAATGAGATCGGGTCCAGTTCGTTAATATGCAGCGTAGAGAGCGGGGAGTGCCCCTGCCTCAGTAACTTTGGTGGGCGATCCTGCGACCGCTGTGGCCATGGTTATTACAATTACCCTTCTTGCACATGTAAGCATTGTTTGTTTTATTGCATTTCATATTAGTTGAGAAAAAAACTAGAACACCTTTTGTTGACCTAGTCATAGAATTGCTTTACAAGTGTTTGGTGGGTTACAACTCACGAAAGAGCTATATTGTACGAGAATGCTTTTCTTATAAGGTAGCCTAGCATTGTCCAGTTGTCAGTTAATTTAGTCTGAATAAAACTTGTGCATACGTTTGTTTATAAAGACGATTCGGAAGGTTTATATATGCGTTAAGTATGCTTATGCCTCTCAAATTTGTGTTTTTTATGTTTCTTATGTTAGTAACATCACATAACATCGAAGGCTTTCACCGCCACAGTCAATCAGCCAGGGTCAAAATAGAGCATTTAAATATTGATTGATTTAATTTGTTCATTACATTCTTCAAATTTTTTGCTGTTGTTTTCACTTGATGAGCATAAATAAACATGAAATAAGAAGGATTGAATGCGACGGCTTTCTTGGCGTCAGCTGCACTGAGTCTTACGAGTTAAAATGATTTTAAATCTCTAAAGCTTTAGATTAACTGTTTGCTGTACATTTTTAAGATTGTACCTGCGACAGACATGGCACGACCGACGATATCTGTGATAAGGATGATGGACAGTGTTTGTGTAAGGAGGGTTTTGGAGGAGAGCGTTGTGACCAGTGTCTCCCGGGCTACTTCGGCTATCCTGATTGCCGTCCATGCAATTGTAGTGAAACTGGCAGCTCGTCACTTGGATGCGACGTCACCGGAAAGTGCCCTTGTCTGAGTAGCTTTGCCGGGCGAATTTGTGACCAGTGTAGTCCGGGTTATCACAAATACCCTCAGTGTTTGCGTACGTATTTTTTTAATTTTTTTAAATTGTACATTAGTTCTAGTATATCTGTTTATTCGAGAAAAAGTTTGTACAATGTGTCTTTTAGAAGAAATAAAATACAACAATATGTGTCGTGAAGACAGACGATAGAAGTGACTTTCTGTATTACAGGAAAACGTTTTAACTATTAATCAGTCACTTTTAAAGAGCAACCACGGACATCAAGAAAGTTAGAAGAGCGCATGACTTACCTTACCTTACTGATACCCGAAGGCACCAAGCGCGCATGCGCAACACTAAGTGGTTTCCGGACAAACCGTCATTACACGAAACTGTTGCGTATTACCATTTCAAAGCCCGCCCATATAAAGTTTCACTTCAATAATGGGACTGCCCTGAGTTCTAATTGACATTGCAATTTTAAGACAATAGCCAGTGGTCATAATTAATAAGTTTTAGAAGCTAGTAGTTAGTACAATAGTTGCATTTAAAGCATTTTTACTTTGAATTTCTGCAAGGTTCATTTTATCAATATCGTAGTTTAACTTCCGGGCATGAGGCGACCCAAATATCTCAAATGGAGTAATGGTCAAGCGAGAGATTCTCTACCAGAACTCCGCCCTAGACCGTCTTAGGTTGTGGTGCCACTGTGTTTTTCTGTCATATTATAACTTTATTGCAGCTTGCGATTGCGATGGAAGAGGGACTATTGGTGTTTCATGTAATAACGACGGAATTTGTCAGTGTAAGCCTAATTTCTTCGGCGATAAATGTAGCGCTTGCAAGGAAGGGTTCTATAACTTCCCTATTTGCGAAGGTAAGCTGGACAGGACTAATATCCCCCTATAATTTATTTTTATACTTAGGTACTCATATATTAATATTGATTGTCTTTTGGTTGTGCAGTAAAAGTTGAATTCTTTGTGTGCACTCATCAGACGGTAGCATCGGCTGAAACCGGCCGTGATTTTCATTGTAGGTTATAAAATTTGACACTACTTTACTGCTTTCAAATCAAATTAGTGGTATACAGTATCTTTATTAATTTTATGGTGGTTCTCAGCTTGACAATTTCATTTTACATTAGTACTAGATCTACTCTGCCTAGCATACCGTCTCCTCAAGTCGATTTAGTTTCCTGGACTATTATTCATGCTGAAACTTTTCAAGTCCAACTGTTCAATATTTACAAAAGCCTACACTGGTGCAACAAATTTTTTAAGAACGCAATGCAATAGCCCTGCTTCTTACATATTACAATAATAATGATGGCAGTTTCGAACATAAGCTAATGTCTGAACTTTAATGTACCACGCTCGGTGCTGTTCAATAAGTTAATTACGCGTACCACTGCTCCCGTCTCTTATATGCAACTTTGTGTTCACCATCCTTTATGAATATCTCAACGCTTGCATCGACTTTGAGGAAAAATAACCTCGTGTCTGGCTAAATGTTTATATCAAAGCTACATTAAATGCATAGAAAAATAGTCAGATCTTCATTTGATATCGTATTGACATGATACAATATATTGGAAGTTTGAGTTGAAATAATACCGAGGGTATGAATTGATTTTTTTTTCTTCAGAATGCAACTGTGATCCAGCCGGTGTGACTGCTAGTTTTGCTGGGTGCGGGTCTGTGCCTCCTGGTGAGCTCTGTCAATGTAAGCCGCGCGTCCATGGTCGCATCTGCGACACATGTCGTCCTCTCTACTGGAATCTCAAGCCTAGCAATCCAGAGGGCTGCGAAGGTAGGTTGCTTCACCAATGCCTAATTCTAAGCCTATATGAAGCTGATAACCCAACCAAAGCTCTATCCTCTCAGACGCTGTCATTCCCGTATTTTCCTCTTGACAATGCTGTCATCATGCCAGAGGGGCCACAAGATATCATTCGAATAAAAAAATATTAAATATATTTGGTACAGTGAGAGGGTTTCAGTTTGTGCAGCATTCTGAGCGCTTTAGTGATTGCTAACTTTTGCGCCTGGCTTTATGTGGCAACAAGCGCTTGCACACTCTAGAGACTAGAGCCCTCACCGGAACTAGATGGGCCAATAGTTTTGCTGTATGTCTTAATGCCTTTTTCCTTCAGGATAAGAAGAATTAGCGGGGGTCTTTGTTACTATAACGACAGGATGAGGGGCCCTTCGAAAATGTTGGTTGGGAATCTCTAGATTCGAGTAGTAGTAGTAGTAGTAGTAGTAGTAGTGTTCGTCGGGTTAATAACGACTTAGGCCTCATATTTGGGCCCATAGAGCGACCCCGACTTGACTGTCTTACGCCAGCCCATAGGACAGTGGACCTCCTGATTATAGTGGATTCCGAACCACTTGGGAAACACAGTGAAGTCACACGATTAGTTCGGAGGTGACCAGGACAAGTCCTACCATGTTTCCCTACCGGCACTGTGCTCACGACCAAGTTATCTGCATCTTTGAACCTGCTCTGGTCCGCTGGATTCAACTTGGTATGGCGGCCGGTTTAGATTCGAGTAAGATAGGGATTTTTTATGGCCGCATTATTTTTCAATTTATTTTCCTACTACTACTAAACCACAAATTACGCAACTTCCCAATTCTACGCGTAGTGTTAATGACTGATTTTTTAGGAATCTTTTAGTTAAAGTAATAATTGGGCGTGCTTTCATTTTTTTCATGTCTATCGTATTTGTATAATCTGAAGAGCGTTGACTTTTTTTAGACTGTGACTGCGACGTCGCTGGAATTGTAGGGGGAATTTCTGAATGTGATCAACAATCTGGACAATGTGTTTGTAAGCCCGGAGTTGAGTCGCGACGATGTAACTCATGCCGCGATGGCTTCTACTCACTCAGTGAGAATGATCTTTTTGGATGCAAAGGTTCGTTTGATTTTAATTAATTAATATTGAGATGTGTTCATTTACGAGTAGTATGTCATGGTCTAAATCAAACGCAATAAGCAGGAAGTTATATATTATTCAATGGTGTGGTTTGAAAAATAGGCATGGGTTCCATGTTTAAGATGTGCAGTATCGTCTTGTATATTATGATGCAATCTTTAATATTGGTTGCCTTGATAAAATCGAGGAAATACACTTACTTACTTACTAGCCAACGCCCACCCTTGGCATTTCTGCCATCAGGCGCCGCGCTGACCAGTATGGATGTGCCTTGTGTTCATCTCCGGTAAGTCGATCGTTTCTTTCATCATCAAGCATCGGGCAGTCCTCGAGGAAATACATTTGGTAGCTAATTTAAAATACTTAGTGAGTGTGTGATCTTGTAAATTAGTTATATATATATACTGTATATATATATGGGCATGACTGTGCTCTAGACAACTGTTACAATTGCCGAGAAATTATTAAAACTGATAAATAAAAATACTTAGGGACCATTATAGACCACAATTTACGATGTAGTGAACACATATTACTAACTGTCAAAAGGATAAGAAAAACCTTGTACAAATTCAAAAGACTAAGGCATATTGTAAACCGTGACGTTATAAGACAAATTTACTTCGCGCTAGTCCAATCACTTGTACAATATAACATCTTAGCATGGGGCGGAGCACATTCTACAATCATGGAGCCACTAGAAGCAGCCCTCCGAAGCGTAATTAAAGTTGCCATGAAAAAGCACTATAGGTACCCATCGGAACTGCTCTATGACGAATTTAACGTACCTACCACCACAATCACTTACCCAAGACAGCTTTGTTTATACAGGTACAAAAAATTACTAGACCCAAACAACCAATCAGACTTAATTCAACATGACTGTGGCACAAGACTTGGTGTTGGTCGCAATCTTCAGATCCCCAATCATAAGACTACCCTTTTCACACATTCGCACATTTACCTATCAGTTCCATTCTATAACAGCCTTCCTGAGTTCATAAAAAATCTACGACCAAAAAAAAAAATTCATTAGTAAAATTAGCTTTCATCTGTCCCAAAATCAACTAACAAGTCTTCCAGCAATAGCGCGCTAGCATAACAACACCCCGGATTCAACAGAGTGATAAACCATCTTAGTATATGATCTTACTTATTTTCTTACTTAGTGATGTTACTTAGAGTCTACATAAAATTAATTATTATCGATAAAGTTTTAGTTTAGTTTATTTTATTTTTATTTTTATTTTATTTTTATTTTTTTATTTTTATTAAAGCGCGGGTCCCTGTTGGGAATTAGCGCTAGGAAATTGGGAATGTTTACCGATTATTTAGTGGTAGAGAGTTATCCGTTCTGTTGTGTAAGTAGTGGGGAGGGGGGGGGGGGGGGTGGTTAAATTTTGGAGAAGAGGCCGGTGGCTCTTAGGAATTGTGTGATATTATTTGTGGCTGTTATTTTGTTTCTTAGAGCATCGGAGAGGGAGGAGGGTGCTCGTAGGACGGAGGCTCGTTGAACCGAGTAGGTTGGGCAATCGAGAAGAAGGTGAACTATTGTGAGGGCCACTCCGCACCTTGTGCATAGGGGGGGGGGGCGCCTCATTTTTCATTAGATGTTTGTGAGTGAGGTTTGTATGCCCTATTCTAATTCGGGCCAATACAATTTCCTCCTTGCGGCTGATTCGATAGGACGTGTCCCATTCCGTTATGATGGGCTTAACTGCTCGCAATTTGTTTTGTACGTAAGCTGGCCCATTCCACATTTTCTGTTGTCATTTTTCCAAGATAGATTTTTGTAGGTAACTGTTTACGTCACTTAGGAGCAGTGTGGGCCATGGGGCAGACACTGGTGTGGCAGCTGTCTTTGCCGCTTTGTCGGCTTCCTCATTTCCTGGTATACCAGCATGAGACGGGACCCAATGGAAATGGATTTTTTGGTAGGGGGCCATGATATTCAGTAGTTGGTGGATTTCTTGAACTAAGGGGCATTCCTTGCTATAGATAGGTCCTATTGCTTGCAGTGCGCTCTGGCTGTCTGAAAAAATGACTACGTTCGGTATGGAGTGTAGGAGGATGAAATTTAGGCACTGAAGGATGGCGAATAGTTCAGCAGTAAATTTAGAGCATATAGGCAAAAGCGGGAATAAGTGCGGCACTGTATCATGGATAAAGGTAGCACCCACACCAGTGTCTGTCCTGGAGCCGTCTGTGTAAAAGTGGGACCAACTCGGTCGTGGGAACTGCAATGTTATATTACGGAATAGCTTACGGTATATGAGGGTTGGAGTGTTGGCTTTACTTAATATTTGGAGACCAAAGGAAGGGACGGGTGGATTGTAAAACCAAGGCGGTATAGGCGAGCCGTGAATCGGACTAACATTCAGGTCGGAAAGGCGGAGTTCAAAATTTAAAATTGAGTAGCGGTAATGCACTGGCTTTGATGAGCGTGGACGGACTCGAAATAAATTGTGAAATTTATCTGAGAAAATCGCTGAGTAGGTAATATGAGTTTGGCAATGCTTCAGCCTGCTAGACAATTTTAGCATTAAGCGGTCTCGCCGTAGTTGTAGGGGGTGGTTCATATGCGTCCACACATAAACTCATTGTGGGGCTGGACTTAAAAGCACCGGTGCAGATTCGAAGGGCCTCATAGTGGACGGTGTCTAGACTTTGAAGAAGAGTTTTTGTAGCTGCTCCATACACTATACTGCCGTAATCTAGACGAGACCGAATCAAGGCTCGATACATTTGAAGCAGTGTTTTACGGTCCGCACCCCAGTCATTACCGCTGACAACCTTCAGTAAGTTAAGTGTGTTTGTACATTTAGCTCTGAGCTGTATGATGTGCTCCTTCCAGGTTAACTTTTTATCAAGGACAAGACCGAGAAACCGATGAGAGGTCACAACTGGTATTTGTAAATTGTGGAAAGAAAGTACTGGGTCATCATTGCAATGTTTTCTTCAAAAATTGACTATTTTTGTTTTAAGTGGATTGAAGGTGAACCCAGAGCCTTGGGACCACTGCTCCTGAGAAATTAATATAGGTCTGAGCACATGTTCAATATTCCTAAGACACTTTGCCCTGTACAAAAGACACATATCATCAATGTAAAATGAGGCTAAAACTTCTGGTGGTATAAGCTCAGTGACCGTGTTTATTTAGGGCACAATTAAAAATATTGCAGCTCAAGACACATCCCTGAGGCGTGCCTAAGCCTAAAGTATGTGTTAAGGAGATGTTAGAGCCGCATTTCACGGCAAAAGTTCGATTATGCAAAAATATTCGGATGAATGATGGTAATTGCCCGCGTAAGCCCCATCTTAGGAATTGATGGAGTACAGAGACTGTCCATGTACGGTCATAGGCCTTAGTTATATCAAAGAAAATGCCTATTATGTGTTCTCTTTGTACAAAACCTTCCTGTATGTAGTTACTAACGCGAAGTAGGTGGTCGGTAGTTGAGTGGCCTTTCCGGGCTCCACATTGGAATGGGGATAACAGCTTTCTTTCGCTTAAAACCCATCTGAAACGTGCATAAACCATCCGTTCCATTAGTTTCACTAGGGTGTTTTTTAAGGATATAGGCCTATAGGATGATGTAGAAGAAGGGTCTGAGCCGGGTTTGGGCACTGGAAAAATTAGGCTATGCTTCCAAGTCGAAGGGATTTCACTCGTTTTCCATATATAATTATAAAGAGAAAGCAGATAGGATAAATGAGAGTCGGGAAGGTGAATCAGAAAGGCATACGGTATAGTATCAGGGCCAGGTGCACTGGTTTTTTGTTTAACTGACTCCAGAGCTTGAGTAAGTTCGGCCATAGTGAAAGGAACATTGTAACTTTCATTTTCACCCCCATCAATGGAGACCGGCTCTTTATCTAAACGCTCTTTAATTTTTAGACTAGTTAAAGGTAGAATGTCTTCACTGGACGATTCTGAAAAATGTCTGCAGGGTTGGTGTATATCGTCCCATCCACAATTAGGGGTGACAAAAGGGAGGAGTTTCGGCCCCGTATACTCCGAATACGTTTCCAAACGGTTGAAGGAGGGGTGGATGCTGTAAGGGTAGAAACAAAATTTCGCCAGTATTCTAATTTAGTATTTTTTAGGGTTTTTTTGGTAGTTGCCTCCTGTTTCTTACTTTCTTATACTCTAATAGGTTCACAGTGGATGGGGCACGATTGAAACGGTTATATATAGTTATTGTATATATATTATTGTATATGTATAGTTATTAGTTTGACTGCTAAAGCACATTCCCGTGTCCACCATGGGACAGTAGGTCTCTTGCCCCGTTGGGGGTTTGTCCGGGGAATAGTTGATGAGGCAGCCGAAATAATGTTCTGTTCGAATCGAGTGGCTATAGAATCTATATCCAAGAAGGGAGAACGGGTTGGAGGGTTGGAGGGGGGGGGGGGGGAGCCCAGGGCTCTCTGATATGCCACCCAATCGGCAGTCCCAATTTTCCATGTTGGCGTAAAAGTATAATTGGAGACGGGCGTTCGCGTCATGTATTTAATTACAATTGGGTTGTGGTCACTACTGCAGAGGTCGGGGTATACTTCCCATGAGAAGTCGCTGCTAATTGATTGAGAAGTTATAGTTAGATCTATAGCAGACCAGGTACGCCTTGTAGAAAAATGTGTGGGTGACCCGTCATTTAAAAGCTGGAGCGAAAAAGCCTGTACTATGGCCTCAATATCTTTTCCCAGCAAATCCGAGGAAGAGGTGTTTGTGGACCAAAGGGGTGAATGAGCATTGAAATCGCCCGCCAAGCAAAAGGGGTGACCTAACTGCTGGATTAGGCTCTGCATGTCTGATCTGGAGATAGTGAGGCCAGGTCTAATATAGATTGAACAGAGGGTTATAGGTTTGTCTAGTACGGTACGTATAGCCACTGCTTGAAATGGAAATGTTAGAGGAATTCTTGTAGCTGACAAGTGTTGCTGAATGTAAATTGCTGCACCCCCCTTCCGCCGCCCAGGAGTGACGTCATTGTCACAAAAATATTTGTAACCTGCAAGGGCAGGTGGACCCTCTGTCTCAGAAAAATACGTTTCCTGAAATAGCATTGCAATCGGTTGGAATTTATTGATTAAGTATTCAATTTCTGCTAATTTGTGAGCCACTCCGTTGGGGTTCCATTGTAAAACATTCATTAAATTGGTTCATCTGAAGATGAGTTTGTGGGCGAAACGGGAGATTGGTTACCACTGACATCCATTGAGGTGTGTAACTGGTTGTTAGAAGAAGTTTCCTCGTGACCTCCTTGTACATGTAAAGCAGGAACCTCACGTGTATCAGTATGGTTGACTTTCGATTGCCGATGAGCCTTGGTACGGCCTCTTTCTTCGATAAGTTGAGACTGTACAGAAAATTGTAGTTTGGTCTGACCAAAGTTAAATGTAGTTGGTATTGGATGAACCCTTTCGGGAGGAGCTGCGCCCGGGTGGGGGGAGGGAATATGAGGTGGTGAGGCATGGGCATCAGTAGATATAGCCACCGGCTGAACCTGAGAGTGGACCTGGATGCCTGAGTTTGCAATCAAAGAGGGTGCCAACAGCGTAGTAACTAAATTGGTTAGTTTTGTTACCTGCTCAGTGAGAGATTCCACTTTAGGAAGTAATTGTTTACATTCCTGGCATGACGAGGGGGCCTGCAACGCAGGCGAGGAACGAACAGAGCTTGGGGGAGGGGGTTTAACCGTGGGGGAAGGTCTAGGGGGTGCCTGGTTTGAATTTTTTGACCACTGTTGACTGTTTGCGGTAGCATTGGCATAAGATTTTTTAACCGTTCGACGAGCTACTGGTACACTTATCTTCTGCTGCTGTGACATGCGTACAGCTCGACATTCGGATTTATATACTGGACATTCGGAAGACATTACATTATGGGCAGTACTTTGGCACGCGGAGCATTTTTGGGGTCTTGCACATTTTTCATTTTCGATGGGATGTTCTTGGGCGCAGTGGGGACAGCGCCTAGGATTCGGGCATGGAGTGCGGTGTCCATATTTATTGCAATGGAAGCAACGCAATGGTTTAGGGTAATAGGGGGTTACTGGGTAACGTTGGTAGCATATTTTAATGTGGTCTGGAGTGAACTGGCGAGAAAAGGTCAGTGCGTAGGTAGGTGGCCGTTGGCCAGATTGAATTTTGGTTTTATTGGTGAGACATTGAACGTGCGTTACCTCTTGTGCCTTAAGTGCTTGCAGAATTTCATCGTCACTTAAGGACACCAGATCCCAACACCGTATTATACCTCTAACACTATTTAGGAATCCGTGAGGTGTGACAGTTATTGGGATAGTATTCCCCTTCAAAGATATCAAGGCCAAAAGAGCATCTGTCTGCTCCTGGGATTGAGTTTTCACTACGAAAATTCCACTTTTGTGTCTCTTGACACTGTCAGGGGGAAGTTGACCCAACTTATGCAACGCCTGGGAAAGGGTGCTTTCAACGAGGAAGGGGGAGGCGGCCTGCAATGTTTTCCCCTCTTCAGCATGCTGGAAGGCCAGGAACATGCCTGCTGAAAAGGTGAAACATGACGGTTCTATCAGTGGAGAGACTTGCCGAGGTCTTTTGTAGCCACCTATCCTGGCTGGAACGTTTGCAGCACCGTGCATGTTCCAGCCACAGTCAGAGACCTGAAAAGGAAAGGAAGCTCACCGACACGTATACTACTTCCTGGCAAAAGTGAGAATTATCCCAAGTATGAATCCTGAAGTAATCCAAAGTAATCCAACAGCGCAAACACAGCACAGCACAGAAAACCACAGTACTCATGCGTAAAAACACGTCCGATCTCGAAGCGAGTCAAGATTGAACTTAGCTTAGTTATTAGTATTAAGGGGGCCCCAGCACGGGAGAAATCTTTGGGCCACCCCTACTTCATTATATTGGTGTATATATGTATATGTAATATTGAAGAATCGAAAAAATTTATTTATTTATTTATTATCTAACTCTCAAGATGGGGCAGTCAATTTTTAAATTTTACATAAAATGTTTTTTAGTAGGTTACCAGAGCCACTGGGGAAAGATGTAAATTGCTTATTACGCAACTTTTACTAGATAATTTCTCATTCCAGATTGTGCATGCGACATAGGAGGAGCGCTGGATAATACGTGTGATAAAGTCGAAGGAAAGTGCTCGTGTCATGCTCGGGTCACAGGTCGTGCTTGTAAAGAGCCTTTAATACTTCACTTTTTCCCTACACTTTACTCTCAACTACAATTCGAGATTGAAGATGGCCAAACCCCTTCAAAAAATCCCGTACGCTATGACTTCCGGGAAGAATTCTTCCCTGGATATTCATGGAAGGGCTATGCTGTGTTTTCTCATTTACAGGTAGGCACTCAATACCGCCGACGCACAATTATATCGTGCGCTTAGATTGAAGTGGAATAATTTAAAAATCGGGTTTAAGGAGGAGATTTTCAAATTTTAGGTATGCAGTTCTGCAGCTCTGCAGCCGCAAAGATATGAAAATGGTCAGATGAAAAATTCATAAAAAATACAAAATTTACACTGCTGTCTTATCCGAAAAATTTACTCAAAATCACAATTAAGTACTTTATCTTGAACGGATTTTTTATTATTATAGTAGTAATTCAGTCGGGTGAATGGTCTGAGATTTGAGGAAGCCTTGCGGCTGCATAATGAGAAATTAATTAATTTCTTAACGAGAAAAAAGATTCGTTCTTAATTTGTTTACATTATATATGGAAAACTCCTCGTTCCACAGCTATAAAGCTATGAAAATTGTCTTCAGAGAATTCAAAGTATTTTTTAAGCAAATAACGAAATTAGTCAATTCCGCGAAGATATGAGAATGGTCAGATGAAAAAGCAAAAAAAATGCAAGTCTTCCCAAAACGCAGGCTATTCCTCCACAGAAATGAGGAATTAATGATTTAAGTCAAAAATAGCCAGGCTTTTCTTACAAATATATTTGGAAATCTCTGCCGACTCTGTCTTAAAATAATAAATTTAATGAAATAATTGTTTGAAGGCAAATGGCGAAATAAAGATTTTACTCGTCCTGTCAGCGTCATATTTTAATTTTTACAGTACTACTGTGTTGAGTTGTAATTATGCAATCATTGCTAGAGGAGCTAATACACTTCAATACATGCTATTCAAATGGTTTCGAATGTAAATGAAATTAGTAACAATGACTAATTGAGTGTCAATTGTTTCTTCCAGAACGAAGTAATTCAAGACGTCTTTATTAACAAACCATCATCCCTTTATCGGATGATTTTGCGGTACGTAAACCTTGGCAACACCTCCGTGTCTGGGACAATCAAGATCGTGCCAGAAAATCCCAATGAGGACACACAGACTTTCCACGTCCAATTGAAGCCATCCAAGGAGCCCTCGTTTATTACAGTTTCAACTGGAGGAGTGCCTTCTCCTCTTGTTATGAACGTAGGCCACTGGGCTGTTCGTATTTCGATCAACAAACCTGTTTTCATTGTAAGTGTGTCTATAATTAGTACTTTTTCATGGGGATCAGTTTTCGTGTGAAAAATAAGCTCAACAAGTCTTTAAAAAAATAAATTATATCGTTGGCAATATTACATAAAAACTAAAAAACAAAACACGACCGGTTTCGACCTTCTGTCATCGTCAAGTCGAAACCTGTCGTGTTTTCTGTTTTTTAGTTTTTTATGTACGAGTATGTGCGATGTGTGTCGGAATATTGACAACGTTAAATTTTTTTTAAATGTATTCTAAATATTACAAAGTTAAAAACGAGACGATTTTATTTACTCAACACTCAACAGTTCTCTTTGTTTTTTTAATTTCTAGGATTACTTCGTGCTTCTACCAGCTGCCTTTTACGAAGCAACTATACTCGAAGAACGTGTGGACACTCCTTGCCTAGGCAATGGATCTGTTCCTTTGCTCTGCAAATCTTTCTCTTATCCTCTTCTCCCATTCGATACTGCAAGGGGTGACTCTTTCTATGTCTCTGAACACAAGCAGTCCGTCAAAGATTTTTACACCGACTCATCGGTAAGATTATTTCTGACTTAACTAACACCTCTAGTTTATCTGCCATTTAAAAATTGAGAGCACTAAACTACATCGCTACTTCTGAAGAACAATGACAAAACTAAAAAATGGTCATTTCTACTTAATATCGCTAAAATATTTTTCAAAAAAGTCTGTTTTGATAGAAAAAACGGCTTTAATGTAGTGTGTATATTTTCCACGCGAGGGCAGATATATATTTATATTTGGCGGAACTGTCAGGTAATTATAAAAAAAAACTTTAACTTTAATTTCTGTAAATTGATAGATTTAGAGTTGTGTCCTTTTTCATCCGAAGTAGCGATATATAGTCAGCGTCAATATTTGTTGCCCCTTTGTTGTTTGTTGACAGTGCTTAAGTTCGGCTAGTTATTAAACACCTTCATGGAAGCATTCACTTTTACAGCTAATGATTGTCTAAATTTTTCAGCATCTTGGTGCCTTGGCAGAAGGGGAATTACCCAAACTAAGCTCTAACCAACCTGAATTAAGAGTGGAACTGGGATTGAACAAACAAGGTCCTCATGTATTGGTGTTAACGTATACTACACCAGTGGAAGAGCAAAGAACGTTCCCTGTTGACATACATGTTACTTCTTCCCAGGCGACAGGACCTGGGAAATTGAAACTTACGCCTTGTCCGTATGATTCTTATTGCCGCCTTGCTGTTACGGACAGTGAAGGACGCCTTAACATCTATCATCTGCAAGACGCTGTCTCTGAAATTATATTAAAGGTAAATTGTCTTGGTTTTTATATAGGTACGTCAACGAGACTATCCCACAACAATAGCTGAAAATCAGTTAGTCCCAATTCCAGGATTATTACATTTTCTTTTTATTACTCTATGTTTTAGACTGCGCCTGAATGGAATTCCTCGGCTGCTATTATCTCCGTGACTGCTATACCTCTTGAAGATTGGTCTTTGGACTATATACGACCAGCTTCTGCCTGCGTGAAAAAAGATGGCAAATGCTTACCCACTGCATTTCCTGTTGCTCCAGTAGCTTCCAAGGTATGAATAGATGACGTCTATGTGGGTAACAAAGAGTTCTATTGCAAAAATGTGATGGCTTTGGGCCGTAAGTTCAATATGTCTCACTATAAATCTACTAGGAAGTCAATTTGTTATTATCTGGAGAGCATTGGTTACTGTTTCAGATTGAGTTCGAGACTGAAATCCCAAAGCTGGTTCCCAGCAGTCTTCCTGTGCATCTTGGTGATCCTTTGACAGGCATTATACACCTCGAACCTTCAACCGAAAATTTCACAATAAACGGAACTGTTCCTAACTCAGGAAATTATGTCTTTGTTCTTCAGTACATGCAGCCATCGTTTCCCGGTAAGCTAGTCTTGATTGATCAAGTTTTCTTACAAAATCATGTGACTTTCTATCATAACATGAGGGTTGTCCACTGTCCACATACTCGGTTAGGGCTGTCAATACACAATATAGGGCTATATCCGCTGTGTTTACAATTTTCAAGACGGCTGATTAACTTTTTTCTCGTGGGGGCATTGAATTGATTTAAGTTAATGGTCATTAAGTGCCAAGTATATAAAATAAAATAGGTTTTTGATTGATTTTACACTTTATAATCAATGCAAACCAAAGGTAAAAATTAGAATAGATGGCGTCTAGTTAGGCAAGACCGATAACGGTGAAACGTAAGGGGAAATGCGGAGAAATATCAAAGGAAAGGCAAAGGTTGACTAAGGAAATGTGACTGAGGTTTTGGTGTTCAACAGAAAAAAAAAGGAAATTGCGGCAAATGAAGAAGAAATGTACAATCCAGCAGACATGCTCGTCAACAGAACCGGCGCAGTACGTTTCTGCGCACTTAAGTTGCAATCTTAATGACTGTGATTAGCTTATGACGGGAGCTCAATCTCTGTCACCACGTTTTGCCGCTTATTATTTACGCTGGGGACGTATATCTTACCCGCCTGATTCAAACTGACCGAACCCGATTAGAGTTATTTATTTATTTTATTTTGATTTTGTGGATGCGATGGCTGTGAAGTAGGGGGTTCCATATCAATGTTAGGAGTTTAGTGTGCTGAAGAAAGGCTGAAAGTGAGATAACATTGTTAGTGTCGTCTCCCAGGATTAATTTGAGTGTAGATTTTATACTGTACAATGTACGGGCATCTGGTAGGTCGGGCAATCATGGAGACGTGTTGCATTGAAAGCAAGCAAGTAGGTATTTACTTTTTGCAGATTTAGTTTTTTTTAGCTTAAGAACAGTTTTTAAGAACACGAACCAATAACGTTTAATATTAATTTTTTGTAGAGTTCAAAGTTCCAGTTCTCGTGCAAAGTGGAGGCCAGCAACAGCAAGCCGTGCTGAAGGCAGAGTTCTGCCCTGGTAACGCAGGATGTCGTGCTGTTATATCTCTTCCTGATGGAACCGAAAACTTCTTTCTTAGTGACAATTTCACTCTTAACTTCAAGGTAAGTTCGGCTTATGAGGAGACAAGTGAGACAACACAATAGTTTTTCAAAAGCCCAAATTAGGCGCAGATCATTTTTGACACATGGTGTTGGCCACTGACTATGCAAGTGCAATGTGTCCAAGGCCACAGTGCCGTAAAGCCGTCAGAATAGTTTTTGTTGCGTGAAAGGTTTTATAGGCTACCTTTCTTTAATTATCCAAGTTGTTGATGACTATTTCATACATCATTTGTCATAAGGTGTTTTCAATTTTTGGTCCTGTAATTTTTCCTTGACTTTGAAAATTCTTCCAATTTTTCACCGGTAACCAAAAATTTTTTTTACAGTTTATTACTTAATAGACTAAATCTTTAGTAGATTGCATACCTAGTACATTAAATAAAAATAAAAACTTAAAGATTTTGGGCTGATCCAGTGGTGGCTATTATCTACGGGCAGTATGCCCTTAATCGTCAACACTGCAACATAGGCTAATTGCTTAGTTCCTCAGCATTCACCCGTTTAATGATAACAGTAATGGTTTGTACATTCACAGTTGCCGTACAATCGAGACATGTACTTGGACTATCTGATGACCATAAGAGGACATCAATATTCAGACGCCATTTTAGAAGAAGAGCGGATTGACCAGGCAGGCGTCTTCATCGCCGAATGCGGTCAAGATAATTTCTTTATCGACACAAACGCCACTGGTATTCAGCAGTTTAATTTTTGCATTATTTTTGAACTTTGAGACTTCAATTTTATACTATACAAGCGGAGCTTGGGACCGCTTCGCGGCCCCGCCCCCCTTGCGCCTGCCGCGGGCGGCAGCTCGCCCCTGCGGGGCCTCGCATTAACGTGGTTCCATTTGGCATTACGCAGCTCGCCCCTTCGGGGCTCGCATGACTTATGTGAATGACCCCAAACCCAAACGAAGCAGTTAACAACTTTGAAAATTGGTTAATTTATACTGCTTCTAATGAGACATTAACAAATCATTTTGGTGGAAGAGGTCAGGCTGTGGAATCCTGTTACTCTATGCTTGTAATTTCAAAGGTACACTTTAGACCTGTTTTCCGCCAAAACGCTGATGGCTATGGCTTACCAAATCACTTGAGCCCGAACGAAGAGGCGGATAGTTAAACTGAATATATCTCTGGAAAGAGTAGGACAGGTGGAAGAGAACTAAAGTAGTTTAAAGTTTTCAAAATGATATCAAGACCTCCGAAAACGCGGCCGAAAAAGCCTATTTTCGCTGAAAATCGAAAAATTTGGGCGCACCCCGTCACGTTTCCACCCCCCAAAGCCGAACCTCTTGCTTGATCACGACAAATTTGGCATGACCTAAAAGAAGAAGAGCGGACAAAGACACTGATATAATTTAAATTAACATAGGCCATCTACATCTGCCCAAAATATTGCTTTAAACCCGCCCATGCAATTGAAATGGGATTGCTGGAAATTAATTTTTTCGCCTGATTTTTTAACAATTTTGTGTTCCACTCGTGTTTAAGGGGTGAAGGGGTGATTTTGAAATTATGTATTTATACTCGTTTTAAAGCTTAAT
This sequence comes from Psococerastis gibbosa, assembly GCA_963971405.1. Taxonomy (NCBI): domain Eukaryota; kingdom Metazoa; phylum Arthropoda; class Insecta; order Psocodea; family Psocidae; genus Psococerastis; species Psococerastis gibbosa. The sequence continues at coordinate 22,929,343 of OZ020488.1, read as the reverse complement.
TCATACTGCTTCTAATGAGACATTAAAAATTAATTTCGGTTGAAATTTTTTTACTCTATGGATGTATTTGGAAATGTACCCTTTAAACCGGTATTTCGTCAAAACAGGGACTGCTTACCAACTCACCTGAGCCCAAACGAAGAGGCGTAAAAAGGTAAAAATAAAAGTTAATAATTTAATTCAAAGTCTCTGCAGGTTCATGTCTCATTATTGCGTAGTAATTATGGTTCGCGAATTGATTAGGCCACGCCCCCGCGACGCGACGCCATGACTCCTTTATCAATAAGCGCACACCCCAACTTCTTCGCCTGCCGAAGCCTAACCTCTCATCGCTCAACAATAAATTGAACATGGGTTAAAAGAGGAAGAATAGACGAAGACATAGTTATAAATCAAATTAAGATAGGCCTTCTACATCTGCCCAAAAAATTGTTTAACACCCGCCCATGCAATTATAAATAGAAATGCTGGAAATGAATTTTTTCGCCTGATTTTCTAACAATTTTGTGTTCCACTCGTGTTTAAGGGGTGAAGGGGTGGTATTGAAATTATGTATGTGTACTCGTTTTAAAGCTTATTTCATACTGCTTCTAATGAGACATTAAAAAATAATTTCGGTTGAAAACAGCTGGCTGTGGAATTTTTTTACTCTATGGATGTATTTGGAAATGTACCCTTTAAACCGGTATTTCGTCAAAACAGGGACTGCTTACCAACTCACCTGAGCCCAAACGAAGAGGCGTATAGTAAACCTGAATACATGTCTGAAAAGACTAAGAAAGGTGGAAAAGGACTAAAGAAGTTTCAAGTTTTCGAATTGATATTAACACCCCCAAAAACGCGGTCGAAAAAGGCCTATTTTCGCTGAAAATCGGAAAATTTGGGCGCACCCCCTCACGTTTCCACCCCCCAAAGTCGAACCACTTGCCCAATCACATCATGTATAGCATGGCCTGAAAGAGGAAGAATGGACGAAGACAGTGATGTAATTTAAGTTAAGGTAGGCCCAAATGTCAGGCTAAAACATTGCGTTGAACCCTCCAATGCTTTCTTATGGGATTTTTCGAACCGATTATCGCTCCTGTACCTGATCAGGTTCAATTTTTAAGGTTCGGCCCTACAGGAAAACCATGTCCCGATTTTTCTCTAAATTTTGAGTGTATCCGCAAGTTTCTGGTGCCAGTGGGTCCCGAGTTATGGCGAGTCAAAAAAGTGTCCACATACATACATACATACACATATACATACATACATACTCACGCGGGAAAGTGGTTTGATTTTTATAAAGATAGATATTGTATACTACTTACTTACTAGCCAATGCCCACCCTGCTCTCCGTCGGTGGGCGAGTGTCAGGGCTGTACAGTTAGCTACGTGGAGACTCTTATCTGTACTTGGTTAAGTCATGCTTTCGTCTGTTTCATTGTGTCGATGGTAAGCTTGTCTCAGCTTGGCCATTATCGCTTGTAGCCGTAGTAGGTTGACATCGAGAATTTATACCGGTTTGCTAATGCCCATAAATTCATACGGATACAATACAAATAATGTCCGAAATCCATGGGGTCGTTGGCATTGGACAAGGGACCTATGGGCCACTATAGGTCCATAAAAAGTCCTTAAATAAATAAATAACTATAACTAGGTATATATTGTATAATAATATCAGCTCTAGATGCCTTTATATCATGCAATTTTTGGCCCTTTTCCACTCTCACTATCAACTCCTCCATCCGGCAGCAAAGCCATTTTTAGTAATAAGTTAGTTATAGTAATTACTGTATGTCCTTGGTGCCTAACAATACTATAATTTTAGGTTTTTGTCGCGATTCGGTTTTCTCAATCACGACGGATTATTATGATGGGGCCATTCAATGTCAATGCAGCTACGACGGATCTCGAAGCTTCGAGTGTGAACCGTTCGGTGGACAGTGCGACTGTAAAGATAACGTCATTGGCCGTAAATGTGATATTTGCAAAACTGGCTACTACGGATTCCCCATCTGTCGCCCCTGCAACTGCCCCTCTTTTGTTTGCGATACTTTCTCAGGTTAGCAAATATACATGCCTAGAATGTTGGAAAACAACTCCACACTAATCATCAATACCTTAAAGATCAACCCTGCAGAAATCAAATCCGAATAAACAATACTGCAAGAGAATGGATTCACCGTCTCGCTCTTTGTCGTGTCCGTACATCATGTGCAATAAAAAGGAAGGTTATATACTAAAATCGAATGTTAAAAATTCACACGTAAGAGTCAACACTGTAAAGGATGTCTCCACAAAATGGATATTTCAAGTGGCACTCTTAATAAACAGTAAGCAATTGTGTGTTAATTTATTTCGTGCGTTTTCAGGGGAATGCGTGTGTCCACCGAATGTGAAAGGAGAACTTTGTGACGAATGTGAGCCGCAAACGTTTGGATATGATAGAATTTATGGCTGTAGTCCTTGTGATTGTCAGTCGACTGGTGTAATTGACAACAATATGCAATGCGACCTTATCTACGGAAATTGTCAGTAAGTACCTTTCAAGTTGTTTTAAATAGAACATGGTGGATGAATTATGTTATTCTAAGTAGTAATATGAATAGGGTATATAAATACTAAAACCGGTACGAGTGAACCCGTACATTCCTTCCTACAATATTTATAAATTAGTGTAAGTACCGAGATGGATATGCTAAATGTTGGTTGTCTCGGCTTTCCCTATTCCAAAGCACTGAATTAATTTTTGGGGCGATAGCATAGTCTAGAACGGGCAGACCAATATAGTACAACACAATAGTAATAGCAGGTAATATTTAAATTTTTTATAACAATAATTATATACAATGAAATCCAGCGGTTAAGACGACGACCAGGATACGCGTAGATCGTGGGTTCGAATCCCGCCTAGTCCAGTTTTTTTTCTATCATCTAATTTCGGTTAAGGATATAGTGGTAGCTCTTACACACAGTCACTAACCAATTGTCACGCAGAATTCAGCCGAGACCGTCAAATGCAAAATAATTATAAACATTAAACATTGTATTTCGATAGCTTTCTTCTTCAAATTCTTAATTTTTTCATTATTTTTTCAGGTGCAAGCCCAATGTTATAGGCAGGACGTGTAATAAGTGTGCGCCGGGATTCTGGGGTTTCCCACATTGCTATGAATGTACCTGTGATCTTCGTGGCACAACCAAAGATATTTGTGATCAGAAGGGATCCGAATGTCTTTGTAAGAAAAACGTTCATGGGCAGGCCTGCGATCTGTGCCAGGAGGGCACGTTTTACATCAATGAAGCGAATCCAAATGGTTGCACTGAATGCTTTTGTTTCGGGAAAACTACCCGGTGTTCTAGTTCTAACTTATATCGCTCTCAGGTAGGTGTGATGAGTTTCAAGAAGTAATTGTAGATTTTAATGTATGCTCCTTCTACACACAAATCGCAGTCCTGGTTAAGGGCGGTGAATACTCTCGACTTATCCTGCGAATCATACAACTCCAGTGGACAGAACCGAATATATTATATACTACAAAATAACATTGTAGAACGGTTCTTATAAAAGGTTTGATTTATTTTTCTAATTATGTACTACCGGTGGTTGTGTTTTTTACATAGTAATGAACAACCTGACCAACTATTGTAAAGCCAGGGCTTCTGTGTGGTCCTACCTTTTAGGTACAATAGTAAGAGTTTGATAATTATTTTTTTTACTTTTGGAGCCTAAATACTTTCACATCCATTTTCTTAAATTAAATTCAATCTTTAATTTACTCAGGTGAGTGGACTTGAAGGCTGGCGGTTGGCGACGTTAGTTGCTGAAAAAGGAACGGTAAATTACGCCCATTTGGATGCATTGCCTGATGTTCTGACTATTGATTCCGAACCGGCTCTTGGCATCGATTTAGAGGACAATGATGAATCCGTGGTATACGCCATTGCACCCGAACAGTTTCTGGGAAATAAATTGACTGCCTACGGTGGGAACATATCTTACACCATACTTTATACGACTACTTTGTTTGGTACGTAACCGCCCTATTGGATGAAAATGGATAGAATGCCTTGTGCATTGAAAAAGGGAAATAAAAAATTATTGCATACCACTGGTATTGTGATGCTGACCATAACCAGCCACATAATGAAGAAATCTTCTAAGAAACCGTTTCTTATTTAATCCTCAGCACTACTACAGTCAGGGTTCCCATTATTGAATTAAACTCGCAATCATGTCAGGTTCTAGTCTGCCAATTCCTGTCTAAGCCCACAAATGTTAAGCAAGCATTGCCTTAATTCATTCATCGTCTTGTTGATTGTTGGGAGACGTCTGGGAAGTGGAACGATCATGTGTTGTGCCAACGGCTAAACAATTTCAACGTCCATGTCAAAGCTGATGCCACGAAGTCGACACAGACATTGGGCATGTTTACTGGAATATTCGTAAACATATGCCGTCCATTAGTACCTGCAGAAAAAATAACTTAAATTTAATTGGGGGATTCTTTGTTTGTAGGAAGCGCTGTAGGTGGGCCCGATGTCGTCCTCTACGGTGCCGGCATGTACTTACTGTACTATTCAGATGAGCAGCCCTCTGCAAGTGAGCCGTTCGATGGCTCTGTAACGCTCGTGGAAAACAACTTCAGGCTCCCCACGGGGTTTCCTGTCACTCGCGAGCAGATCATGCAAGTTCTGCAGGCTCTTTCTGGCCTGTACATCCGCAGCACATATTGGGAGAGAAGCGTCACAATTAGGTATCGTTGCTACTACAATTTTCTACCAGGTGCTAAAACAAACTTGAGCCCGAGTTGACTGAAGGAGATATGTGAAGTCCATGTAGACCAAACAAGACTAAAACGTAAAGCCTAGCCAGAGATGCCTACAGGGATCGTGGTCACACACATCAATTCAGATGAATTCCAGTTGCCTCTATTGTCCGGCCGGTGCTCCGTGTGCAGAGTAGATACGTGCCACAGTACATAATTATATCAGAATCGTATATACATAATGTATTTTTTTTATTGGGGGGGGGGGCAAGACCAATGTGATCTTTGCTATCAACGTGTTGCCGAGGGCAGAGGCCCGAGGTGACGTTGAATTCTTCCATCCAAACCGGTTACCGCTCTATGTTAACCCGGAGATATATTAGATCTGGCAAATTTGTATTACAACAACTCATTGTAGGGGTATTCGCTGTGTTTGGTTTTCCCTAAGGGAAAGTAGGAGTAGAACTCCAGTTTTTCTACGTAGAAAAATAATTGCCATGGAAACGCATATCTCTACGTTTCCGACTTTACCCGACCTTACCTAACCTATCTCCAAAGTTTCTTTGCCTTATCTTAACTTACATATGCCATATGTTTCCTTTTTTTCTTCTTTTTTCTTTTTCTTTTTATTAATTTCTGTCGCAAAGCTCATTTTTTTTTTTAATGAAATAAAAACCAAAATTCAAATGCAAAACAACAACAAATATGGCTGTTTGGCGTTTTCGATTCCCCAAGCTCAGTTTACCGAACTAAGTAGTTGGGTAAAGTGTGGAAATGTTTTTAAATACGTTTCCTTATGGCATTATTTTTTTACGTATTTGTCTCCCTCCCTTATATGTAAAGCAGGCGGTCCCGGGTCTTCCTAGTTGAGATTAAGAGAGGGCTTTATAGCCCTAACTCCGCTAAGTTGGCTTAGTAATAGAACAACAAAAAGTCCTTATTTTTTTTTATATACTATATCAGACATATTTTAAATGACGGGAATGGTGCATCTATATTGGCTAATCATCAACTAATATATTTTTTTAGATTATACAAAGTAACGTTGGACGTAGCAACAAAAGATTTCCGTCCAGATGCCGTCCATGCCCTGGCTGTTGAACACTGCAATTGTCCACCTAACTACGAGGGGCTTTCCTGTGAAAATTGCGCTCCCGGATTTTACAGAACCCAAACTGGTCCCTTCGGTGGCTCTTGCGTGGCCTGCCAATGTCATGGCCACAGTGACCAATGCGATCCCGCAACTGGAAAATGCTTGGTGAGAACAGCACTGGATCATTACAGCTTCTAACTTGAGCCATTTCGAAGGTAGAGGTTTCAACCTGGTTAAAAAATCGCCAACCAGAGCTCAGGCAATCAACGATTCCGAAGTTATGACCCAGCGTAAGTGAGTGGTTGTCCCCATAAGCCAATGGGCAAAATTCAGCAACAATGATGGCCACCCACCTTGGGCAATCATAGATTCCCGTAGTTGTCATCCAAGGTCAACTGCGCAGAACGCCTGCGATTATGTTCAATTGTTAATTTTCAATGTTTATTTGTAATACTGCAGCCCCACAACCGGGTTACATTTCCTTTGTCATATCCCCTGCGTTTGGCTATAGTTAGCTTATGGTTAGGCCCAATTTATTCTATTTCATTATCGTTGGGTTTGATCCACCAAGAAACTCCCGGCCGAATGGACTTTTTCTGCTTAGTTTCTTTAGACTTGTGTAATTCGCGGCGATAATCCGTTCTGCTGCCATTAAATGTCAAGGATGAATCAAAAACTGGCACGCCACCAAAACGGACCTGCTTCTGCTTGGCTTAGTAACTTGTCCACGAATGGGAGAAAACTAAACTTAATATCTGTCTGTTTTGGTGGTAGTTATTATTGTGTATTATCATGTTTTTTTTGCAGGATTGCAAACATAACACATACGGTGATCACTGCGAATTTTGTGAGGAAGGTTATCATGGAAATGCCACTTCTGAGAATCCATTTGATTGCCTTATTTGTGCATGTCCACTTCCAATACCTCAAAATAAGTAAGTGAGCATGACGGCAATCCTAGAATAGTTGGTATTGAGCGGATAAGACGACTTGCAGTCAATAAAAATAAATAGCTGATTATAGCTTTTCCAGGACTTCAGTTGTATTCCTCGGAAATTTTTAAATAATCGAAAATGGTTTTCCCCTTTAGCTTATATGTGATTTTTTTAAACACAATATTGTGTCCATGTCCATGGTCCTGGTTCCTAACCTTATCTGGTTAGTTTAATTATAACTTTCAGTCCAGCAGTTTAAGACGATGCCCCGTATAGGCATAGATCGTGGGCCCAAGCCCTGTTTTTTTTCTAATTTCGGTTATAACGAGAAGGCTCCCTTTTCAACACAAGTTTAATGTCAGTATTATATACCGTACCACATGATGCTGCAATGTGTTAAAAACTCTTTATTGACGGCAGTTTCGCAAAATCTTGTGACCTAAGTGACGATGGAGAACATATCAGTTGCGACTGCAAGCCAGGTTACTATGGTGCTCGATGTGAAGCCTGCAGCGCTGGGTTCTTTGGTAAACCTGAAATTCCAAGTGAGTAAAAAATTGTACTACATAGTGAAAGAGACTCGATATTAAAGAAAAATTTAATAAATACCCTACATTTATAAACCCTAATGTATTAGTCTTATCTGCCCAAATGGAGCTGTGCTCAAAGGCAATTTTCAATCACAACATTATCATTAATGACATAAATTGTTTACTTATTTTCAATGTGCTAATTGCACATTTTCCCCAAATAATCTTACTATTGTATATCAAAACTTTATGTTTATAAGCCAATGGCTAATTTCCTATAAACGTTTTCTCTGATATTCTAGAACCGAGATGGCAGGCTTACTAGTTGTAAATACTGTCGACTTGATATTGTATTACAAGCCTATAATCTCAACGAGTTAACACCGACAATCGAAGACTAAACAACTTACTTACTGACTTGCTTATTGAACGTAGATTCAGCCTTTTTTTTTTCTTTCCAAACTTAAGCTGCACACGGGCTGTGCCCTGCAGCATATTATATACTGTATAACTGCAACTTAACTTTTATGGAAACATAAATTTATTTTATTGTATTGTATAACTCATCTGGGATAGAACATAAAGCATCCTTTGATTGTGATGGAAATATGTATCACAGTACTCGTAGACTCCACCAATCATATATTTAATGTTGGTTTGTAGATGAATCCTGCCAGCCTTGCAACTGCTCCGGTAATATCAATACGGAAGACCCTGACTCTTGCAACTCAATCACTGGAAGCTGCTTAAAATGCTTGAACAATACATTTGGAGAGGCTTGTAACCTCTGCGCGCCCTTTTTCCACGGTGATGCAATTCACCTTAAGGACTGCATAAGTATGTCAATATTTGTTCTTGTTATTTTTCACTTTATTACTTTATTAACTTCCTTATTTTACATGTGTATGGGTGACTTCGCTAAAAATAGATTCGTAACATACGGTACGGAATTACGAAAAACGTATAATAATGAATAATACGTAGAATGAAGAACTTTTCGGTTTGGTGAGAAAGAAGTGTGTTTATTTTAATAAACTTTCACTCAAGAAATTACATAGGCCTATACAGGGTGTTCCAAACCACCCGGACACCCCCTATAACTCGGTTATTATGAGGAATTTTGAAATGCGGTAAAAAACTCGATAACAAAGTAGGGGTCGAACTACCTTATGGTGGAATCAAATTTTTTCTCCGGGGGTCCAAAAGAGGGGTTTCAGGGGGGTCATAGGTGGTATCTCGGGATTTTCAAAGGCTTTCATTTGATGTAACAATTACAAATTGTTGGTGTTCCAAGCCACCCGGACACCCCCTACAAATCCGTTATTTTTAGGAATTTTGAAATGCGGTAAAATGTTCGATAACAAAGTAGAGGTCGAACTACCTTATGGTGGAATCAAATGTTTTTTTCGGGGGGTCTGAAAGGGGGTTTCGGAGGGGAGGGAGGTCATAGGTGGTTTCCTGGAATTTTCAAATGTGAAGGTATGCTGTGTTACACACCAAATAAAAGCTCTTCAAAAGGGCTTTTATATGATGTGCGACTCGATGTACCTTTGCATTTGAAAATTCCGAGATACCCTCTGTGACCCCCCTGAAACTGCCCTTTCGGACTCCCCAATAAACATTTGATTCCACCATAAGGTAGTTCGACCTTGACTTTGTCATCGTACTTTTTACCGCTTTTCAAAATTCCTCATAGTAACCGTGGTCTGAAACTAAAAAAAAAAAAAATTGTAATTTGTGGTGATCGTACCTGTACCTGAAGGTGCTTGGCGAAAATAAGTTCACTGTACTCAAACATGTTTTATGTAAAGCACAGAAAGTGAGAATCTATTCTAAAAGAACAGTTGAAATAAATTTTTTTGACATGTTAGAATTAATTGTGTCTGAACCTTTCAAGCTAGGTTGTGCGACACAACATACCTTTGCATTTGGACATTCCGAGATATCACCTTTGACCCCCCCTGAAACCCCCCGAGAAAACATTTGATTCCACCATAGGGTAGTTCGACCCCCACTTGGTTATCGTTTTTTTTAACCGCATTTTAAAATTCCTCATAATAACCGAGATATAGGGGGTGTCCGGGTGGTCTGGAACACCCTGTATAATAAATGATTTAGGATGACGGACGTCTCTACAACAATGCGTAAATTTCAACTAAGAAATGTATCAAATCGTTTAGTAGATTTTTACGGATGATTGAGGTAGAAGCTAATTGTTATAGCTTGCTAAATTGCCCACCAGACCCTAAAAATAATATTATAACCAACTGTAAAAAACATTAAAAATTGAGTCTTCTTTGAGGAAGAACAATTCAGGAAAATTCACTAGCCATTCAAAAAATTTAAATAAAAAGTGTTGTGAAATCGTCTTGGAATTTCTGTGCAGCAGACATGATATTTATTGGATTTATGTACGAAACACACTGTTTTCTCCAAAGTGAATTAATTCATTTAGCCTACTACCGTTCAGTTTAGAACAGAAAAGTAGCCCCTAGCTCCTTACGCAGTGAGGAGCCCTGTAACCACGTTCATTGCAAATTAAACGATGAACAACGCCTAATATGGTATTAATTATTAAGTTCAAACATTATGGCCATTTCAGTTAGTTGATTTTCTGATGACTGTTATTTTTCCAGGCTGTTCTTGTAATAAATGTGGCTCAGTAAGCTGTGAAAGCCATACAGGGCAGTGTATTTGCCAAGACAACGTAATTGGCGAGAATTGTGACCAATGTGCACCAAATCATTATGGCTTCGACAAATGCCAAGGATGCAAGTCCTGCGATTGTGGCCTTGCATCGACGTCTGACTCCTGTAACGGCAGTACAGGCCAGTGCCAGTGTCAGCCTGGAGTTGTTGGCCGTACCTGTAATAAGTGTGCGCCAGGGTTCTGGAACTACTCCGAGTCGGGCTGTGAATGTATGTGAAACCTGATTAATAATAGGCTAAGTTATCATCAACAAAAATCAGTCTGTAAGCCTCCTCCACTGATTATTCGATACTTCGTCTGATACAAGTCCCACTCTTCTGAAATTATCATCAATCCTTTCTGTATCTTCCACTTCCTCGTGCTCCCTCTGTTTCTTCCTCCAGTCTTTTCCTGCTATTATCCATTCACTTTGCGTGTCCGAACCATTGAAATCAGTGCTTTCCATCAAGCAACGTCAGCTTGCTACTTTGGTGAGAATTACACCTCTTTCCAACTTATGCAATGGCGTGCCCTTAGAGAGCTTAAGCCATATTAATGATTAAGACGTTTTCCTGCTTTGCCTGTTATAAAAATACGTTGTAAATAACTTTTCGCTCTAATTTGGCAATAAGAGGCTGATGTCGAACAATTCCGATGACGATGATGAGAATTTAAGACCATGAGGCCAAGTCAATGTGTGAAGAAATATGTTTAGGTTTTAATTTCAGCTTGTGGCTGCAATCAGAATTTCTCCATCGGTGTCGGCTGTAATCCTGCAAATGGGCAGTGTGAATGCCTGCCAGGGGTGATAGGCGAGCGTTGTGATCACTGTCCACATCGTTGGGTGCTCAAGCGTGACGAAGGCTGCTTCGAATGTGATACTTGCACGCATGATTTATTGGACACCACCGATCAGCTTAAGCACACAATTGACAATTTGAGCGTCGATCTTGGGGTAAGTAATAGGCTTCAGTGGCATGGTGGTAGTCTGCTTGTAATTTCGTGAGTCTCTACACACCATGCGCATGGAGACGCGTCGTGACTCAACACAAGTACTGTATAAGTTACTTAGTGGGGCGAATAATGAGGTTATTCGGATACATTCATTAAATTGTTTGTATCCAACTAATCTTTTTAAAAAATGAAAGAAAAAAAATGAAGATTGTTCCGTTGTTGCCTACCTATGCTTTATTACTACAATAGATGGAATAAAAGGGGTTGTGTTAAGTTAGAGTTCGAGTAATATAATACGTGCCATTTAATATTTAAATTAATATTCTATTTCGATTTGGATTTTGTGAATTATGAATTAATGGCTTGAATGTTCAGGACTTCAGCTCTCATTGATTTTCTGATTAATTACCAATCAACGGTAAATTATGTGTAAATGGGTTAAAAGATTTCTCTTTCTCATTAGATTTACTGTTTTAATCAGTTATAGCCATAGTTCTGGTGTTCGAACTTGGTGTTACCTGAAGCGCAATGTATAGGGTTTGATTCTAAACATAATCACTGCTAGTATTATTGACGTGTGCAAAACAATTAAGTTCATTTGCAACAACATCATTTTACTTCCCAGATGATGCGACATCGTTATGTTTTTTTTTCAGTCTTTCGCCGGGGACTTCTTCACTAACCAGCGCTTAAAACACATCAATGACACAGCTACTAGTCTACTCGATAAAGTGAGCTTGTTGGACCCAGCTAAGTTTGAGTTGAACCCGATTACCACGGATATTGAAGATCTCAAGATCAAACAATTGTTTTCCAGCAGACAGTACGTCTTACTTTTTTTCGTTGTTGAATAATTTGAATTTTAAGGAACTTTGTTTCTGTCACTAAATACAATACTGATTTACATCGTACTAAGGCAAATTGATACCGTTACTATACAATGGAAATCCAAAATAACGAGCGTCGTTCTGATTGGTCGGGTGCAAGCATTTTTCATATACGAAAGTTGTCCGTACCGTACCGGTACACAATAGTCAGGACTTGTAGAGTAGTGTTACTGACTCTGACTTTTACCCGAAAGATATTTATTTTAAGTCCCACGCTTGCTAAATTTTCTGGCCATGTTTTTGAAGGTATGTGAGGCAGGTCGTCCTGGGCCCTCCTAGTTGAGAATACGTAAAGAGAACATAAAAGATACGTGTTTAGTCTTAACTCCGCTAGGTTGGCTTAGTAATAAAACAAAATTTCATTATTTATTTATATGGTTACTTAGCCTACATTTAAACCCAGCGTGTCCCTAGGGAAGATCCTAATACAAAATCCATCATATTAAACCGTCTGTTCCCTTGCACATATCTTCAGCAAACATGGTGGTTATTGTTCAAATTCAAAGCCAACCCAAACACATTATGATCAAATGAGCAGTACTCAATCCAAATGCAACTAAACCCGTTTTTGTCATTATTGTAATAAGGATGACATGGAAATAAATAATAACGAAGTAAATTTTAAAGCAGGTAAATATTCTTTCAGAGCGGATTATTTGGATGACCGTGTGAATGAAACTGCTGCTAGGGGTCTCAGTGTGAAAAATGACGCTTTAGATGTGCAAAATCTTGTCCACCTGGTTGGAGACAAAACGATCAGCACAGTGCTGCAAGTGACCAGTCTGGCGGACAGCCTGGATGGCCGTGCTGGGCCTCACGTAGATTTGGCAGTTGAAGAAGCTTCTCAAATTCTTCAAGGTCTCGGTCAGAAGAGCTTTGCTGATCTTCGCGATAAAGCTTCTGAGAGTGTTCAAGCTGTATGTCTAAATTAGCCTAATTTTTATTTCAAACGTCAAATTATCAATTTATATCTTTGAAATCATTTGGGATGCAAGTTTCATTGGAAGTAAAATGCTTTCCTATGACTTGACATCTTTTTTTATGCGACCTCTCTGGCTCTATATAAAAGATGGAAGCCCTGTCCAGTTTAAAGTACTGTTTACAGCCACGCCTTAATTTACAAAAATATCAATTTCAGAGCTAAGTGAAGTAATTATAAGTACTGGTACATAATAGCTAATGCTTGACATAATTTGCGTCATACTTTATTATTTTTAGGCAAAAGATCTCAAGAAGGAAATGGAATCCTTCTCTTCTCCCATTGCAAAGCTCTCCGATGAGCTAGAAAAGGTGCGAAGTGACATACGACAGTTTGACGATAAGCTAGATGATCTTCGAAGTAACAGCCTTTTAGCGTTGAAAACTGCAAACGAGGCTGGAATGCTTAATGAATTAAATCGTAATGCTAAGCTGTCCAGCAATGTGTACATAATTGGGAATGTCAGCAAGGAAGCAAACGAAGCATTGGCCATGTCAAAGACTCTGCTCTTACAATCACAAGATGCCGTTGCGGAAACCCGTGTTGCGGCAGATCTAATCAGTAAGTTGATTGTATATATATATATAATTCAGTCATTAATATCATCATCAATAATCAACTCCAGTTTCCCGAGTGTGATATGTGAGACTCCTCCACTCCCTTCTGTCTCTCGTCTCTCCATTTATGATTTCTAATTATTGAACATTTCCCCTGATATCAGTCCCACTCTATTCCCTCCATTTCTTCCTCCAGCCATTTTCTCGCGCATCTGTTTCTATCCATTCGATACTCCAGTCTTCTTCGCGCTATCCTCTCCGCAAATTCAGTCATGTCTAGCCTATTTTTATTTTCAGAGCTATAAGGTTTCTCGACAGCTAACTATTCATATATCATAATGGATGAGTATAAACTTACAAGTGAGGTGTTTTATGATGTTATTTGTTTCATTTAGAACGTGAAATTGATGCTAAGGAACGGGTTCGTGACAATTTCAATTTGACACTACTTGAAAATGCTCAAGCAATTAAGGATCTTGATGAACCTATAAGAACAGCTAAAATACATGCCAGCAATCTCGAAGAACAGGTAAATTGAAATTTACCTAGAATACCTAGATGGCACTTTCCAATAAATAACTTTAAAAACGGGAGTGAATAAAAGACTACCTAGCTAGAAAGTACACTTTACAAATTAAATTCGACTCTACTAGTCGTCCCATATTATGTTGTATCTCAATAATATAAAGTAGGTAGATGTGTTTTTCAAATCTACTGTAATCTTTGTCTTAGGTGCCCATTCCACATACGTACAACGTCAACGAAAAATTGAAAAATGACGTCAAAATGACGTAAATTGACGTGGTAGCAGAATTTTTAGTATGTCTTTAATGTCTGCTAAAACGTCATTTTTCAATTTTTCGTTGACGTTGTACGTATATGGAATACCCCCCTTAAGAGGACATGGAGCGTAAAAATTGGGACCCCAAAATCCGATACTTACTATTATTTATAGAATCTACTTCGCAAGTTATTAAAGATTTGGGAAATTCGAGTTGTACAAGACTATATCTTGCATCATATTATGGGATATTTTAATTTTTGGTCCAATAGTTTTCCCATTAATTTTTTATTGGGTTAAATTTTAAATAAATAAATAATGGCTTTTTATTGTTTCTATTACTAAGCCAACCTAGCGAAGTTAGGGCCATAAACTCAACTAGGAAGGCCCCGGGACCGCCTGCTTTACATGCCCTCCGAAGCATGGCCAGAAAATTGTAGCCAGTGTGGGACTCGAATCAACAGTCCAACGAGTCCTTACCACTACACTGCATGTCCTGACTGATTTTAGTCCCCAATAAAATTAAAAATAGGTTCTTTATAATATGATGTACGAAATAGCCTTATACAACTTGACTTGGCTTTACTAAACCTGTAATAACTTGATTAGAAAATGATAAAACAATCAATAAAAACTTCAGATTTTCGGATGTCAATTTACTACATTCCATATCCTGTTAAATTATTAAAGATTCGTGCTCCTTCAAGCTAAATCATGAATTGGTTATGACAATAATACGCGTTAAAGAAGACCAATGGCGCTGGCGTTACAAATTATTTATCCCTCTAAAGCACATAGTGGATAAAGATGAGCTGGCCTCTTTGAAAATGCTCCTTTATCAGCCCCTTCGTCGTAGGAATTAAAATGGCTTTCATCACTTTTATTTCAGATATCCTGCTATTGTCGTTTCACATTTAATAATAGTTCCTTGCATGTTTCGTGAAATTGAAATTGGTCTTAATGCATTAAATGAATTTAATCTGTCCATAGGCTACAGTTTTGGATACAACTATGGAGGAGTCACGGAAAGTGTCAGGGGAAGGGGTTACTGCAGCCCGGGCATATGCTGACATTGCTGACGATATTGAAAAAGCTCTGGAAGCTGCTAAAGCGGCAGACAGTAATGTCAAAGAGGCTATTTCTAAGGTAAACAATATTATCTGTATTCTGTATCTGTATTTTGTTGTGTTCGCTCAGAATAAAATGCAACTTCTCTGGACGTATTTTACTTTCGTAATTTTTTAAGTGTCATTTTCAATTTGTAGTCGGATGGTTTAGATGAGAAAACGAAAGCATCTCTTGGTAAATCTGAGAAGCTACTCGAAGATGCGCGCAATGCAGCTTCAACTGTGCTAAGTGACCTAAAACCACATCTTATTGGAGCGCAAGAAACAGTGCAAGCTATTGATGGAAAAACCATTTCTGCAAGGGCATTATCCGAGCGAGTGGATATGTAAGTATCATAAAAAAGGACTGTATTTCTACAAATTCAAGTGTTTCCCTATTCCTTCCTCCTTTGTCATGGCTGAAAGCTTGTTTTATGAGCAAAAGTGTTGTTTTTGTTCCTATCTGAATGAACTTACTTGCAGGGAATTGAATAAGATACAGCTTTCCCCTGGTTTGAGCGATGCCAGCAGTGGAGCTATCACCACATCTGATAAGGCGAATGCAACGACTCAGATTGTTTTAGAGGGAATGAAATACATTAGGAATAAGATTCCTGCGGAAGTTGAGACTGCGAAAACACTCCCTAAAGAATTTACAGCAATACAGCGAGAAATCGGGTCTGCGAAGGATGAATGTAAGTAGAGCCTATCTCAATCAGCATACACCAGGCCCGTACCTAGGTACGTAAATTCCTCCCAAACCTTTCCCTTGTTTACTTCTTCGGCGCAGCCGCGAAGAAAAAAATGCTCAACAATAATAATGAATACTTGCCTGGGTCTTTTGTCATTTCTGATACAACCCGAGAAACATTTCACTAACCTTTCAAGATACCCTGAATATTTATTGTCCATATTAGAACATTTTTCGAGTTACGGGCTCTTAAAGAGTACATCGTTTTTTGCCACTGTAGTGAAACTCATTGCAAAGGTGCCTGGATAGTAATCGCTGAATTTGTAGGGGATTAGGGTCTGTTTTCCTTAGAATTTAGAAGCTTGTGACATTTTGTGAACCTTTTAGTTTATGAGAATTTCAATATTCTATAATGCAGGAAAATCCTTATCAATCTGATCCGCGCTGGCTGGGACAATAGATCCCGGGTCATGCTGATGTTGATGGGAATGAGAGAGAGCTGGCATGGAACAACTTGACAAACCCATGACTTAGAGTGACCGTAAGAGGCTCACCAAACAAGTCTTTCAAGTCAAATGCGGGGTTGCCCACAAGACCGATGCTGCTGGGAAGACACAGGAAAAACTTGTGCAGATTAAATACAGGCCACCAAAAAACGTACCCAGATACCAATCAAAGGCAGAATTTAGGTTAACAACGGGTAATGATTATCTTCAAAAACACTTTCACCTTATAGGAGCCTTTCTGCCTTGTGTGTGTGACACAAATTGACAGAAAATACCTTAACACGTGCCCTGCTCTAGTCAATAGCTGAAGTTCACCAGATCATGTGTTGTATTGGGCTGCAAGGAAGCTGATATCAGAAGCCAAATGTTATGCCGTAATTAGGAAGAAACTAAATTTATAAAAGCCCGTTATAAAATTATCATTGTCAAGTCAATCCGCGCTCTTTGACTTTTGTTCACTAATGAGGAGGTCCTCAAGTACGTACCTTTTAAATTACCTGTATCATACAGGTCATTTAAAAGGTTATATATATATTTTTTTTGAACATACAGGCTGTGTAAAAAAAATATACCTCAAGTCTTTTTTTTTTTTTTTTTTTTTTTTTCAATTTTAGCATACATTAGCGAGGCCATGCACCAAAAGTCTTCATAGGCAAAATAACACGGTGTTAAAACTGTTTACTATGCCTACTTGTTAGTCATTAAATGGATGTTGATTGCCAATATGTTTAGAACAATTCTTAACACTTAACCAATAAAAAACTGTTAAAAACTGTAGATAGCCGGACTTATTGGACACGGTGTAAATTGAGTTGACAATTACCATATCGGCACTTATTTAAGTATATAAGTGGTATGAATTGAGGGGTTCACAGGAAATTGATTTCATTGCTTAAAATAATGATTTCTAGCCTACGTATGTGTGGTAAAAGTAGCTCTAAGGATTTCTAATGTCTTGTTTACTTTGTACCACTATTCTATGGGCTGTCGGTAGTCTACTTGGTAACCTGTACAATTGGCAGATAACAAATCGCTCGCTCATCCTGGGTATGACTTTCTCTATTAGCTTACATTTTAAACGATGGGCCTGGTATTTATTTCAGTAATGCGTGTTAACAAAATCTTACCTGACATTCAGCTGCTTATGCAGAACGTTAACGATTCGCAGTCACAGATCAAAGAAACTCGAAAAAATGTTGACAGTCAAATCGAGCGTTTGAAGCGACAGATTGCTGAGGCTAGGGACCTGGCTAGCCGCATTAAAGTCGGAGTAACGTTTAAACCAAACTCATTCATCGAGATTAAGAACCCCGAGGACCTGGCCAAGCAGAGTACCT
This sequence comes from Psococerastis gibbosa, assembly GCA_963971405.1. Classification (NCBI taxonomy): domain Eukaryota; kingdom Metazoa; phylum Arthropoda; class Insecta; order Psocodea; family Psocidae; genus Psococerastis; species Psococerastis gibbosa. Next base: position 22,911,544 of record OZ020488.1, on the reverse strand, counting down.
CAACCAAAGTTTCTGTTTATTTCAAAACTGAACGGGAAAACGGTGTGCTGCTTTATCTCGGCAATGAGATAGGAACTAGCAAGCGACTGAAGAGAACTCTAACGGTGAGGCTCTAGCGTTCTACTCATGTTTATAATTATGATCATAAGGATATTAGAAATGAATGCATGTTGTAGGCATGCAACTAATCATTTTTCGAAAGGATAAAAACCTTTCTGTATTTAATAATACCGCTGCTGGCTAGTTTTCAGGCATTGATGATTGTTACATAGAATACTAAACGGTATACTAACACATTACTGTGGCTTATGTTAAACTGGAATTTAACTCAGTAGGAAGTAGGTGGTGGCGGTTGTAGGTTGGTCAATACGTGCGGCCTATCTATGGCTTAAAATAATAAGACCTGATTTGGAAAAAAAGCAAACTTTTGATACCGTATGCATATGACTTCTCTTCTGGGCAAACCTCCGGGGATTCCAGGCCTTCGGCATTAAGCGAATGAGCTGAATAGAGAGCCTGTAGAAGTGCCTATAACACCTCGTCCTTCGTCGGGCAACGTAGAGGGTACGCAGCTCCAATCACTATGCCAGGTAATGGCTGGTGTGTCGGGGGGTTGGGGGCGTCTCTACGGCTAACGGTGTAGGCTATTAGGGCCTTAAAAGACCCGAAAGTCCTGTCCGAATCGAAAGGTTTGGGCAGGCTAGGGTCCTGCAGGTTACCAGCCTCTCGACCCGAATACTATTGGTATTGGTAAACCGTATGCATATTATAGGCTTATATTGCTCTAATTAGGCCTTAATTTGTATTAAATATGGTAGGTACCGTTTTTTAAATGGCATATACATAGCTTATATATTATTCAATGCAGAGCTGCAACGGCAAACATTAAATTTATTGGCAAGTGTTCCATATCAGGGTTTTATTAATTACCATAGATTTTTCGACGAGCATTGCGTTGTAGTTGCGCCTCTCGCCGTCTGGTGCCGCGCGCTGGCTCCTTCCCCGTCTTACCGTCTTTGCCACCTCTTCCGTGTTCCAGGATGACTTCTTGGTGATAGAATTGGAAAATGGCTACCCAGCTGTCGTCGTAGATCTAGGCTCAGGCGCGAAACGAATCAATAGTGATTTCAAAGTTCAACTCAGCACCTGGTATCAAGTGATTGTTGAGCGCACTGGAAAGCACATTAAACTTTCAGTCCGTGAAGACTTGGGGAATGGCTTAGATAAACTACATGTCAAAGAAGAAGTTATACCAGGTTAATTACCTACGTTATTTTTCTTTAAGTCTGAAAGCTGGTGAGGCTGATGTCCTATGGTTTTTAATTTGATATTTTAAACTGATCAACTAGCATAGTTTCAATCAATGCTGCTACTCCTAGATGCATGATAGTGACACGGAGCTCTGTCGCATCGGGTTTGATCGTTAGTACGCGGCATATGCCAATGTTGGATGTAATTAGAAAGCATGTACCCATTATAACTGTTTTGATGTTAGTAGTCAGTATTTTCTCCATGGCCGTATACCACCTATACGGCTGAAGTTTCTGATACATTTACTAAGCTCGTATTTTGTGGTTTTCCATCAAAGTGGATTTAAAACGAATGTTCCTCTAATTGCCACAATTTCTTGTTATCCAGGGTCTGCGTCTATAATAAATTTGGACCCGGAGGAATCCAAAATTTTCGTTGGAGGAATGCCCATTAGTGCCAAAATTCAACAGGCTGTAAAACAAAGCTCTTTCCTCGGAGAGATGGAAGAACTTGTGATAGGGGACACTCTTATGTCCTTATGGAACTTCCGTGACGCCGCAGAAAATGATGGAGCAATGGAAAGGTAAACACCCTCGTATATTTATTAACAAGACTATTATTCACACACGATTGCACGAATACTAATCTAAATGTATGCCTAGGTGTTACGAGTTTTTGAACGTCAACGAGAAAAATTCTTTTTGAACTTAGCCTCAACTTTCAGGCTTATGTTCTGCTTTTGTCTAGTTAATTTTACTCTAAATATTGTATAACGAATAATGACACTGTTAATGTTAATTAGACTCTGTAATGAAATACGATATACTAGAAAATTAAGCGCTTTAGTTTAGTGAAGACTTGCATCTTTTAGGAGTCGACTTGTAAACTTGGCGCCTAGCACAGGCTACCGATTCAATGGAAATGGGCATGCAGCAATTGATACTAGCTCTTACAATATGGACATGCGAAGCTCCATCAAATTAAATTTCAAATCATCAGCCCCAGACGGTTTGGTATTCGTGTCACGCAGCCCAAGCTCCTTCATCTCCTTGGAGCTGCTTGGTGGCCATGTTGTTCACAAATTTGACCTTGGCAGTGGAGTTGCTGAGGCTCGATCCAACTATACCTACAATGACGATAAATGGCATGCTGTTTCTACCATTCGCCTTGAAAATAACGGCAAACTCCAAATTGACGATATCGAAGATGTGAATTTGAAGGCACCAGGTGAGTCAGTGAGTGAGATATTTTTCTTCCTCTGTTGAGTCGAAAATACAATGTTATAATGTATTTAATGTTCTTGGTGCTATTGGATGGTTCAAGTCGCATACTGGTTTCATTTTCTGCCTTTGAAGTCGAGAGACATCCAAAAGCCGTAAATTAGGAGAGCTTATGTAGTAGATCAGCCACCGTGCCTACTATTTCAATAATGGCCATAATTTGTATCAAATACAACGGATTATTATACTTGTTTATTTTTACATGTAAACCACCTGCGTTAAGGCCGTTTTACACTCAACTAGGATGACCCTGCTATCACCTGCTGGCTGCTACATGCCATCGAAACTTGACAAAAAATGTAGCAAGGATAGGTTTCAAAACGATAACCTTTAGGATGAAAGTCAATCCTTACCACTATGCTAGATGCTCCTGTAAAAGGCTACGCGACACTTTTATAGAAATTGACCCCTTTGGAACCTCTCTCAGTGTGTTTAAGACAATGTTGTTAGGCAGATTTGATTAAATGTAAGATTGTTATGTAACCTATATTGGAGCTGTCTGTTTGTTGCAATACATGCTATTATTATTATTAAAATGTACACTAATAATTGCATTCTCCTGATATCCGTTTCAGCTGACAGTAAGATACTTAGAGACACGGAGATTATTTACTTTGGAGGATACCCAGGAGAACATGATATTAAGGATGTCACCAATATAGATTTGGATGGCTGCATCAAAGATGTCGAAATTTCCACTGTCACTGTCGACCTCAGCAAGAATATTAATGCTTTTGGCGTTCAACCAGGATGTCCTAACAAGGTAAGCAGGTTAGGGGAAACTGGTCACCAACTTGTACAATGAACAACCTTCTGAGTTAATTGCCTATGTATTGAGGAACGTAATTGCATTGAAATATAATGCATTAGCGTGTTTTTAATTATATGGTAAATGTTTTAGTTCGCAAACATTGTGTCCTATTTAAATGAAAAGCCTGGATTCATCAGTTATCCAAATATCTCTGTTGCGAATGAGGTTGACCTGAGTCTTCGGTTTAAGAGCCAGCAACCTGACGGTCTGATTCTCGTTGTGCACACAAGAGACAACACCTATCCAATTGCCCTCGCCTTACAGCAAGGTGAACTGGTAAGTAAATACGTTTCATGCTTATTTACATTGTACATGCTCATCATGCCTAACTTAGAAAACTCCCGATTGAACTGAGAGTGGCGAGAAATGCTATTAACTTCCCTAAATTGCTTAGAGACCATCAATCAATCAATCAATCGTGTATTGTCATTATATCTGCATCCATGCAATCCATAGACGCAGCTCGAACTCGTCATAAAGCGAACTACTCGACAAATGAGTCATAAACTATAAACAAAACCAAAAACAACATTGGCAACTAGGGTTGCCACCTATACAATATTATATTGTCCAACGATATTTTAATTGTAATAAGACCCCATGAACTCACTCACAGAGTAGGGACTACACCGCAGGAGCAGTACCTTCACCCCTTTTCTGAACTCTGAGTCTGTGAGTTTTTGGCCTTTCAGGGAACTTGGCAATTTATTGTATAGTCTTAGTCCCATTTGCTGGGGTCCTGTCAGAGTTTTGGCTAGTCTGACTTGCTCCAAGTGGATGTTGTCTCTACCCCGTGTGTGGTGGTCATGTATGTCACAGTTAGATATAAGCGCTTGTTTCCGTGTGTATGTGACAGTTTCCAAAATGTAATGACCAGCCAGAGGGAGAATCATCATTGAAAAAAAAAATGGGTCTACATGATACCCTCCGATCCCAAATACCCATAAGAGCCCTCACAGCCCTCTTCTGGAGGCGAAAAACTCGCCCTACATCTGAAGAGTTGCCCCAACAGGTCACTCCATAAGTTAAAAGCGACTGAAAAAGGCTGAAATACACAGTTCTAAGCATATCAGAGTTTACCAGATGTGATAAATTCCTGAGCAAGTATATAGTTGAGGTGAGACGACTACAGAGCTTATGGACGTGGGTCCGCCAGGTGAGGGAAGCGTCAATAGTGAGGCCCAGGAAGCGAACACATTGTGATTCAATGATCAGATCCTCTTCTATATGGAGAGATACTGGTTCGTCGGCACTCGAGGTCCTGGCTTTGAAGACAATAAATTCGGTTTTGTCTCGATAAGCCTGTTATTTTGTAACCAGGTACAGACGTGAGCAAGAGTTGAGTACGCAACTTTGAAAATATTTTCAGCGGTAACGTCCACTGATAACACTGTGTCATCCGCATAAAGGCCAACGTTGATATTCTGGGATACAGAAGCCGTGTAGGACGGTAGACTATTTATGTAAATGAGAAACATAGTTGACCCCAATATGCTACCCTGAGGGACACCTGTCAGAACAGGCAGCCAGTTAGCTGCAGCTACCTTGCTGCCGTTCCCAGTTGTCAACTGACCATCTGCCATCGGTCAGAGAGGTAAGAGCTGAACCAACAATTAGCAACACCCCTTACTCCATAGTCTTCTTCAAGCTTGCCGAGGAGTGTATTGTGATCAACTGTATCAAAAGCTCGTGAAAGATCTAGAAACAGCCCCAGAGGAATACGCTTTTTATCAAGAATATTTAAGATTTTGTTATAGAGAAATGTACATGCATCACCGGTAGACTCTCCCGGGAGAAACCCATACTGCTTGGCTGAGATGATGTTGTGTTTCTTAAGGAAGCTCATTAGCCTGTTATTCATGATTTTTTCAATAACCTTAAAAAAACTGGAAGAATACTAATGGGCCTATAGCTCTTTAGTTGATTCAGCTCTCCCTTCTTATAGATCGGTCTTATTAGCGCTCTTTTAAGGCAGGAGGGGAAAACACCTTCTTGGAAGCTTTTATTAATGAGGTGAACTAAAGGTTCCTCAAGAGCCTTTATGAAGTCGAGATGGAATACCGTCGGTGTCCACAGAAGCAGTGTGTTTCAGCGACTTAAAAGCACCAGCGACTTCTTCACGACTCACAGGAGCTAGGAAGAAGGATTCAGCATTTAGATTACCATGTCTAATCGGATGGTCAATTTGCGCGGGGAGACGTTTCAGAAGATCCGAAATAACCCAAGTGAAGTAATTGTTGAAATTATCGGCAATTGCATTTGGATCTGTAATTGAAATGTTGTTTCTTAATAGAAGAATTGGAATTCCCAGAACCCCTTCGCTAATTGATTATTCTCCACGACTCCTTGGATCGGTTTTTGGACTTTAAGATTAGGTCACTGACTTGCCGTTTATCAAGTTCATTACATTCTAATTTCAGCCTGGTGGGGGCCTCGTTGTGTTCAATTTTGAGCCTAAAGTCACCCGTGGCTCTATATAAAATTCGAAGATCACGTAATTTGGCAAACTTGTTTAATAGTTCTCTATTGACGAACTTCTTCCGTTTGTGCGGTTTAATGAGTTTAAGAGGAAAACATAGAGCGTGCAGTGACTTAAAAGTGTCCGTAAATTGTGAGAAACTTAGCTCAGCATCTCTTAGAGAAAGCTTTCTACACTGTCACAGAGGCACTAGCACGTAATGACGACAATGAAAGAACTACCTGATTTTGACGATTTTACGTTATTCTTTCTTTTTGACTTGTATAATTTAGCAGAAATATATATTTATTTATTTATTTATTTAAAGTTAAGCATGGGTGGTACAAATAGGAATTGACCCGCCAATCAGAGGAGGGCAGCGCTACCACAGTCTAACATATTGCAGTGGTTCCTTCTAGCGGCATTAACGCAAAATAACACGATACTACCATTTGCAATTTTGGTTTAGTTTAAAAGGTTAATAGCGTACAAACTGTTTAAGGACTGTATCTGCAGCCTGATCGAGGCGATTATAATCCCGGGGTTTATTTAATACCATGTCACGTGATGGGATTAATTCGATTGTTTAAAATAAAAGACAAGCAAATTTCAGATTTTTTTGTTTTTTGTTGCTGGTAATCGTCGCAGTGCTAACTGCTAAGCACGGAAAATTTAAATTTAAACAATTGAATTATCTTCAGCTATATTTTTGGTGGGTTTCTTCTTTTTTTCTGCCTTAGATTTAAACTAATTATTTATAATCCTTAATATATTAATTCAAAATATTAAAACTTGCTTATTTCTAGGGCGATGTGTGTTTATATTTGCTATTTATATCTGCTGCGCCAGCGTCGGGTCATTTAAAAATTCTGACATTTGCCTTTCATGTATTGTAAACAATTGAATTAATCCCATCATGTGACATAGTATTTAATTAACCCCGGTATTATAATCGCCATGATCAGGTTGCTGATTGACCTATTCAGTTGCCTCACTAAGTAACCCACTTTTGTCGAGTTACGACACTTCTCCGATCGCAAGGTGTGAAGAGATCGCACAAGTACAAGCACGTCACCACCTTGTCACCGAAGCCGGTTAATAATTAATTAATCATCCAAAATGGTCAGGAAATCACCAAAAGGCCCGGTACATACGGCAACGCAACGCCGGCGACGCGCTGGGAAATTTGTCATGGTAGCAAATTGTTGGGTGTAAAACCCCAGAGTCTACTTCAGCAGATTTCTTGAGGCGGGGATTCCACCGACCGGCTAGGGCTAAATACAAAAACGGTGACGTGGTAGCAGACATTCAAGACTTAGGCGGGGTTTCCACCGACCTCGCATTGCAGAATGCAAATGACATTGACGGAAATGTTTGTTTTCCTCTATGGCTAATTAAAATTGATCAATAATCATACAGTAAAAAAACAAACAAACTAAAATTAAAAAATTGCGTCATGGGATATGTTAAGTACAAACATTTTAATAGATTTCTATAAAAAGAAAAATTCTAATTTCCGTCAATGTCATTTGCATTCTGCAATGCGAGGTCGGTGTAAACCCCGTCTTGAATGTCTGCTACCTACCACGTCTGCGTTTTTGTATTTAGCCCTAGCCGGTCGGTGGAATCCCCACCTGAGCTGGCTTGAAGCTGACCTTTCGCAGGTGCAAGGTTTACCCCTGAACGCTCTAGCAAACCAGAAATCTTCTGAAGTGCGTTCAGAAATAGAATGCTTTTTTTTTGCACCGGCTAATCACCAACCCATATGCTCCAATAACAAATTTCTCATCGCACCTGCCGCTTTGTGATCGTTCGTGTGTACCGGTCACCGGACCTATGGCGCCCATTCCACATACGTACAACTTCAATGAAAATTATGAAATTGAAGGTGGTAGCAGACATTAAAGACATACTAAAAATTCTGCTACCACCTTCAATTTCATAATTTTCATTGACGTTGTACGTATGTGGAATGGGCACCTATATCCAAAATTAATTTTTCAAAACCACCTCTATTATTGTACATTTACCTCGACTTGATGTAATATCGATTGCAGTATTCTAAGTTTCCAAAGCAACCGTGTCAACAGTTACCGGCAAGTTGTTCAAGTTGCCAACAAAATTTTTGAAAATATGGATTTGAATACATTACATAGTCTTGCTGAGTTACTAAAACCTGAGTATTCAGACAGTGACAATGACGAGCCAACGACAGGTATGGCTAAATTCACTCCAGCCGATATATCGACAGTCAGCGAGTCTAAAGTAGCTGCCGTGGCGAAACCCAGCAATGCTAGCAAATGTATTTGGAATGATTCCGAAATACCGAACGTGGCATTTCCACTTGTAGAAGACGATCCACGAGAAGAACCTGAGTATGAAATGAGGTATAAGCAGAAAGTGTTTACTGAAGATGTGTTTTTACACACCGGAATGAAAACTTCTGGGTCTGCTAGTTGTGAAGAAATGCTTATTGAAATAAAGTTACCCGGAGAAAATAGTAAACTTGTTGTAGTTGACATAAAGGAAGAAAATTTGGAACTGCGGTCGCCCAAATATAGGTTACATTTATCATTTCCTCATCCGGTTTTGGCTGAAAACTGCAGTGCGGTTTGGGTGAAAGAATCCAATATTTTGCAAGTTACTGTGCGACTACATCGAGAGCTGGATAGTATCAACTTTTAATTTTCTTCGGCAGCCTACTGTATAATAATAATAATAATTTCAAATTCATAATATGCCTATTGTTTTTAAGTTCGTTTTTTCATTGTTCAAATAAAATATCTTCTTAAATTTATTGTTTTCTTATCCATGCATATGGCATTTTGGTACCGTTAGGCCTGCGGGCTACTATGCTGTTGGTTATAAAATGTTGGAATGTGCTAACCGAAATTAGAGAATATATGGAAAAAACTGGGCTTGGCGGGATTTGAACCCACGACCTATGCCTAACCGGGGCGTCGTCTTAACCGCTGGACAACAAGTCCAGTAAATGCCAAATGTTCGGTTAGATAGTTGTGTAGTTGAGCTAACCTGTCTAGCAACACGAATCATGTCAATTAGAGCATAAGTAGAGGATTTGGCATTTACTGGACTTGTCGGGGCTTGTGGTCCAGCGGTTAAGATGACGCCCCGGTTTGGCGTAGATCGTGGGTTCGAATCCCGCCAAGCCCAGTTTTTTCCATATTCTCTAATTTCGGTTACTACGAGGTGGTTACCTCTTTTAAAACCAAAGTTAATTTAATGTCAGTGTTAGATATACCATATAATACTACAATATATGGAATGTGCTATTCTAAATTTGTTCTGTTTACATTTTTAACCCCAGCTTAACTCAGTTAAGTCGTAGACAATAGAACTCTATAGTCTATGGTTAAGTTATTACCTACGGGCACAGTAGGTCCGCTGCGGGCGATTAGGCTACGTTTAATCGTAACCTGGGATTTAAAATGTAAACAAGATAATTTATAATGGGAAGTGCTATTCAAAAATGTTTTATTTAAATTGTTCACCCCAGGAATAAGTTAATACTAAACGGCTCGCGTAGGCTACCTACATCAGCCGATTCAATAATAAAAATAATACGATAAGCGTCACTTAAATGTTAAGTATCGGTCGTTGGATCGGGCCTAAATTTAATTTTATCGTTAATCATAGGGTAATATTATTAATTTTTTGATGATGGTAGCTTGGCGCAAAATTAGTACCATACAGTACATGATAATCTATGGTTGGTAGCATGCCATTGAATTTTGGATTGGGCAACACGCACTGGGGTTATAAAGAGCAATTAGAAATCCTATAGGAACTAATTGGTAATTTGCTGTTTGCCTTGCCTGTGGTAGCTGGGGCTATGAGTAACCATGGCAGCATTGCAACTGGCATTAGTCTGAGCGGTTACTACATCACCTGGTCGTGCTCGCGATGCTAGCCGCTAGGACCATGAAATGAAATGCATACCTACATTCTTAAATGATGCTTTGCTTACAGGTTGTTCAAAGCTATGGAAATAGACTGGTTACCAAGGGCGAGACTCGCTATGACGATAACCAGTGGCATGTCATCACTGTCAACCATAATAACCGTGAAGTCAAATTGTCCATTGACGACTATGAAACTGTCAGGTGAGCACCTAAAAAATCTAGGTGGACCTACCTATCCCACAAAGTTATTTTAGCCTAGGCCTTTGCTATGTTTGATAATTATCTGTATGATTTCCAAACGAGGCGTGAATGATTTCTTCTTTCTATCCCCGTATTGACTTGTATTGTAAAAGGCTTAGTTATGGGTTTACCCACATACGAGTATTATTGTATTATAACTGACATTAGGCATTCGACTTGGAGATGTATTCGGCGTCTCTTGAAGAATCGCCTTGGCCCACCGTGAGGTTCACTTGAAATACAAGTTTACTGCGTTGTTTCTATGTATTATAAAAAACTAGATTCTGTAAGGAAAATACAACTTGACTTTGGCTACTAGGCCCATCATTTGCATGCAGATGGTAAACTAAAAATAATGTTTGAATTCAAAAGTTTATATCTACACTCGAATGATGAAATAAGTCAAGTTGATAGCTATTGGTGTACTTTCCTCGCAGAATCTAGTATGTTATAAAACAAAGAAAAAGAAAACATATTTCTATGCGAAAAACAAGTGATACGTTGTGCCTCTCTCCTTAAATCAATCATAGGCTATAATTTTGGGATTTGGCAACCCAATCAGAGTATAGGACATTTTGCCACATTGTTATTTTTTCTATAGGAAAGTTTTCTATTCAGCTCATAGGCCTATTTTTTCTCAGCTAACGAGGAAAATTTATAAACTGGTTTTTAGATTCGAATTATTTTTCAATGTCCTTTCTGAATGAGACCATCATTCTCCACTTCATTCTCCCACAACAATATGGCACTAGTAGTATGGTTTGACACAGTCCCAGGCCACGGTGTGGGCCCATAGGACTCCAGTGGACCTCCTGATTATAGTGGATTCCGAACCACTTGGGAAACACAGTGAAGTCACACGATTAGTTCGGAGGTGACCAGGACAAGTCCTACCATGTTTCCCTACCGGCACTGTGCACACGACCAATTTATCTGCAGCTTTGAACCTGCTCTGGTCCGCTAGATTCAACTTGGTATGGCGGCCGGCTATATGTGCACTAAATTCACATCACTAAGCAGATTGGACCCCTAAAGCCTCGACTGATTGCATTGTTTACTACCTACCCTTAATTCCAGCGAACTTTCTGTGACACCACCTGCCTCGTTCCGGTTCGCCAGTTTATTCGTTGGTGGAGTACCTAATCAAGTGCATACAGTTGAAGATGTTACTAGCAAAGGCTTTGTTGGTTGCATAGGCGACGTGGCCGTCAACGGCGTTTTGGTGAATTTCGCTAATGCTACCGAAGCCGATTCTGTAATAATTGGCAAGTGTCCTGACGGGGATTCCAGTGAAACTATAGGTAAGCTAATATACGCATAAAAGTAGTATTTTGGAATTTTGGATGAGGCATACATAGCTTATTGTCATATTTCCACCTGGTCAGTTCTAAGCTCAAATGACCTGCGAAAATCCCTTTTAGATTGCGAATACATTGCGTTGCTGTTATCACTAAAAGCAATGCATAATGCTCATAATGATTTTTGCTAGGTCCAGTTCGGTCGCATGGTGGGCATATACTAGCATAAAATGTGAGTTTGCTGTAAAGCATTCCTCCGGAGGCTTGTTTCCCCTCATGGTCTTATCAACAAAACCACAGATGCAGAGAAAGTGGCAAGGCTTAGGCAGTTTCCCCACATAGTGATTTGCTTTGTATGTCATATACAAGCTCCTTCTAGCGAGTTATCATTACTGTTGCAGCACCCGTGGTCATATCGAAATCCCGGGATTCGAAAGTCTATCCCGAAAGAAAACCCCCAGCTGTGACTGCTGCTCCTACAAAGCCACCGACTACTTCCACGCCTCGTCCAGCAGCTACAACAGTTTCTCCTGCCCTAACATGTGCACTGCCTATTAACCCAGTTCCTGATACTCGCGCTACGTTTGCTGAAAACGGGTATCGCTTTGGTAAGTGTGAACGTATCTACTGTGGATCAACATAATATATAAGCGTCAGTGTCCTGACTCGATGTGATTGCCTTACGTAATCCTCATACATCACGAATCAACAGATTGACTAAAAACTCTGCATCGATAAGTACAAGAAGAGCTCACTGGATTGGACGTTTGCTTCGACACGAGTAAGCTGCATCATAGAAGAAACAGTAGAAGGCGTCAACCGACCTGGGCGCCCGAGAAAAGAGTATCTGCAGCAAGTGATGGAGGATTTAGGGGCCAATACATACGTGGAGCTGAAGAGGACGTGCCAGGATCGAGCGGAGTGGAGGCATGTTCCTTCCAACCAGCCAGCCGGCTGTAACTTCAAGAAGAAGATGCTTTAGGGTGCCGAGAAGTGATAGAGAAGATCATGTTTGATGAAAAAATACACATAGTATATTACGGCGCCGTCACTAACACCGTTTGGCGACAGTTAGTGAAGTAGTGAAAATATTGAATATTCCATGTCTTCCATAACTGTGCCGAAAGAAGACATACTATATACTGCATACAAACGTAGAGGAACATTTCTTGTGTGTCACCTCATTGATGGGTCTACGATCCATATTTCTTTTTGTACCAAAAACAGATTGTAGGGTGTCTGTTAGTCACTCAATTTTGTGCCTACTTTCAGGTACACTCAATGCAAGCCGTTTGGAATTCACAAAATTGCCTGGCAGGAAGAAAAAACAATCTTCATACAGCTTGGCATTATCATTTAAGACAAATTATGCTGACGGCATTTTGCTTTATGTTGATGGAAGCGCTGATTGCATTGTTATTTTCCTCAAGGAAGGTCAGGTAAGAAGAACGGCTATAGAATTTAAACTACTAAACAATGCAGGATACAGCTGCATTTCTGGCAAATAGCAATGATGTTTTTTAAGGTTACACTTTTCTCTTCTTGTGTCTCAACCTGTCGATTAGTTTGTTCATTTCATCTTCTTCCCCATTCATCTCTGTCTTGTTCCCTCGAGCTTTAAGTATTTACGCATCTACTTTTACTACTTACTACTTTAAAAAAAAAGGTTAATCGCGTACAAACAATTCAATAAATGAATTCGATTAACCTCTTCAATCCCCTCACTAAGTAACCTAATAGGTACTTGTGTCGAGTTGCGACACATCTCCGTTCGCAAGGTGTGTAGAGACTCGCACAAGTGCAAGCCCGCTACAACCTTGCCACCGAAGTCGCATCTCATCTTGCTTGAGGTCTTCAGCGTAAGCCTTCCTTAGTCGGCCTCTGGCATTAGTGGTAACTAGTCCTTCATGTCGGTTCAGGTGGCGACCTGCCATCGGTTACCTTCGGAGCACCTGTGATTATAATGCAATCTCTCAATGATATTTTTAGCATTCTTCTATGACACCACATCTTAGAGGCTTCCAACTACTTTTTTCTTTTTATAAATGCACCGTGCCTCGCAGTCATAAGCCTTAATAAGCTTTATAACACAATAAATCAATCGTTTTTCAATCTGTTTTTCAGTTAAACTTTGGATTCAACATGGGCTCTGGCTTGCAAAAATTGAAAACTGGTGAACAGGAGCGATTTGACGATGACAACTGGCACAAAGTGGAGGTGTCTGTTGACGGGAAGCATGGCCGACTGCTGGTTGACACAGTGACAGTCGCCGAAGATGATGCTCCTGGCACTGCTACGGAGTTCAACTTGAAAGCGCCGCTCTACGTCGGAGGGATAGCTCCTAGCAAAGTCGAAGAAGTTTTGGGCAAGTTTAAGGTGAAAATTTTGATTCTCGTTTTCATTATAATTCATTTCTAATAGGGACAGGAGAATCCTTGCTTGATAGTGAAGCAAAACGCACTTGTGACTCGAAAATGGGCTTTCTTTTAAAAAGATTATTCGCACACAAACAATTCAATGAATGCATCCAATTAACTTCTTGAGTCGCCTCTGCAGGTAATACCTGCGTTGAGTTACGACAGATCACCGATTGCATGATGTGTAGAGACCTCGCACAAGTACGAACAAGCTACCACTATCGAAGGTCGGAACTGTAGTTCCAAGTAGTCAGCTGATCAAGGTCTATAATTTTGATGTGTGACAAGTCTAAATGCTGTTTCCAAGCTAGTAAGTCGCAAGCGCGAGAAATGGAAAAAACGAATGAAGAATTTGTCTTTATCTGACTTTAAGTTTAACAGTAGCACCTGAATTGCAGACTTTGATGAGCTGACTAACGAATATAAATTGCGAATAATTGACAGGCCGCCCAATTTTCATGTTTCATTCTTGTATGCAGGTGAAAGATAGCCTAAAGGGCTGCATTAAAGAAATAACTATGAATGGTCGTCCAGTCACAAGCCAACCCGAAGAATATGGCGTCGTTCCTTGCTCGGAAAATGTAGAAGCAGGAGCCTTCTTCCACGCAAGTCGCGGATATGTTAAATTAGGTAATACAAATTTTCTTTTTTGCGATTTTGCTTAGCCGTAGGATTTATTCGCTACGTGATTGATGAAGTGTGAGATGCGGTAGGCCTAACTGAATGTTGTTAGATGCCATTTTCAAGGTATTCACGTCACTTTGCCGTGCGAACGACAGAGATTGTGTATTTTGAGTCCTTTGACACCCGGAAGTAACAAGGTTGATACAGAAGGCGTTATTTAAATTTAATTAAAAATAATGTTTGTGCATAGTCCGCATACTCTGATTTAACCCTTAAATTTAACCCCAACCAACATGCAGCGTTAGGCTAAATGCATGAATAATTTGTGATCTGTGGACGTTAATTACGGTGCTATTAAATAATTAAAATGAAGTATTAGTAATTATATTCTAGGCAGATAGCTATGAAGTTCAATACCGCGTACTTAGGGTAATAAAAGATAATTGTATACGATGTATGTTATTCTAATTTCCAATTGCAGGTGACAATTTCCGCGTGGGTGCAAACATTGACATAGTGATGGACATTAAACCCCGCAACATGTCGGGAGTGCTTTTGTCAGTGTTCTCCCGGAAACATTCGTTGATACTGGAGATGAACGATGGCGCCATTAGCTTTATCATCGACAACGGAAAAGGCCCCATCAGCTCCACTTACAAGCCGGACAACAAGAATCACTTCTGTGATGGCCATTGGCACTCAATTCACGGTGAGTTGAGTTAGTTTTATACAAATTGTTGTACAAATTTTAAGGCTCATTTAAGAGCAACTCAGAGATGTCATCTGCCACTTTTTACCAATCCCAAAACCTGCCCGAACATGGTGAAGTCATGCTTACGTCTGTCAAATTTTGTCAATGGTAAGCTTGTCCATTTTCGCTGTGTTCGTTGACACCGAGGAAGTCTACCAGTTTGACAATGGCCTAATATTCATACGGAAATAATATCAATAATGTCCGAAAAAACCATGGGGTTGTTGGCATTTTTCAGGGGACTAATGGGCATAAGCCTCGGCCCATTAAAATTCCCTGAGGACATTTTGGCCGGAGCCTCCCTATAAGCGAATCCCATTATCCCTTGAAAATTCTTGGTAAGGAATACTGCACGGCAAGGTCATGCATTGGTAGATGGCCGTACCGTCCAGGTATTCCTTACCGAGTTTTCAAGCATGGTGGGACCGGGTTCACGACGATGTTCCAAAGTTCTTTAATGCATTTAAAATTGGCTGTAACGACGTAGATAATGAGCAAAATATATTTTGTTTTAGCTCTCAAAGCAAAGAACGTCGTAGCACTGTCAGTGGACTCAGTTTCTGCAGAAATCGGTTTAGGAACACCTGGTTCAATCCTAACTGAAACAAAACATAGTTTGGTGCTTGGTGGGACCATACGATCGAGACACTTGCATCCCCAATATGTTGGATGCATTAAAAATGTGGAAATTAACAAGCGGAAGTACCCGATAACTGTAGAAAACGTAGTCGGAAGTGTAACTGTGTCCGCTTGTCCAACAGTTTAACAAGATAAACGTGAATAATCAGTCCGCTTTTGTTACTTAATTTAAGACCTCACTCTCGATATTAAATAAAACGTCTGCAATGTTATATGCTGTAGAGAGGAAGTAATGGAGGAAGCTCTAGAGGCGGATAGTGGTGTTTAAAGTAGGGGAAGCTGTAGAAAAATATACCACCTTCTGGTAGGCCTATACATTTATTGGGATTCTCTTGAATACACTTGCTGTAAGGTTAAATAAAAAAATCTACAGAAAAACTTAACAATATAAGCTACATTCAATTAAAATGCGATAAGAAACTACCGCGATACGACCAAGTGTAAAGGTAACTTAAAAAATACCAATTTTGACTGTTACATTCACAACAGTGCAAAAATTGAAGTTTAATGAGTGGTGTTAAATGACTACTTTGTTGTGAAAACTACATCTTATTGCAGTTAATGAAGTTAGTTGCCGTTGGACTCTATGCTTGCCTTACGAAATGGTCAGGTCATGTAAGAGCATGTAGGCTGTAAGGTGTGTAGCGTTTTCGGTGTCACTAAGGTTCATGATACCTACATGACATTAGTGGAATCGACCGGTCGGTCGGTCTAACTTCAATGGGATTTTAGCATTCAAAACATTCCGTAACTTCAACTCGCTATATGTGAATTAGGGAAACTTTAGGACAATAGCAACAACACTAGTCTTAAGAATATTACCTGGGTTAGCCCATAGAAGACTTCCTAGTTTTACGGTTCGCCCAGGTAAAAATAAAGTCGTTATTTATATTTTCGAGCTTGAATTAACTATTCACAAGAAATTCTAGATTTTAACTTATAACCGGTATTAATTAATATTTTGTTCTTTTTATTATTTTTGGTCTTAGTATGATTTATGGGAATTATAGGAATATGGGAATTCTCAACTTCCATGGAGGGGAACCCCTGTGAACCGGCATTGATTTCACATGTTATTGGCTATATGAAGGTCGCACATACTGAAATACAAAGTCAGTTTTTAAACAATTGATGGTACATGAGTATGAATTCTTCAATTGCCGTATGCAGGGTACTAAAGAAGTTAATTAAGTTAGAATTGATTTATGTTGCCTATATTTAACTTGCGGGGTAACACAAGACGGCGAAGGTAACCTTTAGCCATTTTCGGTAATTCCCTATCCATAGTGGAGGGAAAGTACAAGAGTGCAAGACTGGTCCCGATGTCCCTGTCCTAAAACAGTTGTTACTGAGCCGAGATAAAATGTCTACGTAGAGCCAATGAAGATATCGACCGCCATTAGGCTTGGGGACGCCCTGATTATGGCAATAATGTTAACATATTCGGAAAAATAAAGAAATTATTACTATTATATTGACGATAAGTTTGGAAGTCCACGGCCTGATTCTTTTGTTCCATCGTATTTCTCCGGCCGGGAAAGCTTTAGAAATTATATGGAAAGACTATGAAAAATGCAACTGCTTGATTTGCAAGCTGCAGCCACATGACCCACAGCGTTAATAACCCCTATTTTTAAACCATGCTTAAGGCAGAATTAAAAACATTGTGCAAACAAAAAATTGCTGTGTCAATTTGACGAAATTAAATAAATCCTTCTTCCACGGCCACAAACTTCTGAAAAAATGGCCAGATTAAAAGTCACAGATGATGGCTCTCGCAGTAAATTTACACTTTCTCACCTGAGATATTGGGTATTATTGATATTTATTTATAAACCAATAAATTGCATTAAACCGGTTTTATAGAATATTAGTAAATCTGTCGGGTAAGCTTGCATTTTTATCGGAACATTTTCTAATCTTGCGACTGTGGAACGAGGAATTAGTTTATTTCGCCCAAAATATCATTTCTAACATATAAAATATATTGAAATCTCTTGCCTTAAAAATGCAAGCAAAAGATTTTTATAATACTAAGAGCTGTTCTAAAAATATTTTGCTTGTATTTTAATTTATGTGGCAAAGCTGCAAAAGCTACGATAATAAGGCAGTAATAAAATAAACTAGAATGAGGTTGACTTTTATTGACTTTAACTTTGTGCACTTCCCAGATCTGCTCACGAGAGCCCTAAAAACGCCACCTCTGTTTATAATAAGATTATAGTAATACAATAAATAGCAATGTAACCAATTAGTAGTCAACATGAAGAAGAAAATAGGGACACGGTGTCTTAAGTTCGCAATACTGGGACAAAACAAGGGATCCAGCAACTCCACCACTGCTGGACATATGATAATTTAGGTGCTAGGTCCGCAATTCACTCGCACTAGAATCCTAGGAACACAGTTTTCGTTCATAATTCTGTTCGCACGTATTTCGGTTTTAACTCTTCTATCCGCTTGATAAAGTCCGACTTCTCAAGGCAGCCGTCACACTCCTCATCCCAGTCATTTAAAATTTTCTTCAGATCCCTCACTTTGAGCTTTTTCAAGTCAACTGTGGAGAAGTCAATTTGCTTATCTGAAATTATTTCAGGAACATAAAGATGCATTCGTAGATGACGGAACACACACACACACATATATATACTGTATATACGGATTTATAAGGTGAGAACGGGCCATAGTGTGTGCACTATTCAGTACATACAGTAGTTGTGACTGAAAATATGCCTAGTTTATAAGCTTACAAACACAAAAATATGTTCTTTGATGCAATTAAATAAAGTCCAGGTACAGTATGTCAAAGAGTATGGTAGTAATATTAAGAATAAAATTTTCTAAATTTGCTAGGCAGCGGTAGCTAACAAGTACCACGTCATATATGGAACTGGTCTCAAAAATTGATGGTGATCACTTACCATATCGCAAATCACAAATCTGGGAATCCTTCTTCTTCAGCTTCTCACAAACTTTGTCTGCCGGCATACTCCACGACAGAGGTTTGGACAGTTCTCCTAAGATGCCAGTTGCCGACTCATCGAGGCCTCCTAAGTAGTAACACTGGAACAAAATTCGGACTAGTTGAAATGAATCTAGATTCTAGGTGTATCATTATCGCTAGACATAAACGGCTTATTCCTACTTATAAAGCTACCTAGTTAGTAGTTTCCAATTGAAGCGTTTAGAAACCAAGAGGTGCAAGTATAATTTTTTGCGTTTGGAGTTAAGTGCACCATGCTGTTACTCTAGCTGCTCTTTATCCTGGGAACATCGGGATCTGTCATTTTGACAATGCTAGAATCCATGGAAAAGGGGTAATCCTATCCATTTTCAATTTGAGTTACAAACTTTAGCCTCAAGTATCTCGAATGTTTATTTTTGTCATTTGCACCCCTTGGCCTCTAGGCGCTTCAATTAATATTTCCTTTGAATTATGTGATCCTCTGATTTTTAATTTCAACTGAACAACTAAAAACCCGATCCAACCACCTGGAAATGTTTCTCCCTATTGCAAGTACCAAAAATTTCATTTTTTGAAAACATCTAATGATTCGCCCACGGTGCACAATTTACTACATATTGAATAATTAACTCTTACTATTCTGTTTTTGAATCAAGTGATATATAATCAATTTACATATATATATTCTTAAGGACTCGCCACAATTCGAAACGTTTTCGTGAGGAAACTAGTTTCGCCTACCTTAGAAACTCCTGATTGAACTGAGAGCGGCTAAATTGCTTAGAAACCATCTCTTAGAGAAAGCTTTCTACTCTGTCACTGAGGCACTAGCACAATGACAATGACAGAACTACCTGATTTTGAAGATATTTTGACAATTTTACTTTATACTTTCTTGTTAATTACTTGTATTGTATAATTTAACAGAAATATATATATAAATAATATTAATATATATTTATTTATTTAGTGCGGCGCTATGCATTGGAACATGGGGGGCTTAGTGCATTACTGAATTCTTTACAGTGTTTATTTTTATGCAATGAGGTTCCAGTACATAGCGGTGCGCCACTGCTGCTATTCCGGACCAGACCTAATTGGTCATTGACCCGAAAGGGGTGGGACCTTGATTTTTGTATGTTAGGCCTACTTACAAATCGGTTGTCCTTCCCCTTCGTTCCTTCACAAAACTGCCTAAACTTAGTGTCTATTCTTTTTGGATCCTTTCTATCGAAATCGGACAATGATGTGCTGAACTTCTCTACGACCGTTATACAAACTGAAAATAAATGAATAGAATAAGTGCGTTTTTCGATTAATTTTAGGACTGATAACAACTCCGTTTCATCTTCTTGTTGGTAGCGGCAGTCCTCTGTCAACCAATGAGAAACGCTGCTCCTGAGCGTTTGGAGCAATATTTGGTTTGAAAATAACAAAAAGGCATTTACTATGCAACTATTGCACAATGTTTCTGAAGAAACAAACCTAAAACCGCGGGAGACGGCACTAGAAAGGCTAGATTTGGGGCATTACTTAATTTTGGAAGCTTACTCTCTTGGTTAATACATACGAGGCATGATCAATAAGCCAAAATGCGTTTGTCTTTCGTATCACGTCATCATTTGAACCAAACCACTTGCCTCCGAGCCATTCCTTAATTAAAACTTGGTACAAAATTATCAGATGGTGCCAGGTCTGGTGAAAAGGGTGGGTGGGGTAGTAGTTAGTACCTTAGTTTTTGAATTTTTGAGGTCACCAATGCTGAAGAATAAGCTGGCAGATTGTCATGAAGAAAACTATTTTATTGGCCAAATGGGGCTTTGAGGCGATCAAGCAGAAATTCCTGGTGACCGGACAGTTTTTGCCTACTTTGACGCATGTTCCCGGTTGGCTACCCACTGTTTTGTTTCTGGGGTGTAATAATGCATCCAGGTTTCATCTACTGTCATGAGACACGGAATAAATTCATCAGAGCTTTCTTGCTGACAGCTTCTCAGGTGTTCATGCAAGATATAATTAACTCAGTCGCTAGATATGCCCATTGCCTCAGCCATCTCAAGCAGTTTCAACCTAAGGTCTCCTAACACTATCTCGAATTTTCGCAATCATTTCAAGCGTAGTGACGTCACGTGCAGAACATTCGGCATCTTCTGCACCCCTATGGTTTGTAACCCGGTTTGAAAATATGAATACAACATAGTCCTATGTAGCGCAAGCTTAATATTATGAAGTAATTAATTAAAACCCAGAATTTCCTTACCTTCACAATCTTCCTTTTTTAGAGCTGAAGTCGTGGCAACCAGAACAGCCCAAAGAAAAATAGACCACCTCCAAAGGTCCACTGCCGAAAAACGAAACATTTCGTGAAACTGAAAGAGAGAGGAAGGCATGAGATACTTACAATTGGGTGTAATCGCTTATTGGCTTATTGTAGGGTGGGTTCAATTAAATAATTTAGGAAAACGTTTATTACTTACTCTCAGAGTAGAAGCTTGAAGCTGTCGATGATTTATGATTTGTACAAAATCAAAAAAGTAATTTATCTGACGTGGTTTGATTCTAGCGGTTTCTGAAAACAACCATAGACTATAGAGTTCAACAGACTGACACTGACAGACAACTTTTAAGTTTTCAAAATATGACTAAAAGGCACTCAAATCAACTTAACATGAAGAAATTGTTATAAAACACATGTTTTCACATATTATTTAACTTCGTGCTTTGCAAATTTGTTATAAAACTTATTTTATTTTAAGAAAATTTAAGAAATTTTGTTTTGAAGTTCGAGAGTTGTCTCTCATCCTATCAAGGAATTCGAGTATTCGAGTATCAAAAATCAAAATTAAAAATGGTTAAGATTGTTTACAAAATAAGTGTCATTCGTTTTTAACTTTTTAGTTTTTCTTAATTTTAATTTTAATTGGCGGTTAAATTATTTAAAGAGTTGACAATAATGCCAGGTGGAAGGAAAGCTCCGTTTAGTGGGAAAGCAAAGAAATTACAGTTAAAGGCTAAGAAGCATCAGCGAGTTGCAGGCGACATAGGTAAGGGGCTAAACAGAGCTCCGAGCTTTGCGGCTTTGGAATGTTTAGTCCGGGAGCCAGGGGGGGTCTCACTTGACGAAGTTCCGGAGAAGGTTTGAGCTCATGAGGCGCTTAGGATGTGTCTCTAGTCTGTAAAAAACCTTTTCTTACGAGCCGGCTCTGGGGCTTTTGGGTGCTACAAATTTTTTAAAGTGCCTAATTTTTGGAAAAACTTGACGAACTGGTGGGTCAAAAATTTTCAAAGAAAACTACGCTGAACTATGTACAGTAGACGAAATCTTGAAATCAGAGGATTCCCAGGGGACTTTCACCTCAAAAGAAGCAATCCAAAAAGGGTGGGAACGGGAAAAATTTGACAAAGAGGTGGGCTTATAATTTCCTTATATATGATTCCCATCGTTCTCCTGAGCACAAAAACAAAAAATAAGAAGTTTCTGTTGGGACATTCATCCCTTAAGAAGGGGACAAATTTTCGTCAAATTAAACTTGACAAACGAGATTTTGAGAAATCTCAATTTGGAACAGTGCATAGTAGTTTCTAGTATGTCAAAACGTAATTATAAGAAAATTCCGTTAGGGCTTTCAACCCTTAAGAAGCAATCCAAAAAAGGAGGGAACGGGAAAAATTTGTCGAAGAGGAGGGCTTATAATATCCCCCTATCTGAAAACCATGTTTTACCCAAGTCTGAAAACTGAAAATAAGAATTTTTCGTTGGGGCTTTCATCCCTTAAGAGTGGTTCAAATTTTCGTCAAATTTTTCTTGACGAACGAGATAATGACATTTCTCAATTTTAAATAATACCTAGTAGTTTTTAGTATGTGAAAACGTAATTATCAGACAATTCCGCTGGGGCTTTCACCCCTTAAGAAGCAATCCAAAAGGGGTGGGATCGGGAAAAATTTGACAAAGAGGTGGGCTTATAATTTCCCTATGTATGATTCCCACCGTTCTCCTGAGCACGAAAACGAAAAATAAGAAGTTTCTGTTGGGACATTCATCCCTTAAGAGGGGGATAAATTTTCGTCAAATTAAACTTGACGAACGAGATTTTGAGAAATCTGAATTTGGAACAATGCATAGTAGTTTCTAGTATGTCAAAACGTAATTATAAGAAAATTCCGTTGGGGCTTTCATCCCCTAAGAAGCAATCCAAAAAGGGAGGGAACGGGGAAAATTTGTCGAAGAGGAGGGTTTATAATTTCCCCTTATCTGAAAACCATAGTTCACCCAAATCTGAAAACTGAAAATAAGAATTTTTCGTTGGGGCTTTCATCCCTTAAGAGTGGTTCAAATTTTCGTCAAATTTTTCTTGACGAACGAGATAATGACATTTCTCAATTTTAAATAATACCTAGTAGTTTTTAGTATGTGAAAACGTAATTATCAGAAAATTCCGTTGGGGCTTTCACCCCTTAAGAATCAATCCAAAAGGGGTGGGACCGGGAAAAATTTGACGAAGAGGTGGGCTTATAATTTCCCTATATATGATTCCCACCGTTCTCCTGAGCTCGAAAAAGAAAAATAAGAAGTTTCTGTTGGGACATTCATCCCTTAAGAAGGGGACAAATTTTCGTCAAATTAAACTTGACGAACGAGATGTTGACAAATCTCAATTTTTAACAATTCATAGTAGTTTCTAGTATGACAAAACGTACTTATAAGAAAATTCCATTGGGGCTTTCACCCCTTAAGAAGCAATCCAAAAAAGGAGGGAACGGGAAAAATTTGTCGAAGAGGTGGGCTAATAATTTCCCCTTATCTGAAAACCATGGTTCACCCAAGTCTGAAAACTGAAAATAAGAATTTTTCGTTGGGGCTTTCATCCCTTAAGACTGGTTCAAATTTTTGTATAATTTTACTTGACGAATGAGAGGATGACAAATATCAAATTGAAACTATGCGTAATAGTGTCTAGTATGTGTAAACTTAAATATAAGAAAATTCCGTCGGGGCTTTCACCCTTTAAGACGCTATTCATAAGGGATGTCATGGTGTGGTACCGGCCAAGAGTATCGGTGATGAAGTAAAGGAAAGCACATGTGGGCGGGGCTATATGTCAGCAATATAACCCAAGAACAAAATAACACATAGGACATTGATTTTGGGACGGCTGTCCATATACGAACTATTAAGCAATTTCATCTGAGACTTGAACTCTCTATTTTACGGTATGATTGAAAAAGACCGTATTTTCCCTTTGCCTCGAAAACACGATATGAAGTTATTGCTTTAAAAGCATGCATTCCAATCATGGCTTTAGAGACATCGGGTCCCATTCTCTTAGCCAAGAGGGTGGCGTCAATAGCTCGCCTAATGAACACTCGTCCCAAAATCAATGTAGTAGGTGTTATTTTGTTCTTGGGTTATATTGCCGACAAAAAAAAAATTGGTTGTCTGTAAGTCGGTTGTAAAGTCGGTTTACGGACGATAGTTTTACGTGACAACCCCTAAATCAACTTAAACATAATTAACTAACTTACCCTAAACAATATATGGCTGGAAAGAGTACCGTAGTTTGCATTTTTTAAATAGAAAATAATGGGGCCGAAAGAGTCCTATTTCGGTTGAAAATCGTGTGCACCCCCTGACGTTTCACACCCCCAAAGCAAAACCCCTTACTTGATCACCACAAGTATAGCATGGCCTGAAAGAGGAGAAATAGACGAAGACATGGGTATAATTTAAATTAAGGTAGGCCTTCCTCGTCAGCCTAAAAAAATTGCTTTAAACCCCCCCCCCCCCCCCATGCAATTCAAATGGGATTGCTGCTAATGCCTCATTTTGTGTTCCACTCGTGTTGAAGGGGTGACGGGGTGAATTAATTATTAATTAATAATTAAAATATTTATTTATACTCGTTTGAAACCATAATTTGTACTGCTCCTAATGAAATTTAAAAATTAAAAATTAATTTCGGTTGAAAATTGCAGGCTGTGGATTTTTTTTGCTCAATAGATGCATATAAATTGGAAAATACCCTTTAAAACAGTTTTCCGCCGATACAGTGGTGGCTTACCCTAAATATATGTCTGGAAAGAGTAGCTGGACATCACCTATTAAACCCATTTAAGAAAGGGCAAAACATCCACACCATTTGGGAACCACTGGTCTAGACCGGCCCTCTTGCCCCGGCGTTTTTAAGTGTTTTTTTCACATCTCGGTTCGGCCGCATTTAACTGAACAGCCAATAGTGTGCTGAATTGAATATTTTGCATGCTGAATCAATTCTCAATACTCTTACTACGAAGTAAACCTCCTAATGGTTGCCATGTCTAATGACTAACTCATAGCTACTGTACGACCCTAGCCATGAGAGGCTTACTGGGCTGCAGCGAAATGTAAAATTAACAACTAACTAAAAATAGTAGCCTACCGCCACTAGATAAACAAATATTTAACAACAAATTAAGGAATTACAAGTCCCTTGACTACACACTCTATAATATTGTTTCAATAAATAAATATGGACACAAGAAAAATTGGAACGAGATGTGATACTACTTAAATTCATATGATATATATTGTATATTGAAGAAAGCAATCAACAATCAAAGAATTGGTCCGAGTTTACTCGAACATGTTTTCCAATTTATCAAGTAGTAGACAGAGAAAATGAGTAATTTCAAGGTAAATAATTTTCCTATGTTTAAATTTTGGATATATCAGGGCGCGGAGGGGTTGTCCACCTGGCGTCACTGGAGGTGAGGTAAATTCTAGATACCTCACAGTAATAATGGCAGGGCACGCATTGGATTTGAGCGTGAATTTTCAAAATTTTTGAAAGAGAAATGTTTTTGCCCAAAACAAAATAGTTTCTTGGTAAAGAAACCTGTCCGGTTTCGTTACTCAATTTAACACCTAAAACATGCCTGAAGGTACAAATCATCGATAGAAAGGTTTCGCAGATAAATTATTTTTTAACCATTTTTAATGAAAATTTAGTTATTTTTATTTTTTACTCTCAGAAGCAAACTATCAAGGGGCAAGTGCCCCACCGCATTTTGTTAACGTTAATAACGACTACAATATATGTGAATTTAAAATAAATCGTTGGAGCCGTATTTGATAAATAAATTTTGTAGACGTTTTTGGAATTTTTGAGACTAAAACCCCCCAAATTGAGATAGCCCAAAATAAATTGACGCGAGGTATGATTTTTATGAACCTACATGCCAAATTTCATCTAAATCGACTGAGTAGTTTGTCTGGAAATCGATGAACAGACAGACAGATTGAGTGACAGAGCGACAGACTTTTCGTAAAAAACACTTTTTTGGGCTCCTGGGACCTCACAACCAGTGGCGTAAATAAGACCCCGCAACCCCCGCGGCGCGGGGGGGGGGGGCACAGCATTGTGGGGGCGCACTTCGATTCCCAAAAATAATAAGATAATCTATGTAATTAATAAAAATATTAAATATCAATTTGTTTTCGAAGTTGACTATAATTATTATGAAGTTAGGAACTTCATCTCATTTAAAACTAAAAATTATATTTTTCGTCAGTACTGCGGTACACCAGAGGCAGCAGAATGCACTGGGTACCGGAAAAACCAGACAGGGACTGGGACGTTTTCCATTAGACCTACTATTTTATTATTTATTCTACAAACTTTTTCTTCCCATTCCACCAAGACCTTAAGCAAGGAGGCATATTGGGCTGCAGCCTCCCCCCTCCCCATAAATAACATAAGTAACGTGAATATGTCTTCCTGTGTAAATTATAAGCTTTGCGGCTGTTATAATCGTGAAACCTCACTATTTCGGGCCTATTTTTTTAAAAAAACCTCCGGGGGAGACCCCCGTGCCCCCCTGTTTGCTGCAATATAAATAAGGATTCCTTTGTCAGTTTTCCTTGGCCACTTTTCCGACCAATAAGAGATCTTTGAAGCATAAATTGAAGAAATGTTTACGAATTGTGTAATTAGGGGCTATGTTAGAGAAAACCAAAAATTTAACTTTGGGCTATTTCTTGGTCAATTTTTCCGACCAATGACAGGACTCTGAAGCATAAATTGAAGAAAATTTTCGAATTGTATAATTAGGGGCGAAATTAGAGAAAACCAAAAATTTTAATGTTGGGTAATTTCTCGGCCCTTGGCCAGTTTTCCGGCCAATAACAGTCCTATGAAGTATAAATTGTAGAAATTTTTGCTTTCCAATTTATACGCAGTACTATAAGGAGCCCCAAGATTTCACCGGATTTACACGTTTTGAGCAGTAGCGTAAATAACTTTTGCTGCGCCCCCCCCCCTCCCCCCGCAAGACCTTTGGTGCGCCCTACCTTGTCTTATTATTTCATCTTTGTTATGAGTGATTGTCATTAGTGGAATGCAAGCCTTAGCCACGATTTTCTTCGGGGGTGGCTGTGATCCTATCCCAGGTTATGCAGGTTATGGTGTTACTCGTAGGCTATTTATGTTACCATAGGTACATATAAAAAGCTAAATTAGTGGGGACACAGCCAGACAACGTTGATATGCGGACTAGATCTTATAGAAACAATATTGCACGTAATCCAAAGAGGGGGGCCCGGGAGTCTCCCCCGGGGAAAAAAATTGATAATATAAGTGTAATATAGTCATTGGCGTAAATTCCCAACATTTCTGGGGGGGGGGGATTTAGGACCCCAAAACCGGGAATCATTACTCATTCACTTCTGAAGTGAGAAAGAAGAAAGGGGGCCCGGGGGTCTCCCCTGGAGAAAAAAAGAAAAGCAATTCATAAATAGGCCCAAATTAGTGAGGTTTTGCGCATGTTATACCCTAGAAAAAGGGGGTACCGGGGCTCTCCCCCGGAAAAAAAAATCGACAAATAGGCCCAAATTAGTGAGGTTTTTCGCATTTTCCAAGCAGTAAAGTTGAGTTTTTACCGACCAATAAAACTACCACGGAGGGGGGCCCGGGGGTCTCCTACTTAGAAAAGTTTGAGAAAATAAGTCTGAAATATCGGAATTTTAAGCTTTTTGAGTAACAAGTTTTTGTGAAAGTACTTGATCAATATGTCGATTTTTTTATGATGCATGTAAATTAGGCATACCAAGAATTACTTTCCCTTTCGTTATTGAAGATGCTATGCCTTTTGCCTCCATAACGTCTTTGTCACCAAAAACCCCGGGCTTAGCCCCCCGCCAGGTACTTTCCAATTTATATGCATCTATTGAGCAAAAAAAATCCACAGCCTGCAATTTTCAACCGAAATTAATTTTTAATTTTTAAATTTCATTAGGAGCAGTACAAATTATGGTTTCAAACGAGTATAAATAAATATTTTAATTATTAATTAATAATTAATTCACCCCGTCACCCCTTCAACACGAGTGGAACACAAAATGAGGCATTAGCAGCAATCCCATTTGAATTGCATGGGGGGGGGGGGGGGGTTTAAAGCAATTTTTTTAGGCTGACGAGGAAGGCCTACCTTAATTTAAATTATACCCATGTCTTCGTCTATTTCTCCTCTTTCAGGCCATGCTATACTTGTGGTGATCAAGTAAGGGGTTTCGCTTTGGGGGTGTGAAACGTCAGGGGGTGCACACGATTTTCAACCGAAATAGGACTCTTTCGGCCCCATTATTATCTATTTAAAAAATGCAAACTACGGTACTCTTTCCAGCCATATATTGTTTAGGGTAAGTTAGTAAATTATGTTTAAGTTGATTTAGGGGTTGTCACGTAAAACTATCGTCCGTAAACCGACTTTACAACCGACTTACAAACAACCAATTTTTTTTTGTCGGCAATATAACCCAAGAACAAAATAACACCTACTACATTGATTTTGGGACGAGTGTTTATTAGGCGAGCTATTGACGCCACCCTCTTGGCTAAGAGAATGGGACCCGATGTCTCTAAAGCCATGATTGGAATGCATGCTTTTAAAGCAATAACTTCATATCGTGTTTTCGAGGCAAAGGGAAAATACGGTCTTTTTCAATCATACCGTAAAATAGAGAGTTCAAGTCCTCAATTATTGCTATAGGCTCAGGAGAGCAAGTCTCAGATGAAATTGCTTAATAGTTCGTATATGGACAGCCGTCCCAAAATCAATGTCCTATGTGCTATTTTGTTCTTGGGTTATAATGCTGACATATAGCCCCGCCCACATGTGCTTTCCTTTACTTCATCACCGATACTCTTGGCCGGTACCACACCATGACATCCCTTATGAATAGCGTCTTAAAGGGTGAAAGCCCCGACGGAATTCTCTTATATTTAAGTTTACACATACTAGACACTATTACGCATAGTTTCAATTTGATATTTGTCATCCTCTCATTCGTCAAGTAAAATTATACAAAAATTTGAACCAGTCTTAAGGGATGAAAGCCCCAATGAAAAATTCTTATTTTCAGTTTTCAGACTTGGGTGAACCATGGTTTTCAGATAAGGGGAAATTATTAGCCCACCTCTTCGACAAATTTTTCCCGTTCCCTCCTTTTTTGGATTGCTTCTTAAGGGGTGAAAGCCCCAATGGAATTTTCTTATAATTACGTTTTGTCATACTAGAAACTACTATGAATTGTTAAAAATTGAGATTTGTCAACATCTCGTTCGTCAAGTTTAATTTGACAAAAATTTGTCCCCTTCTTAAGGGATGAATGTCCCAACAGAAACTTCTTATTTTTCTTTTTCGAGCTCAGGAGAACGGTGGGAATCATATATAGGGAAATTATAAGCCCACCTCTTCGTCAAATTTTTCCCGGTCCCACCCCTTTTGGATTGATTCTTAAGGGGTGAAAGCCCCAACGGAATTTTCTGATAATTACGTTTTCACATACTAAAAAGTACTAGGTATTATTTAAAATTGAGAAATGTCATTATCTCGTTCGTCAAGAAAAATTTGACGAAAATTTGAACCACTCTTAAGGGATGAAAGCCCCAACGAAAAATTCTTATTTTCAGTTTTCAGATTTGGGTGAACTATGGTTTTCAGATAAGGGGAAATTATAAACCCTCCTCTTCGACAAATTTTTCCCGTTCCCTCCCTTTTTGGATTGCTTCTTAGGGGATGAAAGCCCCAACGGAATTTTCTTATAATTACGTTTTGACATACTAGAAACTACTATGCATTGTTCCAAATTCAGATTTCTCAAAATCTCGTTCGTCAAGTTTAATTTGACGAAAATTTATCCCCCTCTTAAGGGATGAATGTCCCAACAGAAACTTCTTATTTTTCGTTTTCGTGCTCAGGAGAACGGTGGGAATCATACATAGGGAAATTATAAGCCCACCTCTTTGTCAAATTTTTCCCGATCCCACCCCTTTTGGATTGCTTCTTAAGGGGTGAAAGCCCCAACGGAATTGTCTGATAATTACGTTTTCACATACTAAAAACTACTAGGTATTATTTAAAATTGAGAAATGTCATTATCTCGTTCGTCAAGAAAAATTTGACGAAAATTTGAACCACTCTTAAGGGATGAAAGCCCCAACGAAAAATTCTTATTTTCAGTTTTCAGACTTGGGTAAAACATGGTTTTCAGATAGGGGGATATTATAAGCCCTCCTCTTCGACAAATTTTTCCCGTTCCCTCCTTTTTTGGATTGCTTCTTAAGGGTTGAAAGCCCTAACGGAATTTTCTTATAATTACGTTTTGACATACTAGAAACTACTATGCACTGTTCCAAATTGAGATTTCTCAAAATCTCGTTTGTCAAGTTTAATTTGACGAAAATTTGTCCCCTTCTTAAGGGATGAATGTCCCAACAGAAACTTCTTATTTTTTGTTTTTGTGCTCAGGAGAACGATGGGAATCATATATAAGGAAATTATAAGCCCACCTCTTTGTCAAATTTTTCCCGTTCCCACCCTTTTTGGATTGCTTCTTTTGAGGTGAAAGTCCCCTGGGAATCCTCTGATTTCAAGATTTCGTCTACTGTACATAGTTCAGCGTAGTTTTCTTTGAAAATTTTTGACCCACCAGTTCGTCAAGTTTTTCCAAAAATTAGGCACTTTAAAAAATTTGTAGCACCCAAAAGCCCCAGAGCCGGCTCGTAAGAAAAGGTTTTTTACAGACTAGAGACACATCCTAAGCGCCTCATGAGCTCAAACCTTCTCCGGAACTTCGTCAAGTGAGACCCCCCCCTGGCTCCCGGACTAGTTAATGTCAGGGCTGCCAAATGACTTCTGCCGTATTCCTCGGAAATTGTTAAATAGTTCCTCAGAATACCCCGGAATTTTTTTTAAATGTTGGTCCCCTTTAGATGCATACTCCATCAGCGTCAATAGTGATAGTAAATGTAGTATTGACGTGGTAGCAGACATTTTTAGACTGTCTTAATGTCTGCTACCACGTCAATACCACATTTACTATCACTATTGACGTTGGTCGAATATGCGCCTTATATATGATTTTTTTCATTTTTGAACACCAAGGATGTTACAAATTAAACTGGATATAAAGTTTGTTTTCATGTAGTATGCTAAGCATAGGCGGATTTTTATTATTTTTGAGAGTATCGACATTAATGAGGTTTTTCGCATTTTATACCCTGGTGATAGGAGGGTCCGGGGGTCTCCCCCGTAGAAAAAAAATTGATAAATAGGCCCAAATTAGTGAGGTTTTACGCATATTAAACCCTGGAGAATGGGGGGCCGGGGGTTTCCCCCGGAGAAGGAAAATTGATGTATATAGGCCTAGGTCCAAATTAGTGAGGTTTTACGAATTTTGCAAGCAGTACAGTTGAGATTGTACCGACAAATAAACCTACCACTGAGGGGGCCCGGGGGTCTCCCCCGAAGAAAAAGCTTGAAAAAATAGGTATGAAATAGGCCTATTGGGATCTTAAGCATTATTTTGAGTAATATATTTTCGTGAAAATAAGTCAATGTGTTGATTTTTTCATGATGTCTTTAATGTAAAATAAGCATACCAGTATCAAGAATTAATTTCCCTTTCGTTATTGTGGATACTATGCCTTTCACCTCCATAACGTCTTTGTCACCAGAAATCCTGGGGGGGGGGGGCCTGCGGGCTTAGCCTCCCCCCCCCCCCAGGACCCCCCTATTTACGCCAATGCATATATGTATAAACTTACAAACCTTTCTTGAAATAGGTTTGTGATGGAAATAATGTGTAGCTTGTCGAAGGACGATGCAATTAATAGGCAGTGTAGACTTGAATTGGTTTGTATTGCAGTGCTTCGACTCAAGTTAGAGTAATTTAACACACAGTGGTTACAATATGAGCTGTGAGACGAGAACGATACATGCTTACAATTAATATTGAATTTGATCCAGCCTGCTTCCATATAGAAAAACCAACTCTGTGTCCACAGCTAAAGGAGCTGATGAGACACAGAGGGTAGATTAAAGATATTATTGAATAAGAGAAATAAATACGTAAAAGGAAGATTGAGGAATATTGAATTATCTGAATGTGAACAGCGCCATCTAACGGGAAAAAGGTGAAGCTGGAAGCAGACTGGTTATTACACATGTGGGACTAAGTGGTCCCCACAAATGCAATAGGCTCCCATGATTTAATCATTTGATTTGACTTTTTTTCTCACCCTCACACTTTTATAGGCTGATATGAAATTCCCGGCATCTTATTTCAGGTTCATCTAATTTTTATTCATTATACAAAGCTGAAGCTACTCAAGCTAGTAACTTTTTAAAAACATGCAGAAATCTAGAATAATTTTTAGTGCGCTAGCGGCGGGAAATACACGACAGCTAAGTCGTAATAAATAGCTGACAGGGGTGGAAATAGTGTTTATATTTTTTGAATTTTTGCGAAAATTTTATGAAACTGCGAGAGAATCAATTAATGGTCATTCGACAAAAATCTTAAAAAATAAAATAAAAACAAATTTCCCTAAAATCCCACAGAAAAACCTCAAAAATTGTTGACCCCGGAAATTTTTCGGAATAAAATTATTTCCCACGGAATTCCGAGGTAAACCACGGAATGTGGCAGCCCTGGTTAATGTGTTGATAATTGCAGGCACAAGGGTCTAAACCGAATAATGTGTTGTGTAAAAGAAAAAGAAAAAAAAGGTCTTGGTTTGTTTGGTTTGTTGAGTCGTATAAATGCTCATCCAAACAGAATTTTCTCATCACGTGCCGAGGACATGTTATGAAAGGTTGTCCATGCACAAGCGGTGTGAGTATTGCATGTCACGTAATGAGCGCAATTGCTGTTTGCCATACCTACGGATCAAAATGCAGAGTGGTATTTCTTCTGCTCTCATTTATGGCTTACTTACGTTTACGATGTAGCTCTACAATAAGTTAATAACCCATGCAGCACGGTGCTCGGCTTGGCGCCCCTGTTCTTGTATTCCCGGCTGCCTAAGATTTACGCTCACTCCATCCTATCGCAGTCTCGGCCTTCCCAGGGTGCGGCGTCTGGCTTCTTCTTCCAGACCTTCGCCGCGCTCCTGTCCAGCATCCTTTCCGAATCCTGCTTCTTTTGAAGTCAGTTGACCATATAACTCATGTACCTTCCTGTTTGCCCTAACATTCCACTGACTGTTCTCGAGCCCTATAAATTTTCCTCGGAACTCGCCTCTCCCAGGTGTTGAACAGGTCCTACCTGGTTGGTTAGGACTCACGTCTCCGAGGCGTACAGTACAACTGATCGGATGATGCGATAAACCAGGATGTAAATATTAAACTGATTTTTACTGTCTTATGTTAGGAAGACCTCATTATAATAAAGTTCTCCTGAGAAGAAACGAAAAGGACAGTGGAAGTGATGATGATGACTCGGCAGTCGAAGGACTGGCCGGTACTGTGAAACTTAATTCACAGCCATCCTCCTCAAGGAGACCTCGAGAAGCGAACAGGTCACGTATTATTTTTGTTTACAGCGCTCTTTATTAATAGGTCTAGTGCCATAAAACCTTGCCTAATGGCAACAACTTTCAGACACTATGGCATTGTTTCCTGTTGATTTTCCCAGGTGGTAATTGAAATATATAGTACTATTACAAGTCTCAGATGCAATCCCACGCCGAATGCAATTGTCAGTCAAAGTCTTGTTTATCATTGACATAGACACATTGCAACAGACGTAATGGGAACTTAAGCTACTACAGTGCGAGTTTGTCTTTACTTTTACAGTGCGAGTTTGTCTTTACTTTAATTTTGTTGCACGGTTTGTACTACAATTCTGTAACCGTTTGCACTAGCTACCGAGTTCTGTCATATGCAGAAGAAAACGTCTTTCCTGACAGCATTTTTTTTTTTTACAAACACAGAAATTTTAGTAGAATATTACTGCATGTAGAACTAACGTTTTACTGATCTTCCCTGTATTTAGAAGTGAGAGGTACAGGGCTTAATTCACACTATATTGTTCAGCCTTTATAGCTTTGCTCTTTTGTATGCTATGCTATATACGAAATTGTATTTCGATTGTTCACAGATAACCTGTAATGTTATTTTCTATTAGTAATTAGATTCTTCTTCTGGCTCTACAGCCCTTGACGGGCTTTGGCCTGCTCAACAGCACTCCTCCAGTCATCTCGGTTTTGTACGACTCTGCACGTTTTACGGACTCCCAACTCCCGGAGGTCGGCATCTAGTTCGTCCTTCCAGCAGTTTCGTGGACGTTCCTGCAGTCTTCTTCCCGTCATGTTTGCTTTGTAAATTTTTTTCGGGATTTGGTCCTCTGGCATTCTTTCGACGTGTCCCAGCCATCTGTATGGTGGTGAAATTCGTTTTAGAATCAGAATCAAGAACAATAACTATTACAATACAGTCTTATAAGTGTGTTAACATCTAAGTTTATAATTTTGTCTAACTTTGCAGGTATGCCCTCCAGTTCTATAAGGAGACTAAAGAGGATTTGCAAGCTCGCAAAGAGCAAGCACAACAAACTTTGCATTTCGTCCCACAAGTAGAGAATGAAATTGACTGCAAGGACTTCTTTCCCCCTACTATGGATATTCCAAAGCGGCCTCCTTGGAACTTCGAAATGAGTCGCGAAGAGCTGGAAGCTCGAGAACATCGATATTTTACGGTCAGTTGTCAGTTCACCTGTAAAGCCCGGCACTCACGGACGATTGGGTTGCCAGGGATCCGCTGAGAAACTTTGACAGGAGCAAAATCTGGCAAAACCATAGTTGGCTGCAGCAGATTGTAGCTGCGATAAACCACGGTTACAGAAATCTGCTGCGGTTTTGCACCATTTCTCATTGCTCCCATGACCAATTGCTCAGAGGATCACTGACAACCGAAATAATTAGATTACTCGTGACTTCGTGGTATTTCATTTTAATAAAAAAAAAATAACAAAAGCTTAGAGTTTTATAAAAACTTGTTACAACAACCCGAATTAGTAAAACCCAAATAATCGTTAAGAAATTAACTTTGTCTATGAAACCCACTTGTGTTAGTATAAAACCCTGAGCGCTTTCGGCAAGAACTTACTACAGAACTGCCTACAGAGGGAAACCCACTAGCACAGTTACACCTTATCTGCGATTTGAGACTTGCTCAACTCGAGGAGAAGATGCAAATGTGACTAGGGAGAGGACACCTTGGTTTATATAGGACTGGGAGCGGGGGGTGGGGATGGGAGGGGGCGTGGCTGGTTACCTATTCCTAACCTACTAGCTTGATCTATTAGAGGGGATGATTGTGTGAATGTTATGTCGTTTGCTAATTTCTCCTTACTGTTTAAAACTCTTTTAATTTCAACATATTCAAAAAAATTTAAAGTGTAACTTTTCTTTATTTTGTGTAGGGCTGTCCAATTGTGAGGATCGAATGTGTGATTTTCTGAGTTAAGGTGTTTCGCGAATGTGGTGTTGGTGTCTCCTATACCTGTTATATGTTCTTTGACCCTAGTTTTAAAGCTTCTGCCTGTTTGGCCTATGTAAATTGCGTTACAATCGTTACAATTTAGACGATAAACTCCATTGCCTTTTTCCTTTTCCGGTCTGGTTTTGCAGTTCATGAATTTATTGGCTAAATTGTTGCGGTTGTACGGGGCTGGTGTTTTGTCTGTTGTAGAAGAAATGAGGTTACTTATTTTTTCTGTGATTTTTTCTATGTATTGTATCCTGAAATATGATTCATTGGTTTCCGGGTTTATGCTCTCTGGGGGGTAAATTAGAATATAAAGAAAAGTTACACTTTAATTTTTTTTGAAAATGTTGAAATTAAAAGAGCTTTACACAGTAAGGAGAAATTAACAAACGACATAACATTCACACAATCATCCCCTTTAATAGATCTAGCTAGTAGGTTAGGAATAGGTAACCCGCCACGCCCCCTCCCATCCCCACCCCCCGCTCCCAGTCCTATATAAACCAAGGTGTCCTCTCCCTAGTCACATTCGCATCTTCTCCTCGAGTTGAGCAAGTCTCAAATCGCAAATAAGGTGTAACTGTGCTAGTGGGTTTCCCTCTGTATATGGCAGTTCTTGCCGAAAGCGCCTAGGGTTTTATACTAACACAAGTGGGTTTCTTAGACAAAGTTAATTTCTTAACGATTATTTGGGTTTTACTAATTCGGGTTGTTATAGCAAGTTTTTCCGGAACTCTCAGTTTTTGTTTACTGACAACCGAATCGCCAATTGTGGCCAATCGGTGTCTGTGACGGCAAAAAAAAAAAAAAAAAAAAAAAAATAGAAATATTTCTTCTAAGGCCGGGTTTCCAACAACGTCAATAGTGATATTAAATGTTTATTGACGTGGTAGCAGACATTTTTAGACAGTCTAAAACTGTCTGCTACCACGTCAAAAAATATTAAATATTTAATATCACTATTGACGTTGCTGGAATCCCCGCCTAATGCCTAAGGCGGCTATTCCACCGACGTGGATTTTCAATGTGAATGTGTCTTGACGTGGTAGCAGACATCATTAATAAGTCTCTACCATATTATAACTTAATTTATAATAGATAAGTTAAGTATCTACATAATAGTCTCCTTAAAATATGGCAGAGACTTATTAATGATGTCTGCTACCACGTCATGACACATTCACATTGAAAATCCACGTCGGTGGAATAGTCGCCTAAGATCTTTCTTCTTGCTTAACAATAAATATTTACTATGAAAAATTCTGCTTTGTACAAAAAACGAGTGGCGTTGGTGTCCCGCAGGAAGGGGGGCGGGGGGACTCCGACTCGGCGTTCACTAATTGTTAGGTCAATTTCGTGTAAAAATTATATTGTAGAACGGATGACTTATTTGTTGTTTTTCTTTTTTCTTTGTAGAAGTACGTTGCTGAAATCGAAAATGAATTTGGAGCAAAGAATCTGAGCTATTTTGAATTAAATTTGGAAACATGGCGGCAGCTTTGGCGTGTTCTGGAAATATCGGATGTAGTTTTAATCATTGTCGACGCTCGTTTTCCGGTAAAGTCGCCTACAACCTGCTATATAGGTCGACGCTTATGCGTAGTAACAGTTTCTAGTCACTGTTAATAAAAGTCACTTTGTTGGTCGTAATGTGAATAATTATGCTGATTATGTCATTTCAATTGCATGGAGTGGAACCTAAACCTGTATAATCGCTTGTTTGAGTTTTTTTTGCCGATGTTGTGCTTGCAAGGGGATGTCGACCGCAGATGTTGACGAAACGTTTGGAAGTTCACTTTCATCTCGACCACGGCCCATCAGCCCGGATTCTACTGGTTCTTCACTCGTATGTCTGTCCAGCGTTTAAAGCCATATGGATTCGATAAATTACTATTTACTCCTTCCTTGAGTGGGAATAGACGGCACAATACAATTTTGATTAATTACTGAGTTTGTTAATCTGACTTCATGCCAATAAAAATGGGTCGACAGCCCCAGTAATTCGTCCAATGCATATTTGAATATTAATATGTTCGGTTTCCTGCTTAACTATTAGTGTTTTTCTTAGGCTTTGATGTTTCCGCCATCAGTTTATAAGTTTGTTGCTGATGAATTGGGGAAGACAATGATTTTGGTCATGAATAAAATTGACCTGGTTCCGGCCCACGTAGTAGTTGCATGGAAGCATTATTTTATGGAGAGATTTCCGACACTAAGGATTATCACTTTCACGTCATTCCCTTCTTATAATTTGAGGGACAACGTAGCCACCCAAAGTAAAACAGGTGCGTTCATAAGTCAAATATGAAATATCAGTAACATCATTCCTGGCTGAGCTGGATTAAATTGTGTGCCAAGTACTATGCTCCAAGGGCCAAACCAAACTATTTTTTTTACAGTAGTTATGCACCATAGATTCTTATTGCCATCGCCAAAAATATGTATCTTCCATTTTAATTTGTAAGCTCTGCACTAAATTAAAATAAATTATTAAGAAATTAATGTATGCAAATTACACAGCATAATATTCTGATTCATTATATAGTATATATATCCTACTAATATGGATGCATGTATTGTATATCGTATAATGATGAAAGAGAATTCTATTCTTGTTCATTGAACAGCATCCGTACGATAACAGAAAAAAGTTGGAAGAATACATTGCTCATGTATGTACAGGTATTATACCATGTGTACATGTTGATAATTATTAAGTGTTAAATATTTAATAATAACAATAATAATTGTGTATTGACCAGAAAATTGACAACTACATTTAGGAGAAAATAAATGCATTTCTGACAATACATCAATGACGGCGATGAGCGTATGGCGGAGTTTCCACATACCTCAATGGTCAATGAGAAATATGAAATTGACGTTTTATAGCAGACATTAAAGACATACTAAACATGTCTGCTACCACGTCAAAACCATATTTCTCATTGACCATTGACGTATTTGGAAACCCCGCCTAAGCCCATGTAGCCCATTTTATAGAAGATTAAATGTTGTCAGGTATGCAAAGTAGGAGGCGGCGGGGGAGGCAGAGAATGGCAGCCGAAGGTGCTCTGAAGCTGTACGAGGCTTGTGACAACATTGTCAACGGGCAAGGTAATCCATAACATAGGCGCTTATTCCACCGACGTCAATAGTGTTTATTGACGTGGTAGCAGACATTAAAGACAGTGTAAAAATGTCTGCTACCACGTCAATATTAGCATTATTTAGACTATTGACGTCGGTGGAATATGCGCCTTATAGCGCCCATTCCACCGACCAGCTAGGGCTATTTACAAAAACAGTAACGTGGTAGCAGACATTCAAGACTTAGGCGGGGTCCACCGACCTCGCTTTGGAGAATTGACGGAAATGTTTATTTTCCTCTATGCCATAGTTAAAATTGATCAATGATCATACAGTAAAATCACAAACAAACTAAAATTAAAATATGGCGTCATGGGATATGTTAAGTACAAACATTTTAATAGATTTCTATAAAAAGAAAAATTCTAATTTCCGTCAATGTAATTTGCATTCTGCAATGCGAGGTCGGTGGAAACCCCGCCTAAGTCTTGAATGTCTGCTACCACGTCACCTTTTTTGTAAATAGCCCTAGCCGATCGGTGGAATGGGCGCCTAAGTACAAACATTTTAATAGATTTCTATAAAACAAAAATTATAATTTCCGTCAATGTCATTTGCATTCTGCAATGCGAGGTCGGTGGAAACCCCGCCTAAGTCTAGAATGTCTGCTACCACGTCACCGTTTTTGTATTTAGCCCCAGCCGGTCGGTGGAATCCCCGCTTATAACATATTTAGCTAATTGCTCTTTAACCCTATAAAGAGTGAGTCAGACCACCAGCACCAGCAATTTTCTCGGTTATTTCGGGGAATAATGAATTACGGTGATACACATGGATCAATGGATGCTTCGAGGCAGATTTAATAAAGAATTCATATATATACTGGCTACGAGAGTTTCAGGGGAGAGGCATAGCCACTAGCCTATTTTGGAATGTTCAAATTGTCCAATGGGTTTAATTGCACAGAGGTTTAAGTGTTGTCCAGCTCGCACCTTACAATCATCAATGCTTAAAGGATTGCTCTAGAAGGAAGTGAATGTTTCTTGATTTTCCAATAATCGGCTGTATTTGAGTTATTGCAGAGGAAATATTTATAAAGATTCTATGTCACTGCCAATGCCTTTCTTTCTGCTTTAGTTGATTTAACATCATGGCATGAAAAGATCAAGGAAGAAATGAGCTCGGAGCATGCTGATGAAGAAGATGAACTTCCCGAACGAAAGATTGTCGACATGCCGACAGACACGGGATTTAAGGAGCACGTCAAGTTCCAAGGAGGCATTCTCACTATTGGTTGTATTGGGCAGCCCAATGTTGGCAAGTCGTCCCTTATGAACGCTATAATGGGCAAGAAGGTAACATAATTTATAATTAATAATAAAATATATAAATAATAATTAATAATTTATTAGCCTAGTTTAACATCAGTGTAGAAGACTCTGCATCGGTGTACACTTCACGCCAATACGAATATTGCATATTTTTTACGCTAATGATAATAAAAAATCTAGAGTTACAGCTATATATGTATGAGTTGTAAAAAACACCATGGTGCAATTGTTACTCTGTACCACAATGAAATGTAAAATTTGTATGCCCGGTACACACGGACGATTCGGTCACTGGTGATTCACTGACTATTCACGGGTGACCAACGGGGTTTGTCCACCTGACGTCACTGGAGGTGAGGTAAATTCTAGATAGGTCAGACCAACACATTACCACACAGCAATACTGGCAGGGCACGCAATGCATTTGAGCGTCAATTTTCTATCATTTTTTTCAAAAAAACATTTTTTTTTACAAAACCAAATGCTTTTCTGGGAAAGCAACCTGTCCGGTTTCGTTACTCAATTTAACACCTAAAACATACCTGAAGTTAGAAATCATCGATAGAAAGGTTTCGCAGAAAAATTATTTTTTAGTCATTTTTCAATAAAATTTAGTTATTTTTATTTTTTTACCCCCAGAAGCAACCTATCAAAGGGCAAGCGACCCCCCGCATTTCGTTAACATTAATAACGACTACAATATATGTGAATTTAAAAGAAATCGTTGGAGCCGTTTTTGAGAAATAATTGTTTTAGACGTTTTTTTGGAGTTTTTTCAGAATAAACCCCCCCAAATTAAGTTAGCCCGAAATAAAAAAAAAATGTTCGGAGGTATTTGTGAACCTACATGCCGAATTTCATCAAAATCGACCGAGTAGTTTGCCCGGAAATCGACGCACAGACAGAACGACAGGCAGACAGACATTGCGTAAAAAACACTTTTTTGGGTTCCTGGTACCTTAAAACGTGTAAATCCGTTGAAATCTCGGAATCGAAAATTTCGACCGTCACAAAGCTTTCCTTTTACTACGTATAAATTGGAAAGCAATAAAAAAACACAAGACACGTATAAGCCTAATATAATATATATGTTTTTTCCAACACAAGACAAGAATTATCACAGAAATTAAAAAGTAAAAGTTTAGCTCGCTTGTCCTGGGTGACACGAGGAGAAAACCGTGAACCAGCTACAGAAATTTGAAATCTGCTGCAGTAGGCTGCAGTTTGCCAGATGTTGCACCATTTCTTATTTCCCAAGACGATTTTCTCAGCTGATCACTGGCGACCGAATCGTCCGTGTGTACTTAGTCGTTATGGCGGATGGGTAGTTTCCTACGCATGTTGTCCCACATTTGAACCATGACAAGTTCATGCAACATTGTCCATTGCGACTGCTTCGTTTAGGTTGCAACGTCTGAGAACTGTGTTTTGACTTTGATTTACGTAGCATTGTCGAGTTGCTTCGATAGTTAAACTTTACTGTTCTATTATATACAGTTACAAACAACCCTAAGGTTGAATCGGTAAGTTTTTCGAGTAGGGCTTTTGGCATAATGAGGAATATATGCACATGGATATACATTTAATAATACGCATATGTTGTGGTTACTGGTTATAGGTTGTGAGTGTGTCGAGAACGCCCGGCCATACCAAGCATTTCCAGACGATATTCCTAACTAATAACGTCAGACTTTGCGACTGCCCTGGGCTTGTGTTCCCGTCAACTACCCCTAGACCTCTGCAGGTACGTTAAAAGTCAAATAATTTGTTCCAATAAAACGGGCTGATTCTACAATACTGTACTATTTGTCCTGTAAAGCAGTCTTTAGATCTCTCTGTACTAAACCTTTTTTGTTTAAATGGCGGCAGTCTTTTTTTATTTGCATGATCTGTCATTTCAACTTCCCAATAACCCTTACCGGAAACTCTAACCTTGAGCAATGTCTATGTATTTATTTGATTTTTTTTTTTTAAATATAAGGACAAAATATACTATGAAAACTTTTAATTTTGTAACAAACTAATATAAATAAGAGTTTTGAGTAAGAAACAGGTCACAAATTTGGTTAAAGTAATTAGTGGAACATTAGATAAAAATGCCGCTATAGCGGACTATGTAACACCTAATGACTTCGAATTAAGTTTTGGAGTATAATGCCAAGTTAAATAGGTAAATGTTTCGGCATCATCAAGAATATAAACATATGGATATTAATACATTTAGTAAATTAAACGTTATTTATGGGGAGAATTAGAATCCTTCCTTTGTTGTTTATTATGATTAGAAGCAAATCTTTCTTGATTACATTTACAAAAGAATTCGTACCAACTTTGGTTTAACTTACTAATGTAACGTTAATTATAAAGGACAGTACATTGTGACATGTTAATGCGAGCCAACTGATGCCAGAATCTCAAAAACAACAACAACTTTTTGCGCATTTTTTACATCTTACACCAAAGTTTCTCCCTGGGATTATTCAGTTATTGCTTTGAAAACCTCAATATATTTGTAATGTTTTTTTTTTTTTATAATTATTCATTGCTATGGTGGATTGTCTTGTGTACTTCCTTCCATTTGTCAGCTAACTCAGAAAAATATTAATGTATCGCAGCATACTAATCTGCAGGCTATTTGTCAGCTATCAAGATCTACCGTATGAGTAGGAAAGCTTACCAATAAGATGGAGCCACTTTTAGCTGCAATGTTCATGTTTTACAGATTTTGACTGGGAGCTACCCCATCGCACAAGTGAGGGAACCATTTACTGCTGTCAAATACCTGTGTGAGCGCCTTGACATAGTCAAGCTTCTAGCAATCCAGCATCCCGAAGACGACGATTCTTGGTCAGCTATGGACGTGTGTGACGGTGAGTTTATTCTCTAGCATCGCACAAGTTTACTGGTTGCCAGAATAGTCTCATTACGTGAGATTTGGTTGGGTTCCTCTGGCCCCACCCAACATGTGATATGTATTATTAAATTTCACTGGAAATTGTGATCGTAATACTATCATTGAAGACTTCGTTTAAGAGGTAATGGACCCCCGAAGTTTTTTTTCTTTTTGCACAAAGTCAAATTTCTCTTAAAATTTAAATCGTAGAGTCATAATAATGAGATGTCATAAGGTAGAAGAAATGTTTCTCTTCATTTTAATACCTAGAATGTGGCCGGACACTAATTGGCGACCGTTTTGTTACTCCTTTGACCTGATATCCTCAGTGACCGTTATTTTGTACAAATCAAGTTACAACTATTTTAATCTTTTTGACAGTCAATATCCTGCACATGGAAGCTTGGATTTACTTGTTGTTTTTATTTCAGGCTGGGCTAAAAAACGCGGTTTTTACACGGCCAAAGCAGCTCGTCTCGATTCTTATAGGGCTGCTAATAATATTCTAAGGATGGCCCTAGATGGAAAAATTTGCCTAATTTTGAAATCTCCGGATTATCACTCCAAAATGGGTAAGCTAAGCAAACCAATTGCATACTTACGGTACAATCAAGTATTAAAAAAAAGTTAACTTTCTAACCTCTCTCAAAAATTAAATTTATGTTGCAGAATTTTGGAAAAAACATCCAGAAGTAGATGAAATTGCGTGGATTCAAGCAAAAAAAGTTGACGAAGATAAGCAGTTGTATGTTGGTGTCATATCAGAGGAAGATGACGACGATGAAGACGAG
Organism: Psococerastis gibbosa; assembly: GCA_963971405.1. Classification (NCBI taxonomy): domain Eukaryota; kingdom Metazoa; phylum Arthropoda; class Insecta; order Psocodea; family Psocidae; genus Psococerastis; species Psococerastis gibbosa. The sequence continues at coordinate 22,867,973 of OZ020488.1, read as the reverse complement.
AACCACGGAGGATCGGACGGCGGGGCTGAGGAGTCGGAGGAGAGCTCCGATGAAAGAAACCAAGTAGTTGCGAGCAACAAGTTCGCTCTTCTGGAAGATAATGATGCCTAAATAGCACGCAGAAAAGGTAGGCTTGCATTTTTATTTGTTCTTTATTCTGTCTGGCCACTACCTGGTTGATGTCGTGCAGTATGGTAACCTTTTCATCCTTCAAAAAAAGAAGGTCCAGTCTAGCGAGGCCCGTCAGTAAGAAAAATTAGCTCTTTCTGAAGGCAGTGGCCAAAGGGGACAAAGAACTGATATTGTTCAGGTTGCAGCCGCAAGGTTTGGCTCAGTCAGATTAAAAGTTTTGATTAAATATGTTACTACTGTACGTTTGCAGTGTGTAAAAGTGAACAAGTTTCATTCTAACAGATTTTATTAGACATCCCTGTTGTAAAGTGGGATGTGATTTGACTGAGTTTATATTTCAGGTCACGTTACCAGTAATGTTTTCTATTTTTGCCTCATGACTGATTTTGAATGTTCTGTTTTAGCTGAATTAAAGTCGATAATATTATATTAGTCTGAGAATTATTGATGTAATTTCTGAATTATTGGGTTGTATAGGTTACATTGAAGCCAGCCATAGATTTCCAACATTTAACATACTTTTGTATATTCCGTATACTAGTAAATGCTGCATGTTTGCAAGAAGGAAAGTGATATCCCATACGGTCATGGTTTTGAGGGTGGCCTACTATTTTTGCAACAGCACATATCATGCGCAATATGCGAACTTGTACTTAGTGATGAGCAAAATTGGTCTTGGTCTTGCTGTCTTACCGAGACCAAAACCATTCTTCTACTCGCAAGACCTAGACCAAGACAGTATGAATAAGAACAAGACTAATACCAAGACCGACTATGCAAGACCAAGACTAACAATTCACAATCCATCTTTGAATAACAATAAGAAATAATATCTTAATGAACTTTTTTTAATTCAAAGATAGTAAATTTAGGTTTAAGAATGTTTATTGAATAAAAATAAAATGTTTACAAAATGTTTGAAAGATGTTCGTTAAGAAATTATGGCAAGACCAAGCCTAAAACCAAGACCAAGACGAGGTAAGTAAGACCAAGACGGAGACCAGAGAGATTTGAGCTAGACCAAGACAAAGACTGAACAAGCAAGACCAAGACTGTTCGAGTCTTGGTCTTGGTCTTGCTTTGCTCATCACTACATACACCAGTACAAGTTGTACTGGTATATAGTGTACTAGTAGCGTTCTTCAAATAATTAATCAGTGTCACCAGTTCTCAAATAGAGTCTTGCCTTTCTGTGTGTGTCGAAACCGGCTGTGGGGTTTCAAGTAAAACAATGAGACTAATCATAAAAATGTATTATTTATTTTTAACTTTTAACTTACTGCTTAAAGAAAGAAGGGGTTTGAATGGTATAGAAGTAAAAATGTGTATTGTGTTGTTCTTTCATTGTACAATTTAATTTATTCTCATTCTAATTCTGATAGAGTAAGTAAAGGCGCGGGAATTTTACTCTGGACATAAGTGCCTTTCCCATTTTTTCTTATTCTTATTCTACCTTTATGTGTTTTCCTTTACATTTGCAAACAATATCTCCGGCATTTATTATATAAACTCGAATACCCCATAAACATATTGTGTAAAGATATAAACTTCGCAACACAACGCATAGTAAATGACTAAAAAGACAACAGCCAGTCTTAGTAAAAATGTTAGCATTTTTAATGATCAGTAAACAGTAGGCTGTGTAGTCATATACAATATAAATTTAGACATTCGTTTTCTTACTCTCCAAGTGTGCTGTCTTTTGTAATTATTAAAACGATCTTTTGTCAATCTGACAATCGCTTACATCTATTCGTAGAGCTTCGTTGTGGCCAGTTCAATAATTCTCGCACTCGCCGCCTTTACTTCCTGTCTGGTGGGCACGTTGGCATCAGCTGATTCCATGACTAAGTCTAATGTAACTGTGAAGTATATAATATGCTAATTAATAAAATACAATAGTTAATGGATATAATAGTATTTAAGAGAAACTGAGTTTTTGGGGGAGCTTTTGAATTACTTCAGATTTTTTATAATTTGATATTGAATTCTGTGTCACTTGCAATTTTTGGATCGAAAATGAAGAATAGGGGTTCCTTCTAGGAAACAAAAGTCTTCTTGAAGAATATAACCTACTGATATGCGTAAAAATACATAGAAATAAAATGTGATATTGTAGTTGTCGACTTGATCGACAGAAAATTCTGTGTGAAGTGCATAAGGGAACAACTAAAAAGTATTCTACCCTGCGCATAGGGTACTTACAATTTTTAGGTTGCTGTTTGTCCTTGGTTGGGGTGCTGCCTATGCGGTTCCGTCGTTTGATGAGGGCTGTGATCATCCTTTCGTGGTCTTCAGGCCGAAGGTCTCCCTTCATTTTTACTTGTATGTCGCGTGTGACAATCTTCAACTTATCCAATAATTGTAATGCTAATAATCAATAGTATAATCTATATTAGACTCGAAGCTTCTTAACGATAGTGGACTACTAATGCTCTACAACGCGACCAGGAATTGAAGGTAACGAAACACTGAGTTTCTTCCACTTCATAAATGTATATTTATTCATGTATTGGAATAAAAAAAAAAGTTTTCAATTAATAGTCGGACAGTATGTATGTGAATCCTATCGTGCTTTCCTAACCATTCTTTATTTCCCGAGCAATCTTTGGTTCTTGATGTTTAACATTCTTTAGTATTGTTCTTTTGTTTTGGTGACCGTCATTTCGGCATGTATAAATAAACTGCATTAAAGGATGAATTATATCAGGAAATGCACCAAAAAGGGAAACGGAGAAATTGTTAGGAGCAGGATTCAAACCCTTTCTTTTGCTTGACCATTTCAATACTCTCTACACTCCAACACTCAGACCACGTGAGTATGTTTGGTGAGTATATTCCAAGGTGTATTTATTGACACTTGAAATCTCCCTTAGGGGTTGTCATTAATCACGTGATGTTTTTTTAACATTTTTAACCCCTCCCTCCCCCTTGGTGATACGTGGTGAGGCTTAAGACTACCCCCCCCCCCCCCACCAAAAATCACGTGTTTTTTTTATTACCTACAAAGAATCTTAAAATGAATAAAAAATAATAATATTAAAGAAATGGTGTAATCATGCGAAAAAGACACATTGTACTAGTACATGAAGGTATTTAATGTACATTGTCCTACGACCACGGATTAGCAAGACTTTTGTCAAAACTAACAACTGGATAACTTCGTTTGTTGCCTGGCAACAGCGAGTCAAGGTCATACTACACACCGCTTTTCGGTTTAGAAATCACGCATTCGACGAAAAAATAAATACACGTGATATCTTACTATACCCCCCTCCCCCCTTGTGATTTTTATCGAACCCCTCCCCCCCCCCCTTTCGAACCTCCCGTGATTAATGCAGCCCCTTACCAGCCCTCTAGTTTTATCTCAATTCCATCACGAGCAAGTGCGCAAATTTTCCAAGGCTACTATTGCTCAGTTTTCTTTGGGAAACATAGGCTTCATTTGTTTGACCTACCTTGGGCGCTCATCCCCGCGTTCCCCTCAACGTCTCGGGTAGTGCTCGCATCAGCCAGTCCGGGCACAGTCCAAACCATGTTCCACAATCGCCGGAATGCACTCCGGATGTACATAAGATACTTTGCAGTTTCGTTTACTTCTTTTTTTACCTTGTTTATTTCCACGATTACTTTCTTAATCTCTTCCTGGATGTAATTTACGTTTGCCACGAACCTGAATATAACATCGGATGATTTGTCACTATTATATATATATATATATAGTAGTAGATCCTGCTTCCCCGTCCCAATTTGGTATATTTGGTTACTTATTGAGTTGTTGGCTGTACTTTGAATGTTGACACTATTTTAATTTAATTATTTATGTATTTTGTAATAAATAATAAATAAATATTTCTCTTAAATTATGCAATCAAGTAATAAACAAGTAATCGACAATAAAGTATAAAGTAAAATCTTCAAAATCTGGTAGTTCCGTCTTTGTGGTAGTGCCTCAGTGACAGTGACAGAGGTACTTACGCTGTATCGGTGTAGCCTTCACTCTTAACAGCAAATAACATGGGATGGAGCTTCAACCTTTTGTTCATCATTGAACCAAACATTTCATGGCTCCTGTTCAATTCCTCGATGAGCCTTTCATTTTGTCGCAACTGTTCCGACATTCTGTAAAAGGTTTATCGATCGTTCAGTAATCAATTTAACAATTACCACTTCATAAGGACATTGCAGCATAAATAAATAAACTTATCCTCGGCTAAATATCGTTCTTTCATTGGCTTTCAGCACCGTTAAAAAGCTGTTCTTTCTAAGACTTATAACTTCTTGATCAAATAAACTATAGAACATTTCTATCTTAGCATCCACTATACCGTATTTATAACATATAAAATGTAAAATAGTATCATTTTTAATGACCTATTTATTGTAAACTCTCCGGTGTGATGTGGTTGCTGGCAAGTAGTGCGTGTGCTTATTACGTGGCCTGTTAAGAAATAAATTAATAAAGCTGAGTAGCCTATTTGGTTTATTACTGAACCAAGCTATTAGGGCTAGGGTTATTAGCCTGCCCACCTTGGCTACCTTAAGTGTTTTTTATTAGTCTACCTGGGAAAAATATCGTTGAAACTCGGAACAAGAATTACGTCCTGAACTTTTCTCAATTGTTCGCTTGCTGCTTGCACCTGTTCCTTTAATTTCTCCTCGAGGTTGTCTGTCGCATTTGATTCGGGGTCAATAGTTGTTAGATTTTTGTAGCTCTAAAATATGGAAAGACACCTAATGTGAAGTATGTTCATTGCAAAAATTTATGGACTGAAGCTTCGTTATGCAATATTATGGCATCGAGCATGTCTTATATTTAATTGTTACAACACTGTCAAGTATTAATAAGTAATCTATTGCCACATCTATCTTCATAGACGAATTTATAAACTTAAAAACTGCGAGTTAGACCATCTAGCAGTTTGGCTATTGATTTATTTTTAGGGAGATTCATCTACCTATCGAGATGGCGACCAATGTTCGACTTTAGGAAAATTTCTTCACAACTTTTCATTTCATGGCCCCCTGAGCCTAAAACCACCCTCCGTTCAAAATGTTATATACAGGTATAGGCCTATACACAATATATATGTATGTACATATACAGTATATATTATATGTATATCGATTTTAGGAAACACTAACTTCCGTACATTTTATCTGATTTTGATTAAACGTGGCACAAAAATTGATCATACAAATGTCTTGATCGAGTTCGTTAACCAGCTAGATCCACTATTTAGTTACAAGATGGCGGCCGATTGAAACCTTATATAATTCATATCTCAGTTAATATTAGTCGCAGAGGAATGAATTAAAATCTGACTGAAAGCCCGTATTATTATCTACGATAATGGTGATAACACTTTTTACGACAAATTAACGATTTCAAGAGGGCGTCCTGTCAAAGTAAACATAATTTAATCATCCCGTGGTTGGAGACCGTTATCAATATGGCTGCTAGTGTAGCCTGCACAAGATAAGAACGCAATTTGGCGGGGAAACCAGTGATAAGTGTAGCCTGCAAAAGCTAAGTACAGAATTTTTGACCGGGTCCCGGTATCCGTTCTGCTATGCTGCAATGTGTAAGACTTAGATATTTTTTGCGTTGGTACTTATCTCTGTTAGTTGGCTTATGGTTAACGGGTGCCTCGTAAGGCATATTATGGCCCCCGCCGCTCCAGTTAATGTATCTTTATGAATTTAATAAGTAAAAGTTCATAGTCGTCATTGTTCGGAGTGTTTTAAGTGTTGATGTTGTGGTCGGGAAAATAATGAAGCATTTTTTATTTTTTATTACATGCATAGCGTAGGTAGCGTAGAGGAAAAGCAAGGTCTGCGGAATCTCCCTGCACCTGATTGGCCAGAGCCGAAGAGATTTTTTAATCCCCAGCCTACATGATTGTTTGGTCTTTATGTTAACCTACGACTTACTTCCGATCTAATTAATGCTTGTGATTCCTTCTCTACTTCATTCAACATTAATCTTAATGTCTTCAACACAGATATTTGATGGGTCATGTTAGCCTGCGTATCTTTTTCCCTCATTTCGTAATTTTTTTCCATGTTGGCTGCATCTTCTGTGGCTAGCTGTCCCATCTGTGTAGCTCTGATTAAACAACACTCCTGCAGCTTTTTATCCTTCTTGAGGTGATCTAAAATCGTATTAAACTCGTTCTGCTCCTGTTAACAAGAAATATACTAGTTGTTAGAACAGTTCTTATACCTTTACCTAAATTATATAACCACTCTCGGGTTCTTAGCCATATCCGTACTGAAAAGTAACCTTGAATGCGGACCCTAAGTAGATACAAATGCCTATAGCCAGGCAGTATTTCAATCAAAAGGTCGCCACGACTCTTCGCCTTCCCCCACTCTTAGCCCGAGAATTGGCGATGCCCTTGTTAAAAAACATAAAGGTACTGCAAGGTAAAGGATACTTTCTCATGACCCCTGCTCTATTTGGGATGTTGTGGTGAGCAACATGCCCTTGTTAGATACTGTTATTTTAACTCACCGTTCGAAGCAGGTTGGTAACTCTTTTATAGACACTTTGAATATTTCTCCCTGCCAATGACTTTCCTCGAAACTCTTGTATACGGTTATGTAGATCTCTCCGAAAGTCTTCCATTGCACCATTATTTTCGGTTTGCGAAGTGACTTCGTTATACAACAACTAAAATCATCGATACGATTGATGATTATTGATACTTATTTATATATTTATAAATTATTTTCACTGTTAATTTTAATTATTCTTGATGAATCCACAAGTAATGACAATTTCGGTTAGTGTGAAGTAAATTGGGATAGCAGTTGTTAAATGTTCTCAAATAAATTCCTCCTTAATGCTTTAACTCGATTAATATAATGTAAATTCTCACCCCATGTGTCAGCAAATCTTTTTTAGCTGCCTCCAGGCTTTCCACCAAATTGTCCAGTATGATTACCTCCATGTGAACCTTTTTTTCCATGGTTTCCTGCATATCCTGGAAATTTGCACACAGTAGGCTATATTAGATGCATACCATATCTTTAACATTGTGAGTGCCGAATATATAGTGTGATATAATTATTGAAAATGGTGCAACGATTTGCTCTAATAACGCACAACAAAAGAATGAATCCCGGGGCATTCATGTCAATCCGGGTTGAGGACTGAATGTTATTTAAAAAACCTTCTTGGATTTAAATACAAAATTGGAAGGTTAGGTAGTGAAAAAAATAGGACTAAAATTAAGCGCCGTCATGTTGAAATTTTTTATTGAATCCCAGGGGTGTTCTGCAGCTTTTTTTAACATTACGTAAGCGTCCTTTTCTGATTAAGTGATGGGGACCACCTGGGGGGGGGGGGGAGGTGCGGATGTTTATCAAGTAATTTAAGCATTTTAGCTATAAAATTTCATTCATTATCAGTATTGAGATATTTTTTATCCCGATAATCCTCTGACTCTATTGACTCTTTTAAGATCACGGGATTGCAGACCTATAACAATTTGGTCGGGACCCCGGAAATGGTATTCGCTAAGCAGAACTTCAAAAAAGAGTCGACACAAAAATTAGTTAGTAGTTAGTTGGCCCAAAGGCCAAACGTTCGCCCAAATGGAGGGCAATTTTACTTTCATTCTTCTAAATAATGTAACGTTTCTATAAAACATTAATTTTGTATCGAAGGGATGCGAGCACCACGCAAACTTTTGTAATTACATAAGGATTTCACCTTAAATTTTTATGACTTGTACCTTTAAGTCAAGATTCTGCAGAAGTCGCTGATGGGTTGGATAATTTTGCAGTATTTGCTTCATTGTTAATTCGCCAGCCATTCCAACATGCTGAAGGTCTTCTCTATATTTGTGCAATTCCGACTTTAGTTTCTTGATCAACCGATGATTTTTTTGTTTCTCATTTTTGGAATCCCTAATTTGATTGTTTTCTTCGCGATCTATCCAACAAAAATGCAATGTGGCAACAACATACGATCGTATTAAAATTGGATTTAGATAGGCCTATATCACGTTAACCATTGCAACTGCAGCAGTTTTCCCATCTTGTTCTTTAGGTGTCGATGACAGTTTAATTTCGAACAACTATTATGTGAGAAGCGATGCTAGGGTATTTTATGTTAATAATCATAAAGAATGTATTGATGTACAATTATACTATGGAAAAACTACGGTATATGTCCGCCTATTTAAACAGTACTTCATAATAATCCATATTTTCATAATTAATGCAGGCATTGGCGGAGTGTGCGTGTAATGCGTGCGTGCAATGCCGCATTACACTCAACAAATCCTTGGAATGTATTAAGAGCTTCGTTGAAATGTATAGGAAGCTACGAGCAAATAAGATTGTATGAGCATGATGTTATCAACGCAGTCTAAGAAAATTAAGAATCTCGTCACGTTAGAATTCAAATATCTTCTTTTTTGTCTTCAAATTTTTACTTTTAAGAAGATAAGACATGCTTATAAAATGATGCGTGTTTTCTTTTATTTTTTAACTTAAATAAATATTTGCAAGCATTACACTCGCAATTATCCCACGCTCCGCCACTGAATGCTGGAGATTGATGAGTTCCACAATGAACTAATGTGTAAGTATGGTAAATTTAGTAATTACCTTATGCAGTTTTGGTTGTCTTTTATCTCTGTTTCTCGTGCTTTTATCTGGCATCTAACATTTTTGAATATTTTGTGATAGGCTAGTAGACATGGCCAAACAAGATCTATCTAACAAACTACTTGTAGGTCAGTACCACGAAGCCTCCTTCGTTGGTCTTCGGAATCACAGCTGGTTTCCATGTTTTGGAAAAAAAAATGCAGTATCTTGTGTTTGGCTGTGACATAGGGCCGTTCCTACCACCCTTAGTCGTGTCTGAGTGGCTTGAGGGGAACACTAGAGGTTATAGTGCATTTCAACTGCTTTCTTCACATCTTCCCTTTCCCTGTTCACTTTTTAAGACCGAAATACATAGATTTACTCTTTGGTATCGTCGCCCTACATACAGTCATTCTCAATATTATTCGCCTAGTCCAGGGGTAGGGAACCTTTTGTGCCCGGAGTCATATTTCAAGCTACTCATAAGCCTTTGTGAAGTCGTGCATTACATACACACGTCACACGGCTGTGGGAGGGGTTCAACATAGGTTAATTTCATTTTATTTATAGGCCTATTTAAACTCGGGAAAGGGGAAAGGATAAAATTAAAGAAAAAATATCAGGAATTTTCATCAGTAAGGGCGCAAATAGGATCCCCCTCGTTGGTTTTTTATGCATAATAAAGACTTGTTTCCATACTTAGTTAAGTAGAGCCAACACCTGTTACAATGTCAATGGTAAGCATGTCTGTGCTTGCCCGTTGGCATTAACAGTCATGTTGGTTGACGCGTTTTTCATTGCCGCACATTTCCTTTGCCAACACCTTTGATATTTCCCCTTTTCACTGTTATCGGTCTGACTTAGTCTATGGCTAGACACCATCTCTTATGTATTTATAAGTTTGGACTGTGTTTGTCGGCTTCCAACATAGAACAAATAAAATTGGGCCATTGAAGAACAAATTGTACAATCCAGCAGGCAAGCTTGCCAATAGAACCGGCGCAGTAAGCTTCCGCGCATATGAGTAGCAATCTGAATAACTTTATTTTAACTGTTTAACTATTTAACTCTATCTCAGTCACCACTTCTTACCCCTTCATTGTTTACGCTGCCGATGCTTGTCATACCCACCTTGGTCTGCCCCTGGTGATTTTTATTCTTTTTAATGTATTTTCGGTCCAGTCCATCTTTCTTCGGTTCGGCCCAACCAAAAATCTGGACCGAATCAATCACACCAGTAGTTGTGATTTCATAATGCTCATTCATAATAGCGTATTTTAAATATCAATTTAATACTGTACTCTATTAATAACTTACGGAAAATTTTAAGTAGCCCGCGGTACATGGCTAGTTTATCATGGACGGTCCATCCGCTCATCGTCATTTTTAAAGCTTTGCCTAAAATCTAGAAATAATAATAAATAAAAGCAAAATATGATATTTACATTGGGAATGAAAACAGAAACATAAAATTTATTATTAAGTTCACGTTCTGAGTGATTCCTAGTTAAATTCAACAGGCTGCTGCAGCCTGATTGAGGCGATTATAATACCGGGGTTAAATAAATACCCTAGGATTATAACTGTAAACAAACAAATTTTGAATAGCACTTTCCATTACAAAATTATCTTGTTTAATTTTTTACTACCAGGGGGTTAAATAAATACCGGTATTATAATCGCCCCGATCAGGCTGCTGCTGATTGATCATGCTTCATCAGAAATATTTATTGTTTTAGAGCATGTTCTGTTGGCCTGTAATAACACGTCTCTCACGCAGCCGCAGTTGTGATTTTCCATGAAAATGTCGATATTGACGAATAACGTCTTGTTTGGTGGTTTGCTCCCTGCAAAATAAAAATTTAAAATAACTTGTACCATGGTTCTGTTCCTTTGCAATTTATTTGTACACCCGATAAGACATTATATATCGTAACTGCACTCACGCATGGGTTGTTCACTCATGCAATGAAATTTTAGTACCGATTAAATTATAACTTGATAATTTGTTGGCCCACATACCATTTTGATTGTGTCGTTTTTCTTAACCACGCCATTTCACAGAAGAGAATCAAAACTGAGAAAAAATAACCGCCGGCCAAAATGAGAAGAGCGCTCAACACGTTACCTATGCCTGCACTGGACCAGCCCGGTGTGTCACTGAACCTTTCTTGAGGAACGTTTATATACCTCGATCTACCAAGAACAAGCAACCCGGCCTCTTGCATGCGTAATAACCTGAAAATCACATTATTTTTAATTTCTTTATAATTATTATTATTGTTGGGCTTTTTGCTTTCCAATTTATACGTAGTATAAGGGAAGCTTTGTGATGATCGAAATTTTCGATTCCGAGATTTCAACGGATTTACACGTTTTGAGCTACCAGGAACCCCAAGATGTGGTTTTTACGAAATGTCTGTCTGTCTGTCTGTGAGTAGATTTGCGGGCAAACTACTCGGTTGATTTTGATGAAATTTGGCATGTAGGTTCACAGAAATCATACCTCGAGACCATTTATTTTTTATTTTGGGGTAACTCAGTTTGGGGGGGGGGGGGGTTTATTCTCAAAAAACTCTAAAAAAAAATATTTCTCAAAAACGGCTCCAACGATTTCTTTTAAATTCACTTATATTGTAGTCGTTATTACTGTCAACAAAATACGGTGGATCGCTTGCCCCTTGATAGTTTGCTTCTGGGGGTAAAAAAATATAAATAACTCAACTTTCATGAAAAAAACATTTTTCTGCGGAACCTTTCTCTCGATGATTTCTACCTTCAGGTATGTTTTAGGTGTTCAATAGAGTAACAAAACGCAACACGTTGATTTCCCAAAAAAGTATTTTGTTTTGGGCAAAAAAAAAAATTTAAAATAAGTTATGGAAAATTCACGCTCCAATACATTGCGTGGCCTGTCATTGTTACTACTGTTACAATGTATTGGTCTGTTCGTTCCAGAATATGCAATCGAGTTTTAAGGGGTTTTTAATATATTGAAGTGGACCTACTCCCCCAGGGATCCGCAATTCAACCATAGGGAAATTATTTACTATGAAATTACACATTATGCCTGTCTACTAATTTATAAATTGGAAAGCATGTTCGACTAAACTCGGACCGGTTCTTATGTGCGTAGGCCGACTTCTAGTGGTCCATTGAACCTTGTCCTGCCAACGACCCCATCTGTTTTCGAACATGATTGGTATTATTTCCTAATGAATTTCTATTTTATTTTCATTTTAAAAAATGAATCGCATGTAATGAATGTCTCATATTGACCTCTTCAGTCGCATCACTAAGTAACTTAATACTTGTGTTATGTTACCGCACGTCTCCGATCGAATGGTGGGTAGAGACTCGCAGAAGTACAAGCACGCCACCACCTTGCCACTGAAGCGGAAGTGTTAGCAAACGTGTTTAGTCCTTCATGTCAACGCACGACACCGACTGCAAGTGCCAATGGACAAGCCCTAACATGACACATGCGTACCATTGACATAGCAACATGCGACTTTACCAAGTACGGGAATCTTTACTCTTAAACTGCATTTTCATTTATTTATGTTAGCCCTAGCTGAAATGTAATACTTTATATTTTTAGTTAGATAAATATATTGTATAACTACCCAAACTTACCAGTAATTCATAATCTCTTTATAAGCAGAGTTCTTTTGTACAATGAACGACTCTTGACTTTTGGAGTTAAAAATTTCCGATAATGTGAATTGACTCTTTTTATATCGGGTTACGCGGTGCCAAAGATAATTTCTCAAATTGATGGTAGTACCTGTAATACCAAGCAGCAGCCTATTTTATAAGCCTGCATTTTTCTGCTTTAAAGTGTGCATGCATATAGGACACCCTTGAAATTTGATTCCACTTCCTTTGGCCATTCTCCATTTCTCAAACAACATACTGGGTCAAACCGAAATTATAGGATATAGAAAAGCTGGACATGGCGGGATTCGAACCCACAATCTACAACTAACCGGGGCATCGTACGACATAGCCAAGTCCCATCTTGAAGATATATTATAGACGTCTTAGGGCAGATTTGAATATCTGACAGATATAGAAATGAAGTTATTCATGTCTTCTAGATATCTTACAGATAGCTCGAGTTAACCCGCGTAGACAACTTGACATCATGACATCTACCAAACGTCTTATAAACGGTTAGGTGTAGACATTACTTCTATTGACGTCTACAAAACGTCTGTATGATAACTATTTCAGATGTACAATAGATATTCATATCTAAGTCTAGATATCTGATAGACGCATCAATATCTTCGCTGGCTATATGGGGTCTGACCACTCCCCCTTCAACCCGATCTTGCTCTGCCGGACTTCTGCTTGGTCAAAAACTTCAAAGCAGACTTTGTTTTGTTGGTGAGTATTGTGGGTGCTGTGGAGGCTCCGTTCGACAGCAAGTTCGGGGATTATCAGAACTGATTACAAATTTGGTTGCAATAGAATGGCGATTTTTATATAGTAATGCTTTGGTGTCTTTAAAAAACGTAAGCATACCAAATCCAACAACATTATTTTCTTCCAGTCCTTGAAAGAGCTCGTCATTATTGTCCACTTCCCTCGTGTTGTAAATCCTCTGCCAGTTTTCTCGAATCCATTTCGTTGATGTGTCGGGATACGCCTGCAATAATAGTTGATTGATTGCAGTACCGTATTTTGAGTTATTTTGTGCTTTGATGTATGGGTCAACTCAGCGTAGTACTACAGTATTTAATAAGTGTTATAATAATAAATATTTACCATTTACTAGTATCCAGTGCTGAAAAACCATGTCTCAATTCAGAAAGAAAATGTCTATATTTTCCATTTGGGCGATTAACATTAAACATTAAAACATTAAAAAAAAAGAGAGAGAAACATTAACTTGCGCCGACACTCGACAGCACCTACCAATTTGACTTATGCCCGGGAATTAGTTAAAGTGGTACCGCGTGTTACGGCTGACTGCTGCGTAAGTCAGCCTACAGTCATGGCCGTGCCTAGGGGGGTGGTCCATGGGGTCCGGACCCCCCCCCCCCCCCGAATTAAATTTTTGTATGTAAACCTGTATGGTTTGAAGAATTTATTCATCAATTACGTAAAAAAAAACCGGACACGGCCTTGCCTACAGTAGCCTATCTGCCATTCTTTTATGCCCAATCCATGCCCTGTTATACCTTCCATCGTTTGCTTACCCTACTCGGGAAGATTTTCGGCAACGAGAAATAAGTAATAAATACTGTACCAATAAATTGTGTAAATATTGTACTACCAATAACCAGAGGCGTAAAGTTTTAGAATGATGGCGGGGGCAAAACTAAGTAGACCTTATGACGTCATCAGGCAGGATAAAGAAAAATTGAAAATATAAGAGCAAAATAGTAGGGTTCTACGCATTTTAATAGCAGTAAAGTATAGCTGTAGATTTTACAATGCTAAAAAAGGAATGCCTATATTCATATTGCTGCAAAGGGGATCATGAAGTATGAACCAGCACGTCTTACAATGCTCGAGGCTGGGGGGCAAAGCCCCCCTCCCCCCGAAAGGAGCTGGGGGGGGGGCAAGTTGGAACGTGCCCCCCCCCCCAATTTTACGCCCCTGCCAATAACAACCATTTTGATGGAATGCATTTACCGTAATAGCGCCCAAATGTGTGGTATGAGAAGAGACAAGGAGAGTCAGTTTCATTCGGACAACATCGTCAAATTTCAATTCAATGTCCTGGTCTTGTACTGCCAGAAGAGATGTCACTCCAGCAGCAAATGCTGTATACAGTAGATATGTAATCAAGTAGCCGATTATGAAAGTCGTGCGACAGGATAGGCCCTTTGGGTGCCGACTGTAACCTGCGGTTTAAAATAAAATATTTTGCTGCTGGTTGAAAGATGCTGATTGTAGACATTTGAATATTCTCGACGATCTTCGTTGTCTTATGTTACTTACTTTAGCGGGATAGGTTTTTCATTTTTCACACCTGAGATTTTAACTCTAATCTAAATGACTGTCCAAATTTTATTTTATTGAATCTTACTGTAATAGACATTTGACGTAAAAAAAGGAATCGATCCCATACTATGTTAAGTCGAGTTACAATATTACAATGTCAATGGTTAGCTTGCCGATTTGAGCTTGTAGTCGGAGTGGGCTGACATTCATGAGTGAACCAGTGAAAACTCTAAATTTTCCCATGTTTTAACAGTGAGCATTCAAAACAAATGAGCAGTAAGCATAATGTCTATGGATTTGAAATTGAGGATATATCTTACTTTGCTGACATATTGAAGCAATCACTAATAGGATGACTTCCACCCATGACCATGGTTCGTGGTCAGGCCTTACTTTGCTGTGCAGCCATGTGGAAAACCGAAAACAAATGGCGTGGAGGACCGTTGCCGCCAGAAAACAAAGCCAAAGGTTAGCCGAAAATGTTAGTACAAACACATCTTCTGTGAGTGGCAGGTACTGAGGCGAGAAGATGAAAGCTCGGCTGGAATCGTGAATGTTGGAATAATATTATTTGAGTGCTGAATGGTGAAATGTGCGTCTAAATTAATATTGCTACGAATAAACAATAATATGAATATTAAGCCTGAGTGTTCAAAATGTTTTGTAAACAAGAAATTATCGTAATTTTTGGACGAAATTAATTAATTGATCGTTCCACAGCCACAAAGATATGAAAGGGAACAGATGAAAAAGTCATAAAAAATGCGAGTTTTCTGTGAAAGCTGTCTATTTCCCCTACTGTTCTACAAAATGGGTTTAAAGCTCTTTGTCCCATTTTTCTAAGGTAATAATATTTCAGTTCAGAAAATATAAACTTCCTGCGATAACTTGTATTTTTTATAAGTTTTTTATCTGTTCACTTTGTTATCTTTGTATCTGTGGAACGAGCAATAAATTAGATTCGTCATAAAATCAGCAAAATTTCTTGTTTACAAAACATTATGAAAGTGATCACATGAAAAAATCAAAAAAGTGCATGCTTTCTAAGGAAATATATTTTTTCTCATCATAATCATTATTACTTTGACCCCCCCCCCCCTCTCCATAAAGTGCATTAAACTGATTTTAAAGAATCGGTTATATCTGTCAGGAAAATTGACTATGCTTTTTGAGAAAGCTTGGATTTTTTATGAATCTATTCATCTGACCAGTGACCACTTCATGTATGTGGAACGAGAAATTAATTCTTTATCAATAAAGTATTTTGTAATCTGTTTCTCGGCCTAATAACGCTTAGCTTATACATTTTTATCTTTTACTAATATAAAAACCTACACTACCGCGTAACCTACTGTCACTGTCACTGCGAGGCACTAGCACAATGACAATGGCAGAACTACCTGATTTTGACGATATTTTGACGATTTTACTTTATACTTTCTTGTCAATTACTTGTTGATTACTTGTATTGTATAATTTAAGAGGATGCTGGCCGTACACATTTGCCACCCCTGAATCACCCCGAAATAGGTTGGTTTATATTTTTTACTTAAGTTAATACCCCCTTGACCAAAACTAAAATTAACTAAGACTAAAAAAAAAAAAAAATAATAGTCCTCTATTAATTGAGTGGACCAAATCTTTATATCTTTTAAGTGCCGTATTTACTACAATGAAAAACATAAAATAAACCAATCTATTTTAGGGTGATCCAGGGGTGGCCAATGTGTACAGCCATCTTCCTCTTAACAGAAATACATCATGTATTTCTGTTCAATTATACAATTTATTTATTATTATATTTATGCCTTAATCAATGTAATTTCGTACTTAGTAGTTAGTGTTGAATGCAGGAAGTCAACGGCTTGTATTCTCCGCCCGGTGACCGTAAGGTGGCAAATGGCGATGTCGGCCTCTTTGTTTACAACTCGCCCCATCAGTCCAGACCAATTCTTGTCATCACTCTGGCGACCATACCCTGCCTCGCCTAACAAGTGCAACCTGTATTAAGTGAAAAGTAACGTCACATTCCGACACGTTCACGAACTAGGTCAAGTAACGCACACGACTGTTACTTTGTGCTAATAGTAAGCAAGTCTCAGCTTGTCCATTGCCGCCTGTAATCGGCGTGGGTTGACTTCGAGGATGTGTACCAATTTGCCAGTGGCCAAAATTCATACGGAAATTAATGGCAATAATTTCCAAAAAATCTATGAGGTCGTTGGTTGGACAAGGTGCACTAAAGTAGACCTAGATTAGATAGTAGATTAGAATTGAATTTTGCTCTTTTCTTTTACCTCAGGAAATCCTACCCATAAGTCTACGCAGTTATTTATTTCCAAATTAACAGATATTTTTACGTTTACGTTTTTACTTTTTTACGTTTTTGTTTAAATGCATGGATCGAACACTTTTGTATACTGCAGTGCACGTTAACTTGCATTCTTTTCTGTCATCGTTTACCACAATTTGGTAATTATGAATTAGTCGACTATCCTATGTGCTTCGAACTAACTCCTATTCTATAATTAACTCAGGCGCGGATCTACGGGAGGGGGCTATGGCCTCCGCCCCCAATAAGCTCGTCAAAAAGCGTAAAACCCCATTATTTCAGTCCTATTTTTCACAAATTTTCTCCCGGGGGAGAACCCCGGGCCCCCCTTATGCTCGATTGTATTAATTACCTATAATATAGGACCCTTATTGCTCTGAAAATGCGTAAAACCCCAATATTTCAGCTCTATTTTTTCAACAACAAAAAATCGTATTTAATCTTAGCCCCCTTCTTGGTCTCATTTTAGATCCGCACCGAAATTAACATATTTATTTTATTTTATTATCTTTTATTTTACTGTACCCTTGAGCTTTGTGGTACCTATTTAACTATTTGATTAGATTGTTGCTTTTACGAGTAATAGCTGTTTACTTACTTTAATTGAAGTATGTCTTGAAGAATATTTAAAATAAAAGTACTATAGCTACCCTTTGGTACCAGAGTGCCACCTTCTGACACTGCCCAACAATCGTGCTTGGAATCCGTGACGTTCTGGTTAATTGACATACGAAAAGAAAAATGTTTATTACCTATACTAAAGCTACTTTATAAACTTGCGCTCTCTTTACTACACTAATTACAGTTCAAAAACGATCAAGGCCAGCTTTATTTGCAAGAGATGGGGAGGGGAGGGCTTACAGTCATTCAGGTTGAATAGATGTAATCATTGAACTATATATATATACACTGGAAACACACCAGGAGCGCTAGGGATGTCGGCAACAGACAAAACATGATATCTTGGATATTATGGCAGAAGCGTTCCATGCCATATACACTTACGTGTAAATTTGATGTTTTTCAATAATTTTTTTAATACGATTTATTGACATTTTCTGCTTTTGTAATATTTTTTTACTTATTATAGAACAATATTCTATGGTCGCACACCGGCATTTATGAAGATTTATTAATATTTAGCTAGGAATATGTTACTAAGAAAAATTGTGTCAAGCAGCAATTTAACAAAATATAGCCTAACTATTTAGTCCAATCTAACCATGTTCGTCTATTTAATTGCATTGGGACTAAATTTGAAGTGTTCAAATTCCTAAATTTAGGCTCCTACCTATACCAGGAGTAGATCCAGCCCATTGGGGGCGGGGGGGGGGGGGGAATTTGGCTCAAAATATAATAAACATGTGTATGTCCTTTTCATTATTACGTAATAAGTTAGGCAACTTACAACAGGGTAGCTTATAAGATTTTAGGGGGAGCTCCCCCCTTCATCTGTCCTTGACTACACTTCAACTAGAATAAGCATAATATAAAAATAATAAGTAGTCACTCTGGCTAGACCACATGGACGGATACAGGGAGGCAGGTTCCCCCCCCCCTGGATCCACCCCATGGACGGAGACAGGGGGGTGGATATCCCCCCCCCCCCAAAAAAAAAATCAGTAAATCTATTTTATAAGTTAATTTTTATAACGCTCTGATTTAATCGATACTACATAGGTTTTTCCTATTTTGACCCACAGCTACCCCCCCCCCCCATGAGCTAGATCCGTCCCTGATCCACCAACACCGGCATTCGAATTTTTAAATCTCATAGCCTACTTATTATGCTTACACGATGTGAATATTCTGTGTGCTATCATCGTTAAAAAAATATTGCAGTGTAGTAGGCCAATGCTGTTGATTTAGGGATGTCAATATCAATAAGCCTAATAATTTCTAGACATTTTGCAGTACGTGTGATTTTCAAGAAAGCCACGAAATTCGCCCAAATGGGAAATAAAAACACCTTTTTCCTCTGTAAATTTGCCTTATAGTGTTTCGCTATTTTTATTCACTATCAAAACTTAGGTTCTGCAGGACTAGGCCTACTTAGGCTGCTGGAATTATCAGCTTCCTAAAATAATTTTAAACTTGACTAACTAAAAAATGCCTTGAGGTTGAAACAATAATAATAATAATTAGTATTAAAATTATACAGGACAATCAGGGCCGTAGCCAGGATTTTTCTTTTGGGGGGGGGGGGGGTTAAAATTTCATTGGGTATTACATACTGGTTTTTCTGTTTCCTCTCAAAATCCGATTCTATCTAGTGTCAAGCCATTTCATTTCGGGGCAGGGACGGTTTCAGAAAACGTTTTCGGGGGGCGGTGGCCCAAAAAATATAGCGTTTCCCTTACTTGAGTAATAATTTCTCTTAATTTCCTTCAAAAGTCCATTCTAACTAGAATAATGCTATTTCTCTCGAGGGGGGGGATCCCCCCTTGGCCACGGCCTTGAGGATAATTGAAAGTGTGCAATTTGTTAACATAATGATTAAGAAAACTGAAATAAACCCATAAATGTTGCCTCAACTAATGACCAAACCATGCGAACACTTACTTGTGAAAAGTAATATTTTCCCCCGTTTCTCGACATATCTTGAACCTATTAGTGCATTTATAAGCAGAGCAAGATATGACCATTGTGTCAAACCAAAGAAGAACTCAATAAATGGGTAAATAGATTAAATAACAGGCAATGAAATACGTCTAAATCGCATTGAAGGCAATGGAGTCAACCACTTCTTGCCATAATAACCCTTTTTGTCACGTGACCAAAAGTGAAGACATTTGTTCAGCTTGGGCTAGGTGCCGTGGTAGCAATCCATGTATATCAATGGATTTAATAGATCTCTTCCGTATAGAAAACCAAGATTCCCGCCCTATACAAAGTAGCCATACAAAAATAACGACGCAGGACCCATTGTTTTGAATGGTATGATCTGATTAGTTGGCTCCTCAAAATTCATTGCATAAAATCGTTACCTATAACGTAGACAGACGTATAACATTTATTTCAAATTTTAAAAAAATTAAATTTTATCAGATTTTGTGGGGACACACCTGGCCTCTACATTTCTTCTTAAGATAATTCTCATTATATTGTACCTTAGAAACTCACCTCCAATACAGCAACTTTCAACTCTTGCCCTGGCATTAAAATGTTTACGTGCTTTTCCAATTGAGCAGCCGGGCAATCAAACCAATTCCCAAGGGAAAAAATTCTGTGCTCCGTTGGGAAAGAGCACCATCGCAGGCCTGCCCGCCTGGCTAAATTAATTGTGATATTCGCATAACCCCGGGATCTTCCTATGATGTTAGAATATAGAACCAGAAAACGTATTATGATCCTCGTGCCTTTCATATCTTTAATGTGAATGAATAGGTCTTATTTGCTCTGCTCATGAACTGGTGGACAAAGGAAAAAAATGTCCGCCCCCTGTCAGGAAGTCTGACATGAGAAAATGTGAACCTATGTTTGGCAGAATCGATGTCCTTATTAAAAACTAATTCTATGGCAGCCTGAGATACGCTACATTTATTTATTTATTGTCTTTATTTCCGGCAGAATTTTGGGCCTCGCGACAATTAACATACATAAACAATCCATATTCCATCCCAATTTTAAACTTATATGGGATGTTCATTAACTAATTTTCGTACATAACGTATTATATTATATGGACGCTTAAACAGGTAGCAAGGGTAAAGGTTATAATAATGATATAAGAGCTTAATTGTTTGACGTTGGTATGAAGCCCCAGAATTGAAAACATATAGTTCTTAATTTTAATTTGAAACAGTTTTATTCTACTGAGTACAGAGTATACATTATACGTACAGGGCATACGTACATGGCCCTATTGCCCCTATTGTTGCCATTTCACAGTCGATAGCTTGCTCAGTTGAATGGCGGCACTGAATCTAATCGTTGCAGCCTGAAACAGAAATATTTAACATATGACAATCAGTCAACTTGATGCTGTTACGATTGCAGTTACAATTTATTTAATGGCCCTTGTAGGTATACTTTCTTACTATTTTATTAAAATGCTTACCCCCCTGGGATCAATGACAATATTCGCTGGCTCATCATTAACTGTTGCGTTGGATATTTGTCCGGCTCCAAAGATGGTTACACTGTTGACCATTGGATTATATGGTGAATTGAAATAGTCATGTTCAAATGTCACAGCATTTTTTCGGAGCTGAATACTGGCATGACTGAAGAGTAAATTTTCTACCGGATCTGCAAAACATTTGCACTAGAATATTGGTAAATTTTCTAATTAGAACTTGTTGCTGTCTATTCTATAGCAGATGAGATTAATACAATAATATCAGTATGTGTTCATATCTTGCAAAGTTTTATACGCAGTCTACTTTTCTTTTTCCTTCTTTTCTGATTGGAATTTTATGTCAAGACCAACAGCGCTGAACCATTTAGTCATTTACTGACTCACAGGCTGGGCTTTTAATTATTGTTAATTGTTTCCTGAAATATTCTGGGCAATTGTTCGAAACGCTCATACATTCATACATACCTATCACTTCACCGTCATCCCAATATATTTCACCATAAGCCTCTCCTTTCTCGTCAGGCCCAATCAAGAGTTCCATGTTATTTTTCCGACTGAAATATGATAGGATTGTACAACTTAAAGTAAAGTTGACATTTAAAAAAAAATAGTAGCCTAAGTACCAAAAACATATAATCACTGGCAGGGGGAAATATTCCGTCAGCTACCAGTTCTAAAGCACTGGTATTTTCGCACATGACGTGGCGTGTGACTACTCTAATGTGCCTCGGCCTGGCTATAGCTGCTGCCGCTTAGAACTGTTGTAGGTTGACGTCTGTAGCATGTGCCGATATACGTACTCGTATATCGTACACCTAACGACCATAACATAGCGACAAAAAAACTGAAATAACAACAATTTCCAGGCTCGAACGTTGGCATTGAGCAAGGTCCATAAGCTGTGAAGCCTTAGTGTATTTTAGATCCTGCAGAAATTAATAATTAAATAATAGACTTAGGCTATTTTGGGAGAATGTGATTAAAACATTGTCTTTTATTTCTGACACTATTTTCAAAATTGGCACATAGCACATTTGGAGAGATAATCTCATTACCTTTCGGTAGTCGTAACACCGGGGACTTGTACTGTAATGACACTACCTCCTCGAAGTAAAATGGGAATTGTATCATAAGGTGCATAGAGTGTTATGTATTCCCCTTTACATTGCCGTTTGATCCCCGTGTATATGTCATACCACAGACCACCTGGGCAATATGCAGCGACTGATGTTACCCCTTCCTCCAGTACGGGAATAATATAAAGGCTGGATCCCCACATGAAAGCCTTCTCGACCTCGTAAGCACGTGCATCTGAACTAAACCTATTAGAAAACATAAAACACATTGCAAATTGAGGTGGCTCCAAGAAATGGCCTACAATTAATTAGTTGTTAATTCATATTCCATCCAGGGGGAAGGATGGATTGGTCTCCCCAAAAGCCATCTTCCAAGAACAATTTTCTACATAAAAAGTTCTATATTATTATTTACTATACCTTGTAAAATAGGTTCAGTGAGTGACATTCCTTCGCCCCCCTCCCCCCATTTCATATTGGATGTTTTAACTCAGTTTACCACATTAATATGGGATAGTGAATACCAATAATATTGCATTGCTGCTATATTATAATGAATTCTGTCAAAGTTGAATGGTTGAATAATAGTAATTTTGCAAGAAAATCACTAACCTCGAAATTTCCAGTTATCTCCCCTTATTAAAGACAAAATTAATTGATTCATAAGGATTTATAAAAGACTGTATGCAGGCCTCCATGTCAACTGTTAGTTCTGTTCATGCGTACTCCACAAAATTATCTCCCTAATTCAGCCAATCTTTTTTTGGAAAATTGAACTCAAATCAAAATTATTTCAAGGGTTGTTGATGCTAACTTTTAGGTTTCCTTGACCGCTGCATTCGTTCTTGTAATAAAGGTGCAGTATAATAATTTATTTACTCAAAAAATAGTGGTCTGGCCACTGTGTCTCCAAAACTGTGTGATCGATAGAAGAGAGTATACAAGTAGGGCAGAAGAGCGTAGCGCATGTTCAGGGACTTTCTGATTGAATCTACGGTTGATTCGTCGAATACGGCAGGATCTTGATCCTGAAATAATAAATAGAAATTGAGGCAAAATCTAAACCAACTCGCCATTTCAACTTTACCAGATTTTTTCTACTAGTAAACGATTTTTTTTTCTCAAAGTCAAATTTCTCATGAAATTTCAACCGTAAAGTCACGAAGTATAAGAAATGTTTTTCTTCATTTTCGTGTATATACGTATATACGTAGTATGTCGCCATGGTTACTACTCTATCAACCATTATTTCATGAGAAGTTGGCTTAAAATGAAAATTGAGGCTCCACTTGCCCTTAATGACCAATCTATTCTAGAACGGCTGAAATAAATGAGAGACCTAACAGCCAAAACAGTTTTATTCAATAAACTGAAACACCTAGACTAGAACTTACATTCCATCCCAAATCGTTGTGATTCCTCGTGAAAGTGTAAAAAGAACCCAGCTGGAACCATCTGCTACAGAGTTCTGGATTCGTATTTTGGCGGAAACCACAGATATCTGCACCCATTAGAGAAACCCCATACATGTTCATTGTAAGCAATTCTGAAAATATGAAAAATGCGTGATGAACTTGAAGGTTTACTCATATATTACAATAAACTATTGAAAGTTTTTGTTGCTCCTAATAAATAGAAGATTTACTATGGGACTCAAATCTACTTGAGTCACTATTACAACTATATGGGAAAGCACTCTTTGCTGACATTGAGTAGGCTTAATTGAAACACATACCTTGAATTGATTTTGTCATATCATAATAAGAAGCCAAAGTGTCGCCACTCCAGTGCCCAGTGTACCTGCCACTGCCAGAAAAGGTTGATCTTGACAACACGAATGGTCTTTTACCTAATGAACGGAGAGCCCTGTAATGAAATAGCTGCTAAAAACCAATCGTTTGATAATAAGCTTAATTTAAATACATCGTAGATACCGTATAGAGCAATTCAAAATTCTTTGAATGAGGTTGCTAGTTACATGGACAAAGCACACCTTCCTGGTGAAATTTCATACCCGCATTATAATGCTTCTTTAAAAAAGCATCGCTTCTTTCGTTCCATTGTTAAATTGATCGACATTCTTAGGTACGTACTTGTTGGTCACTTCAGCTTGAGATATACTGTAGAGGTTGTGGACATTGTAGTGAGTCCCAGCGGCCTGCTGTGCGGTCATACATAAGGTGGAATGGGCAAGGTTGTCGCCCACGACGCCTGGTGTGTAGGGAGGCCTCTCGAGCTCGCTCTCTGGACAACCGTTCTCAGTTCCGTCATAAAAATTGGATGGTTCATTCATGTCCTGATCATTAGAAACAACCATTTTAGAAGTTATCAAATCTAATATCCCTATATTGAGCAATATAGACTTAAGTGGCTGTAAGAGGCATACCAAAGAATTCTTTCAGGTTAAGTGTGGGAAAACGCGGTAAAAACTAGTGCAGAAGAAAGACAGGCCGCCAAAGAACCTACCCAGATACCAGTCAGTGGCGGAATTTAGGTTAACTACATCTTCACCGTATAGGTGTTGCAGCGGAACCTTTCTGCCCTCTGTGCGACACCCGGGAAGAAATGGGCAGAAAACACCTTAAGACGTGCCCAGTTCTCGTCAATAGTAGAGGCTCACCAGATTATAGGTTTCATTGGCTGCAAGAAAACTGATGGCGGAAGCCTAATGCTATGGCGTAATTAAAAAATATGTATTGAACAATATGAATAATTTACAATAATACCGTACTCGTACTAGTAATATCATCTATGATATACTATACTATGATAAATTATTAACTTAGGATATGTACATGGAAAAAACACGAGTTTTCATTTCTTTCAATACCAGGTCGCAAAATTCATAGCTCTTGGTACCTACTTGACATTGCAGTTCTTGCTAAGTTACTTACAATCCAGATACCGTCGAATGGGAGAACTTGATGGTAGTCAGCCAATAATTGGTTCCAGTAGTCCTGAACTTTGGGATGAGTAAAGTCGGGGTAGGCTGTTGAAACCGGATTCCACACTTTTCCTATATAAATTGATCCATTTTGGTCTTTGACTAAGACGTCCATGTCAACTCCCAAATCAAATGGAGGATATGTACCTGGAATTGGAAGTTGGACAGGATTGACTTTAAGTTACGGTAGCTTGAAGTTAAGACTGTGTCGTTATAACTGACAAAGAAGAACGCACAGACCTGCACATTTTTTTTAAATTACCATTTTTGCATTGAACAGCCACTCTCATAAAAGGAGACTCAAACATTCTTGACTCTTCACAACAATTCAACTGCTTTTTTTATGGAATACAAGAAAAAAACGTTGGTCTAGAGACTACTGCGTATTTATTATTAATTATAATTATTTGTACCGTTCAATACAATATACCTTTTGGTTCTGAAGCACTCACACCAGCATCTACAATGGGCACCATCTTCATTCCGCGCTCATGTAGCTCTGCAACAAATTCAGGAAGACCGGCGAATCGCTCCGGATCATATGTAAAATCATTTTGGTTGTTCATTGAATCTATGTCACTCCATTGAGCATCCTAGGAGAAATTACTTTAAAACTAAGATTACTCTATGTAATGGTAGTATAGTACCGGTAGTCTATTGGTTTAATGTAGTCGAGAGTCGAGACAACTTCAGCTTCGGTCCCTTTCAGAAATTCGTTGTCATTTGTAAAACTTTTGAAATGGACAATGCGTTGTTGGAATCTGAATTTTAGGTACGGTACCTATTAAAAATTATCACCACACTTAAGATAATCTTTACGTATGTTAGTATGCCTACTTACGAAGGGAATTCGTTGCTCAATATTGCGCAAAACAGTTGCCCGCATATTCTCAATGCTGTCATATCCATATCTGTAAAATAAAATTAAGAAAAGGGACATTCTTTCATTCAAATCATAATTAGATTACGCTTCTTCCTGGAGGACTTCTGGTCGCTTCCACCACTCGTTCATGTTGCTTCATCCAGGTCAGCTGTCTGGCGATCTTCTCTCTCATTAGGTCCCTTGGACCATTTTTTACGTCGGCCAGGCGGTCTTGTGATAGAGGGACAAAAATGATTACTGGGGGGGGGGGGGGGGGTATCACTGTCCATCCGCATTAAGTGGCCCAGCCATTGCAGCCTCCGTGTCTGCAATTTGGTATGTCTACTTTATAGCATATATGGTGTAAATGTTAACCAAATAGAGATGCTCACTTGCACAGGTGAAAGCCAAGACTCCAGTAGGGTGGTATGAGGGTGCGCCCCACAACTTGAGTGTATTGCTGAACTACCGCTGCAGGCGTTGGTCCCAAAAATATGTAAAAGTCAAGAATACCTCCTATTGTGCGAAATGTCAAGGCAGGCTTCGGCGACAGCATAACATCTGTAGAATACACCACATACAAAATTATGCACACTATATAGGTACCTAAAGGGGTTAAATCAGAGTTATGCTTGTACAAGCTGGGTACATAGAGGCTTTTAGTTTCACTCAATAAAACATCGCTATAGCAAACCTACACTATTCCCAATCAATAAAAAAAAACCATGCAAATGGCCAAGTTCTATGTGATGGCTACCTGGGTAATAACCATCCCAAACAAAATCCGTCACCAGACAAACGAAGACTGCAGTAAGCGATCACAGTTGCTACAACCAGACGAAAGTTTATTATCCGTGTCACAACTGTTTCTAAACGAGACTTTACTCTTTAATGTGTCTACTGTGTGTGTAAACTTATGGTAAGCATACCCATTGCATTGCTGTTATGTAAAAATACGCCGTAGGCTCTGTGATCTTCTGGAACTACCATGTAAAACGGATGACTTCCATATAAGTTGATCTGAAAAAAACATGCTTTTGTGAATATTCCTCCTTCTCTTTATTTACTTGCCAATCTAGTGCAGACTTCGTTCCTTTGCCTTAATTTTCTGATAGGTTACATGGGCTAATTTTAAGGGTGGGCGAAAGGCACAAAATTCGCCCATTGTGAAATTTAAGACATTTTTTTTTTTCTTTCGTTCACAATATTTCTAGTGTTCATGCTCAACATTCTTACATTTTCCTCGGGGTAGCCGCCATAATTGAAGAGGGAGAACCTTTTCCAACCAGGCTCGATTGTGATGTTGGTCCTGTGCTCGCCAATTCCAAAAAGTCTACCGTTGATTAGAGTGCTGATTTGAATGAATTGGTCAGCAAATATTAATCCTTCTGTATTCAGAGCATCGAACCTGAAAATTAACGCAACCAGCTGATTTTGTATATATAATTACTATACATGGTACTACGTATTTTTCCTTATTACCATAATTAAGTAATTAATTAATGGACAGACTTCCCGACCATGTTGGTGTAAGAAGTAAGAACACAAGCAGTCAAGTTAAATAAGTGGCTCACATAATTTGTTTGAAAAACAAAAAAATCCCCATTCGGCTCTGGCCGGTATAGGACAGTTTTATGAATTAACCGACCCAGCAATACTATTATCGTAGATAAAGTTGTGGGCTTTTAGGCACATGTTACCGCATCCCTCTGCAACAAATGTAACCTGAGATATGACATTTTTAAGTATTTGATCCTTTTCTTTTGATTGTGACTCGCACCCTAGACAGTTTTCATATTTATGAATTAATGCTGTAAAATGGGACAAAATAAACGTATTGTATTACGTATACGTATATACATATGTAACATTTTGAACGGAGGGGGAGGGAGGTGGTTTCAGGCTTAGGGGGTCATGAAATGAAAAGATGTGAAGAAATTTTCCGGCACATTGGTCGTTGCCTCAATAGGTAGATGAATCTCCCTAAAAATACTTACAGTATTCTTCCAGTACCGTCCTGAATTTTAAATCCAGTTCTGTTGCTGTCGAAAACGGCTTTGTAGTCATTCTGTGCACGGGCTGTCGGTTTTTCTATTTTTGGGTATGGAGGTTCGAAACGAGTTGCAGATGGGTCAGAAATCTGTGGATAGAAATTTAAAATCAGAATTTGTAGATGAAAATAAATAATTTTAGCTTGATAATTGCTGAAAGTAAGCGATTTAACAATAAATGTAAACACATTGCATACCTGTTGGTATATAACAGGTACACTAAATTGTACAATAGTAATCAATATTTTGACCAACCTTAACTCGAATAATATTTTCAGCAAAATCTTCTGTCTCGAACAGAAGTTGCTTTACATCTCTGGGATAAGGAGACGGGAAAGCTCTTTCCAAGAATGCCACTGTCCCAGTTTGAGATTCCGTTACATTGGTAGTCCTGTAGCCCCCATAGTTTTGAGGGTAATAGCAGATAGGCACCCCTGGCAAGGGCAGTCTTAAAGAGTCCCAACAACAACCTCGAGTTTCACATTTTTCCCTTGTAGGGTCGAGTTCTGGGTGACAGTCGAACCGGTCGTCAGGTGCAGGGCACTCTGCTTTTGGCCTTGGTGCTACAGTGTTAGGAGTAACGCAAGGCAGTAAAGAGATTGAGAGAACTACAGAAATAATAATACCCCAACATGACATCATTTTCAAACTGAAAGCAATAAT
Organism: Psococerastis gibbosa; assembly: GCA_963971405.1. NCBI lineage: Eukaryota > Metazoa > Arthropoda > Insecta > Psocodea > Psocidae > Psococerastis > Psococerastis gibbosa. Next base: position 22,839,273 of record OZ020488.1, on the reverse strand, counting down.
CCCGCATAATATTAGTCTATTATTTTATTACCTACTTTTTTACTAGTAATTTTAAGTTATAAAATGTAAATTTACTGCGAAAGCTTGTACTTTTTATTAATATTTCATCTCATTTACATATCTTCGTGGCTGCAGAACCAGAAATTTACTAATTTTGCTTTTGTGTTTTGCTTACAACATGTGTCTGCCTTAGCAAATATGAACAGAGATATAAGAGATGCAGTATTAATGTTTGGTCCAGAGCACTTCTCTTAGAAAAAAAAAATAGTTAGCAAAACCATCGAACCTGAAGAGTCTATGGAAATGGGTCCGTGGTATTCAGGCTAGAATCTCTTGCACCTGCTATGAATAGGAAAAGTAAATAAATAAATAGGTGGTAATTTCGTTACAGACTTACCCCTAATATTAACGAAGGCGCAGACCCGCTTTCCTCAGTTCTTCAGTTCAGTTCTGAAAGATAACGGCTGGGGTTCCTACAGATTGCTGCAACTAATTGGGATGGTTTTTAATCTATAGTCAATGATTTAAATAATGGAACAAACAAAGCTGTTGAACTCGCTTTGTAACTAAATTGTGATTGCTTTAGAGTGGGATTTACACCTAAGATAATGTTTATTCACTTACCGGAAGATTGTTGTTGCTAAGAGCCAGTACTTGTTTTAGTTTTCGTTATCTAGATCTATCTATAAGTTACTGGTAAATCAATCCTTACCTAATTGCGAGATAACACATAGGTTCTGTGTAGTACTTACTCTACAATTCAAATTTTTAATTATCCATTGGTTTCGTTTTTTTATTTTTACATTTACATTTACATGAGTACAATGAGTAGCCCTCTATCAGTTGCATAAGTGTTATCAATTCGTAATTCGTCAGGGTGCATCTGATGCACCAATAAGCGATGGATCCTCCTGAGAATGCGAGAAATAAAATGTGAAATTTAGTTAGACCTACTTCTAAGATATAGTAGGCCTACAATAACGTGCGAGTTTTCCGTTACCCTAGCAGAGATTTTACATGAATTTCTGGTATTGATATGCGTATCTAGGAACCTACCCAAATGAATTTGTATTTACCTTTATGCTTATCATCCCCAATACCTCACGAATCGCGGCTACTTTACTTATGGTTTTTACAATAGAGTCTGAACTAAACTTTTCGGCTGATTTGTAGTTGCCGTAACCGTGGTGTCGCTTGACGACCTCTAGTTGTAACAAATTTGCTACTCGAAAACATCCGAACATACTATGAGTAACTGTTACGTTACGGACAAATGTTCGCTGTGTATTTTGGGCGAATCCTCATCCTTCCAAGACATCAATTAAACTATTCCGCACGATGAAGCTCATTAAATAAGGCAAGTAGGTAGCTTTAATCGAAAAATACTGCTGACAAACCCAAGCGACCAAGCCTCTAGGTAGGTACGGTTCCTAACGATCACATCTACTTGGGACCAGACGATAGCCGTGAAAACTTAAATTTTTACATTTAAATACCAGTTTTGTCCACCCACAAATTATAAAGCTTGACCTTCTTGCTTTGCATTTTAATACTCATCACTCATTACATGTATCACTATTTTAGTCGGGACTCGGACCCTTGGTTGGTGATTATAATATTATTTTCTGCCAGCTACATTTTTTCCATTGATTAATATACATTGTAGACCATCGACTACGTGCTACGTTCAATTCCTTATTCGTAAGATTCTAGATGCATTTTTCACCTGTTATATAACCTACATAATCATTCACATTTAAAAAGGCAGTCTTATTGCTAAAAATAAAGTAATTTAATTGTGGGTAAAATATTCTTCATTAGTTTTCATTTCCGTAATCAGGCGAGTTGAACTGTGAAGTCAATATTGGCAGGCGCTTTGAAACCAGACACTCGAAGTGCCTGCAATAAAAATAATTTGCATTGTAGGTACACTTCGTTTTATTACTGGTGATCGATATACAATGTATATGTACTATACATTATATTGTTCAAATTGTGATGTAATGTAAACCAAAAATACATTAGCAGTTGGAAGAGTAGCCCTACGAGGCTAAGTTCGCCTAATGTAAGGAACTTTTTAATTAATTTCATTTCTATCGATATTCATTTCATCGATGAGCTTCGCGGTACCTGCAATTTGACTGCATTAAATTTATTATATTCTGCAATCTGCCGATCCATAGTTAGTATAGCCTACATAGCCTGCCCTTGGTACGAATCTACACCCTTCATATGAATACAACAGCCCTCGTTTGCTTGTGTCCTTGCTGTTGTATTATTTTCCACTGAATTAATGTAATATTGTCCATTGAAGCTTACATTATTGGTAGTTTCAACATCAACTTGCTTTCCATTTACTGTTGCTGAATTGATATTGTTTACGCCCAAAATATGTATGGCTTCGATCGCAACAATATCAGGTGTGTTCCATTGGCTCACTTTGGCGCTAAGTGTACTTCCTGAGAAGTCAAACTTAACGAACCCAAAAGCGTTGTTTTCAACTGGATCTGCAAAGTGAAGAAGTATGGTAATTCTTTCGTATACCGTAAATACGAAAATTTATTGCACAAGTGATGGAGACCCTCTAAGAGTTTGGTTTTTGTGGCTGTCCCAATTTATGTCATAAACGGACAGGACTTAATCTTGTCAGCCTAGACTATGTCAATTATGTATCTTTCTACAATTTTCATCCAATTTCCAGGTAGCCCATGTCTGTATTCCTAATAGCGATTCGTTATTGAATTGTGAGTTATTTATTGCAGGGCAACATTTGCAATACGTGTACATGGGAAAGAAATTTACTTCACCATGTAAATTAATTGTAGATCCATTCTAACGAAATTTCGTTGGCAATTTAATGAACTTACCTATAATAAGCCCGTCATCCCAATACAACGTTCCCGTTGCTTCTCCATTACGATCAGGTGCAACTATTAGCGTCATTTCATTTTTGCGACTGGAAAAAAAAATTGAAAATCAGAAAAAAATTTAATATTGGAAACGAAGACCGTAGAATTAAGGCTCAATTCAACTTCGACCACAAGAATATTTGTTGACATTACTTTACATCTTCCACCGTTAAATTCTACGCACCTTTCTGTGGTTGTAACACTAGGTCTCTGAGTAGTAATGATGTTGCCACCTCGGAAGAACAAAGGTATGGTGTCATATGGAGCCGAAAGTATCGCATATTCTCCAGAACTGTTTTTGAGCTCGTAGTTGTAATAATCGTACCAAAAGCCCTTTGGGAAGTAAGCTGTCACGGTATCTGCACCTTGCTCAAGTACAGGCACTATATATAATCCTGATCCCCACAAAAAGGAAAATTCAACAACTTGTGCTTCTGCATCATCAGGATATCTGAAAATTGTCAGAAAAATTAATAGTTAAAAAATGAATTTTGGTTCTGCGATTTTCAGGACCAATGCATACACCTTCAATACCGTTCAAGCCAAATAGGTACTCCTAGTTCTTCCATCAGCATGACACAGTAGTCTTTTTTTAAAAATATTATTGAAGAATAGCCTCATTTAAGAGTCTTACATACAGAACTTTTGGGAATTGTAAGGTATGGATGGCACACTTGTTTGGAAGTTTCCTAATAAAAATAAAGAATATGCGTGACGTAGACCTAGCAGAGTTTTAGGTTCTGCTACATTAAGAAATAAAACTTAGCAAATGATACGGCTATCAAAAACCCTGAGAACCTTTTTAATCTTATTAAAAAAAATCAGAAAAACAATATTGAATTGCTTACTACACCCACCCCACGTCACACTCTGCTGGATGCAACCATCCGGTTGAATTATAGAACATTTTTAATTCTTAGTTTAAAGTTGGCATGGATTCTTTTTCACTGGGTTAACTTCTGAAAAAACATAGATAAAGGGTCAAAGACAGCCCCTCAGCTCTTGTAGGCGTGTTCCTAATTTAGGAAGTGCTGTACATACAGTATACTTACTCGAAAAAAAGCGGTCTCGCTACGGTGTCACCAGAAACATGTGAATGGTAGAAAAGAGTATACAGATAGGGTAGAAGAGTGTAGCGGATTGTGAGCGCTTTGCGAATAGAATCCCTGGTCTTTTCATCGAACATCCATGGGTCTTGTTCCTGTTAAATGCAAATCGCCATTCTTGAATACCCGATTGTTTAAATCGCACAGAGGCTACATATTGCACGGCCACCCAACTCCTAGAGTCCTTACTGCAAATGGCATTACCTTTGATTCCAACCTCAATTGGCGAAGTCATGTCTATGTAGGAAACTCTCATCTACGGTGTTCCTTATGAGAAACATATCCTTTGTCGCTGGTAACGACATTCTTAAGGTAATATACTACATCCTCATGCAATCTCACCCGTCATATGGCGTAGCCCTATGGAGTAATTCTTCAGACTGCACTAGGGTTTTCCGCATGCAGAAAAAAGCTGTGCGACTTCTGGCAGGAGTATCGGACCAGCGTGTGTCATGCCGATCACTTTTCCCTCGTTTGGGGATACTCACTCTCCCTGCCCTTTTTATACTAGACCTGCTAATTTATGTCAGAAGGGTGGGACTGCATGGGGTTTAAAAATTATGAGGTTCACCATTATCACACATGGAGAAGGGGTGACATTCATTTGGGACCCGTTAGGCTCACTAAAGTTCTAAAGGGACCCTCCCAACTTGGTTCTAGGCTTTTCAACAAGCTCCCACATGGTCTAAAAAGAGATAATATTAGCCCTAACGTTTTCAAGATCAAGTTAAAGGGTCTCCTAGTGAGTTGTTGCCTCTACTCTGAATGAATTTCTAGCGACCAACCTCCCTCCATGCAGACATTCCCATCACAGTCATAAGTGCCTATGTTGTTTATTATTATTAAGTTGTGGATTTTAATGGATGATGATTGTATTGATGTATTATTGATGATTATATGTAGGTTTTTTTAAAATCTATATATAGCTATTTATAGTTTTGACGGTGCCGAGCACATGCAGTAACTTTTATTGTGTACTGTATGTGGTTAAAATGGCCTATTAAATCTTCATTTCATTTCATTTCATATTACATAGCTTAAAATAAAACATGATTATTTTAATACTGTTATTTTGGAAAAAAAATTTGAAGTGAGACTTATTATGGGCGGGCTTTGAAATCCTTATGTGTGACGAAAAGCAGCGCCATCATCCTGTTTTTCGGGAGACAACTTAGTGTTGTGGTTGCCCGCTAAAATGCAATGTACGTGTAACATTTGTATTACAGGGATGGAAGATTTTATTTATTTTCATTTATTATTAAAATATTTCCCTGTAATACAAATACTATGGAAGTGTATGATTACATAGACTACAGTACTTGAAGCAGGTAATTACTTACTACTGGTATTAAATTACGACTTGGACAAGATTAATGTTTTTCGCTTTAAAAGCTGACTTACAGCTTCTCCTCCATTGTGATTTCGGGTGAATGTGTAAAAAGAGCCCAGCTGAAACCAGCGGTTGCACAATTCTTGCGTCGTGTTTTCTCTAAACCCACAGATATCAGCCCCCATCAGTGACACTCCATACATGTTCATTGACAAAAGCTCTGAAAGCCAAGTCTTTCGTTTAGGACATTGATATTTCACGGACAGTAGGTGTTGCATACCCACCTACCCACCAATTTTGCTGTTTCGCTTGCTATGTATCCACTAAACCAAATAAATATTATCTAATATGATAGCTCCAACTCAAAAGGAATAACTAACCCACAGTTAAAAGCGACTCGGTGTTAAAACTAAACCGCACTTTTGTAAACAAACCTGCGAAGACTTTCAATTATTTTATCATTCATCACATTGGGCCAAAAATGGTTTCGCTTATGTCCAACTTAGTGAAAGGAATGAACTAGTCTGTCAATGGCTAAAAATTCATTAAATAAGTTGCACCAGACAATTTATGCTTTACCCCTGTGTTCAAATTTATGGTAATTAGTGGTATATTAGATTTACTTTCCACTATTCCTAGGATATAACTTGTCCCTTTGTGTGGGCGCTACTGCTGCTGAGTAACGAGTTATAATACTTTTCGATCAGTAGTTCAGTTGAACCTAGCAAGAACTGAAGAGGAAGGAGCTGGACCGATAGAACTGGAGGGTGTTCCTGCTAACCAATCATTGAAATTGGCACCACAGAAGAAGACTTTCATTACTAATTTCACGGGGTCAATTATTGATTGCTAAGTTATTCCCTCATGTCTGGAAGCTATAAAGCTCATAAAATCAAAATTGTTTGGAAATACTCGCCTTGAACAGTTTTGGTCAAGTCATACCAACTAGCTTCGTTGTCTCCGCTCCAGTGGCCTGTGTACTGACCGCTCCCAGCAAATGTCGACCGGGAAATTATGAATGGTCTTTTCCCCATCTTCCTAAGAGCACTGGAACAATTTTTACGTATTTGTAGTGAAAATTATAAATAGCAATCTGCAATATTATGATAATAATTTTTATGCGACACAATATTTCTCATTCTGTGCCCCTGCATTTTCCATTTTTGCGCAAAGTTAAATTTCTAATTGAATATTCATCGTAGAAAGATAAATACCTACTTAATGTGCCATAAACTAGAAAACTCTACGCTTTGATGCACGTTACAATGTGCACATAATATTATGGAAAGTAAAAACAATTTTCTTTCTTTCTTCACATTATAGTGCCATCATTAACACCGATTAGACACAGTTATGCAGAACTTGATTTGTTAAAAATAACGGACCCGCAGGATGTCAGGTTGAGGAGTTCCAAAACTATGACTCATTGGTGTTAATCGCAGCCACACACCATGTAACACTCAAAATAAAAAAAAGAACATTTCTTCTTACTTTATAACACTCATCTCATATACATTATGACCATACGATTGAAATGTCATGAGAAATTTGAGTTTGTGCAACATGAAAAAACGGAAAATGTGTGGGTCCATTTGCTCTTAACGGACCCTACCAAACTCATTGCATGTAGTAGAGAGAGAGTTTTGTTTATGCTGAATTCCTAGATCTTAAACTTTTCACTTCTTTTATCGCACTTTATTCCATTACTCACATGTTCGAGACTTCCGCTTCAGCTATGCCGAACAAATTGTGGACATTGTAGTGCGAGCCTGCTGCTTGTTGCGCATTCATGCAAATAGTTCGGTAAGATAGCTTTTCGCCCTGGACTCCAGTCATGTAGGGCGGGTTTTCCAGTTCATCATCCGGACAACCGTCCCGCGAACCATCAAGGAAGTTGGAAGGCTCATTCATGTCCTTTAAACAAAGTAGCAATACAAATTGAAGAATCATAGCACGATTTTGTGTGTATATATCGATCTGTAAGTTTTACATTGTGCAAAAGGGTTGAATGTTGTTGCGCCTGCTCTTGATTTTCTCCCAGGCATGTGACTTGTTTAGTAGATGTAGGAAAAACTGAATATTGAAAGGAAAACATGAAAAATCTAGAAGTTCAGAAAGAAAGCATTGGTGTTAGTTAGCGAATTTTACAATTCATTTCAAAATAAATTTAAATCAACGAAGCATGGCCAGGAAATATATAGCATGTGTGGGGACGATCCAACAACATTTCGTGTGAAAGAGTCCGTGTCACTACTCTACTTTTCATACCCAAACGAACTTACTATCCACATTCCATCGAAGTCGACCAGCTTACTAAAGTCTTGCAGCATCTTATCCCAGTAGGCTTGCACATTGGGGTGTGTGAAATCAGGCCAAGCTGTTGTCTCCGTGTTCCAGACCAGTCCGGTGAAGACAGATCCATTTTTGGCCTTCACCAAAATATCGAGGTCATTTGCGAGGTCGAACGGAGCATAGGTTCCTTAAAAAAGCAACCATTTTCCCTCATATTAGTAATTAACAACATTCATGCGATCATTCCTGCACTTACAATACAATACAATATTTTATTTACTTCCTTCAATGCAATACATTATTACATTTTTTCATGGTAAGGCCTCTAAGGGATAAACTACCTTTTGTTATTCTTTCATTGTCCGTCTGATGGCATTAACGAGAGTTCTATTATCTAAGGAGGTTGGGAAATGCACAGGCTGAGCCCATTGAAGAATTGTGTGCAAATAGACCTATTTTGATAATTATGAATTTATGATATTTAATTATGTAGTAGAAGTAAAGTTCTTTTGGTACCCTGTTTGAACTTCCTTCTTGACCGTAGACTACTCAGGACAAATCTTGTTTTATAACTTAGATGTTTTATCAGTAGCTGACAAACCTGGTGGCTCTGATGCACTGAATCCAGGATCAATTATAGGGATATACCTCATTCCAGCTTCGTGGATTTCGCGAATGACATCTGGTAAATTCTTATATGAACCGTCGTTGAGGGTAAAAATATTGTGCTCCCGCATGTAATCGTAGTCGTTCCACTGTACGTCCTAAATGTCAAGAAAATATTAATGCAGTCAGAATTAAGTTTTCTCCAGCAAATATTATTTCATGTTCATGTTCTGTTTAAATTACAAACACATAGCACACTAACTGCACGATTAAATCATTTCTGACAACTAGTGCTATAGTTGATGTTGAAGAGATGGTTTACTGTATTTTCGATTATGTAGAGCTTTGTTTTTGTGACTATTGTCATACTTTCTAAAAGATATGTTGGCTGTAAGGACACTTTAAGTGAGTGAGTTGGCTCTAGCATTGTATGACCACTATGTACCAGCATTGCTCAAATAATAGAAACGGCGCTTAAACAAATTCCAATTGGTGGACAGTAAGAGCAACAATTCGCTAATTAATCGTTAATTGTACTCACAAACGGAATTTTTAAGTCTCTCGTGCGCTGCCATACTTCACGTGTATAATTAGCGCTCGGATAACCATACCTAGAAATAAATACTGTTAATTATTTTTAGAAAATGGAAGGAAAGATTTTACCTCACAAAAAAAGTTGTATAATCTAACATTAGAAATAATATATTTTTACGAACTTGCATAGATGAAATCCAAGCCCCCAATAAGGAGGGAGAAGGGTGCGTCCGACGATGCTGGTATATTGTCTGATGACATCAGCAGGGGTAGGCCCAACAAAGAAGTAGAGATCCAAGATGCCGCCAATGGTACGAAATGTGATTGCGGGGCGAGGGGTCACCAGAACGTCTATCAACAAAAAACGGCGGCGATTAATATATATGAAATATTGACGGAAAATGAGCAATTCTTTAGATTTTGTCAACTCTCAGGCGATTAACATCAATGTTGCTAGTGTTTGGTTGATCACATTAACTCGGAGATCAGACCAAAAATCATGTTTGGCTTTCAAGGTTTTTATATGATCGTTGAGTATAGTAGGCCTACTCAAGTAGTATATTCATAAATTTCAATTATCTATGCCTTTTAAAATTTTACGTCTTATATCTCATTTCAAGGAAAATATTTTCGAAATCTGTGTTCTATTGTAATACCTAATATTGTACATACCCATTGCATTGCTATTATGTAGGAAAACACCATGACTTGTGCCATCATCTTCGACTACCAAATAGAAAGGGTGTGCACCATAGAGGTTAGTCTGAAAACCGAGTGCACTATTTTAATAAATATGTTCCCATTAATAATTTTGTGAAATAATTAGCCTTATTTGTCAGGTTATAATTTATCCTGCCCATATTTTAAGTTAATGATCTACTTATTGGAGCACCTACTGGTATTTTCTGGCCTAGTTTTCATTCTTGTGTATTACGATACAAATACGCCGGAGTAGCTCAATATAACATTGAGATGTCTTATGCTTACATCTTCCTTGGGAGGAACATCGTGGTTAACCATAGTGAATCTTTTCCAGCCTGGTTCAATAGTGAGGTTGCTTCTATGCTCGCCTATTCCATAGATTCTTCCATTGATGACTGATGTTATCTCCAAGAATTGGTTCGCATAAATCAAACTTCCAACATTCAAAGAATTGAATCTGAAAATATTGTAACTTCCTATGCATGAGTTGTACAACATTTCCTCACTGGTTTAATATCAGATATATGGGTTGGTTCGATGGTTTCTACTGTACCTTCCCTTAAAGACATTAATTATTTACTATTTACTATTATACACAAATGGAAAACCAAGTCCCGATTCTGAGTGACATTTTCTTGCGGAATTCCTGTCATACCAGCCCTTAGTATGGGTTAATGGTTTCACTGTATAAGAGTGAACTGAAAATTTGCCCAACATAAAAATAAAGACGATTTTCTTTCTCTCTAAATGTGCGCAGATATAATACATCTGAATGTATATTATAGTTGCTATAGTGCCTCAAGATCCGAGATACAATACATTGCTGCGGCTGAAAAACTTACAGTACTCTTCCATCTGCCCGAGTCACTTGAAACCCTGTCTTCTCAGTGTCAAAGCTGACATTATAATTAGGCTTGACTTGCACTACGCTTGGCTTCTGAATTTTAGGATAAGGGGCTTCAAATCTTGCTGAATCTCTGTCAGTTATCTAAGGAAATACAATGAGAGTACATTCAACAATATGATTAATATTTTTAATTAATTGACTGAAAGTGGGATCATACCGTTTTTACTGCATTTATGCTGTCTATAAACCAGTTCACAGTCTTATCATGTGTCTTTGACGCATCAGAAATCGACATTAAACATATTTCCTCCTGTCCCTGCTTATGCTTGTACATGGTACTGGATGCTGATTTTAGTAACAGGTTTTTTTTGTTGAAGAGGAACTTGAGGACTTGAACGAGTTATTTTAATTGTTTCAATGTTACTATAGTAATCTCTTCACATCCATGATAAAATTGACTCACCTTGACCCGGACAATGTCATCAGTGAGATATTCCACGTTCGCTACCAGGCGTTCTACATCCCCTGGAAATGGTGACGGAAAAGAACGATTAAGAATGGCAAGCAGGCCGTTTTCCATTTCAAGCAGGCTGGTGGTTTTGTAGCCCCCATAATTTTCGGGGAAGAAGCACGCAGGCACGTTCGGGGTTTCTAGTTTTGTGGTAACCCAGCAGCAACCGCGGCTGCTGCAACGTTCTTCTGAAGGACCTCGCTCTGGATGGCAGTCCAGACGATTTTCTATAGCAGCAGGACAGTTTTCAGGGTTAAGAACTGGTTGGGCCAGTACAAAACTGGCGAAATTTACTATAAGAAGGGCTAAAAGGAAACCCATCTTTTGCGCTGAACCAAGATCACTACAGCTGTGTTACGTTTTGTTTTCAATGGATAGCAACTATAATGGGTTGAGTGCTTTACGCAACACGATTATAAGATAAGGAACCACTCTGTGATATTGGTGTAACAATGGTTTTGAATTGTTATAAACTTTCATTATGTCCAGTCAACTTTCAAAATAAAAATGTTAAAATAATACATAAAAAATGCGAGTACGGTATTGTATTTTAATAGGTCTACAAAATTTTACATTGATGTGAAAAATACAAGTAACGTGTACAGGTGTACCTAACCAGTAGCCAATGTCACAAAGTACCCCACAGGCCAAAGCGTGCTTCACCTGTTTAAATTGTAATAATTATCAGACGGGAATGACCAAACCAGTAAAACTACAATACTACGCGTACTCGTAGTAGTAGCATGGCGACATAATAGATAATACAAATAAATTTAAATACTACAAAATTGTCCATACCACTTACTTATTCATCTAGGTCAAACCACTGTCTATCGCAGCGCAACCTAAAGAACCGGTCCGAGTTTACTCGAACATTATCAATTTATCAATTAGTAGATAAAGATAATGAGTTACTTCATAGTAAATAATTTCCGTAAGGTTATATTTCGGATCCCGCGGGGGGGGGGGGGCGGGTCCATCTGACCTCACCGAAGGTAAGGACTAAGTAACCTCACCAACACTGTGAAGACCCCTATTGAAACGGAGAGTCTAAATAAATGTTGACCTTTTTTGCTGTTTCTCATCGGTTCCAACAGTGTGTAGGACAAGCAATTTATCGTGCTTTATATGGTTAAAAGCCTTTTAGAAGTCAATAATACACCAGTAAACCACTTTGCTCATGTCCAGACGTCTTTGAACTAACAATTGTAAGCAAAATCCATCACATTTTATCATAGTATATCATAATATGTTACATCATGTATGTATGTATGTATATTTGTAAATACCGGTACTAGTAGGCTATAGCCTACAACTGTAACTTATCACTATCTGAACTAATAGAGAGAGATAGGGGAAAATTTGCAAATAAGTTGAAGCCAGATACAGTGTATACCGATGCCAGTTTTCGTTAGCCTATTATACGTTATAGTTACATTTTGGTTTTGTGAATAGGCTACATTGAACGACATATTTTTATTCATTTTTATTTCTTTGGGAGAGTTTAAATTGTTTTAAAAGTACTGAGCTAATATATGATTACCTACTTCTTAAAAAGTATTTCTGCAAAATATGTCTTATTATTCATTTATTTGTAGCCTATCTACATATTTATAGGGAAACTAGATTTTTTCGCCATTTCAACAGATCGACACTTAGCTTAGTAGAAACTACTGCATTCTTTAATGGACACTCGTATTTGAGAATATTATTTAATTAGTATTCATATTAAAATACTAACAATCAGATCATTCAAATCATGGGCCCAATCAATATTAAAACATTGGGTTATGGCGTAATTTCCCTATGAATTCCTATACAAAAGAGGTCCATTGTAAAAGTTAAAATACAACTAGGAATGCGCTTTTAGAAAGAAAATACTAATCATAGTTTTTTCATCCTATGAATCCTTTTATGTGGACACACATTTGATCTTTGAAATTATTTTAGATTATAGGTAATGTAAGTATGCTCTATGATGAGTAACTGTTCGGGTGTCGGTATCAGTAAGTTAAGTATCCGGTAGTTAAGTTTTGGTTTTGCACTGAATAATATTTTGAATACTGCCTTTAGGCTACCTGGTTCTTATATTGTAGTAATGGCCTTATACCAGCCCTTTGCTTAACCTTTTCTCCAATGGGCCACATTTACTAATTTCTTCGTGTCAAGTTCACAGCGTAAGACCAATTCCCCAGTAAACAATTTGGCAATTAAACAGGCAAAATATCATGTTTTTAAATACTCCAGCCAATACGTCACAGGAAAAAAAATTTAAATTTGTCCTACATAATCGCCTGTGTATGTTAGCATTAACATTACTAATAATTTTCTTCCCCGGAAGGAAAATTTTAAAAATTTAACGCAAAGTACATTTGAACATTACTCCTGTTACCATAAGACGGGACTTTAAAACTTATCAATTTTTATTTTGTTGTCATTGGGTACCTAGTTTCTAATTAGGTATTTGTGTAAAATCTTGTTGGAAAAGTCTTCACGGGCCGCATGTTGAAGAATGCTGCCTCTTACTTCTTAATTACTGTAACTGTAACTATTATTTTGTGATAATTTTCTGTATACCGTCAAGAGCGGACTTATTGTACTTTATAAATTACTATTTACCATAAACTGTAATCAATTTAGACAAACTAAAAACTCCAAAAAAATTTGTTATATTGACGATGAAAGTTCCTACATGTTTATACTTCATTCCGTCCCCAGCAATTATAAGGCGATTGATGGAGTTGGAGTAAACAAATTTACTTTTTCCTTAAAAGTGGTGTATATTCTGCACTTTTGTTTAGCTCCAAGATACAGTGAGTGCTGTGCTTAGAGGTATATTTAATCCGGTGATTTGTAGGACCTATAACGAGAAGAAATACATTTAAATTATATGTGTACCGTAAAATAATGAAATTTGATATAGTTTAAGTTGAAAATACTATAGATTCGATCATAGAACAGTACCGTGCAATAATAACTAGAAATTCACATGCATGTTAAAGGGAAAATAAAATTAAGTCATTCCTGTTGCTGTTGTTTCCATCGCCTGCTTTCAGCATTTCTGCGTTAAGCAACCCTGTTAGCCTGGTGGGGGAGTGAGTCTGTTTGTTAACTTGAGGCACCCTAAGGGCAGACTCTCACCTCGGAGAAAGGGGAGTTGACTCACAGGGTGGACCTCCTGGTTATAGTGGATTCCGAACCACTAGGGGAACATGGTAAAGTCACACGATTAAATCGGAGGTAACCAGGACTCGACACACACTTAGACTGACTAGTATAGTCTCAGCGCGTTATCATGTCCCACCATGTTCTCCTGGCAACTCTGTGCACACTACCAAGTTTGCCGCAGTTTGTAACATGCTCTGCTCTAATGGATTCAACATGGTAAGGCCGTTGGCATTCCTACCACAACGATTGGGCGTTTCTTACACAGTTAAATTGTGTATGAAAATCGGGAGCAATATTTCATGAAACTCTACGGTTACGCGAAATTTCAGACAATTAAAATTACACCAATTTTAATTCACGTCTTCCCCTTCGCTTTCATTTGATTAGGTTACCACTCTATGCAGCTTACATTGTTTGAATCAACTGAGAATGTTGCTGTAGCTCCATTGACGGTGACTGAGTTTACTGGACCCGAGCCCAAAACTTTGACTCCAACTATGTTGGGGGTATCCGGTGTTTTCCATTGTACTACTTCACTGGTCAACTTCTTGCTAGAGAGGTTAAATTTCAAAAACCCGTAAAGGTTGTTCTCAACTGGATCTGAAATTCATAATTGTTTTTAAATAAATATTGTATAGGTAATTCGAATACGGACAGAAATTAATTATTATAAGTCTGCCCTTGTATGGAATAATGAAGTCTGTAAACAATGTTGTAGGTATGGTATAGTAGCCTATTTGCACATTAGAGGTTCCGAGTTAAGTGAAAAAAAGCTGCGCCATTTTGCTGTTGCTCATATTGTACATGCAAAAGGTTTAAACTAATCCTACGAGTATTTGGTAAATGTTGGGCCTCAGTTGAAAACTATATTTTCGAAGCTCGTATCTCATTTCTCTTGCCACTGGCGTATATAAATTTTTAATTCTTTTATATATTATATTATATATTTATATTAGAATAGAAAGTCTATATTGCACCGATTTTCAATACAATAGCGTAAATAATAAATGTTAAATTGTACAATGCAGTCAAGAACTTAACAGAATCCAAAGAAAAGTTCAAAGTGCTTCCCTATTCAAAAAACTCTTGAATGTTGTACAATGTCCTTTGAATAAGGTAACACTTCAAACTCCTTCTGAACTCTGCCAAGTTCTTGGCTGTCTTTATTAAATTGGGCAGTTTGTTATATATGCGCACACCGATAAAAGACGGCTTACATTCGTACCGCCGGGTTTTGTGTTGCATGGCAACCAAGTTTGTATTCTTTTAATATATGTCGCCCATGTCTTATTTTTCGGCAAGTTTGTAAAGTCGTTAACATTTTAGTTCTATTTTTCTGCTAACCTAAACAATAATGCCAGTTTAAACATTAATCAATCGTATACATTCATTAAATTGTTTGTATGCGATTAGCCTTTTTGTAAAAAAAAAAAATATATGCCTATCTGTGTGGATCTACCCACAGAACAACATAATATATGTATATTGTCAGTATTAGGAGCCACTACAACGATTCCTTACAAAACCTTCAGATTTACCGAGTGTACCTACTTAAGGTCCGTTTCTTTCAGGGGGTTGTCTGGAAAAACATATTTTGTCTATATTGCATGTCATAGTTAAAATAATAATACAATTTACCAATAACCACTCCATCGTCCCAGTAAAGTGTTCCAGATGCTGTTCCTTGGGAATCCGAAGCCGCAACTATTGTGAATCCATTCTTTCGGCTGAAAGCAAAAGTATTATTTCAGAAAATGCAGCAAGTGTGGGACTCGAACCATACCTACCACTAGATGCATGTCCATATATTGAAACATGTGTGCGTTTTCCTTACAATACTGTACGAAAAAATTGTGTGCATATTTCTTAGTCAAATTCACTTTCAAAACGTATTTTTCATCGAAAAGGTTAAAGAAGCTTTCCTTATACGCACTACGTATAAATAGGAAATTAAAATGATACCTTAGAGTAGTTGTCGTAGCTGGTGCCTGAGTGGGGAGAACAACTCCCCCGCGGACCAGGACGGGGATGGTGTCTAGGGGAGCGTCCAGTGTGACCTCCACACCAGAACTGTCCCGGGCAGCACCCGTGTACCAGTCGTACCACCTGCCAGCTGGTAGGTACGCCTTCACCGACGTCGAGAAGTCTTCGGTTACGGGCACGATATACAGTCCGGAGCCCCACAAGAAGGATCGGTCTACTTTGTAGGTGTTTGGGTCCTTGGGGAATCTACAGAAGCAAATGTCCAATTAGTGGTCATTTTGTCACTACAGCGATAAAACAACTAATAGCAGAGTGCCATTTGACAATGGGGAAATTTGGAACTATTCTTCTCGGTAAAAAGGTTGTTTAGTTTAAAAGGGTATTCGTCATTAATATATCCCGAATTTGCTGATTCCAGTAATTTAAAAATTTGAAACACAACGGCACAATCCATAATACTGTTCTGGACGCATACATATGCTTTACCAAACTCGCTGTTAAATTTCTGTTTTTCCATCACTTACAATATTGTGGATTTGCTAAAATAATTTGGTAGCCTTCATTAGGGTAATCTATTTTATTGTTCACGAAGTAAAATAATGTGAACAATTTTCATTTGCGCTAGAGTCCGATTCTGCCTATTTCGAAATGCTGAACAATTGAAACTGAAATGTTGGTAACGTTGTTCATATTGTCACTGAAAGCCTTTCTGCCTATTAATTAGTATTGCGTATCTCCATGCGACCTGGTTTAGTGGGAAGCTTGTATGTTGCATTTTGCATGCCCATTTATTGTCTCAGTAGATACTTACTCCATGAAAAGTGGCCTCGAAACAGTGTCACCATCAACTTGTGCGTGATAGAGTAGAGTGTATAAATAAGGCAGGAGAGTGTATCGAGCAAACAGTGCCTTTTTCGAGGATTGAACGATGAGATCTCCCATAGCACCTGGATCTTGATCCTGAAAGAAAGCTTGTTATAAGTTGGGTTTCTCGTGTGCTCGTAATAACCTTTAACTACTGGCTTTGTAATATTTGTTTGTTTTCCAACGCCTGCTTTCAGCATTTCTGCTTTAAGCAACCATGTCAGCCAGGCGGGGGTAGTGAGTCTGTTTATTAACTTGAGGCTCCCTAAGGGCAGACTCCTTCACCTCGGAGAGAAGGGGATTTAACTGACAGGGTGGACCTCCTGATTATAGTAGATTCCGAACCACTTGGGGAACATAGTAAAGTCACACGATTAATTCGAAGGTAACCAGGACTCGACACACACTTAGACTGACTGGTATAGTCTCTGCACGTTATCATGGCCCACTGTTTTTTGTTTTTTTGTTTTTCCCCCTCTGCCAACGCTGTGCACATTACAAAGTTTGCCGCTGTTTGAAACAGGCTCTGCTCTGATGGATTCATCTTGGTATGACCGTTGTAATATTGTACAATACAATACTAGGCGTAAAAATAAAAATAAAAATCCGTACTATAGTGCCAAGAGTGTTGTGATTTCTCGAAAATGGGTAGAAGGCTCCAAGTTGCATCCACCGGTTGCATAATGATTCCCAAGTGTTATCTCTGAATCCGCAAATGTCTGAACCCATGTATGAGATGCCGTATAAGCTCGAGGTCAGTAACTCTATAAAATAAAATAAAAAATAAAGACACCAATAAGTAATTTAAAATGGATGCGTTATCTACTTACCCCTCCCAGATATTATTACGCTAACACATTGCACCAAACTACACACATGGGGCGTCTGCTCTTTCCTTAAAACCCCAGGGAGCCGTCAAACATACACATGTCCTAATAACTGCTTCCGATGCAATTAATTAATTAATAACATTCAAGACAAACAAAGGCTATATATAGTATATATATATTACCTTTAATGTAACAATTGTTTTTATTTTGTCACGAGTCCTTCGGTACATTGGTTATTCTGACGACAAAATTACCTGGGACAGATTTGGTGAGATCGTACCAACTGGCCAAGTTATCTCCTCCCCAATGGCCTCCATATCTCCCACTTCCTGGGAATGTAGACCGACTCACTAAAAGGGGCCTCATCCCCATGTTTTTGAGAGTTCTAAAAAATAAACATTATTTACTTGTATTGTACCCAGTCATATATTATGTTAATTTTTACATGACTTTGTTGTGGAGCAAGAAAAGTTCATAATTTCAGCGAAAACTATTGGATTCCCTGACTCGTATCTGTACTTGGTCATGCTTTCGCCTGTTTCATTGCGTCAATGGCAAGCTTGTCTCAGCTTGTCCATTATCGCTTGTAGCCGATGTAGGTTGACATCGAGAACATATACCAGTTTGCGAATGGCCAAAAATTCATACGGAAACAATACAAATCATGTCAGAAATCCATGGGGTCATTGGCATTGGACAAGGGACCCTTGGGCCACTATAAGTAGGCTTGTGTCCATAAAAAGTCCTTTAAAAATTACTAACTATTGGATTCCCGGAAATTTTGAATATTATGGCATCTATCGTACCTTGGATAAATTTCCTTTGTTAAAAAGCCTATATTTATTGCAGGTATGTGCAATGATCCTGGAGAAGTTGTTCTTGTCTGTGACATTCAAAATTGGTATAATACGATTGTATATAATATAATCAACTTACTGGCGAGTAATGTCAGCTTCAGCAATGCCGTAAATGTTGTGAAGGTTGTAGTGAGAGCCGGCAGCCTGTTGAGCATTCATGCAGATGGTCTTGTATGACAGTTTTCCTCCAGCGACACCTGGAGTGTACGGAGGGTTCTCCAGCTCGTCCGCTGGGCAACCATTCACTGTACCGTCCAAAAAGTTGGACGGCTCATTCATATCCTATGGTTAAAAAAAAACATCAAACTTCCAATATGCTGTGTATTATTTTTATAACTATAGCGTAGCGCATTCGGTAAACTGGTAGTGCTATCGTATGGACAAAGTTTAGGCACCTAATTATTACCTACTCGTATGGACATGGTTTTTGTCTTTGTCTTCTGGGAACATCAGCAGCTCCAAAAAGTTGAAAAAGAAACATAATGGTAATAAAATAATATTTAGAAATCTAATGATATTGCCAATTTTACTTACAATCCACATGCCATCGAACTTGATCTTATCATGAAGTGATCGGAAAAGGGTTTCCCAGTAGTCGAGAGCGTTGGGGTGAGTGAAGTCTGGGTAAGCGGTAGAGATCGGGTTCCAGGTCTGACCTATGAACACGCCGCCATCCTTGCCCTTGACGAACACATCTTTAGCAATCCCGTCGTCCCAAGGTGGATAAGTGCCTGGAGGCTCAGCAGCACTTACCTAAAAATGCAGCCATTTATTTTTTTAATGATGGATTATGATGACATATTACTTATTGTGGCGCCTCGCATCAGAAAATGTACTCGTATATGTGTAGTGGTGGAGGAAGGGCTTGGTGGCTTGAAGGCTCCAACATGGTAAGGCTCGTGTGTGATAAGCTATGGCTGTAGTACGTACGTATACCGCTGTGCTGGATTGGCCTAGCAGTCGAGTCCTCGAGGTTTTAGCCCGAGTGCGTTGAAACATATTAAAAAGAGTTCTAATTAATGATAAACTTCTTCTTCTTCTTCTTCTTCTTCTTCTTCTTCTTCTTCTTCTTCTTCTGGCTCTACGGCCCTTGATGAGCTTTGGCCTGTTCGACAACACTCCGCCAGTCATCTGACTCATCTCGGTTTTGTACATCGCTCCACCTTCTACGGACTCCCAACTCGCGAAGGTCAGTTTCCAACTCATCCTTCCACTGTTTTCGAGGACGTCCAGCCAGTCGTCTTCCTGTCATGCTTGGTTTGTACATCTTTTTCGGCATGCGGTCGTCTGACATTTTTTTATTTATTTTCAAATAGTAAAATTTCACAACTTACGCCTGGGTCTAAGATTGTCATGTAGCGCATTCCAGCGGCATGAATGTCATCAATGAGCTTCGGTAGGTCTGCAAAGTTGACAGGGTCAACAGTGAAGTCATTCTGGGTAATCATATAGTCGATGTCATTCCATTGAACATCCTGCAACGAAACGACCAAAGTTAATAAATAAATAAATAAATTATATATAATTATATATTTCTGTTAAATTATACAATACAAGTAATCAACAAGTAAGACAAGACAAGAAAGTATAAAGTAAAATCGTCAAAATCCGGTAGTTCTGACATTGTTATTGTGCTGGTGCCTCAGTGACAGTGTAGAAAACTTTCTCTAAGAGATGGTTTCTAAGCAATTTAGGGAAGTTAGTAGCATTTCTCGTCGCTCTCAGTTCAATCGGGAGTTTCCTAAGGTAGGTGAAACCTTGTAGTATAGGATCCAGTCGCTCACACTTGGCTGTGCGTGGCGCTGGCCTTACAAGGTCTCCCCGTTGTCTCGTGTTGTAGGTGTGGGTGTCCCCGTTTTGTTTAAATGTCCCCCACGTCCACATCCACACCACTTGCATATATCAAGTGTAGATTAAATGTACTGGCTATGTTTTAAATGAAAGAAATGCTAATGTCTACTCCAAAACTATGTGGAGTATCCTGATTGCAGGGGAAAATATTTTTAATGTAAAGCCGAAGAAATAAGCTTGCTCGTTGGGCTTAGCACAAAAAGTACACTTACAAAAGGAATTCCAGCATCGATTGTTCGTTGCCAAGCTCTCCTGGTAGCTTCTGCACTTCCGTAGCCGTACCTAGAAATGTAAATAGTTAAACATGAAGTTTGCAATTTTACCCTGTGGTCTTTTCTTGGTCTGTGCGCCAACATGCCGAGTAATTTTGCTCAATGCCTACCTAGGTACCAACGAGTAGTTACGCACCACGAATGCTATCTCTCTCTAATGCCTGCTGCTTACAGGCTGAAACACCATGCACCATGTACGCCAACACCATTTATCCAGCGTTAGGGCCGCGATGTTTCGTGACTGAGGAGGCCTGGGTTTGCAAGCCATTAAAGGTCTTCCTAGAGTTCTAGTTCTATATAGGAGAGATTGGACATTCGCTTCCCGCCAAAAAATATTTTTGAATTTCTGGGGCCACCCACGTAGCAGGTTGCCCCAGGATACAAAAAATATTTTTGGCGGGCGCGAAAATCCCATCTTCCCCATATAGAACTCTAAACTGGACTATAAAATATTGGACAATTACTGCAGTGTATTGACAACATTACACTCTGTGTATTACAATATAATAGTACCTAATTTGAAAAATGAAATATGGGTAGGAGCCTGATACCTGCATTGCTGGAATCCAAGACTCCAGTATGGTGGAATGGGTGGTCTTCCAATAAGATCGGTATATTGCCTGATTACTTCTGCCGGACTGGGGCCCACGAAGACGTAGAGGTCGAGAATGCCCCCAATGGCTCGGAATGTGACAGCCGGCAGTGGTTGCGTGAGCACGTCTAAATTGAAATCACACTTATTATGATTGGTATCGTCTTTTTGTTTACGAGTATTCGAAACTCCTTTGTACAGTGTTATGCAATTTGAGCATTTCAGTTTATCGTATTATTCAAGGGCAAGACATGTCGAGTAGTGGTACGGACTCTGACTTGCAACTGGTTCGAGTCCCACACTTCCTACATTTTCTGGACATGCTTCGGATGGCATGTAAATGAGGTGGTCTCGTACCTTCCTATTTATTTTAGTTATACAGTGTGTTTGTTGAATACAAGCACGCTACCATCTTGCCACCGATACCATTACCATAACAGACTTTACTCGTCTGAATTAAAAGATAGCTTACCCATGCCATTGCTGTTATGCAGATAGACACCGAAGCTGTCACCGTTGGGTTGCATGACTAAAAAGAAGGGGTGACTGCCGTAAATGTTGGTCTGAAAATAAACTTATTGTTAAGGATACTATATTTGCTCCATTCCCTCCAGTAACTTATCCGAAATACTCGTATTGTCAAAGATAATGGTTTATCGTACTTTTGTACTGTTAAATAGGCCTATGTACCAGAATCGTTGGTTTTTTTACAGTTGCGGAAGTTATGCTTGACAAAACAGCAACCTTTTTTGTTGATTTTCATATAGAACAGCCTACCTACTTACATTTTCTTGTGGTATCGAGTCATGGTTGAACATTGTAAACCTGTTCCACTCGGGATCGAGCCATAACGTCGTCCTATGCTCTCCAAGACCATAGAGTGTTCCTGTGTACCGAGTGCTGATTTGAAGAAACTGGTCAGCGAAAATCAATCCTCCTACATTTTGAGAGTCAAATCTAGAAGTACAATAATAGTGATTCTAAATTATAACTATTAGTAATATTATTTTGTAACGAATGGGGAATTTGGCTAATCCACAAACCATTTTTTCTGGTAGTTCCAATCAATAATCGCTACCATATACAGAAAACGCTTTCATGCGGATGATGCCATAGCGTACGGTACCTTATATATAAAACAGCTAGCATAATAGAATAGAATATTTATTAAATGCCAACAACAGGAATAAATCGATACATTACCGAAGGCATTTACAATAAAAACATAGCAAATAACAATTTACAACACAGAAATATTCAAAATTAAAATTAAAAGCATTAATAGGCAATCGTCAATTTAAAAAACCCCGTAAACAAATTTTAAACAGAGGTAGGCTGCAAAACGTGTCTAGATCACCGTGTTCGTTAATTGTTTTTAAAATTCTAGACAGTGGGGCCTTGGATAGTGAATCAGCCACAAACTGAGTTCTTAATGTTGTGTTCCTCACATTGACTCTGAGCTGAACCCTTTCAAGTATAGTGGGGGCATCTAGCATACTGTTTATTAACTTGTGAAAGAATATACAGTCCGCAGACACCCTCCTATTCCTGAGGGAGCTCATCTCAAACTCAGCAAGAAGTTGGGAGGTTCTAATCGGATGATTGGCGTAGTGGGGATAGATCCCGTCCTGCCTGAAATGGAGATAGCGCAGAAAGCGCTTTTGAACCTTCTCAATAATGTGAATATGGTCACCAATGTGTGTCAAAATATGCAGCTGCGTGTGCTATATTGCAGTACAGTACATACGGTACAGTATTTCAATGTGCAATAAACCAGTGAAGGTAAGGTACCCATTAGGGTTGGGTGGGCCCAGGCCAGCTGGAACATCTTTGATTTCATATGGGCTTTTCAAACAATGCACTGAAAATTAATGTGCCTAGTTTCGCTAACAAACACACCAATTGCACAATCGCTAAGAATTAATTTGGCTTGGTAGGCTACACCTACTTTTCCCGGAATGGCCCCCTCCGAAAATCTGTCTTGGACCCACTCTAGGTAAAAACATATGCTAGCCCACCTATGTAATAATGTAATTGTAATACAACGCTTACCTAATCATCCCAGTTATTATTTTGGTAGGTCTATTTTAAGTTTTTTGAGTTGGCAAAATAGACACACCTTCCCCCCCAGGGACGGTTTCAGAAAAAGTTTTCGGGGGGGGGGGCGGTGCCCTGAAAAATATCGCGTTTCCCTTACTTGAGTAACAATTTCTCTTCATTTCCTTCAAAAGTCCATTCTATCTAGTATAAAGCTATTTTTCTCGGGGGGGGGGGCGACCGCCCCCACCGCCCCCCCAAGGATCCGTCCCTGTTCCCCCCCCCCCCCTAAAATCATGCCTTGGCTACTCCCCTGGCTCTACTTCCTATTTTCCTATTAAGTTTCCATAGGTTCGTGGCATTGGCCATTCTGTATTGCCGTTTAAATTGGCTGTAGGTAGCCCTCCTCTGTACCTACACCTACTGTAGACCTAGGACTCTAGATACAGTTCTTACTTACAGAACAGTGCCATCTAATCGAGTAACTTGGAAACCATTTTTGGTTTGGTCAATGTTGACCTTGTACTGGGGGTTGCTTGCAGCTTTCCTTACTGTCCTATTAATTTTAGGATATGCTGTTTCATAGCGCTTAGTATTTGCATCTGACAACTGAAAAAAAGTGTAGTGAGCATTTTTACCAAGCTGACTCCATATAATATACCTGACCACTCCAAACTGATCAATAGGTTATATTAATACTAGCAAGTAGGTAGTATTCTCTTCCCTTTTGCTTGTTTAATAGGACCTGTTAGACGCCTTTATGGCTACTATCGGTATTCAAATAGTCAAACAACGAAAAACCTACATATCTAAATCCGGCCGCCATACCAAGTTGAATCCAGCGGACCAGAGCAGGTTCAAAGCTGCAGATAAATTGGTCGTGTGCACAGTGCCGGTAGGGAAACATGGTAGGACTTGTTCTGGTCACCTCCGAACTAATCGTGTGACTTCACTGTGTTTCCCAAGTGGTTCGGAATCCACTATAATCAGGAGGTCCACTGGAGTCCTATGGGCCCACACCGTGGCCTGGGACTGTGTCAAACCATACTACTACTACATATCTAACAATCATGCTAGAAGGCTACTACGTACTGACTTACTGAGCAGTTGCAGCAGCTTATAATCCAATACTTATCTAACCGGTACCTTAGTAGCCTCAAATGAACAGACGATATTAATTAATTGGATGGTGCCCTTTTATTATTCTTATTATTAATTGAAGGGCTTATTATGTACGTAGGCGTACTTGTGCCAACGGCCCCATCGGTTTTTCGGGCATTATTGGTATTGTTTCCGTATGAATTTTCGACCGATTTTCGTCAGTGCCGGATCACCAACTATGGGCACACTGGGCAACTGCCTTAGGGCCCTGAGGTAGCTCTGGGCCCTAAGGCAGGTTTCAAAAATGTTAATTTATTATGTAATTTCTCAAAACTTCATAATTCCTTGAAAATTGTGATTTTTATAATATTGTAAATCTCAAATTTTTTCCGCCAAAACTTATCAAAAAAATTATGTTATATTGCATATATTATTTAAAAAATATTATTTATATATATATATTATTTAAAATATTATATATTTAGTATTGTATTATTAGTTCATAGTTGGATGTTAGTCATCTTACCTAGTAAGACTATAGAGGGGGGGGGGCACCAATTTCATTGCCTAGGGGCCCAGAGAAGGTTCATCCGGCCCTGATTTTCGTCCTCGATGTCAACCCGCCTCGACTATAAGTTACAATGGACAAGCTAAGACATGCTTACCATTTATATCATAACAGGGCAACAGGCGTTAGCTTGACTTAAGCAAGTACGGGAATCGTCGTACGCCTGTATAGTATTACCTTAATTCGTACTGATGTATCAGTCTGGTACTCCACATCCACACGAACAGTGGCGACATCTCGAGGGTAAGGAGATTGAAAATTTCTCTGCAGGAAAGCCAGCTGTCCTGTCGCTGTGTTGGTGAGATTAACGTACTTGTACCCATCGTAAGCCCGAGGGAAAAAACACCATGGCACAGCCAGAGGAGGAAGCATTTTATTTACTTTGGGCTTTGTACTCATACCTGTGAATTAATTTTGGCAGTTAGTGAACAGGATTACTCCTATACAGTGTACAGTACAGTACAGTACAATTTACGTAATGCATCATTCATTATACTACCAGAACTACTCTTTAATGCACGTAGCGCCTATTGTACTGTACGTAAATATGTGCATTGAGGATTTAACATTAGTATTATATATAAGCACTGAAATGGGGATAAGCACCAATGGCCCAGTCATTTGGGCGAGAAACAAGCAGCTACTGGGAAATATTTTCGGAAGTTTTGAAAATGGGTGATTGTATAGATTTCGATGCGCACTTTCCGAATTCCAACTTTGCTATCCGTATTTTTTCGCTGGTGCCGCCATCCTGGAAAATCACATTCTAGTAATTTTCCACCCAAAATGTTGGTCGGCTGGTAAGAAGTGTGTAAACTCCATTAATTTAAGCTACCTGCAAATAGACACCGCGCAAGATCGAGATTCTAGCTTCTATACTTGCCGATTTCTAGTAGCATTTTCCGAGTATAGTTTTGGTGAAAATTGCGAGAAAACGGAACATTTGGTTTTTTTTTCCAAGATGATCGTGCGAGCGGAAAAAATTCGTGGCTAAGTAGAAATTTGGAAGGAGCATATCAAAATCTATATACAGTATATGAAGTCACCAAATTTCAATACTTTCCCGGCAAACCTTACCAAATGTAGGTTCTCTCTCTCTCTCTATATATATATATGTATGTATATCCGGTATATATATATATATATATTTCTATTTGTAACCCACCTGCTGGTACCCAACAACAACCCCTTGCTTCGCATGACTGCTGGGTGGCGCCATCTTCAGGGAAGCAGTCGAACCTGTCATCATTTCCAAACCCGGTACATTCAGCATAGGGGGCTTTTTCTGGAAGAGGAAGGGGCTTCTCCACGCTGGCTAGCGCCACAGTTCCCACCGCGAGTAGTATCACCAAACGTGACCAAGTCATTACTAAAATAAAGAAATGAAAATAAGTAATTTACTATTATGCGAGCTTGCCTTGCTGTAGGTAACAAAGAATCACTCTCATATATTA
This sequence comes from Psococerastis gibbosa, assembly GCA_963971405.1. Classification (NCBI taxonomy): domain Eukaryota; kingdom Metazoa; phylum Arthropoda; class Insecta; order Psocodea; family Psocidae; genus Psococerastis; species Psococerastis gibbosa. Next base: position 22,812,859 of record OZ020488.1, on the reverse strand, counting down.
GTATTCTTTTTTTGTAAGTTGATGGCAATACCATACTCTACTGCACAAGTTCGTTTCAGATCTGGGACTGAACTTCGACGGTAATCAACTCTGCTGTAAATGATTACAAATGTGTCCATAAGTATGGACTACCTATTGTGTCAGTGCCAGGCAACTGTGACTACCATGGTGAATTGTATGAGCTTACAGTTTAGGCTAATGCGTTCATCAAATACATGTGCCCTAGGCCTAAAGCGTTCGTACAGCAATTTAACTAATGTTCGAAAATTACAAAAGTAAACCTACTTGAACGACTTGGTGGATGGATACTGAAAGTCATGATTTCCTTCTAGTAGGAATTATTGTGAGTTTAAGTGCTTTGATACCATATCATGTCTCATTTGCCTATCATAATCAAATGTTAATGTATAGTCAACTCGTATATGTAACTTGAATTGCATAACATTCTGAAACATGATTCTTACATAGGCCTACCGCAGCTGAAGCAATGGAATTTATTCCATATACTGTAAGCTGTGTACCAAAAACATTGTAGAAAAGGTACATAAAACAGAAGAAGGAAGGAAGGCTGTATTGTATTTCATGACCCAATGAACCATATAGTCATAGTCTTTTAACTTGCGTTTTGGTTTGCGGTGCCCAGAATCTCAGGAGGCCAATATCCAATGGCTCATTGGTTGTCCGCACTTTGAAACACAGGTGGAACATGAAAGTCGAACAAGGCGCAAATTCTACCGACCTCGTTTTTTATAGTTACCGTGATATTGACGTGGTAGCCGACATTTTTAGACTGTCTTTAATGTCTGCTACCACGTCAATATCACGGTAGCTATCAAAAACGAGGTCGGTGGAATTTGCGCCCAAGCGTGGAACATGGAAATAGCTTTGGGATATTTCATTCTCTCCGGGAAAAATAAGAAATATAGAGAAATAAGGGAAGCTTTGCAATGGTCGAAAAATGGTCGACTAGGAACCAGATTTCAACGGATTTACACGATTTACAACAAACAAAGGGGGGGGGGGGTTACGAAATGTCTGTATTTCTGTCTGTAACTCGAGTTGGCTTGCCAGTAGGTAGCTATATGGTATGTATTTAGTAACTTTATAACTCATAAATAGGAAATCAATAATTTTCCCATTAGACTCCCGATGATTTGGTAACTTAATTAATATTCATAATTTTAGTAAGAGCCCTACCAATGACATCTCATCACTTTACTGGCAGGCGCGGCACTAGATGGCGGTAATGCCAAGAGTGGGCGTTGGATAAAGTAAAGTAATGTAAGTAAGAGTACGGTGCGGGTGCGTCATAGTAAACTGTAAAAATAGTATAGTATAACACACCGAAATACTTTAAACTTGCTTGCTCTAAGCTACCAGGATACCAATTCTTTTCTGACATCAAGCTCGAATGTGGTAAGTAGTTTTTGTCCTGACAGAAATTGTCATAATTGGAAATTCTATGCAGAAATAAACAGGACTCTTAACCTAGCTGCAAGAATTTTACTCGTAGGTACCTTCTGTACAGGCTATAAACAATATATAAATATTTAAATGGGATAATAGAAAAATAACGTGATAAGACCGGTGCTTTAAATTGTCAATCACCAAAAAGTGTTTGCTTAACGATACTTTTCTATTGAGAAAGTTGCTCTCGAGATTACGATGCATGAGTACCTTTAGCCAACAATATAAAGATAAAATGCTGGGTTGCTATGTTCCGTAATAACCCTTATAAGATCATTGTCACAATCATTTCATCATACTGTTGTGTTTCTGTGAAGCAAACATAACTTAACAGGTATAGTTTGTACGGTATATCTCATTTAGTTATCGTGAATATGCAACCCTTCACTTTTAAAAAGTTTTAGCTATTCTAGAAGCCAGAAGGGTATACCGCCTATCATAAACGTCCAGCCATATAATTAAGGTTTGTCACAGTCATGATTATAGATTAATTGCATTTTTAAAAACAATTTAAACCTTCGAAATCTGTTTTTTATTGTGTTATATTCACAGAAACTAAATTCAGGATGTTTGGCGCTTTATAGCTTCTCACTAAATACCATTTATGTCGTAGATAATGGCAACTGCCCAGTTGCTTTTGGTAGCAACAGCAACTCTGCTTGTGTATTTGGCACAAGGTCAGGAGCTGCAACCCCCTCCGACTGCTGACCCAGCAGAGTGCGCGAAGGTCACCTCTGTGGACGACCGTCTCGACTGCCACCCCGAGAAGGACGCTTCAGAACAGTCGTGCGTGGCCAGAGGATGCTGCTGGACTGAGGCACAAATCGGGCGACCTTGGTGTTTCTACCCTCCTAACTATTCTGCCTACGTGAATGTCAACAATACTGAGTGCAGTGCTGACTTGCAGCGCGTCTACCGCTCTCAGTTTCCAGGAGATGTTTCCCTGATCCGAACATTTATTACTACTTGGGGCGAGAACCTAATTGGAGTGAAGGTAAGTGTAAATGGATTTAAATTGCCACTATAATTTATATGTATATTTTTTTTTTAAAGGAGTTAATATTTCTGGCCTAATCTTAATGGCATAATGAGAGGTTGTAGGATATCTTCAATAATGCACTACTTATTCTTATGGGTAGCTTACGTTTATTAAAAAGGTGTCAATATAAACCTACCTATGTATTCTAGTACTATACCGTACCAGTACCTAACTAGACAACTGCTACCTGCAGGCTCACCTATTTCGCCTAGGCCTGGCTGCTTCAGACCAATGCCCCTCTGCCTCACTGGGCGTATGGATGCTGCCCACCTTCTAACGTGTCAATCAGTCCAGAGCCCTAACAAAGACATATCATCACTATACTGGCATACTATACCAGATGGTGGTAACGCCAAGACTGGGAGTTGGATAAAGAAATGAAAGAAAAGTATAAGTTACTGTACTCAACAACAGCCGCATGTACTTCATTTAATTAAATTTTGTATTTCAGGTTGTTGATGTTAATAACAAGGATCGTTTTACACCACCTTATCCGAAATTGAACATTCCCCCAAATGGAAAATGTTCAAACGGGCCAGGGCGAACAAAATTTACCATAGATGCAGGAGATGGTGAAAATTTGGTAACCGTCGCTGACCGAGAACGTCCAATGTAAGTTTTCGTCACTTTCTTATCAAATTTAGAGGACACCTACTCTAAACCGTTTGTAAACCCAGGTTTAGTTATACCTACCTAACTTATGTTTTTTATATAGGTTCTTTCAGACCACCCAGACACCCCTTTTATTTCGGTTATTATGAGGACTTCCGGTAAAAAATTTATTTCAAAGTTGAGGGCAAACCATTTCATAATTGCAATAGAAATTTTTTTGGCCCAAAGAAATGCTTTTTTTTTGGTTTTAGGTTACTTGCAGTATCTCGGAATTTTCAAATGTAATCATGTGGCATGTTGCATATCTAATGATAGCTATTCTTAAGATTTTTCGTTAGTCATACTAATTTTGAACCTGAGCCTTTCGGAATTCTGAATTACCGCATATGAACATCGAAAAAAAAAACATTCCGGGTGTCAAAAAATGTATGTGTCAACCAAACGATATTTTGACCTTAACTTTTTATTAATTTTTTTAACGAATTCAATATTAATAGGTAATAGGTTTCCGAAATAAAAAGAGTGTCCGGGTGCTCTGGAACAACCCGTTTATTCAGAGCCCCAGTTTGTACTATTGATAAATAGTGATATAAATTAATGCTTCTGCCCTGCTTGATGCTCAGAATAACGCTAGGTATGTTCTGAATTAAGTAGCCTACCTAATCTGAGAGAAAGAAGTACAGTATATATCTTGTATTGAAATCTCTCTTAATTCATCATTTCCGCGTAAGCGTATGTGGCTGATACTAAATCGTGTTTTTATTTGCAGATTCTCAATTCCAACAACAGATGTAATATACGCGGACCAATTCATTCAATTTACTGTTAATATCCTGGCGCCAAGTCAGTTGTATGGTGTGGGTGAGCACCGGACCAGGTTGGCTTTAGACCAAAACTGGTCTAAGTATACCCTTTGGAACCATGATGTTGGCCCAAGAGATAATGTAAGAATCAATCAATATCAATGTATCAATGTTAATGGATTTGGTCAAAATTTTGGTCGGACCGAGCCTAATTGAGGACTGGGCCGAAAATACATTCAAAATAATTGAAATCCGGACCGGACCGGATGGACAATGTATAGGCCTATTATGTACCGGCACTGGAGGAATTTTCCACCCAAAAAGCTTTATATTAATTAGGTATACATGGTTCCTATTGTTCTAACTATACGTTTAATATGGGTGTCATTCACGAGCATGGTCGATCCAGCAAGAATAAATATCCTAATGTTACAAGCCAGGTTTATCAATCAAAATACTGCATAGGTAAGCTATAGCCTAAATCAACTAAACCTTTTCAATTTATTACAGACAAACTTATATGGCAGCCATCCATTAATACTTGCCGTTACAGACGACGGTCAAAGCTTGGGAATTTACTTCCATAATAGCAACGCTATGGGTATGTTTTTTCATAGCTTAGCCTACGTGCGAAATTATAGCTTAGAAACTTTCTATATCAGATAGGTAGAAAAATCTATTAGCCTATTGTAACTGTAATATGGGACCTCAATGGCATTTCCATTGATTGAATGGATTTTGCATTATTAGAACTTATAAAATGAAAGTTTCTGAAATGTCATTGGATATTACATAGTGGTTTTTGTTTTTCCTCTCAAAATCCGATTATATCTAGTATCAAGTCATTTCATTTCGGGGGGGGGGGGGGAAGGTTGAACCCCCATGAACCCCCCTTGGCTACGGCCTTAGATGCTAATGTAATACTTGCTCAAAAGTTCACCTGTGCGTAATTTGTTCTGGTGTCTTATATACCGGCGCCCCGCGAAGGTCTATAAGAAAGGTATAACAAATGTTATATGTTCCATTTGTTACCACAGAATTTATAACTGCCTAAAGTAAATTTTTTTTTTTTTTTTAGAGGTGCTTATCAAGCCCACTGGAATAACGTTCCGCACCATCGGTGGTATCATTGACACGTATTACTTTTTTGGTGACACTCCTGCAGATGTAATTAGGGACTACACTCGTTTCGTTGGACTGCCTGCTCTTCCCCCTTATTGGGGATTGGGATTTCAGCTTTGCAGGTTAGTCCCACTCCCTTATTTTTTATAACTCTCTCATACAACAGCCTCCACCTAGGCTATTTGACTTTTCATCCCTTCACCATGACACCATATGTTCGTACAAACAAGTTATTACTTCCAGACGGTATAATTTATTTGTTTTATAATTTATTTTCTAAAGGGGAATTGAACACAAACAATTTTATGAATGTCTCCGATTACCTGTAACTTCTTCAGTCGCCTCACTAAGTATAACAGATTAGGTATTATACCCTACTTGTGTTGAGTTAAGATGAAGCCGATAGAATACGGGTACAAATTATTAGAGGTTTATACTTAAATTGATTGAAGCTGATATTCAATACAGGTTTAATAGCCTAATTTTCCGTAGCTGTAACAACGGCTAACATTCAATATTGTTCATAGACTATACTAAAATAAATAAAATCTATTGCAGATGGGGTTACAACAGTGCCAATAACACAAGGGCGGTGTGGCAACGCACTCGGGATGCTGAAATTCCATTTGTAAGTTACCATTAATGTTTCGAATAGTAGAAGTCCTATTGTCGCTTAGGAATTTAACGTAATCTGGGATTAAAAATTTAAATTCGATAATTTGAGCTAACGCAAGCATTTATGAGCTTGCCCAATGGTACTTGGAGTCGGTGTGGGTTGACATCGTGGAGTGAACCAGTTTGCCAATGGCTAGACATATTTTGCATTCGAAAACAATACCAATAATTTCCGAGACCGGGGGTCGCTGGCAGGGCAATGTTTAATGTAGGCCTATGTCCAGGGAAAGTCTTTTCATAATAATAATAATCCCGAAGCTGAATGTCGCAACCCTAAACCCTAATTCGCCCTCTAAATTTCACTATTACCTGTTTCACTGATCACGAAAACATTTAATTTGTTCACAGGATGTTCTATGGAATGACATCGACTACATGCAAAACCACAATGACTTCACAGTTGACAAAGTCAATTTTGCCGATCTGGACAAACTTGTGGACGACGTGCATGCTGCAGGCATGCATTACGTCTCCATGCTGGACCCGGGCGTCAGCGGTTCGGAGCCAGCCGGCACCTATCCGCCCTATGAGGACGGCGTTGCCATGGACACGTTTGTGAAAGACCATGAAGGGAACATCTTCATTGGACATGTCTGGAATGACGCAGACACCGTTTACCCCGATTTTTTCCATCCTCGTGCTCTTGAATACTGGACGAAGCAGCTACGAGAATTTAGGGAGAAGATTGAGTTTGATGCCCTATGGATTGTAAGTGAATCAGAATAATAAGCTATTCTGTAACTGTTAATCAACCTTATGTGGTTTACTCATTTTCGGTTATGCAATCTGATAACTGCCATTTGATTGGGTTATTTTGCTTATTCTTGATAGACTACCGTACACCAAAGACCCACACTAGGCTATCTGTATATTCTATGGAATCAAATCCCACAGGAAGAATTTGATCATAGAGCGTTCATTGAGGTCCCATAAGCCTACCCTACCGTACCTCGGAAGAAATACTCGTCGGGCTACAGAGCCTAGTTGTCCTTGTGGTTGTTACGTTTATTGGTCACAATTATGGAAGGCTCTTAGGGTGCCTCAAATTAAGAAGCAGAAGATGAGAAAAAGAAGATGAAAACTCGTTTGCGTAATATTATAGCCTATTTTAGTTGGGTAGGTACTGTGTATCAATTAGTACTCTAAACTCGAAATTTTCAGGACATGAATGAGCCATCCAATTTCTTCAATGGACTAGAAAAGGGCTGCCCGAACAATACATGGGAAAATCCGCCTTTTGTGCCTCCTGTTGATGGCGATATCTTGCAAACCAAAACCTTATGTTTGACCGCCCAACATGCTGCCGGAATCCATTACAACTTGCACAATCTTTATTCCATTAGTGAAGCAGATATAACCAAAAGGTAAATGGGCGTCGCCATGTATGGCATAGTATTTCCTAGAGATGCAAATAAATTATTCAGAAAAATTACATTAAATTCAATAATTTTGTGGCGTTTCCCATTATAACTAGTGTTCCATATAATTTTACTTATGTACGCATGCCAATGACCAGTCGACATTATTTATATATGGCCACAACGATTACCTATGACCTTATAGGCTCTTGATACCTGACCCCCGACACGACAAATTTTGCAGGGCTGCAGAGGATATTCTCGGAAAGAGGACTTTCCTTATTTCTCGCTCGTCGTTTTCTGGAATTGGCCGATACTCTGGCCACTGGAGTGGCGATGACTCGTCGGAATGGTCTGAAATGGCCGCCTCTGTTATAGGTACATAAACAAAATCCCTTGGGCTATTGTTGTATAAAAGGCAGCATGGCCTTTTATATACAACAATAGCCATTTCTATTTTAATGAGTAGCCTAATTTACAGCAAGAAAACAGCCAATTGATAATAGTGATAGATTCGGTACCTACCTATCGTCGTTTTTCTGGGTAGAAACTGTTATTTGGTCGAATCAATAAAAATAATTGTCAACTTCATACAGACTGTGAACCTAAATTAAAAAATAGTAGGCTAGCCTCATATTGTACGTGCATCTATCATAGATGCGTATATATACAAGTACCTGTAGGTACATAGCACCAACATACGTGTCTGAGCCTATAGTCCAAATGAAAGGGTTTAAGCCTAGGGAAAGCTGTTAATTGCTGCACAGTAACCAAATGGTATACCTAGGTAGTCATATTTATTTGACGCCTTTTCTTTTTCACTTCTATTGTCAATATTTTCTTATATTCTTACAATTTTTTCAGAGTTATTGACATTCAGTCTTTATGGAGTTCCTTTCATGGGTGCTGATATTTGCGGGTTTGGCGGTGAAACTACCCGAGAGCTGTGCCTTCGGTGGATGCAATTGGGTTCTTTCTATCCATTTTCTCGCAATCACAATGCTATTGGCGGTAGGGTAAGCATCAGTTGACCTAAACTATATATCTGTACGTGCAGTCTAATGTGTAGTTTTTACTGCTGTGGCTCATAAGCTGTAAGGACAACCGAAGTAACTTCGCATACGCAATGACGAGAGGTATGACCCTTTCGTCATTTCCGTGCCGGTGTTGCAGTGTGTACGGAAGAGGCAGAAGAGCTTGGGAGGGCATATAAAGCAGGTGGTCCCGGGCTTTCCTATTTGTGTGTAAGAGAGGGTTTTATAGCCCTAACTCCAGCTGGCTTAGTAATAGGACAAAAAATGTCAATAGAACAAAAAAAAGCTCTGACTGGGCAGGCAGCAGGACATGCGCCACTGTCAGTGGGACATCACAGTTATAGCAACTCAGAGGCTGGTCGTTTGTCATATTATCGTATATGACCGTGTGTGAACCTGGAAGCATATACTCGACGATTAAGTACTTTTTCAGGATCAAGACCCTGCAAGCTTCGATGATGATTTCACGGCTGCCGTTAAGGATACCCTTAACATACGTTACTCCCTCCTGCCGTACCTCTACACCCTCCTCTATCAAGCAGCTACTAATGGTGATACTGTGGCTCGTCCTCTATTCTTCGAGTGAGTGTTATTTTACGTTTTACTTAAGTTAGTAATACGATGGATATTTTACATTTTCTGGGTTTTCTGCCATAGGTACCTAACCCAAAGTGATCAAAATATAATTATTAAATTATTAGAGGCCTTTAGTTAGGTTCTGTTCGACTTATAATAATTATGCATGCCAATTTTAATCTTTCGTGATTCAATAAGACTAGATAAACTAAATGGTATTGACTTCTCTATTCCAGATTCCCAGACGATGCTAATACTAAAACCGTGGACACAGCTTTTCTATGGGGCGCTGGGTTATACATCATCCCCGTGTTGCAAGAAGGAGCTAGAAAAGTTGAGGCTTATTTGCCAAAAGGCCGTTGGTACGACTGGTACAGTGAACTTGAGGTGGAAGGGGCTGGCGGAAACATCACGTTGGATGCACCACTTGAACGGATCCCATTATTAATTCGTGGAGGATACGTTTTCCCGATGCAAGGTGTTGCAACAACCACAACTGAAAGGTAGGCCTAACTTTGTGTCTACTTGCCATTATAGCAAACATTTATTTTGTCTACCTTTACGAAATGGCTCGAATGAAATAGGATAATTAAATAATATAATATAATGACTTTGTTCTATTAGTAAGCCAACCTAGTAGAGTTAGGGCCTCATAGCCCTATCTTTCGCTCAATTAGGAAGGCTCGGGACCGCCTGCTTTACAAGTCTTCCAAAGCATGGCAAGGAAATGTAGCCAATGTTGGACTCGAACCAACAACCTCCGGGTGAAAAAACATTTTCTGACACTACTCTAAATGTCCTGATTAAACATAAAAAACATGTGCTACAGGTTTTACCATGAGTAAGTGCTTAGGACAGACAGTGTAGTGGTAACACGATGCCCGGATAGGCAATCGTGGGTAAGTGAGTTCGAGCCCCGCTCTGCTGTCCAAAATTTACTCCGTTTCATTTTTCTCAAATAAAACCCTAATCAGTGCTGTTTCTGTAATGGTTATTTTAATGTTTCACTTTTAGTGCATAATCCAATACCGATACCGGCCCATCTCAGATGGTTTCATATGACAGAAAAATTATTTGACTCTTGGGATAGAGGATAGTTTCGAGGCCTAACCAGAAATTTGCACTGATTACGATTACGTAGCCTATATTGATAATTGAAAATTTTACACATAGACTCTAGTGCACTAAGGTATAGTGCATTTATAATCTTTGTTTCAGTCGGAAACTATCTTTCATGTTCGGTGTAGCTCCTGACGAAAATGGTAACGCATCAGGAAACCTATTTTGGGATGACGGAGAATCACTGGGTAAGTAGGCAGCGATTAATCCCGCAGTATCTTGGGTTGTAACTGCTACTGGTATATTCAGAAATAATCTTTCTTTTAATCAAGCCTTTGGTTTTCCGTTCGTCATATGATCCAAAGCTCCATACGCACAATATACACTACAATGTAGTCCAACCAAAACATCAGAAATTTTTGAAGGCCAAATGGGAGGGGGTCTGGGGCCGGCGGTAGAAATATCTCTTTAGATATGATGCAAATGGTGCTAAAATGGATACATGATAAGCTGTCTATAGCGCACCCCGTATGTAGACACTTAGACAAAACATGAAACCTATGTTTGGGGTTACCCATATGCTACCTACGATTACATATACCTATGGGAAAACTCACTTGTGGCTCTATAAGCTACTATCGCCGGACATATTTTCGGGTACTTCTTAGTTTTTGGTGCCTAAAACAAACTTTTAATGGTATGGTGCCTAAAACAAACTTTCAATGGTAGTAAAAGCTTACTAAGTTATCCAGTTGAAATGTAAAACACGTTTGAGTAGGCTATAGCCTTAGTCCACCCTCCCCCCACAAATGCGTAGGCCCGTATGTAAGTAATGTAAGCCTGTTTATATGCATGCACTTACCATGCCATTTATTTCAAATTTTTTGGTGTAGGTTTAGTGTAGTTATTTTGTTCAAATGGGACTCTGATTATGATTCAGTTTTATAGATGTCACCAATAAACTCCAAACCTTCCTATACTTTTCAGATACTGTAGAAAGTGGGAACTATGGCCTTATTGAATTTGCACAAACTTCTGAAAAATTTACGTCTACTATCAAGCATTGGAACACCACAGTTGAAGCCCCAGCTTTGAGCAGATTCGCTGCTTTGGGGATTAAGTCCGCTCCCGCGGCTGTAACTGTGAATGGTGCCACTGCGGAGTTTACTTGGGATCACGAGGTACGTCAGTTCCACAGTTAGCTAGTCAATCATAATAGCAAATATTACGCTGATGTTATAACCCGCCATAATAGACGATAATAAAGTTGGGTTTCCTCCGTAAGCCAATAATTACCTAATTACAGTATCCCAACTGAGGAATTTTTAAGTGCTTACGATATACCTATTGTAGAAAACAAAATGCATCTTTGTAGGCTCGATAGGGGATATCAACATTCCTTTCGCAAAACGCAAAAAGTTGGATGTGAATTTGTTTTTATACAATAAATATAACGTGTCCTCTTACGTACCGTACCGAAGATGTCATTGAATAGGCTAATTACTTGCATAGTTACTCTTATCTATAAGATTGAAGTAATGATTAACGATATATGCATGTACATATACAATGTGTCGTTGCTAAGCCGTTCATGAATGTAAAGCACCACTATTAATATTGCTAACTTTATTTATTTATTTGTTGTGCAGGTTCTCACGGTACTCATTCTAAACAAGAAGATCAACGATCCAGTGACGATAACATGGACTAACAAAATTAACTGATCTGAAATATATAATATGATAAACGGATATAAAGTATCCAACAACAATGCAATGATTAAAGTAAACCTTCGTGAATTTGGATTTTTTCATTTAAATTGTGTATCGTAGGAAAGGACAATCATACAATCATTTAATGGTTTTATATAATCATATATACTGTATATATAATATATCATAAATCTAGCACCCTCTCCCTATACAAATATTGATGAGTTGGGCTAAATGATTTTTTACCATAATAAGTTAACGCTATTTGATGTGAGTGTGTTGAAGGTTCGCTTGAATTAGGTGCTTCGCAAGACCATCAATGGGATTGCCAGTGCATAATTAGGTACGGTATTATCTGCTGCCCCAATCTACGGCCAACGCCAACACTTAGCTAAGGCATGAGATAAGGCAATAATTTGTAATTCTCATCCAGACAATACTGCAGCGTTTGGCCGTTTAGTATATTAACTTGTTCTTGGAGCTAAAAATGTAAGCGAAACCGTTTTTAATAGCACCAGCACCACCCATAGAAATGTATTAACCGGAGCGGCGGGAGCCATAATATGCCTTACGAGGCACCCGCTAACCATAAGCCAACTATCAGAGATAAGTACCAACGCAAAAAATATCGAAGTCTTGCACATCGGAGCATTGCAAAACGGATACCGGGACCCGGTCAAAAACTATGTACTAAGCTTGGGCAGGCTATTTTCCCCGCCAAATTGCGTACTTATCTTGTGCAGGCTATACTAGCAGTCATATTGATAACGGTCTCCAGGCCTCCAGCCACAGGATGGCACCACCTTATACCATATAATTCTAAATGGGATAGTATTATATGGTCTAAGAGCACCACAGACTACCATAACATACTATATTTATCATACTATACTGTCTGTATACTTTTTCCATCAACAAATAAAAAACAAAAACAGGTACGACTGGTACGAGTGAACCCGTGCATGTTTTCCTATATATTAATCAATTGGGATACCGTAGTTCCTAAGTATAAATAATGGCCCTAGGGTTAAATTTCGGATGTCTCGAGAGCTTGCCCAAAGCACTGAATTCAGAATATTAATCGATGAGACGATTACATAGTCAAGAATGGGCAGACCAATGTAATACAATACCATAGTGGCCATGAATAATAGGGCATTAATATTAGCCTACCCATAATTTATCCAAGAAATAATTTTTTGCTGAAAACTAAATCTTATTTAATTAGGTATCACCTCAAATAGAATTGAAGTAATAATAAAGCATCGATAGAAAGGTTCATGGTCAAAGGTTTTTCATGAAAATTGAGTCTTTTTTTAATTTTTTGCCCCAGAACCAAACTATATCAAGGGGCAGGTGACCTTGGATTTTGTTTGCATTAATAACGACTATACAATAGAGGAGGTAACAAGAAAAAGTGCACTTGTCCACGAAATCAGATTTTACAGTACGGTACGGATGAAAGACGTTTTTTTCTTGCCCTGCAAGCGATACTGTTCTCCTGTTTGCAATTGCTATCAGGGCATTGGTTATGATATAAAAAGGTAATTCAAACTGGTCCGTAAGATCATACTTCATGGATATCACTGAAATATTGATTTTAAATATGCTGGACATGTGCTACTTTGCTGATGACGAGCAAAACTTAGCCAAATTTTCATACGTTTTCTTGTGTCAGCATAGGAATGCTTCTCAGCTTATTATTAATTGGCAGTATTAAATACCTAGTATTTTTACTTCTTAAACATTAGGTTACGTTCCGCCTTACTGAAAATAAAGTTTAAAGGCTTAAAAATGGTTTTATTCGCAAAAAATTCTTTTAAATTTAATTGTTGGAGGACGCATAAGTACTGTACCTATATAGGTACTCGTTTCCGAAAGTCCTCTTGCGGCCTAATTTGAGCGCACTTGATAGCCTTAGTGTTATGCAAGCAAGGGTCGAACAAGGGCGGACTCACAAATATATATATCGGGGGGGACGGTTCCATGCTAATGGTAACTAAGATTTGTAGGCCTATTTTGTTTTACGTGGCAACTGGCAAGTGCATTTTATCAACTCTTCAATGGTTTTTCTCAGGCGGGGGGGGGGGGGGGGGGGAGGGTGCGGCCGCCAGTGGGGTGGAAAACGTTAGACCAAAGTGGCATCAAATTAATATTGTTTTTTTTCCTGCGCTTTCTAGAGCCATCATTACCTGTTCGACAGTCACTAAATTGTTATCAATAACTTGAGGAACTGCGCTGGACATTTTTAGTGAAATTTTCACTCTAATAACAGTTTAAATCCAGAATGAAATGACACTGCATGAATCTTCTAATAGTTCTAAATCTAAAATGCAAACTTTGAAACATGGCGGCATCACGGGGTGCGTTGCGAGCAATCTCATTGGCTGACATGGACATGTGCACCTTTGATCAGGATCACGCAGTGGACAAGTGGTTTTTTTATCACTGCGTGTGTACTTCATCGTTAACTATATTACGATCACCAATTATCTAAAAAAAAAAAAAAATGTGGACATGTGCACTTTTGCTTGTTGCCCCCACAATAATAATTAAGTGAAGCCGTTTTGAGAAATAATATTTATCGAGCAATTATTTTGAGTTTTTGGGGGGAGCCTAAAACTCCCAAATATTGAGTTAACTCAAAATAAAAAGGAAATGGTCCCGATCCGAGATATAATTGTATAAATTGTAAATTGAATAAATGTAGGCCTCCTACAGTAGGTACATGCAAAATTTCATCGAAATCCAATGAGTAGTTTGTCCAGAAATCGACAGATAGACAGACCCTGACAAACAAACTTTTCGTAAAAAAGTTTTTTTTCGGTTCCTGGGATCACAAAACGTCTAAATACACTGAATCCCAAAATAAAAACTTTCCACCACCACACACAGCTTTCCTTTTATACTACATATAAATAGGGAAGCAATAATAAATTGGAAGGCGGCCACAAATTTCACAATTACATACTGTATCTACTGAGTGAAACTATCACATGGCTGTTTTTTCTCAAGTCTGAAATCAGACAAATGAAGAAAAATATTGCATAAAACTATATGATATTATTGATATTATTGGTTTGAAGCAAGCGCTATATCGCGCACTAGTAAAGTTGTAGTGATTTAATTTTCAGTAGCATATGAGGTTATTGATCTAGCTCTTTGCGTACACCGTTCAATATGATACTTCGTACACTGATATCCACATAGGTTACACCGACACGCTTCATCCGGTTCGTGAAAGTCAGTTCTTTCACATATGACATGATGAAATCCATGTACTGCCAGTCTGGTTATTACGTGTCTTTGTTCTTGGTTGTGTGACGTCCAGGAGCGGTCAACCATTGCTTGGGTGGCATAGAAGTTCGGGTCTACGTCTAGTTCTTTTTGTTGTCGTTCTTCAATAAACGCCTCATATGCCTGTGACGTTGGTAGTAGAAAATCAATGCGGATTTCTTTCACTAAGTATTCTTCCCGAGTCAGTAGGTAGACTAGTCGAGATTTGGTATACGGTGAGACTCCAAGTATTCGCTTTAGATAAGTTGCTTTTACTTTCTCAATTTCATTAAGATTTCTGACGGTTAGATTTTCCCAGATGACTGAGATAGCATATGTGAGTACTGGCTTGACTTTGGCGTTAAACAGCTTCACTGCCGTGCTTAGGCTGAGTAATCTAGGATTACTTATACTACTCATCGCGCGTAAGGCTGACACCACCTTGTCTGCTATGTGCGCTGTAAACTTCTTTCCCGAGAAGTGGAATTTTAATCCGAGATATGTATAATGGGAGGCGGTTGGGAGAGGAGTGTTTTCGTGAAGAATACGCTCATGTCTTCCTACATTTCCACCTCTGCGGAATTTTACAAACATCGTCTTTTCTCGATTGACGTGTAGGCTGTTGTTTCTTGCCCATTCTATTAATCTGTTGTACGTCTCTTGCAGGTGCTGGAGGCTTCTAGACAACAGGACCTTGTCGTCGGCATATATGAGCAGTTTTACATTCTCGTTGTCAACGATTTTTTCTTCAACGTCTAGGCATAGAATATCGAAGAAAATTGGGGATGAGTTATCGCCCTGATAAAGACCGTTTGTCTGCTTTATCTTCTTTGACTGGGTCAGCCCGTCATATATACTTATGTTATTAGCACTAAGAATGTTATGATAAATTTCTAGGACTGGGTGTCCTTCTCCAAGGATCCCGCGGAGTTTTGTCAGCACGATCATCCTGTCAACTGAATCGAATGCTTTGCTATAGTCAACGAACAAGGCGTACAAAGGCGTTTTTGGTGTTTGTAGTGCATCGTCTATTTCATTTTTGAGTATTTCAATAGCCTGCAGAGTACTCCTCCCCTTCCTGAACCCAAATTGACATTCCGGTAGATTTTCATCTATTTCGTCCATTACTCTGTTTATCAGTAGTTTCGACAGGAGTTTTAGTGGTATGCTTTCTAGTGCGATACCTCTGTAAGCGTCCGGGCTAGTGATATCCCCTTTCCCTTTGTATATTACTTTTAGTATTATATCACGCCATTGTGAAGGGATTTTCCTCAATGCTATGCATTTGTTGAGCAGGGTGGTCCAGAGTGGCCCTAGGACATTGAAAGTGCTTACTATGTGTTCCGAGAATAATGCGTCTGGTCCAGCTGCTTTACCTTTTTTGAGTTTCTTTACAGCCCCTTCTACTTCTTCCAAGGTCAACCTCATTCCTTGGTTAGACGGCGTTGTTTCTGGGAACGCTGCTTCCAGGTCATCTTTGTTCAGTATATTGGAAAAGTGCTGCTGCCATCTTTCCATGCCAATATTCTGGTTGTATGCAGGAGACCTCTTTGTTAGAGCTACATAAGGATTTCGCTCGGCTCTTTCAACCATTTGCTGTTCTTGATGTTTGCAATAATTATTTTTCTTAACATTTAACAACATTTTATATCTTTTTCTATCTTCACAAAGGCGTTTAGAGTTTTCTAGGGTTGGGATTTGTCTAAAAGCATACAAAGAGGCCAGTACTCCTTGCCTCAATTGGTAGCACTCCCTATCAAACCACGGAAGCGCTCGTCGTGGTCTCACCTCTTCTTGACAGCTTTTTATTATTCCCTCTATGCGTTTCATAGCGCTATCTAGGTCATTTGTTTCTATGTAGTTCTCTATTTCTCGTTTCCCATCCCGGACTGCTGCAGCTATTCGGTCCACGTGAATTTTCCTAGATATGCGGGGAGACGATACCGTCTGTTTGTTAATCATGTTCATGATTTCAAAATCCATTATGATCGGTTGGTGCTTCTTGATGAGAGCAGCTTCATTTTGAACGTATTGTTTGATTAGCATTATGCGTCCTCCATAGAATACTAAGTCGATGGTGCTCGAGCCGTTGTGGCAAATATAAGTCTTTGTGTTGGCCTCGTTCGCCAGGGCCAAGCCCTCTTCTTCCATGTAGGAGAGAAGTTGCTCCGTCCTCCTTGACTTGCAGTCGATGCGGCAGTTAAAGTCTCCAGCGAGAATTATTGGTTCGTTTCCATCTGCTGTAGACATGGCTTGACTTATACTGTCTATGATATCTACTACTGCCATGTGTGGCGGGTAGTATCCTGCTATTATGAGCGCGGCTTTTGTTTTTATGGCCATTGTGCTCGTATCCTTGTACTCACACCTAAAAGGGAGGAGCCACGGTTTGAGGAGACACGTGATACCTCCAATTGGCCTCCCTCGCTCCCTCTTTTCGGCGAAGATATGTAATTGATAAAAATTTTCCCTCAGCTTTATTGAGTCTAGCAGGAAAGTCTCTGTTAGAACTATTATTGATATTAGAAGTTCGTTGAAAACTACCAATCAAGTTTCATCATTCCGCTAAAAGGTCTGTTTCCGGCATCCCGGGGCTGTCCCGTAAGGTCTATTATTGAGAGGGCCGTTACCCATATGTAACTTATAGGCGACACCAAGATGTAAAAAAAAATCAAAATCAACAATATGGCAGCTGCAACGTTTGTTGTGTCGGTGGCTATCTAAAGTATTTTCATGTTTGAATTATTCTGTCTTAACTTTGAAGTTTCTTTATTAAATAACCACCATGTGGAAGGAGTGCAAGATGTGGGATGTAAAAATACGAAATGCCCGAGCCATGCTTATTTTCTCCGGTAAGTAAAATGCAATTTGCCATTTTTGCGCCAACCTGTTAGGGTTAGGCCAAGCATGTTCGCAAGGTTTTATTTTTAATGTATCCAGTTAAACTATATCTTATGTTATTAATACCGATTTAATGAAACCTCTTATAAAAATACAATTATGCAGATTCTTGATCATCCAGAGTCGAATCGACAGTTGCACAAGTTGCAGTGAGATTCAAAGTAATACAAATAGCCACCCAAGAAGATTGCAGGGGTGCTGCTACAATAACGCGATTTGTAAACTCTCTCTACCCTAACTCCTGAAGGTAAACTTAATCAGCCTGTACAAAGGTGTGTCAGTAAGACCGCCCTTACAAATGCTTGACTCATTGTATCACGGTTAAGGCCAAGCCCAGCTTATAAATGGAAAACTGGTCAAAAAGGAACGGAAAGGATTGACTAGACGTAGGATATTTATTAAGTACAGTATATGCAAGTTAACTCGTTATAAATTCCCTTCCTTGACGTCAATAACATTACTGCTGATTAAAGACTATTAAAAACTGCATTGGTACATACCGGATCCTAAGCCTTATGTCCCTGGGAATTGGTAACAAGTCGGCTTGTAGTTTATGAATTTGTTATAATGTTTACACATTTACTTTGCTTTCTACAGGATTCCAAATATGGGAACAAAACGGAGAGTCAGCTATGTATGCTCCCGCCACGTAGAGCCAAATTTGTTAATGTAGTTAGGAAATCGACGATATTTAGTGGTACGTACCTACTACATTGTGGACTGTTCTAATATTGGTATTACAGCTATTTTGGGCTGTTAATGCTAGTATATTAAATTAAATAAGTGCATAATATCAGGCTAAACTAATTGTCTTCGATTATAGTTACACCTTTCATGTCCTACAGTAACCCACTATGTTTCGTTCACCATTTCCATGAGAGTCCATATTCTAAATTAAAATTAAAGAAACAAAACAATAACTAATTCATGCAGATACCTGTAGGTACAAAGTAATAGTAAAATATTAATAAATGCGTGGCCTTTTCAAAACCGAACCAGCACTTAGTAGTTTAAGTAGAAGCTTACTCCTAAACGCCCTCAAAACAATTTTCTTGTAGGACTATCAACAAATTACTGCACTTTGTACCTTTACCAGCATAACGTGCTTCAACTCTTATTTCAGAAGCAAGGAGTCAAGAGGTTTTTCTGGGTATTATATGTTATGCAGAACTTATTGCTCCTAAGTGTATAACTACTAAAAATGGCGAGGAGAAATCGTTCAAGGCGCAAAGCAGAAGCATCCAAATCTCTGCTGGACTGCATAGAACTCCGAAAGGAGCAAGCCTGCCAGAGCCATCAAATCGAACAAAAGAGACACATTCAAAGACTTCTTGGGAAAACTTGATTTTAGAAAAGACGTAAGTAAAGCAACCCGTTTTGTATCGAGTCTGAATAATAATAATAAGCAACAACAGCTACCACTCCGAGGAGAAACAAAGATTAACGTCTCACAAGCAAATCGCAGAAGCCTTATGCAAGCAATTTCAAAATTGACAGAAGGGCAAAAGCCAAACTAGTTAAGAGCCCCCTGCCTCAGTGCCTCGACAGAAAAATGACGTGCATCTGTCTAGAAAATTTTACATTTTTGGAGGTAGAAGCAGCCTTTGCTCAAACCAAGAAAAATAAGGCTGCAGGCATCGACGGCATTTTCCCTGAAATGGTTATTAATCTGGGCTATAGTGCTAAGGCAAAATTACTAGAGTTTATAAACCTGACGTGGAATTCCAGAATTCACAGCTAATGGAGAAAGAGTGAAGTGATCCTACCTCTCTGAAGAAGGGAAAGGACCCATGGAGGCTAGACAGCCATCTACCCATTTCGCTCACCAGCTCCTTATGCAAGGTCGCAGAGAGAATGGTATTAAGCAGGCTGCTCCTTCCATTCATTTACCTCGGCGGCCTAGACAATGCACAAGCTGGATTCAGAAAACACAGGAACACTATGGACCAGGTAGTGGACTTCACGCAACATGTTAAGGACGCTATTCACCGAAAAATGTCCACTGTCTCAGTCTTGGTGGACCTAAAAGCAGCTTGTGACACCGTATGGAGAGTATCCTGCTCAAGATGGCCATAAATGGATTCTTCTTCTTCTTCCCCCTTAGTGCCGCGTGCGCACCGTGGGGGGTCGCCTCGAACCCATTTCCTGAAATCGCCCTGGTCGGACGTTAACACCTTGAGCTCGGCCATTGCTTTCCCTCTTGCTCAAGCGAGTTGTTCAATCCTTTCCTCGAGAGTTGTCCTCGGTCTGCCGATGGGTCTTCTTCCTTGCGGCCTTGCTTCCGCCAACCTCCGGGTGGTCCTGTTTTCGTCTATCCTTTGGACGTGGCCGAACCATTGCATCTGCTTGTTCTTGTCCATAAATGGCATCTCTAGTAAAATCTTCTACTGGATAAATTCTTTCTTGATAATGGCACTGAAGAGTACTTTTCCTCAGCAAAACATCAAAGCTCCGCTTGCAGCGGCAAGGACTAGCCAAGGGGCTGTCATCAGTTGTCAACTCTTCAACTTGATGGTAAATGACGTTCTGAACACCATCCGAGCTATGCCAGGAGTTGAAGCTTTGGTATATGCTGATGACTTACTCATCTGGGCATCCAGCAGCGACCTGAAAAGCCAGGAATCTGTCCTAAATTAAACATTGAGAACCTCGCGAAAGGGGCTACAAGCAACTCTGTCTCACCATTAGCTCCGATAAAACGGTCAGCCAGGTACTCAGCCTGTCAACGAAACAGCCTGAAGTCAAACTTACCCTCTAAGACGCGGAACTGGAGCAGCAGGATGCAACGAAATATCTGTCGATTGACAAGAAAATGACATGGAAATCCATAGCTGACAAAGCCTGATAGAGGTGCTGTCTATTTAAACGTCCAACAGCTACAAAATAGGGTGCCACTCAAGACGTGCTGACATCCACGTACAAAACCTATATTCGCCCCATACTCGAGCACGGTAGTGAAGCCACTGTAACAGCGAGTGCCAATACTACGCTAAAACTGCATGTTGCCCAAAATGCGTCAATGCGAATTATCACTGGTGCCCCAAAATCTACACCTAAGCTGCCACGGAAGTCCAGACCGGAATAGAACCCATGCAATGCCACAGAGAAAAAGCCGCACTTAACTTTTGAGAAAGACAAAACGCTTACTGCCCCTAAAAAGGACCCAATATACAAAAGCTGCTTCCCGGCTGAAAAGAAACTCAAGTTACTGATCATGGCAGACTCCATCAGAAAAAAAATACGACATACTACTGGGTGAAGCAGCGCCTTCCCCCTGCCAACAATAAGCCTTTCTCTCGCTTCCAGCTGCTGAGCTGCACCTAGTCAATCACGATCTGCTAAAACACGTATCCACTGATGTTGCTCTGCTTTAGAGACCATTCATACTAGATACGCAGCAAAAGAATGGCTCCACATATACTGCAATGGCCCCTCCATCCTTTATCTGGAAAAAAAGAGCAGGTTTTTTGTCCGAAGCTTTCCAAGACGCAGTGCCTGTAGGTGCACCTCTGGGCTCTGACCAACTACGACGGAGATATTGCAGCAGCATGAGTCCGCTAAAAAATTGTAAGAAACGAGACAATAAAAATAAAGTAGTGTTCCTGATTGATTCTTGCTCTGAGTAGCAACCGTGCCACGGTTGCGAAATAGCAATAAACTGCCGCACGCTCCTATCAAATTTGCTAGAGGGTGGATGGCACATCGTTCTGCAGAGGATTCTCAGCCATGTAGGAATCGGCGGCAACGAAAAGGCAGACGAGCTGGCCAAAATTGGAGTAGCCGGCCAGTACACTGTCATACACCTCCGCTAAATCCATCATAGCCAGAGCTGTAAGGGCATGGGTCAGAAACCGCCACAGACATACAAGCGCAGGAAAAAACTGGGCCACCCTTATAGACTTGCCAATACTCCGGTTCCTGCCTAGGGCATTGAGCGTTGCTGTTTTCAGGACCACCACCGGCCACGACTACCTTCCTTCCCCCTGCATCGCATCGGGGTCTTTGCTTCGGACGTCTGCCCCCTGTGTAAAGGTGAAATGAACGCAAAACATCGACCCGAGTGCCCAGCCCTGTCCTAATGCTGTGTCGTCGTATATTCTATATAGCATAAATATAGTACTTCCTTTTTCATATCGGTATTCTCTGAAACTAGAGGTGGGGAATTTTTGCTTACTTTGCTTTTTGTTTCAGTCAGAGGTTACAAAATAATCTACTACGGCCAAGCCGGCAACAGTTCAAGCAGAGTTGGAGTCATTGTTGAAGGAAGCCTGTAAAATTCAGTAGTTGAGGTGACCAGGAAGAGCGACCGGGTGATGCATTGTAAGTTTCTATTTACTGACGAAGCAGTAGTGCTGAACGTGATAAGTGGATACGTGTAGCAACGAGAAGAAAATCCTAGTCAACCTGAACTTCGATGAGCTTATGATGACTCTACCGGATATTGAAATGGTTTTTTAAGAGCCGACTTAAATAGGCATGTTGGTCACGAGAGAACTGGCTACTCCACAGTACATGGTGGGGAAGGTTTCGGAGCGAGAAACACGGAAGGCGAGAGGATCCTGGAATGGGCTGAGACGCAGTAACTAAATATATGTAACACCATGTTCAAGGAGAGACAAGAGCACTTAATCACCTATAAGAGCGGAACGCACCAGGCGCAGATGCTGAGGCGCAGAGATAGACCTGCATGCATGAACTGTAAAGTGATTCCAGGGAACTGCGTCTTTCCGCAGCAGTGGACAGAAGAATCCGGGCTTATAAATAGGCAGTGGTCGATTTGAAAGTATGCTTCCCAACGTTTCGTCAACAACTGTAGTCAACATCTTCAGTGACACTACGTACACTTATACTACTAAGATTGTATCGCGGAGTTACCGTAGCAAATGATTGAGTTGGTGCAGGTATGGTTTGTTGCGCATACGTTCTCGTTTGTGATTGGCCCATTGGCGTCATTCTCGTTGTTGTTGTTTTGTTGAGGGCTGGATACCATATTCTATTTACTTTTAATCCTTCTTCCTTTCTGTTAAAGTTTTGCGGATGTTTGTAAATTTCTATGGCCTCCCTGTATAGTCGGGGGTAGTACGAAGCCGTGGTAGAGAGTATTGTAGCCTGCCCAAAACGTACAGTAAAGGCTGTATGGTCTGTTTGTGTTACCGCATGCTCTGCAATTGCAGACCTCTCTATTGCTGAAGAAGGCGACAGTTACGTTTGGGTTCATCTATCCTTGTTTTCAAGCTTCTTTTTGTGGTCCCTGGCATCTTTGGCCGATCTGAGTAAGCTGTTTAGTTGTTGTATAGATTTGAATATTGTTTTCACATTGTGACGTCGAAAGAGTTTACCTATGCGATCCGTCACATTTTAATGAAAGGAAGTTGGACCAATCCCATCGTGGCTGCTGGTTCCTGCCGGTCGGTTGTATTACATGGTGGCCGTATTGCGTGTTTTATTTCTCGCTCTGAGTACCCATTCGATTGTTGTCGATCCAATCAAGGAAACATTGGAATTGATAAAAGAAAAATTCACTGACGATATCACCCAATGGTTCCACCATGTGCTGACGAAGACGTATTTCCAATGGAATTTGGCCTTATATGAACAATTGGACGGAATGGCAATGGGTAGTAATATAAGTCCGGTAGTGGCTAATTTCTATATGGAATTCTTCGAAAAAACGGCATTGAACTCAGCTCCTCTGCAACCGAAATGCTGGTTTCGATATGTGGATGATACTTTTGTGATATGGAGTCATGGCCAAGAAAACTTAATCAATTTCCTGAATCATATGAACCTGATTCACCCGAAAATACAATTCATGATGGAAAAGAGATTAATTGTGATTTGTCGTTTCTTGACGTGTTGGTAATAAAGAAGGCGGAACTCTAGGGCATACAGTATACCGTAAACCAGCACATACTGATAGGTACCTAAATAAGAACTCCAACGACCATCCGAGCCAAAAGCGCCATGATAAAGACGATTATTCACCGCGCCAATAGAATCTGTGAACACCGGGCACTAAAAGAAGAACTAAACCACTTAGACATTGCACTACAATCGAATGGGTACTCAGAGGGAGAAATAAAAAGCACGATACGGCCACCGCGTAATGCAACCGATCGGCAGGAACCAGCAGCCACGATGGGATTGGTCCAACTTCCTTTCAATAAAAATGTGACGGATCGCATAGGTAAACTTTTTCGACGTCACAATTTGAAAACAATATTCAAACCTACACAACAACTAAACAGCTTACTCAGATAGGCCAAAGATGCCAGGGACCCACTGACATCAGCAGGCGTATACAGAATTCTACATAGGTAGGTACCACAAAAAGAAGCTTGAAAACAAGGATAGATGAACACAAACGTAACTGTGGCCTTCTTCAGCCAGAGAGGTCAGCAATTACAGAGCATGTGCTAATACAAACAGGCCATAGGTACTGTACGTTTTGAGCAGGCTACAATACTCTCTACCACGGCTTCGTACTAGCCCCGACTACACAGGGAGGTCATAGAAATTTACAAACATCCGAAAACCTATAAAAGAAAGGAAAAAGGATTAAAAGTAAATAGAATATGGTATCCAGCCCTCAACAAAACGACTACATTTTCTGGCCATGCTTCGAAGGGCATGTAAAGCAGGCGGTCCCGGGCCTTCCTAGTTGAGTGTAAGAGAGGGCTAACTCCGCTAGTTTGGCTTAGTAATAGAACAAAAAGTCCTTATTATTTATTTACAAAGAGAATACGTCAGTGGGCCAATCACAGGAATCAGAAACGAGAACTCCTGCTCAACAAACCATACCTACACCAACTCAATCAGTTGCTATGGTACCTCCACGATACGATTTTACCAGTATAAGTGTACGTAGTGTCACTGAAGATGTCGACCGCAGTTGTTGACGAAACGTTTGGAAGCCTACTTTCAAATCGACCACGGCCTATTAGCCCGGATCCTTCTGTTCATTTAAAAGCCTTTGAGCCTAAGATAAGGTGGTTTGACCTGTCCAGAGATGGTATACGTGACTCCTTCAGCCAGGAAGGCACGAGGAAACTGCCAACTTTGAACGACCAATAGGAGGCGTTAGCTATCAAGAAGCTATGGCAAAACATTGAGGCAGCTCTACTGTCCTCAGGGTCGGATGTGCTGGGAAAGACTAAAGGTGGCCAGCTAGTTCAGAAAGATACGTGGTGGTGGAACGAAGATGTGCAAAGCAAACTGACAGATAAAAAGAAGTCATACAAGGAATGGCAAAAGTCAAAATCAAGGGCCGACCATGAGTGCTACACGGTCACTAGACGAAGAGCGAAAAGAGCAGGAGCAGAAGCCAGAGACACAGCCACTGAGGAGTGACTGAATACCCGAGACGGAGATCAGAAAATATTCAAGAGCTAAGAAAAGGCTGAGCGATAAACAGGACATTGCCCAGACAGTTATATGTATTAAAGACAAGCAAGGAAGAGCCCTTACCCAAAGGGAGGCCATTAACTAGTAATGGATGGAGTACTTTAGTGGAATTATGAATGTTGGAAACCCAAGAACCCAGGTCCTAAATGCTGAGGAACGTAATAATGAAACAATACCACAGAGGCAGAAGTGAAAGAAGCACTAAAGAGCATGGCAAATGGCAAAACCACGGGCCTGACAGCTACCCCATTGAAGCTTTCAAGGCACTTGGGGCAACAGGAGTAACTATAATGACCAAATTCATCAACAAAATCCTCTACGACCCGCAAATTCCAAATCAATGAAGAAAAGAAAGGGGGACGTGCAATCCTGCGGAAAATATCGACCCATAAAACTGATTAGCCATGCGATGAAGTGGACTGCGCGAGTAAGATCCAAACTGGAGAAGGACATAACAGAAAACCAACTTGGCTTCATTGCAGGGCAAGGGACCACCGATCACCTCAGGACCATGCAGGATAAAAAGGAACCACTCCACCTAGCCTTCATTGACCATGAAAAAAAAAATTGACCGCAAAAAAACTAAGTATATGGAAAGTGGAGGGATACTTGATGAGCACACTGTTGAAATAGAAGGCGCTCAGCTCGAAAAAATGAACAATTTTAAATACTTATGGTCCACCCTAAAAATGGGAGGTGGGTGTGAAAAGGACGCTTGCAGTCGAATCTCGATAGGCTGGCTGAAGTGGCGAGATATGCGTGGTATCCTAACAGACAGGAAAATGCCCAAAAACTAAAAGGGCTACTCTACAAGCAAGTGGTTAGAACTACCTTGATTTATGGCTCAGAGTGCTGGGCCTTGAGAAAGGCCGAAGAACAAAGACTGCATGTGGCCGAGATGCGGATGCTGCGACGGTCCATGGGCTTCACACTAGCTGATAGACGCCAAAACGAAGAAATAAGAGCTGAAATGAAGACCGCAAACATAGTCGCATAAAGCGCGGGAACGGCGACTATCATGGTGGGCCCACGTTGAAAGAAGGCGGCCAGATAAGCTTATCAGACGGATAAAACGTATCGAAGCCGAGGGAAAGAGAAGACGAGGACGGCCCAGGCTGATGGTAAAAGCGAAAGCCCGCCAAGACCTCAGAACTGTAGGAGCAATCGCAGTCGAAGCCCAGAATCGCAGAGTGGAAAAGAACATGCCGTTTCGCTGACCCCTCCTAGGGATAAAAGCGAGGAAAAAATAAAAAAAAGTCTGAGGTCGCTCAGCCGCGCCGCTGTCAGATATTCTCACCACTGTCCCGTTATCACAAGTGATAAAAGTTCAAGTTCAGGTACTGGCAATATTTTAACTTTTAAAACAGGAATCAATAGCAACCACACACAAGATCACAAGATGCATGTACTGTATATCTTATGAAATATATTACTCTACATTTTTGTGTACAATATGATTAGCCACAGTTATTGAACTAGAAAATTGTAAAAAGAAAAATTCTGTCGGTGAGAATGTCTGGTCGAAAGAGCTCAAAAATTGTGCAAATCGGAGCTGGTTACGGCATATAATACGGCTTAAAATTGTAGATAGAATTAGGCGGAACTGATCCACAATAACATATGTTAACAGTGACCGGTTTCGGTAAGATACCATCATCAGACATAAACAAACAAATGAAACACGCCATTATGTACATACCAAGGGGGTGGGGGATACAATATTAATTGGTAGGAGGTGGGCGGGGTTGGGAACATGACCTTACGAGTGGGGAGCAATTTTCCAACATTTTCCCAAATTGCTCCCCACATGTTATGTTCCCAACCCCGCCCACCTCTTGGTATGTAATATAATGGCGTGTTTAATTTGTTTGTTTATGCCTGATGGTAGTATCTTACCGAAACCGGCCACTGTTAATATATTTTATTGTGGGTCAGTTGCGTCTCATTCTTTCTACAATTTTAAGTTTGATGAAGTTCCACGAAATCACTTTGGAGAATCTCACTATGATATAATACGGCTTTGAATGTATAAAACTGTTTTTCTGGGGGTGTCCGAACGACTCTTAAGTTTTCATCTATTGTTTCAGCAAGAGATCGCGCAGCTGTCGGACGGCGCCATTAATGCCACTTTGACCTACTCAAACGAAGGGAGCCGATGAACCAATGGAGGAGCAACTTAAATTATATTTTTATGAAGCGCCAGTAGAATCCGGGCTGATGGGCCGTGGTCGAAATGAAAGTGAACTTACAAACGTTTCGTCAACATCTGCGGTCGACATCTTCGAAGGTTGTAGCTCGGTGCCTCCTTAGCGAGTGACTGGGTAGGGGGCTGCGCACTGACCTTTATACCTGGACGTTGTTGTTGTGTTGAGAGCGGGATTTGCTCGCTTTCAGGACATGTAGAGTAGTGGAACGGACTCCAACCTTCACCCGAAAGGTGTTAGTTCGAGTCCCACACTTCCTACATTTTCTGGCCATGCTTCGGAGGGCATGTAAAGCAGGCGGTCCCGGGCTTTCCTAGGTGGGTGTAAGAGAGGGCTTACAGCCCTAACTCCGCTAGGTTAGCTTAGTAATAGAACAACAAAAGTCGATATTTATTTTATTTAACATGTTCCTCTGGGGAATTTCCATTACCTTGTTTTTCACAATTGACCGACGTCATCCTTTTTGTTGTGGTTTTGTTCAGCCCGGATATCAGAGTTTGCTCACCTTAAGCCGTCAACCGCAGATGTTGACGAAACGTTTGTAAGTTCACTTTCATTTCAACCACGGCCAATCAGCCCAGATTCTACTGGGTCTTCATTCGACTCCGGCATTGAAAGCCTCTGTAGTTACATCAATTTTCATGAGATTTCTCTATAACTTGCACTGTCGGGGTTTAAGTTCTAAAAATTATAAGTATGTCGCCACTGTTTCTGTATTACGCATTTACATGTCGATATTTTTGCTTCAACGAGAAGTGTTAATTATTCTTATTAGCCTACATATTACCATGAAAATTAAGCGGACAGAAGAATCCGGGCTAACAGGCCGTAGTCGATTTGAAAGTAGGCTTCCAACGTTTCGGTTGTATCGCGGAGGTGCCGTAGTGACTGACGGACAGGGATGCAGGAATGGTTGGTTCGGTGCGCAGGTGCTCTCGTTTCTGATCGTACTACCCCCGACTACACAGGGAGGTCATAGAAATTTATAAACATCCGCAAAACATTTAACAGAAAGGAAGAAGGATTAAAAGTAAATATGGTATCCAGCCCTCAACAAAACAGCAATAAAGAGAATGACGCCAACCAGAAACGAAAGCGCCTACCCACCACACCTGCACCGGTCTTTCTGTCAGTTGCTACGGTACCCCCGCGATACATCCTTAGAAGTGTACGTGCACGTAGTGCCACTGAAGATGTCGACCGCAGTTGTTGATGGAACGTTTGGAAGCCTACTTTCAAATCGACCACGGCCTATTAGTCCGGATTCTTCAGTCCCCTTGTTAGACTCCGGCCGTGAAAGCCTTCGTTAATACACCATGAGAATTGTTTTCGTTACTTACCTACTGTTTTTTTCTTACATTGACATAACATTGCCGAAACCGGTTGGGTTTTTTCTATGATATAACGTAAAACTTAACAAAGTAATTTATTTATAATGAGAAAGGGTAGAGTATTATAATAGAGTCAAAAGTTTAGAGATTAATCATATAATAAATTATTTTACCTTACTCAGTGGCGCTACAGCCTGGTTAGGGTCTTGACTTGTTCTCTATTGGTAAAGGTTGATGGCAATGGTGTAATACTATTTAACAAAGGGCTAGTTGGACTTACATTGCCTGTCTGTTAATAGTCATTAGAGGATAGTCATCGAATAGTTAGAGCGGAGCCCATTGTCAGGGGAAGGGGGTGAAGATTTGAAAGTGGGTGCTACTCCCATCATCATCCTTAGTAGGACTGGTTGGGTTTCTGACCAACGGACTCCTTACTCTTGTATTCTACTCTGAATTATTGAGTACATCCCATCCCCTCGAGAATTCAAACTACCGTTCTCCCGATCGAAATGCAAGTTCTCTAACCACTCGACCACGGCACTCGGCGAGGAAAATCCTCAAGGGGGTCGGATTTACTTAATAATTCATAGTAGAATACAAGAGCAATTGAAACCATCAGGACTTAGCCTGATGCTGGGAGTAGCACCCACTCCCGAAATGTCACCCCCTCCCGCTGACAATGGCCTCTACCCTAATTATTCCATGACTATGAGAGCCATGTCTCATACTCATGACTATTAACACTACAGACAACGTAAGGCTACCTGCCTTTGTTAAATTGACTTGTTTTAAAAGGTTGAAACGGGTCTTATTCGTATGCTGCCTTCGTTTGAAATGTGGTAATCCCAATGTTAGGCTGGCTGGAAAATGCCGAGAAAGACTTCATCCACCTCGTCGCACGTAATTGCGTGACTGGCATCCAGAATGGGCTTGGCGGGACATCGCGCGCCTAAAACAATAACCAAACATTCTATTGGAACTACCAAATGAATAGTTCTCGTCGGCAAACCGAAATTCTATTATCAGTATGCTATAGTAAATATTTCTATGATTGTCTCAAATATCTGTTGTTAAATGTTTGATATGTGAGATTATTACTTAGTTCCCTGAACTCGTCCAAGCTGTGGAGTGGACATTCCTTCCTTCTCCTTGAAAACTCAATTAGTAAGGCTGGGCAGGGCATTGTAGTACCTAATTGCCGAGTTTGCTTAAGATGCGACAACCGACTCAGCCTGCATTTGGGGTAGGCGTTTCATAGCCTGAACTTTATATACATTCGCGTGTCCATGAAAACGAGTATTTAAGTGGGTTGTCCAAAATCGAGCAGCTTGGACGGCTTTGACGTTTGCTTCATACAGATCGTCTGTTTCGACCTCTCTATAGCAGCAAATTACAGCTACTGGGTACATCTTGCTCATCGGTGTAGGTTTGAGACATCCCGTTATGATTCGCACCGTTTCGTTTACATCCACCTCTTTCGGCATGAACCGAGTTGTGCACGCAGGAACTGCGTATTATCCCTCTGAGAAGCAAAGCCCAAGTGCAGAGGTTCTCAGTGTTCTTGTCTCTGTCAGACTGCTTATTGCGGAGATGAAAATAGATGGATTTGATTTCAGAAAGTTGTTCTTATAATACTTACAAGGGTACCAAGGGCCAGTCCCAACTCGTGCTGAACCACCTCGAACGTTTTGTCTTGTGCTGCAACAGCTGCGTCATCGGCATGTACAAAGTGTTTAGTGAACCCTGTCGTGGGATGATCGTTAGTGTCGATAAGAGCTAATATCCCATCCTGGGGAGGCTGTTCTTTTGGGTTCTCCACCGACTCTTTCTGAACGAGATAGTTTTCTCAAATAAAAAACTGAAACATTAATTAATGTTGCGTTCAATAAATGGAAATGATGTTAACTTGTACATACCCTACCTACACGAGAATTATAAAATATAGGTTATGATAACAATGTATTCAAGTAGAGTATAGGTACTTTATGTCCGAGGCTGGCAGACAGCAACCCATTATGGATTCAGCGTTAGACCTAATTAAATGCATTGGTAGAGTTGCCATTGATATAATTATTGAAACAGTAAAATATGTTAAACCCCATTTCATAATATTATAGGCTAGTTTCAACTTAAACAATGTTTAACTGCATAATTATATAAGTACTTCAGGTGGCGGGTAGAAGTGAAATGAAATTAGCATAAGTTAGCTATGATTTCCCTCATTCATGTTTGCCTTCGCATCAGGCTGATTATGATTATTAAGTTATTGTACTGGAATGCATGTTTGCATTAAACAAAACAGTAAGGTATACAGGTTGTGCAATGCGTAGGCTGATTGCTGAAGATATTTCACGCCAATAGATATTTGCACTATGTTTACAAATCACTACTACAATAAAAACAACAATAAATTGGTGAAGTGGTTAGGTTAGGTTTAGAAACTACAGACGATGACGCATTGTAGGGCCAATACTAGCAAAATAAGGTACTTACAAGTATTATCTGGCAACTGAGTTACATTCAATACTATTTTTATTTGCTTCAGCAGCAAATTACTTAAAAGAAACATCGTTAAAAAAAGCCCGCATTGGCAGTACAGCGGGCATTTTATTTTTATGTTTTGTTTACACGTCAAGGTCTCCAGGAATGCTTGAAAACTAGGATTCTATGCTTAGCTTTTAAAGTGCGCAATAGTCTCCACAAGCTGAACACTAAATTTTAATGTTTCTCATGTGGAGACTATTTCGTCTGCTAGAGCTCCGCCCCTTCCGCCATTTGATAACGGTTAATTTCCAATCTAGGGAATATAGATCGTTTGTTTCCGGTTGCTTGTCATGTTGGTATCACTTGTTTGCAGGGCTAACACATTCCGTGGCTTACCTCAGAATTTCTTGGGAAATAATTCAATTCCGAGAATTTTCTGGGATCAACAATTTTTGAGGTTTTTCTGTGGGATTTTGCATTTTATTTTAACTTGAATACATCGATGCCTGGCCAATGTGTTGTATTTAAATTAAGTACAAATGACCAATTTCGTTTCCCAAAAATTTAAAAGCAGGAGCGTTATGGGTAAGGGCCATAAAGAGGAAAAATTGGAAGCCCACTCCATTATAGTTCGTATCGTAAACATTCGGGTTGAAGCCGCTTGACTTCGGCTATTTCCGTAGTATAGGACCAGATTGAGCCTTTTGCCATTTGATACCATGTTAACATTTTATTTTTTATTTGATTATTTAAAGATTATTTAGAACGGAAAATCATGCCAACTAACCAGCAATATTTTTATGCAGAACTTGGAGTACTTTTAATTTAAATTTTAAACAATATTTTAAGCAAAGTTTTCCCTACTTTTAGATAAAAATAAATTTTTTTAATGCAGATCTTTCAGTACTTTTAATTTAAATTTTAGACAATATATATAATAAATGTAAATAATAAATATAATTATATATGAAACAACAAAGAAAACTATAAAGAAAACATATAATAAAACTATTAAATTTGAATTTCCCGCCAAAATGCACCTATAAGTAGGCGTGGTCATGGCTTCAGTCTTGCAGCATAGCCGAAATACGACATGGTGGCTCCATAGTTTTATTAGCTCCATGCTATGGACATAGACATGAGTTAAAAAATCATTATAATATAAAAGGGACCAACCATTTTATACATTCCGAAGGATTCCGAGAAATAATTTTAAAAATTCTGAGGAATACGGCTGAAGTCGTTTGGCACGTTTGGCAGCCCTGCTTGTTTGACCTCTGCTGCAGTGCTGCGCCTGTGCGGTTTTTTTAATTTTTTATTATCGATTTATCGACTTATGACTTATCGTATTCGCCATTCGGTATTCATTTCATTATTTTCATTCGTAAAAAATACTGTAGACGTGAAAAGACTATGTCTCGATTGTTTTTAGATTCTTTTAAATTATTGAGTTTAAAGTCGCCCAATGTCGCTACAGAAAGATGTATATCTGTGTCCTTTGTAGTGTGCACCAAGAAGATTAAACCTCGGCCGCGGCCAATATTTGTGGAAAAACCTAAACCAGGCCTTGGCCAGGCTTTTCGGCGGATTGTACATTTTGGCAATGAATACACAATAGAACCGTTGGAAGTGACTAATTTAGCAGGAAGAGACCCAGCTACGGGGAGAGTAGTGGCGAATGGTATTGGAGGTGGAATCAAACAAAAATACCACCAAATTGCTTGGCACAGAGATGGGCCATCCCAAGACCCACCCCTTGAAGAACAAGTTATTCAAATAATGAAATGTGGATGTCGTACTGCAGACATTGCTTTGGTTGCTAGTGGGGATCAGATGAAATATATATTAGCCACACAAAATATGAAGGCAGGTGACATTCTGAGATCTTCAAAATTTATCCCGAGAATTCCAGTCAGACCTAATGAAGGAGATTGCTTCCCTCTGGGTGCATTGCCTATTGGCACTGTGGTTCATAATGTTCAGATAAGTTTGGATTCTGAATATACAGCTGTACACTCCGCTGGATCGTATGCGACTATTAAAAAGCACATTGCAGGGATGGTAGTTCTTCAAATGCCTTCTAAGGGGGAATGGGCCATTGATCCAAAATGCATTGCTACTGTTGGTATGTTCAATTTAAATAAATTCAGTAGCACCTAAACAAGGTTTAATAACAACCTAGTATAATTATTATATGGCTACTTCTTGGTGGCGCGTGCGCATGTACCTGTAAATAAGATGCATAAACATTAACCCCCCCGTCTAACGTAGTATGCTTTCGCATGAAACTTCTTGTTTTAGATTTTTTTGGTCGCCGTCTTTCCCACCTTGTTCGACCAGCAATCCGTCTCAGGCACTTCACCTGAGGTTCGTTTCTTTTACACGCGACTCAGATGAAGTGCCTACGACGGATTATATGGACACAACTGTTGGAAATGGGGATGCAATAAAGAGAACACTCATTGTTTAAGTCCGTTATGAATACACACAATTGAATATACAAACAAATACATGGAGCTAGAACATAATTCTGTCTTTGACTTTGGAATTAGTCGTTATAAATCGGCTGAAATCAAGAGGATCGACAAGTTGGACGTCTGCAGGAGTGTTTTGGTTAAAATTATGCGGAATAGTTAACTGCACGGCTTTTGTGGTACCACTGCATCACCTTATCTCCACCCCATTCAGGAATCATACTCAATGACTGCTGGCGAAGACTCTAAGGTAGCAGTAGTTTTAGCTACACAACTGGCTAACCACATACACACTGATGTACCTGTAACTACGATGCATAAACATTAACCCCCCCCCCCCCCGTCTAACGTATGCTTTCGCATGAAACATGTTTTGTTTTAGATTGTTTTTGGACGCCTTCTTTCCCACCATGTTCGACCAGCAATCCGTCTCAGGCACTTCACCTGAGGTTCGTTTCTTTTACACGCGACTCAGATGAAGTGCCTACGACGGATTATATGGATACCACTGTTGAAAATGGGGATGCAATAAAGATAACACACACATTGTTTAACTGCATTATGAATACACACAATTGAATGTATAAACAAATACATGGAACTAGAACATAATTCTGTGTCTGACTTTGGAATTAGTCGTTGTAATAAACTGCCGGCTGAAATCAAGAAGATCGACAAGTTGGACGCCTGCAGGATTGCTTTGGTTAAAATTATGCGGAATAGTTAACTGCACGGTTTTTGTGGTACCCCATTCAGGAATCATACTCAATGACTGCTGACGAAGACGCTACGGTAGCAGTAGGTTTAGCTACACCACTGGCTAACCACATACACACTGATGTACCTGTAACTACGATGTATAAACATTAACCCCCCGTCTAACGTATGCTTTCGCATGAAACTTGTTGTTTTAGATTTTTTTTGGACGCCGTCTTTCCCACCTTGTTCGACCAGCAATCCGTCTCAGGCACTTCACCTGAGGTTCGTTTCATTTACACGCGACTCAGATGAAGTGCCTACGACGGATTATATGGATACTACTGTTGAGAATGGGGATGCAATAAAGAGAACACTCATTGTTTAACTCCGTTATGAATACACACAATTGAATATACATATAAACAAATACATGGAACTAGAACAAAATTCTGTGTTTGACTTTGGAATTAGTCGTTATAAGTCGGCTGAAATCAAGAGGATCGATAAGTTGGGCGTCTGCAGGAGTCTCTTGGTTAAAATTATGGGGAATAGTTAACGGCACGGTTTTTGTGGTACCACTAAATCAACTTCTGGATTATTGGCAAGCAATCATTAGCATTACATGCTACTATCAACAACAAATAGTTGCGACAAAATACTTAAGACTAAACGCTAGTTCCAACAACCACCCCATTCAAGAATCATACTCAATGACTGCAGACGAAGACGCTAAGGTAGCAGTAGGTTTTGCTACACCACATACACACTGATGTACCTGTAACTACGATGTATAAACATTAACCCCCCGTCTAACGTATGCTTTCGCATGAAACTTGTTTTGTTTTAGATTTTTTTGGACGCCGTCTTTCCCACCATGTTCGACCAGCAATCCGTCTCAGGCACTTCACCTGAGGTTCGTTTCTTTTACACGCGACTCAGATGAAGTGCCTACGACGGATTGTATGGATACCACTGTTGAAAATGGAGATGCTATAAGGAGAACACACATTGTTTAATTCCATTATGAATACACACAATTGAATATGTAAACAAAGACATGGAACTAGAACATAATTCTGTGTCTGACTTTGGAATTAGTCGTTGTAATAAACTGCCGGCTGAAATCAAGAGGATCGACAAGTTGGACGCCTGCAGGAGTGCTTTGGTGAAGATTATGCGGATTATATATAAATTGCACGGCTTTTGTGGTACCACTAAATCAACTTTTCTGTGATCGGTGGATTATTGGCAATCATTAGCAGTACATGCTACTATCAACAACAAGTAGTTGCGACAAAATACTTAAGACTAAACGCTAGTTCCATCAACCACCCCATTCAGGAATCATACTCAATGACTGCAGACGAAGACGCTAAGGTAGCAGTAGTGTTAGCTACACCACTGGCTAACCACATACACACTGATGTACCTGTAACTACCTATCTGGCATCTTATCATGCCAAGGCTACTTTCACGTTATTAATTTTAAAAAAAATTTGTTGCCTGAACTTTAATTTAGTGCATGTGGTCGCAAATAGGTCGATTAATGCACTACTACCGTTTAACCCTTAACTTGGCAAATGGTATTATTATAGTTTTAGAATTTTATAGGGGTTTTGTAGGTTTGTATTGGTCCCTTTCCCAAATTCAACGACCCCATGACTTTTTGGTCCTTGGCAGCCGGGTACACGTCCTCGATGTCAACCTACACCGGCTACAAGCGATGGACCGAGCTTACTACGACTTCCACCAAGTACGGATACGAGTCTATTGCTGTACTTCAAGCCAATTTCTCGTTAGCAGTGAACATTGAAGATAAATGCATTATAGTTTCATTTCAATATGAGAAATATATTACAATTTGGTACCGTAATTAATTAACATAATGGACATATAAACTTGAAATTAATTTTTCAGGTAGGCTGTCAAATGTAGATCATGCAAAGACACCAATCGGAAGTGCACAGAGAAATCGTGAGTTGGGAAACAGGCCCCGCTCAGGGTTATGGCAGAGGAAGACGGGTCGCCACGGTCGGAAAATAAGAGCCTTGCCACCGCTCAAACACATTGCTGCTACTCCCGCCAGCGAGAAAGAGTTCATTA
This sequence comes from Psococerastis gibbosa, assembly GCA_963971405.1. NCBI lineage: Eukaryota > Metazoa > Arthropoda > Insecta > Psocodea > Psocidae > Psococerastis > Psococerastis gibbosa. The sequence continues at coordinate 22,776,526 of OZ020488.1, read as the reverse complement.
GGCTTACTCATCCCACATTACCTATTTAAATACAACATATTCAATTATTAATATATCACAATGAAAGACTTTTTCTTAAACCTAAACATATGTGCTCGATCAAAATTAGCGTCCAAGCTGTCAGGTTGTGGGATTGTATCCATTTGAGTAATTATTATTGTCAGGTATACCTAGTATATATGAATTGATATATATATTCCGAATGAATGAATTTATTTACTGCGAAAGTAGAAGTATATGAAACAGCTAAGAGACACAGCTAATTGCTTTCCAATTTATACGTAGTAGGAAAAGGAAAGTTTTGTGATGGTCGAAATTTTCGATTCCGAGATTTCAACGGATTTACACGTTTTGAGGTCCCAGGAACCAAAAAAGTGGTTTTTACTAAATGTCTCTGTTCATCGATTTCCGGTGAAACTACTCGTGCGATTTTGATGAAATTTGGCATGTAGGTTCACAAAAATCCTACCTCTATCTTTTTTTTATTTTGGTAGCGCTAACTCAAATTGGGGGGGGGGGGGTTTATTCTCAAAAAAGTCTAAAAAAATTATTTCTCAAAAACGGTTCCAATGATTTATTTTTAATTCACATATATTGTAGTCGTTTTTAATGTTAATAAAATGCGAGGTGACGCTTGCCCCTTGATAGTTTGCATCTGGGGGTGAAAAATAAAAATAACTAAATTTTAATGAAAAATGACAAAAATAATTTTTCTGCGAAACTTTTTTATCGATGATTTCTACCTTCAGGCATGTTTTAGGTGTTAAATTGTGTAACGAAACCGTACAGGTTGCTTTCCCAAACAAAAAACATTTGGTTTTGTGCAAAAATGTTTTTGTTGAAAAAATAGAAAATTCACGCTCAAATGCATTGCGTGTCCCATCATTAGGTACCGTGTGGTAATGTGATGGTCTGACCTATCTAGAATTTACCTCACCTCTAGTGGCGACAGGTGGACAACCCCCATTTAACCATAGGAAAAGCATTTACCGTGAAATTACTCATTTTCTCTATCCACTAATTGATAAATTGGAAAGCATGTTCGAGTAAACTCGGTCCAGTTCTTTGCATGCGCGTGTGCTCGCATTAGTTTACTAGATATTTCAGTAGCCTATCATTCACCTCTGTTCTGCTCGTCCAAGAGACTTTTGTACTTGGTCAGGAACTGTTCCTCAGTTGTGAGAGCAAGATCCAGGTAATCGTCAGCAGCATTACTAATTCCTTCAGCCACACGTGAATAAGCATTATTTTGCTCCTTCATATCTTTTAGAGCCCTTTTCAATTTCTTGGCCTCGGTATTTCCACTGTTTAACTGTGATGTCCCCGCCGTTGAAGTCGAAGGCTGCGATTCTAAAGAAGTTGAAGGCAGGGTTTCTAAAAAAAAATTATAACATAAAAACTTATAAGCCATGGCTTTTTGCGCATTCGAAAAAATACCTCAATCATGCCTGAAGTTATGCTTACCTATTGGGATTGTATGGCGCAAGGAAACAGGCAAAGTAAAGATACGAGTCTACCTATTGGGATAGTGTGAAACGTGCTAGCGGAAAAATTTCTCAGTCGGATTCAACCGTCCGAATCGCCATAAGGCGCCCATTCCACATACGTACAACGTCAATGAAAATTATGAAATTGAAGGTGGTAGCAGACATTAAAGACATACTAAAAATTCTGCTACCACCTTCAATTTCATAATTTTCATTGACGTTGTACATATGTGGAATGGGCACCTAAGGAATTGACGACTACGGTTAAACAATTTTAGTGATATACGAGTAAGTTGCGAGGGCGTTGTTATCCCACTGCAGTATTATCCAAAGATAATCGAATAGAAGGCGCCTGGCCATACAATATACAATACTCGACATACGTGAAACATTTCCGGGCATTTCCAAGTTTTGTCGTATTAATCATTCAGACCAACAAATAACAATAATTAAAAATTCTAAAATATAGTTGCCTACCATTAAGCTGATTTGCGACTTTCACAAGCTCATCCAATGCTTTGTCTATATCTCCAGCATGTTGTTGCAGGGCGGTCGTTGCAGAAATAGCATCGAATCCCAATGAAATAAGCTAAAAAAAATAAATTCACTTGAAGTTGAAAGTGTACGTACTGGACCCTGGGTGGGCGGGCTATTATCAAACAGACAGAATGAAATGTAAAATATTGGCTTGCCTTCACCTTTCAATAGTCAAATTTTTAATTTTTTAAGAAACCTATTCAATTTAATGGGGGGTGCGTACCTGTCAACATAGCCCCCTGGCAATACACTTAGGCGGTTATTCCACCGACGTCAATAGTGATAGTAATTGTGGTATTGACGTGGTAGCAGACATTAAAGATAGTCTAAAAATGTCTGCTACCACGTCATTACCACCAGTACTATCACTATTGACATCGGTGGAATAACCGCCTAAGGAACAGCAACCCGAACCCTCAACAGTTTCCAGTTAGTCCAGTGCCAGAATTCCTGCTTAGGCGGCCATTCCACCGGCGAATTTACTTCATTTGTGGTTTTGTCATTGAAGTTTGTTTTGTTTTAAGGAGACTATTATGTAGATACTTAACTTATCTATTATAAATTAAGTTATAATATGGTAGCAGACATCATTAATAAGTTTCTACCAATCACAAAATCACAAATGAAGTAAATTTGCCGGTGGAATGGCCGCCTTAGATCCAATCATTTTTGTTACCTGTTTAACTGTGCTTTCATCAGGCATGGGAAGTACTTCAAGTGGAATTCGTTCAGGATGTTCTTGAATCAGTGAAATAGCATTGCCAATGTTGTTGCTAGCCTGAGCCAGTGCCCATGCAGCTGTTGAATGTGAATACCCCATGGCGACTAGACTTTTGTGAAATTCAGGCTCAACCCAGGTACCGTTTTTGCATTTTCCCAGCTTCATTCTTTCTCTGAAATACACAAATAAAATGGTTGATATAACAGCGCACAGCTACCTAAAATCATATAATCAATGTATTAGGACAAAGAAGATCGCAGCAATTAATTTATTACATATCCTCTTGGCAACCGTTTGGTACACAGAAGTTTATTGGAATGAATACACATAATGAAATTAAAAAGGGCCACTCGGACCCCTTGTTAACTAAAAAAAAATTGTAGCTAGGAATAACTTCCTTGCTGTAGCATTCTTTTGCTCAGGCAACTCTGGGTTATCTAAAACAACATTTAAACCCTGTCTAACTCGATGCATCGAATAATCAATCAACGACAGGGTCCACATGAAACAGTTTTCACCGATTAATAGTGTACATTATTCATTATGCGGCATTCCATGAAACAATTTGCTGCAGTTCTATATGGATACTCTGACTAATTTAAATGTAAAAAATTTGCTTACCTATTACGATCTCTTTCTTTTCTGGCCTCAATTTCATTTTTCTCTCGTTCTGCACGTTTGTTTTCGATTATTGATACAGCAATGTTGATGTTGCCTTTACTTTCTCGAAGAGCAACACGGGACTCAGCAAGTGAATAGCCTGCGTGACAGTGGTACAAAATTATTATAAGGCATAGACAAAACCTACAAGCTTTCTCAAGCTGCAGAGAAGACTGCACAAGCTTTTATACAGGTAATGTATATCATTATAGGAAAAATAAAATTTGGCGGCCTAATCTACGTGGTTCGACTAAAAGTGTTTCTTTGCGCTGCATGCTTCTCGCCCAATAAGTGCGTTTTTAATGCTGTTTTGAATAACGCTAATCATTACTTTGTGTCATCATCATCATCATCATCATGAAGAACCAGCTCGTTGCCCGGGTATGTTTTGTGAGGCTCGTGCACTACCTCCACCTCTCACTGTTCAGCACTTTCTCCGGCCTCAGTCCCACTCTTCTGAGATTGTCCTCAATCTGGTTTCAGTATCTCTTCCATGGTCTTCCCCTTCTTCGTGTAACCAATAGCATAGACCTAAGCAGGGAATGCCATAAGCAGAACGTACCTAATTCTAGTAACTGACTTAGAGTTTCATCATCAACTTTGAGACCTTTCAGCTCATCCTCAACTTGTTTAAACGACGCACGCGCTAAATCAAATTGGTTTTGGTGGTAGCAGACAATTCCTTGAAGTAAATGGAGTCGGAGGTAAAGGGCACCTTCACTAACTGAAAATAATTCATTATAATCACATCATGTACGAATGTATTGTGTGAAGGTGAAGATATTGTTTCGTCACTGCTGAATGCCTATTTCTGAGCTGACAGTCATAATGAATTTAATGCATCATCAATATCATTGCAAGCTATCCTGATTCCATTACAAATTAGTGTCTTGAGTTGTGTTTAATTAAATTTAATTAAAATCTAGGGAGCAATACACTACGAACCTGTAGATCCTTTAATAGACATGAGACGCTCTAAGTTTGCGCCGTACGTCTTTTGAAACACCTGTTCACATTTCAGCAGTCTTGATTGAGCATCTGGCAAAAGGTTTAAGCTTTGGAGACAGAGATAACACCAGGCGATGTCTAAATTTAACAGTCCATAATTATCGACTTGCTCCAGAAGCTTTGAGTTGCAAACACTAAAAATAAAATAAAAGTCTTAGCCAAAAGCAATGACGTTGTTAAGCCCTACTAATATTTTTCAGGATTCAAGGCCGTTGTCGCAAGGAGGATGAAAGAATGCTCACTCTACATCATGAGTAGAAGAAGAACGCAATGATCCACAGTGAAATTCAATAATAGTGACCGGTTTCGGATAAAATCCATCATCAGACTAACAACACATGAATGATGGATTTTATCCGAAACCGGTCACTATTATCGAATTTGACTGTGGATCATTGCGTTCTTCTTCTACTCATGATGTTCTCCAAGTTCCACGAAGTCACAAAGGAAACTCTCACAAGGATGCTCACTCTACATCATGGACGAGTTCAGGGATCTAAATTGGGATAGATAAGATTAATATTATGGTCTAGAGCTATTTAAGACATTCTCCTGGAGTCAGTAATATCGGTGGGAGGAACGAAAAATGGGCATGATCATAATTTGTTAATATTACAACTGTGAACGTGAAGGTATTATGCGCCTGCATGATGTGTAGACTGCGGGCGCATTTGTTTTACAAGGAGTCCGATAAAGCGTTATTCCTGCCTGTCGGTTTTTCTTTTATATGCCCCGGTATCAGTCCTATTCTGGGAGAGGCAGAAACGGTTCCTCCCCAAGCAGCGCCGGGTTTGGCCTTGTGGGGACCCCTGGGCCGATATTGTGAGGGGCCCTTTCTAGGGCAGAAAAATCTTATATCCTTGTACACGAATTTTCCACTACCATTTCTAAAATAGAGACTCAGCATGCAAAATAGAATAGAATAGAGTAAGGCGATTTATCAATAATGCCGCGGCACGTTCCAATTTCCCACCAAATATCTCGACAAGTTTATTTATTTGCTTTAGTTTTTTTTTAAATCTATTCCGATTTTGTATTTGAATAAGGACTTTTTATTATTTCTATTACTAAGCCAACCTAGCGGAGTTAGGGCTATAAAGCCCTCTCTTAGACTCAACTAGGAAGGCCCGGGACCGCCTGCTTTACACGCCCTCCAAAGCATGGCTAGAAAATGTAGCCAGTGTGGGACTCGAACCAACAACCTTTCGGGTGAAATTCAGAGTCCGTACCACTACACTACATGTCCTGGCGGCTTCTTGTGGGGGCCCTGGCCCTCCTGGCCCCATAGCCAAACCCGGCACTGTCTCCAAGAAATGGGGCAGTTGCAAGAAGCCGACTTTTAGATTGAAGACCCAAGTAACACCACTAACATTTGCAAATTCAACTGTTCCCGAATGAGCCAAGGGAAAAGCTGGGTCAGTTTTATCAACAACCCAATCCCAAGGACTGCATTCAGGACCACCACTGGTCACGACTACCTCGCCACCCATCTGCACCATCTTCAAATCAGAAGTGTGCCCCCTATGCCACAAACAAAAGATGAATGCTACTCCCCTACCTAACTGTCCAGCCCTGACACTCGACCCCTCGACGGAGGACAACGGCTTCGTGGTGACATCTCGCTTATGCTGATCGTCACCAAATGGCTAACCTACCAAGGGTGGACGGTGGCTAGTAAGTAAGTTCTATTCCCCACCTTCCATAAATTTGCAGTATTGTTGGAAAATTACCACAGTTTCTTAACTTACTTTTACTGGTTTTAGATACTTGCTTACTTAACGTGTCCAGGTGGCACACGTTTTATTGATTGGTCCAGTATATAGCAGCCTGGACGGCCTTGTCGTTGGCTTCAGCCAGGTCAGCAGCTGTGCAAGGGGATGGTAGTAGTCTACATACTAGCATGTGAGCCGCGTCTTGGATCTCTCCACATTCGCACGCCGTGTCGTCTTCAGCGATAAAACCCCATTTCGCCGCTGTTGTTTTGCATAGTGGGGCGCCAGTTCTCAAACGGTTCAGGGTGCGCCAGATTGGGTATGGTAAGTTGTGGCCCGCCATCAGTTCTTCCTTTGGATCGGGGACTTGGGGTAAGATCGCTTCCAGGCATCGAGTCGGAAGGATTGGGCTGAGGTTGTGATAGGCTCGACTGTTTGGAGGAAATTCTTCCTGGATGTGAGGCGTCTCGGAGCCGGCGTTTTGCCGAACATGACGTGTTTTGGATCAGAGATTTGTTTAGTTCGTTCTACGGCGGCGGCAGTGGAGCGTCTGATTTTAGATGGGGCGATACCCGCAACAGGGTACATTTTTTGCAGTGGGGTATGTTTGAGACATCCTGTGATGGTGCGCACAGTTTCGTTCAGTGAAGAATCGACTTGTCCGGCATGAGCTGAGTTGAACCACACAGGAGCTGCGTATTCTCCAGCTGAGAAACAGAGGCCCATTGCTGATGTTCTTAGTGTGCTGGGTTGTGCACCCCATGTGGAGCCCGTCAGCTTCTTTAAAATGCAGTTGCAAGACGAGACCTTCATTTTGGTAGCTTCACAGTGTTTTTTGTAGCTCAAGGTTCTATCCAGCGTCACTCCAAGGTATTTCGGGTAGTCATTCTGATTTAAGACTGTGCCTTCCCAAGTAACTGATAGTCTTCTATAGGCGTCCCTACTCCGGAGGTGGAACGCGCAGACTTCTGTCTTTGATGGATTTGGCTTTAAGTGGTTCGCCTTGTAGTATCGTCCGAGGTTATCGAGGGCCAGGTTCAGTTTTTCTTCGACTTCTTCAAACGTGTAGCTCTGGGCAGCAACCGCAGTGTCGTCGGCGTATATGAAGTGTTTAGTGAACCACAAGGTAGGCTGGTCGTTAGTATATATGTTATATAGTATAGGAGCAAGGACCCCTCCCTGGGGCAGGCCATTTTTTTTATGTCTCCATCTACTTTTCTGTTGATTAAGTGTGACATAGAAACGGCGGTTTTCAAGGAGGCACTTTACGGTGGTAGTCAGTTCCCAGTCGTGTGTGACTTCATATAATTTTTTTAGTATAGTTATATAGTTTTTTATGGTTGACTGTGTCGTATGCGGCAGTCAGATCTATAAAAGCCACTCCTGTGATTTTGCCTTCTTCGTAGCCATTCTCGATGTGTTGGGTAATATTGAGCACCTGTCCACAGCAAGATTTGCCTTCGCGGAAGCCGGCCTGTTCAGGTATTAGCTTGCTATCTAATGTTTTGATAATTCTTGATAGGATCATGCGTTCAAGTGCTTTAAATAAGTGGCACAGGAGTGATATTGGGCGGTAGCTTTTCGGGTCGTCTGCTGATTTACCAGGTTTTATTATTTTATTTTATTTTATTATTTTATTTTATTTTATTATTTAGTCAAACTACGTGTACTATTGTAAATCCGATTATTTCTGAAAAATCTCACCTGAACTCTTTTTCGGCTTCTAGCAGAAGAAATAGTGCAGTACTATAATTTTCATCCTTTATTGCGGTCTTAGCCTTTTCATGTAGTGTCATTGCTAAGACTAGTGCTTTCCGCTCTGCCGGAGGTAGAGTGAGTGCTTTCCCTGATTGATCTGTTATCTAAAATTTATAAATTAATTCGATTTAATTACAGGAAGTTTTTTTTTTACTTTTAAGATCAGATAGGAGCGCATTCCAAAGTAAACAGGCTGATTTTCTACGGCGGCATGAACGAACTTTTATTACTTTTTTGTAAATACGAGTAAGCAGTACATACTTGGAAATAACTATCATCATCACGAGCTGATAGAAGTCCTACGTCGCGCTTTGTAGATTTTAACAATGCATCATTTGCTTCAAATTTGTGCAACTCTTTAATACTGCCCCTGAGTAGCAAAGCCATAAGATGCATCCCATGCTTGACTCCTTGATCTTCCATTGGTGTATCGTCTGCAATAATTTTACCCATTCCGATGATTTTCAGTCTAGAATGAAATAAAAGGATTTCAATAGAAAACATCTGGGCAGTGCCATATTTTTTTCACAATTATTGGATTATGTGTAGTCATAGTTTACAGCATGAAGCCAAGAGAATTTGTCTCTAAAAATGTTACTAACCATTGGAACAAACCCAGAATAAAAATAAAGAAAACACTAGCACATTATATGGTTAAGATGCAGGTTGAAATAAAACGGCTATTTCTTTTAAACGGGTATGCCAAGGGCATATTATGCATAAACGCGTTGAAAATTGCTCAGAGCGTAATAGAATAGGCTACACATAAAAGCAAAATTAAATCATAATAATATATATTATAATGACTTAAATTACATGAACTATATATACATTATTATAATTAAAATTTTATTTTATATTATAACTTATCTCCAATCAACCTGATTTATCATATGATATTTTAAAAGCTGTCCATTTCGTATCTGCATTGGCCTATTGTTGTTTAGCTCATAACATAAGGACCCAGTTCATATGACTTCCAGGTCTAGGGCTAATTGTTGGTGGTGTTGTTGTTTTATTGAGTATTATGGTGAACCAATATGCATTATAGTTCTGTTTTAAAAATCGAATTGTTGGCATGATAGTTGTCTGCTCTCATCATTCATAGAATATTTACGGAACACAGCAGTTACACTACTGGGTCACGAAAACATCAGTCTGTTTCTATTATTTATGTATGTATGTATGTGGTACATGGAAGTTGTACTGGATTCGCAATGAAAGAGAGGTTTTTAATTTTAACTGTTGTCTGTTTGGTGATTTAGAAAATCGTTATCTATTCAAAAATGTTGGTTTATGCATAAATGTTCATTTCAAATTTTATTACCTTAGCACATTCGCCTCAATGTGTTCTACAATAAAAACGCAATGTGAGATGTAAAGCATTATTACTTACCTGTCAGAGGTTACTTCCAACGTTTCAGCAACTAGGTGTTTCAACTCCCTACCTTTCTCAGTCAGTTTTATTGAGATATTTATTGTATTGCCCACCGGTAAGCGTACCTTAAGAGAGGCAATACCTGTTGCTTGAAATGTCTCCCTTTCTCGTAAATTTTCAAGTGCTTTCTGCTGGAGTTTCTTCAACGAATCCTCAATTACATCTTCGGAGAATGAAAAAGTAGTCACAAGATCATGCGACAGTTTCTAAAATAAAAATGTACGTTGCAATATTAATATTCCTCTATTTACATGAATTAATTAAGTATCTAAATTCTAGGCACCATTACCCATAGAAAATAAAATTGGTAGGCTGCACCTCTTAAGTGTGGCTAATACAAAGGCTGGGGCCAGGCGTTTAATTTCCTGCAGAGTGCAGACAGTCATGCTCTCCTTGGACCTCTTGACATAAGCTAGCGACGCAGCATTGAGAAGTCTTGCAGAACTACATTTAAAAAAAATCTCGCTAAGATACCCTAGGCGTTTATACAGTAGGTACCTGGTACCGGGGGAAATTGAATAAGAAACCTTGACTTATCTACCTTCTACCCCCCAGCCAAATTTGATAGAGAACTTTGGTTAATTTACCTAAAGGTAAAGGTTCAGTTTAGCTACCCCCCCCCCCCATAAAATCACAAAATTTGAATCTATATCGTTGATGTAGCTTTAAAGAAATCCATTTCTGAAAGAATTAAAAGTCTGAAAAGTATAGTTTTTGAGTTACAGCCGAATTGAGTTCGAATTTTTGCATGGGCAGGTATAGGGACAAATTGCTCATACAATTTTTTTTACGGAAGGAACATTGTCAGAGGCATGTAAATAAGACAACCCTTCCTTAAAATATTAATTCCCTTGCAAATGGGATGTTTTCCTTCCATATTAAAAGCATTTTCATTCGACTTTTGATACAGCGGGGTAGCTAAACTGAACCTTTACATACCTAAAATCATAATCTAGCATAAAACCCCTGTACTGCGCAGCTATGGATTGGTCCACAGAATAACATAATATACTGTATATTGGAATTGGATTGGTCTTAGTGCTATTATTACCTGCAACTCATGGGTGACAACTCTACCATTGGCTTCTACGTAAGGAGGAAGCCACAACTTAACCTTTAATTTATTTAAATGATCTTTAATCATTTCCATAGTGTCCATTTCATCAAATTTTGATTCAGTATCGCTTCCTTATTCCTATATCGACAAACAGAAATTCAATATTTTTCACACTTCAGATCGTAAAAAGGTAAACAAATAACAAATTCCAAATGGCATTAAGATTTCGTGTCTTTCAAGTCTCAATTTTCCAAATTTCACCGGAATCGAGAACTCCGGAGATTATAGCAATGCAACACACGGAAGTCCTTTTATGAGATGACAATTTTTGCTCCGGAATGTCGCGCCTGCGAAGTCTTGAAACTTGAGATTCTTCGGAGTTCTGAGAATTCTCCGGACATCGGACAATCATGAGATACGCATGAGATACGACGTTTAAATGTCATTCGTGGCAGCAGATTATATTGAAATATTGAATCTGAATGCGCCGCCGTGCCGCAAAGACACGTCACATTTGTTTGTTCGAAAATGAAAATGGCAAAGCTTCTGAGTAATTGGTTATTTTTAAGTTTATTTTCAAGTTTAATTACCTATGCAGCTTCAAGAGGACCAACACTAGTTCTATTAGACAACTTAATAATAAGGGAAACCCATTCCTTGTTCTTTAAATCGCTACAAGGTAATGTATTAATTATATTAAGTTAATGCCTTCATCGTGAGTGGCCGGCTATCTGAGAAAATCCACTCACCGGCAAGTGTGTAGTAGTGGTATTATTAGATACAACGTTTAGAATAGTTAATAGGCTGTAGCATGCCTATGCTTAATATTAAAACTCACTTATCGAGTGGCGATTCATTCCAGGTAAGTGTAAGCTAATAAGCGTCAATAACGATTCCCCCCTATATTATCAATGGAATCAGTGACGCGGCGTTGCAAACTTTATCAAATAGTATGCCCACTAGCTTCTATTGTAAAGTACGCTTATTGACAGTTCTGGAAGGCAAACTATAATTTAACTTAATGGGGACAGTGCAACGTCATAATCTTTCCACTCTCCCTTCATTCCCTGTCTGTTGCGAAATTTAAAGATGTCCCGACGAAGAAGATTAAAAGAAGTTAAGAAGATGAAAAGTTGATGATGTTGCGGTGAACAAATTAACAGCTGCTGCTAGCCTACCATGATCAACAACAACAACATGTAACGCCGACATAGATTTGATTTAATTTGCCTTCCGGGGTTGATTCTTGGAAACGTAAGTCTATCGCAAAATAATATAAAAATAAAGAGGAACTTTATTTTTTTGTTGTACATTTTCTTTAAGATATTTTCTTTTATAGAAAGGAACCACCGTTCTTAACCTGGATAAAAGTATCAGCTATTGACAATAGCTATGGCAATGGTGTAATTTTATTTAAACTAGTCATTAAAGTGTAGTATGAATTAATATAAATAAGAAAATGTGATACTCATGTTGACATGAAGTGTACGCCGATGACAGTGGTACGCCTCTGGGTTGCTTGACCTTCGGCCCTGGTGTGTCGAACCTGCTGAAGACCGCTGGCAATGAGAGGCTAGTGAGGCAGCTTGTTCAGCGGGGAGTCAGGGAAGGAAGGACGACATCAGGCCCGGAGTGCCATGCCAATCCGGAGGGCGGAGATCCTGGCCATTTTGATGTATTAACTATCTTGCGACACAGTGTATGTAACTTGTATTTATTAATGGGGAACCACTTATTTATCTCTCAAATGACTCTCAAATACTTGAGGAGGATGGGGCAGTGGCAAAGTTGACCAATACGTGACAAAATGGTACCAAAACGAAATAATTCATGCCGAGCACATGTACACTTGCATTAAAGATTCATTATATTAATAATAATCTGTGTGTGCGGTTTCTGAGAGTTAATATAATGATATTAAATAATAGCATTGCCCTAGTTGGTATTTCGTTAGTGAATTTCATTTTTTTTTTTTTTTTTTTTTTTTTGCAGAGAGAGGATTTAGTCTAACTTTCAAGTCAGCAGATGACCCAAATTTAGCGCTGTCGAAACATGGAGAGCACATTTATGATCATCTGATTATCTTCGCACCTTCTGTTGAAGATTTTGGAGGTTCTCTGTCCGTTGAATCAATCACGGAATTTATTGATGAAGGTGGCAATGTTTTAATAGCTGGTATGTATAGTTGAACTTATTAGACACCACTCATAGTAGTATAAAATTTTCATAATCATACCAAATCCGGAACAGTCAGGAATATAAAAATGTATAAAAACTTGCTGACAAAATGGTTTCACTAACCTTTTGTAACTGTAAAATGGTTTCACTAACCTTTTGTAACTGTACTAGTAGTTGTAACTGTACTAGTAGTTGGCCCTACATCTTTAACTTAATGGTGAATTGGAACAACGGCTTGACTCTTAATTCCGGTGGTTAGATGGAGTAACGCTAAATGATTATTACCCAATGGCACACAACATTGTTCTAAATAGAAATATACAGTACATTTAAATAAAACATTTTAACCGTCGAATAATGGCATTGTAGAGCAACTTGAGTAGCAATGATTAGGATTAATAGCTCAATTTGTATTTATTTATTAAATCCTATCTTGGTGGTAGGGGTAGTTCAATAACTACTTCAGTCGGCATTCCTCCTGGAAGATGTCGCCAGAACTCATACAACTGATATCATTTCATCATCAATAATCAGCTCTACCCATAGATGTATGATATGGAATCCAAAACAATTGTTGTTCATCATTTAGGTCCGGTGTATTTTTGTTTTTCTTCTTCAGGAAGCAGTAATAGCGCTGACATTCTTCGAGAACTCGTCAGCGAATGCGGCATCGAGATGGATGAGGAAGGAGCGTCCGTGATTGATCATTTGAACCACGACATCTCTGATCCCGGATTGCACACTCTCATAGTTGTCGATCCACTGCAATTAATCGATGCCCCAGTCATTGTTGGAAGTCGTAATATTGGCCCCCTTCTGTATCAAGGCACAGGTCTTGTGGCCGATAAAGAGAATCCACTTGTTCTGCAGATTCTAACCGCTTCAGATTCTGCCTACTCTTACGCTCCTGATCAGCCCATTAAAGAGGTATGTTATCTTATACATGCATAAATATAATTTTCCCAAAGAATTAAATATTAATTAACCAATCTTAGTCAACAATACACGACCAAAAAATTACCTTCATGTGATGCTGTGTGCTTCTATTCTACGGAAGTCTCGTCTCTGTTTCGAATTCGGGATATCTGTATTTTGCTGCCCCACGATTTTGCCTACTCCAAAGACTCCAAGAATTGATAGTTGGTAAGATGCTGTCAGAGTGTCCCTTAGTACCCCGTCACCTCATGTGAGAAAGAACGGATATTCATAAAAATTTAAAAAAAACAACTTAAATAAGCTTCCATGCAGTGCATCAGTACATTGCATGTATTTTGGAAACGGGTAGTTGAAGATACATGGCAATTCTTTATTACAGTACCCGCATGCCGTTGGGAAAAGCACAGTGCTCATCGCTGGGCTTCAGGCCCGTAATAATGCGCGTGTCGTCGTGTCAGGCTCTTTGTACTTCTTTTCCGATGAAGCTTTTGCAGCGTCTGCCCAAAAAGCTGGCCGCGGCTCGAAACCAAGCAAAACTGGTAATGAGGCGGTTGTTGAGGCTCTCAGTGCATGGATGTTTAAAGAAAATGGCGTGTTGCGTGTCAAATCCGTCAGTCACCATCTAAAGGTTTGTATTTAGGCGGCTATTCCACCGACGTCGTTTTTCATTGTGCATGTGTATGACGTGGTAGCAGACAGCATTAATAAGTCTCTGACATATTTTAAGGAGACTCTTATGTAGATACTTAACTTATCTATTATAAATTAAGTTATAATATGGCAGACTTATTAATGATGTCTGCTACTACGTCATGCGCATGCACAATGAAAAACGACGTCGGTTGAATAGCCACCTTTCTGAGGTGCATTTAACGCTCATAATATGTGGTTAGTTTACAAGACGTAAACTGTTCTAGTGGGTTAATGCCACGCAAGCCTCTGCTTGTTAATTTTGAACACTAAACGTAACCCAACCTCAAAAGTGAAACCCATTCAGATGGTAAAATAAAAACGCAAGTGCCTTCATTACTTGACTAAGTGAGAAGTGTCGAATCTTCAACCTCGAAAACTGTCAGCAATCAGCATTCGTGGCAATGATAAACCACTTTTATTTCGCGCCTTCTACCATAGCGTCGTTAAAAGTATCCATTAGGTAGACAAACTACAAAAACTATTTTCTTCGCATACAGTATGTTTTTCCAGTTTCAAATTATTAACTGCAGTATCATAACCATTGGTAATAGATTTCATGTCAATCTGTAATAGTCAGGAAAAACAATATGTAAAACTGTCAAGCGGTTATGATGATGCCTCGGATAGGCATAGATCGTGGGTTCGAATCCCGCCAAGTCCCGATTTTTATAAATCCTCTAATTTCGGTTTAAAACCGCCATTGAGCCTTGTCGTCTTACTTTAAATCTTTAATTGCAGGGTGAAAAAGCTTCTCCTCCTTCATATACGGTATTGGAGTCGGTTGTCTACACTATTGAAGTCGAGAAATTAACGGGTGACAAGTGGGTTCCATTTGAAACGTCGGATATCCAATTAGAGTTTGTTCGGATTGATCCTTTCGTTCGGACATTTCTGAAACACAAAGGAAACGGACGATATGATGCAGAGTTTATCATCCCGGATGTGTACGGTGTTTACCAGTTCAAGGTATGTCAGCTTTTCTGTTGTTTCAGCAAAATTGCAAAGTACTGGGAGAACCCAGGAAATAAAAAAATATTTAGGTAGAGGGACTAAGGTCCGTATTACACTGTAAAACATTTTATAAAATATAGTTTACAAAAGTTATTTGACAAAGATCTTTGATAGTGTAATAGGCCATATTTTATAAAACATTTTTTTTATAAAATTTATTTTATAAAATGTAATAGGTTGGCATTACATTTTATAAAAGAATTTGAAGAAGATTCGAAAATGGCGAAGTTCAGTTGGTCTGTTGAAACAATTTTTAATAAAAGACCCATTCTTCAAATATTTTATAAAATATGTTATAAAATATGTTTTATAATATGTTTTACAGTGTAATACGGGCCTAAGAAGGGAAGGAAAAATGGACGGACATGGGATTCGAACTAGTTTCGTCAATTTTTTTCATGTCTTCCTTTCTCTAATTCTCATGCCGGTATAGACTTTCTAGAAAGTTAATTCTCTATAATTGTTATTATTTTTACTTCATACAATATTGTAGGAAGAGGGATGTTGAGGGTGATTGAATCTTGGCTGTAAAGCCGACGCTTTTATTGCCAGCTTGCGTATTCGCCATATTAGGCTAACATATCGGGAGTTCTTTAGCTCTATTTCTAACCATTGCCACTTGCCATATTTTTTCAGAGTTCAATGAACCAGCACTACTGCTAATTTCTTCAAACCATGTGGCGTAATCGCGCCCTATAATTACCTTTTATCCAAGTAGTCTTCTTGATCAAAGTCAATTAAACTGATAATGATAACGCATATTCAGATTTGTTTTACTTAACTGATTTCTCACTGTGGCCATTAACTGGGTTGGCTATGAATTAAGTATCCACTATCTATTGTTCGATTTCGAAGTCATGGGTTAATTTTACCCATAAAGATACATTATCTGGAGCGGCGGGAGCCATAATATGCCTTACGAGGCACCCGTTAGCCATAAGCCAACTATCAGAGATAAGTACCAACGCAAAAAATATCGAAGTCTTACACATTGCAGCATAGCAGAACGGATACCTGGATCCGGTCAAAAACTCTGTACTTAGCTTGTGCAGGCTACACTTATCACTGGTTTCCCCGCCAAATTGCGTACTTATCTTGTGCAGGCTACACTAGCAGCCATATTGATAACGGTCTCAAACCACGGGATGATTTTAAATTTGTTCTTAGGTTGACTACAACAGAATCGGGTTCACAAGGCTATACAGCACCACGCAAGTCAGTGTTCGACCATTGGAACACACCCAATATGAGCGGTTCATCCCCAGCGCGTTCCCTTACTACATCAGTGCTTTCAGTATGATGGTCGGTGTTTTCCTCTTCAGCTTCGTATTTTTGCATTTTAAAGAAGAAGAAGTGAAAAAGAAACCCGAGTAAACTAACTTTACAAAGACTGCATTCCATCATTAATATTGTAGTAATAAATGTCTTACGTTTTCACCAGGTCAGTGTTATGTATTCAAATTGCATACTTTCAAAATACTTATTTCCTAGCCATGAAAAACTGAGTGAATTCTTGTATTTATCCTTTTTATGTGAATTCCTTAAAACTGTCACAGTCCTTGATTAAATCACGTGTTTATTGTCCTTCACTTTATAACAGAGTAGAGATGATAATTTAAGGGGAAACTTTCTGCCAAATCACACATTTCCTTCAGAATTATAAAAAATGCTGTGTTGATTAGAATACCTACATATACTGTTAAGTAGTAGACTATGTTCCAGCAATGAAGAATATTTTCCGCAAAGATTTTCCCCTAAATTTTACCACAAATTCACTAGCCTATTTAGTAATATGGTTTGTTAATTTGAATGAATGAAGCCCAATAATTTCTGTTTATTGCCTTAAGCTGAGTTTATTAACTAAACACATGTATGCCATAACACAATCACTCCAATGGCAAGGGGAGCAAATAATCAAAAATATTGCATTGTTCACTTGCCAACCTACTCCGACCTACCCACCCTGTAGCCCTCTTCAATGGGAAATCATTAGAAAACCATTACTGGATTTTTTTTGGTGATTTTCTATTGAGAATAATTAATAATTTTAATTGAATAATCCTCAAATTCACCGTAAATCCGCAATGCAGAACAAAAACTAACAATTAAAGGGTGTAGGAAGGTACCAATAAGTGAATTACTTTCTATTCTAATACATCAAATGTCCAACATTCAATTTACTAAAGATTTCAGCCAGGAAAACATGTTATACTTTGTTGTTTGCCTTCTTGTACAAGTGTCCAAGGACTTGGGCGCCTTTCATGTTGAGTTCTTCGAATCCAGCAATAACTTTTTTGGCATTTTCGTAAAACCGAGTTACATTCTTGAATGGAACTAAGTCATATTCCACCACCTGGGAAACACAAGTAAGGTTATATTATGTGTCAATCCAACTAAAAATACCAGAAACTAAGAAATCCCTATTTTGATTTATTAATCGAACCCTTTAATCCTGTTGCTCCGGTTCGGGGCTTATTATAGCATTTTCTGAGGTTACATATTATCACCATCCAACTACATCTCTCCTTGGTCAGGTAGTTGGGATAGCCCCTGAACTACAATACAGTGCGACCTTGAATTGTAAGAAAAAAAACACTGTTGCTTCGATAAGATATTCATGTACTGGAAACAACATAGTGGCCCATTTCTTTAAATGTGTTGCTGTGTTGCTTCGATAAGTATTTATAGTCATGGCCCGGTCTCGGGTCTTTCTAGTTGAGTGTAAGAGAGAGGAGAGAGAGGGCTTTATAGCCCTAACTCCGCTAGGTAGACTTAGTAATAGAACAAAAAGGCATTTATTATTATTTATTTATTCATACACTGGAAACAACACAGTGGTTCATTTCTTTATATTCTTTGTGAGACACTCCTATTTTCCCCAACAACCGCCCCACACATTACTACCAAACCAGCAAATGTTTGCACGTTCTAGAATTTTTTTTGCAATCTCCATGTGGATGTATGCTATAATTTAGACCACTGATCACAGTGAACGTCTATACATTGTTCGTATTGTCCTGTTGAAATGTTGCTGGACAGAGACAACACAAGCTGTAGCCAATGGCTCCCTAATGCTCCCAAACCAACCAGATTAATAAAATCCTTAATAACATACAACTAGGTTAACTTTTGACTCCATTTCAATACATACACAAATTGATTAGTTAGGAGAGTTAGTATTAATAGGATGTGGATTGTAACCTGTTTAACATACAGTACCTCAAAATTGGAAAGAGTTGTAGCTATGGCGATATCGGCAATTGTTAATTGATTGGCTACTAGATAAATATGGCCGGCTCCGATTAGGGTATCTAAGATTGAAAGAGCTTCCCGAAGGGTTGTAAAGTCAGAATCTCTTGCTGGGATTCCACGAAATGCAGGGGCCAGCTGAAATATCAATAATAATATTACTAAAATGCTAGGCCACATTCTACTAGCTGGGCCAATTTTTTCCGATTATAAAACGGCAAGAGCTGGAAGTTTGGCAGCACAGCGTTTTGATGATTTTATAAATAAAGGATGTCCCTTGTCTCCATAGTCCATTGTAGTATTCGAGATCCACCTTCACATAGCTAAACAGAGTAGAGTGGCGTTTTCAATTTTTTTAATGATGCGGTAATAATGGAAAATTAGATCATTTTCCCCATTACTTAATTAAATGTATAACTTAGGAAAGAGTAAACGAGAATAATTGAGCTGGAGTTGTCTACTTAGAATATGCCATTTACAAGTAAGCGAAGCTATCATCCCTAATTTACACGCTCAGTTATTCATGTATCCATATCGAAGTTGAAAGGACAAGCTATCAATCATAGGATTCTCAGATAAGTTGACGATGTGAGAAATGAAAATTATGTCTGATTTAAGTATCCCGAATTATTTCCACCTAAACCGTGTACTTTTCACAGGTTTCTCCTGCAATTTGTCAAGGAAATCTGTGCAGTTACTTACATATGCCTTCAAAAACGAAGAATATAATGTAGTGGCGTCAAAATACAGTCTGGCACTTACTAGTGCTCGCTTTTTTGTATCTTTTGGAAAGAGCTGATCAGTTTGGCCATGTGCGTCTACAAGATATTCCATAATGGCTCGACTGTAATAAGTGTTAGAAAAATTGTTAGCATGGCAAGTACGCACAGTTCAAATTTTAAATTGGTTGATTTGAAACTTGCGCGCAAGTTACTGGAGTAAAAAACATCTTTTTGGTACATGGTTGGCTAAAATAGTTGTAGTGACGAAATATACTAAAAAGTACTTTGTATACTATTCTTGATGAGAGTACAGTTGGGTTGTGGCATGTACACATAGGAAGTTTTTAAGTTGTCTCAACCTCATTATTTTGAGCATAATTGCGGAACACGCTGCTTGATTTGAGACTCGATTTCTTAACGTACCTACTCTACTCAATAATGTATCCTATAAGGATTAAAGGAATTTTTAATGTGCATTTCAGGATAAAAATTCTGGAAAACCTGAACGCAACATAATTATGTATTGTCTTCAATTGTGCCCAGGATAAACATTTAAAAATTAACACCACGAGGAGGTACGAATGGACGATATTTTTGTTTTATCATAATATTCTCGGTAACACTGCGTCCAACGAAATGTTTTTTGTTAGATATTCAGTTACTTATAAGACCGCCATTATATTGTTTGTCCATCTTTTATGGGTTACGAGCTAGTCAACAAGGTGAGTAATAAATGCTATAGTACTTAAAAACTTTTAAGATGAAATGATTTAATGAAAAATGTACCCTATAAATGTTGTCTATACCACATAAGCACCCATAAAATGAATTTATGTACACAAACCAAATGTTCCCCAATCATTTAAATATTGTCTGAGGTATACTTAGCCTTAATTATTTGTTAATCCTACCTTTCTGCTAGAGTAAACCCGTCTTCATCCATGAAAGGAACAGTATGCTGAGGATTCAATCTCTTGAAAGCTGAAGTCTTGTGTTCCCCTTTCAACAAATCGATGTTCTTCACATCAATATCAAGATCCAAGGCTCTTGCAGTCAGAAGCACCGCGCGGCACGGAGGACTCGGAGGAGCAGAGTAAAGTTTTATGGGCATTTTGTCTAAAACATATTAAATTTATTAATGCAGGGTGACCCCGAGCAGCAGTAGTACCACCCCCTTAACTTCGTTATTATGGGGTGCTGTAAAAAGAGTAGGTATAGTAGAATAGGGGTCAAACTTTTCTATAGTCCTACATGGGTCTGTAACATAAGCGTACTCAAAGTAGGTACCACTTTTTTGGGGGGCATACGTGGAATCTGGAAATTTCCAAATGTAAGCATGGGTCGTGTTCAGCATCAAATAGAAGCCCTTTCTAACACATTTGATGCCCAAACAGACCCATGCTTGCATTTGAAAATTCCGAGATGATACCACCCTGTATGTCCCCCAAAAAGAGGGATACGACTGCTCTGTTGGATCACCCTGTATACAGCATAAAATATAATAATAGGTTCAAAATGTTGTATTGGGCATTTAGTATAGTACAGCAAAGTAAAATACATTCCTCCAAAAATAACAGTTAACAATCTATATGGATTACAAAATTTAAAACAATACAGTATACCTAATATATACAATGTACTATGTAGTAAGACTGCATGATAGCCGATAGGCCATCCACCCTTGTACAGTAACTATTTTACTATTATTGTACTGGACTTGTAGTAGCTGTAATACAAATTATATAGGTCTGCAATTTTCAATTACCATAAGCCATTAAATGTTGTCGGCTTCGGTATAGCATTCAAAGGGTGAATACTTACCTTCCTTTGTGCAAATCAAGAGCCAAAATAGAACAATCAGCTCACGAGCTCAACGAAAGCGATATCACAGTTATCTATGTTTGCGAACAGCATATCTAGATTTTAATTTAATGCATGGGTGTAATGACAGATTGGTGAGATTTACATTATACGATATGTTTGATGAAAATCGCTAATATCGCGCAAATTCATTGAGTGATAAACGGGCAGACGAATCACGAGAAAGATAGCACGTATAATTTAAAACATTAATATAATCTGCTTAGGCATACCGTACAACAATAAGGCTTAATATAGTTAATACAGAACCTGTGCCGTACGCCGGTACCGGTACCTATAACTAATAATTTCAATATCTTCCTATAGTAGGCCTACAATTCATGACTTCAAATAAGCAAACCTAGTGCAATATATAGCAATGAAAGGGGTTTTTTATTGGCAAATTAATGATTCACCACTGCACAAAGCCATGACGTGATGTCCATCCAAACCCCTTCATTTTTATTATTATTCTCTAAATCTGCAAGCAGGCACCTAATGAGGAACCAGTAGAATCCGGGCTGATGGGCCGTGGTCGAAGTGAAAGTGAACTTCCAAACGTTTCGTCAACATCTGCGGTCGACATCTTCAGTGGAACTGCGTAGACTTCTAAGATTGTATCTCGGAGGCTCAGCAGCGACTGTGAGGGCAGGAGGTTGTGCTCTGAAATTTATACTAAGATGCGGGGTGGTGGGGGGTGGAGGCAGAGTCATCCTCGCTCCTGATTGGCTCCCTACTACCTCAACCTGATTTCCGGATGATGACACCAGTTTCTTTGCTGTAGTCTTCTTTAAGGCTGGATACCAAATTCTATTGACCTTTAATCCTTCTTCTTTCCTATTGAAGTTATGCGGGTGCTTGTGGATCTCTATAGCCTCTATATCCACAAGCACCCGCATAACTTCAATAGGAAAGAAGAAGGATTAAAGGTCAATAGAATTTGGTATCCAGCCTTAAAGAAGACTACAGCAAAGAAACTGGTGTCATCATCCGGAAATCAGGTTGAGGTAGTAGGGAGCCAATCAGGAGCGAGGATGACTCCGCCTCCACCCCCCACCACCCCGCATCTTAGTATAAATTTCAGAGCACAACCTCCTGCCCTCACAGTCGCTGCTGAGCCTCCGAGATACAATCTTAGAAGTCTACGCAGTTCCACTGAAGATGTCGACCGCAGATGTTGACGAAACGTTTGGAAGTTCACTTTCACTTCGACCACGGCCCATCAGCCCGGATTCTACTGGTTCCTCATTCGACTCCGGCCGTGAAAGCCTTTGCAGTTATAAGGCACCTAATGCCTTTTGAGCTCTGCTATTTCGTGGTGGCCCACCTGCGCGGCCCAGGGGAATAGCGTACCTAATTACGCAGTGTGGGGCTCAACTAACAGCTAACCTTCATTCCCATCCCGCAGCTGAACTTTCTAAGCCTGTAGGCTATAGCTGCTGGTCGAATTTTGATCTGGGCAGTTATTTTGAACTATAACTATACCAATTACCTATTTTTATTTTTAATGACGGTTCCTGCATGAATTATTGTACTGTGGATGAGCTTAGATTAGGCTATATGACTAGGCCTATATGAAGCTTGTTATCCTTTCCGCACTATGCTAATGTCTTGACTCATCCTCCGGGCCATAGACAATAGGTACCTATGACGTAGAGTGTATTTTACAAATACCATTTCCCAATTATTTTAAGATATATTTAGCTTATCCATGGACTATCATTACAAAGAAAAGTAAGTTAAAGCTGCCCAGTAGGACAATAATTTTATCGGATTCACGGCAGTGGTCTAATAATCTGTTTCGGTGGTATGGTGGTAGCGTGCTTGTAATTGTGCGAGCATTGATATTATATATATTATATTTATAGTTCAATGTGTGCGCGTCTACACACCATAATAAAATTACGATCGCCGACGGGTCGAAACTCCACGGAAGACGTACTGTATTAGTTACGTCTTAGTGAGGCCACAGAAGAGGTTATTCGGATACATTCATCAATTTTTGTGTGTAATTAATCAATTATTATTATTTTAAACTAGCATAGCAAACGAGGAATAATTTGCTCCATAAGCCTGCACTGTTCTCGTTATTTTATTAGTACAAAGTGAAGTGTGTCAGTTGTTAAAAGGGTTTGATACTGGCGAAATATAGTAATCACAATCCTCTTAACTTATTAACAAGTGCTTAGGGTAAAATTTATCCATCATTATTAATAAAAACTATAAATTTAATATATGTTGGTTGTAACTTGTAAGCAAGAATATGAACCGCCAAATTTTGTTAGGGCCCAATTGGAGCCCAAAAGATTTTGGTGCTCCTCTCCAATGCTGATGCCGGCTTATAATGTAAACAAACCGCCAGTCGCATCATCACCTGACTTTACAGTTCTGTAACATTTCTTTGATTTATTTTGAATGGATTGTAAAACTCATTTGGCAAAATGGGTTTTACGAGTTTAACATACTCGTTCGGGTTTTTAGTTGCATTTGTTACATTCTTCAATGTCTTAATTTCTATTTTAAAAGTCATTGCCAAAAGCACACCAACTCCATATATTGATGAGATATTTCATGTTCCTCAAGCTCAGAAATATTGTAATTATGAATTTAACGTGGTAAGTAAGTGGGTTTATTATCGATTTAGTAAAGGTAGGTTAGGCTACCCCATGGTACAAAAAATTACATATACCAATACATACCCTACTGTTATTACTTGGATGTGTAATAATGGTCTTACCATTCTAGTCTATGAAATCGTTCCATCGTTCAATTCAGTGCTTTGGGATATGGACGATCATTTACCATGGAAGTTGAACAGTACCTACCTATCCTAATTGATAAATAGGAAGGCAAGTACGGGATCACTCGTACCGGTTCTTTCATTTGCATGCTTCTGACACGTTCCTTCCATATAATTTCTCATAAGCAATAAGTTCCTATACCTGCCAGTGCAAAAACTGGATACAAAATGGGCTGTAAGTAAATAGCTATGCTTCGCCGACCTTAAATTCTTTCAGAAATGGAGTTCCCTTAAAGCAAAATAAACGATAAAATGTCATAAGTTGTCAAATATTGTTTTTATTTTAGTGGGATCCAAAAATTACTACGTTGCCTGGTCTCTACTTGACATCCATTGCTATCCTAAAGCCACTTGAAGCAGCTCTCGGTTTAACATTGTGCTCAACATATGGATTGCGATTTGTGAACGTATTTGGCACGTTGGTCAATTTTTTCCTTTGCTATGGAATACTACAAAAATTGCACAGAAGTACTGCTGTAAGTTCGCCTTAGTGAAAAATTAGGAATAAATAAATCAACAATACAATGCATAAAAGGGTTCTTCATTAGTGTGTTTAGTTTCGGGTGCGTTTGAAGAGAGTCTGTTAAACAGAACACTACAGCGTCAGTTTCCAAAATGAAGTAGTCAATCATTAACAAGAATGAGTTCGGTCATTAGTATAATCCAACCTAATTCCATGTCCAGATGGTAAGCGTTTTCATCCACAAGTATCTTGTTTGGCTAGTATCTACATGACTGTTTGTTACCTTATTTGAACGAGCCCTTAAGCTATTAGGATAAAGGTTAAGTTAAGCCACCCCTAATAAAATAATAAAAGTTGGTCATGTAATGTTTATTTAGCTTAAGAGAAATTTATTCCTGAAAGAATCAAAAGTCGGCGAAGCCTGGTTATTTACATAGGGCCCATTTTATGTTGAATTTTTGCATTTGGTGGGCATATGTACATATTGCTTGTGAGAATGTTTATAGAAGGAACATGTCAGAGGAACAAATAAAACATTCCTTGCCTAAAATATAAATTATCTTGCCAATGGGACATTTGCTTTCGACTTTACATGCATCTTCATCCGACTTTTAGTACCTTAAGTTAACTTAACCTCTACCTTATTTAGCCAGATTGCATAGCATGCTTTTAATTTGCTTTAGTTTCATATCAATATTTTACTTTGATTTGAAAGACTGATTAATAATCATGAAGTATTAACATTACTTTTCACTATAACGTTTAATAGAAGTTGATGTGGCTATAAAAAATAATTTTATAATCCATTTGTCAACGAATATTCTGGTTTCACGAATATTATACTGTGTATTTTTCAGGAGAAAACAAGCGATTTGGTCACTGTATTGGCAGCTCTAAATGTGGCGTGTTTCCCTCCTTTATTTTTATTCACATTTTTTTACTACACGGACGTATGGAGCACATCTTTCGTTCTGCTTACATACTTTCTCCATATTTCAAAATCACCCTATTCTGGTAAGTTGCATTTTAATAAGTTAAGTAATAAGTATCTACGATTAGAATAAGTAACTGTCCATTTTCTGCTCTATACCTAGGTACAGTCTAATTCTTAACTCTATGATCATCATGTAGTATGTAGGACAATTCTTTCTGATTATTATTTAATTATTTTTTGTGATATTTCAAAAGAGAGTAGCAGTCTTTTACTATCTGAATGTTAGCGGGATGTAATTTAAATGGTTTTTTGCAGCAAGTGCGGCGGGAGCATGTGCAATACTTATGCGGCAGACCAACGTTATCTGGGTGGGTTTGATGGCGCTTGATGGCGGATGGTCTGAGGCAGCTGGAGAAAAGAAAGACAAAATTCGGAGCATTGGGGTATGTTTGTCGATTGTGTACTGATCAGCGACTTGCCATTAATATTTCCAATAAGAATAAGGGGCTTAGGTGCCCTCATCATCAGTCTGTTGTTGCCATCGAAACAGCTGACACTTCTCATTGTATTTATGGATTCGTGTCCCAAATACAGATATATATACGTTTGCTTTCATTTAATTTTACCAGTTACTACTCACTAGAATGGAGAATGACCCATGTGAAACATTGACTCTTGGTGTATAAACTGTTTTTACCATGGCTTTCATTTCATGGTGCCGAAAAGAAGCGCCTAGAGGCCAAGGGGTGCAAGCGACAAAAATAAACATTCGAGAAAACTTTGTAACTCAATTGAAAATTTTTTTTCCATGAATTCTAGCATTGTCAAAATGACAAATCCCTGTTCACCACTGTTGGTTTCTAGGATAAAGAGGAGCTAGAGTAACAGCATGGTGTACAGTCCAAAACGCAAACCATGTCACTTGCACCCCTTAGCTTCTAAGTGCCCCAATAGTCCGTTTCAGAGTCGTAATCATTGGCTTCAAATCCTGCAGGTTTTTTTTCAAACGTGATTTCTTTCATTACTGTACCCAAGTTAAAAACATTGACAAATCGATCTACTCTATTTTACTATATTGCAGTGAGAGTAAGTGCATACATATATATCTTCTATACACTGTCCAGGTCTTTCTACTGTATTGTATGCTGTTGTAATTGAGAATTTTATTATTATAGGGCATTGTTGATTTACTCCGGAGGAAGTTGAATTGGAAGTCGATTGACCTCGTGCTGCGCGCAACCATCCCATACGCCGCAGTCTGCTCATTCTTCTTGACATTTGTCATTGTTAACGGAGGCGTCGTAGTTGGCGACCGCACTGCTCACTCGGCGGTTTTCCATCCCATGCAAAACTTATATTTTTTGGATACTGCTATATTTTTCGCGCTTCCGTTCGCTTTGTTTGAGGTGAGGCCAACATTGTAGGTTTGATATTGTACTAGGCAACTTATTTCTTGGCTAGCAGTAATTTATGAAACAATTAGCATAGTGACGTTTAATGTAGTTTAGTACCAATTTCTTGATGTCATTGCTCAAAAGGGGGGGGGGGGGGGGGGAGCATTGATAGATTGCTAGTGATGCACTTCGTTTTCATCAGATGCATTTACAGTTAAATGTTTTTTTCAAAGTAAACTTAGTGTTGTTAATTTTAAAATGTAAATTAAATTAAATTCACTTTAAAAATGTAACACGTTTTAGGCCCCTGCATAGAGAACAAGGCCAGAACCATAAGTTCCAAGTTCGAGGCGCGAGATGAAAGGGAACATTTTCTGCCCAACCCTAATACGTTCCTTACATTAACCGGTCGAGAAAACACACGGCTGCCATATAGGCCTATGCTACTTTATTAGACAGTTAAATCTGTGTCAAACATAATGTTAGATAATTGGAGGTAAAATTAAATTACAAAGGCTTTCAGATGATGAAATAATAGAATCCGTGGTCGATGGAATTACGCTTACAGATCGACCATGGCCATGGCTTCATCAGCAATAAAATTGTTACTGGTTTGACGATTTCTTTCGCATTAGCTTATAACGCTAACCATGTCTGCATTTCAGGTACAATATGTAATAAAGAATAGACCACATTTATGTGTAATAAGCACGCTATGGATTGCGGCTGCAATTTTATCAGAATGCAACCTTTTGGAGCACCCATATCTACTGGCTGACAACCGCCATCTTGCCTTTTATATTTGGCGTAGAATATTTGGGCATAAAGTATTGCGACGAGTCCTTACAGTCACGTACGTAATTAGTGGTCTCCTTCTTCTCCGCCTCCTCAGAAACGTTCAGTATACTTTCTTGGTAAGTTCCCTATTTATTATATTTAAATTTACTCGATTCATCAGATTTAATATACTGTATGCACATAATATGTGTACATATGAACATGTCATGTATTCTAAATTAATTATTTATCGTTCCATAGCCGAAAATACATGAAAGTGGACAGGAAATGCATTCTTTCACCTGAAATATTATTTGCTCAGAAAATCCCGATATTGTGCATTAAACGCACTTTATAGAATAATAGTAAATCAGTAGGGGAAATAGGCAGCTTTTAGATCTTTCTGTATCTGTTCCTTATATGTAACTATAATTCCTCGATCATCACAGCACCTGTTTCATTTTCTTACTTAAAAGGCATTTCTGGGATATATTACACCTTCATTTCACTCTGTTAGCGTGCTGAGTGCAAACTACTGAAAAATTGGTACTACTCTATTAGTAAAATTCCTAAGCTTTAGTCAAGACAATGTCCGATATTATCATAAGTATTTAAAAAACACTGTCTTTAGCTACTGTAAGTGACCAATTCTTCCAATCTAACCGCACATTTTCTTTCGTTGCAGGTGTGGCTAACATTGTGCACGTTCCTGAACATCACGCCGCAATATCTATTTGAAATAAGATACTTCATTGTTCCATTTATAATTGCTCGCTTGAATTTCCCGCAGAGCACGAAGTCGGTAATTGCAGAAACAGTCTACTTTTTTACTATTAACGCAGCTGTCATCTATATTTACCTGACAAAAGAGCTGTCTTGGTCATCTGAACCTGGCGCTGTACAACGAATAATTTGGTAATGAAGGGGTGAGTTTAAGTGTTGATTTCTATTTCTTTACATAGGGTAATTGGGGCGGATTCTAGAATGCGTCCGATAAAGTATTCTATACAGTTTACCATACGGAGACCTCTTTCCACAATAAAGTTTACGATTATTCGTCAAATTGGCCTGAATCAACTTCCCTATAAACTTACCGGTCACTATAACCTTGATGAAAGCCTGTGTATTTATTGAAAAATTGAAAAAATAGTGGCAAATATATGCTATGAAACCCATTCAATATCGTACAAAAATTCAAAAAATACCATTGTTATATTGAAGAATATCGGTACCGTACAGAAAGTGAACAATAACGTTATAGGGAGCATATTACAATCCAACCTAAGTATGTACTTTTATAGTATGTAGTTTTATAGTTTTATAGTTAGTTTATCTAGGCCTTATATTTATATCTGTGTCAATTAGCTCTAAAATAAAAATGGTAAAATTTTCGTTCTTAAATAGTATGTTTAACGTTACATAACCTACAAAAAATATAATCGAATGATATTTTAGTACAATATTAGGTGCGAATTATTGTAAATTTGGATGAATAAATTGACCGGACTATATTTGAAATATTAAAGACATAATTCTTCGATTTCGTGTTTTTTTTTTTTAAGAAAATTTTGCACTGTAGTGTGTATTGTTTTTTATACCATCGGACAGTAGAGATTTCAACAAACAAAAAGCTCACCTAATTTTTTAAAAAAAATTGACATTTTGGCGTGAGATTATTCGATTGAAAATTAGGGTGCTTTTTCCATATATTGCCAAAATTAGTTAGAAAAAATTAATATTTTAAATCAAAAAAATTACAATGTATTTATAACATAAAAAAGTATTTTTTATCCAAATTTTACGTAAAAAAATATTTTTTTTGTGGAAGTTAAAAATAAAAAACCAAAACCTTGGTTTTTGGTATTTTTTCTCATAAAATGTGAGGTTATGTGAAAAAAGTGTTATCACTAAAGTTGTACATCTTCTTATTAGGCTACCTACCTTTTTGCTACTTGACGTTTTTCCATAGAACTTGTAGTGTTACCGGAAATGAAGATGTACCGTATTTCACCATTAAAAACCACCCCTACTGACTTCCCGAACTCAGATCGCCCGTAATGTATTTTTCCTTTGATGTCTGTCATATTATCTTCCATTTCCAATAGGTTTCATTCTACTATAATTTAATGTCTTAGAAATAATTATCTACCCTGGGCTATTGGGGATTTTATAACTGCCACATTGTGCTGATTCTACGTAAACAATAACCTCCACCTCGAATTCTGTGCCACTAATTTATAGTTGTGTTATGCACTAACTAATAATAACTAATAACAACATTTCTTTCTTTCAAGTATTATTTGCTGCAAGACTTTTCATAACAGAATTTTAGTTTGACTCTTTACTAATAGTACTAACATTTAGTTTAGACCCTTCAAGTATTACTTGCTGGAAGAATTTTCAACACAGAATTTGAGCTTTGTGTTCGACTCACTAGGTTTTAGTTTATTTTCTGCCCTTCTGATTTAAGCGTTGACGCTATAAAAATACCTTAGCAGTCGTTGGGGGTGGGATTTCAAGAATTCCTCGCCTTGGAGCATTCCTATTTTCCCATTACTCCTCTCACTCATATTTCATGATGCCTTGTGCATCACATTTCTTTTGAATTCTTTCGATTTAATAGAGCAGAAATAAAATCAATAAGAGAAGAGCTGAAAGTTTTCTTTTTCACTGCCGCGTCCCGTTCTTTATAAAGTCCTGTGTGATATATGTGATACAGACTGCATTAACCCCATGGCATCATATATGTGTATTAAATAATGAGTATAGTGCCCTTGTAAGAGCTATGGAGCTGTATTCCATGCAACTGTTTTATGTAGAAATTTGATGTTTCGAATGGAATCTTTCCGTGAAAAGAAACACCAGGACTTCACAGTGCCGTGAAGAAGCTACATAGATTTCTATACAGGGTGGTCCAACCGGGGCGCATCACGCATGTTTTTCTCAGCTATCATAATGAGTAGCCAAAGGGCAATGAATTGCGGAAAGTAGGTCTTTTGGCTAAAAATAATAAATTTCCGAGATAGTCAATAGTTTTGCCGCCATCTTGGAATTTATATTTTATTTTCGTATGGAATGGCGTGTGAGTTTCATATTTTTTTAATGGAATTTCCTTAGTTTTATGTTTGTATACAAACAAAAAGTTACTGTGGAAATGTGAATACTTTTCGACATAACGAAGGCCAAAGTTGGAAATGGTTTTTAATTTATAACTCGACATGCTCCGACCGACTTGTAATTTTTTGCAGTCTGCGGCGTGATCTATGGCCATTAATGTCGTTAGTTTTGCGTTTCGATAATTTTTTATCGATAACCGAAAACGTCATTTTGTTGTTGGTTCGAGTCCTACACTAGTAACCTTTTCTGGCCATTCTTCGGAAGGCATGTAAAGCAGGCGGTCCCGGGCTTTCCTAGTTGAGTGTAAGAAAGGGCTTTATAGCCGTAACTCCGCTAGGTTGGCTTAGTAATACAACAAAAAGTCATTATTTATTTAATTATATCTAATTTTCAGTCATTTTTTTCGATAAACTGAAATGTAAACTAACATAGGTTTTAGCATGATAATAACTGTTTCAATTAGCTTATAAAAAATTTCCTACTTAAGTAGTTTCTGAATTATTGGCGAAAATTCTGATTTTTGATCGAAGTAATTTAATTTTGGCCTTTTGCCTTTTGAGAGTTTTACATGTGGTTTTACACTAGCTTAATAGGGATTAACAAATAGGACACAATATCAGAATAAATATTTATCGGGCTATAATTCGCTATAATCCGATAAAGAATTGCAAATGTGTGGGACACAACAATTCGAATTATAAGATGATAATTATTTATACTAACAAATTTATCCAATTTGCTGGTCCCTAGTAGGCTAGTGTACTTGTAGAACCAAAATTCTTGTTTATCACAAGGGCAGCGGCCAGTGGGCCAAAATTAAAATTATTTCTATCGGTAATCCTGGTGAAATATAATGGCCAAATGTTTGACTATATCGGAAATGTGTTCCCGTCAACATTTTCCTTGTATGAGGTTCATTTGTGTAGTCATTTTGTAGATGGTAGCACCAGTTGCTAAGATATCAAAGCATTGATTTTTCCATAAGCCTCAATAATATTTTAAAATTATTTTATTTATGTATTATTTTAAAGTGATATTTTTCTATAAATCATGGAGAATATATAAATTATATATTAAATTATATGCAGCGCAATAAGGTCCAGCCATAGTAAAAATATTATAAAAAACATTAAAAGAATTAATTAAATGCTAAGAACTTAGTTTTCACATGCAAACGGCGGTCATTTTGAATTAAATGGATATCTTATTGTCGTCAGCGAACCTAGTGACCAAAACTGTCCCTACAGAACCTCATTGTATTTTGTCTACTCATTAAGGCGGGGTTTCCACATGCGTCAATGGTCAATGAGAAATATGCAATTGACGTTTTAGCAGACATTAAAGACATACTAAAAATGTCTGCACCACGTGAAAACCATATTTACCATTGACCATTGACGTATGTGGAAACCCCGCCTTAGATAACTAAGAAAAATATCTGAGGCGCCCTGGCTGGACCTCCCACCATAAAATAACAGAATAGAATATATAGAGTCCTATAATGAACGCTAAAGCAACATGCCACAATCTAACAAGCTATTGCATTTCGCTAAATTTTGGATGGTTTTTATAGATTTAATTCTGAGAACATTAAAAGATGTGTTCTCATATCAACCGAACGAAAACTTATTAAAGTCCATTGTGGTGGGTGAGAAAGTAATGCAATTTAAAACATCTTTTTGTCTGTACTTAGCATTTCGATGAAATGTTACAACGCTATCCCACAGCGCAAAGTGTGTCAGCACTCTCATAGCTGTTTTATCTTGAAGAGATGGCTTTCCTTTTGTCTGTGTACCGTATTCATTATTCATGCAGCGTTCTTAGTAAATTTTATTTTCACCAGCTCTGAAACAAAGGATTCAACCTAATTGTTCTGCTGGTGGTTTTGTTTTCCGATTAAGGGGGGAAGATGGTTTGATTGTCTTGTCTAACTTTTCCTTTTCAAGTTAAATGGAGAAGTTCCGAAAATGGCTCTATGACTATTGGATTTTGTGTGTGAGCGTTATGAATTATTAAGATTTTTTAACCTCTACACAGCCTTTTAGGTAGATTTTCAGAGATCATACCTATTGCGATACCACTGATTATGCAAAATACTTCATGCAATTTAGTATTTCTCCGCAATAGGCATTGAAATGTTCAAAATGACATTCATCAATATAATGGGCAACTATACGTGCAATTTAATCATTGCCAATAGTATACACAGGTGTCCATTATTGACCAACCTAGATTTTATGTTTCGCCATGATGGCCACACCCCTTGTGGCAGTGAAATAAAAGAAATTATCCGAAATGAGCATTAAAATGGTATATACTGTAAACATTAACAATAAATAAATAATATCGCCTATGATACAAATAAATCGCCTTCGCCAATGACAACACTTCGTTGAGACATGTTAAGTATATGTTGGCACAAAAATTCAAACGTTTTCTCCTAAAAGTTTTTATGGTATGTGCACTTAAGTGTTAAGAGCCTCCTTTACTAAAGGGGGGTCCATCAATAAATAAATAAGGACTTTTTTGTTCTATTACTAAACCAACCTAGCGGAGTTAGGGCTATATAGCCCTCTGTTACACTCAACTAGGAGAGCCAGAGACCGCCTGCTTTACATGCCCTCCGAAGCATGGCCACAAAATATAGCAAGTGTGTGAGACTCGAACCAACAACCTTTCGGGTGATAGTCAGAGTCCGTACCACTACCGTACATGTCCTGATCATTACTCACACAGTCACCTAATAATCTCTTAATGCAATTGGACGAATTAGTTTTTCCTCGTGCGAACATATGACAATATGATTTCAAGATTTTTTATAAGGCCATTTGACATTTTCATATTATCTTTGTGGCAATTTTGTGTGTAATCCCTTATTGCCATGTTAATAGGTAGAAAAATAATTACTCACCGGAAACAGTATATCAATTGGAGGTTATCCGAATTGTTTTTATACGAGTTTGCAAGTGATAAATCTTCAAAGTTTTATTGCTTTCGAACGAAGTTTCATACCGTGGCTCCTCGCAAATTCCCCCTCCTCCGCTGCTGAAAGTAAATATTTTCTTATGTGAATTATTACATTTTAAAAGCTCGATAGTTTTTTAATTAATGAAGGCAGAATTTCAAAATTCTGTACCGTGTGTACATTTTAAAAATATAAGTTAAATTAATCCAATAATTTTGTGTTGTACAAAAATTTGTTTGTTACACTAATAGGGGTAGACCTACTATTATTCATAGTTGTGGAAAAGTATGGACAATAAAAAGAGTATATAAATAAACAAGAAACACATTGTGTTGTATGTTTGTAAAAATTGAGTAACATCTTCAAATTTCGTTGCAATAAGGCTATTATTTTAAATTTTCTATCACAATCAATGTTTTCAAATAAGGGAAAAAACGGAAAATAGCTGTTGAGTACGCGTTTAACTAAAAAGCACGTGGTCTCAGCAATTTTCCCATCCATTTACTCTTGAAGGGAAACCAATTATTGGAACAAAACAAAATCCAAGATAAATTTCAAATCCTCAGTGCACCCATTCGGAACTCTTCAGAAACTTTGGTAACGTTTTCTTCCTTTTATTTTAACGTTTTGCCAATGACGTGTACAATAAGTGCGAACTGCAAAGTCGGGGCTTCGAGATATACCATACCATATACCATATTAGAAATTTGAAGTTACGGGCCATTTTAATAATGGTGAAAGCTTTTGTTTTAAAAAACTTTTAATGTTTTTAAATTAATATAAAGCGGTAGGACCCACATAGGGTATACGCGCTTTCGGATGTGTAGACGTTTTACTGGATGTCATGGGTCGTTGGGTCTGTGGTTTGGCAAAGTGCCATGGGGAGCATTTTGGGCAAGGGGTTACCCAAAGACCGTCCAAAGCAATTTTCAATTGTTTGAAACTGTGTTTGTGTTGCGGTTTGTTTTAATTTTATTTAACTCACTTGAAGTAACGAGCGGTAGTTAGTTCGGGGTTCAGAATTGAATTGGAATGACTTTATTGAAAAACCAAAAGGCGAGCATTATTTTTAATTATTATTATTATTATTTTCATCAGCTTAAATATTTATTCGGCTTTACTTGGGAGGTTATATTACATTGGATGAAGTTACAGTGCTTTTGTCTTAAACTTGATCTATTGTAAAATACACTTAAACTTGTATAGATTTAGGAGCAATCTCCCCGTTTCAAGTAATTATCCTAGCACTAATTTCAATTACATTAGTCAGACTCAGAGTAAACCCAATATTGAAGTCAACTAAGTCGAGCCATGATTTTCGGTTTCAATCCAAAATGGCAGCAGTGTCGAGTTATAGGGGAAGTGGAGATAACCGACGTAAATGGAACAGAAGACAAAAGAGGGAAGAAAGGGGAGGAAGGTGAGTTGGGGATGGGGTTGCTGTATTGCTGACAACCACACCACTAAGCCACTTCACAGAAATATTTAACGTCTTGACGTGTCTGTGCAAGATGGCAGCGTTTATAACTCTCCATCGTTTTTAGCGTAGACGCTGAGCTTTATTATAATCTTTGTCTTCATACTTTATATTGTAGAAGAGGCAGTGGGAGTAATTCGCAATAAAAATTATTGTTCATATCATGACGTTGAATAATTCTCACGCTTTTTACGGAGTTTTTTTTTTAGGGGGAGGGGGAGGGGGGGGTGACTAGCTATGGGTCTAGCCTAGGGTATTTTTTATGCCGAATTTATTGCAGATGCTTATTGTTTACTGGGTACGAAACGAAATGTTTCTCTGCATTCATTTGCAGTGGAACCGGTTATACAAATTATATTTTTTTAAGGACTTTTATTATTATTGCTAAGCCAACCTATCGGAGTTAGGGCTATAAAGCCCTCTCTTACACTCAACTAGGAAGGCCAGGGGCCGCCTGCTTTAAATGCCCTCCGAAGCATTGCCAGAGAATGTAGTAAGTGTGGGACTCGAACCAACAACCTTTCAAGTGAAAGTTGGAGTCTGTACCACTACTCTACATCAAGGCCGTAGCCAGGGGGGGAGAGTTGAGAATTAAATAAATCTTCCTCAGTAAATTATAAACGTTACTGCTGTTAAAACCGTCAAACCTCGCTATTTTGGACCTATTTTTTTCAAAAAATTTCCCTCAGGGGAGACACCCGGTCACCCTGTTTGGAGCAATATGAATATTCATTCCTCTGTAAGCTTTCCTGCTGTAAAACCCCACTGTTTTGCACTTACATTTTCAAATTTTTCCCCCGGGGGAGACCCCCTCTTTGGGTTAAATGCACTATTATTTTTATGAATAAGCATTCTTTTGTAAGCTTAGTAAAATCCATCCTTTACTGATGTTAAAATGCGTAAAACCCCACTATTTTTCACTTATATTTTCAAATTCTTCCCCCGGTGGCTTTCGCGTTCACACCGAAGCTAAAACCACTAATAGATTGCCTATGCTATCATATACACAAGCAACACAATAACCTCTAAAGAATACACTAGATACAATTGAGTTCTCAAGAAATAAATTTACACTAGATACGATCACAGTCGCCACTGCCACCCCCGAAAAAAATCCTGGCTACGGGCTTGCTCTACATGTCCTGATAGCCATAGCAACTGTGGAACGAGCATTTAATTAATTAGCTCTCACACCATGTTGTTTTCCACAAATTTGGAAAGATTCCCCTTGATATGTACTGTGTATAAAGATTGATATTACAATAGATAAATAAGCAGCCCGTAACTAGCAGATAAAGAAGTTTTCCTGGTGTTGATATTCTAAGTAATTTGAAAAGCAACATTAAAATTTAAACGCTGCCAAATTGTGCTAGAACTATATGGCCCACTGCTCCAAATAAGCCGTAAATGGTAGTTGTTTGCGTAAGGGATGCTGCTGCATCTCTGTCCCTTGCAGGAATTTGTAATCGATTTGCTTCTTCCACGGGTGCGTGTGGTGTACTCTACACTGCTGCCTAACACTATGTACTGCAAATGGGAATTTTTTTAAAGAGTTGAGGTACCCTGGAACTTGGTTCCCCCTTCCCCTTTATGTCTCTTACCAACCGGCATAATAAAAAATAAATTTTCTCGAAGAAATTAATTAATGACAATTAACCACACTCCCCCTTAGTAGGAAATCTGTTTCGATTTCACACTAATTAATGATATTGTATATCCTTTAGCTAATATCGGATGTTATCATATAACAACAATTTTCCGAATTTATCTTATCAGACACTTTAGCATGCCTTTGTACAATTTAAAGGGCGCAACCCGATGTAGCTAAAATTATATATTTTTTCCTGTATGGGTGGATTTTTAAGGAAGTTAAGCTCTGTCTTTCACGAACTGTATATTCCAGTTGATTACAACACTATAGCAAGTTTATTTTTTGTTTTTATGTTAATATCGATGACCAGGGGTTCCTTTGTTATCTCTTTCGTTATGTTATGTAATGTAATGGATTGCCAAAATTAGCACCATGAATTTCGGCATTTCTATAGCTGGTATTATTACTATTGTATTATTGTATACTATTGTGCAATACTACTGCTACTGAAGTATTGTATTTATAGCATTCTTTCATTTTTATGCAGGCCTACCTTCACATTTTAATCGCATTTTTAGTAGATAGCATGTCTTATCGCAGATTATGATGTTCCTTGATTATGCCCCATACACAATTAAAGCTCTTTATCCCTTTATTATTATTATTATTATAATTATTAATATTGTAAATCTCTTCTCTCCAAATTTTGCTGAACAAATGACTGACCATAAAAGGTAGGCTAGGATCTCTAGGTACATGTACATTTCCACTAAAAATATAGGCAACAATCAACATAATGCCTGTCGTAATTAGCGGAGGTGACCAGGACAAGTCCTACCATGTTTCCCTACCGGCACTGTGCACACTACCAAGTTATCTGCATCTTTGAACCTGCTCTGGTCCGCTGGATTCAACTTGGTAAGGCGGCCGGCGAACGCCCTGGTTACTGGTCATGGCTTGTTCAGAGCCCGCATGGCCAAACTGGGTCATGGAGGGGGTCCTACCGTCTGCCGGCACTGCCATGAGACCGAGGAAACCGCGGAACACGTGGTTGGCCACTATCAGCCAGTGTAGTGGGTTCGGTTGGACTGTCTTGGGACTGCCTACAACGACCAGGTCGATCAGATTGACTTGCCATTGAAGGACATAAGTGTCATTGCTAACAAAGTTGTTTTTCAACAGTTGATTAATTGGCAATGGCCATATTATGAATGATTGGGATACACTGCTGTGAATCCCAATAATTATGCTGTTCAAAAGGTCCCAAGGCCTACGTATGTCAGCTCATTTCTCTGAATAATAATATTACTATTATATGGTAATATGCATTTCGCTTACCGTTGATGATAAAAATGAACGTTTTTGCTTTTTTAGTTTTATACGACTTAAGTTCCTAATGTATTGTAAGCTACAGTATGTACTGTATTAGGCTTTATGCCAACATGACTGTTATCATCTTCTCTCTAGTTGAGCTTGGATAGAGAAGAAGATCGAATACTTGTCTTATAGTTTAGCCAGTTCGCAATACAATCATAGGTATTGCTCGGGCGTGTTCGTAGTCTGAAATTTTAATATTTTATACTTAGCTGTATAGCCAAAATAGAAAATACCTAGTTGTGTTGGCATATTTTTCAATATCACCGCCATCGGTCAGCATGTCCCAAACACATGCAAAAGAAGAAATAGAAACATCCTTCAATGCTCAACATCGTAATGGATTTTCTAATACAATAATTTCCATCAGCATGAGACCAATTATTTCACCTTTTGTACGATATTAAATTTCCTCGATCGGGCATGGTTAGCTTACAGTACTGGGGAAAATAATTATCATAAGTAGTACCTTCAATTCTACTATATATGTATATATATATATATTTGCTATATATAGCCAAGCTCTATTGTATATAAGTTACAATATACAGTATATATATATTAGTGCGGGTCAAAGTTAAGGCCATTATTTGGGATATCTGTTCTGCTCCATTTTTTGGGCTTTTGGTTATTCTCGCCCTCCCCCGTGAATAATCTAACTTTCCATTTTTTGTAATTTTTTTTGAAGGACTATTTATGGACCTAGGGTTACTTATAGTGGCCTATTGTTCCCTTGGCCAATGTCAACGACCTCTTGACTTCCGGCATTATTTGTCTTTTTGCATTTTTGGCCATTGGCAAACTGGTAGACGTTCATGATGTCAACCTACACCGGCCACAAGCGATAATGGACAAGCTGAGACACGCATACCATTGACTCAGTGAAACAGGCGAAAGCATGACTTAGCCTAGCATAGATACGAGTCCAACCATTACTGGTGCCACTACTTTTGAAATATTCTGTATTTTTTGTCGAATGACATTTGACTGTATAGAAGTGAGTACAAGGGCCTGACGGGTTGACATTTGGCAAAAGGGTGGTTTATTTGCTAGCCTTACCAGGTGGGCCGTTCTTAGGGGGGCGGGCCATGCGCGCGCGTCCGCCGCTGTTTTCCATTCAGTCATTTCAGTGCGCTCCCTACCGCGGAAAGACGATAACGGCAAAGTTAAGTTGAATACCGCGCGATCTTTCTTCCACGCGGTTTCTCGATTTCATAATTGGATGATCTAGGTAAGCAGGCAAACTGCATTAAATTTTGTCCGAAGTATGATTTCTTTATGTATTGAATGTGTTATTAATGCATATGAAGTTTTCTAGGGCTGGTTGTAGGTTTACTTCTTCCTATCATACTCCGAAATAATGTAATACACATGATTATAGTGCAGTATTATATGGTATATATAACACTGACATTAAATTATCTTTGGTTGATGAGGTAACACCCTTATAACCCGTTATATGTTCGGTTAGCGTGAGATAGTAGTGTAGCTGTGCCAACCCGTCGTACGAATACGAATCTTGTCAATGATATAGCATATAAGTAGAGGATTTATAATGAACCGCTTGTGGTCCAGCGGTTAAGACGACGCCCCTGTTAGGCGTTGATCGTGGGTTTAAATCCTGCCAAGTCCCGCCTTTTTTTATATCCTCTAATTTCGGTTATAGTGAACTATATTTATATTACTAAATTCTGTTTCAAACTACCCGTCGCTGTCGGTCCTTTTATGTTGCTTGCCTCGAAATATTTCAAAGGCCCTAGTGTGGAATGAAATCATATTATAAGGACAATAGGTTAAAAAGGGGCTAAGGGAGTTTATAAATGAATGAATGAATAACTACTTTATTGCCACAATACAATTGGCGAACAAAAAGACTATAATGTCTTTAAAGGGAAAATATGGTGTTGAATTAATTCCAGCTTACAGATTAAGATTCTGAATCACTGAGTCAACAGGTATTTTCTTTAGATAACAACTATGAGGTGTTATGCATTAGTGATGTCACTTACTGTTAGTGCAATTAGTTTGCCGAATGACAGCATAATAATTTTCCTTTTTTATTTATGTTAGATGCCGACGGTGCTGATGTCAGCTTATCATATTTGTGCTCTAAAAATCAATATTATTAAAATAATGAATATGTTCATTTCAGAAATCGATCGAACACTTCATATCCTCCAGTTACATTGCATTAAACTATGGCTACGCATCTGATTCAGGTAAGTTTATTAGGCTCTTTGAAAACTCGCTTTTAATTTCCTCGACGATTCCGCCCCTTTTCACCCATATTGTAGGAAAAAATTGTGATCATGAGAAGTACATTGATATATAATTAAGTATTAACCATAATTGAGAAAAAATCAATGTAATTTACAGCCAATATACATTATATAGGCAATAACATAATAATATGTTATTAATATTATTAAATGATATAACGTTTATCAGCAATTCTCCTTTGTTGGACTTGGCAGCAGGATCGTAAATAAATAAGAAAATAAGAATTTTTTATTGTTTCTATTACTAAGCCAACCTAGCGGAGTTAGGGCTAAAAGCCCTCTCTTACACTCAACAAGGAAAGCCCGGGACCGCCTGCTTTACATGCCCTCCGAAGCATGGCCAGAAAATGTAGCCAGTATGGGACTCGAACCAACAACCTTTCGGGTGAAAGTCAGAGTCCGTACCACTACGCTACATGTCCTGACGTATTGTGTAATGTATTTTTATTTTTATTTATAACGTGACTTTATGTTTATACCTTGCAATTACTTGTTTTTATTTTAAGTTTTATCTCCTCACTTGAGAATGACAATCTGTCGAAACCGGTCGTGACGATATTTTTATGCTTTTATGTGATATTTTACAAAGTTAACTCTCATTATGATGTGTTCAAAATATTACAAAGTTACAAAGGAGACGATTTTGTATACTGTTAATATTATTTTCACTACACCAGCCAAGATTTCTGCTCGGCCTCTTGGTACTGTTCTTTTAGTTGACCAAATTTCCGGCGTTGAAGACTACTCATTCCACTACCAAATTATTTCAACCCAAATTATAAACAATTAAATAATAACTTTTGTCCCCTGTCTTTCCATGGCTGAACCAACCTTGCGGAGTCAGGGTGACCTAGTGCCGCGTACCTACTTTACATGTCCTCCAAAACATGGCATGCCTTTCTGAATTCAGATAAAAATCATGATCCTTACTAC
Source organism: Psococerastis gibbosa (assembly GCA_963971405.1). NCBI lineage: Eukaryota > Metazoa > Arthropoda > Insecta > Psocodea > Psocidae > Psococerastis > Psococerastis gibbosa. The sequence goes on along the minus strand of OZ020488.1, from coordinate 22,735,395 downwards.
TATTCTGCATGCATATACAATATATTAAAAATGATCAATTCATTTCTAAGTAAAATTGTGTTCAATTGAAATGTTTCATAGATGCTTTTTTCATTTTGCATCTGTTTTGCACTTTCAAACATACACTTTATGCCTTAAAAACAAAACAAAAATATCAGAATGAAGCAAGACAGTTGTTGGCTTGGATTTAGTTTCTCAATTTTTATCAAAATACCAAATCCCTTTTTTTATTGAAGCATGTTTTATTTGGATATGGGGGTGGCTAATTTATTGATTTAATTAGTACATGAGATAGAATCTGCGTCATTATAATTGTATTGAATGAATAGCCACACCTGAGTATAATGGAAAATTACTACAAGGTCTTTTATTGGAAAAGAGTCCAAAGAAGAATTTGGCAGCGATTTCAATAATACGTACTGTATCAACTAAATTATCACGCCTTTAATAGTATTGTCGAAGCCTCTTAACTTGAACTTTCAGTGTGGGTGTTACTGGCAATAATATCGTGCATTTGCATAACTTAATAAATAATAACCTCTGGTTTGGAGCCCAGCTCCACAGATCTAATGAGCTCACAGGCAAAGTCCTATACTTTTTTGTTTTCTTTACTGTAATGTTATGCTGTTGATGGGATGGAAATAATGGGATTGGTTGGTTTGTTATCAGTTTGGCTGTGAATTTTAAGGTGAACATCATAAATCACCTAAATCCGCGGTGATAAGATAGCTGCTTCCTTTTATAATACCCCTACCGTCATCCATAGAAAGGCAAACTTTCAATGGAAATGTCTTACATATTTACCTATAAAATAAAGGATGTTTCATGTTTCAAAAATCCGTACAGTTTTGTCAGCGGGCTGTTTTTTTTTTATAATTAATATTAGCCCATTATTATATAGATTTTTTGTAAAAGGATGAATCGGATACAAGCAATTGAATGAATGCATGTGAATAATCTCTTCAGCCGCCTCTGTAGGTAATACACGAATATCTGTCTTAAGTTACGGCAGGTCTCCGATCGTTTGACGTGTAGAGACTCGCACAAGTACGAGCCCGCTATCACGACGCCAACGGGTACGTTTTGGTGTATGCTCTTAAGCCTTGCGGCCTATTGTGACCCTGCTGAGTATTACCACTGAAGGGCTCTAGGATCTTGCGGGAATTCGATCCTTTTCAGATTACAATTTTCGTAGCTTAGGCAGCTCAACTATTAATCCTACTTCCCTTCACTATGGCCTGTGTATTCCTTAGTGAAATGAAATGAAAAACGTCTTCAGATTAGGCGAGCTCCACCAGGTAGCCTATATTACTATTGCGAAGCCGCTCAACAACTTTCTCACACTATCGCCTACTCCCATCAGACCAGCAAGCGTTTGCCTTCCGCCTTATTTAGGCAGTCTCTATCGTGTACACGGTCATTGATGTTAACAGATATAGCAGAAATCCGTTGTACGGCGCTCAAATTGCTCGGACTGCAAGTTGCTGCAGGTCAATAGTTCCAACAATAAGCACTGTGTTTACTCTGTGGTTAAATGGTAATATTTAGTACCGGCATTACAGAACCAGCATTTAAATAAAGTAGTAACACATCTTTCATGGACTACGGTATCTACCGGTTATATGGGCTATGCGGATTATCCCGATCCTTCATTTATTATTGTGGAACCGATTGCAAGCTCTGTTTTGTCAAGTTTGGTTACCTTGATAACATGAGATTATCTCTTAGTAATCCTGCTTGTTTAACCTCAATCGAGGATGTGGCCAAAAGTCGTAACACGCACAATAACGTCTACTAGTGTACAAACCTATTTGCCATCGCTACTAGTTGCAGTATCTAGAACTAGAATTTTTCATTAGTCAATCTGATAAACCCACGAAAAATCTTTGTTAGGCCCTGTTTTTTTTTCGTAGGCATTCGTGGCACCGGATATTCATTAGTCTATAGAGCAGGCATTGCTGGCTAAACGGTCCTAAACAAACATGGGCACGGGAAGGCGGTAACTCTTTCGGTATTGGACTTACAAAGTGCCTGGAAACAAGGCTCCCCAGTTTTACGATGAGAAAAGTTGAATACGTTGGAATGACAATTTATAGGGGCTAAAGAGGTGAGCAAACACAGGGAGAGCTTGGGAATATTAATTGCAGTCGCCCTTAAACGAGCTAGATTGGGATTAGCTACCCCCTGAAAACCACCGCTCCACCCCCCTCATTACAATTCGTTTTTCTTGGACTGAGCACCTGAGCTTATTACATGCTCCAGGTAGTCGTTCTCCTCGGTGCTAAGCACGCCAAATTGGTGATTTCTCACATTTTCATATTATAGAGGTAATTAATTGTAAATAAATAATTTCGCTATAGGGTAAAATAGTTTATAACGGGTAAAGTGATGGCATATTTTACAATAGGGGTAAAGGTTTAAAAGAACCGGTCCGAGTTTACTCGAACTTACTTTCCAATTTATCGATTAGTAGAGAGAGAAAATGATTAATTTTCATGGTAAATAATTTTCCTATGGTTAAATTTCGGATATCACGGGGGGGGGGGGGGGGGGGGGTCGTCCACCTAACGTCACTGAAGGTGACGAAAATTCTAGATAGGTCAGACCTACACATTACCACACAGCAATAATGGCAGGGCACGCAATGCATTTGAGCGTGAATTTGCTTACATTTTCTATAAAAAAAATGTTTTTTGCACAAAACCCAATAGTTTCTTGGAAAACCAAACTATCCGGTTTCATTACTCAATTTAACACCTAAAACATGCTTGAAGTTAGAAATCATAGATAGAAAGGTTTCTCAGAAAAATGATTTTTTAGTCATTTTTCACTAAAATTTAGTTATTTTTATTTTTTTAACCCCAGAAGCAAACTATCAAGGGGCAACATTAATAATGACTACAATATATGTGAATTTAAATGAAATCGTTGGAGCCGTTTTTGAGAAATAATTTTTTTAGACGTTTTCTTGGAGTTTTTTGAGAATAAAACCCCCCCAAATTTAGTTAGCCCAAAATAATAAAAAAATAGTCTCGAGGTATGATTTTTATAAACCTGCATGCCAAATTTCATTTAAATCGACCGAGTAGTTTGCCCGGAAATCGATGAACAGACAGACAGACATTTCGTAAAAACCACTTTTAGGGTTCCTGGGACCTCAAAACGTGTAAATCCGTTGAAATCTCGGAATCGAATATTTCGACCGTCACAAAGCTTTCCTTATACTACGTATAAATTGGAAAGCAAAAATATCTTTTAGTATGTGTGGGTTGTTGTTGTGTTGTTGCTTGGTAGCCAAAGGCTAATTGGGTACATAGAGTTAAATTGTCGAGCTGTATCATTTGCACTTTTACGAAGAGAAATAGTGTTTTTCATTACTGCTGCAAAAATTTATTATTTAAATTGAGGCCATGACTGCACCAATGAAAGTCAACACACGTAGTCTGTAGTGCAGTAGTAAGCTAATAGGTTACTTGTTGTTATTAAGGGGGCAGCGATTACCGTAGTACATCCTGTGACGCCATTTTAGTCACAGCAGAAGATAAGGTGTGGCGTTCATTGCCTTCCATAGTTACGGACATGACACTACTCGTATGCTACAATTACGTGCTTTGTCACGCCATTATTGTTACATCAGTATACCTATACAAGTACTTTCAAGTTTCAAGGACACATGCAAAATAAGTTTTGCAGCGGAATAGCTAACAGGTTAAGAGAGAATTGGTGGGGGAAAAGCCTTACAAGTGTAAAAATCAAACATGAAATATGTAGATCTGTCAAAAATATCACTTTCCTTAGCAGAAATGCTATACGTTTTGATGCGTGATATGGGCCCATCTATAACAGCGATGAGCAACAATGATCGAACTTGATTTGTGCAAAAAACTGTTGGTAGGAAGGAGTTAAGAAACTGGCCTATCGGTGGTAATGACGGCCACATGTCATGTATCATAATTAGTGATGGACGGTCCGCGACCGACCTTCCACTGCTATTTTCGGTCTGTCCCACCGAATTTTAATATTTTCCATGTAATTTGGGCTCGGGCCTCATTTCTTTGGTCCTCGGTTCGGTCAAACATTCACTAATCATAATGTTGGTAGATTGTAGAGGAGTATTCGTTCTAAGGAGAGCGATATTTTCGATAGCTCTACAATGGGTATTTCCTGTGAAATTCGACGATTCGAAATTAGACAAAAACGGGTCTGATTTGTTCTTTATTTATTTATTTACCTACAGTATTCAACTGCATTATAAATTGCATAGGCACCTACTACAATTTTTCATAGTGGCGGGAACTTGAATAATGATTTGAATAAGGGACTCATTCTAAGAAGGAGTTGACTTTAATGAGGATCAGAATAACTATTTAAAAAGTATGATGGTTCCAGTGAATGAAGAAAATCTTCTAAGATTAATTATCCAATAAAAAATTAACTTAGCGCTGTAAGTTTTCCTTTTATCATCTGAGGCCCACTCTCAGGTTTAAAAATTTGAAATAAATTCTGACAATCAGCTGTGCCTGTGAGTTCTTTGTCGAATTGTTTATTTATGCATCGAATTTGTATTAGAATTTTCCTTAGACCATATACCTACTGTATAATAATCGCGGCATTCTAGATGCACTGCAGCAGCCTGATCGGGGCGTTTATAATACCGGTATTTATTTAATCCACTGGTAAACAAGATAATTTTATAATGGAAAGTGCTACTCAAAATTTGTTTGTTTACAGTTATAATCCTAGGGTATTTATTTAACCCCGGTATTATAAACGCCTCGATCAGACTGCAGGAGAAAGTTGGGGCACCAACATTATGTTTATCATTTGCCAGCGCATGACTTCACAGCCCAGATTACCTAGCAACAGAGACTTTGTTGCTAGGTAACCTGGTCATCCGAGCGACTAGTTTGTTTTTTGAAAAAATAGCGGACTAATCGTTAAAAGTTTCTAATTGAACATTTGAACATTAAATAAGTTTTACGAAAGTTAAAAATTGTCTCTCACTCTAATTAATTAATTAATTAACTAAACAAAACTTGAAAATAATAGGTTGGCTCCTCTAAAAGCAGCTGCTTTTGCCAGTGTGTGACGTCATTTTATGTTGGTCCCTCGGAAATTCTAACATGGCGTGCCTAGAGTAATAAATGAATGAATGAATGAATCGTGTATTTATATTACATTACATTTTATTTAACTCATTGGCGTAAATTTAGCCCCCCCCCCCCCAGGTCCACCCGTAGCGCCCCCCCCCAGGATTTCTGTTGACAAAGACGTTATGGGGGCTAAAGGCATAGTATCCACAATAATGAAAGTGAAATTAATTCTTAGTATGCTTATTTTACATGAAAAAAATTCAACATATTGACCAAGTACTTTCACAAATAATATATTACTCAAAATGCTTAAAACCCCAATATTTCAGACCTATTTTTTCAAAAATTTTCTCAGGAGGCGACCCCCGCCCCCCCCCCCCCCCTCAATGGTAGGTTTATTCTTCGTTATGCAAGGTCGGATCAAAACCCCATTTTGTAAAAAAATAGAGTTGGCCACGTTTGTAACCAAGCTCCTCAATATAGGTAATATCTCAATTGTACTGCTTGCAAACATTGCCGTAAATAGGGGGTCCTGGCCCCCCAGAAGCAGAAATTTTTAAGGGGGGTAAATGCCCCAAAAACGGAGGGTGAATCCAGTTTTTAATTTTTTGTACGGTAATTATGAAATTCACGGCAAACAATATATCGTACAAAAAGATTGCAAATTGCATGTTTGCCATAAAGTGAATAATTACCGTGCTAAACATAAGAAAACTGAATTCACACTCCGTTTTGGTGGTATTTACCCCCATAAAAAGTAAAGCACATATAGATTTTGGGGTAGTTTTGACTAGTCATTTTATGCACATACCGAGGAACCAGAATACAAAAATTGAGCTGTACCTAATTTTTCAGAATATAAAGAATACTAAGTAAGCTTAGTAGGGATAACTAGTTACGGATAAATTAAAACTAAAAGACCAACCTACACAAAAAACATAGAATTTTGGGAAATCGTTCGAACCAAAATGTTAAAAAAAATGTAAACACTGTTCAAACCTACCCATCTATTGTTATTACTAATCATTAAAATGTATACAGTTTCGCATTGTTGCTTCCCAATTTATACGTAGTATAAGGAAAGTTTTGCGATGGTCGAAATTTTCGATTCCGAGATTTCAACGGATTTACAAGGTTTGAGGTCCCAGGAACCCAAAAAAGTGGTTTTTACGAAATGTCTGTCGCTCTGTCTGTCTGTCTGTTCATCGATTTCCGTGAAAACTAATCGGTCGATTTAGATGAAATTTGGCATGTAGGTTCACAAAAATTATGCCTCGGAACCATTTTTTTTATTTTCGACTAACTCAATTTGGGGGGGTTTTATTCTCAAAAAACTCCAAAAAAACGTCTTAAAAAAATTATTTCTCAGTAACGGCTCCTACTATTTCTTTTAAATTCACAGACATTGTAGTCGTTATTAATGCCAACTAAATGCAATGGACCGCTTGCCCCTTGATAGTTTGCTTCTGGGGGCAAAAAAATAAAAATAACTCAATATTCATGAAAAATGAATAAAAAAATAATTTTTCTGTGGAACCTTTCCATCGATGATTTCTACCTTCAGGTATGTTTTAAGTGTTTAATGTATACAGTAACAAAACCAAATAAGTTGTTTTCAAAAAAAAAAAAATATTTTTTGAAGAAATTATGGAAAATTCACTTTGGTGGGGTTTCCACATACTTCAATGGTAAATGGGATATTGACTTTTTGCAGACATTAAAGACATACTAAAAATGTCTGCTACCACGTCAAAACCATATTTACCATTGACCATTGACGCATGTGGAAACCCCGCTTTTCCAATGCATTACGTGCCTTGTTATTGTTACTACTGTTAGAATGTATTGGTCTATTCGTTCCAGAATATTCAATTGAGTTTTAAGGGGTTTTTAATATATTGCACCCCCCCCCCCCCCCCCCGAGGGATCCGAAATTTGACCATAGGGAAATTATTTACAATGAAAGACACATTACGTCTAACTACTACTTTATAAATTGGAAAGCATGTTCGAATAAACTCGGACCGATTCTTTACCATATGGTAAGGTGCATTCTAATGAACAATCTGGGAATTTTACAAAAGTTTATATTACGAGTGCTGCACTAAAGTCCGGATAGGTGCTTTTGCTATAAAACCTTTTAGTGGAAGGAAAAGGAATGACTCTACATTCTTAAACAGGATGTTGTAATAGAGACATTTTGTCAAGCAATTAAAACCATTTTGAGTTCTTCAAGGGACGGAAAGACCGGATGAGAAGAAAGGAAAAACAACAAACTTGTAATTTAAATGAGGGTCTCTCTCTTTTAGCACATAGAGACGGGCACCGTGGAAACAAGCAAAACAAGGTGCGGACTCTTTGAAAGGGCAAACAGGGGGCAACAGCGCAAAACAAAGGGTAACCGCAGATATCAATGGCTGTGCAAACAACCAATTAATTCATTCCGCCCGAGAAGTTGCTTGTTGCGACAAATATTCGCATTCCACCATGGTGTCAATGTGTATGAATGTGCCATTCGCATTTCATTCCTATTATCATGAAATAAGTTTGTGTTAAAATTTACGATGGGGTGCAACACAATTTGGTGTATCTGTGTAAATAGGGGAACAATTTGCGTTTTGTTCTCGCTGTCGCATTGTGTGCATCAGAACTGATTTATATTTTGTTTAGATTCATGACTAGCTATTTGACGGTAATTGCCAAAGAATTCTAAAACCGCATGTCCAACTGAGTTAGCGCGTTTTCCTAATGACACATCGTTGCATAGATTGCTACACCCAGTAGCAGACTTACTATTCATGTAAAATTATTAATTACTTTGTGTTAAAATTCTTTATGACGTAATTTTATATTGATAGATCCTCTTGTAACGAATCCCAATTAGGCTGATCGTCACTACATACCTTTCACCATACTTATTACAAATTTATGGCTTAGAGTGGATTCGAGAATTCGTCCTGTAAAATATTCTTCATATCTCTCTATGCAGGTAACAAGTCAAGTTCATTAAGTCCTCTTTAACGTGTATTATCAACCAGATCAACTTCCTTATAACCCTTAACGGTCAATGTAACCCTGAACTAAGCCTGCTTATTTATTTAAAAATTGATGACAAATTATGCTATGAAACCCTTTTTTCAAAATCGAAAATTAAAAAAAAAAAAACTGGTACGAGTGAATTCATGCATGCTTTCATATTTATCAATTAGTATAGGTACCGAGACATATAATATGAGTAGTTCCATGGTAAATAATTATCTTAGGGTTCAATTTCCGTTGCCTCGATTTTCCCTGTCCCAAAGCACTGAATTTATCGATGTGACGATTGCTGAGTCTAAACCGGGCAGACCAATATAATACAACATAGTAATAATGGCAGAGTATTGTAATGTATTGAGTATTGGCCATAAATTATCCATAATTTCATCAAAAAAAATTTGTTATTCAAAACAAAACTTTACATAAATAGAAAGGTTCCACAGAAATAATTGTTTTTAGTGATTTTTGACGAAAATTGAGTGTTTTTGTAATTTTTGTCCCCAGAGCCATACTATCACGGGGCAAGTGACCTATTGGGTTTGGTTTATGTTACTAACGACGCATAATTTTCCTACCAGTAAGTTATGTAATATATGTTGGGAACAACCCCTTCGGATGAATCCGAGCCCGAAGTTACAGCAAAATTGTGAGGATGATTGTGTAATGTCAGTAGTAAAGTTGCTTTTGACTATTTCCTATGAAGTTACTCATTATACTAATATGTCAGCAAAACTAAGTAGGTAGTGCATTAGATTATTTGAGGAAGATGTTGCTGGACTCAGCGGGACACGTAGAGCTTGGGAAACGTTTAATTGACAGGAAGCTTCCAGGACGTTATTGATAGCCTGGAGGATTTACTACTACGTCTGTTTGCGTCAACCAAACATGTCAATCAAATAGTCTTTGATGTCATTTGCGTAATTGTCTATTGCAGCTACAGTTGCATCCCATAATGCAGTATTTGGACGTCCGAAAATGAAAAGAGCCGGCACGAGTGTACCCGTACATGCCATCCTATTTATCAATTAGTATAGTACCGATATATCCGAATATATCCATGGTAAATAATTGTCCTAGGGTTCAAATTAGATTGACTCGACTTTCCCTATCCCAAAGCTCTGGATTGATTGATGGGATGAATCCCAGTCAACATAATGGACAGGGAATAATGTCATGGCATTACAAATGCAACAAATTAAATTTATACAAAAAATATTTATTTATTTCAAATCTAAACCTTCCTTGTGAAAGTATTCTATTCGGGTTTGGTATTCTATTTAGCACCTAGAACAGACTTGCTGTTAAAAAGCACGGATTGAAATGTTCCGCAGAAAAATGATATTTCAGCTATTTTTTATTAAAATTGTGTGTTTATGTTTGTTTCTTTTTGCTTCAGAACTAAATAAGTACATTATTTTCCAATTTAGGCCTACATGCATTATTATTATCTGCCAAGTAGTTTGGCAGAAAACCCGTGAACATTTCGTAAAAACCACTTCATTGGTATCCTGGGACCTCAAATCCATTCAATCTCGAAAAATTCGGCCATTTATAAGATTTCTTTACCCTAGCGTATATAAGAAATCAATAACATGAGCGAGTCAATAAAATTCATGGCATTCATGTATCGAAATGCCCCCACCATACTTTTGCTGGTTTGTTTATATAAATATTAATTGTTTACGAGCAACTCCCCTTGAGGCAGCGGTGCTGAATGTGTATTATTGTGCAATAAAAGTCACCCGTAAGGTATTGCTGACGAAGAGTAGGGAGTATAGTATGAGTACATTACGAAATCAAAACTGCTCTAAAACAACCCAAACTCCAACTTGTGTAATAAAGTAGTCGAAAGTAATAAAACAAGTTTCACACAATCACATTAGGCGCGTTCATTAATATTCAGTGTTTTAAATGAAAACTGCCGAGTATTTGCATATAGTGCGCCAGCTAAACTTATTTATGGATGGATGAGTGGCTTCGGAAAACTTTTAAACTTAGTACCCTCATTGATGAAACCTTGTTATAGGCGTGTCATGTTAAAGCGCTTTGCCTAAACTTATTACCATTTTCATTATCAATGTCGGGGTTTATGTTGAAAAGAGGAAGTGTCAACGTTTTTTTAATTAATTTAATGGTGTATATCGTGAGCTACATACTTGTATTAAAGGCTACATTTTCATTTATTCATCATTCAAAACGTACAAAACATACAATTAACAAATTAATATCAACTAGAAAAACCTACAAACTAAACTAATCTAAAATGTTATGAATAGCCATAGTTATAACTGAGAGTCTGATTTCACATGAACTTTTCGTTTGTATATAAGCAAATGAAAACGTTTCCATGCCTCTGATATAGCCAGCATTTGTTTTTTAATTAGCGCATTTTTTTTTTAGGTACTTATTGCTCAAATGCCCTGAAATATGCAGGGAATTACTGCGCTAACGTAATGTATTTGTATGTATTGTAGTATACAGAGTGGTCTACATTATTTTATTTAAGTTATACATGGGGAATGTCGAGATGGGGAACAAATTTGATTGAGCCAACTTCTCCGGTTTTTCTTTAACTTGACATACATTTGAAAATTCCGATATGCCATATGTGATGAAACCCTCATTTACGGCACCCGAAATTATTTCAATGTTACCAAAAGGCGCTTTTGCGCCTGTATAGTCATCAAATTGTTTTATCCCATCGCAAAATTTTCTCGTAATAACTGATATAGAAGGAATTGACGGGTGATATGAACCGCTTGAACGACGGCTGGGGTGCTAACTAGTCGTGGCTGACCCAATCTTTTTTTTATCATTAATACTCAGGTTATCGCTCCATCGTTGTGCAGTAAACAAACCTAAGGCGGGCATTCCACTGGTCAATTTAACTTCAAATTTGATTTGAGATTTGTGTTTGATTCTATGACATTCTCATGATCATAGAGTAAAATCACGCGTTGCAAACAATAACAAACAAAAATTAGACAATGGCGTCGTCTGGAGATGATAAATAATTTAAATTAATTTCTTGAGAGCAAACGAATTATTTCGTAGTTTAAATCATAAAATTTCTTGTATAAAATTAAAAGAAGCGGGAAAACTTACAAATTTGGAAAAAAATGATCAATTGTTGAAAAAATGAAAACAAGTGGAATGTGGTGTAAAAATAAAGAACCGGTCCGAGTTTACTCGAACATGCTTTCCAATTTGTCAAAATTAGTAGATAGAGAAAATGAGTAATTTCATGGTAAATAATTTTCCTATGGTTAAATTTCCGATATCTCGGGAGGGGGGGGGGGTGTGGTGTTGTCCACCTGATGTCACTAGAGGTGAGGTAAATTCTAGATGGGTTAGACCAACACATTACCACTCAGCAATACTGGCAGGGCGCGCAATGCATTTCAACGTGAATTTTCTATCATTTTTTCAAAAAAACATTTTTTATACAAAACCAAATAATTTTCTGGGAAAGCAATCTGTCCGGTTTCGTTACTCAATTTAACACCTAATACATGCCTGAAGGTAGAAATCATCGTTGGAAAGGTTTCACAGAAAAATTATTTTTTAGTCATTTTTCATTAAAATTTAGTTATTTTTATTTTTTTAACCCCCAGAAGCAAACTACCAAGGGGCAAGTGACCCCACGCATTAATAACGACTACAATATATGTGAATTTAAAAGAAATCGTTGGAGCCGTTTTGGATAAATAATTTTTTTAGACGTTTTTTTGGAGTTTTTTTAAATATAAAACCCCCCCAAATTGAGATTGCCCAAAATAAAAAAAATAGTCCCGAGGTATGATTTTTGTGAACATGCAAATTTCATTTAAATCGACCGAGTAGTTTCCCCGGAAATCGACGAACAGACAGACAGACATTTTGTAAAAACCACTTTTTTGGGTTCCTGGGACCTCAAAACGTGTAAATCCGTTGAAATCTCGCAGTCGAAAATTTTGGCCGTCACAAAGCTTTCCTTATACTACGTATACATTGGAAAACAATAATGCAACATTGATGAGTTTCCGTCAATGACAAAATCAAATTTGAAGTAAAATTGACCATTGGAATACCCGCCTAAGCGATGTTCCCAGTTTCTAAAGCTTGTGAGAATGGTCCGCAGCGAGTACCCACATTTGTGGAGCGCAATGACAGCAACACTATCTCCTCTCTGGCCCTATTCCATGGCTAATTATGTAATGAAATGCTGCTTATTTAATATCAAATTATAGACAATTGAATAAAAAAAATTTTGTTTGTGTAAAAAAATCTATTTTAATGCCAATGAAGATTTTGGAATGAAAGATATGTGACAGTATTTACCAACCAACCAATTTACTGGCTACATTTCCTGGCCATGCTTCGGAGGGCATGTAAAGCAGGCGGTCCCGGGCCTACCTAGTTGAGTGTAATTAGAGAGGGCTTTATAGCCCTAACTCCGCTAGTTAGGCTTAGTAATAGAAACAATAAAAGTCCTTATTTATTTATTTATTTATTTATTTATTTAACCAACTAGATAAAATGATGAATTTCGATAATTGCGAAACATCACTCATTATTTGGCTCATGGTCGAAACAATTTAAACATCATTACATTCGAGTCTCGAAACTGTCAAAGAGGCTGCCCGTATGGGCCACCCTTGTGTTCAAAATGTAGCTGTTTACCCTAAACAAGCAAACTATACCCGTTACTTTGACATGAAGCAATTTACGGTCTAACTTTCTGCTGAAGGCTACTGCTGACAATACGTTAGTATTTATAGTAATAGGAAGGCACTGTATGAAAAATTTACTTTGGAAGTATAAACTATATTTTTACAAATAGTGGCGGAGTGTGCATGTAAGGCGTGTAATGCGGCATTACACTCAACAAATTCTTAGAATGTATTAAGAGCTTCGTTGAAATCTATAGGAAGCCGCGAGCAAATAAGATTGTATGAGCATGATGTTATCAACGCAGCCTAAGAAAATTAAGTATCTCGTCATGTTAGAATTCAAAGGTTTTCTTTTTTTAGTTTTCAAATTTTTATTTTTTAAGAACATGCTATATAAAATGATGCGTGTTTTTTTTTTAAATTTAACGACATAAATAAATATTTGCAAGCATTACACTCGCAACTATCCCACGCTCCGCCACTGATATTCATCTGACTTCCCCATGAACGAGCATAATAGTTTATCGTAATGCGGCAGTACAACCCGCTGCCCGCCGGCCCTCCTCAGTCTTAAGGAGTGCTGTGTAAGTCTCAGCAATTGCCGTTATTAGTTCTCATGCCCCCTGCCCATGAACTGGCGTGTCAGCGTATTGAAAACACTTTCTGGTACTGTAAAAAAACTGGCATGGACAATATAATTCATAACTTTTATAAAAAGTTAATATTTCCTTGTTTCACAGTGATTAATTTTCACTGCTTTAGTTTTATTCATAATAATCATGGAGTTTTAAGATGATTTATAAAATGAATGAGGTTGAAAAGGGCCCGGCCCGTTTGTTGTGTCGAGAAATACTGTACATTCACAGATATATTATATTCTTTTTATTAAAGGGAAAATTGGTCTCCACAAATCCTTATTGGTATTGCACGTGTCTGTGATGCTAGGAAACCTAGGCAGATGCGAATGAAAATTGATTTTGCTCGTTGAAGTGAATTGAGGCGTAATTCTGAGTAGCTAACGATACAGTATAGAATTTTCCTGTCAAAGAAACCTGGAGTAACATCTCCCCATGGAATCTGGAAAAATGCCTTATCGGATATTGCTTGCTTCAATGGTCATGCATTCTTGTTGTCTTTTACCTCCTGCGAAATCTGAAGTGATTTTTATGTTTTTTGTGTTTTCTCTCGATGTCTGCTGTCCGTTTTCATGTGACGACTGTTGCTTCTGATAAACGTGAAAATGTTCATGTAAGAGTTTCTCTGTTGACTTTGTGGATTGGAAACTTTAAAATATAATTCCGCACAAAATTTGTGTATTGATTAGTGTATTGATTAAACAACATTAGACTCCTCCAAAGAGAAACTGCCAACCATATTGTCCTAAGTCCCGCAGAAATCTATCCTGCCTCGTGAAATAGAACGAGACGTACTGTTGTACATCATTAAAATAACGTCACACAACTCCTTATCCAGTCCAGCTTTCGTTGATTCCAAAGGAATTTCTTACCGAAATGGAATATTATTTATTTACCGATCACGCGGCATAAAAAACGATGTTGTTATATCTCGTTTACAGTGTTTGATCGGGGGACTTAATGCACCCTAGGGTAAACAAAGTTGACAGTCGGTTGAACGAGTGAGGCTGTTGCGATACGAGTTCGATATGGCTTATGAACGATCAGCATGCATGCTTTGCAGCTCGGGCGTGTTCACTGATTTTGGATTACCCAGTGTGTTTTGTCAATACCCCCTGATTATATTTTGAGACAATGCAGCCTCAAAACACTAATCTCGTTTTTATCATGTGGCATTATCCTCTTAGTTTTCAAAATAACGTGATATTATTTTAACAAAATGATGAAATTTTGCATTTTATTTGTGTAATTCAGATTTTTTTTTCTGAGGCTTAATATAGGGGAAATTACTTTACTTGTGTGCTAGTTTCCATGTGTTTTTAAAGTTTATTTCCTTTATTTCTTAAATTTTTCACACCACAAAATCCGTCTATCTGCCCCACACCTTGGTCCCTTAGCAACCTGATTCGATAAACAACCATGGACTGAACAGAACGATAAGTCCAGTGATAGGTGTAGAGCCAATAGCCCCCTCCTCCTTGTCTACGGCCTTGTTAAGAGAAACCGGAGCGTTGAAAGTTGGCATCCCAAAATCCGATACTTAACATTTTGCATTTAATTTTCTAAGGAAGTTATTAAGTTATTTGGTCTATTCAAGTTGTATAAGACTATTTCCTTCATCTTAGTATAGGGTATTTTTAATTGTTTGTTTTATAGTTTTTCCTTTTGGGGCAAGTTTAAGTCCCCATTAGCTTTCATAAAAGAACTGCTGTAGGCCTGTCTAAAATATAAAAAAAAAAACCTTAAGATATGATGTACGAAATAGACTTTTTTAAACTTAACTTGAATAGAGTAAATCTGTAATAGCTTTTCAATTAATTTAATAAAAAATAAAAATTGAATAAAAACATGATATTTTGATGTGCCAATTCACATCCGCTTCCTTTCCTCCGTAATGCCAACTATTATCACTATGAACCATTCACTAGCGTATTAAGGTAACCTGCAATTTAGCTGACAATAGTTGGCAATTTCCGACTGCAAAAGTGAATTGAAATTGGTTAGATCCGCCCCCTGGAATTGTCACCGCTGCCCTGGCACAGCCTGGCTCCAACTTAGTACCATTAAACATTTTAGCTGTCATTAGGAATGCTTGTGAAAATGCAGGTGGGAGAGCGTACTCGTAAACACGCACTGCAGCCCCAACTCCCCAACTCGAGCCATTTTTGTTGCCATAATGATGTCACCCAGGGGAAAAGAACTGTCACGTTATAAGAGATTCCTATTAACTTTTCGTGCAAAGTGGGTCCACGCCCGGATTAAGGAATAGGCAGAGTGGGCAGCAGCCTAGGGGCCCCCACAAAATTTAAAAAAAAAAACACGAATTGGAAAGTAAAAAACAAGGAAATTTCTTATGACAAAAATAATTTTAAATTTTTATTATGGCGGGAAATTTAGTGCACCTGACAGTGACACGTTACCGTTACAAAAATGAAATGTAAGGACAAGTATTATGCTGTTATTTTTATTGTTCCCTCTTTTCATAATATCCTACTATACTGTACATCTGCAGTGCAACAGTGAGGGAAAGCCAATGGAGCTGCTTCTTTTGGGCCCCCACAGAGAACTGTGCCTAGGGGCCTCTGAAGCCTAAATCCGACCCTGAGTCTGTCTGTACCTTAGAACTTGGTTTGGAAACATTGGCAATATAGTAGCCTACAGCCATTGGCAACTTCATCGGCATGTTCTTTTTGTCAGTTTTACTTAATGCAAGTGTCTGTTATAGTCTCATGCCCTATGTCTTTAATTCATTGTTCTACAATATTAGCATTATCAAATAATGTACTGTATTAAAAGTAACGATAATAAAATATAATAGATTGTGTTGGTCGTTGGAGAATATAACTACGATATTCTGTCAAACTGTTATGTTCCCAAAAAGTTTCGAATACGTTATTTTTCACCTCATAACTTCCCCTATCTCGCTGTACAGCTCGAGCACTTTCTTAACCTCATGATGTATTGCAACACTAGAGTTCCAGTAACGACCAATTTCAGTCCGACATCCACTTGAATGAGCGGAATGCTGAAAAATAGCTTATTCGCCCCATTACTCTTAATGAAGATATCGATACACAGGGCAATTCGCCGTCCTCCCGCGTGGAATTATCACTTTATCATCTTGTTACTAACCCTAATTGATATTTCTCCCCGACTGAAAGTTTATTAACTGGGAAACTCTTATAACATAGGAGAGCATGGTTATGAAGTTGGTAATTGGGAAAGTTAATAGCACACAATTTATACAGTTTTCCGAATGAAAACTAACTCGGCTATAGGTGCTATTTTTAGAATTTTTGTATTTTTTATAGTACATGTCTCTTCTCACCTTGTTTTTCTAATGAATTATAGTATGTATGGAGAAAACTTTGTAATTGTTAAAACTTACTTACTTAACGTGTCCGGGCCTAGGACACACGATCCAAAACATTGCGGCCAAATTGTTACAACGGGGATAATTTTTATGGGAATTTCATGTGGTTATCATTACAACTAAGTTCAACTTATTAAAGTTAAGATTGTCTGTGGGACTTGCCGCTAATTATACCAAATACTCTAGATTCGAATATTTTACTGCATGGAAATTTTGGTCTACCAGCTAATCTCTAAAGCTGTTATGAGAAAGGTGGTTAAATTTAAAGGCGAGGGCGTGGTATTTTGCTAACAAGCCGGTATAAGGTACAAAATATACTGGCCAGGTATCATACGGTAATGTAATTTGTAGGTGGACTGGGGGTAATCTTAAATACAAGTTGTTTACCGGCACGCGAGGAGACAAACAGTTAAATCAGAATTTATGGGCTCACGGCTAGGGTACCCTCCAACACGAAACTCATTTTTGTGCTTCTGATACCGCATCTACAGCTTTTAGGAACTTCTTTTGAAGCTAGTATCTGGGCCTGTTGAGAACGCTTAATTCTTTCCCTTATTAACTCTACAGTCCTTCGAAAAGTATTCTATTACTTTTAGTAGCTAATGTAGTTTGACTTTTGCTGGATTGGGTGGTAAATATGGCTTATCTTTATGTTAAGGGCCACGTTCACCATGATTAGGAAAGCTTTCGTACGGAATACTGGCCCACCGCTCTGCATTGGGGCATGGGGGTACCGCCTTAACTTAATTCAGAATTTATTGTATTGGCGCACCCTTATGTTCCAATGCAGAGGGGTGCGCTCGTATTCCTCACAAAAACATTTCTAAGCGTGGTGTAGGACTGGGCATAAGTCTTTACTGGATTCTTTTCTACCGCCCTGACCGCATTTATGAAGACGGCTGTAAAACTGAACGCCAAAAGAGAGAAAAAAATATCACATTCTCAAGACATGTATAGTGATTGTTATTAAACTACCTTTAGGTATAATCATTGTAATGCACATAACAATTTTCTGCTTACCTGGCTGAAACTAATAAACCTTCAACTCTGTACATGATTAATACTAGTTTTTAAACTTTAAATTTATATGATGTAAAATCGTGTTTTCTCAATACTTTATACTGGCATGTCGCTGTGTGGAACCTCAAGTGTCCTCAAGCGACAATCTGTCCGAAATTCTAGTTCAAATGAAAAGGGGGCAAGTCCTGTTTTCAATTTTCAATCAAGCACTTTCGAAAATTTACGGCGCACTTTTATTGACACTTGCAATCGATTGATCTCATGTGATCTACCGTCTCAATATTCTTTAGGGCCACAATTTGCCACATGACCCCCTTGATCTTAAAACAAGATACATACGTGGTATTATTGTATTTGATTTTATTCTGTACTGTACTTGACTGAAACAAAGCAGCTTATTATTAAATCGTATTATATAATCAGAGGCGTAAAGTTTTAGAATGATGGCGGGGGCAAAACTAAGTAGACCTTATGACGTCATCAGGCGGGATAAGGAAAAATTGAAAATATAAGAGCAAAATAGGAGGGTTTTACGCATTTTAATAGTAGTAAAGTATAGCTGTAGATTTTACAAAGCTAAAGAAGGAATGCCTATATCATATTGCTGCAAAGGGGATCATGAAGTATGAACCAGCACGTCTTACAATGCTCGAGGCTGGGGGGCAAAGCCCCCCCCCCCAAACTTTACGCCCCTATATTATTTATTGTTCGGCTACTTCCAAACCAAAATCCATTAAACATATAGGTTAATTGCATGAGTGGACGAAAGGCCCAAAATTCGCCCACATGGAAAATAAAGACAATTTTCTTTCTTTCTTTCTTTCCTTCCAAACAAGGCTTTCTATGATCGGGTGGGAATTCAAACCCCTGGTGTGCGGTAATCACAAAACGTATGCTAAACCCCTATCTGCTCCTTTTGGTATGTTGCAGTCCCATTTGGTAATGCGGGAATAGCTGTTTCTTTTGGTGTCGACTCTTGAACCGGAACTATCGTTTCACGGACCAGTTCCCGGCTGGACTACTATAAGCTGGTACCCAGTGGTTTGCAATGGCTTTCCCTATTTATCGTAATTTGCCCAAAACCATATCCCTTGATAGCAAACAATTAGATGCAATCTGGGGGGTAAATAAGTAGCTGTTAACATGATGTTGAGCAGCTGTGATGCGATGTAGTGTTGATGGGAACAATTAATAAGGCGTTCAGTGGCAGCAGATAATACAGCAAGCACCATGTCATCATCCCTTCACTCTCACCCCACCCCCCCCCCTCCTCCCAGCTCAAACCCGTCAGCGCTAGAAGCTGAGACAGCTGACATTAATCCGGCAACTTGTGCCGACTTTCTTCACCGCTGCTTGTGACAGCAAAGCTTTCTCTTTGCTTTGCTGTCGATCAGGTAAATACGAAGATGACGCATTGACCGTAGATTACGGAAGGTGTGGAGAAAAAGGAAAACTTTCGGTTAGGTTCAATTCCTGGACGCACTGCACACATTTCTTGTGGAAATTCATGAATTACTTTATACGCAGCATAATAAAAATAGGGGCATACAATATGCGAAAAGAATTTAATTACCTTCGCTTTTCCTGGACCCTTTATCTGCCCCATTAAGTGTAGATTTTCCTATGGTAAGTGCATTCCGTTCATCACCTTTTGGTTTATGTTTATGCATTATCCTTCACCCATGCATGGCGAAGGCCTGCACTATCTGTTGGATTCCACATACCATCTGAAAACACACATTCAGTGGGGCCGCCATTAATAGAACTTGCTGTGTGATGAACTGGGCAGAAGCTGTAAACCAATTTATCTACAAAGGAAAAATAAGCTCGCCCGGTTTTCACACGGTTTGCTTACTTCTTTGGGTGAGATGGTGACCACGCTGCTTATCAGTAATATTCTTACTGTATTCTTTTATTATAAAAAAAAATGTGATAGGGATTCGAACTCATTTCCTTTGCTTTATCCGGGTAGCTTGAGATTTGGGTTGTAATGTCCTCAACAATTTTCTTGGTTTCATATGCAACAGAGTTGAGTTTTGTTGTGTGAAAGCTAGGGCGCTAGTTAGCATGTGTAAAACCATACGTATACGAGCATTGAAATGTCAGAAGCGACCCTTGTCAGTGCCATGTTGAAAACAATGGACGTCGTAGGTCAGGCAACACGTGCAGGTGCGACTGCGGTTACTAACATGGACTGGAAATGCCTCACAACCTCAGCCCCCCCCCCCTCCTCTCGCTGTCCCCCCATTGGCCCCTACTGGGCTATCTCCCTTGGTTACAAGTGACTGCCATTCGATCCCCAATAAGCTATTAGCCTACAAGGGTGGAATGCCGAAAGTTATTAGCAGCTCTCAATTTATAACATTATAAACCAACTGTCGATTCAGTACCTTCTTCCCCTTTGGTTTTATTATTATTGTAATTAATGAGACAAAAATATACGACTATAACTACTACTAATACTACTTCATGCATCCTATAATAGGGTATTTTTATTTTTTGGTACTGTAGCTTTTTCATAAAAATGATTGAGAGCTACAATTTGACATAAAATAGATAACCATGAAAATGCATGAAATATCATGAAACCAAAAAATAATAATAACCCAGTATATTGCACAATATGATGCATAAAGTTGTCTTCTACAACTTAAATGAACCAATATTTTAATAACTTGCATAGTTAATTAAATAAAAAATAAGAAGCATTACGTTTCGGGCAGCCAATTTCCTACGTGACGTACGCTCTTAAATCCTATTTTATACCTATGGTCTTTGAGGAGAGAGACCTAATGCAGTATGTGTGCCTTATAGGCTCACCACATCACCTACCCCCATCTCCAGCCATCATTGAAGACAATAATAGAATGGAAAGTCAATACGCAGGGGAAAAATTCCTTCATGGTTCACCGCTTTTCTAATATCACTCTGAGATGCTGTAAAATATTCTATTCACTTATGCGAGAAAGAGAAGTGGAAAATTTAAATTCTAGCCTTACGGAAATGTTTTCATTGTGAAAAATATTGAAGAAAATCGTTGGGATCATTGTTGTAAAATGATAATCCAGTATCCGCTCTCAGTGCTTATTTTTTACTTAAGGTTCCCATCTTCGAGATCATTTTAGAATATAAAAGCCATTTCTTTATCTGGTCTAAGTTCACTATGCACATTCTCAACTTCATTCAGAGATGACTAGATTTCAAGATAAATCATAGCGTTCACCTTCACCCACGCTAGATTCAGCCCTTCAATTGGAGAATATATGGCGTAGTATAAAAAGAGCATTACAGGGAAGAAGGATTTTATACGACTAATTTTCAAACGAACCTTTTTAAGCCTCCCAAGGCTCCAATTCGATGCCACCTTTTGGCAGTAAAGCCTGAGACGGTTTCCCCGCAGCTCTTTACTCAGCAGAAGAACAGTTGATCCCTTTATTTGATAGTTGAATAATAAATAAATAAAATTGAAGTATTTTCAATTGGCAGAGAATGTTCAAATTTAGTGTAACAAAAGATTTTTCATTACGCTGGTAGGAAGGCGTATATACTCGTATTGTGCATATCAGCAGCCGTAAAATTAGACGTAACACTCAATATTATGGCATTCGGGATTTCAAGACGCGCAGAAACCGGTTTTTAATAATAATAAAGTCTTTATTAAAAAAAAAATATGTATAGATACAGCGAGATTAGGGCCTATGGCCCTCTCTTACACCTAACTGTACATAACAACGATATAGTTTGATTGAAATATATTTTTATAAACTACATTCATGCAGTATATCAGTCATACCTTTCATTCAAGATAACAGACATACTAATTCACATTCGCTACCATCTACTGTACATTCACACACACATTTTCTCACACATTCACACGCAGCCTTGCCTTGATCAACCGGTGACAGTGGTTTGCTGACTAAGGAGAAACTTGTAATATTTGTTTTTAAATACGTTGAGAGTTTTTATGTTCATATGTAAATTTAAAAACATTGTGGTTACTATCTAGTAAACTTCAACTTTCTATCTGAATGAAAAAATGAAAAGTAATGAAACAAGAACATACCCGATTCTACACATCCTAATTATTGCAGAAATTTTTAAACGTTTTGGATTCAATGTTAAGCCACATTTACCGGTAAATCAGCCAGTTTGCTGCACCGCAATGTGATAACATAAACTGACATAAACTATACTACTCGCACAAACAGCTCGGTGGCCTTCAACTTAAAAGCAAGGCCAAGTTTGCCAACGCCCATAAGTTATAAAAAATTAAATCGGGATTTTTTACACAGTTACACAATTGTAGTAATTTCAGCGACTTCAGTGGCAATGTGGTAACGTGCTTGTACTTGTGCGAGTCTCTACACACCTTGCGATCGGAGAAGTACCTACTGTTTTAGGTTACTTCGTGAGGCGATTGAAGAGGTTAATCAGATACAGTCATTAAATTATTTGTACGCGATTTAACCTTTTAATTAAAAAAAAATGAAAGTGTAAATAATGACAGTTAATTCATTTGAAAAAATATCCGTATTGACCATTGCACGTAAATGAATATTAAATCATTATTTTATTAAGTTTGAATACATGCAGTATGCCTGTTACTGGTTTTTTTCATGAAAGAACAATATTGGGTGAAAAAACAAACAGCACTAAAACCCTATGGTCGACAATAAAACGAAGGCGAAATTTCACGAAGTTAACCCAATCAGCTGCTAAAAATAAACACAATTTAACAATCCTTAAAAAGTATATGTGGCCCCTAGTGTTTCTATGTGTAGACTGTTGACACAATAGCTAAAAAAAACGTTTAGAAATGTTTTTTTTTGTCAAAAGTTTGACCGTTACTGCAGATATTGAATTGGTATTATCAGCGATATCATTTTGTGCTGTGGTTTGACTGTTTCAGATGACTACAGTATTATCTTAAATGCTGTATATTATTTTTTCGTTTGTGGCACTCTCGTCGATTAGTATTTTACTAAATGTAAATTGCCGGAAACAAAAAATAAAGAATTTTCTTTATTCCTTTATTTACTTTATTTGAGTAATGAAGCCTTAACGCTGAGTGTTCAAAATGTTTTGTAAACAAGAAATTTTGCTGATTTTTGACGAAAATAATTTATTGCTCATTCCACAGATACAAAGATAGCAAAGTGAACCGATAAAAAACTCATAAAAAATCCTAGCAGGAAGTTTATATTTTCTGAACTGAAATATTATTACCTTAAAAAAATTGGATAAAGAGCCTTAAACCCATTTTGTAGCACAGTTGTAAATCTGTAAAGGAAATAGACAGCTTTCACAGAAAGCTCGTATTTTTTAAGATTTTTTCATCTGTTCCCTTTTATATCTTTGTGGCTGTGGAACGAGCAATTAATTAATTTCGTCCAAAAAGTACGATAATTTCTTGTTTACAAAACATTTTGAACACTCAGGCTTAACTTAGCCATCATAAATCGGGCGCAATTGTTAAAAAAAATTTTCCTCTTGTTTCAGATGCAACCTGCTGCTATTCTGGAGGTAAGCTTGTAGGTGGCCATTACTAATAAGATGGTTTGATGACAAATAGGTCAACGTCACGGTGTTCACACTTCAAGGCATGTACATACAGATATAATCTTCGTCTCCACTATCATATAATTAACCAGTCAGTTATTGTTCTATTAAACATTTTACACCAACTTTTAATTCCTCGATATTTTGATCCTTAACTAAATGGCTAGGTTGCCATAATCAAATGCACCATAAAATATACAAAATTGTTAAACAAATGATTAATGTCGTTGATATATGTATATTACTTATATTATAAATGGGAAACTGTGTTTCTTACTTTTCCATGGGTTCCTAACTAATAATGGTGCTTAATTTAGCTCTGTAGCAACATTCGCCGGTTTCCGCTGTAATTTCTTTTTGAACGTCTTATTTACATTCTAATACGGAACCACAGGTCGAAAGAGTTTGTTAGTGTCTTCTGCCTGCTTACCGCATGGGACATAGCGAAGTATTTTCTTGTCAGAAAGCAACACAATTGAGGTGGTGATTAATCCTTTCATTAGTTTCATTATCCGTGGTAAGCGGAGTAATAATTTACCATCATTTACAATAATTAATATAATTAAAAAATAATAGAAGCATTAACTGGTATTTCACTGCATATGCGAAGGCGATGACTGTTTCAGTGGAAAGTTCACAAATTTGTCTGAGTTCACTCGAAATCAAAATTATTCATAAAGGAGGCTGTGGAGGTGTTTCGAATTTTCACCCCTTTTTATTGGGGGCCATATGTCGTGAGAATCGATTTAGGGCGGTAGTTGATGCCGAAAGCAGTTCCAACTCTAATAAATTTTGTTGCTTCACCCCTTTTGCCTCAATTTGCTGAAAGTTATATTATATTCGATTTTGTATTGGATTATACTCTACGTATCTCGTACTACAGGCCCACCGTATACGGCGGCCGTGATGTTTCATACGGTTCAGTTAAGATGTCATACAAGCAAATTTGAATTTTGCTCTAAAGTTTTCGACTGTTAATAAACCGATACGTCATATCATTGAGTCGATCAAAAATTAAAAAATGTCCACAATACAACCCGAAGTATAAACTGCCCTTTTATTCTATTACCACTACTAGAGCCACTTCCATGCCCAAAATGGACGACCATGCATTCATGTCAATAATAGTCTCATTTCTTAAAATAAACTTATTTGTAGTTTTCTTGTTTGCAAGTACCATCCCCCGTCAGGGACTGTCACCAGCCCCAACCGTAACAAGCAGAAGACTGTGACTGGACTGTCTTGCGCTAAAGGCTTCTGTGCATACTTTTTGTTATTGCTTTCCAATTTGTACGTAGTATAAGAAAAGCTTTGTGATTTTCGAAATTTCCGATTCCGAGATATCGACGGATTTACACGTTTTGAGGTCCCAGGAACCCAAAAAAGTGGTTTTTACGAAATGTTTGCCTGTCTGTCTGTTAATCGATTTCCGGGCAAACTACTCGGTCGATTTTGATTAAATTTGGCATGCAGGTTCACAAAAATCGTACCTCGGGACCATTTATTTTGGGTGAACTCAATTTAGGGGGGGGGGGGGTTTATTCTCAAAATCTAAAAAACTTATTTATCAAAAATGGCTCCAACGATTTCTTTTAAATTCACATTCATTGTATTCGTTTGTAGTCGTTATTAATTTTAATAAAATGCGGGGGGTCGCTTGCCCCTTGATAGTTTGCATCTAAGGGTAAAAAAATAAAAATAACTCAATTTTCATGAAAAATGACTAAAAAATAATTTTTCTGCGAAACCTTTCTATCGATGATTTCTACCTTCAGGCATATTTTAGGTGTTAAATTGAGTAACGAAACCAGACAGGTTGCTTTCCCAAAAAACTATTTGGTATTGGGCAAATTTTTTGTTGTTGTTGAAACAATTGAAAATTAACGCTCAAATGCATTGCGTGCCCTGCCATTATTACTGTGTGGTAATGTGTTGGTCTGACCTATCTAGAATTTACCTCACCCCTCCAGTGACGTCAGGTTGACAATCCCCCCTTCATCAAACTTTTTGTGTTTTGCGCAATATATATAGAGCACATTTCTATAGTTTTGTTCTCAATTTATTGCATGATTATGAAAAGGCTGGAAAAAACTGAACAGATGGGCTATATTATTGCTTATTTTGACGCCATCATCGTACTGTACATGTACTACATAGTCCAGCAACACAATTTACCAGCTTTATTTCTGACAAAGGCAATGTTAAATTTATAGTAGGGATTGTGGGACCATGTATTAATATTCCTCTATGCAGGCGCATTGAAGTGCATCACTACTTAACCCTCTTGGGCTTCCAAAGGACAAAGCTTTGGTTTCATTTGGTAATATTAGCGGGATAAAGGGAATAATTGATTGGGACTACTGCAGGCAGTGGCGAGGACATCAAACGCACGCCAACAGACTCCCTTACAATCAACTCATCATATTAACAGGGCTTAACCTCTTGCAAATGCCTTAATCAAGTGGTAACGCGTTGACCGTTGACTAGCAGGCTTAAGAGTTTTATAATAACTTATAATGCAGTAATTAGGTGATATCTTATGATTCTTTTGCCAAGTTAGATTAAGAATTGATCCCAATTACTGTTCAAGTTTATTCTAATAACATCGATATGAATATAACGAAAAAACTGTTTAAAATAGTAGTATGAAGCATATTGCTTTATGTCTGCTAAACATGGTGCTTTTGCGAAAACGATAAGATGAAGTTGGAAACTTCTTCGACTTTGCTAGGAGCAATCCCTCCGACGTAAAGCTGGGCTATCAAGTTGAACTCCGTAGCAGTGTCAGGAGCATCGTCTTCGGCGACTGTCACTGTGTTAACCAGGAGCCCGCCATTCTTCCCGTCAACAGACACCTCCACTTTGTGCCAGTTGTCATCGTCAAATAGCTCCTGTTCACCTGTTTTCAATTTTTTCAAGCCAGAGCCCATGTTGAATCCAAAGTTTACCTGAAAAACAGATTATAAACGATAGGTTTATTATTTATTGTGTCATAATAAGCTTATTAAGGTTTATGGCTGCGAGATATGGTGCATTTATGAAAACAAAAAA
This sequence comes from Psococerastis gibbosa, assembly GCA_963971405.1. NCBI lineage: Eukaryota > Metazoa > Arthropoda > Insecta > Psocodea > Psocidae > Psococerastis > Psococerastis gibbosa. The sequence continues at coordinate 22,708,970 of OZ020488.1, read as the reverse complement.
AGGCGTTTTCGTGTTACACGGTTCATTTTTTTAACAAACTTGAGGAAATTTTCGTTAGCCAACGTAGATTGGTGCGTGTAACAGGACTCAACGCCCCAAGAATTATTATTATTATCCGATAGACTCCAATTATCCAAAAGATCGGAGAATCGTAGCTTTGTCTTGACCGGAAGTCAGAATGTAGGCAGTAAGTCATGTCCCTCGGATACATGCGCTGGATAATTTACAGCCTTTCTCTTCCCTATGTTTCATCCCCAATTCATTTACATCCGCTATTTCCGGGTGGGAAAATTGCTAGTCGGCCATATTGGAAGGCAACTCCCTCATTCTCATGCGAATACGACTAGTTGAAATTGCGCCATGACTTTCCATGAGGAACATGCCCCTTTCTGAATTTCCTCGTTTCTTCCTTTTCCGGTAGTTGGCTGAGAAAGATTTGAATCTTACTGGATTAAACATTGTTCTTTGTAATTCATTTGTGGAAATTCTGTTGGATTAAAGGCCGGTTTTTGATCTTCCTTTAATTTGACATAGTCTTAATATAAAATGGCCATAATGGCTTCTCTTATGATAATTACGGGCAGGTTTTGCAATGGCAAGCTCGTCGAAATCAATGTTAAATAAATCATGAGTTGTCCTGCATACGTTACACTCTGTATGCAATTTGGAAGGATGACGGAGAGGTGAAAGAAGAAGGTACCTAATTACATTGATTGACTCCCCCGTGCAATTCTGGTTTTCTATACCGGTTGCATAGAACATAATAATTATATGCCGATTATAAGCTAAGAAGCTACGGTATTTAAATATCTTGAGAAAGGTCTTAATATAAAAAATATTATAGGAAATTGAACTCAAATAGCTCCAGACTACAAGTTTGCTGTACTTTCTTTAAAAATTAAAATAAAAAGTTTTCTTCTCAAAGAATGATGAACATTACAAACGACTCTGACAGCACTGTGCAGTGTGTTAATATTTCAAGATAACAAATATCAAGACTGAAGTTTTTCTTTTTCCAAGTTAGTTATTCAAATTTAAAAGATGTAAAAGTCGCCTGGTAGTTAAAGTTTGAGTAGATGGGAAAGTAATTGAATCTCGAGCAAGCTGATTTTCTTCTTAATGATGAAGAAAAGAGGTGAGATATCTTTTTATGTGCCTAGTGAAGAAAATAATGACAGAGCTTCTTGGCTGTTATGAATTGTTATCGTGTGACATATTTTCGCTGTTTATTTTTTATTTTAGTTTCGTTAATGCGTTTTGCGGAGTCCTATTCCGATGTATGATCAAAGTTTCCGTTTACTAACTCTTGCAGACTTTTATTACTTGTTAGTATTCGATCTGACAAAATTTCTTTTGTATCGATAAAAAGAATGGACTTGATTGACTCTCGCTAGGGAAGTAGGATTCTTATCAATTTGTTCCGTGGCCAATGTTTAGACTACCTACTTCCGTAGAGAAGGCAACAATGCCCAGTCTTCTTATCAATCCTAAGTAAATGACGTCAGATCCAACTTACAATAGTTCCCCATATTACTATATACTTACGTATAAGCGAAACAATCGTAGTAATTGTCGGCAGCAGTTAACTTTGTTTGCCTATTTTCCTTATGGACTGTTGGTGAGATACATTATGTATATGGAAAATGTACCTAGGTAAATCTACAAAATATTTGTATCTATACGAAGGCATGTGAATTTCGTTTCGTGCAACTTTAGTAACCATGGAGAGTTACTAGCAAGCTTAGGAACTACACCAGGAAAATAACCCGCGTATCAAAAAGTTATGATTTTACTGTAATTCAATTTGTTCTACTATTTTGGCTTTACTATATATTTTACCTGCAATATAATATTCGACCTACACTAATACATTAATACGGATAGCAAGCAGTGTCTGATTTGTACTGCTTCAGTGATAGCGGATTACCTGCCAGTCGAGCAAAATCTTAACCGTGCCAAGCTGTCAGCTGTTAGCTCTTTTTCTTGCTAGGGCTTCATCTAGCTGCTCATAATCGCCTCCTTGTCTTACCTTCAAATGAAAAGTATTATATTAGTATAATTATTTTGTATTATTGCTTTAACCGGGTCCTACAAGTTACATTTTTTTCTTCAGAATGAAGTGTAAGAAATTCACCTACAAGAACTACATGTTAGCTACTGCTACCTAACCTAACCTAACCATGGTGGTTATAAAAAAGAACTTAACCTGGTGTTAAAATGTAAACAGAACAATTTTAGAGTGGCACTTGTATTCTAAAATTGTCTTGCTTACATGTTTTAACCCCAGGTTAAGTTATTATTAAACGACATGTAAGGTAGTATACCAAGCTTACGTAGGGTTTACACACACATTATATTGTAGTATTATATGGTACATATAACACAGACATTAAATTAACTTTGGTTGAAGAGGTAACCTCCCCGTAATAACCGAAATTAGAGGATATAGAAAAACTGGGTTTGGCGGGATTCAAACCCACGATTAAGACGACGCCCCGGTTAGGCGTAAACCGTGGGTTCGAATCCCGCCAGGCCCAGTTTTTCTATACAATACAACATATATTTCAGTTAAATTATACAAGTAAAGTATAAGATAAAATTGTCAGAATATCGTCAAAATCAGATAGTTTTGTCATTGTGATTGTGCTAGTGCCTCAGTGACAGTGTAGAAAGCTTTCTCTAAGAGATGGTTTCTAAGCAATTTAGGGAAGTTAGAAGCATTTCTCGCCGCTCTCAGTTCAATCGGGAGTTTTCTAAGGTAGCCGAAACCTTGTAGTATAGGATCCAGTCGCTCACACTTGGCTGTGCGTGGCGCTGGCCTTACAAGGTCTCCCCGTTGCCTCGTGTTGTAGGTGTGAGTGTCCCCGTTTTGTTTAAATATCCCCTTCACCTCAGGCTTGAAGATATGTAAAATGCATCTAAATATGTACAGACTTGGGGCTGTCATGATTTTTAATGATTTGAAGTGAGAGCGACAACTGCAACGAGGTCCCAGTCTTAGCATGTAGCGCACTCCCCTCTTTTGGAGCCTGAGTACAGCGTCCATGTTCCCTGCGGAAGTCCCTCCCCAGGCCAATATGCCATAGTTTATACGGCCTACGCCTATGTTGTTGGTAGCTACTTCTGATTGGTAATCCTCTGTCTGATCTTCCACTTCTATATCCTCTAATTTCTGTTCATGCGTAGGGTATCATTCTTATGCGAAGATACTTATTTGAGGAAATAAAGAATTGAATGTACTATTATTTTAAATGGGGTTGTCATCTTGATATCAGCTGATCAGCTCGGGCTCCTCACTCCACACACAGTATATGCAAGTTCTCAACATTTTGCCGTAGAATTGGAAATGTACTGCAGTAGAATGGAATTCCAGTAGGAACGTGGATTTGTTTCTTTGATCCCCCCTCCCCCCGCCCTTCGCACCTCATCCGCAACTGTCTTGACTCCATTACATACCGGGGAGAAGTAAATAACTGCTCCCGCATTCTCTACTTCCCACCAAAACTCTACAAAATCTTTATGAACTACTTTAAATGCCATCACTGGAAAATGACGCTTTCCAACTAATTCCATTTAAAATTTGAAGGAGCTTTTCTTGCCCCAGGTGTAAAAGTTTTCTTCTAAAACTAGTTTTTGTGTTCTGCTTTTGAGAGATAAAACATGTGTTTGAGTGCTTGATATTTGTTCTTTTGTTTATACACTTGAAGCTTTAAAATAAATTGAAATATTAAATTATAAATCAATTGTGTTTTTCTTCAAGTTTGCCAATTACAATATCATTACAGTTGGAAAATTAATCCAAACGCTTTTAATTTATTTCTTGGACATACCATGGTAAAGTGGAAAACTCAGGTCACAATATCAACGCTTAGTTGGCAGCAACTTGCTTCAAATCATCGTCCAACTCTCTTGGTCCTGCGCCTTCCTCTTCAGCTCTTGGTACGTTCGAGCTCCTCATTCCTCCGTCAGTTGATCCATTATTCCCTTCTTCGTCCGCCCTCTTTTATGATTCCTTCCACTGGGCCCTCAATGATGGTGTGTACCAGATTTTTGTGTCTTAATAAATGCTCTACCCATTTCCCTCTTCTACTTTTTATACGGGGTACCAGCTGTTTCTCTTCTTCATTAGCCTCTAGGGCTCCTTCATTCGTCACGTGATCCCTCCAGCTGATCCGAAGCATCCTTCAGTATCACCGCATTTCAAACCCTTCAAGCCTCTTCAGTTCCTTATCTGCTGTAGTCCAGGTTTCATGTCCGTATAATAAAGCACTCCATTTAATCATTTAATTTAGAAAAGGAAGATGTGGGAACAGGAAAATCCGGGCTAATGGGCCGTGGTCGATTTGAAGGCATGCTTCCAAACATTTCTATATTTTCAGTGACTTCTCACCAAGTTGCTAGTGAGCCTCCGAGGCGTCAGGAGGAAGATGCTCGAAAACTGTGGCCAATAGCTAATCTTCTAAGGGATGCGATGTTTTTGGCAGCTCTACAGGAGTCAGGATATGTACAGTAGTGGTACAGACTCTGGCTTTCACCCGAAAGGTTGTTGGTTCGAGTCTCACACTAGCTACATTTTTTGACCGTGCTTCTGAGGGAATGTAAAGCAGACGGTCCCGAGTCTTCCTAGTTAAGTGTAAGAGAGGGCTTTATAGCCCTAACTACGCTAGGTTGGCTTAGTAGTAGAACAACAAAAGTCAATATTTATTTATTTATTTTTACAATAGATAGTTCCTGTGGGATTCGGCGGTGTAAAAATATAACGTTTAGTGTGGGGCGTCAATTTGCTCGTAATGATTTTTTATTTAATATTTTATATTAATAATGTGCCGTGTGTCTCTTGGTAGACCTTTGCCATTGTTACGAATCTGGGAACATTGCTCTTTAAGTGGACGGAAAGGTTGGAAAAGGTTAAACAAAGAAATTGGGTCTTAAATGTCAGCACCTCGGGGAATAGCCCTCTATTGGGATCATGTTAAATGAACCCGCCAACTGCCTTTTCCCGCATAATACTAACAGTTACCCCCTCAGGATTTATATAAACTTTAGAGAGCCATTTGAAACGGGTCGTGAACAGCTTTGTGCCCCGATAATTTTTATTAAGTTATAGGTAGATAGGTACCTTTTCGGGAAAACAATAATGCAGTGTTTCCTGCTCCACTTTGCTTTATGCAGTGAATGGAAAGGTTATTTAAGGGGAGAAAGGTTATTCTAATGAAAGGTTGCTCAGCAAAACAATAGTTGCGAATTTTTCATGATGTTTTTTGTTTCAATAAAACGGGTAATATGCATGCGAATTCCATTTTTTTTTCTAAAGGTGGTATTTCATGGTAGGCCAACTTAACGGTAACTTTTGTTTTTCACTTCACGCATTTAGGTACAGGCATATAACTACATTAGTAGTTTTTAGTAGGCTACGCCATATTTTAACTTCCTCAGGCTTCTCGTGAGAATGGCCGAATTTTATAGTGTTTGTAGATTCTGATTGATTCCTTCATGCTGGAACATTTTGGTGATATTTAATTATTTCTATCAAAATGTCAATGCTTATAGAATTATTTGTTGTAGCTTCCTGCTCACCCCAAAAATAAAAAGTTATCGTTAATGTATGATATGGGCTGTTTTTTCTATTTTATCTGCAGTGCATCTGCCCGTTTTCAGATTGTAAAAATTCTTTAAGCAAAGGACAAGCGTATATGCAGCAAGCTGTACGTGGCGTGCCGTGACGAGTGGCATCCCTTCTCGGCGCATTTGACTTCCAAATTCATGGCTTCTTCGTTCGTTTCGCAGACTGATTTACAGCTTGCCCCCCAACGAGCCCTTGCCCCTTGCATGTGTCTCCTTTCTCCCCTCTTCTCCCCCCTAGGCAATAACGTTAGTTCCGTCCACGTCAACCCTTAGTCATCTATCATCGACAACTTTTCTGGTTTTATAGTGTATATTTTGTATTTTGAATCGGATTATCGCGGTTGGCTAAGGATAAAGCAGGCTATGAAATTATTAAGTATTTTTTTGCTTAAAGGTATTGTAAGTACTTATTCTGTGGCTTTTTTTACCAAAGAATTCGTTTGTAAGCATTACAATAAAAGAAGTTTTTAATACGTGTTACGTGAACTAGTTTGTAAACGGCCAGAAATTCATTGGGAAGCAATACCATAGTAGTAGTAGCATGGTTAGACACAGTCCCAGGCCACGTTGTGGGCCCATAGGACAGTGGACCTCCTGATTATAGTGGATTCCGAACCACTTGGGAAACACAGTGAAGCCACACGATTAGTTCGGAGGTGACCAGGACAAGTCCTACAAAGTGTCCCTTCCGGCACTGTGCACAAGACCAAGTTACTGCATCTTTGAACCTGCTCTGGTCCGCTGGATTCAGCTTCGTATGGCGGCCGGCTAAGCAATACCATAATATCCGACAACCGATGGGGTCGTTGGCAGGACCTGGTTCAATGGGCCAATACAAGTAAGCCTACGTCCATAAAAAACCACTCAAAAACCCCATCAGTGACTTAGTTTCATTCTGGCTATCGTCTATCGGTTCATCAGGAAACTGCAACTTGCAACTATCGACTTCGATGGTCAGGTGGTAACGTGCTTGCACTTGTGCGAGTCTTTACACGCCATGCGATCGGAGACATCTCGTAGCTCAACACGGGTAATAACCTAGCGAGGCGACTGAAGAGGTCAATCGGATACATTCATTAAATTGTTTGTGTGCGATTAACCTTTAAATAAATAAATAAATAAAAACGTATAAATAGATTTGAAATTAATATTATTCCTCATGTCTAGACAACTTGAATTAAACAATTCACCCCAGTGCCTGCTGAGACGTTAAAAACAAACTCAAATTTGTAGAGAAACGCTAGCGAAATTCTTCGTTAATAGGGAGCAAGAGAAACCTCAATTTTTTGCAATTAGTCCCCAAAGGAAACCATGAAAGTGAAACGGAGCCAGTCAGAACAATTAGTAATGAAAGAAATAATTAATAGAGGCGTACAAACGCTAAAGACACAGCTTCCCTAAGGCATCTTTTGTTCCAATGCGGGCGCTTGAGGTTATGTAGAATTCGAAATATTTTTTTTTCGTTATGTAGCTTTCATTGTACTGGTACCTCTGTTGGATAACATGGGTACCAACCTACAGCAAATCTCAGAATCAAGGCCAAGGGGGGTTCAACCCCCCCGAAATGAAATGGATTAATACTAGATAGAATCGGATTTTGAGAGGAAAAATAAAAACCACTATGTAATATCCAAATAAATTTCTGAACATACATGCCGAATTTGATAAAATCACATCGAGTAGATTGGCCAAGTGGAGCAATCGACGGACAGACAGACAGTCCTAAAAAGTCGTAAAAACCACTTTTTTTGTTGCTGTGACCTAAAAATGTGAAAATCCGTTGACATTTGGTAGTACTTAGTGTTTGATCACGGTGTACTAACGGTGGAAGCACGAGAGCACACCTGAAAACGCCATGACACCATAACCCAATGAGGGTCTAAGCCTGAGGACTGCTAGAGGATTCTCTCTCTCACAACAGCTGCCCTATTTGAGATGTGTGGTCAGAAACATTCCTGGTGGCCGCGTTTCTTTTCTTACCGATGAAGGCTCCCATTATGGTTTTATGAAACTTTTTCCTTCTAGGTTGAGTCTCGAACCTTAGCCTTCCGTTTCATAGGCTGGTTTTCTACCAACTACAATTTTCCTAATGTCAAGCCCATCTTCGAGAATACAGTACCTAAAAAATTCTATGAATGTTAAAAGACAGAATTGTTCGGTTGTTTCGTGCAGCCTGTTGAATACATTGATATTGACAGTGAACTGATTTACGGCGCCATTCGCAGTTTTTCATCTTTCAACATTTCTATTCACTAAGGTTTATGCTTGTATCATTTTATTGGTTTTTAGGCCTACATAGGTCAGCAACAGGTGTTTCCTCCCATAAATTATTGATTTCGTAGAAACCATCTGGTCGTTTCCATCATCACTTTGGGTCGCGTAGAACATGCATGGTAAATAATTGTCCACTGCTTTAGGATAAGCTCTTCCAGAGTTCTCTATGGGACTATCGTTTCCCGATTTTTATATATTTTTTTCAATTTCTGTAGCTACATGCCTTCCTATGGCCGTCCTTCTTTGGCCCTCCCTTGCCGTCTCCTATGACCAGCCATTAGTAAGACGTGGTAGGTTGGACATTTTTGGCAAGAGCGAATGTCACATCTCTCCTATAGAGAACTTTAAGCTCTTCATTTAATTGTCCTTTCGATCAGAGGATGGTACCAGTGACCCTCTAGACGTGACTTCCGCGAATAGTTTCTTTATTGATAATTCCATTATATTCATTTTTTTTTATTTCAGGGTTGTTCGCCACTTAAGATCAGTAAAGTTGGAAATCAAACCAACTCTCAAGATCCGCAAGCTGTTAATTCCAGAGTATTTGTTGGCAATTTAAATACTTTCCAGTGCTCCAAAACAGATGTTGAACGCATGTTTCAGCGATATGGTCGCATCGCGGGTAAGTACATTACTCAGAGGACAATACTAAGAATCATAGAAGTAGAAATAATATATTGTGTATTTTTTTTTCACAAAACCTTAGTTAATCAGCGTCAAAATGTTTGCAATAAAACATAATTTTCACATTTCAAAAATTTAAACTTACACATTCTCGGGCGGATTGTTTAAAAATGGTGCAACATCAGCATGCGGAGCAACTGTGTATGTTGTAGGTTTCATTTCATTTAAGAGAATTATCTCATAATAGAGGTGTAAAAGAAAGTAAAAGAGGTGTAAAAAAAGTAAAATTAAAATATCACAGTTATCATGGAAAAAATATCACAAGATTCAAGGAAAAACTATAAAATCAAAATGCTCATAGAAAAATTAAATTATTATAAAATCATGAAATATCATGCTCATAGAAAAATTAAATTATTATAAAATCATGAAATATCATTACTAGTGCTTTGAATTTAAATTTAAAGAACCTCGGTACATAATTTATATTTACCAGTGGCTATGGTAGGATAATTGTTCTTTGAATTCACTTCATTCGAAAAAAATCTTCCATATTAAAGACAACTGAATTTATGACGATATGAATAAGATTTCCGTTTGCTGAGTGCTGATTCCATTAATTTAGTAGGTAATAGAAACTTGGCGGTGCGAAAATGTGGAATAAACCGTTTATAAGGTTGGACAAAGGGGTAAAGTGACCCGTGATAAGACTTTCGTTGGGGGGTGGGGGTATAGTTCACACACCACCGACTCTACCTCCCCTCTCCCGACGGCCTTCACAGTGACTGCCCTCTGCCTATGCCTTTCGAATTAGCCACCCATAGACTCCCTGGGGCGATTTCAAGTCTGGCTCCAAGTTGCCAACATTGTTAAGGCTATTATGGTGAAAGTTTTGGTCATAGATACTGTAGACTTCTATGCAAACTTTTGATGTTGGAATGGATGGGAACCTTTCCATTTCCTAAAATAAATTGAATTATATGAATGCGCCTGTGCGCACGAAGGATAAGATTTAAGAACGATTGAATTAAATCTGAAGCATTTAAATAGATCATGAGTATGTTTGGCGTATTCCCAGGGTTTTAAGAAAAATACAGATACCCCATATGTGTAGTTTGGTCATCTAGCAACACATGGCGGTGCTGTGCAGTATTGCTTTGCCAAGAACCGCCCTTAATATAGTAGGTGAAGGTTATTTCTCAAACGTTCATGCATACACACGTATTCTTATGTAGGTTTGGCTATTTTTTACACTCTACATTATTTTGGCCTGAGAAACTCCAATATTTGGCCTTTCCACAGCATCTTTGGTAAACACGAGTTTTAATTTTATCAGATGGAATTTTACCTGCCGCAATAAAGATTACAATTGTAGTAAAACTATAAATCTTTCTTTGGAGTTCCTCGTATATTAGGCAATCTACAAGCCCATGTCAACAGAGTCCTCTGTCAACGCAGGCTCCTAATACAGTATAACACCAGGGAGATTGTAGATTTGTATAGTACATTCGCGTATTAGCCCACATCGCCAGGTTAATGTGTATGAAAGTAATAAATGCGAGGATAGTAATTTTTTAAGTGTCGCCTACACTGGTGGTCATGCGTCACGTATTTGGACTAATTATTGTTAAGACAAATAGCCTTTAGGTAATAAAGATAATTTTCGTCTTGCAGGTATCTCCATGCATAAAGGTTACGCTTTTGTGCAATTCACAAATCCTTTCGACGCTAGAAGTGCTTGTTTAGGTGAAGATGGAAGGACAGTTTTGGGCCAGATACTCGGTAAGTATAAAATAATTTTCGAACAGTTGGAATGAAATGCTACATTTCTAAACATGTCAAATGAACAATAGCTTGTTCGGTTAACTTTGCCCGTAAATAAGATAATCTTGCATGATATATTGAATAGAGGTAGGAGAGTTGTGTAAACAAAGGTCAAAACAGTGACGTGACAGTTGCAAATTAAATTTGTACTTTCCCATTCTCTATTCATAATCTTATTTTGGGAATTTGCTCAACTTAAAGACAATACTGAGTTTACTCCAACATTAAGGGAAGTTGAAATGGTTTTGAGACGCACTATGACAGTTATATGTTCTTTATGTATTTTGCTTTCGTAGTTTCGTGCATTATAAAATTTAATACTCTGAATACATATTTCCGTTGTTTCCGACGACTTGATTCATACGCAGTTAGATTTCTGCGTATAATTTGGAGAGCACTTTCATTTTTAAAGTCACAACCTTATCAACCAATAACAATGAGCAGTTGCTGGGTAGTTTCATCAAAGTTTATTTCAAAAAACAGAAACTGTTTTAGTGCTGCTCTTTCTATACTTCTTGTGTGTTATATTACGTATTTCGAATTGTAGCCAGTTTTGAGTAGTGATGGACAGTCAGCGGACTAAAGACCGAATGTTTCGGTTCGGACCCACCAATTGTTAGTGTTCTCAATGTATTTTTTGGCTTGGTCCGACTAGAAATCAATCACTAGACTTTTGACTAGGCTTCTGCGTTTCCAGGCGTTTTTGGTCTGTTTACTCTTACCCTTCCTCCCTTATTATTTCTCAGTTGTTAAATAATGGTTTTATTGGTTCGTTTCAATCGTTGGCCATTCGCATAGTTTTTCAGAAGGGCGATGTTCGTTTTTAAAGGTTTAAGAGGTAGCGTACTAGGGTACCACTCTTTACCACCTTTGTTTCGTTATAATGGTGTACGTTTTCAAAGCCGCAACATCGTATACGATGGCTGACTTTTGGCCACTAATGGCATGAACCTATTAACAGGCTGAGCCGGACACCGACTGATAAAAGCATTATGCGTTCCCTGTCTGATTCACATGCAATGAATTGACAGACGCACTGAGAACGCTTCTTATTAGCTCTTCCTATTACGATAACTTGTTTTCCAAGCTCCTTAGTCCATTAGATATAACATATGGTAATGATTACACGCCCACCCAAACTCCCAAGCCGCAAGTGAAAACGACAGTTCTTTCATGTTGACACTATAATTTGGACAGGGAAAATTTTTAGGCAGGGGTTTTTTATTGCAGTAAATAGGTAACAAAACAATTTTGAGTGAAATCAATACAGACAAAAATGCGTCTAATTTGAAATTAATGTCCTACGACCGCAGCGTATTATAGAAAAGGTTTGATGCTGTCCACATTGAACAGATGGGGACTGCCTGGTTGGACCTCCATTTACTGGCATAATTTTATTTTTTTAATGGCATCTAGGATCAATTCAGACACCTCACAATTCAGCACCATCTACTATGAGACGAGATACGAGATTGCATGCATTATGTTTGTTCGTGTAGTGACTGTAGCCTTTCTTCTTCTGAGGTCGCAATCTCAACGATTGGTTGGCAACAACTCCCGACATATTCTCTCGGTCCAGCTCTTTCCTCTTCAGTTCTTGATACATTCGACCTCCATCAAATACGCCACTGTAGTCTTCTTACTACAATAAATTTGTATAGTAGCTCCGGCGTTTCGTACTTTAAGTGAAGAATACGCAACATAACTGTAACAATGAGGCTTCGTTCCCTCCAGAGAAATACACATTCTTGATTTTACTAATTTCTGACTGAAGGGGTTTTAGGCTCACACTCTAGGCTTGCCAGTCAACTAGGCCATTATGTATGCTGTGGTGCATGAGTGCGCTATAGCTATTGTGTTCCTTGTTGACGACACTCAGCCAGTGTCAAAGAACAAATATTAGCTCTGAGACAGTCTCAATTGTCTCGGCAATCCCTGTGCAAATCCCATATTAACATTGACGGCTATAAATAGACTTGATTGTCTCTTCATCTCTTTAATTTCCTCTGCCAGAGACTATTTTCATTTGTTAGGAGGCAGAAAATGTTTATTGAAGCCAATCCATCACATTCACCACTTTTGTTTTTATACAATTTGTTCACTGTTGAGATTTGTTCATTATTCCTTCTCAGTTTGTACTTGGCTGATATCACAGGATTAAGTAATACGTTGTGTAAAATACATTACCGTACAATCCAAAGTTAGTCTATGATTTTTGAAAGTGGAGGGGTTAGGGGTTAAAGACCGACGATCGAAGAAGAGTCGAATAAGGGAGTCAGAGCACGGGTTTCATGCCTGAGTGGCCACTCTTCGACCTTTGGGACTCTGTACGTTCCTCAAACTTACTTTGAAAGTTTTGGTGTCCCAAATGGAGTCTTCTTTCCTTCCGGGAACACCATGATATCTTATGAATTTGTTCATTCAATATATTATCATGCCTGCTGCATTTGATTGGGCCCATTGTAATTATGCTAAGTTCCTGGTTAACAGTAACCAAAGGGCTTTCTTGAGCAAATAACGTCAATTTTAATATAGTTTTGTTATTACGTTTTGTACTTGCATACGCATGTATAGGTAATATTACATTATGGAAAGCATAGTTTCGTTTTAAGTAGCTTACTGGCTTACGGGGCGGCGCTTGTGTTCTAGTGTACGTTAATAGTTATCAATTGTTTTGTTATCAATTATAAGGGAAGGAGAAACGGCCACCACGTTGTTTTTATTAAATCTCCCTACACCAGATCGGCCAGAGCCGAAAGGGGTTTTACTATGCTAGTCATAGACTCATGGTACTTCAAATAGGTACTTGTATACTCAGTACCTACAGCTACTGTGTCCAGCTTTTTTAAGCATTTGATAAAACAGCTTAGTGAGTACCGTAAGTGATGCATAGCCGGGGGCATCCACAGGCGGCGGCAGGGTCGGTGTCTGCGTTAAAACACCAGTAAAGGATCCCTCTATATTGTCTTTTCATTTGAAACTCGCCTTTAATCTCCGAGCCCTCCACCTTGAAATTGGTTCTGAATAAAACTCATTCGCTCCCCTTCTCGAGAAATTCTTTCACGACTTCTTTTCTCCGTGATAAAGGGGCGTCGTAGACGCCATCATTAACATACGAGCTCATTTTTCAATCGAAAATTAAAAAATTTCAATTAATCAAACATGAGTATGAAGGAATATCGGACATGTTCCTAATTGTTATATTTGTTGTATTGTGTGTAAATGGACTATCATACGTATTTCGTTGTTTTGTATCTTCAATATCTGTCCAAAAAATCTGATAAATTTTTTCGCGGAACTTTTGCCAAGTGTTCGAAATCTCGGCCTATATTTTCTCTGCTTTCCACCGGTGATTTTACTTCATTTGTGATTTGAGATTTTTTGTTTGTTTTGTTTTAAGGAGACTGTTACGTAGATACTTAACTTATCTATTATAAATTAAGTTATAATGTGGTAGCAGACATCATTAATAAGTCTTTACCATATTATAACTTAATTTATTATAGACAAGTTAAGTATCTACATAATAGTCTCCTTAAAACAAAACAAACAAAATATCTCAAATTACAAATGAAGTAAATTCGCCGGTGGAATTGCCGCCTCAACAGTACTTCACTTACTATCCTCTGGCAAAGTGGGAGTAGTGTAGTAGTGGGAAGATTGTGAAAACGACATTAAAAAGGTAAATGAAAAAAACAAAACAAAAAACAAAAACAAAAAAAAAAGGTTAAAAACCTGAAATACATTGTAAGTTTCATTATTAATTGTAATTTATTTTTTTATTTCGATTTCTATTGTACTTTTTCTTCTTACCACAGGTTTATGAGCACCCTAAATTAATAACTTTACATATTAAAAATTGCATTTAATTCCACAACATAAATTTTTAATAGTAACAGTTGTTTTGGTGTAACACCATCTTTAGACTGGCTCCAACAAGTACCTATTACCTAAATCTGGCATCTGGAGTGCCCCGCTTATTCCCCCTCCACGCTAATTAAGACTGATTTAGGTAATAGGTACTTGTTGGAGCCAGTCTAAAGATGGTGTTACACCGAAACAGCTATTACTATTAAAAATTTATGTTGTGGAATTAAGTGCAATTTTTTATACATAAAGTTATTAATCACGTTTCACTTCCACGAAGTCACTGAAGAAACTCTCTCATGGAGCACTCTTAAGTTTAAAATGCAAAGATGAAACTTAATTGGTAAATATTTCAAGTTTCACGTAGGACTTAGGCCTTAGCCTATGTGTTCTTAGTTTTTAAGCTTTTGAACAATTGAGAAACTTCACTCTGACATAAAGCCATAAGTAAATTCAAACCTACAATCTCAAATTTGAGGTACAAGAAGATACTCATTAGACTTTTCAATCAAATTTCAATATTGTCAAATTCTTGAGATAGATAGCCCTTCTGTAGAATTTCATTGTTTATTAAAACTTGAAGTTTCCAAATCATCGGACTGGACTGCTCGAAGCGAAATATGGTTCAGTAAAGCAGAAAGTTTTAAATGGTGGAGCAGTTAGTCAACACGAGTGAGGTATATTGGGAGTGAGGGTTGCTGTGGTCAAGTGTCCATGTCTTGTTTGATGGTCCTTCTCTGCCCTCGACCGCCCTTTTGCCAACCATTTAATTGCACGTATTCAGCGATACATTTTTGACAGCGTTTTTTCCATGACTGTATTAACCTGCAGATTCACACTATATATTATATTTTTGCCCCGTACGTATTAAGGTATAATGTAGCGGCCATCCATTTATTTAGTGTTTTGATATGTAGTATTCTTGAAATATTGCCTATCTGCGTTTTTTCCATGACTGTATTAGCCTGCAGATTCACATTATATATATTTTTGCCCCGTATGTATTAAGGTATAATGTAGCGGCCATCCATTTATTTAGTGTTTTGATATGTAGTATTCTTGAAATATTGCCTATCTGCTGGTGGTAAGTGGCTAAGTTGTAGTGGCTTATGTATTTTGCTCTTTTAGTGACTTAATGGTTAGACTTGTCCCATATCAGTAACGTATATATAAATAATATTTGGAGGGGGGGGGGGTTGTGTTATGTTATAATTATGGCCCGAGATGAGGTTGAATTCTGCCAACCAAATGCTTATTGCTCGCATATACAATGGATCGGGCATATTATGCATTTCAACAACTGACATTAGTTAATTGTTACCGAAATTAGCTGATATAACGAGGAGTTTACCTCTTCAACCGAAGCTAGTTAAATGTCAGTGTTATATACCACATAATACTGCAATGTATTAGTTAATTGTATCTTACATTTTCTCACTGGGGGGGGGGGGGGGCTTATATATGCGGTCCTGTCCTATGCTATACAATAGGAATAGATTATACCACTTGGGGAATTTTATTGATGATTAATCAATACCTTTTAGACACCAAACTTGGAGAGTGTAGTGGGTTACCGACATCGGCACAGATTCTTTCAATTTTGCGTCAAATAAAAAGAGACGTCGTCTTAGGTATCGATGTGAAATAATGCTCTTTTATGTCTGTGTTGATGGCGATAGCATTTCCAGATAATATGGTCTGTTGTCAATTTCTATTTTTGGATTTACTTGGCCCC
The DNA here is from genome assembly GCA_963971405.1 of Psococerastis gibbosa. Lineage (NCBI taxonomy): Eukaryota > Metazoa > Arthropoda > Insecta > Psocodea > Psocidae > Psococerastis > Psococerastis gibbosa. The sequence goes on along the minus strand of OZ020488.1, from coordinate 22,693,021 downwards.
TAAATTTCTTTGTACCTATTTCTCCATTAAAAAAATATTGACTTCTCGAAATTTCCGAGATCAAGGGTTGGAAGGAGCAGCTGACAACTGATTTGAAAGTCATCAAGGGAAGGTTGTTAATTCGGGAGGAAGTGTGCGTGCCTTTAGTGGCAGTGCCAGGCTAGTGCTCGCTTGTTCTGGCATGCTACATGTTCAAACTTTGGGGAGAACTGAGCAACTTGGGCCCCGCCCCGTCTAACTTAAATCTAGGCCGAGCATCTATTTAAATTAACTGACGGAAAACCTTGAATTCCTTTAACGATGGACTGTGCTTACTTTATTTGTGTAGTGTACACATTGTGGGGGGGGGGGGTGGGGGGGGAGTAGTGCAGTCGACATCTATCTTGCATCTATTACATTTAGGAGTTGGTAGTCATTGAGCAAAGTTACTTTTTTTCCTCTTCCAATTTAGGAACTCTAATCTGCCATGTGTGCTGATACCTGTATACTTTACGTTTCCCAATGCAGCACCCCTGGCTAATAATAATGTTATAATTAATAATAATAATAATAATAATAATAATAATGCGTGTATTTATCAAAAAAACATTAACAAATTTTACTAAACCGGTGCCATAAAGCCAAAAAGGCGCGTCGTTAATACCTAATATTCTATGATAAAGTTACTCGTAGATAGAATATATAGTTCAGATTGAATCTTATCACTTCGATTTGTAACTTATTGAATAATTAATTACAAGGTGAGTAGACCTACTCTTTTTTTTAAGTCCATTCAGAAAAACACTTGTCGTATTACCGAGGTTTCACTGTAATGTACTACCCGACCGCAATAGGATGTCATTTAGAACACGTCTAAAACTCGGATAACATCGGTGTTCCACTTATACAAGTTTTCGAATAAACAAAGTTCCATATATCTAAACCACATGAATGTTCAGGTAACAGTGGGCCTACTATGGCGATTATTTTTAATCTTAACCTGGGATTAAAAATGTAAACAAGATAATTTTACAATGGAAAGTGCTATTCAAAATTGTTATCTATACATTTTTAACCCCTGGAATAACTAATAAGTTAATACCAATCGGCATAGTAGGCCCGCAGGTGTCGGCTGCTTGATGGAGTCATAGTTCCCCACAATGTCTAAAAAATATGTTCAGTTTAACTTATCTTCTGACTGCATTTCCAACTTTTACTTTGTGACTCATACTTTGGTGGATTGCAGGGGCAATAAATATGTTTTGAGGGTTAGGGAAAGAGAAGGTAGGTGGGGTTGGTGGGGAGGGGGGAGTGCACTCTGCAGTGGAAGCCACAGACGCGCCATCTCCCTCTGTTGGCTGTGGTCGCCCATTCCTACCTGAGACTTCCCAACTCCTAATTCACTTTAATCCGCTTTTTGTCCTTTATAGCTTTCACTAGTTTGTTTCAGACTTTTTTGTTCCTCGTGCCACTTGTGATTAATATAACAAGTGTGGCATAATTATTAATTTTGAAATTCCCTTATGTTGGGATTACCTCGACACAAGTTGGATTCCATGTTTAATTCACTAAGTTAATAGTCTGGGGACATAGCAGCATCATTTAATTGCGCCAGTTAGTGCGAATTAAATTCCATCTTATTTCTTAATTCCGCGAATTATTACGATAGCACTTATCATTATGTCTGGTGGCATGCTGTAGCAATGCTCCGAAGTTAACTGGCTATTTCCAATTTGCAACCATCAGTAAAAGCCATGGGGTCTATCTTTTCTCCACTAGCCGCGGGTCAAGTGCATTTACAGTATATTAATTATAAATATATAATATATAATATACAATACAGGCTACATTAATCAAATCAATTGAAACAAGAACTGCAACTGGATAAAAAACAGGCATAAAAACATGAAAAACCACCCCAGATCTCAAGGTCAAACCAAAGTCTACAATCTTTAACAAATTGAAATTACAATTGCACGCACTGCATAATTAGGGGCAAAAAAGAAGATATCGATAGAGATGAGGGGTAATGGAAAACCTTTCTTCTCAAGTTTTCAAATTAAAATTTGGCGTTCCTTCCCAAAACGGGGACATTGCAATAAAACATTCAAAATAAAACGCACTATGCTGTTAAAATAGAAGCTTGCGAAGTTAATTACATTAACGTTTTTCATGCTCATACCGGTTGTTTAGTTTTCCGAACCCTTGTTTCGAGCATTCCCTAATACTTTCGGACATTGCAATTGGACAGATAGCCGGCACATAAACAATTCAAAATACAGTGTACTGTCTTAATGTGCTGCAGCTTGTAGGTTCGGGGATTTTCTTTTTCCTGCACTTGTACTAGGTTGCTTACAGAAGAATAGACGTGCGTGACAAGGCTCGACGTCCCATTAGACAGATAAAGGGTCATCAAATTAGTCAGCACGAATGCTTTCTTATGTCCCATCACGAATTAATATTCCAACATGCAACACTGCGACAGCTTCTAATGAGGTTCACTGGTACTCTCTTATTAATCTTAAAACACGACCAAATTTATTAATTTGTCGTCATGAACATTACATTAATAATCATTGTATGTATAGTGGGGGAGGGGGGGATGTTCACTAATAAAAGTAAAACCACTATTTTTTATTTAAAAAAAAATAAAATCTGATAATTATTTTAATTTTTTTTACATAATATGCCCAAAAATATGTAAGCGCGCACAGATATAGGCATTTGCCTCAGTTGCCTACTGGTAAATCCGCAACTGCTGATAGCTCATGATCTTACATGACTTTTATATAAAGATAATTTTTTTATCGTAAATTATAAAGCCAAAGATGAGCAAGTCCAAGAAGCGCATTAAAAAACTTTCACTCCAAAACACTTGGTGGGCGGTAAACTTTGAGCTTTTCAAAGCAGATAATTAGTCAGTCAAGTCGTTTAGCCCTTTAGACTGACAGTCGCTTTATAATGATTAATGCGTGGCAGCTTTTCTGCAGTGAAGGCTGATTATTCATTAATATACTACTGGTGAAAGGGACTGATAATGACTCATGGACTTCCTCGCTTTGGCGTCGCATCTGATTTTTGTATTACTGTGGGACGGAATCCTTTATCTGTATTCTTTAATGTGGTTCTCTTAATTTTAATAAACTCATTTGACCCTTGAGATGACAATATTAGTCATGCAATAATATAACGTAATGCGCTTTTTTGGCTGCAGTTCACCCCTGCGAACATAGGTCAACTAGAAAACTCGCATCCCCCAGCTTCTGGTCAAAATATCCCTGCAATTAAAACACTATGAACAGTGCTGCTATGTATCCGACTTTCTTTTTCCCATCCCATTCCCATTAGCTTCCAGTATGTACTCAAAGAAGTGTAGGCTATCAGAAACAGAAATTCCGTTGAAAAAAATGGAAGAGTTTGAAAGTGACGTCAGCAACGAGAGCTATCAAACGGAACCAATTAACTGAAAATCAGAATTCACTTCTATCTAGATGAATTACGGACCGCCAGCCTGTTTTCCCCCATTTTTCTCTGCTTTCATGTGCCATCACTCTTGATATGAGCTTTGAAAAATGGACCGAGTTTTATGGTACAAATAATTGCAGCAGTGGCGTAATGTTTGGAACTTGGGAATTCGGCAAAGCGTTTGGAAATAACACTAATGTGGCTGGTCGGCTATTGATCATTGACGGGGGACATAAAATGTCGGAGGGTAGCCACATGAAAACCATAAAACACAACAATAGTCTATATTGAAATTTGACTCTTGAAATTTGAGTCCTGACTACATAGTAATACTAGTTCTCATAATTCTGTCTGATGCGTTTTGCAGAGATATGGAGTGCACCTTAAGGGGATATGCTACGTAGAAAATTAGAACTCCTAAATTTAATACTTTTTCATTTTTATTCATTGAATCCATTAATTAAAGGTTCATTGAAGTGGTGGTGGATATGCATCATATAATAGGATATTTTGTAGTTCTTGGTGTTGAAGTTAGTTGTTCCATGAATTCTATTTTACGTGAAATTGCTTAAAACACTAAAAAATACAGTATTATATGATGTATGAAATAGTCTACAACTTAAATAAACCAAATCTTTAATAACTTGCTTTGTTAATTAAATACAAAATAAAAATATAATTGCAAATAGTTATTTGATGAAGCCGTGGAATCCGGGATGATGGGCCGTAGTTGTCGGAAACTCCGAGATACAATTTTAGAAGTCTACGCAGTGCCACTGAAGATGTCGACTGCAGATGTTGACGAAACGTTTGGAAGTACGCTTTCAGATCGACTACGACCCATCATCCCGGATTCTTCTGCTTCCACAAAATTAAAACTCAATAAAAAACTGATTTATGGGGTGTCCATTTTCTATAGAGTTTACCCACGATCATTTTCATGCACGCCACTGTTCTTTTTGTGGTGCGCCATGTGACCAAAATCCCACTGGATTTTATAATTTTTTTTTCATTGTTCATCTTTTATTTTGATTGAGGCAGCCTATGTTTAGCTTAGAACAATTGTCTTATCATCTAAATGAATCATGATCATCTAAATGAACTGTACAGTTTAAGGGTTTATTTTTATTTCGCTCATTTATATTATATTAAATTTCATTTTTATTTCTTATTTTTATATTTAATGTACCTTATATTACTCCATTTAGTAACACTTGGGGTAATTTTAAATTTTAAGTGGTTCGAAAAATTACTGCTAACCCGTATTGTTGTTTTGAAATTCAAATCCTATATGTACTATATTATAGTGGTAAAGTGGCATTTGGACTAAAGCAGGGGTTCCCAAACTGTGGTCCATGGACCACCGGTGGTCCACAGACATATCAGGTGGTCCATTGACCAAAGTAAGAAATAAGAAAATAAATCAGCTGAAATATTGGAAATTTGAAGTACTAGTAAAATACAATAAGTCTTGGCACTCAACTATAAAATCCAACCGATACCAGTCCTAAACATATTTAATCAAAAATATTATATAATTTTATATGTAATTGTATGCACAAAATTAATCATCCCAAAATTTGACGATTTTTCTGTCGCAGCTATGGTGGTCCATGGAAAATCATAAAATAATCTATTGGTCCACGGACAAAAAAGTTTGGGAACCCCTAGACTAGAGTATTCGCTAAATTCACCTATGTTGTAGGCGTGGGGACAGTGATGATGAATTTATTCAAATAAAAAGACCGCGCGGAAATGAACAAGCAAAGTAGTGTGCAATGAGGGACGCGAAATGATCAAAATCCAAAATTAATTTCTGCCGCGAGCAGAGCGAACCCATTAATCAACGAGCCGAAGGGCGGAGGCATGTCGACGAATGCTGACAGATCATTTGTATTATAACTTATCGATTTCACTTTATTTTCATTATTTACCATGTCAGCATTTTATATAAACACTATAGTGCCTACTAATGAGCCTATTCCCTAACTACATATTTATTTATCTGTTCTAAAAATCTTCATTATCTCAAGCTTTATGATGAGCAGCTTGATTCCACAGAAAATGTCATTAAGATGAACTGCCGTGTTGGCATCGCAACTGGTGTTTTCTCTTTATATAATTAATTAAATAATTTACAGTAAACTGTTGAATGTAGGTCTGATGTATTTCATTGCGAAACATAAAAGAACCTTTCTTCTTACCCGGACTTTTGTTTCTGTGACATTGGTTGTATGAGTTAATTTTAAGAGTGGGCCGGTATGTAAATAAAGACAATTTTCTTTTCTGTCTACAGGTCCAGAAAGTGTACGTATGTATAATTTGTTACATCTTTGAGTTTTAATAAAAAGCAAATTTTGTCACTAGTCAAAAAATAATCATCTAAAGTCCAAACCTTTTAAAATAAGAGGCAGCTTCCATTAATTATAATTAATATAATAACGTAATTGCAAGAAAAATATTCATCAAAATGTGAAGTAAAAGGGTAATGTAATATTGAGGCATCAAAGACGGTTGAAATTGAATTGGCGTCTTATCGTGATACATCTCCTTTCTCAAGATTGTCTTTCTAATTAATCTTATATTCCATGAATTTTCCAGCACTAATCTCCTTTCGTCAGCACGTTTTTATGAGATTTTCTTTCATTTTTGCTTTTTTTTGCTACTGAAACGAAAAAATTATGGTAACTTCCATTGACATGGCTGTGAGTCTTACCATCTGGTCTCAATTATGAATTTACATTATGCAGTATGTAAAGTTGCCAAACACTTCACTTATAAGCTTTCCATAAAATCAGCTTTCACTCAAACAGTGTATGAATTTATAATTATGGGTGGGTGGGCCAACGGCCTTACCATGTTGATTCCATGAGGGCAGAGCATGTTTCAAACTGCGACAAACTTGGTAGTGTGCACAGCGTTGGCAGGGGAACATGGTGGGACATGATAACGCGCTTAGGCAGCATAAGTAGCATAAGTACGTGTCGAGTCCTGGTCACCTCCGATTTAATCGTGTGACTTTACTATGTTCCCCAAGTGGTTCGGAATCCACTATAATCAGGAGGTCCGCCCTGTCAGTCAACTCTCCTTTCCCCGAGGTGAAAGAGTCTGCCCTTAGGGTGCCTCAAGTTAACAAACAGACTCACTCCCCCCGTCAGGCTGACAGGGTTGCTTAAAGCAGAAATGCTGAAAGCAGACGTTAAAAACAACAACAACATAATTATGGGTGGTTCCTCCTACCAGCGCAGCGCTTTGTAATAGTTCTGGCCTGTAACATCTCCCCACAGGTAAGTTTTTGGTCCTACACTTCTACCTACACTCTACAATGCACTTCCCGGCGTAAGCATTCTAACCTAATGTACTGCTTACATGATTCCCATGATCGATATTTTCAATCTAGGTTTCCATGTTTCCGTAGGGAAGTGTGCTGTAGGTGTAGACTGTCGGTAGGACCAAGTTTACCTTTGGGTAGCTTTTACAGACTTATGTGGACAAAGAGTTGGTAGGTACTGACAGTCTACAGTAACCAGCACACATGGTCTGACTTAATTTTTCAACATTTTCCTTAAAAACTGATAACAGCAATGGGGTATTGTTAAAATTAACTTAAATATGTTTATATCTTTCCTATTTAAATACGTTGGTATAAGGAAAGCTTTGTGGTGGTCGAAATTTTCGATTTCGAGATTTAAGTGGATTTACACGTTTTGAGGTCCCTGGTTTCCTTGGTTGTTTTTACGAAATGTCTGTCGGTATGTCTGTTCGTTAGGGGGGACCTATGGGCCCAAATTGGTTTCTGATTAAATTTACAATTTTTTTGCTTTGGGCCAATTAAATTTATTTATTTTTTTTGTGGGGGGGGGGGGGGTTCCTCCAAAACTCCAGAAAAAAGCTAAAAAGTTCTTTGTTTAGGAAATGTTACTTAACATTTTATATAAACGTGCTGTCGTTTGATAAACGTTCTCTTAAGACATTTACGTGACGCGATGCATCAAGTGCATTGCCTTTTTTTCGAGTAAATTAGGCTTCAAAAACCAATATTTCTGTAGAAAAGTGAAAGTGATGGTAAATGAGCAAAACAAATGATGTTAGTTGTTGATAGTGATTGATGTGGACGTCAAATTCATTTTTGTTGATGGGGTATGAGGGAAAATGGTTTAATATAACACGTCGTTGATTTCCCAATGGAAAGTTTTAATATCGTTTACGCGCCCTGTTGCTCGCTCTGCCACTTTCTGATCCACAACGCCATAACGAAGTAGGATACTTGCGAGTATTTTTTTATCGAAGCCGATAACATTAATTTGTTCGGGGGGGGGGGGGCATGAAAAAGGTGGGAGAACATCCTCGCTGGTGTTAGACTCCAGTGCCCTATGTTATTATGTTTCGTCATTTCTCGAGAAAAAGTAAAATCGGAAATATTTGAAAAAGAAATGGCTACCCTGCCATTCATAGAATCCTACATAAAAAAATTCGTCTTACTGTACACAGCTTGGCTAGTATCAAATTTGACATAGATAAATAAAATTAATGTAGGCTATCTTGTGCAATACATATTTATCGTGGAAGCTACCATCCCTTTGACAATGTAAATCCGGAGGATAGAAAGTGAGACAATTGTTCTTATTCCATGTTTACATGTTGGGTGAATTTTCAATGAATTGGTATAAAGGTAAAGCCGTGATGGCAACAGGCAATTGTCCGGATTCGATGTTATCCTTTGAAGCAGAGCAACTCCAATGATAGCTTTTTGATTTTCGCTATTAATTCACTGTATAAAATTTCTAGATTAGTGCTGGAATTTGACCCCAAGCACAACTGTGGTTGACAACCATTTCCTCTATTAATGCTCTAGGTAATATTTTGTCTGTGTATTGTGATAGCAAGTATAATAAAGTACTAGTAGAATTGGTTTGATACTAGCTATTACAGCATATTGTGAACCCCAATTTTCGCAATGGATAGCATTTCGGTCTGCCATTTGAATTATCTTAAATTTGTTACTTTTCCGTGTGCCGCAGTATAGGCGCTTATATGAAGCCGCCTTCGTCGTTACTCGTTGTACGATAACTCATTGCTAGCTTACACTATTACTATTCCTGTCCATGCCAGTTTATGGGCGGTTCCCATTATCGCTTGAAAAGTCTCAGTATGGAATACCGTACGGCACCGCCATGCATTGTTAAATTCGGGGCTGTGGGGGTGTTTTTTTTACCGATTCATACTTATCAAACGCTTTCAAGTTGGTGCTGCTGAATTATTTCCAAGTAACGATATGTCTGTGAGCCAAAACAATTAAGTTAGACAAAGCTAATAGCGTTGTAATAAAAATTGGTTAAATTGGCAGTAAAATGGCGTTAGTCCACCTCTCTCCTGGTGAATTAAATAACGATTCATTATTTGGTTGTATATAAGAGCGATTAATATTAATTTGTTCCGCGGCAGTATCCAGCTGGGGGGGGGTGGGAAGAAGGGGTTACTTTCCTTTGCCTAACCTCCCTGTGCTGCGTTTCATTCCCAAGAAACGGAAAACCTGCATTATTTACTGCCGCACTCTAAGCCACTTTTATTTTCATTGTGGATTTATGGGCGTAGTAAACCGGAAGGATTTTCCCTACGACATTTTTTGAATGATTAATATTATTGGCGTGCGGGCAGAGTCGAGGTGACGTACGGTACGATACTTTGAAACATAACTCTCACTTTTACTGTAATTTGAATTTATTATTTTCATGATTTCTTTATTGAAAATTGAGATTATTCACCAAACAATAATTGTTGATTGAGTGCAGTTATTGTAATAATGTACGGTGGTGAATTATACGTTTTGCATTTATCTTGTTCAGCTACATAGGTTTTTAGTCATGCTTTCGAGCTCATGTACAAATATGGTATTTTGCTTATGCTAAGTGGAGGCAATTAAGGACATTTTCCATGCCTTACGAGATTTTTTAAATATACATTGGTGGGAAAACTACAATTTTAAATAATGTATGGGAAAAATATTTTTCAAATTTGACAGGTAATAAGTATAAGGTATACAGTAATACTGGAAGAAAAAATGGACATATTATCGGTGTGGAACCGGGCAGAGCCCTAGACATGTGACTATGTTGCCTAATGGAAAAATGTTCCATTTGCAGACACCCTACTTCCACCCCACCGCTTACCGTACCTTACACACGTGTACCTACTGGACACGGGAGCTTAACTTAAGTAAGATCATTTATTTGACTGCCTTGAGGCGGTATAAGCTTCTTTCCGAAGAAGGAACTTCAATTTCGAACTGCTGTACCAGCTGTGGTCACATAAAACCATTGAATATAGCGCTTGTAAATTCAGGAAGAAAGTATCAGAAAAATGTAAATACGGTAAAAGGGTAAACGAGCTGGTCGAAAAAGTAATTCTAATGGAATATTCTTGTTCGAACCCTGCCTTCAGCAAGCATCCTTCCGCATTTGAGATGAAATCTTCTAGTGGAAAACATTTAAATGACATTTCCCTCGCCGACTGTTTGTTGTCTTAGTTTTTTCAATTGAACTCTGGCAAATAATAATTATAATGGCAATATTCTGACCAAAAATTAGTGTATATTACACATACAGAACGATATTAATTGTTGTACTTAATGTACTATATAATGCAGTATGCTTAGGTCTTATATAGATCATTAGGCATTTCATTAAAGTCAAATGTTTTTTTTAATATTACAATTAATAACTACTAAACATGGAAAAGGATAAAAACAAAAATAACAAATACTTAGAATTTTAGAAAAACTTGTTATAACAACCCGAATTAGTAAAACCCAAATAATCGTTAAGAAATTAACTTTGTCTAAGAAATCCACTTGTGTTAATATAAAAGAGGGTTTTATACTAACACAAGTGGGTTTCTTAGACAAAGTTAATTTCTTAACGATTATTTGGGTTTTACTAATTCGAGTTGTTATAACAAGTTTTTATAAAATTCTAAGTTTTTGTTATTTTTTGTTTATTAAAATGAAATACCACGGAGTCACGAGTAATCGAATTATTTCTGTATCGAAAAGTAGGTTAACGTCACGGATGATTAGTATTCTAGTTAAGTGGTACGAAGACTCGTATCTGTTCTTGGCGAAGTCGCATGCTTTCGCCTGTTTCATTGCGTCAATGGTAAGCTTGTCTCAGCTTGGCCATTATCGCTTGTAGTCGGTGTAGGTTGACATCGAGAACGTATACCTATTTGCCAATGGCCAACAATTCATATGGAAAGGATAAGGTTAGCATGAAAACAAGACTTTATGTTCTTATTGTCTTATTGTTCGCCTTTTGTTAATTTGCAATAAAGTCGTTTTCATTTCATTTCATTTCATTTCATTTCATTTCATTTCATTTCATGGAAACAATACAAATAATGTCCGAAATACATAGGTCGTTAGCATTGGACAAGGGACCTATGGGCCACTAATATGTAGTAGTAGTATGGTTGGACACAGTCCCAGGCCACGGTGTGGGCCCATAGGACAGTGAGCCTCCTGATTATAGTGGATTCCGAACCACTTGGGAAACACAGTGAAGTCACACGATTAGTTCGGAGGTGACCAGGACAAGTCCTACCATTTTTCCCTACCGGCACTGTGCACACGACCAAGTTATCTGCATCTTTGAACCTGCTCTGGTCCGCTGGATTCAACTTGGTAAGGTGGCCGGCTCTCCTCATATGTAAGTAGGCCTGGGTCCATAAAATGTTCTTACAAAAAATAATAAGTAATTGGTGGTACAATAGTCATGGGGTAAGAACGGTGAAAGGGTGTACTCAATGGAAGAAATATTGACTTTTGACCAAGTTAACTCAGGATTAGGATAGATTGAGATCAGCGAAGGGAAAACATGAGGTCTGTTTATTAGGCACCTCATTATGTGTATGGAAGAAATATTGACTTTTGACCAAGTTAACTCAGGATTAGGATAGATTGAGATCAGCGAAGGGAAAACATGAGGTCTGTTTATTAGACACCTCATTATGTTTATATGGAACAAATGCATTGAATAGGCAGATTCGGCGTAGATCATCGGGCATTTCATTAAAGATTGATTTTTTCAGTATTAAAAATAATAGTTACTGAACATGGAAAGGGAGTTTAACTTCACGGACGATTAGTATTCTAGTTTGGTGGTACAATAGTCATGGGCTGAGAACCTGAAAGGGTAATTGTTTATTGGCCAGGTGTACTCAATGGAAGAACTATTGACTTTTGACCAAGTTAACACAGGATTAGGATAGATTGATATCAGCGAAGGGAAAACATGTTTATTAGACACCTCATTATGGTTATCTGGAACAAATGCATCGAATAGGCAGATTCGGCGTAGGTCATCGGGCATTTCATTAAAGATTGATTTTTTCAGTATTAAAAATAATAGTTACTGAACATGGAAAGGGAGTTTAACTTCACGGATGATTAGTATTCTAGTTTGGTGGTACAATAGTCATGGGCTGAGAACCTGAAAGGGTAATTGTATATTCGCCAGGTGTACTCAATGGAAGAAATATTGGCTTTTGACCAAGTTAACTCAGGATTAGGATAGATTGAGATCAGCGAAGGGAAAACATGAGGTCTGTTTATTAGACACCTCATTATGGTTATATGGAACAAATGCATTGAATAGGCAGATTCGGCGTAGATCATCGGGCATTTCATTGAAGATTGATTTTTTCAGTATTAAAAATAATAGTTACTGAACATGGAAAGGGAGTTTAACGTCACGGATGATTAGTATTGTAGTTTGGTGGTACAATAGTCATGGGCTGTGAACCTGAAAGGGTAATTGTTTATTCGCCAGGTGTACTCAATGGAAGAAATATTGACTTCTGACGAAGTTATCTCAGGATTTGGATAGATTGAGAACCGTGGACCATAGAGTTGGTGAGGGGGAAGGGTCATCTGAGCAGCCCGTTATGTTTTGCCCCAATGATTTTTTAATGTAGCTTGGGGGACGGCTGCTGCAAACCACACGCTCAAATTATCTATCCTTTTTGTGCCAGGTCCCCACGAGCAAAAAATTTAATTTAAAATTCTCGGTTTAATATTTGACAGCGACACTTTCTCCCACACTTTTTTTTTAAACTCTGAGCTAATTTTTTCGAGTATATGTTTACAAGGCGCAAGATGGGATGTACGTATATTCTTCGGGATATATGATTTTGTTCGGTCATACAGAAGAGTTGTGTTTTAAGAGCAATTTTTACAAACTAACCTAACCTACAAACTTTTTCCAGGCAAAAATTAGAAGTTTTGCCATTTAAATGGGGTTTGAGAATTTCTGGCATTATGACTAGTTTGTTCATGATGGCACTGTTTGTTTTAACCAGTTGGTACGATAAGACGTTGATTCGTTGGACTTGGTTAAGTCATGCTTTCGCCTGTTTCATATTGTATCAATGTTAAGCTTGTCACATCTTGTCCATTATCGCTTGTAGCCGGTGTAGGTTGACATCGAGGACGTATACCAGTTTCATTTTCAAATTCATACAGAAACAATACAATTATGTCCAAAATCCACGGGGTCGTTGGCATTGGACAAGAAACCTATGGTGGCCCATAGGCTCATAAGTAGACCTGGGCCCATAAAAAGTCCTTAAATAAGTAACTACTAAAAAAAGAGAACTATTATTTTGGTTTGAAACGTTGTCACAACTAACATCTACCCCAGCGATACAAGTCTCTGCTACAGTACTTTGTGCTGGGTTGAGATTAATGTAGTGTAATTTATTACTATTTACTTACTTTTTCTAGATCAGGTTGGTGAGTTCACCATGTCCAGACTCTTGAATTGCTATATAATTGGCTTTTAACATACAAACATTACTGATTACCTGCAAAAAACTTGAAGTGGAAAACTTTCGAGAGGAAAAGAAAATCGTATTTAATTTGTCATGTCACTGATTATAAAAAGTCCTATTTGTGTCAGGCGTGAAGAAAAAAAATACAAAGTCATTTAGATGACGAAAAAGGACGTCGGCTGACACAAAGGGAGAGATATGAGCTACTTTGGACGGAGGGAAGTGGTTAAAACTTATCGGACTGCCGGGGGCTTAAACAGAACAAGTTGGATGGAAAAGACGACGTCCAGCCCCGCGTCCTCCTCGTGGGACAAGACATCTGCTGGCCAAACTCTCCCCATTACAGCATTGCTTTCTTCTTTTTTCGACATCATCAATCCTCGCCTATTGACTTTATTCATCAGCCCAAAAGTTTGTCACTGCTTTAGCGCTGTGTGTTTGTCTGATTGAAGTTAACTCGTGCCTTTTCACTTAGTCAGTGTGTTTCGAATTCCTTGGGTCGGAATCAGTGGCCGCAGATCGATATTGTTGGGGTTGTGCTGTGAAGTGTTTACAATAGAAAAGCCAGTGATGTCCAATGTATGCTTACGAAGATGAAGAAGAAAGAAGGGCAGAGAAGCAGGGCGTACTATTCAAAGCACTCGTAGGCTGCAATAAGTACCTATTTAATCCTTCTTATCATTATGGAACTTTCTTATGTTATCACTATTAGTCACACCCCTTATTAAATGTACATAGTTTTTCTGAAAGTGGGACATTGATTAGTAAAGTACGTAATATGCACATTAATTCGAGAGAATTCTTGTTGATGTTCTACAAATAAATTAGCATGTTTACGCTTTGCGTGACTCTTAAGGCGTTTTCCGAATCCCATAATATAATGACTGTTTTGAAATACGAGCTTTGCAGTAATGGAAACAAAATATTCAGTATCGTAGGTTTTTAGACGGATTTCCGCAAGTACATACATAGTAGAAGCTCCTTAATTAGAAGTTGAACATGATTTATTGTGGTGCCCAGGAGACATGTTTTTACCTATACTCAGATGTGGATTAGGTTTTCTAGGATATGGAAAATAACAGTAATTACTTTTTTTAAATTTTTTATGCAGTATTAACAGTGTTTTGGTTGGCCAACGCACAATGAAGTGAGGCGCTGATGGTATTCAACTTCTACTTCAACTTCTACTATGCTTTACTTTGTGGGACGTTTTCGCGGCCAGAAATAGAGACTCTCTCTATTCAAGTTTCATTTAAGTTTAAATCATTTTAAAAAGCATTGCAATTAGTCATTAGTCATAGGTTTTGTGCTTTAAATGTTAAAATGTTGACTCTGCTTCATTTGATTTCAATTTGCGCTTTGTATGGCCCTCAGAAGGTGGGTGAGTCGATGGAACCGTGAAAATTGGTTCCATGTAAAAAAATTGGTTCCCTAGGTGGACTCCCAAACTTTGGGGGAAACCGTTCTGTGGTTTACTTACGGGCCGTTTTCTTGCCCAATAAACTCAGCCCTGTCTCAGCAGTAGATTATCAGTTTCCCCGCTATATTGCTATACATGTTTTCCAAGCTTCTATAGGTAACATAGACTGAGCTGATTTCTTCCAATTCCTATAAAGAACTGTCACAAAATTAAAGGGAATGCGGCAGCTCTAAAATGCAGTGCTTCTAATTTATTGCCGAAATTACCCGCAATGAGGAATGGTAGAAGTATAATCCCACCATTACTTTCCTTGTGCGGCCGGCAATCCAAAGTATTACATGCCTCAGCCCCCTCCACTCCAATCCTTCCCTCCTTGTCATGATTTACTTCCAAAGTTAAATTTACAAAATTGTATCTTTTTTTTAGAAATGTGACAATTTCAAGTTTCTTTGAAATATTATAAAATACCCTAGCACTGGTCACTGGACTCACACGCTGTACAAAATGGGAATGGCTTAAGTATGGTTTTCGTCTCAATTTCACATACTGAAAGGAATGTTATAGTTAAACTGCGAGTTGAGCCATACGTCACGGCAGAAAAATCACGGTAAGTTGACTGTTGACATACATTATAGTACAAATGATAAGAGCTTTCTTATACTGTACGGTATATCATTTGTAAGATGACTGTTTATTGCGTAACACTTGCACAGTATGCATCAGTCAACTTGCCGTGATTTCTGACGTGACGTTTGGCTTAACTCAGCGTAGGTTTACTAAAAAAAACTAATTTTGACAGATACTTGTACGTGTGAGTAGGTCGTGTAAGACCAATGATATTGACCTTCATTTAATTAAGAAAATTAAAACTTTAAGAAACAATTGAGTCCTTGTGACTACAAGTAAATTAGGATGTTGTGATGTGACCAATCGCTAATACGACTTACCTTGCTAACAATATCTGTGGATTCCATTTCGAAATTATTATTTATTGTGTACTTTGGTTTTTAATTCTTGTGGTAAAGTTATCGCATATTTGGCAGTTCCTATCATCGCTTGAAAATTCGCGGTAAGCAATACTGCACGTCACTGCGTTACATGCGTAGATGGCGGTGCTGTATTCCTTACTGATACGTTTCAAACGATAGTGGTCTATTTCTTTTCTTCATATTTGTCAGCAACTTGGCTGATCCGTAAATATATCCAAAAGCCCTAGTCATAGACACCTTCCCCCTTCGAAGTGGGCATATTAAAGAATCTACACATGTACATTTTTATGTGTAGAGAAAGACAAAAGACAGTATTTCATTGTGACGTGCTTGCGTCACTCTTAACAACAAAGGATGCTATCATATAATCTGCCGTGTCTCCTAATACTTATAAAATATTTTCGAAATGTGTGATAATCGTATCGTGAACTGGATTCCGAACCCACTGCTTAAACGAAAATAGCCTGCTTGTGTAAACCGCAAAAAAATACGTCCAGAGTCTGTTTCAAACGTAGTTAGAAAGGTCAGTTGCCTAGGGACATGTTTGTATGCAACCTCACCTTCAAACCGGACATTTACCACAAGAGTTAAACCACAATTACCCTGCTTTACACTTTGGTTGAGCCTGCAGTAAGCTTACTGTATGTGCACAGTACTTTTTATTAATCGTTGAATTGCCTGTCTTCTCTTACTATATCATTTATAATTTGCCTCAAATGGGACACCCGGTGTATCCGATTCTTAAAAGTACAAAATAAACTTATCCATTGCTATTGAGTGGGGAAAATCATACGTACATAAATACATATTCATACTTGTTTACAATTTATATCTTGTTCATTTTAAATGGACAAAGACACTACAGTGATAACTCTATGTAGGCGATGTGTGATTTTCAACGTTCAAAAATGATGTCTTATGCTTGTGGGTAATGCTGCATATGATACCTGATTAAATTCATATAAACCGTTAACGACACCCAATCATTGTCGAATATTCGGAGTTTGCCAGTTGGCATTCTGGAAAACAATTTTTTTTTTTTGTAAATTATTTAAACTGCAATATTTGTGCCTTTTTCCCCCTAACTGGTTACTCCACCAGCTAGGGGATTATATTAATTCAAAGTAAATATAGGCTAATTACAATTCACGACCACCCCAAAGCTTCCGCTTGTCGGGGGTGGCGTCTTCTTCACTAAATGTTGCAACTTTTTATGGGTATTGTGGGTTCAATAGGTCTTGCCTATTGAGTCTTTAGCAACCATTTTTTGATTACTTTTTTACTTTCCTAATTTTTTCTTCATTTTTTATAGCTTGGGGGATTTCGTTGAACAATTTTGTTACTAGCCCATTATTTTCCCTGTCCCCCAAAAATAATAATAATAATAATAATAGAAACTCAGTCCCATATTTTTTAACAATTGAATTTACATTTTACACGCGGATTTAGACCAGGCGCGGATCTACGGGGGGGGGCTATGGGGGCTATAGCCCTCCCCCCCATTAGGTTCCTCAAAATGCGTAAAACCCCTCTATTTTAGTTTTATTTGTCACAAATTTTCTCCCGGGCGTGACCCCGGGCCCTCCTTGTGCTCGATTGTATTAATTACCTATAATATAGAACCCTTGTTGCTCTGAAAATGCGTAAAACCCCAATATTTCAGCCCTATTTAAAAAAAAAAATCGTGTTTAATCCTAGCCCCCTCCTTGGTCTCATTCTAGATCCGCGCCTGATTTAGACCAATTTTTACGTTGGGCGATGGCTAACTTTACTGTCTTTAGAGATATGCTACGGGTAGTCCATATTTACACCCTTCATAGAAAGAGAAACTTTGATAAAAGAAAGCTCGCGAAAAATCATGAGTTTTCCTCGTACGTTCATGATTAAAAATTATTGCTTCCTTTTCCACCAGGATGAATCTACTTATAAAAACAGATTTAAAGTTAAATGAGTTTTGTTCTCATATAAGAGAGCGCGCGTAACGAGAAAGGTTTTATTTAGAGGTTGTTAAAATATAAATTTTCTTTTCGTAAACCGCCGTAAACTCATTCATATAGAATATACAAGTAGATACATTTTTTCGGACAATAGAAAATGTATTGTATTAGTATAAATGCCAGTTAAACAGGATTTTGAAATTGCAACAATAGAGACTGACTGATAAAGAGGGGAGCGAAACACTCCTCGTAATCTAATTGTATTGCATGAAAGTGCTGTTTTACCGCAAGTTAGCTTACTAAGCTTTCCATTTATATTTCATCTTACCCTCTCTCTTTTAGATATCAAGTTAAATATTGATATATATTTCATTCTTCGGGTATGAGGAATTAGTCTGGGTAAACTCTGCCAGGTTGACTTTGCTGATTGTGTAAAAATATTGTTTTTTATTTATTTACCATATTAATGTCAATTGTCAGCACTGCAAGGTACAGTGCCCTAATTTAATTTTTTCCCTTCACAGTAATGTATGTGCGTTTTATCTGAAACTGTTATAAATTTTTTTAAATTGAAAAAGGCGATAATTAAGAATGCAAATTACATTTCTCAATGAATTTTACAATAATAAATTTTATCTAGACTCTGGAGCAATAGTTAATATTTTATAAACTGTATGTTCGCTGTACGTCTAGTAGCCTACTGTACTGTATCAGTAAAATAGGCGGTCTTACAAAATGATAAAAGTATTCTCGCGGGGGGATCATTGCGTGTTGATGGTTGCATACATCGTGACCTAACCAGCGCCGTTGGAAACTTCTTGATCGATGCGCTCATTTCCGCTGGTGGACTGCTGTCTGCTACTACGCGCATCAGTTGAATAATGCACGTTATAATTTTAATCCATGTCTTGGGAGCCTTCCGTGATATAACTAAAAGATTCCGTGTCTAGAGCAAATAATTTCCAAGTGATTTTATTCTCACAACTTGGTAAATATCGGCGGATCTTAAGCTCGTGGGTTGCGCATCATTTGTTGTAGCGTACCTTATGGTAACACAGTATAAAGTGGCGCACCTTCACGCAAAATATTTCAAAATAGGGTGAAACAAGCAATACTTCAAAAAGACCCAGCACTTTGGAATTTCTAATGGCATACCCCTCAACATACCTCATACCATCTGTATACCTAATGCATCTGCACCGGCCTATACCTATTACTACTTTAACTTTTTAGTTCTTATATTGTCTTCTGCACCTTGCCTCCACGTGCAAAATGGCTGCACAATGGCAAGGGACCCAAATAAGAAAAATTTATTTTCTAAATTTATGTAACTGAATTTATTTTGAGAATTACACTACTATTATTATTATATGGTTTCCTTATGTTTTATTTTGTATTCATGTGTCAAAACGGGGGGAGGGGGCTCTAACTTCATCCAGCTTTTGGATTGTATAACCAAGCTCGCCTCTTATTACAAGCTGAGGTTTCCCATTGTGTCCCACTGGTTACTCCTTTCTTTAACTCAGGTAGCAGTGTCAGTCCGTGATGTCCTATTTTTCCTTCGCAATCAGTCTGGGTATTATTCATCCCCGTAGCGAAGCCACCAAACAACCAACACGCCAACTGCAGGTGTTCTACACAACCTGATAAACGTTTTAGCCGTCTCTACCATGTGTATATCATGCATTGATACGTAATACGTAGCAGCAGCTGGGTGAATAGTGTTGAGATTGTTCACTTCGACAAGTTGCTGGAAGCCGGGGACTCCAACAAGAGGCAGTCTAATTCCGTAAGCTTTGGCGATGCCCTCAGATTTAGATTAGATTAGATTAGATTAAAGTTAGGTCGTTTGACCCTGGTGGGCCTTGCGAATCGCTTTGACCTTAAGATCTATTGCGATTTCCCGATCTTGTTAGTCCCAATCTGTGATGGTGTTCCTTATGAATTTGACCACACTTCTTGGTGCTAGTTTGCACACTTCCACTGGAACTAGGAACCGGGAGTCGGTGGCTACTTGGTTTCGGTAGGAGATGGCAGTCTCAGTGGCTTCCTCGCAGAAGCGACATGTGTCCTCAGTCACTTTTCCCATGTTTTTCAGGTGATAATTCACCGGGCAGTGTCCTGTGAGGATGCCTGTGAGGATTCTCAGATCTAGTTTGCTGAGCTTGAGTGCCTTCTTTGTGAAGTTTTGTGAGTAGGAAAGGAACAGTTTGGCCTGTCTTTGCCCTGGGGTTGACTTCCAGTAACTGGTTTTCCTTTTCTCTTCCCAATGCTGGATCATCATGCGCTGATGATTTTTGGGAAAGGCGCAGAAGGGTTCAGGCCCCACGAACGATGCAGCGCCTCCTTTCTTGGCGAGCGTGTCTGCTTCTTCGTTTCCGGGCACCCCACTGTGGCCTTTTACCCACATTAGAGTTACCTTATTGGTATCAGCTAACGTGTTCAGGGCAAGCGTGCATTCCCAGACCAGCTTCGATTCGATGCGATTCGATGCGAGTGCAAGTAGAGATGCTTTGCTGTCAGTACGGATATATATTTTTGCGTTGCGGTAGCTGCGCATCAGACAGTGCTCAGCGCAGGACCGGATCGCATGGACTTCGGCTTGGAAAACACTGGGGTGTGATCCCATGGGGATGGCTAGTTGCAGCCGTGGCCCGAATACTCCTGCGCCAGTGTCACCATTGTCCATCTTTGATCCGTCCGTATAGTACACGAGTGAGCCTCTTGGGAAGAAGGTATCTTCCTCGGCCCCCATGTTGTCGGCTGTAACAGAGAATTTCTTTTGAAATTGGTATTTGGACTGCATTTCATCTGTGAGCTCATCAATCGGTACCTCGTACTTATTTAAGATCCTTAGGTGCCCCGTGATATCACCAGGTTTAAGGCAGTGCCCCTTTTTTATTTTTATTGCTCCTTTCGCCGCCTCACTTTCTATGAACATTGGTAAGGGAGGCAGGTTAAGTATAACCTGCATGGCTACTGTGGGGCAGGAGCGCGATGCTCCGGTGATGGCCAGACATGCTGTCCTCTGGAGTCTGGTCAGAATGGTCTCACCTACCTTCTGTTCGAGTTTGGGCCACCAGATTAGCGACGCATAGCTAACAATTGGCCTAACTATGGACCTGTAGATCCAGTTCACTATCTTGGGTTTTAGTCCCCATTTTCTCCCAACCATCCTACTTGTGAGGAACAACGCACTTCGGGCCTTGTTGACTACCTGCTCGAGATGCAGGCTCCAAGTAAGTTTTTGGTCGAGTACCACACCAAGGTATTTCGTGTTGTTGGTGAAGGACAGCTCTACCCCCCCTAACTTGGGAGCTTTGAGCGTGGTGCCCTCAGATTACTTATTAATACAATTTTTATTTAGTGAATTAATGTACTGGTGAAGAACCAGTAGAATCCGGGCTGATGGGCTGTGGTCAAAATGAAAGTGAACTTCCAAACGTTTCGTCAACATCTGCGGTCGACATCTTCAGTGGCACTGCGTAGACTTCGAAGGTTGTACCTCTTGTGGCTCCGTCGCTACATCAGCCCGGATTCTACTGGTTCTTCATTCGACTCCGGCCGTGAAAGCCTTTGCAGTTACAGAATTAATGTACTGTTTAATAACTACATCATTAATTACCGTCAGCAGAATAGTGTATAGTTATGTTCGGTTTTTCAATTTTCATAACTCCCCTACCATCACAATATCGTATAATACGGACGGCCATCATCATTTTCTGAGTTATATCGGGGGAAACACGAACAAAGACTGTATATTTCTGATATTGAAAAAGCGGTTTTATGTTGGGTATATGATGACTGTACGAGACGCAGTAAAGCGTACGACAGTCGTCCCGAGGGGCCGAATTATTCATTTGGGTAAAAGGTCACGAGTGAGGCGAAGAGGCTGTTGTGTCAACATGGAGTATCTCCCGCAAATGGCATTATAGCATTTAACTTGGAGAGGAAACGTCTTGCACGGGCAAACCAATTTTCTGTCTCTTTTAACCCTTGATGGTCCGGATTAGTCCAGTTGGTAGAGAAATGGACTATGAAACGGAAGAGCGAGGTTTGAAACTTGACTTTGTCATTGTCCGCCGATAACCTTATATTCAATAATAGGGGGAAATGCGGCGGCCGAGTATGTTCTTGAGTCTTGACTCAAAGGAGTAGCTGCGAGAAAGATATGTTATATACTGTGCCGTGTACATGGCCGTGCCCAGGGTGGTGGTCAAAGGGGTCCAGACCCCCCCCCCTCCGAATTCAAAGGACTACACAAATTTAAATTTAATTTTATATTTTAGGGATACAATTTGTCATTTTATGTAAACCTGTATTGTTTGAAGAATTGGAATAAATTTATTTGAGTTTGAACACTGTATAGATAAATTACATTTAAAAAAAATTTATTTTATGTCATTTTATGTAAACCTGTATTGTTTGAAGAATTGGAATAAATTTATTTGAGTTTGAACACTGTATAGATAAATAACATTTAAAAAAATTTGGACCCCCCCCCCTCCGGAAACCAAAACCTGGGCACGGCTTTGTATATACCTATATATACTGTATATATGGAGGGAGAGGATCTCTAACCAGCCCTCAGGGTTGTCGGTCCACTGGCCCTTGATAAAAGGACATAACAATTTAAACTAACTGCGTATTGTAATATATATATATATATTATTATTTATGAATGTATTACAGTAACAAGGACCATAGTCCGATTTGTATGTGTAAATTTTAAAAAAAATTAATAGAAACCTAGACTTTGCCATTGTATTGCTTAACAAGAACAATAGTCCGTTTTTTTCTTGTTTTCCATGTTCATATTTAACTTATATTAGGTTTGATGTGCCACCCTCCCACGCTCAGGCTTGAGGGGGCACAGGTTGTAATTTCATGTTCACATGTTCATTTTTGTTGAGAAATATACGGTTTTCTATTCTATTCTACAAAAGTATGCCAGTTTCTGTATCTTGCACCTTAATTTTACGATGCAAGGAATATGGATGGTAGCGTCCAAGTTAAAATTTAACAATGCATTGTGAATCTATTTCATACGACTAGTTTATTCATAAGTGCTTGCTATGCTTGCACACGGACTATTCTCGCAGTCGCGATTTACCGACGTCTTTTCCATTGAAGGGATAGGGCTTTGTGAATGGTTGGTGCATACCCACAGAGCATACTTCTGACGATTTTTATGATCTGGTGCGTCTAGGGGAAAACCGTTTAAAGGTTACACACATTATATTTAAAGTGTGGTGAGAGTATTGGCTGCTTTCGATCTCGCTCTGTCTGACGCCTTAATCAGTCTAAGAACTTTTGGTACCGTTCTTCTATATAGATCAAGACCTTAAACTCCCCCAAAACAAACATGCTGCTTAAGATTCTCACTACCTTTTGCAACAGGAAAATCTTTGAGTTCAAAATTATTTAACACAGAGTGGAAATTAAAGATGTTGCGTTAGTTAATAAATTGTACAATAAAGACATTTGATTTCCACATGTCAGCGGAATTTAGGTTGGGTTAAAATATTGGCTGGGCACCTGACCATTGCTGCCAAACGCAATAGTCACCAAACAATCGGTTCTTTATCCGCCAAACAGAAATACCCCCTCCGATTGTAATCTTAATTGGACTATTTTTTGAGTTTAGCTGGCCCACTTTGTTGGTGAACACTGAATCACTAATGCATCAATCATGATTTCAATCTGTGGGCACACTTAAAAAATATTTAACGTAAAAAATAACAACGATTGGGCTTATACTTAATGTGCTGCCATGCGATGGATGCAATAAATTTTGTAAATTAAATTATTATGGAACGCGGATTGTCAGTTTCAACGCAACCCAAACATCACCACAAACAAAATGAAACGGCTGTCGTAGATACGTAGGCTATTTTATTTAGATTTCTTTGAAATTCAAAGATACATTTTAAAAAATACAGTACTGATATTCGTTATCGAATATCCTGTATATGTGTGTTGAAGACAATCATCACTAATATTGAGATCATGCTCTGATGGTTTTTACGTTTTTACGAAAAAGTAAGAGAATAGAATAGAATAGAATTTATTGATCCATTAAGACACAAAAACAGTCCTTTCGGCAATCGTCAATAATAAACACACAAAAAGAGATGCACATATGCACGGATTGTTATATGCCTACATGAAGACATCTTATATTTTCCCAAGTTGGTATAATGTTAAAATTTCTCTATTATTGTAGGTACAGTATGCGTTTTGATACTAAAAGTAAAAGGTAAAATATTCAGACTCAATTGAAGCACCTGCAAAAAATATCTTTCTGTCAATTAGTTGATTTACTGTTGTGATTATAGAAAATCACCCTCTCCCACCCTATTAATAAAATGACCGTTCATAAAAAGGAAATGAAAGTGACAGCTATTTCGGTTTTTTTGTCAGCCGTTTTATCACTCAATCCGCTGAATAACTCGTGCGTGACGTTGATTGGGAAATACTAAACGAACCGATACCGATTAACCCGTGCATTCTTTCTTATTTATCCAATAGTACAGGTACCGAAATAGATAAGATGAGTAGTTTTGTGGTAAATTATTGCCCTAGGGTAAATTTCCGTTAACTCGATGTTCCCCATCCTAAAGCACTGACCAATATAATACTATGCAGTAATAAGGAAGCGTATGCTATGTGTATTTGGTATATACACTACATTATTTCTAAAAAATCAAAAATGCTCTATTTAGCACCCAAAACATACCTAGCTGTAGCTAGGAAGCAACCCGAAGCATAGATAGAAAGGTTAATCAGACAAACCGTTTCGAACCCGTTTTTGAGAAATTACCTATTTTTTGGCAGGGGGGTTTGGTGATAAAATTCCCAAAATGATTCAAATGAAGTTGTCTAAAAATGAAAAATAATACCTTTCTAATGATTTTCTCTCTAATAAAAGAATGTGAAACACATTTATTCCAATTTATTGTAAATATCAGTAATTGAAATTCGATTCTTTATCTAGAACAAGAAGAGAGGCAGGCATCTTTTTTATAGTCCCATTACATACCAAAATATTAGTAGGTAGTATTTTGTGAGATTATGCAGTTTATATTGTAGTTTTAGTCCGGGGACTCCAAAGGACCTAAAGATAAAAAAAAAGTTCTTAGAGGTTTTCAGAAGAGACATTAACGATAAATGGAAAATATTGGAGAAAGTCGATTGATTTGAACCTCGAGGGATCAAAGCATTAGGGCAACTCTTAAGAGGTGATAAAAAGTTAACAAGTTTCTATCCTTATTCCTTCTACAATAGCTTAACCTTTTTAAAAACTCATTAAGTCAAAAACTTGACAATTTTATATTTTTAATTTAAGGTTCCTGTTTCCTGAATTACAAAAGGGGTGAAATGGAAGTTTCAGATTGTTATTAAAATCTTAAATTATGCCATCTTTTAATGGCTTGCATTATAAGATGCAACATGGAGTTTTTTCAATCTATCTAAAGTTAAGGTGCATATTCTACTACAACATTTTTTTCTAATCTGATGAATTTTTGTGTGTTTAACTCCCGCGGCTATGATGTGATCAATTTTTATTAATGGCTGGCTATTAAAAATTACCATATTTTTTATGATTATGTCATGGAAAAAAAACTTCTCGCGTTTTTGTGATGAAATAATAAATAAACAATGACAAATAAAAACGGAAATGTCGTTATCTTGGAGAAAAGCTATCAGGACATGTAGTGATGTAGCCTAGATTGTAGAGTAACTGTGTGGACTCTGACATTCACCCGAAAGGTTGTTGGTTCTAGTCCCACACTTGCTACATTTTCTGGCCATTGTAATAGAACAAGTCATTATTTATTTATTTTTATCCAAAAAGGCTAGATAATAAATTGTAAAAATTAAAAATGTCAAAAAAGGGACTAATTAAATGGGTTCGAATTAACCATTTTCATTTTGTTCTCAGATGTAAACCTGGTCGCTGAGCCCAAACCACACCAAACGGGACGAAAGAGACAGAATGGAACAAAGACGGGAAATGACTGGTAAGCTGCCCATTATTATAATTTTTGTTTTTAATCAGTTGGAGAGTTATGAGGATGCTGGCCGTAGGCATTGACCAACCCTAGATCATCCGTAGATCAGCCGCTTTTTAAGAAAGTAGTAAAATATAAGGTGTAAGATGACTATTTCGTACTAAAAAGAATTTTTTAACTGGGCTATGGTACAAAACAATACTTGGTCCTTTAAAGTATTAAATCATTTACATTAAATTTACAAAATCTTCCTTTTATTTATTTTTATTTTTATTATTACTTTTATTTATGTTAGCTTAAGCCTTAGGCCCTAAGGTGTTCACTATTTTTTATTACCTTTCCTACTATAATTTGATTCTTAAACCAGCTGCGATTACTTCAGTTGTACACAGTTTACGGAAGCAAGGGCTTCGTAGCCTTTATCGTCTGGTAGGTACATTTGTGGGCCATTCCACCCCAAGTGTTTATTGCGGCTTTAAGCCTCAAAGCCTATTCAAAGACCTGATCATCGTAGAGGAAACAAACAGACATTGTTCTATTTTCAAAGGTTGCTGGCCTTTTGTTCATGTGAAATGAAAAACAAATTGCTCACAGGGGGGATGAAAAGAGGATCGAAATACGAAAGGTAGAGGAGAAGAGAATACTTCATTTAAACTCCTTCTTTCGCCTTCAAGATCCCCCTCAAGGATTTCATTGGAAGGGGAGAACAACAGGGGTGAAATTAGAACTATCATATACTAAGGGATTGGAAAAGGTGAATAATACCTACCTTACATCGAAATTCTGGACCCCTAAATGGTTCCCCAGGCTTTTAGACTGCTTTCCTTGGCTCGATTTTGACGGAAACCCAAATATATTTTGGAGTTCAGTATTTAAATCTTGGATACGTACCTCTACATAATGGCATTGGCAATCCGTGGGGACAATGGTATCAAAGAAAAAGTAAATGGTCAAAAATGAAAGATTTTAAATTATTAAAATGAAACTTCGCACAGACAAGGACGATACGAAATACAGAAAGAAAGGTGTAATATATTGCAAAAAAATTAATACAAAACGAATTATCACGCTCAAGCATAAATAATAATAGTAATAATAATAACATTTTCTGCAAAATGTTTGATAAGTTGATGCTCTTGCTGGAGCTGGAGCCTGGAGTTGGCCTCTTGTGCCGACGACCTGGATAATTAAAAATGAAGCCTAATTTAAATCTCACCCTCTGGTAGAAGAAAAATGTATTTTACATTGCAGGAATACATGACGGTATACTTTAAAAAATGAATAGAATTTATAAAAGCAGGCCGCGTGAATAATGGCAGGTCGGATAGAATTTAATAAAGAAAACTGGGATAACTCACCCATGAGAACACCTGTTGAGGTCTTACTTTTAGGTATAGCCTTTTGCAGTGTTTTATGAAAACGAACTTGGTATTTTATTTACTGTACCTGTATATTCTCCTGGTAATCATACTCTGGTGACATGTACCTGAAATTTGGATTAGGTTAGTTTATAAACAGGACAATGTTCATGGATCATATCTTTAGTGATGTAGGATGCCTGGATAAATATTTCAAAAACCGAAATCGTACCACTATAATCAATTGCATTTAAAAATCCTTATCGGAGCACTTAGCATTTTTTGCTTGACTTACTGTTCAGCTGTTTTTTATGCGCAACTATGAATAAAATGGGAAAATGAATTTCATATTTAGATAGGTTTGTATGCACTTGCAGCCCTTTAAACAATGAAATAAGGTCGCATATGCAAACAGCTGTTCCCTTGGTATTCCGATAAAAAAAACGTTCATTTGAAAGGTAATTGATTTTA
Organism: Psococerastis gibbosa; assembly: GCA_963971405.1. Lineage (NCBI taxonomy): Eukaryota > Metazoa > Arthropoda > Insecta > Psocodea > Psocidae > Psococerastis > Psococerastis gibbosa. The sequence goes on along the minus strand of OZ020488.1, from coordinate 22,665,562 downwards.
TTTGTGGAGAGTAAAAAGTTTTTAAACCTCTTATCCGATGGGAATCATCATCAAACTCCATTCAACAGAAAAATTGTGGTTTTTTGTCTGTGAGGTCGGGTTTTTTGGAATAGTTTATTGTTGGAGAAAATCTTTATTCTCACTTAGAGAATTTTCACTTTTCAGTGCAGACTGCTGTAGGTTGCAATTTTTTCTTTCTTAAAAAAGTTCTTTTACCTAGATAAAAAGGGTTCTAAAAGTTTCTCTTTATTGATTTTTTTGTTAAATTTTAAAAAGTTAATCGCTTACAAACAATTTAATGTATGAATCCTATTAACATCTTCAATCGCCTCACTAAGTGATCTAATAGGTACTTGTGTTGAGTTACGACACGTCTCCGATTGCATGTTTCCTGCGTATATAAAGAACTTTTACAACAGCAGAGGAACCCCATAATACCTAATATTAAATGATTCATGTTAATTACGGTACTTAAGAATTACCTAGCATAATATGCCCCTGTTTCCTCTCTTTTAAATCCATTAAATTAAGTTTCGTAAAACTTGGTTAGCAGTCAAGCCATGACGTTGCAGACAAAATATAACCCTTCTCAACACCGAGTTGGCGGAAAAACTGCAATAAATCCAAGTCTAATGGTGGTGTAATAACCAGTATGGGGATTATGCATCTCGAAGAAATGTACTGTATATTGTTTCTGTAAATGCATACGAGAATTAATGGGCATTTAATACAGACAAGCCTGTTCTCGCGCCAATGTATCATGCACGGGGTCTGTGGCCGCTCGTTAGTCCCCGTCAGTTCCGCTCTCAAAGCGCCCAAGATTGCAATTACCAGTTTTGTGAATTAATTAATATATCGGGGTGGTGCTGAGACGACGCTTCGGTTTAATAAGCCCGCGTGTGTGAGCGTACCTCCCGTCCACTCTTACCAACAATTTATCCTATCTCCGCTCATCCGTGTGGATTACCTTTATTACTTGCTCTCACACTTAGGGACGATATTCACTAGCTTATAAGTTATTTAACTTTCTGAACATAATCATAATCGATGGATAGTCATAGCATTATTATTTGATGGGCTTTTTATGGAGGTAAGCCTATTAGTAGTGGCCCCTTGAAACCTTGCCCTGCCAACGACCACATTGGTTTTTCGGACATTATTGGTATTTTTTCCGTATGAATATTGGCAAACTCCATGTCAACCCGCATCGACTAAAAGTGACAATGGACAAGCTGAGACATGTCTATCATTGACATTTTAACAGGAATTAGCTTGACGTAACCAAATATGGGAACGAGTGTAATGATCTCAATGCGCTATAAATATTACTAAGGAAGTCAGGCTTTCGCCTGTCTCATTGCGTTAATGGTAAGCTTATCTCAGTTTGTCCATTATCGCTTGTAGCCGGTGTAGGCTGACATCGAGGACGTATACCAGTTTGTCAGTGGCCAAAAATTCATACGGAAACAATACAAATAGTGTCCGAAATCCATGGGCATACTGTCTTATTATCTTACTCCTATAGTAATATTGTATAGTAAAACACAATAAAATTGAAAAAAAGCCATGGCACGACAACCCAATGAGTCTAGGCATGAGGACTGGCGGAGGACCCTCTGTCTTGACCACTACTCTATTTGGGATGTCGTAGTCAGCAACATGATCCGTAGCCGCGTTTTCCCAGCCAGCGAAGATAAGATTCGTGGCCAGGCCAGGCGGAGAACGTTTCTTTATATTATGTCGAGTCTCACACCTCGGCCGTTTCATAGTCTGTGTTATAAAGCTGGCCACACACATACACTGCCATTGAAGACCTACGATATTACACAGTCCCAACAGTATATTATGATTTGCATTACGAACTGTGGCATAGAACAGTTGGTGTGCATCACTGCACCCCCACAATCGCAAGGTCTTATCATTTTACATTTGCTCCCCCATTTTCGTGTTATGGGGTAATTCCTTTCCCCATCTTGGGAACTGTTCCTGTCCTGTTTAAAGCCTCCGTGCAACCCCGCAACCGGTGACAATCATTTCCATATACAGTGCCGGGTTTGGGCTTGTGGGGGCCCGTGGGCCCGAATTATGTGGGGGCCCTTTCTCGGGGAGAAATTTCTAATCCCCTTAGACGAATATCCCACAATAAATTATAAAATGGTGACACAGGTTGCAAAATCATTATAAAAAAGAAAAGCGATTCTTAGTAATATAAAGTCAAGTCAATAGTACAATACAAGCCTAAGGGCTACTCAACTAAAGCTGTAGACACTGCGGTGTATTTTTAAAAGGAATAAATTAATAGGTACCTAATTATAAACACAAAATTTTAATTTATTTAAAGATGCACTCTTCGACTCTTTATTACAGCAAAACTGTCAATTATATCGTCATAATTTAACGCTGCCACTATGTCGTGATTTATATTCAGCATTGAAAGATGGCTAAGCCGAGCTTCAGAAGAACTGGTGCGACGAGGATTTTTTATGTGTTTTAGTACGGAAAAAGATCGCTCGCTGCTTATGTTGCCACTCATTATAACTAAGTACATCTTCAAAAGTACTTCTACATTGGGAAAGCTATCAGCTACTCCTCTTTCTAAAATCAAATTGTACATGAACCGTTCAAAACTGATACGTTTTTCTTCGATTATATTGTTTTTTTGTGCATCATCTATCACAAATAATTTCACAAACTCACGAAACTGTACTAGCTCGAAGTACAAGTTACCGTCCAAGTCACCTGTGTAACAACTCACCAGGTTCTCTGCCCTAGTTTTCAAATCATCAGGGCTTATTTTTTCTAAATATTGTAAAAATCCAAATTTCCTATTTATGTCTTCATATGCTGAAATTCTCCGATCCAATGATTGCATAAACTGGTCAATTATGGGAATGAAACTTTCGATTCGGAATTTCTCGCTATGACTGAATTCAGCTTCCTCAGTTTTCCCATAATCCAAAGGATTTAGCCTCACATTTCGGATCCGCTTCCGCAAAGTTTCCGATTTATAAGAATTGTGCCCACACAATTCAACACCCTTTTTCTCATATTCTTGGAAAGAATCCCTAAATTCCCCAATGAAGATCTTAAGGGACTCCATCACACTGATCGAAGTATTAATGTCGATTCTTGGATTCTGGAGATTGATGTTTACTGCATTCACCCTTGCCAGTATATCGTTCCAAAGAACAGCGTAAATTGCTATCTCCAACGTGGTAATTTGCAAATAGAGTCCACTTGCTTGGACATCTTCTTCGGAGAGATCTTTAAGGACTTCTCGTATTTCGTTATAGCCCAAAACTAGGCTATTAGTAGCTTCCGCTCTTGAGGACCACCGGGTTAAACTGATTCTTTTGGGCACTGGTATGTTGTGGCCATACTTCTTCGCAGCACTTTTTAGAACATTTGAAAGGACGTTGAACCGAGCTGTGGAACTTGTAAAAAATACATAAATTTGCTCAAGAAAGCTAAAAAATAATTTCGATTGGGAGCAGGAGTCCATCGCTTTTGTGCCCACTAAGTTGAGGGAATGATTGAAACATGGAACCCATAAAGCCAAAGGATTCTCATTTAGCACCAAAGTGCGTAGACCACTATATTCTCCACTCATAGCGGAAGCATTGTCATACGACTGCCCACGAATATCTTTCAAATCCAGGCCGAACTTTTTTAAAACTTTGTTGAGGCCATCAAATAATTCTTTAGCTTTATGGCCTTGGTTTGGCATAAAACTAAGAAATCTTTCCTTTGGTGTGCTTTCTTCTAGATACCTGACAATCACAGTCATTTGATCTATATGGCCTTCGTCAGTTGTTGAATCTACCGAAACCGAATAATATTTGCAGGCTTTTAAGCGTTTAATTATTTCATCGCTAACTTTGGTGGACATCAGCGCAATTAATTCTTCGCAAATGTGGGCAGATAGGTAGTTAACGCCGCCACTACCACTGCCACGATTTCCATGCTTCTCTAAGTGGCCTACTAAAAACGGATCATATTGTGCAATTAGCTCAAGGACTCCCAAATAATTGCCATTTTTGGTTGATCCCAAAATTTCGTTGTCCCCTCGAAAGGCAAGTCCTCGTCCAGAAAGAAATATTATGACGGAAATCAATCTGTTTAGAACGTTTCGCCAATAAGCAATGCTCTCCTTCACTTGTGTGGCCAACTCACGATCAATACGCATTGCCTCGTTTGAGAGATGCTTAAATTGGCAAACTATTTGCAAATGCGTTACGGTAGTTTCATGTCTTTTCAAACGCTCAGACGCATGCTTCCAGTCAGCAAACCCTTCAGTTGAAAACTGATTTGCTGATTTGCAGAGCAATTTACAATAAAAGCAGTATAGCTTCCCCGTACTAGGTGAAAAACATAACCAAGAGCGGCTTATAGACTTGCCTGCCTGAGTTTGACGAAGGAATAAACTTGCATGGCATTTTCTTCTTTTCACTGCATCTACTTGTCCCAAGCTTTTTTCTTTCAAAATATCTTCATTACAATGCTGAGTTTCCAAATTTCCTTTCTTGATCCAATAGTCGATGTGTTGTTGACTAAGAACTGCTGGCCACAATCCCACGTCATTTTCTTTGCAAAATCCATCATCAGCAGTATTTTCGGATTCGTCATTGTTATCAATTACTGCCTACAAGTAAAACAATTACAGTTGTAATTAATTTTGTAAACAATCCTTTCGGCATGGCCGACTCAAGTTTAGGTAGGTTTAATTCATACAGTAAATTAACAGGAGTCCCCCATTTTTAATTCCATAAGAATTACTGGGGTGAGTGGGGTCGGTAATTTTTGATTGCGGTCACCTTAATTAAGTAATTAAAGTCAAACTCTTACCTCTTGGGTAGGGCTAGCAATAACTTGAGAAGATGCAGGAAAATCAGAATCACCACTCATCATTTCAACAAAATTAGAAGTAGAACTAGGAGTAGATGGACCCGTCTCTATTTTTGTTACAAAATCCGTTATACGGCGCGTTTTAGATAAAACATCTTGAATTTTGTTTTCTTTATCTGCTGCGATTTTCCGCTTTTCACTGCCGCTTGCATATTCGCGTTTTCCCTTGTGACGATCCATTATTTCACTACGGAATCAAAAATAAAAATTGTAATAAATTAGTTTTTTCAGAACTCACTAGCCAGAGCCTAATTATCTAGTCCACTTGTTCCTATTGCCCTACTTAAGATGAAATGTGCAGCCACGTGGTCACCACAAAATCGAATACATTTTATTTTTTATCCCCTTTTGTATAAAACATCTCAAAATTCCGAATCATGCGTCTTATAATATAACATTTTATGACATATAACATTTTAGACCAATGAATTTTATATTTATAACGTGCTCGATTTTGTGGCGACCACGTGGCTGGGCACATTTCGTATTAAAATTAATAGGCTTACAAAGTTTTGATGCGTTCTGTGAATTGTGGTAAATGGGCGCAGAATACGAAAAATAAGGACCTTATCTTATAAAGAACAACTATTAGGTACTTCCGCCTCTAATATAAGAATTAACTTATGCTACTTACCTTAACAATATACCAACCAGAAAGTGCTGATAAAAGTAGTTTCAATTTAGAAATTTGATTTCAAATTTTCAATTTGTATTTAATGAAGCAAAACAATCGTGGTTTCAGAGCAGGAGTGGACATACTTCATTTTTTGTTAAATTTTTATCAAAAATGAGTCATTAATGCCACGATGCGTTCGAATTTCCCGCGAAAATTTAAAAAGTTATCTGTTTTGATTTTTTTTAATTTTTTCAATTTTTTATTTGTATTTTTTCGTTTTGTGGGGGCCCCATTTTTGTGGGGGCCCTGGGGCCCGGGCCCACAGTGCCCCATAGCCAAACCCGGCACTGTCCATATATATTTTACTTCTATGTGGATGATAAATATCAAAAACTTTTTGTATACTGTGCTTGAAACAGCAAACTACATCAACAAAGTTGAATGCTGCAATATGACGTGAGCAGTGCGTTTGTGTACCTGTATTGCAGTCACGATATAAAAATACTTGCTTGTTTTAATCTGTTTTGCCTCTAAAACTTATTGTGTTGGAATAATTTCCATTCGATTATTCTTACCTATTCAGGTATTCCTTGAGTACCTGTTGTGTATAAAGATACAGCAGAGACGTGACAAAGCACATGTAACATTGGTACATTAAGTCATGTACGAATAGCGCAGTGCTTAGAACTCCGACTCTTACACGAAGTCGATTCCCATACTAGCTAAATTTTCTTGCCTTGCTTCGGAAATCGGAGGTGTATAAGGCTGGTGTCTCCGCGCCGTCCTAGTATAATGTAAGACACGGCTTTTTAACCCCAACTCTGGGTAGGTCCAATAACAGAACAAATTTATCTATACTTTTGGTATAGTAATTTGGGACATTAAAATACTAATATTAGGCATAGAAGTAGAACCAAACCTAAAACCTACTAAATGCCACAAACCCTGTTTTTACTGAAATATAGGTGATTGTAGCAATTAAAAAAAATTCACCTCAAAAATTGAACAAAAGCGGAGTAATAACACGGCGTGTGCTTTAGTTCTGCGACGCCACCCGTGAAATTCAGCTTTTAATTGCAGGCTCACCATTTGAAATTCCCGCGTAAATCTGTCGGTGGCTGTCGCTAGGTGCCGAGATCCCATTCCCCGTCCTAAGACCCTAGCTTGGATTTCGGCATTCGTTTTGCATTTTAAGCAGGACTTAAAGGGCCGTTGTCTATTTTGTCTTCTTCAATTATTATTCAACCAGCAGAGTAAGGTAGTATTTTCTATCTTACCATTGTTCGTACCATACACGACATCTAAGAAAGTGGTTCGATGGTCACTGTGTCTAATAGTTTCAATGCCGTTGGAGAGCAGAATACAAAAAAGACATTGTTTATTTATTTATTTATTTCATAAAAAGTTAATATGATTGTGGAAGAGTAAATGCATCAAAAATGTTATTTCACTGAAACGCCTTCGCCTAAAGAGTGCCGCAATCCATTAGGTGTTTGTGAGTTCTCTTTATGACCAAAGTGTGGAAAGACGGTGATATAATTTTAGATCTAAAATAACTTTTACAGTACGTCTGACCATTCATGATGCTAGTAACACTAATGGACAGACGTCTTTCAAATAAGACGTTGTTTTCTATATGTACCGGTTGGCTACCATATTCTTTGAAAAGCAAATGTTAATCCGTGGAACAAAAGTTCTCTGGAAGAAAAAACGGTTAAAGTAAATAGTTTGAATTTTAGAAAAGAACGCCTTTAGATACAATATAATTTTGTAGTGTAGGTATGCTGTTGCATTTTCTCTCATTATATACACTCAACAGTTAACGTAATGAACAAGGAGACAGTCTGTACCTAGACGATGGGATTTTGGCGCAATAAACGTTAAGCTAGTCTGGCGCAGTGACCGCGCCATTACTCCAGCGAAATTAACGTTTTTACAACTTCTGGGAATAAGCAATAAATATTTTACGAGAATGTTCCACAACTAATTTGATGTGACCGATGACGGGTTTAAGTTACGGTCCGTGTGACATTTCCCGTTAACATGTGTGTTATTTAAACGTCCAAATTTATTGAATTCAATTAATTTTGCTTACAATGCAGTCAAATGCGCGACTCGGGCAAATTTTACAATTTAAGCGACCGTAATAAACTTTTTAATGCCCTAGGCTACAGATTAATGGAGTTAGCTGATTAGCTATTTACTTATTACTCTTACATTTCCGGTTTGCATTCGTTCAGTAGATAGGTTACTTTAAATTATGTTTTTTTTTTAAACACCTCGTGCCACGGGTGGCAGCTGCCCTCCTGCCTGGAAAGGGAAATTTACTTTTGCGCTACGCGGGGTTTTTGTTTTAACAAAACTGATAATACCATCTACCTGGCTTGGGATGTTTTTAAAAAATTCACGACGCTGCACCCGTTCATAATACGCCAACGCCACGATTTTCCAACTCTAAAACAATTGAATGGTATTGTCGTCATGTATTTACGAGAAAAAAAATTGTCATGTTATTTTTGTGAACAAGCCCACTTTTCGCCGGGTGTATGCCAGTTGTATTTTGGCTAGAGAGAGGTTGAATGAAACTAGCTCTGGATAAACTCTATCTATACCTGGCTCCTTTAAATTTGTGTTAAAAGGATTGTAAAAATTCTTCATTGGATCTAGTGAGAAAATTACATTTAAGCAGTTGCAAATAACCGGAATCGCAATAAATTATAAATATTTAAAGTAACACCTTTTCAAATGTTAATGGACTTCTTTGAATTTCTTATGCAAAGCAATCGCGAGGGTGGCGTAAAACCATTCCCTCAGACTCCTGAGACCATATTAAATTGCTCCAGCAAGAAAAATGCGAAGAGCAACAGAGAATCCGTGCTGCAAGTGTCGGTTTAAATATTTAAAGCTCCCCCCCTACCCCTAGTCTTCTTATTGAAGACTCCCCTACTATGGATATTGCCATTCTTCTCTGCAAAGGCTGCATTTTCATAGAACAAGCCTACATTAGAACAAAGATGAGATTCTTTAATCAGACTAATTTTGGGGACACTGATTTTGAGTAAGAGCCAATAAAAGAGGTGTGGTGGACACGTATATATCTTTATTGTAAGGGTCAATTATTTAATACAACTTATTTATTTATCTAAATAAACGGGTCCTGCCCATTTTACAATTTTGAACATAAAATATTCTACATGTAAATGATCATTGACTTGGTGGTATGTTGGCATGGTTATAAAATGACAAGAACTTAGTTTTATAGTAAGCACGGTAAATACTAGTGTAGACCCCTAATATGTGTGTGTATTTTCAACCTGACTATAGCCCATTGCCAAAACCGGATGTTTTACTATATTTTTCTTTCGCTTTTCTATAGTTCTATTATATTTTATGTCATTTTCTGCAAAAGGAACAATTACAAGAAGTGATCAGGAGCTGCAAATGTTTATCCTTTTTATCAGATATCCGATGAACTGATTCAGTACGCTTTCAGAACGACCTTGGCCTATCATCTCGAATAAATTCTACTGCTTCGTCACGTAACTCCTGCCGTGAAAACCTTCGTAATTATATCCGATGCACTGTAAATGGAATTGTCAGTACGTTTGATGGTACTCTCAACCGCGATGTTATTGGTTCGAATCCCACTAATGCTATATATTATAGCCATGCTTTGGAGGGCTTGTAACCATGCGAGCCACCATAGTTCAGAGCAAAAATGCGGAAATCGTATATGAAGAACCTATGTGGAATAAGAATGGCAAAATGAGCAACCTAAATATCGGCCGTGTGTATAAAAGGTGACGAGTGGTTGCTACTCACGGAATTTTTGGGCGTGGCCCCTCTCTCTATAAGCCATTACCCGTTATCAGTATTTCTCCAGCGACAGAATGAAAGCCCATGACCCACCAGCATGGCTCGACTTTTCCAGGTGCAACAATCACAATGAATTGGCAATTTTGACACATTTTCTATACGTCAGTATACTTGCTTTGTGAATAATGCAATACTGCACAATAATATAGTTTCACATAGAAATATAATATGTTCAATTTAGGGAAATTGTATTCGAAGAAGATTATTCCAGAACAAATGGATTCTTCTGTTACTTACTGTACGACGTGCATTAGGTATAACAAATCCCATACGATATCTATTCATTCTTTGATGAAGCAGTAAAATCCGGGATGATAAATAAATATATTTCTGTTACATTATACAATACAAGTACAAGAAAGTATAAAATAAAACCGTCAAAATATCGTCAAAATCAGGCAGTTCTGTCATTATCATTGTGCTAGTGCCTCAGTGACAGTGTAGAAAGCTTTCTCTTAGAGATGGTTTTTAAGCAATTCAGGGAAGTTAGGAGCATTTCTCGCCGCTCTCAGTTCAATCGGGAGTTTTCTAAGGTAGACGAAACCTTGTAGTATAGGATCCAGTCGGTCACACTTGACCGTGGTCGATCTGAAAGAGTACTTCCAAACGTTTCGTCGAAATTTCGTCTTTGAATCATATTATTTCTTCTTATTATTTTGATTGGCTACGGTAATTGTATAAGTGGGTCGCTCTCGCGCACATTGCCCATTGTATCGTTCGGTAGGTCTAAAAATAAAGTTCATTAACTTTCCACGCTCATTTAAGCAGCGGTTGATCGAAAGGTTGGGAGTCACCCCCCTTTCTGGGGCTAAAAAGACACATATGAAATGTTTGAAACCCTACTATATTTTCCAATATTCCTCCGGGGGGAATACCCCCGCATCCGTTTCCCTTGGAAGTTTACCATATTTTATTTTTACAACTTGTAGTAAACCGGCCATGTCAGCTTGGAGGCAGAGTGCTAATCACCTTAAACTGGGCGTTGTTTCGACACTGAGGAACACCCTGAACACGCTCCTTCATGAAGGTAATTTTATTGGAAAATCGTAAAAATGGTCGCATTGCATTTAGTGCAGTTGAACGACGATACTCGATATCTAAAAACTGTAATCGATTTGGGGTAGTGGGGAGGATTGGGGGATTTAAAAGCCCTAGGGGTCTAGAACAAAAGATTATCAGTGGTCCGCACACAGTGGGTGCGCTCGCCTGGAAAGGCGCTGCTACGGTACCAAGATATACAAGACGTCGCTTAAATGGCAAAAATGACTACCTTCTTTATTCTTTCACTCCTTACTTCTTCTTGCTGGCTGAAAGTTAGTCTTTAATGACGACAATATCATCAGCATATTGTCGCAAGAAACTAACCCCCCATAATAACTGCTACTTACACGTTTAAGTCTGTTGAGTAGTACTGAATGCTCCTTTCTTATTTAATTGGTTCATGGTGCATAGAGAGCTTCAGTATAGTTGAAAATTTTAAGACTCCTGCAGCTCCATCATGGCAATTTGGGAATATTATAATACCGGGGTTTATTTAGTAATACCGCAGTAGTAAGATGTCACGTGACGGTGTTAAAATATGCGCGGGAAATTCAAAAATTAAAGAAATTAAATAAATAAATTATTAGAATATAAAAGAATGGTTGCATTGAAGGAAATTCTACTAATAAACATTAAAATGTACAGGTAGAATTTTGTAATATAATAAGAATTGTAAATAACGTGTCTACATTTAAGGGAGAAATAATTGAAAACTCACCAAAAATATTAATTTATCAATTTGAATTTCCCGCCCATTTTGCACTCATTTGTTTAAAACAATTCAATAAACCCCAGTGTTATAATAATCCCAAATCGCTGCTGATAAATAATCATATCATTTTCTCGAACAAACAATACGGTGGGTTGCACCATAGACTAAAGATAAAGATATGGTTGCTTTCTACTAATTATTACAGTATGTGAATATGTGCGTGACACCGTATGTATTATTTAGAAAAATTATCTTCTCAAATATTTTTTATGTATATAGCTAATATAACTTTATTTTTCTCGAGGGGTTTCAGTGAAAAAAGTGTAGGTAACGGTCAAGAACGCAATCACCTGAGGAAACAAGGTGTTTTCTCAGTAAAAGAGCTCTAATATGTTTGCACCACTGATTGAAGTGAGACTTTGCCTTAACAGGGAATTTCACCTTTTTAGCTTTGTGTATAACGGATTGTAGGCTATTTTTATATTGTGTTAAAAAATTCCCCAGTGTTGCAATTTCTTATTATTATTTATGCTTACATTTTCACAGCTTGGCAATGTTTGGGCGTCGTAATTCGTACCTAACAAGTTTCTTGCGGTCTTTATTTAAACGGAGCTTTAAGCTTGAAATTTATCATTTCTAAGATTTTTTTTTCTCGCTTTTAATTTAATAACACCAATAATCAGGATATACTGAGAAGTGACACATTTCTTATTCAATCGGAAGATTTATAGATCTACCCCCCGAGTAGAACAGCTTTGAGGTTGTGAGGGAATAAGTTGTGTTGCTTGGTTGGCGAAAACGTTGGTCTCGACCCCATATGAAAATCCCCTAAAATAGGGGAAAGGGCACGGAGAGAATAACTCATAAGTCAGCATCATGTGCTGACATAACCAGAACTCACGTGGTATGAGAAACAATTGCAATATTTCCCAGGCTCTGATATGTAAGTCATGAAGACATTTCTCAAATGTGATTTCCTTATATGTATTTTGTATAATAGAATCTGTTTTATTGCAAAATTATTTTTTTTTGGTTGCAAAGCTTCAAAACGCTTTTATAATGGCAAGAGCTGTGTAGCCTCATCAAAAGTGGTACAGTTTATTAAATTCCATGAAATCTGAATGCGCAGCTGAAGGTAGGCCACTAAAAGTCGTTCATGAAGTTTAAATTGCTAAAAATTGTCGATAATTTATCTTGTTCCTGAAAGAAGGGAGCATTTATCACTCTTTTGAGTTTGCCAAAGAATCCGGCAGAGCAATAATCGGTTTCGCGTCTGATTGACAAACTCGACGTTCTTCACCCCTAATGAAATTTTTTAGAAAGCGAGAGAGTCGAAAAATTTTCACTTGTGTTGACAGCCACCCTCTTCAACACTTGTTCCAAAATCTAACCTTCCTTTCAGTGTTCATGAATCATTAATTACATTATTTACCTTTTCCTTCAAACCTGCAGCTTTATATCAGTGATAAGATACCTTTTTGCGATTCTCGATACCTAAGCCTATCATAGATTATATAAAGAATAAATAAAATCACTTTTAGAATGCTCATTTTGGAACAGAGGGCAGTTAATTCATGTGCTACTTTTTGTCAAAGATGCTATGCAATCATGACAATTTAAGTATTGCTGGAAATTAATAATTAAATATTTTCAATCAGTGAGCTTACAGAAATGATAGAATTCATCAATATTTAATTAAAATTTACTGATGGACCTATACTGCCAATTTATTATTAGTATGTACAGAACTTATAGTTGTAGTATTTTGCTCTTATAGATGAAATATAAAACATTAATGAGAAGTTTCCAAATATAATTATAAAATGGTATAGAATTTGGTTGTATTTTGAAGTTTGAACCCAAAGGGGTTGGGAATGTATAAAGAAGTTGTTTTCTGCACCGAAAAGCGAGCTGGTGAAAAATTATGTATAATAAAACAGGGTTAAGGCGAGTCTCTGATTTTCTTGTTTTTGAAAGGAATATATTTTCGGGGGCTTTGGAAATCCCATAAGATCTCTCTAGTTTGGGGCTAGAAAAAACGTGTTCACCAGTTTTTTATATTTTGTTTTTAGTTAGCTCTTTATGACTTGACTTGTTTTGTTGTAGGCACTTCTTCATTACATACATGGTTGGAATACTGTACACTACTGTACACCGTACACAGTGTGTGCTATTTGTTTCCTTTTTATTTGTCGGTCTATGCGTATGCGTTCATCAAACAATTTATTAAATTTAAGGACTGCCATCTACAAATAGCCCAGTCAACGAAGAGGTATAGAGGGAGTTGGAGGGAACACAATTTTTTACTTCATAACTTTGTTTAGACTAGTTAGGAGGTGAACATATCAAAAGTCCACACTCTTAGCCCTGGAGCCGGGGGGAGGGGGGCTTTCAAGGTACTGTTTTTTGGTTTTTCGCTTATATTTCGGAAATTATGCGCCCTTTTTATTTCTGTTCTATACCAAATTAATGCCGATTAAATTTACTACAATTTATATGAAGTAAGGTTTTTGATATCTTGCATAGTTTTCGAGATATCTGCTCGGAAAAAACAGTAATTTTGGAAAAATCCACTTTTTCCTAACTTTTTTTGAACTTTTTGACAGGTTAACTCTTCAACGATGCAACCAAAAAATAAATGCAGGCCCTAGAGTTGTAGAACATTACATTCCCTTCAATAATTTATATTACTTTACTGTTTGATATACTTTCCTTCCTAAGTTAAACCAATTCTAGTGGTGAGAGGCGTCCAACGTATTGGCCAAAATATACACCATCACCGGTATGTACACATTATAATGAGTATTGGACGGACGTCTAAATAGCTCGCAACAACATGCATCCGTTGCTATGAACATATTGTTTGTGCGTGTGGCAAAAGGGCAAAAAGAAAAGAAGAAAAAAGAGATTTATTTTTTATTGGTACCTATTGAAAAGTCAAAAAAATACAATAGAGTGCCATTTCAGTCAATTAATCCCCCCCCCCCCCCCCCGGGATATCCGTCCATGTCCGTGTACATACCAGTAGTGGTGTATATTTTGGCCAATACGTTGGACGCCTCTCAACACTAGAATTGGTTTAACTTAGGAAGGAAAGTGTATCAAACCGTAAAGTAATATAAATTATTGAAGGGAATGTAATGTTCTACAACTCTATGGTCTGCATTTATTTTTTGGTTGCATCGTTGAAGAGTTATCCTGTCAAAAAGTTCAAAAAGAGTTAGGAAAAAGTGGATTTTTCCAAAATTACTGATTTTCGCGAGCAGATATCTCGAAAACTATGCAAGATATCAAAAAACGTTACTTCATATAAATTGTAGCAAATTTAATCAGCATTAATATGGTATAGAACAGAAATATCGCTGGGGCGCATAATTTCCGAAATATAAGCGAGAAACCAAAAAACGGTACCTTCAAAGCCCCCCCTCCTCCCGGCTCAAGGGCTACGAGTGAGGACTTTTGATATGTTCATCTCCTAACTAGTCTAAACAAAGTTATGAAGTCAAAAATTGTGTTCCCTCCAACTCCCTCTATACCTTTTTTTGAGCGTTCATTGACTGGGCTAAAAGGGAAACCCACTACCACAGTTTCACCAAATCAGTGACTTGAAGCTGGCTCAACCCGAAGAGAAGATTGTTTCTTCGGGTTTAGCAAGTCTTAAATCATTGATAATGTGTAACTGTGCTAGTGGTGGATTCCCTCTGTAGATGACAGTTTATTAACACTAATGGGTTTCTTTGACGAAGTTAATTTCTTAACGATTATTTTGGTTTTGCTAACTCTAGTTGTTAGTCTCTAGTCTTACGAAAACACTATTTTTTTTCTTTGTTCATTAAAATGAAAATCTAATTTATCTACTGTATTTTACTCATACTATGCTGTAATTTTCAAACCTTATCTTTGTTGTCGCAAAAGTTATTTGAACAGTTAATTCCTCTTCTGGCATTAAGTATTTTTTAGGTACACTTTGAATGTACTCATTATTAGGCTACTTCAAGACAACCGCACACTTCGTAGAATTCCCCATGCTGGCAATGTTCCATTTTTCAACGTTTTGAATCAATTTAATTTTTAATTTCGACCCATTTCAATTTTGTTGTGAAAAAAAAATCTATTAAAGAAATCTGTTAAGAAAAGTTAAAGACCATCAATTGAGGTTTGAAGCCGATTCAATGACGTCATTAAAAGCTGATTAAAAAAGCAAATGTTGCTGATGTTAGAAGAATAGCCTTTTTTGCATATTCAATAAAGCGAAAATGAGTTTGCGTCTCATGTTTTTTCCTCTGGTTCAAGAAAAAAAGGAAATCTCTGCTTCATTTTTCGGGGTACTTGTATGTTGCTGAGTGTTTTTTAATATTTTGAAATATTTTCAAAGGCATTCGCAAATTTGATTGCCACATTTTTTTGTATTTGCCATGTATAGCAACAATGTACACAACAAACCAATGCGCCTAGTTAAAAGAACGCGAGAAAATTTTCTTGATTTTTATTTTTGGCTGATTCACCTTTAGGTTTTGTCTATTTATAAACGCCTGATTTACAGGATGTGCATTGTGCAATAAACGTCAATTTTTAACTACATCTAGTAAGTTGTGCCATACACTATGCACATTATCTTATTGAAACTTTGTGATTATTTGGTTTAATTCCTGAACTTTCAGCTGCAAATTCTCAATTTCCAATAATTTTGTGTTAATTCAGCAAACTATTGATGTTTGATCTTCTGAATTCACTTGGCAAATTCTAAACGTTAATTTGAGTTTAATCCTCGTCGTGGGGATCATATCCCGCATTTGTCTCTTCACCGTAGATATTCCACACAACAGAGTGACATCGTGTAAGAGCTTAAGTGACGTAGCATCATCTGTAAGGAATGCCTGGATTATGCTGTCATCATAGGGGAGATGTTTCACATTACACAACCGTGAGTGATGGCCGAGTCTGCAAGCCCATTCACTGCTAGCTGCGCTTAGTCTCTCCCTTACTAAGAGCGTTCCGAAAGATCAAATTTGTAGCATCTCGCCAAGGTGCAAATTTTTACAACAGTTGAAAAAGTTAAATTGTTCAATTCTAAAATAATTTAGGATATTTTTCAACCCGATTAAGGTACATTGATGCTTGTTGACATGAGAATTAAGAAGTCTCCACTCGCCATTAGTTCGTTGGTGTCGGCATGCTATGTGACATGAGCAACGTCGCTCCGCTTTGCTGACCACAGCTGACACTTTCCGTTCCCCTTTCAGCATCTTCGCCGCCCGTGGCGAGAAACGTAAAATTTTGATTTTTCTTGGCTAGTGTAAAGCAGCTGTCAACTCCCATAGCCCGTATTTTATTTGATGACTCTGCATAATATGCAGATAATGCAGTAGATGACAAATGGGGCCTTAAATTAATTTTGACAAAATTATTAGTGGTAATTTGTTACCTCTTTTTTGTTTTTGTTATTAGTTCAACGTTTCATGTTTTTTGAGTGAACACTGTTATGGTTATCAAACACTGCATGTTTATTAGTTATTTGTGTATGCACTGTTTACATTACAATATATTGGAAATCATACTGTGTGGATTGGTATTAACATTTGCTGACTTTGGATCCCGAATAACATGAACATATTATACCGTATTAAGAATGCTTTACTTTGGAAGTACAATACTTTAAATGACTGTGTCACATTTATTTCATAAAAATCTTATTACGTATACTTATGACGTTTATGACATTATTTATCGTAATACTAGTATTACAATATACTGTATTTCAGTGGACACGCAGTACCACTTTTCAATAATTCGTTCATCATGTTTTATCAACTAACAGAAAATCACCGAATATACAGTAAATTCGTTTACAGTTGCATATTCCACTAAAAACTCAATACGAACCCGGCACTGCTCCAACTACTTTGATTGTTTCAAATCCGTGGCGGAAACATTGAAGTTGTAATGGAGAAGTTCAAAATGGACTAGAAATTCCATTCCAATGTAACCCTTCGCTTACATTTCGTGGCAGCCAGAAGTGCTATTCTCAGCCGCAAAAAAGTATTCAAATTATGTTTAATTGTCTTCAGAATTGCTCCCTGTCTTCACTTTTCAACGATCTGTTTTTGTCTGTAGCATCTTGTACAATGTTTTTGCTCTACGACCCTATATAATTCCTCCTTCCACCCATAGGCTTATCTGCAGGATTAAATGATAGTGTTCCGTGTTCCTTGGCCTGTGATCTCTAAATCCCTTTAAATCGTCTTGAGTAAATTATTATTTCTCGTATCATACGTTAACAGCAACATAATAGGCTTTGCAAGTTTAATTTGATAACGACGAACGAGTTTTATATTTGTTATTTGTTATATTGTCATGGTGCTACTGACGGCTTACCGTTTTTTTCGCTAAATATGGCTGAGTTTTATTTTAATTTATAAGCTCTTAATGACCGCCAAGGTTCGTCGCATTAACCAATCATAATTGGAGCCCTGTATCCTCCACTCTCCATTAACTGCTGGCATTACATAACTGAGTGCTGAGTTGAAACATGATTATTAGTTTTATTAGCTTTGAGTAGTAGTCCAGTAGTAGTTGAAACGAAACAAAATATGCAGTGACACAACCCACGGACGTCTAGTCCTGAGGACATCTGGGCACTGCGAGACTCGAACCCACGATCTATGCCTAAAATTATTATACATCTTGTCTCTTTTTCTTATAGTTCAACTAATTCAGTTTGAAGATAAATTTTCAATGTTTTTATCATTAGATTCTTACTAGCATAGCGTACAGTAAAAGTTGGCTAAAATTAAACATTACATTAGATCGACTTCGATGGCATATTGGTAGCTTGTTCATACTTGTGCGAGTCTCTACTCATCATGCGATCGGTGACCTGTCGTAACTCAACACAGGTATTACCTACAGAGGAGACTGAAGAGGTTATTCGAATACATTCATTGAATTGTTTGCATGCGAATAATCTTTTTATAAAAAATAAAACATGTATTTTACAACAATAGGTATCTTCTGGGTTTCTTCAAACTCAGCACCCACCGTCAATCAGTGCATGAAAATGAAAGTATGAAATATTAACGAAGAAAAGTGGGAAATAAAGGCCAATATGGATCGGGGAAAAAATGCGTGAAAGCCTGGAAAATTAGTTTTACAGTCCCAGCTGGGACAAATTCGCATCGCTGAATTGGTGTTGAGATTTCTCGCAGGGGAAATTAGTCTTGAAACCTTCAATTCTTGATGGTCACTACTTTCATTTACCGTTCGGATTACCGTCCACCCTACCTGCTCAACCTTTGCTCGTGTCTTCCACACTGCAGGGCTAGCACCAACGTAGAAGTGCAAGGCCGTGCCCAGGGGGGTGGTCCTAGGGGGTCGGACCGGAAAGGGTGTTACACTAGATAGAATGGAAATCCATTAATAAAATACGTTAAAAAAAAAGAACTTGTACCCCCCCCCCCCCCACCCAAACAAACACCTGGGCTCGGCCGTGTCCAAGAGGGGAATAAGTAAAAATTATTCTTAATAATCCCATTAAATGCTATTTGGCTTTCACGAATATGAACGAATTAAAAATTGGAATCCCAAATTATTTGTCAACCTAGATTAATTGCTGTTCATTGTTACATGCAGTATTATACTAGGCTTAGGGACAACTTTTTTTTCTCTTTTGGGACACGAAAACACATTTGAATGCTGTCTGCTTTGGAGCGGGTTAGTTTCCACACCGAATTTAAATGGTTTAAATGATTCCCTGTGCTGTAAGTTATTCTTTTCTTGGTGCTAGGCGTGCTGATAAAATAATTAAGTTATTTTTTAGCGTTCCCAGTATTTTAGCCTTTGCATAGCTATAAACACATTGCTTCGAATTGGCACTCATGAAGTCAGCGACATGGCACCCAAAATTGCTATGATCTGGGGTTTGAGTGACCGTGTACATCCGAGCTGAGATTGCCTAGATCCGGTCCGAACGTGCAACCACTCGGTCGACTCTGATAGGAATTGGCTGGTCCGCGGACCTATAACCGATGGTTATGATCCGGTCCACTGATTTTTTTGGTCCGGTTTGGTTCGGTCTCTTTTAGTATTTTATATGTATTTTTTTCAGACCATTCGGTTCATTTCCGTCCGACCGAACATCCGGACTAAAATAGACCAAATCCATCACTAGGTTATAGAATAGAGTACGTTATAAGGACGAATGATACGCCTCCAAATAATAAAGACTACCCGGCGTTAATTACGCTAAATAGCGCCAGAAAATTTAAAAAATTCAACCTCACTGCAAAGTTTCAAATTAGGTTTCACCTGCAACAACAATCTAATTTACGTAGTAAAAAATTCTGTAGCTGTATGTTGTCTTCAATTTTGGAGTGGGAGGGTTTATCGGACTTTTGATATCCCCGCCTAGTTATGCATACTGAACAAGTATTTAGTATTTAATATCGTATTTATGGTACGTAGGATTGATTATTAGTCTTGACCTACAATATAACGTTTGTATGTGACATGCAACAATGTATAACTAATGTATTCTTTTTGTTACAGGGACTACTATTACGACAGGTAAGTAAATTTATAGTATGGTTTATAGTACCGTTCCTATTTCAACAGTGCACTCACATATCTGTGGTAAAATGGGGAAAGTCGTAAAAATATAAATTTAAACAAAAATTAATCAAAATGTATTTATTTAGTTTTTATTTCGATTGCTATTTCCCCTGATTTTTCGTATGTTAGTACACTTATTATTAATCAAGGCTCATTTAGAGTAGCCTAGAGGGTTTGCAATAATGCATACTGTACAGTAAATTATGCATCTTTTAGTAATTCGT
Source organism: Psococerastis gibbosa (assembly GCA_963971405.1). NCBI lineage: Eukaryota > Metazoa > Arthropoda > Insecta > Psocodea > Psocidae > Psococerastis > Psococerastis gibbosa. The sequence continues at coordinate 22,645,581 of OZ020488.1, read as the reverse complement.
AACGCAACATCAGTCTTTCGAAGAAATTAATTTTGCTCGTGTCTCAGTTTTTATATGCAAGAAAGAAATTTTCAAGTGGTGCACCTACCTGGAGAATTTTTTAATATACCTAATATTATTTATTCAGGAGTAACCTTCATTTTAATAATTTGAGTTAAAACTGTTATCGTAGTAGAATGGCAATTTTTCATGTGCTCTAACAAAACATGATATTGCAATATAATATACAGCCCATGTGTAACCATTGAATATATTATTATAAATAAATAAATAAATATTGACTTTTTGTTCTATTACTAAGCCAAACTAGCGGAGTTCGGGCTATAAAGCCTCATTATGTTGTTATGTATATTCAATGGTGTAACTTACACCAGCTACAGCGTCCTCACCGGAAATTAGAAAGAAAAAATGAAAACATAACGGGGGTTCCTTTGGAAACATGTGCTGTGTCAGATGAATGACAATTGACGTTTCGTGACGCGCAAACTGACTACTGCCTGGCCCTCCCCAGGGAACTCCTTCCCCATACACATGTCATCCTGTTGGACATCAGGGGTAAACCCCACCTATTCCTTATTAACGAAAATACATATACATAATTGTGTACTTAAGTCCTGATTGATAATATAATTGTGTGGCTAATGGTTGGTAGGTACTAAGGCGCAAGCACTAACAGCTGATTGGAGTAGTATTATTGAATATTACGAGCATAGTACGAAGACAGAATAAGACTGCAATCTCTACATTCAGTATGCAGTAGAAGAGATGAGAGAAGTTATGGAAGGTACAAGAGGTATAAGGATGCTCGTAAAAAAAATATATGTGGTCAGGTATGCAGACGACATTGCTATGTTGGCAGAGAATGAAGAAGATCTGATAGAGGCTCTAAATGCCATGGAAAATGTACTTCAGGCATACAACATCAAGATTAGCATGTCCAAAGTGATGGTAGTAAGTACTGATGCAAACACGAGCACAAATATACAATTAACTTCCACTCCAATTAAAACCATCAGTTATTTCACATACCTAGGAAGCAAAATTACCTCCGATGGCAGGTCCAACCAAGAGATCGAGTATAGTGTGCACCACGCGAAATTGGCTTTCAGCAAAAATCCAAAAAAAATTGAGCCGAAGAACATAAGCCTTGGACAAAGGAAACGAATGTTGAAATCTCTGGTTTGGCGCGGTTTCCACCGACCTCTAAGTGCAAAATACACATACGTTGACGTGGTAGCAGATATCATTAATAAAGGCGGGGTTTCCACCGACCTCTCATTGCAGAATGCTATTACATTGACAAAAAATTTTGTTTTACTCTATGCCTTACTATGCCTTAGTTAAAATTGATCAATGATCATAGAGTAAAATCACAACCAAACAAACTAAAATTAAAAAATGGCGTCATGGGATATGTTAAGTACAAACATTTTAATAGATTTCTATAAAAAGAAAAATTCAAATTTCCGTCAATGTCATGTGCATTCTGCAATGAGAGGTCGTCGGAAACCCCGCCTAAGTCTTGAATGTCTGCTACCACGTCACCGTATGTGTATTTTGCACTTAGAGGTCGGTGGAAACCGCGCCTTTGGAGCATTGCACTGTACGGATGTGAAACCTGGTGTATTATTGAGAAAAACCTAGTATTTCAGATATGGTGCTATCATCGCATGCTACGAATACCTTGGCAAGACCATCTTACCAGAAAGCAAAACTCTGGTTGCATCCATATGTACGAAAAGGTCTCGCTTGATCGGACATTTGCTACGACACAAGAACTTCGTCAGTTGCATCACAGAAGGGATCATTGAAGGTGTCAACCGACCTGGATGCCCAAGTAAGGAATATCTGCAGCAAGTGATGGAGGATGTAGGGGCCAGTACGTGGAGCTGAAGAAAGCGTGCCAGGATCGAGGGGGGGTGGAGGCATCGAACATGTTGTTGCCAACCTACCAGCTGGCTCTGACTTGAAGTAGAGAAGATTACGAGTAGTGGGCATATAATAGTGTAGGGTACGGGTAAGCTATCCGAGTAGATATTATTAGTACCTATGTACGAGTAACTTCGATATTATCCTTTAGGTATACAAGTATACGCTATACGCTACTGTAGATATTGTACAATCTAATAGTTTGTTAATTGCGACCTTAAAGATCACATTTTTGCTTTCCTATTTATACGTAGTATAAGGAAAGCTTTGTGATGGTCAAAATTTTCGACTCTGAGATTTCAACGGATTTACACGTTTTGAGGTCCCAGGAACCCAAAAAAGTGGTTTTTACAAAATGTCTGTCTGTTGCTCTGTCTGTCTGTCTGTATGTCTGTCTGTGCGTCGATTTCCGGGCTAACTACTCGGTCGATTTTGATGAAATTCGGCATGTAGGTTCACAAAAATCATACCTCGGGACCATTTTTTTTTATTTTGGGCTAACTCGATTTTGGGGGTTTTTATTTTCAAAAAACTTCAAAAAAACGTCTAAAAAAATTATTTCCCAAAACGGCTCCAACGATTTCTTTTAAATTCACATACATTGTAGTTGTTAATGTTGATAAAATGCGGGGGTCACTTGCCCCTTGATAGTTTGCTTCTGGGGGTAAAAAAATAAAAATGACTAAATTTTAATGAAAAATGACTAAAAAATAATTTTTCTGCGATACCTTTCTATCGATGATTTCTACGTTCAGGTACGTTTTAGGTGTTAAATTGAGAAACGAAACCGGACAGGTTACTTACTTTACTTTACTTTATCCGCGCCTTATCCCTTCGGAGGGGTCGGCGACTTGGATCTTCTTCTTCCACGCAATACGGTTTTCGGTGTCCTCTATGGTCAGGTTCAAGGTACTCAGGTCTTGTGCTACCTTCGCCTCCAGGGTCAGCTTGGGTCGGCCTCTCGGTCTCCTGCCCTCCACGACGTAGTTCTCTACTCGGTACAGCAGGTGTCCATCTTCCCTCCGTTTTGTATGTCCCCACCATGCCAGGCGCCGTTCTCTCGCCTTATCTACAATGCTGGCTGTACTAAGATTTGCCCTGATGTCTTCATTCCTCCTCCTATCAGACAGCTTGCAGCCGATCGAATACCGGAGCATCCTCATCTCTGCGACATGTAAAAGGTTTTCTTCGCATTTCTTTAATGGCCAACATTCCGCACCATACAGCATTGCAGGTCTCACCACCTGCTTGTAAATTCTGCCTTTGAGTTTTTTGGGCATTTTCTTGTCTTTCAGAATTCCAGACATATCTCGCCATTTGCTCCACCCAACATTAATCCTGGCTCTCACATCATCTTCACAGCCCCCGTTTTCGTTTAGGATCGATCCTAGGTATTTAAACGTCGTCGCCTTCTGGAGTTCCTGGTCATCTATTCGGATTGTTCCTGCCTCTTGTGTAACGCATTCCATATACTCAGTTTTCTTTCGGTTCACTTTTAGTCCTTGGTCTTCCATGATCTCCACCCATCTTTGGAGGGCCCTTTCTGCTTCTTCTCGGGAATCCGATACTAACAGGATATCGTCCGCAAACAACAGACTTTGTGGGGCTTCACCCTGGATTATTCCCGTAACCACATCCATTATCAAAACGAAAATCAAAGGACTTAAAGAGGATCCCTGGTGTAGCCCGAAGGTAACGTCGAAGGCGGGTCCCATACCAGCTGCACTCCGCACCTTCGTCACTGAATCACGGTACATATCCTGAACCAACTGAATGTACTTCTCTGGCACACCTTTTGCCCGCAGCGCCTCCCAGATAAGACCGCGGGGGATTCTGTCATATGCCTTCTCTAGATCAATGAAAACAAAGTGGATTGGACTCAGTCTTTCACGATGCTTTTCTTGGAGTTTTCTAGCGATGTATATCCCGTCAGTTGTACCTCTTCCAGGCATAAAGCCAAGCTGGTTTTCGGATATAGTGTCGTTTGCCAGGGCACGTATTCTCTTCTCCACCACTCTTTCGAGCCATTTCATTGCGTGGCACAGGAGCTTAATAGGTCGGTAATTTTCACAGCTCTGGACATCTCCCTTCCGCTTGTAAATTGGCACCACCACACTTTCTCTCCATCGCTTGGGCATCGGTCCGCCGCTCACAATCAAGTTGAAAAGATGGGTTATGAGGGCCAAAGTATCTTCGCTCAAACTTTTGAAAGCTTCGATCGGGATCCCATCGGGGCCCGCTGCTTTCCCGCATTGAAACGCATTCATAGCATCAGTTAACTCTGCCATTGTTATAGGTGGGATTTCCGCCTCATTTGCTCTGGCTTCGGGTAGCGGATTTCTTGGGTAGCCCTCGTTCATCACACCTTGAAAATACTCGGTCCATCTCGCTTTGATCTCGCTTTTGTCTGTAAGAACCCGTCCATCTGCACTTTTGACACACACAACTGCTTCCAGATCTTGCGTTTCTTTCTGGCGACACTTTGCGATTTTAAAAATAGCTTGCTCGCCCTCTTTACTGCCAAGATTTCGATACCAATCGTCAGTTGCTCTCCCTCTTGCCAGCGCTATCTCTTTCCTTGCAGCCTTCTTAGCTCTTTTATAACTTTCTCTGGCTATAGCCGTTTTATTTGCTTGCCAGGCCCTGTAGGCTTCCTTTTTTACTTTCAGCGCACTCTGCACCTCCTCACACCACCACCACGTATCCCGCTCCATCGCCTTTCCACCCTTTGTCTTCCCGAGCACTTCTTCCCCCGCTATTAGGATTCCAGACTCCAAGCTGGTCCAGATTTCCTCGATATTTTGCGGGTCAATATCCTCTACAAGTTGCCTCACTCGGATGGCGAACGCTGCTCTCTCTTCCACTCTTTTCAGCTTATGCCATTTCATCTTGGGCTCAACGTGCCTCTTTGTCTTTTTTCTTCCCATTAGGACCATATCGCAGACCAATAGACGATGCTGGTCTAAAACACAAATGCCTGGTATTACTTTGCAATCCTCGATGGTTTTCTTGTGTTCTTGCCTAACTAACACATAATCAATCTGTGACTGGTATGGGCCACTTTTGTACGTCACTAGGTGTTCCTGCTTCTTCATAAATTGCGTGTTCGCAATCCACAACTGATGCGCAACCGCCCATTGTAGTATTCTTTCTCCACTTGCATTTTTAGACCCATAGCCATGCCCTCCATGCACTTCTTCATAGTTGGTTCGATCACATCCCACATGGCCATTCAAATCGGCACCAATAATTACATGTTCTTCGTTTGGTATACCAAGCATCATCTGGTCCAAGTCTTCATAAAACGTGTCCTTATCTTCATCACTGCTTCCCACCTGGGGTGCATAACCACAAATAACATTTAACACAACTTTGTCCGTCATAAAAATCTTACATAACATAAGCCGGTCACTCTTCCTCACTACGTCCACGACTGCATCTTTCATCTTCGGTTCGACAACAATGCCCACGCCATTTTTGTTATTACACGTGCCGTAGTAGATTAGCTTGTAGCCATCCCCGATGTTTCTACTTCGGTCGCCTTTCCATTTGGTCTCTTGCACACAGAGCACACTGATTCCTCTTGTTTTCATCATTCGCGCGATTTCCATGCCTTTACCCCTCATTGTGCCAACGTTTATCGTAGCAAGGCGTACCTTTGTTGTCGTCCTACCTCTATTTTCTGTTTGCTTTCTTCCTCTTCTTTTCCGATGTCTTCTTCGTTCACCGCTGTCTACGATGTTCAATTGCCCTCGGGTTCTTGTCACAGCAGCCGGGCTGTGCTGCTGTGCGTCGCTTAAGGGGGACGCCCTAACCGTATACTCGCTTCTGTTTCGATCCATGCATTTAGTGATTGGCCACCTTTTCAGCCGGCTGGCCAGGCCTGACGCCTTGGTTTGACATCGGAGTACCTTCTCGTAGATGCTTGCCTTACTAGGCTAACGGGCACATCCACCCGTGGCGCACGCTTTTAGGGCGGCGTGTACTCGCCCTGACACCAGCTCGTCATTGGTTCTGTGGGTGCTTCTGGACAGTCAGGCTTCTGCCCCCGACTGCCCCCCACACCTGGTAAGCTGGCCGGACAGGTTGCTTTCCCAAAAAAGTATTTGGTTTTGTACAAAAAAATGTTTTTTTGAAAAAAATGATAGAAAATTCACGCTCAAATGCATGGCGTGCCCTGCCAGTATTGCTGTGTGGTAATGTGTTGGTCTGACCTATTTAGAATTTATCTCACCACCAGTAACGAGTGACGTCAGGTGGACAACCCCCCCCCCCCCCCCCCCCTCGAGATATCGGAAATTTAACCATAGGGAAATTATTTACCATGAAATTACTCATTTTCTCTATCTACTAATTTTGATAAATTGGAAAGCATGTTCGAGTAAACTCGGACCGGTTCTTTATTTTTATGGTTACTGGTAACATGGTAACAACTGGTGATCTCTGCACGACAAAAAAAATCAACGTATCCCCATGTTGTAAGCAAAGCTGATATGAAGAAAACGTTTGTCACTAGTCTACAAAACCCCAGCATGTGCATTTTATCGCATGAGGTTGAATATTATATTTTCGTAACCATGACTCTCGTAATTCTTAACTTTTCAAAACTCCCAAACTAAACACGTCAGCAAAAACAGATCCTGTTGCAGCTTTTTCCCAATTTTTTAGTAGTGACGGGGCGTTGCTGCTGGCTGTTCTACCCCAAAGTATCCTCGTAAAATTTTACTATCCACCCTTTTTCCATTTTTCCCCTTATGTTACTATGCCTCCCTCTACCCTTTGCCACTTTAGCTGTTGTTCGGAAGAATTGAAATTTGTACTAAGCAGATTTGGATGCCTGTTGAATGCTAACTGCTTTGTTATACAATTTTTCGTTTGCCTATGGATTGCTAACTGCTTTCTTTGCTTATACTCCTCCGATATATTTGCTTTTTCTACAACTTACTTTTGAAGGACTTTTGAAATTTTTGTAATTTATAGTTTTATTAATATCTTCACTGGCCATTTCTGTTCTTTGTTGCCCTCTCTCCTCCACCCCCCCCCCCCCTTCTTAGATTCTTAGAAAGCCGCCCCGCCCCCTACACGTGAAAAAATTAAATTATTATTTAGGGTACATTTAATGTAATAATTTCCTATTTTTAACAAGTGTTCCGTAAGGTGTTTTAGAGAAAATACACTACCCTATTATGTGCACATGCCTGAAATCAGCCGGTGTAATAAAAATTGTCGCAACCCTTGCCTCGCCCGTGAGCTGACGACACCCTTGTAATGGTGACTTTATGTTCGCTCTATTATTATTATATTTACGTTATTCATTGTTATATTAGTGAGTGAGATGGTCGTAATATACATTGAGTAAATGCTAATAGCAGACAATCGAGCCAGCCAATCTCTTGAGATGAAATTATGTAGGTTTTTTAGATATCGCTACTGCATTGAAATGGCTCCCATAAAGACAGGACTACTAATGCTGTCACTTTGGCTTTGTGTAATGCGGGGGAAGTGCAATCGACCGTGGTGTCTGGGGGAAATCAAATACCCCCTCCTCCCCTTGCCCTTGAATTTCATTGTTTGGCAGTCTGTCAACGATCGTTTACGGTTCGCATGCAAACGTGTTTGCTCTGTCACTATATTGCGATGCTGGTTATTGCAGCTGTGACATTGGTACGACACATTTTGTTCGCAATACTTAGAAAAAAATGTGTTTGAAATGTGTCACCGTTATATATAGGCCTACAAGAATCAATTGTAATCAACGATAATAGTATAAAATAGATGGCGCCTAACTATAAGTACGTTGCAGATAGCGGGCAAACGTAGGGGAACATTTTAAAGAAAACGCTTCCTAGTTGTAGGATTCCAACTAAACATGAAGAAAAATTGTAGGGAATGAAAAACAAATAAACAATTCAACGGAACACAGTATGTTATAAACAGCTTGATTGTGACTATATTGAGCTTATGGCGAGAAAGACCTAGCGACTTTGGTGGCAAGATGGTAGCGTGTTTGTACTTGTGCGAGTACCTACGTACACCTTGCGGTGACTGTCGCAACTCGACACAATTATCTATTAGGCGACTTAGTGAGGCGATTGAAGAGGTTAATCCGATATATTCATTAAATTGTTTGTATGCGATTCAACCTGTTAAAAAAAAAATAAACTTGGAAAATAATTTTTTTTTTTGCCAACGGCCATGAATCCACCAGAAGAGATCCAATCTGCAGCCAACTTGGTAGTGTGCACAGCGTTGGCAGGGGAACGTGGTGGGATATGATAACGTGCTGAGACCTTTCAGTCTAAGTGTGTTGAGCCCTGGTCATCTCTAAATTCATCGTGTGACTTTACTATCTTCCCCAAGTGGTTCGGAATCCACTATAGAGGTCCACCTTGTCAATCAACAATCAACTCCCCTTCCCCCTGGGGCTTAATCTGCCCGTAGGGTGCCTCAAGTTATCGCAGTATCACACCTCCCGTCCGGCTGACAAGGTTGCTTAAACCAGAAATGCTGAAAAGCAGGCGTTTTAAACCATGCAAACAAACGTTTTTAATTCTGCTTCACTGCATGCGCCATCCAGCTAGCCTGAGTTGGTAATATAACAATTGCTACTGAGCATCCGAGATACAATCCCCGTAGGCTACCACTGAAGTTCGACAACAGCGGTTGGGAACTTGATTTCAGATCGACCTGTTCCATCATAACATCGTTACAACTTTTGCTGGAATTAGTCTAATTTACGTTTCAACATATATTTATTATTTAAATGTTCATATTCCTTTTAATTAATGTCATAGGCGCAATCTACAATATAAATGTATAGCATTCAATGTAAAATGTTTAACATTCTATGCTTTATGAAACATCCGCGATTCCGACAACCGCAAATGTGACACTTTGGAATGAATGTTTTTTGAAGTCGTCGACTAAGGTTTGTTTCATATGCAAATATTCATACAAAGAAACCCAACTGCCCCTAACCCAAGGGACGTTTTCCCGAAATGCAAACGGAAACGCATATTTTAACATAAATATTTTTGGATGTTAAACATTTTTTCAGCTTAACTTCCTTAAAATTAAATCTTAATACGATATTAGTGGCTAACAACATGCATACAGTAGTTATAACGTAAGACACTTCGTAATAATTTGAAACATTAATACCGGTACATTTATTATAGAGAAAAAATATTATTACTGTGATTGGTAGTAAAGTAAGCATAGGAACTTCCCAATAGAGCGATTTCATACTTTCTCTATTTCTCTACGATTTTCCAATGTCAAGTCACAGATTGGTATAAATAAACTGATCTATAAACATCTGATTCTTATTCAGTAAGGCACTATATACCCGGGTATTGTCATCCGCCATGTTGTATCCAATATTTCCTATATGGTAAGTATTGTAAGAAAAGTAAAAAATTGAATAAAATTGAAAAAAACTAATACACGTTTTAGTAATTTTTTATTATAAACTTCCCTACTTGGTAATACTTTTTTTTAAATAAAAATAAACAAACAACGATAAATTTCAATAAATAAATAGGTAAACACCCAATGCTTGGCTTATACACAAGACTTATACTGGATACAACATGGCGGATGACAATACCTGTCTACTATAGAGCCCTATTATTCAGCACCCTGCGTCCCATCAAAACTACTACTATAGCCTAGTACCTACACCATAACTCCTTTCTATGGAATATGGAACGTAGATATTGGTAACCCCTGCGGGCCTTAGACTTTTTTTTTCTTCTTTTTTTTTAATATATAAAATATATAATAAAATAAAGTGCTCTGCCCATTTTGGGCTTCTGCGCTCATGTTGTTATTGCCAGACTCCAACCCTTCTCAGAGTGTTCCGATGAGGGGGGTTGACGTTACGAATTTTATGACGTGAGAGGTGACCCTCTCGACATTTCCGAGCAGGTGTATTAGACTTAGACCCTTATTAGACCCTTAGACTAGTATTAACCTATTCCTAAAAATGTAATTAAAACAATTTTGAATAGCACTTTCCATTGTAAAATTATCTTGTTCACATTTTAAATCCCAGATTAGGACTGAAAATAATAAATAATAAAAAAAATACAAATAATGATAAAAATATAGTAAGGCCTACTAGAGCTAAAAATCAGTCAATTACAATTTTTTTTATTTAGTCTGTGGAAGTTGTAGAGGACTGCCTCATACGCAAGTTATTTTTGCTTTTCTATGTATACGCCAGTATAAAGGAAGCTTAGTGATGGTCGAAAGTCGAAATGTTCGTTTTAGTTCATTTTAACACCAAAAAATGAAAAATACCGTATGATATTGTGCATGAGGTCGTACCAGGGACGGAGCCAGTCCATTTGGGGGGGGGGGGGGTAGTTGGGGGTCAAAACAGAAGAAACATATATGTAGTATCGATTAAATAAGATAAGGTAATAAATTATCTTATAATAGATATACTACCCCCCCCCCCTATGTATCCGTCAATGGGTAGTACTCTCTACAACTTTCATCGCCCAAATCAAATCTTTATAGCTTACATGAAATTGAATATTAAAAAATAATAATAATCCAGGGGTGACCAATATCTACGTTTCACATCTGGTAGGTAGGCAGCTTGATATAAAAATTAAATGTACAATTTGTCTATCCCATCTCTGTATGTATCCCATTAAAACCCGATTAACTATGTCTTTATGCAATTTTAACGTGCAGATGACCGAAGTTTTCCAGTCATTGGGAATTATATGGATTAAAAATCAATGGGAGCTGGGGATTTTCTCCTCGTTAGTTGCATCAGTAAACATGCAACAGGTGTGCGAAAACTTCTCTCTCTCTTCTCCCCTCTCCTGGTGCGCCATTTTCAACCATGGTTCCTACTAGTATGGATTGTAATAAAAAAATTACAAAAGTTATTTCTAATTATTCTCTTTAGACTGTTAAGGCCTAGAACGAGATGAAAAGAATAACTTACTCAGGGAATTATTTATACCATTTAATATGGTAATCAAATGAGCCTCATCCCCGGCAGCAGATGGCATTTTTGTTTCTTCATGTTGGTACAAATAGAACCAGGCCAAGCACGTAGGACTAACGCACTGAAGCAGATAACTCCCAAGATACGTAAAAACAATTCATCAATTGAACGTATTTCGAAATTATCTAAAAACACTTCTTCTAGTTTAGTACGCCTATTTAAGAGGACATGCTACATAGAAAATTAGCACCCCAAAATTTGTTGTTTTTATTGACTTTTTATTTTTAAATTAATTAACAAAGCAAATTATTAAAGATTTGGCTCTTTTAAGTTGTAGAAGACTACTTCATGCATCACATAATAGGAAAAATTAAATTTTTGTTACCTTAGTTCTTTCATAAAAACTAGTGGGGACTAAAATTTCGCGTAAACTAGGATTTTTGGAAAAACAGCAAAACCGAAAAAAATACCCGATTATTTGATGCACGAAGTCGTCTATTCTACAACTTAAATGAGCCAAATTTGTAATGACTTGCTGAGTTAATGAAATAAAAAATGGAAAAAATTTAATTTTCTACTTAGCATATCCTCTTAAGAAGGTTTCGATAAGATATCGTATCAGCGCAGAAAAATTGTTAGACTATTGGAATCGCTTATCGTGGGGAAATATTTTTTAAAATTAATTTCCCAGAAAGGATTTTTGCCTGTTATTAAAATATCTCAGCAAAAATGAAAATTGTGTTCACCACTACAATATTCATTGCCACTTAAAACCTCTCAACGCAATTATTTCTGTTTTATATTTCATTGACTCTTATTTGCGAGAGTAGATTTTCTTGTTTGGCAGAGCTTTTATTAGCAAAGTTCTTCCTGTTGTTTTCCTTCCTCTTTCCGTATTGTTTAAACAGTGTGTGTGTTTTGATTTCAATCGTTTTTTCTGCTTTGTTTGTTTTTGGTTAATAATAGAAATTGCTTTGCGACAAATGCCAATTCACTGGGGTATATTTCAGAACACTCGCTCGTCATTAGCAAAGTAATAGACCCTGAGAATTAAGTTTTGAGTGTCGTAGTTCCAATTTTTGATGTGTGATTATTTTTGAAAGCTAGATTGTTGACCTTTCCGTGTGACCCAAGAGCAGAGAAACATAATGTTGGCAGGTAGGAGGTATGAATTAAAAATTGAGTTAGCCTGCTAAAACAGAGAACGAAAACATTGATCCCACCAATTAATATTACTTAACAATATGAGGTGCCAGGTTAGTCCGTTTTGGGGTTACTTAATTTCAGGGGACTTACATTGATTGGTGAATTATATTGCAGTATTATATGGTAAATAACACAGACATTAAATTAACTTTGGTTGAAGAGGTAACCTCCTCGTTATAACCGAAATTAGAGGCTTGTGGTTAAGACGACGCCCCGGTTAGGCGTAGATCGTGGGTTTTTCTATATCCTCTATTTCGGTTGATTGATGAAGTTTCACTCTTATCGTGCGGTCACAAGCACACACCCATTTTTATTTTATTTTATTAATTTACACTGCAATAAAATGCACAGCATATACGATTCCATGCAATGATTCCAAGAATGACTGCCATTACCGTGTTGGGAATATGTGCTATTTTCATGAAAATATCAAGCTTTAGTAGAAAATGAGTCACAGAAATCCCCTCGGCTCCAGAACTAACGCCCAAACTACTGGTATATCCGCCACGGTGTTTCCGTGGTAGAGAAATACCGTAAGTCTTTAGATACGTCCAAGGTGTGGCAGTAAATGTAAGATATTTGGGTGGTCTAGCTTTCATTCTCACCGGGTTTATTGCTGACGGGGATTTATAGGATGTTTGCATGTCGACCACATCTACCTGTTTCCCGATTCTCCCTATCCTTACTTAGACTTTATTGGCCTACAACCCTCTCGCCCCTTCATTTCCCGCATATTCTCTTCAAACGCGTATTTTGAGCTCAACTTCTGTGAACTGACAATAAATCATTCTTCAGAATTAACTGTATTTACTACCCAGCTTCAATTTTCTAATGTTTAATTGTCCCTGTCTCTAATTGTAGAGTGATTGTACACGCATAGTACAATAGTATTTTTCTGAGGACTGTTGAATAGCTGATAAAAATTGCATTGTCTAACATTGAAATTTCTGTTGTTCTCGTGAACATAAAAATGATCGGCATTATTGCTTATTTTTATTAGAGTCCTGGCCTAATTCTACGTAAATATTGAATTATAAACGATTGAATTGATGAATACATCCATAATGATTTTCTGTACGAAAACGGGGTATTTTTTAAGAGAATGTGTTGATGATTTTTTTCTTCTTGTTTTCCATGTTAATATTTGTTAAAATTTAACTTATATTAGTTTTGATGTGCCACGCTTCGGCTTGAGGGGGCACAGGTTGTTATTTCATGTTCACATGTTCATTTTTGTTGAGAAATACACACGGTTTTCCATTCTATTCTATTCTATTCTGATGAAGGTTAAAAAGAATTTACTTTGCAATAATAATTTAATTTTTTCTTGTGTCTTGGCTAAGTAAAGTGACAGAAGTGCACCGATTTTCAGCGTCAGGCTTTATAGAGATGTATTGAAGTTGCATGGGAAAGATGCATTTCAGTAAGTCGGCGCATATACGATATACTATATTAAGTCGCTATTCACATTTTATGCGAAATTTTTGATATTGAATTTTAATTTTAAAAATGAAAATATTTTCCATGACTAACTTTTAGTGAACCCAAATTTTTTAGGATAAATTTAGGAATATGTAACTTCAATTTTACTATTTTTGAATTCACAAATTATTGAGTTCAGTTCCTAGTCCTAAAGTTCATATTCTGATTCATGTATAATAATCCTACAATCTTACAATCGTGCATATATAATAAAACCATTTGAGAAATTTGCATTCAGTTCCTTTTTCCTGGGCAGACCACCATTTTGGACTAAAGCGTTGTGTACATACTTAGGAATTCTTTTTTTTAGTAAAAGGTTTATTGCATAATAACAATTTTTATGAATGTATCCGATTGACCTCTTTTGTCGCTTCACTATTAGTAACTTAATTAATGCTTGTGTTGCGTTACGACAATTCCAACAAGTACAGGAACAATGCCACGGATGCCGATGTACATTTCGTACATGAGTTGCCTATTAGCAAATGCAATCCTGTCCACTTAGGCCGATTTTTCAGAAACTGCAAAAAACTGCTGTGCCGCAACGCCATGAGGTATAACATTACAGTTTTTAAAGCTAATTTTAACAGTATTAGAATTGCTTTTGCGTCTCAATATCTGATTCATCGGATAGAGTATTGAAAAATAAAAAAAATGGCGCGAATATCTCAAAACTGAAAAAATGGAGAAGATTTGCTAATAGGCAACTCAATTTATTGTATGACTTTGTTTCAGTTATTGCAGTGCAGCGGTAGCCCCACGACTGGTGCCCCCACTGAAGCGACCTCGCCTTATGGTCGCACAAGCACGGTCACCACTTCAGAACCCACTTCTGCAGACCTCTCCAGTGAAAACAAATCTCCTGCAGAGTAACATAACTACAGATGGACTCAAAATCTATAGTAAGTAAACAAGTCGATTCTCATTCTGTCGCATACAGTCAGGGACTGCCAACTGTGACATGAATGTACTGTAGTTGCAGTTCGCTCTCAACCTTTCTAATTATTATATTTGTGTGGATGACCGCATAATTATTCACCCGATGACCAATTGGCTTCATTCGAATTTTTTTAAAGGTTATACAAACAAATTAATGAAAGTATCCAAATAACCTCTTCTATTGGCTCTGTACGTAATAAATACCCCGGATAAGTTACGATATGTATCCGATCGCATGGCGTGTTGATCGAAATTCGAACAAGTGCAAGCAAGCTATGCCGTTTGTATTATCATTTTAAGTAGGTACCTACCTCGTATCTATATGAAATGAAATGGTTTCAATTGGCAACGTACGGTAGTTGTTGTTTCATTAAGCTACAAATGGGGTAGTAATAAATAATAAATAAGACAGTTATTGTAGTTTAAAGGTTTTCCATGGACGGCACCAGCTACACTTTTAAGGGCAGTTGATAGTTTACAGCCATAGTACAGTAATAATGCGAATAAAGTATTCCGTTAAGTTTAAACAGCTTTGCACCTATGGTATCAGTTTAGCCTTTTCATTGTCGTTGGCACTGAATGATGAAGCCGACGATAAATCTATAGTGAGAAAAATAGCAGTCTCTCACTGACAAACTCAACGTTGTAGATTTAGAGGAGCTTAAATGTTGACACAATTGTTTTTTTGGAATTCATTGGACTGAGATGTGCAAACAAAGTTAGGGGGGGGGGGGGCGAATTAATCACACTTTAGTAAAGAGAGAACGTAAGAGGATTGTGGACAGGGGGTGGGGGTCAGCAGCGAGCTCCGGGGCCCAAGTCCGAAAACCTCGTCAGTTAATCCGGACCCTTTGTGCCAAGCCAAAGCAATTTGAGTTGCTGTAACTCAGTTAGGCCAGTTTGGAGCCATCTTCAAACTGTTTGCACAAACTGTTGTCATTTTACCCCCGGATGGATGGATTATTATTATTAAGTTTACGATCATAGCTTTATACCGCTTGAAGCTATTGAATTATATTAAGGATTTATGACTATGCCTTGCCTTGGCTTTAGCTGTATCCAAGGCCGTAGTCAGGATTTTTTTCTGGGGGGGGGTTCAGAAATGTCATTGGATATTACATAGCGGTTTTTATTTTTCCTCTCAAAATCCGATTCTATCTAGTATCAAGCCATTTCATTTTGGGGGGGGGGGGGCTACGTTCTTGGCTGTATCCATAATCTAATGGATTTTAAAACTGCAGCAGTCTACTGTACACGGAAATTCTTCACCTTAAACCTGTCTAAAACCCTTGGCTACGGCTTTGGCTGTATCCATAATCTAATGGATTTAAAAACTGCAGCAGTCTATTGTACACAGAAATTCTTCACCTTAAACCTGCCTAGAAGTAGTGAACTCTTAAGGCCCTTTAATAGATTGTTTGCAACAATGCTTTTTAATTTCTCTACAACGAATAGAAAAAATTTTGGCACTCAATATCGAGCAGTTTTAAAAGCACAATAATTTTGCGGCATGTTGCCTCTTTAGTAATAGAATCGACGAGACCAATTAGTCACTATAAAAATTATTATAATATAATATTATTCCTTTCCTATTTATACGTTAGAAAAGGAAAGCTTTGTGATGGTCGAAATTTTCGATTTTGAGATTTCAAGAGAGGTCCCAGGGAATAAGGAAATGTCTGTCTGCCCGTCGAAAACTACTACAGCGGTTAAGACGGTGCCCCGGATAGGCGTAGATCGTGGGTTCGAATCCCACCAACTCTAGTTTCTCCTATATATCCTCTAATTTCGGTTATAACGAGGAGGTTACCTCTTCAACTCAAGTTAGTTTAGTGTCAATGTTTCATTGTATACCATATGGTACTCAATTTACGAGTGTATTAGGAAAACTACTCGACGGATTTTGGTGAAATTTGACATTCAGGTTCACAAAAATCATCTCTCATTACCATTTTGTTCTATTTTGCGCTATCGTTGTTTATGTAAACAAAACCGAGTATGTCCCTTTCCTCTTGACAGTTTGCTTCTGGGGGCAAAAATAAGAAACTCAATTTTCATGAAAAATGACTAAAATATTATTTTTCTGCGGAACCTTTCCATCGATGCTTTCTAACTTCAGGTATGTTTTAGGTGTTAAGTAGAGTAACAAAACCGAGCAGTTTGGCATTACTAAGCAAAGTTTTGGTTTTGAAGAAAAATATTTTTTTAATAAATTATGGCTAATCCTGTGTACTGTTATATTAGTCTGCCCGTTGTAGACTATGCATTAGTCCCAACAATAAATTCAGTGCCGTGGGGTAGGGGAGCCTCGAGACAACCGAAATTTAGCCCTAGGACAATTATTTTCCATGGAACTTATCCTAATTGATAAATAAGAAAGCATGTCCGGGTTCACTCGTTCTGGTTCTTAAAAGAACCGGTCCGAGTTTACTCGAACATGCTTTCCAATTTATCAAAATTAGCAGATAGAGAAAATTAATAATTTCATGGTAAATAATTTTCCTATGGTTAAATTTCCGATATTTCGGGGGGGGGGGGGGGGGGAAGGAGTCGTCCACCTGATGTCACTGGAGATGAGTTAAATTCTAGATAGGTCAGACCAACACAATACCACACAGCAATAATGGCAGGGCGCGCAATGCATTTAAGCGTGAATTTTCTATCTTTTTTTCAAAAACAAAATTTTGGCACAAAACCAAATAGTTTTTTGGGAAAGCAACCTGTCCGGTTTCGTTACTCAATTTAACACCTAAAAATGCCTGAAGGTAGAAATCATCGATAGAAAAGTTTCGCAGAAATATTATTTTTTTAGTCATTTTTCATTAAAATTAAGTTATTTTTATTTTTTTACCCCCAGAAGCAAACTATCAAGGGATTTTATCAACATTATAAACGACTAGAATATATGTGAATTTAAAAGAAATCGTTGGAGCCGTTTTTGAGAAATAATTTTTTTAGACGTTTTTTGGAGTTTTTTGAGAATAAAACCCCCCCAAATTGAGTTAGCCCAAAATAAAAAAAAGGGTCCCGAGGTATGATTTTTGTGAACCTACATGCCAAATTTCACTCAAATCCACCGAGTAGTTTGCCCGGAAATCAACGAACAGCCAGACCGACAGACAGACATACAGACAGAGCTACAGACAGACATTTCGTAAAAAACACTTTTTTGGGTTCCTGGGACCTCAAAACGTGTAAAACCGTTGAAATCTCCGAATCGAAAATTTCGACCATCACAAATCTTTCCTTATACTACGTACACATTGGAAGCAATAAGTGGCAGCATTGATTAATTATGCTTATACGTAAATTAATATAGCATAATTTAAACTTGGCCTGCAGTATGCGTCGCAAGTGTATTCAAAGCAAAATCTGGTATTGAATATTGTTGCCATTATTGTATCCGAGGTGCATTAATTGTGGAGGGGGGAGGCATAGAACCGAATCAATCTCATGTTACACAATACTTACGAAATTACACGTAAGAATACCCACCTTAATGAGATTGTAAACTGATACTGCAGATTACAAAATGATACACGAGGATATACAAGTATTTTATTCGAAATTACCTCTGCAGGTTATTTTACAACCACTTGACTACCTACTATAAGTCTATAAACCATAATAGGAGATCATTAAAGTAATGGAGAATCTTTTTTAGGTAACCCGGATATCCTAATTTGCGGAAACTGCAGGGAAATGTTTACAGAGCTACAAGAACTGGTGGACCATAAAAAGAGTTACTGCAAATTACGCTTCACCTGCAAGTGTAGCACAGTTAATGGATTGAACCCGCGTAAGTGTTATCTTCTTTAACCTTTATTTACTCGTGGATTCCCCAAACATTTTCAGTTGAAGGTAGAAGAGGAAGGTCGACGGTTGGATTCCATCTTTAATAACTTGCTTAATTAAAAAATAAAAAGGCAATAACAGAGGTGCTAATTTTCTACGTAGCATGTTCTCTTTTCAATTGTGTTTTTGCATTTAAAAAATATACAAATATGCTTAGCTCTATATTTGATTTAATGTAAGCTAGGCGTTGTGTACACAGTATTTAATATTGTATATTAAAATGTATTTCAAAATAATCAAGAGTTCGTCCAAGAATTAGGCTTATATGATGACATCTAACGTGGAACATGATGATACATACTGTAATATTTTAAACAGATTGTTTCCGAAGAAATTTCCAAAAATTTGCCACATTGGAATGTTTAATTATCAGACAAGCTCCAAATGAAAAACATCAATGCGCTGAATTGAAAAGCCGAAACCGAAAAATCTATTAAAATCCGCAGATATTTGTATATTTTCGCATTCATCCGTTTTTTAATCGCATTCACATTGAAAATTAATCAACCCATTCATGACGCTTTCAGCATGGAATGCAATACTTAGTTCATTTCAATTCCATTGTGGGCCTGCAAAACCTATAGTTACATACTTAGTATATGGAAACGACAGTGGCGTATGTATGGGGGGGGGGGGGTCATTTCCGAATTGGGATAATGTGAGTTGTTGTAATGCATAATTTGCCGTAAGCGGTAAGTGGTTTGGTTGGTAACAAGGCCGTGCCCAGGTTTTGATTTCGGAGGGGGGGGGGGGTCCAAAATTTGTTTTTACGTAATTTATTAATGAATTAATGGATGAATTCTTCAAACAATACAGGTTTACATAAAAAAATTATTAAGGGGGGGGGGTGTTCGGACCCCTTGGACCACCCCCCTGCGCACGACTGTGGTTGGTAGAATTCACCGTCGTCTTGGTGGCCTGCCCGCAGCAACAAGTCGATGGCTGAAGGCGATCTGGTCTCTGCCCCTCCTGAAAACATTTGATATATGGGTATAATACGTCACTGTGTACCTATGTAGCCTACCTGAACTAACCTCATGCTGTTCTAAAATAATATAAGAAATGTATACCTAATTGTATGTTTCAAATAATGCTAGTCTGTTACTACTAGTATACTAACTTAGCAAATTGAGATATTTTCCAGTTTGGACTTACCATTCAAGATTCTAGGGCCTAGGCTAGCTAATGTTTATAAGAAGTACGTACAGTAGATCTAACTACTTAAGCACAATATTGCTCGTACTACCATAACGTTTTGTTCTATAGGTACTCATGCGGCACTTAATGTAATGTTTAATGCAATCATTTTTTGTGCAATGTCAGATTTCACAACAAATATTCATTGTTGTAGACATAAAATAATATCATTGCAGAAATAATTCTCTACATTTAGATGCATGATATGGGGCCTTCCCTAACACTGATTGCCCACAGTTTTAAAATTCCGAACGCCAGACATAAATTATTCGAACGCCTTAGGCGGCTATTCCACTGGGCAATTTTACTTCAATTTTTGATTTTGTCATGGACGTATGTTTTGTTTTAAGGAGACTATTATGTAGATACTTAACTTATCTATTATAAATTAAGTTATAATATGGTGGAGACTTATTAATGATGTCTGCTACCATATTATAACTTAATTTATAATAGATAAGTTAAGTATCTACATAATAGTCTCCTTAAAACAAAACAAACGGCAACGACAAAATCAAATTTGAAGTAACATTGCCCAGTGGAATAGCCACCTAACCAATAGTTAATTTGTTCAAATCAATTTTTAGTACTGTGGCCAATCTGTTAGTGACGGCCCCATACCATGCATCAATATGCAAAGAATTATTTCTTCTAATGATATTATTTTAGCTCTACAATGATCAATTCAAAAGCGAGCAGTAGGCCTATCCAATTTGTTCTTAAAAGCAAAAGTAGTATGCACAACATATTGTACATGTGATATGTATATTTTACCAAACAGTTCATTAAATGGAGCCTTCATGGCCTTACGGTTTACAGGGATGCAGCATACTGATACAGTTTGAGTATTAGCATTACAAATTTCTAGATTTTATAAATAGGATACGTGCAGTAAGATAGAAGAATATTGAATATGCTTTGAAGAAATTAATCCGATGGAAGAGGCATTAACAGAAGAAAGAAGATGCAACTGTGGGGGCATCCCTTTATGAAATCCAAAAGTTTTCTCTAGTACAGCAAGAAAACGTGAGCAGGGCCAAAAAAGAGTTAGCAATCACTTTGATCCAACAACAAGGTCCCCTAGGATGCCCGGCAAATCCCAGTCGTGGTCCCCGTTCTTCGGCCGCATGCCACTGTCGATTTGCCTGATTTCCCCCCAGACAACCCACCTAATTGTGCATAAACCATGAATTCTGCTCCTTTTTCTCCTCGAAAAGCGATTCTTCTTTTGCTAGCTATTCCCATTGGCGCTAGGCAGTAATTTTGGATTCGAAGCCCCATCTATTTCTCCTGTTTTTTTACGGTTTTTCCCGATGTATTTTGCCATGTTTCAACGTAGACTAGGGGTTGTTGAGAGCAGTAAAAAGGATATTTTACTGTTTTGAATTCTTCCCTTTTATATTACTTTTGTATCACTCTCCATCTTTCTCCATCTCCATCATTTTTATACGTATGGCAGTGTAATTTATTAAGATGGGTCTGGACAGCTTATGATCAAAATTGACCCCAGATTGGTACTAAGTTAGTATATTGTTGCATATATATGCATAACACCCAGGAAAGCCGTTGCACCTGCTTAGCCTATAACGTTATGTAATATGTATGTACCATGAGACCAGACCAAAGAATATAATTGAGGATATAATATATTCTTTATTACATATTCTATCTCGGCAGCTTAGCAGTTAGCCGGTCAATGCTGCTATAAGCTTCACGATTGTTGTGTTGGGAATGCCCCGAATAGTAGGCCACTTTTAGATATCGTAGTTTTTTCATTATTATTATTTTTTTTTCAGCAAGCATGGATGCCGCTGCATTGCTGTGTGTGCAGTGCAAAGACTCGTTCCAAACTGCTTGGGACCTGATGGTACATGTACAGGCGGCCCATATGCTCAACATCTACGAACTAGGTG
This sequence comes from Psococerastis gibbosa, assembly GCA_963971405.1. Lineage (NCBI taxonomy): Eukaryota > Metazoa > Arthropoda > Insecta > Psocodea > Psocidae > Psococerastis > Psococerastis gibbosa. Next base: position 22,624,092 of record OZ020488.1, on the reverse strand, counting down.
TACCAAAAGTCAGCAATGGCACACAGCATTCCTCTCCTTCAACAAGCCCCATACTAGACCATGTAAGAAACTTTTCACTCTCTGCCTTTCAACTATTTTTATTTAATGACTATATTATTATATGCAGTAGGTATCTATATTTACACCACCCATAACATTCCACTAGGCCGCTGGGCAGTTTCATACAGAGAATAAGGCCCTGCGCGCACCAAAAAAAAGAAATTTCATTGGATATTACATAGTGGTTTTTATTTTTCCTCTCAAAATCTATCTATTCTATTCTATTCTATCTAGTATCAAGCTATTTCATTTCGGGGGGGGGGGGGAGGTTTGAACCCCATAAACCCCCCCCCCCCTTGGCTACGGCCTTGCTTGCTCATGTCCTATTTCTTTCCACCCCGTTCTGCGGCGAAGCACGAGGTCACTATAGTTTATATTTTTTCATTATATTATATATGCGACCATAATAGCATCAAACCATATTTTGCCGCCTTCCCGCTACCCCCCCCCCCCCCTCCCTCCTCCCAGTACAAGGATATAGTAAGGGTTGCTTTTGGTTCACCAGGGAGGGAGCCCTCCCCCACCTGTCGATAGGCTAGTGACAGATGACGCCGTACCGCAAGCTTGCCTCCACCTACAAAATGAGAATTGATACAAATTAGGCCTGTGATTTATGGACTTGGTGTCAATTCGGAAAAATAAATGAATTCTCTACCAATTTAGAGGTCGGCGGAAGGAAAGGTGAAGCATAACTCAGGGCCCTATTAGAAAGATATATAGTGACTCGTCGTTTGCTGTTACTTTATTGTTTCTTTCTCATATGGTGCTACGATAGGTACCGTACATGAATACATTATTAGTCGTGGTAGTCTACCTATGCTACAACATCGTTATTATTTTAATTTTTTTTTTGCATTGGTGTACAAGATCTCAGAGTAGGTAATTTTTTTTTCACCAAGTTGACTCAATTAAGAGCAAATCGGCGTGCCAACTACGCACTTTTTGTACAAAGTCGATTTTCAAAAAATATATCGATCGTAGAGCCGTAGAACTCCTTCGGGACTGCCATACAAATCGTTTTTTGTACAAACCGAATTCAATGATTGAAAGATTGTTGCCAATTTGTGTTAGAAAGATGTGCAATTCATGCATCCAAATTCCCCCCAAAAAAACTTCTGTTTGTCTTGATCTTTGTGACAGCTCTACGATTGATATTTCATGAGATATTTGAGGGGAGGGGGGGGGGTAAATGTAATTACCATCTCCGATTGTCTCTTAAACCCTATCGTACATGCGAGTATCTATTTACAAGTAAGTTAAGGAAATATGCATGTATGTGCCTAGCTCATACTGCATGCTATTCAAAATCGAAAGGACTCAGTGCAACAAAGATGTATTTAAATAGAATTTTAACGATTAGAGAGTTCTACGTCAACTACATCAATGTTTCGAAGGTAATAATCGCAGGGTTAATGTCAGGGGTGAAATGATGAAGAAGGAGATTTTCCGTCGGGGGTGGTAAGGTGGGGGGGGGCACATCCTGGGCGTGGCCGTCACAAATCCATTCCCAGTCACGTGATACACGGAACTCACCATACTCGTTACCCCAATGATGAATGATGCCATGTTGAACACTGTTATCTAGTCATCAGATGAGTTAACGAAATCTCCTGCTTAAGAAATTTAATTGTTTAACACTTAAGCGGTTTGTGCAATGGAAAATTAGGATGATGCAAAAAAATGTTGTTAATAATGTGTATTATTCTCGTTCTTGATTAATTCATAGTTTTAATTAATTAATTAAATAATTATAATAAAAATAATAACTGGATGGCACGTGCAAAAGCGGATTGGTTTGTATTAAACGCCTTCTTTTCAGCATTTCTGGTTTAAGCAATCCTGTCAGCCCTGCGGGGAGAGTGAGTCTGTTTCTTAACTTAAGGCACCCTGAGGACAGACTCCTTGCCCTCGGGGAGAAGGGGAGTTGTATGACAGGGACAGGGGTGGACCTCCTGATTATAGTGGATTCAGAACCACTTAGGGAACATAGTAGTCACACGATTAATTTGGAGGTGACCAGAACTCGACACGCACTAAATGACTGGTAGTCTCACCGCATTATCATATCTACACCATGTTCTCCTTCGCCAACGCTGTGCACACCACCAAGTTTGTTGCAGTGTTTAACAGGCCCTATTCTGGTGGATTCAACTTGGTATGGCCGTTGGCGGAATGTGGTCTGTAGTTACAGTAGCAACAATTTGAATTACCACTTAAATCACACCATGTCGCTCTTGCATACTAATACTAATAAATAAATAAATGTTCACTATATTTTAACTTAAGGTGCAAGCTACAAAGATATACAGCAGTATGTCAACAGAGTAACAAAAAATCATACCTTAAGCAAAACAGCATTACATTCACAGTTCACACACACACAACCATTCAAAATCACAGGTTTACGTATTCATACCGATACAAACCATAGGCCTAGGCCTATATTAAATTATGTCATTCACTGTCGAAACTGAACTAAAGTATGGTCGTGTCTATATTTCTTAATTAATTAACTTAAACTTAACTTTTCTTTTTTCTTTATTTATTAGGACGATTTGGAACTTCCCCAACATAAATTCAATGGTGATGGCAGTGAAGTCAACGGCCACAACCCATCAGACGCAGAAAGCATGTGCACGGTAAGAATATACATTTTCATACTAGCTGCTATCTATTTCAATTTGTGATATTTATAATTAACCAGCTTCGATGGCAAGGTGAGAGGATGCTTGTGCGTGTGTGAGTCTCTTCGCGCCATGCGATCGGAGATGTGTCGTAACTCAGCACAAGAATTAATTTACTTATTTAGCGGCTGAAGAGACCAATCGCGGATACATTCATCAAATTGTTTGTACGCGATTAACCTTTTTTCACACACAAAAAAATACTTATTGCTTACTGACCGTATCCAGACAAATGCCTAAAGGCGTAAAGAAAAGTTATGTCATACTCATCTTACTGTATTGTAAAAGGACTATAAAATATTAGGACATTGTATTCTCGTTTTAGAGTCCTGAATTGGATGAACATGCATCCGTTTTGGCCCCAACGTGCGAAGCTTCCAATGGGCATTCGCCTCCACCAGCATCATAAGTTTAATTTAACTCTTATATTTAATATGTAAACTATTAAGATTAAATATAACGTACGGTAATTTACTATAGAAGCTATAGAAAATGGGAGGAAATAATCGAATCAATGGGTCATCGTTCCAGTTAGAATTCAAATCAAATTTGTACAGTTATTATACTGGTAATATTCAAGAGAATACAATTGCTAATACCCGCGGTTATGTAATCCCATTGACTTAATTTAATACAGGCCTAGAATTAAATTCGAAATGTATTATGTTGGCTTATACACCAAGATTTTTGTAGAAACTTTTGTCAGTTCGACCCGTCACCTAGTATTTATCTTCATCTTCTATGTCAGCCGTGAACTATGCTTTAAGCTTAAATCTTAACACCCCTTCTTCAGTCGAAGAAAATAAATGAAGAAACAAAAAATCCAAATTAATTAATATTATTAATTTTATTATATTGACATGATTCTTTAACAGTCGAATTTAATTTTAGTATTTATGATGAAGAACATTTAGGCTATCACAGCCTACTGTAAAAAAGGGGGAAATAATAATTTAACTTATGTGTCCTGGTAGCCTATATAGTCCCAGGCCTAGACTATTAAACATATCTATGATTGAGATTTTTGAATCATCTCTGAATAAAATACGATAGTGTACCTACCATTAGTCTTGAGTAGTATACCTACGATACAAGCATTAAATTAAATTACTATATTAGGCCCAAGTCCTAATGGCATACAGAATAATGTAAAACATTTTTTAATACCTACAAAATGGGCCATCGCTTTGAGAAATCCAGGTCTACCGTCATGCTCTTTTTTTTTTTTTTTTTTTCTTCGTGGGGCCTACTCGTTTGAGTTCCTATAAGCGTCGACCTAGAAGGTCTTTTGCTTCCACGTTTGCCGTCTACGCCCATCTTATAACACCAGTCTTTTTGATAAATTCTAGTGTTTTTGTGATGGGATTAGATCGGATGGTTTCCTCTTCAGACCATGCTCTCCTTTGCCCGCATCCATTTCTGCTGTTTATGCGTTTATAGCTTGTTTTATAAATCCCCGCCATATAGGAACTAGTAGATGGCAATATGATGTAGACGTTAAAAATGCAATTTAACAGTGCACACATGAAAGAAGGCACTGTAATGTTATCGAGAGATGCCCATACCCATAATAATATGAATGAAATGAAATGAAAAACGGCTTTATATTAGGTGAGCTTTAGCCCCGAAGGGCTACTCTACCAGCTACCTAACCTAGAAATACGATAGTAGTATAGTAGAAGACAATTAATAAGTTTTTACATATTATACTATCAATTGAACCGAAATAGTATAGACGTAAGTTAACTTAGCGAGGAAATGGTTGAAAAGTGCCATCTTGTTTTGTATTTTAAGATATTTTGACCTGCTACACAATGTATATTAATCGTTCTAGATCTTCTATGCTATCTGAGACTTGCTGCATGACTGTAACTTTGCATTCTTCCATACAATGTCTCACAAATAATTCTGACAATCAAAGCACACGCTTTATTATTAAGGGGCGAACAGTGGCGGAACAATAAGAGAAATGTATTTTCAATAGTCAGGGGTACTTTAGATAAAGCTGGTCGTTGATATGGATCATCCCAAAATAGGATGTTTCCTATTTTCTTATTTAATTTCCGTTATATTCAATCAGTAGAAGGTTGTTTCATATAAAGTACTACGAGGATTTTTTTGCAGATAAGAGTAAAGAGTTAAGGCTCTACCTTAAGTGCTTACTTAAAAAATAAAAAAATAAAACCCAACCGATTTTGGGGTGATCCAGGGGTGGTCAATGTCAGCGGTCAACTTCGTCTCGAAAAGTAATCAACGACACTTGCATACGAGACAAGTAGCGTAGTGGTACGGACTCGGATTTTCACCCGAAAGGTTGTTGGTTCGAGTCCCACACTGGCTATATTTTCTGGCCATGCTTCGGAGTGCATGTAAAGCAGGCTGTCCTGGGCCCTCCTAGTTGAGTGTAAGAGAGGGCTTTATAGCCCTAACTCCGCTAGGTAGGTTTTGTAACAGAAACAACAAAAAGTCCTTATTTATTATAAGAGATTGACAATTTTGTGTTAGTAAAATGTTTACAAACCGGGTAGAAAGTCAGCAATTGTGAATTAGTGTTGGATGGTCTGCTTATGTTTTCGGTTAGGTCCAGTCCGGATTCCATCCATTTTTATTATTTTTAATGAATTTTCGGCCCCTCTCTTCGATCCTCTGTTGTGGCCGACCGCAAATCCGGACTGAATCAATCACTACAGGGAATGCCGCTAAGACAATGAGGGCTTGCTGAACTTTGAAGCCTAATAAATTTTACTAACTATGGTTAATGATTTAAAAATCATATAAGTAATAAAATAATAACTAAGCCAAAGCAGATCAAGCACTCTTCCGCACTATATGGTTAGCACTACTGACCGAGACCGTAATGGAGGCACAAGTCTATAGAGTTTGGCCTGTATATGCTCTAACAGCACACAATTGCATTAAAATTCGGCAAAAAAGCCGACGACTATTTACTAGTTAGGTAGGTATTGTTAACTCAAAAAAGGCAATTTGTAATTGTTGTTACATTAGAAATGGGATTGGATTTACATTTTACGTAATTATCCGTGACCTCCACTAAAAGCATTTCTGCATTGCTCTATTCGTTTTCTACATATTCAATTTGACGACTGGTGTGTTATTTTTATTTTATCAGGAAATTTATATTAGAACATATACTGTATATACGAGGGTCATTTTTTAACTTACATACTCGCCTAAAATTCTTTGGCTTCAGCGATCAGCTTTAAATTCACAGACAGGATCATCTCTTGACCTGTGCTGCTGTCATTGTGAGCAACGATTTTAATCAATTTGGAGGCAAACTTGCTTTCAGAATTGAGTGAAGAAACCGGTGACAAATTACCAGCAATGTTTTTCTGTGAATTACATTACGAGGTAGTCAATGGATTTCTAAATATATCTTACTCTTTTGTGAAAACAGGTGGACCTCATTTTTTAAGAATTGGTTGAGTAATCTTATTTATCAAATGGCGCTCGTAACTTGTCGCTTAGTTTATAAATAATTGAGAAATGGCCATGGAATATGTTATGTGCATACAATATGTATATACTGTACAGTAGTTACGAGCGGTACCTACAGTAGGTTAAGCTTGTAGCTTATGTATAAAGCTTAGTTGTTGGCGATTTTATGTAAATGTAAATCATGGTACAAGTAGAGTGGTTAAAATTGTTTTTCTTTCAATTATAAAATATGAGTGTCGGTGTAGACGAAATCAAGTTCCTGCCATAAATTTTGATTAGGTACAATAGTTAATAATCAGGAAAATCTAAAAAACCTTCAGCAACTTGTAATACCGCCTATTTATTTGGATAGACAGTCTGAGACAGTCTACATAGTTTCTACTACCGTAATTTTCTATAACATTGCAATGTATTAATAATTTTACAGCGCATTAATATTTTTACTTGCCTTAGTCCATTTGGACATCTATACTTATCAATTTTATCAATCAGCCTACTTGTGCCATGAAACTTCCATTCAGGAACAAAACTAAATTATTCGTTGACCCTGCGTAGCTGCAGTTGTAAATCTTAAGCCTTGTAAAGTTTTGTCTATAGACCATTATATTGTAGCTCTATTGTAATTCATAGGTTGTAGGATTATTATCAATAAAGTCATTGTTAAACATACAATCATTTCATTTTACCTGCTTATAATGAGATCAGTCTGAAAGTATATGAAAGAGTATCTTTTAAGGAAAATTAAGAGCTACAGTCCAAACTTAAGAGGTGGGGGGGGGGGGGTTAAACGTTCCTTTGAATTGTGTATTTTTATGTAGGCTATACTTTACATAGGTTAAAATACAAAAAACAATAGACAGTTAGGTGGTGATAGGTGATCGACCGACAGTTAGAAAAGCTTTCCTTATTCTAACGTATTATCGTTAAGCCCGAAGCCCGTGCGACCACTAATTGCATATTAGTTGATCGGATACATCCCAGATTCCCCGACAAAAGTAGGCGCATAATAGTGGGGGTTTACGCATTTCGGCAGCAAAAACCTTTACACTTTGCAAACAAAAGACATATTAAGAAAACTGTATTTGGGGGGCCCGGGAAATTTTTTGAAGTGAATACTTCTTTAGGCGCACCACACATTGATTTTTAGCAGGGTAGTAAGTTGGACTGGTTCGACATGCGACATGCGCACCACACACAGATCTTAGCAGACTAGGCACCCCATTTAAATTGCATGGGCGGGCTTAAAGCAACTTTGTGGGCAGATGTAGAAGGCCTATCTCAATTTAAATGACACCCATGTCTTCGTCTATTCTTCCTCTTTCTGGCCATGCTATATTTGATGTGATAGGACCAGGGGTTCTACTTTGGGGGGTGGAAACGTGATGGGGTGCGCCCAAATTTGCCGATTTTCAGCGAAAATAGGTTTTTTTCAGCCGCGTTTTTGGAGGTGTTAATGTCAATTTGAAAACTTCAAACACTTTAGTACTTTTCCACCTTTCTTACTCTTTCCAGGCATATATTTAGTTTTACTAGCCGTCTCTTCGTTCAGGCTCAGGTGAGTGTGTAAGCCATCCGTGTTTCGGCGGAAAACAGGCGGAAAGGGTACATTTCCAATTACATGCATAGAGTAAAAAAATTCCACTGCCTGCAATTTTCAACCGAAATGAATTTTTATTTTTATTATTTATTATTTATTAGAAGCAGTATGAATTAAGGTTTCAAGCGAGTATAAATACATAGTTTCAAAATCACACGAGTGGAACACAAAATTTGGCTTTGGGGGTGGAAACGTCAGGGGGTGCGCACGATTTTCAACAAAAATGGGCCTCATTCGGCCGCGTTATTATTATCTATTTTAAAAATTCAAACTACCTATCTGCTTAAAACAATTATTTGTTTTACATTGTGAGACTAGTCTGTGTATTTAGCGGTTTGGTATAATATTGAAAAAAACCGAGTGTGTGCTTAAGACCGCACGGCAGAAGTGAAAACTTCATTGGCAATCCCAATCAATTTATATGCATAGGCTATAGTAAATAATATTATCTATTATGCAGTATTATTAGGGATCGTAGATTGAATGAGAAATAAGTCAGAAATTAAAGTTAATAGTTATTAAATTCTATATAGGCCTAAATCAAATTATACTATATTTTTTAGTATATTCAATTCTTACGTCTTAATTGTCTTTATTAAATTAAAACCTGTAGTTACTCGTATAATTGATACGTAATGATAATGATTTTAACAATTATTTTTATTTTCATATATAGGCCTAGTTATAATAATATGAGATATGGAGGACTATACTGTCTTACTGTCTTTTTAGTTTGGAAAATCGACGATGCTGGATCAAAACACCAAACTTGATGACGAATTAAAACGAAAGAGAAAATTAGCTAATAATGCATGCCTAAAAAAACATCGTAAAAAATAATTTGATTTATAAAGAATTTAATAAATCTTAACTTTAATTTCTGACTTGTTTCTCATTCAATCTACGAACACGATCCCTAATAATACACTAATACTACATAATAGCCTAAATAATATTATTTACTATACATATAAATTAATTGGGATTGCCAAATGCCAATGAAGTTTTCACTTCTGCCGTGCGGTCTTAAGCACACACTCGTTTTTTTTTTTTTAAGAAATGGGCATTTTTTACATCAGCAATTTATAAGTTTACAGACCAAGACTTATTAAAATTGTTACTTAGTTACTTTTTTTTACTTTCAATTAACATGCGTACCTCCTTATAAGGAAATTGCATGTGTGTTGGTAAAACCCGACTACGATAGGATGACACTTCGAAGACTTATAAAAATCAAATGAACTCAGAGTTCCGCTTATGCAAGTTTTCGAAGAAAGAAAGTGTTCCTATTGTCATCCTATCGTGGTCGGTTAGTAAGCTCTTCTCCCCGGCACTATCTATGGCTATAAGATAAGATACAGTCCAGGCATATACGTTCCAAGTTAATTTAGGTCTGTCAGATACTGTAGCCTACGCCTACCATACCCATACAACTGGCAAGTGAGACAGTCCTGAAAGTAGTGTACCTACCCTGAAATTAATCTGACAACCAAAAGAAGAAAACCGGTTGGAAACTTTGGAGAAGGCAGTTGAAAAATCAATCCCCTCACAAAGCCCGCCGACCATTAATTAACCGTAATCGTTCTCTTGTGCAAATAACAAATCCTTGAGGAAATATTTATCTGGGGGTTTCAAAGTCAGTTTAATATCCTAAAAACCTGTTTCTGCCCCCGTCATAATTCATTTCATGTTTCAATGATCCCTCTCCGCTCGTCCATTGTTCCATTCTTTGCCTTGTACGCCAGTATTAATGAAATATTTAAATATTTTACGTGTTCTGTTGCGCTGAGTGCCCCTGCTCCCTAACCTCAACGTACCGTGATGAATTACGTAAATCCAATTCCTTTCCCTCTGCTTTCATTGCTAAGAGGCACTGCACCACTAATTTTTTTTTCTGTAAAGTTTCTACGGCTGTTGTATGCCTGTGTTGGCAACTATCAATGATTTTTTTGTTTAACAACATATCAATTTTAAGTAGGCTACCGTAGCTGATACCGTAGTCAAAATTTAAAGTATAGAACCGGTCCGAGTTTACTCGAACATGCTTTCCAATTTATAAAAATTAGTAGATGGAGAAAATGAGTAATTTCATGGTAAACAATTTTCCTATGCTTAAATTTCCGATATCTCGGGGGGGGGGGGGGGACGTCACTCGTCACTGGTGGTGAGGTAAATTCTAGATAGGTCAGACCAACACATTACCACACAGCAATACTGGCAGGGCACGCAATGCATTTGAGCGTGAATTTTCTATCATTTAAAAAAAAAAAAAAAAAAAATTTGTACAAAACAAAAAATACTTTTTTGGGAAAGCAACCTGTCCGGTTTCGTTACTCAATTTAACACCTAAAACATACCTGAAGGTCGAAATCATCGATAGAAAGGTGTGCAGAAAAAAAAAATTTAGTCATTTTTTATTAAAATTTAGTCATTTATATTTTTTTACCCCCAGAAGCAAACTATCAAGGGGCAAGCGACCCCCCGCATTTTATCAACATTAGCAACAACTACAATATATGTGAATTTAAAAGAAATCGTTGGAGCCGTTTTTGGGAAATAATTTTTTTAGACGTTTTTTTGAAGTTTTTTGAAAATAAAAACCCCCAAATTGAGTTAGCCCAAAATAAAAAAAATGGTCCCGAGGTATGATTTTTGTGAACCTACGTGCCGAATTTCATAATAATCGACCGAGTAGTTTGCCCGGAAATCGATGAACAGACAGACAGAGCGACAGACAGACATTTCGTAAAAACCACTTTTTTTTGGTTCCTGGGACCTTAAAACGTGGAAATCCGTTGAAATCTCGGAATCGAAAATTTCGACCGTCACAAAGCTTTCCTTATAGCCTACTACGTATAAATTGGAAAGCAGAAAAGACTAACACACAACTCGACCACTGGGGTTTTGTTGACATACAATACATAGATGGCGGTGAACTTAATTCCAAGCTAGTTGATAGATCGAGTTTTTCATGCTTGCAGTATATTCAACAATTTTCGCATATTAAAGCCCACTTTCTGACTTCTTGACCATTGTATACCTAGGTAGTAAATTATGGACTGTTCTGGTTAGGTAATTATGAAATCACGTCTATTGCTGAAGATACCAAGATTCTCTTTGATATAAATTAGGCCAGGCTATATTCAATGTGTATACTGACCATATATACGGTAATGTATTGTATATGTTGGATACGATTGTACCATCAATTATACCTAGGCATACCAAACAACAAAACGAACGGAACAATTTATTGTTTATTCCAAAAATTCCATAAGCGATCAGCATTTCAGCATATTTAGCCTACAGTAATAAAATCGAACAAACTGTGTTTCATTCGTTTGAAACGCTGGTCCAACAGTACTGATAAGAAAAACATAGTAGGAGGAAGTTTGGTATGATGCCTAATGTATATAAGTAACTTGAGTGCCTCAAGTATGGCGAAGCAGAAAACACTGAACATGATTTGAAGAAGCAGTAGAATCCGGGGAGATCGACCGTGGTCGATCTGAAAGCGTACTTCTAAACGTTTCATCAACATCTGCCGTCGACATCTTCAGTGGCACTGCGATCTACAATTGTATCTCGGAACACAGTTATAGTCCACGCAAAATGAGAAAAGTATGGACGTGGAATGTTTTGATCCTGTGCAACACTATAAAAATATTATTTGCACCATTTTGTGTTACCTTGTTGCATTGGATTCAAGGCATAACAAAAATTGTGCAAAGAATATTTTTAGTGTTGCACAGGATCAAAACATTCCATGTCCATACTTTTCTCATTTTGCGTGGACTATACTGCTGAGCCTGTTGACCGTTTGGAAGTACGTTTTCAGATCGACCACGATCCTCCCGGATTCTAGAATAGAATTTAAAAAATTTTATTACATCACACAGCCTTATGTGTATAAATATTCCATAATATAAAGCGAAAAAACAACAACAAAAATTCCTACTGCTTATAGCCTATTGTAACTTCTTATTAAATAATTTAAATTTATAAAAAAACCTACCTAACTACCAAAGAACAACGTAATCTACTGTAATCTACTGCATCTTCAAGTAACTCCGGCCGTGAAAATCTTTGTAATTATACTGACTTCGATTGTTTCAAATTAGTGACGCTAGCCTCCTCACTTTGCTGTATTGTATATTTTGTACTAAGGCGCCCATTCCACCGACCGGCTAGGGCTATTTACAAAAACGGTGACGTGGAAGCAGACATTCTTGAATGTCTTGAAAGACTTAGGGGGCGTTTCCACCAATCTCGCATTGCAGAATGCAAATGACATTGACGGAAATGTATGTTTTTCATTTTAAAGAAATCTATTAAAATGTTTGTAATTAACATATCCCATGACGCCATTTTTTAATTTTAGTTAGTTTGTTTGTGATTTTACTGTATGATCATTGATCAATGATCTATCATGATCTATCAATGATCAATTAACTATGGCATAGAGGAAAACAATCATTTCCGTCAATGTCATTTGCATTCTGCAATGCGAGGTCCATGGAAACCCCGACTAAGTCATGAATGTCTGCTACCACGTCAACGTTTTTGTAAATAGACCTAGCCGGTCAGTGGAATGGGCGCCTTAACTGTATCTGATCCTGAAATACGGAGGCTACTAGGACCAGCTAGGTAACACCCATGCTTACTACTGTACTTTACTTACTTTACTTCTTGGCGCTACGGCCCGTGAAGGGCCTTGGCCTGCTGTTAAATCGCGCCAGCCTGCGCTCTCCTTCGCCAGCCATCGACGCCAAGGGTCACCAGATCCACTTCGACGTCGTCCAGCCATCGCATCCGTGGTCGCCCCACTCGTCTTTGCCCTTGGGGCATTTTGTGTAAGGCTGCTCCTGTAGCCCTATTTTCTGGCATTCGTTTCCACGTGGCCTAGCCACCTGATGCGGGCTCTCTTAATTTCGGCTGCTATCTGAGGTTCACGGTATATTGCGTAGAGCTCGTCATTTCTACGGATACGCCCCTCTCTCTGTCCCTCCCTCTCTCCCTGATTACTCTCTAACCATGCTTACTCCCACTGCTTATTAATAATTCGGCAATTCCTCCCCCAATGCAACTGTCAAGTGTCCCGGTGTCCACAAGATTGGAGAATATCTGTTGCTGGTTGTACTATCGTATATACGCTGAACAGTTCCGCGCTACAAATACTAGTGGAGAGTGTACACATGAACCCAATCAAAGTGTCTCTGATGGAGAAAGCAATGGACTAATGAATCGATTTCTATTTCAATAATTCACCACTTAATGCATTTGCTTTCCCGTCGCCCTCTGGTTACACAAAATCGCACTTCGCATTCTTTCAATTTTAATGAAACATTAGCTCGTTCTTTGTTGATTTTTCCCAGTTCCATCTGATGGGGCGGGGATTTCAACCTTTTCTGATTTTAAATCATTTAAAAATTATCTTTTGGAAACTGACTGTGTTTTAGTCTGTTTTCAATGCTTTTGGCAGTCACAAGCTCCACAAACGTTGTAGGTAGCCGCAGTAACGACCGGTGGCCTACAAATTTTTATAATATAAATATAATAATATAATATAAAAATAAATCTGGTCCTTAGTCCATGACTGCGAACATAAACAATCTCGAAAATCTACAGTACACGTTCGTTAACGAGCTAGATCCGTCATTTTGTTTCAAGATGGCGGCCGATCAAAAACTTAAAAAATCACATCTCAGTTAATACTGGTCGCAGAGGGGGTGGAATAAGATGTGACGGAAAGCCCGTATTTTTTATGAACGATAATGGCAATTAAGGACAAATGAACGATTTCAAAATGGCGGGTTGTCAAAGTGAAAATAATGTTATAATTGCACAAATGTTCATAGTCGTCTACATAGCGTTTTAAAAGGGGGAACGCGGGGTCGGCGCTTGTGCGAAATGTGTTCTAGTGTACTTCAATAGTGCAATAGGTTATCATTTATAAGGGAAGTGAAGCCAAGCGGGGGTCGGTGCTTTTATGAGCCGAAAGAGTTTTTTTTACTTGTAGTGTTTGCATAGTATGCTATGGACTATCAATTCTCTACAGGGGCCCATAGCGTGTTAACGTTCTGGAACGACTCACCTTAAAGAAAAGGTATACAATGCTAGCAAAGTCTTGGGACAGAAACACCGAAGCTGTATCGGCCTATCGGGGCTGAGAGTGACGCGGGGTTCTTAGTGCTGAAAAGCGTGTAATTGGATTGCTAGACTGCCGTGTTGATACAGCATCGGGGCAACACTGCAAATCCAAAACCATTGTTCTACACAACTCGACCCAACTTATCTTTACTAAGCTATTCTGTCACTCTCTTTTAACGGGCCTATTTCGAGAGCTCAGGACTAGAAACCTCCGATTTTCGAACTTGTATAGCCTACTTATTATTATATACACCACGTCAAAGTGGCAGTCATTCAGAATGGCGGAAGTCAAAATTTTCTTCAATACAAAACAGACAAAAATGTTTAGATCGGCGCTATTCAAACACCAGCCTTTACCACGGACGCAAAAAATATGGGATATGCCTGGCGAGAAAATCCGAAACGATTATGTGAACCGCCACCAATTGAGATAAGCGACAACATACTTGGCCTAAATCTCTTGCATTTGGGCATTAATTTGCGCTAATTTGATATAAAAAATTACCCCGCGCAATCTTCTGATTTTTAAGATGTTAGGGGTACCAAATTACGGTTTCGTGGTTGGATTATCTACTAGTTATTCCACATATACTGTAGTTCTAAATTTAGAAGTTAAACTAAAGCGAGCATAGAAGATTGAATGTCTACCAAGTAGTGAAATACAGCTCCATCCAGCCCCAATAGTTGAGTGTGACTAATAGCGGGGGCCATGTTCATATAATGCAGTGAAATGTTCCCCCTATTTTAATTGTTTCTCCAAATTAAACCAAGTTTTTGCAGCAACAGCTGTAACCATTATCACTAATTCAATCACCCCTTCAACCCTTTCCTTCGTTTACGAGTGTCGCTGCTGTTTTGTATTCCATACTTTTCTCTTCACACGATGCCGTAAAAGGAATAGTTTTCAAGCATTCAAGTCTTCTATGAACTTTTAGGTCAACAGCAGAAAAGAAAATCGTACATAACGATTCTATCATATCGAGCAGGTAAGTTCAGCTAGTTGATTTAGGACCGAAATAGTATTCTACAAATGTGAATATTTTACAGGAGGATTTTGTTTCAGAAACTCGTTATTAGGATAAGTAGCACTCGCTCGCATCTGTCCCACATTTGCTATATTTTCTGGCCATGTTTCGGAGGGCATGTAAAGCAGACGGTCCCGGGCTTTCCTAGTTGAGTGTAAGAGAGGCCTTATAGCCCTAACCCCTCAAGGTTGGCTTAGTAATAGAACAAAAAAAGTCGATATTTATTTATTTAATAATCGTGAAATTGATAAGCACCCATTGGGACGGCGGCTGTAGGTCGTAGGAATGCCAACGGACAGACAATCCAGGAGCATCAGCACCAATAGGCTATTGCTAGGTTTCTAATAGAACGCCCATTTAAATTTTGTATTAAGAAGAAACTGGCCTTTGACATTGGCCCCCTGGATCATCCCAAAATAGGCTGGTCTATGTACAGTATTTTATTTTATTTAATAATTAAGTTATTTGGTATATTAAATAAGGAGAGAGTTATTTCATACATAGTATTACGAGGATTTTTTTTGTTCTGGTGCAGGAGTTTTTCCATGAAACTGATATACGACAGAAATTTACCGAATTATCAAATTCATGAAAAAATTATAATGAAAATGAAAACACGTATGATATGATGTATGAAATCTATCGATTAAATATACCAAATCTTTATAACTTACGTATTACCTTAAATAAAAAATATAAACCAACGAAGTTTGGGGTTATCCAGGAGTGGCCAAAGTCAACGGCAAGCTTCCTCATAAAAGGTACTGAAATATACCTGCTGTCAATTTTTCTCATATTATTAATTATAAATAAAACTAACAAAAGTCGCATTCTCGGTTGTGATTAGTTTAAAACGGCCAGTCTGATTTAAAATTATCTAATTTTAAGAGTGTACAGCCCGTAGGAAATTGGCAGCCCGAAATTTAATACTTTTTATTTTTTATTTGATTAACTAGGCATGTTATTAAAGATTTGGCTCATCAAAGTTGTAGAAGACTGCTTCATGCATCATACTAGGGCCTATAAGATGCATGAAGTAGTCTTCTACAACTTTAATGAGCCAAATCTTTAATAACATGCTAAGTTAATTAAATAAAAAATAAAAAATATTCACTTTCGGGCTGCCACTTTTCTACGGGCTGCACACTCTTAATATACTCATGAAAGTATATATCTGTTATTTGCGGAGTCTAATAATAGATTTGGTAGACGTTGCAGCCTTTGCATTCATTATATGTGGCCCAAGTCTGATCAGACTAAATTCGAATTTTCAAAAACATGTTACAAAAACATAGTTACGTTACATTGCCTACAGACCCGCCTAAATGGAAATAGTTTTTCAAAAAAATTTGCACATGAAAACACAAAAGAAAGAGGTGAGTCAGGAGCTGTAAGAGAAGAGGTCATGCCCAGGAGTTTGGAGCCTTAATTAAGAAAAACAACGCGCAGGGTGCACCGTCACAAATAACAGTCTCAACGCTTTCATTATTTATGAACTGCCGCCAAGGTTTATATGCTCTGTGGATTCTAGAGGGCATTTTTTATTACTTTTGATTTTCACAGAATTACATGGAGAAAATTGCTTTCAGTATAACCCGGGTTAGTAAAGAGTGGTGGATTTGGTAGGCTCCGGTCGGGAATTTTTGGACGGACCGAACTGAAAATACTAAAAATCGGGGGAACCGAGCAGAAGAAATCAGTGGCTGTCCATTGTCCATCACTAGACCAGATATAAGATATTCCTTCTCATATTAATATTGGTCCACAGCCTGTTAGAATACAATACAATTAGCTCCTATACGTCATATTACAATTTCCGCTATAATATCAAATAAAACTGATTAATCTGATCTCAACTAATTAAAATTAATTAAAATTCCTACTTAGTTCTTTCTAAATAGGCATATGTCTTGAATTTATTGACACCTAAATAAGTAACCTATTGTAGGTACCGCAGCCTACATATTAACAACTTCACAATAATTATAATAATACAGAAATAGAAATATACTAAATATACATATATAGTAATTATATTTAGCTTATGACTCGTAGTTTCCCATCACAAGATTATTGGCAAAAATAAAAAGTAGTAGGTATAAAACCCCCCTCTGTCCAACGGAACTGAAAATACCGTAAATGGCTTCTAGTGGGAAGCAAAATATGAGAGTCCTCCTCTAGGTTTATAATAATATAGATAACTCCAATTGGGAAGCATTACGAATGACGAGCCCAACAATACCATGTATAGCTGCAAGTTCCGAAATAGGTAAGGAGGCCGGAAATAATGGCAATGATTTGTAGATTTGTAATCAAAAGTTAATTTTCACAAGTCGGTATTTATATGTCATTTCCTAGCCTCCCCAACATAATGAAAACGAATCACACCCCCCCCCCCCCCACCCTCCTCTCCCCCGCCCATTTTTCTAATTATGGCCCCTACTCACCGGATATTGTTAGTTTCCGGTTTTACATTTGTGTTGGAATTGAAGTTCTGGTCACACAAAGAGCTCATTTCTTCGCTTTTGGCAAATTTTCCAGCTTTCACGCGATATTCAAGCACATTTTAATCAATAAAATATAATTGAAGGCAAATGATTGGACATCAGCGCAGGTCAGTTGGTTGAGAACAGGTCTATGAGCCTGAAGGTCGCGGTTCGAGACATAAAAGAAAATAATTTTCCGCCGGGTCTGGCTACAGTTATGGCCCGGTACACACGGACGATTCAAACGCCGGTGACTCGCTGAGAAACTTACCATGGGAACAAATGGGTAGTTGGAAAACCACTAGGTCAACTTCAGTCGATTTCTGACAGCGCACCAACCAACCCTATTTGTTCCCTTGATAAATCTGTGAATCGCTGGATTCGAATCGTCCGTGTGTACCGGGTCTAAGCCCAGTGGGTACCTAACCTTCACCAGTCGAGGGGAAAAGCAAAGATGCGGGGCATGTTGCTGACCTCAACTTTCCAAATTGATACAGGGGCCTCAGTCCCCAGGCCTCAACACTTAACAGGTTGTCACACCACGGGCTGCGACGTTTTTTTTATGATAGGAGTGCCATTGCTTGAATACAGTAGGTCTACCGTAGATTTACTTGTAGGTAACTTAAAATAAAAATATCATATCATTCTAAAATAATACTTGTATATTGTACTGATGAGGAAGAACTGAAAAACACCAACTCAAAAAAAACTACCTCGTCTATTTCCTCGCCAATATAAACATGTGCCGCATAATAAGATTGAACTACAATATTAAAAATTTAGCATTAAGCATTATGAAAAACCTCATTACAATTATTATGCTACGTTTTGAATAAATAAATAAAGTAAGGTAAAGAATGTACAGGTTTTAATTTTGGAATATATTGAGAATTATAAAAAATTTGTCTAAATCTAAAGCTGGCCATTCACGAGGGCCCCAAACAGACTCGCGCCAAGCCAAATGGCGCGTCCTGTTCCATTTGGCGTTAGCGCCATTTAGAGGGGTCATCACGACTACGCTGAACCAGTCGCTCCAAATCTTTCAAAAGTACCTCTTCCATATCGTCACACTGTACAATTTGAAAGATTTGGAGCGACTGGTTCCGCGTAGTCGTGATGACCCCTCTAAATGGCGCTAACGGCAAATGCAATAGGACGCGCCATTTGGCTTGGCGCGAGTCCGTTTGGAGCCCTCGTGAATGGCCGGTTTAAAGGGAGAAAAAATTTAAACAACTCAACAGAAGTATAGCCGAGGATCAATTTATTAAATTGAATTTCCCGCGCACTTTACACTCTTGTTTAAAACAATTGGGTTTTATTCAGAAAAATTTAATCCTATTTAAGTTAAGTTCATCTGTAAACGGCATAGTAAGGCTGCTGCTAAGAACTGGGAAAAGAGAAAGCCTCACCAAGATGGGAAACAACCTACCCCGAAATCCAGCACCATCCATTCTCCAGTCGGCAAAGGCCCATTTTCCATAATTTACTAAACCGCATGGTGTCGAACGGCCTCCACGCCAAGGATGACTAAGTAAGTAAGTACTGTTGAGAGATCTGCCATTTGAGCAAATGTACAGTTTACTTTTAAGTCGCCTTTGTCCTCAAAGAGAGTCGGTGGCACGGCAGCAGCGTTTCCAGACGATTCTGTGGGGAGCTTTTTCTCCTTCAGGTCTCTGGGTGTTCGGCCGTATGCCTTCTCCAGGTCTATAAAGATACAAGCGGTTCCCGGCGCAGCCTTCGGCTGCTGCCTCCACCACGTCCGCGGACGGCAGCTCGGCCTTCGGCCTCGCGGTCACTGCTCGTGTAAATTAATTGTGTGTCACACACAATACACACGCAGCACCAACTGTCGGGATAAACGAAAATTAAATGTAGCGCAGTCTGTCGCTAGATGTCGGTTGATGTCGGCAGTACCAGCAGCCATGTACACGCCCCAGTGTAAAATATTCCAAAATCAAATTATAAAAACATTCTCCAGTGGACGAAAGTGTTAATCTAAACTATCCTCGAATCTCCTTGAACACACACAACAATATTCATCATACTCGGTCAAGTCGTTTGAGAGGAGGCCCGGAACATACACACAGACAGTCGAAATATATATATACTAGTATATTAAGATATAAGTGAAGCGGGGGATTTGCCTCTCGGTGCAGCTCTAGCATGGTACTGACTGCGTATATCCCATCCGTTGTGCCTCTACCCATCATGAAGCCGAGTTAGATTAGTTTGATGTCACCCTCTAGCCTGTCTCTTGGCCGAGTCTCTACAAGTCGCTCGTATCATTTCATACAGTGGCTCATTAGCTTGATAGGCCGGTAGTTGTTGCAGTGCTGCACATCTCCTTTTCTCATATAGATTGGTATTGTGACAGTGTCCCTTTAACTATCCGGCATACGCCTTCCTGCCAAGATAATATTGGCTAGCTTCGTCATGAAGTTAACCCCACTTCTTCCCAGTACTTCGATTATGACACCATCCGGCCTAACTACCTTTCCCCTTGCCATCTTTTTAAGGACATATTCAACTTCTGACACACTGAACTCTTGTATAGGTCCCACAGGTGGTCCAACGTCTTCACCTTGTCGATTTTTTTCATGATATTTTGGAAGGACGCTCTCCAACGCCCTATGATGTACCCGGTTTGACACCAGCTTGACAGTCAAAATAATTTTACAGAGGATAATTCGGTCACTTTGCCTCTCAACGTCAGCGAGGGAGGTCTTATAACTAGAGTCGAAGATAACACCTACTCCATTCCGCTAGCTTTCCGTTCGGTAAAAGACTCTCCAAGTTCGCGTCTTCGGTTCCCCTACTATTTGGTTTCCTGGACACACATGACGCTGATTTTCCTGGAATGCATTAATGTGTTGGTGCTAAAACAAAGAGTCCACATCAGGAGATTTTTTTCCCGGGAAACCGCTGTATTTGCTCCAATGACAGATCTCTCAGCAGTACTATTGCCATAGTTCAGCCTCTGAAATTGACGATTCTATGCGACTTCTACAACTGTGGTCTATCAGATTTACGTGCGATGTACTAAGTACTAGTATATACATATTTGAATCAAAATATAGAGGAGTATTTTTAGCGTGAAAAAAGGAATTCAGGAGGTGCTGTATACCTTTTTGAATTTGTATGAAACATCAGTAAATTTTAAAATGAAAATTTTAGATAATGTTAACTAAGGCTTTTTTAGCCCATTAGTTTTTGGAAATTAACGACACATTTGGCAATTCTATGAGACACATTTTAAAATTGATAACCCCAGTGCAATTTATATTAAATTAACCCCGGGAATGTCATTCTGTTAAAAAATGCAATTAAAATATTGTAGAGTTTAATATAATAATAATAAATAATAATTGTGTATTGACCAGAAAATTGACAACTACATTTAAGATAAAATAAATAAATTTCTGACAATACATCAATGACGGCGATGAGCGTAAGCCCATATGGTATCTTTGTAACTTACAAACGCATACTTATACCTACTTGTCACTTGACCAAATTTTGAATTATAAAGTGATGATGATCAACCTGTCGTAATTAGTACGACAGCAATGCTAATATTTGACGTGATATTGGTGTATCCTATAAATGTGTTTAATAACGAGCCAACATGGTTCTACTCAACCCACGCAATAACCGATCAAAATCAACGAAAGTTAAAAGTTTTCTCGATTGTGATTGGTGAATACATAGGTTGATGGAAATAAGGTTGCCCGTTTATCAACAGTTTAGGCCAGAACATAAAATATTATAATCCTACATAAAATTGAAATGAAACCATAATTCTATATACGAGATCAATATCTTGATTCTGCTACTCTTATACACTGAAGTGATGATTCTGGATTTATCATGTTGGTTCCAATTCGACACAAAATGCTAAGAAGGATTGATTTGCTTAATAGGCTACTTGAAAGTAGTAACAATAAAATCTGAAATAAGCTTGATTAGGTAGATTAAAGGTTAACAAAAATAAAACAAACTATTTTTTGCGTGAAAAAATTGTGAATATTAACAAATAAATATCCGTGTTTCTAGCTGTGGATTACAAGAGCCAAAACACCAACAGACATAGTTAGCATGAAATTGACGCCACAACGCAATCGTCGCCATGATGTGGAGTGCCATTGGCCGCCCCCATGGCATCAATCCACGTCACACTCCAATCCCATGTGACCTGGTTAAATCGATCCTACTACTATTAAACGTTTTAATAAATATATTTATGGGGTTAAGATAAGTCTACTAAAGCATTAAAGTAGGTTTTCAAACATTATCAAGTAGCCTATTAACCTACTTACAAACCATTACTACTGGTATAAAAAAATATGTACATTCACAGAATACCTGCTTGAAAATCAGGGAAGCCACACATTAATCTAAGTTAGACAGTCTGATGTAATCGATGGAGGAGGAACTTCGGCGTACTCTTTCTTCATATCTTCATAAAGTTTGCGATCCTGAAAAGGTTTTTTTCTTTTAAGTAAGCATGTATTTCATTACTCGGCAGGCTACGCTTTCACACTACTTTGTAACAAATTTTATCAAGTCGTAAAATTCATATTACGGCCTAAATGGGGATTCCTGCCAATACTCTTAAATACGTGGCAAATAAACCTAATAGATTGCGAGTCATATTTTTTAAATAATCATTGTCAACTTTAAATGCAATTTGGAATAGACAACTTTCCTCTAGAATTACGTGCTGTGATTGGGTTGTCAATTTCCCTATTATACCCCTTATGATTAACTTATGGAAAATCCTCGCTCAGATTGTTTATTGGTTGGCTTGGGTAGGCCATAACGATACTTGTAAATAAATACCTGAGCAGAGACAGAGGGCCGCACGTTCTTTAAAGCCTCTTCGAAATGGACACGAGAAACAATGAGATGTGTGTTTGTTGACGACGACTTCACTGCTGCACGCAGCGCCTGCATTGATGCTTCTCTCACCAACGCCGCCAGATCCGCCCCCGTGAAATTTTCAAGTGTTTTCTGCGACGCTAAAGCTTCCAATGAAACATCAGAGTCTAACTTCGGTTTTGTTCCATCCTGAAACATAAACTGAGTTTAAACATTTTCTCCAGAACTTTGCAGTTACACTTAATACATTCATTGTATAGTTTACAACATGGTGTAAAGCATCAAGTATTAACAGGTTCTTGGGAAGTGGAATTACATTTTCAATATTGGCGAACCTTTTGGATTTTTTTTTTACTCGAATGATTTGCGCATTTTGACAAGCTCAGTGATTTGTTGTGCTTACCGTAAGTGCTGCAAATTTGTTAGCTCGAAGTTTCGAACGGAACACTCGCGGTCACAGACACACGTGAAAGACAGTGGCGTAGCCAAGGGGGGGGGGGGGGGGGGTCAGCGGGGCAAAACTTAGCAAAACAGAAAAATTTTCAGATATTTATTCAACAAAAATTCCCTGGGGAGACCCCGGTCTCCCTGTTTCCAGTTTTGTTAATAATGTTATTGTCTGCAAAATCAATTTTTTTTTGCCCACAAACTATTTCAGGCCTATCTTTCAAAAAACATTCCCCACGGTAGCCCCCGGGGCCCCCTTGTGCCCCAATATTCGTCATATGTAAAATATGAGCATAACTGCTTTCAAAGTGTATTCGAAGACCTATCGTAAACGGGCAAACTTTATGTATTGATGTTCCATGAAAACTGGACCCCCCCCCCCAAAAAAAATCTGGCTACGCCACTGGTGAAAGAAAATAATATAAATTAATAAAAGTTGCCAGATCAGGTACACCAGCAAAGCATTTACCTTTGTTATGGTGCGTAGAATGTCGGCTCGATCTTCCGCAGTTGGTAAGCCCACATACACAGTCTTATCCAATCTGCCTGGCCGAAGTACAGCCGGGTCTATAATGTCCGGCCTATTTGTCGCCGCCATTAAGAAAACACCTCTGCGGTCGCCTATGCCATCCATTTCAGTCAACATCTGATTTACAACCCTCATCAATGCCCCTGAATCTCCATCCATCCGCCTTGGACATAACGCGTCCAATTCATCAAAGAATATAACACAAGGTATTGAATTTCTGGCTCGCTGGAATACTTGCCGCACAGCTCGCTCACTCTCACCAACATACTGGAACAAAAAGCAACAAAATCAATGGTAATTATTCATACTTGCATAATCAAGGATTATTCCTAACAACATTTTGGACAGTGGGCATTCCATCTACCCTCAATTGACTCACTCTTCGGTTATGGACTTTTTCCATGTCCTAACTGTAGTAAGACTCATGGAAATGGGATAACGCTATGAAGACAGATCCCAACACGCCAAATATGACGCTGACGGTTCACGTAAGTTCACTGTCCAGCAGAAAGCGCATATGACAAGAAATTTTCACGCCCGATGGGATTCTAATTGAACCTATAGGAAACACCACCGAGTTGCCATAACTGTGACGTCCCACTGGCAGTGGCGCATGTCCTGCTGACCTACACGGTCGAAGCTGCCCAGAGCCCTTCTGCCGCTTCCACACGCACTGCAACACCTGCTTGGCTATGACGATATGGTCATACCTCCAGCCATTGCGTACCTCAAGTCAACCCCCCTCTTCACAACATTCTGCGGAGAACCTGGGGTTGCCAACAACATGAATAAAATTTATAAAGATTTTCCAGTATTCCCATTCAGCAGCGCTTTTACCTAGTTCAGAAGAAGCAAACAAGAACTTACCATGTTTAGTAGCTCGGGCCCTTTCACTGAAATGAAGTTGATTCCTGCTTCGTTGGCAACAGCCTTCGCCAGCAATGTTTTTCCACAGCCAGGAGGCCCACACAGCAGGACACCTGTGGGCTTCACCAACCCGAGGCTCTCAAATTGGGCTTGGTACTTGAGAGGACCCTGTTAAGAAATAACACTCCATTTTAACACATTATGCAAGGCTCGTTGTTGGAAATCGGGCTTTTAAATCTAGTCAGAAGTGAATTTTCGTCAGTCTCCCGCGAGGGCATCCCAAAAGACTCCTCAGCAGCATCAGATATCCGTTCATTAATTCATCACAATAAAAAGGTTCATTGCACTTTGCAATAAAGGCCACCTACAATATACGCAACGGTCGGCATCTAGACAACATGTGACATTGGGATGCATAAAGCTTTTCAACGGATTTCATTGTCCTTAAAGTTCCGTACTTATTGCATTCGAAAATCATTAATACGTGAACGGAAATTACCTGCACACGTTAATTTTTGAAAATATGCCATGAAGTTAAGTAAAAGTGACGTAGTAAGTAAAAAAAACATTGCAAAATACCCGCAGTATTCCATTTCATGTTATAACTGTGATTTTTTCAAATGCAGAGTCGTTAAAAATATAAACGCCCAAGTGCTCTTACTAATATAATTGCGAATTACGAGCCTCAGATGAGCTTACCAAAATTTCCATTTCCAGATGTTTCCGAACCGCCGACAAAGAGCCGATATCATCCCATGTTACATCTGGCACTGTGGCAAAACCTTCTCGCTTAGCAGATGGCTGGACTATTTTTAAAGCTTTCGTGACGTCAGCGGGGGTTAGTGAGAACCTAGCCAACTGATGCTGACTCAGTCGCATCGAACTTTTCAGCCAATCCAGGAGACAATTTAGGAATGGAGAAGACCCTTCAATGTGTACTGCCTGTAATTATTTATTACACAATTAATAACTATGGTACCACTACAGTCTAAGCAGAGATCAGCTCTTCTAAGTTCTAATAATCCATAAACAACCGTGTCTCTATATCAATATCACTTGGAGATACTGAAACGTTTAAAACAACATTAGGGCCTTAAGAGGTTATGGAATGTAGAGAATTGACAAATTAGATACTTATTGTCTTTTATTTAATTTACTAAGGAAGTTATTAAAGATTTGGTCTATTCAAGTTTTACAGGACTAGTTCATACATTATATCATATGACAATTTTAATTTTTTAATTGGTGTCATAGTTTTTCCATGGATTTTGGGTACAATTTTAGTCAATTTTATAATTAAGACACCTTGAAATATGGTGCATGAAGTTGTCTTCTTGAAATAGTAAACTTGAATGGACAAAATAACTTCCTTAGTAAATTAAATTAAATAAAAGTTAATAAAAACATTAAATTTTGTCGAGCCAATTTTCTACATTCCATATCCTTTAATTCAAAATTGCCTCTTTCGCGTTAATAATCAGCTAATGCATGAAAATGTGCGTTTTTTAGGTTTCCTAGGATAAATTTATACATTATATAGACTAGAGTACAATATTGTCCTCGCAATAAATATCAATTTATTATGATTGTGATAAAATACACCTACCGGATCATCTTCGGAATCTGTGCCGACAACATCCATATCAGAGTCCTCTCCTTTCTTCTTGGGCTCATCCTCAGCAACGACATCGACCACTTCATCGACGCCACCATTTTTGTCTTTCGCATCTTCATCACCTACTATATCAATAACACCATTCGTGTCTCCAACATCAACCTTCTTCGCTAGTGGTTCAACCTCCTTATTGCTGCCATCCTTCACCAGCTTCCTTTTCTTGGCCACCCTAGCCACCTTCTCGACTCGAATTTCCTCCAACACTCGAGAGATTGACAGCATTGCCGCTTCACGTAGAAGCAGCATCAGATCAGCCCCAACGAAGCCAGGGGTCATTTGCGCCAATTCTTTCAGATCTAAGGCTTCAGAGAGTGCAATATTTTTGGAGTAATGCCGAAGAATTTGTTCCCGCGACGTAGAGTCCGGGATCCCCAGACATATCTGGAAAACAGACATTCAAACTGTCAGTATTATTGTCGCACACTTGACCAATCAGGATCTACCATGTTCGACCAGAATAATTTGTTGCAATATAAAAGAATTATTTGGGGTCTTCACAGTGTTCGTGTTATCGAGTTATACCTAGTTAAGTGTGTTATATCAAGTTCAGTTAACACACCGATAACCAAGCTAACCAGCGTGCTATCCTAAACGCACTTCCAAGTTGGTTAAGCGTGCTATTTTACTTGCGCTGCGATCGATAGCTCAGGTTTGACCGCCGCCATCTTTGTTTTTGTTGATCAATTTGATACACGCGTTTAAAATTTTGTAGTATTTAAATTTATATGCATAATCTATTATCACAAGCAGTTACCGTAAATACTTAAAATTATAATAACCAAAATGAACAAAAAATATAAACAAATGTGGCACTAGAATAGAGTTCTGCCACTTTCTTTAAAACCGTACCACGAACGTCTGACTACTACCACGTTGCTTACCCTGTTAAATATAGCATGATAACTCACTCCCGAGGTACACTCACGATTGTGTGTTAACTTGGATAGCACATCTAACTCGATAACACCAACACTGTGAAGACCCCTATTGCAATAAAACTTGCAATGCAGTAAACTAACATAAATATAGTTATTCTTTCTGTTAAGCATATGGAATTAATATCAACAGAGATAGCTTTTGGGGTTTCACAAGAAGCAGAGAAATTTCATACTGCACAGTGCTCACGGTATAAAAATCTTGCTATAAGACCCGGTAGAAAGTAGTATGAGCATTTTCAGTGCATTTTAATTCATAAAATGAGGAACTTACTTCCCGATCAAATCGGCCAGCACGACGAAGAGCAGGGTCTAAGGCATCCGGCTGATTAGTGGCACCAATAACAAGAACTTGGTTACCACGTTCCATGTTAGATAATTCTGGGGAAAAAAGTAAGCAGTTCTGAATTAATTTGTAAATAAATAATAAAGCAAACCGTTATAGTAGAAAACATTATTAATTATCTGCATTTGGGTTAGCTCTTCATGTACCTTTTCTTTTATAATAACGATAATTGCTTTTACCATAAATACAATATTGCTTAGATTTTACTGAGTTGAAAACTGCCGACATGACCCTCAGGCTCAGGTAAAACGCCATGTCTAAAGGTGAGGCACTCAAAAGGGTTGAGGAGATTGTGGTCCCAGGAAACAGTATAAGAGAAAGACCCAAGATGGCGCTGCCGAGAAAAATCCAGACACATATGGAATAACCCAAACTCTCACACTAAGAAGCCCTAGAAGCACTAGTTGCCGTACCGTCGACCCCCCCGTAGGGGATAAGTAAAAGTACAATATTGCTTAGATGTGCAGGACCCATTTCTTAATCCCCAATCGCTACAAAATAATTTATACCAGAAAAGTAGAAAATAAAGAACATTACCATCTAATGAGGTTAAAAGTTGTGAAACAATTCTACGTTCCATCTCACGCTCGGCAGTCCGGCGGTTTGGTGCTATAGAGTCAACTTCATCAATGAACAGCACACAGGGAGCCGCACTCACGGCTGATGAGAACAAATCTCGAATTCTCTCTTCCGATTCTCCCGACACTGCACCAACTAATTCAGGACCCACAACCTGAGGAGCATACCAAAATCAAGAACCGGTAGGAGTGAACCCGTACTGATCCGTATTTAACAATTACTATAGGTACCGAGATAGATAATATGAGTAGTTCAATGGTAAATAATTGTCTTAGGGTTAAATATCGGTTGCTTCAACGCTCCCTATCCCATAGCACTGTATTTATAGATGGGACAATTGCATAGGCAAGAACGGACAGACCAATATAATACAACACGGTAATAATCGAGGTTAGAAAAGTTTTCTTCAAAAAATAATTTTTATCCAAAACCAAAACTTTGCTTGGGAACCTGTTCGGTTTGGTTACTCTATTTTTACACCCAAAACATAGATGAATTTAGAAAGCATCGATAGAAAGGTTCTGCAGAAAAATATTTTTGGCCATTCTTCATGATTATCGAGTCTTTTTATTTGTTTGCTCCGGAACCAATCCCTCAAGGGCAAGCAACCTTTTGGAGTTTGTTTTTATTGAAAACTACTACAATATAAGTGAATTTTAAATAATTCGTTGGCGCCATTTTTTTAGAAGAAAAATATCTTAAGCAGTTTTTTTTAATGTTGGAGGCAAAACCAGTAAAATTGGGTTAGCCCAAAATACTCAGAGATATGATTTTTGTGAACCTACATGTCAAATGTATTCAAAATCCACCGAGTTGTTTGCCCACCAAACGACTGACAGACAGACATTTCGTAAAAACCACTTTTTCCGTTCCTGCAGCCCTATCACGGCGATTTAGGATTATCGTAACACCGCATTAGTAAAGTGTCACGTAGCTGTGTTAAAATATGTGCAGGAAATTCTAATTAATAAATTATTGGAATAGGTACAAGAGAATGGTTGCATTGTTTTATAAGTGACGGAAATACTAATAAACATGTACAGGTAGAATTTTGAGATGAAATAAAAATTTTAATTAATGGGAGGAAAATTGGAAACTAACCAAAAATATTAATTTATCAATTTGAATTTCACGCATTTGTTTAAAACAACTGAATAAAGCCCGGTGTTACGTTAATCCCAAATCACCATAATAGGGCTGCTGGGACCTAAAAACGTGTAAATCCGTTGAAATCACAAAGCTTTTTTATACGAACGCTTAAATAGGAAAGCAAATACAGGCAACATAATGTCATTGCATCAATGATTGTCGTTGTAACTTGGCAATATTTGGACATACAGTTATGTGACAATTAAAATAAGTGGTACCTGCCTTTATCAGTGGAACTTTAAGCTGTCCGGCAATAGCATTAGCCAGAAGAGTTTTCCCACAACCGGGCGGACCGTGTAGTAAAAATCCACGAGGAGAACTTACTCCCATCCGTTCAAAAGCTTCGGGGTGCTTCATATGAACAATCAAGCTGCACACCTCCTGAAAAATGAAGCCATTACTTTGCAGTAACCACGTGCCACATTAATCTCTTAATCCAACATTTTTGTTCTATACTATATTCTGAGATTTGTTTCCTGGTTGGGAGGGGAAGTTGCATTCAACAAAGATTTAGAAAAGTGGTAAAGTGTGAATTATATTTTGCAACCTGTAAACTAATCGATAAAATTATTTATTACACTGTATGTATGTAAAATAGGTTAGCATTAATGGAAATTAGGCCTAAGTAGCACTAAGAACACTCATATACAATACATCAGGGCATGTAGAGTAGTAGTAGTACAGACTATCACCCGCAATGTTGGTTCGAGTCCCACACTACATTTTCTGGTTATGCTTCGGAGGGCATTAAAATCAGGAGGTCACGGGTCTTCCTAGTTGGGTGCAAGAGAGGGCTTTATAGCCCTAACTCCGCTAGGTTGGCTTAGTAATAAAACAAATAGTCAATATTTATTTATGTAGTATTTACTAATAAGATAAAATAGATCCTGAATGAATCCCTGTGCCATTTAAAATCTTAAAAGGGCGGCCTCATTGCAGAATTTGCGGGGAAAAATACGATTCGCACCATGTTGCACATTACTTCCTCAAAAGAAGGAGGGTTAAGCGGGTAGGAAGGGAGCAAAGTGCATAGTTCCGTTGGGGTATTAAGTAGAGGCCTAATTACTAATGACTAATTAAATACTTATTACAATGTATTGTGAATGGCTAATTATACTAAACGGGCATTTTCACCTATGCAACAGTTTATAATTATTGATTTTTTTCAACTTACTTCAATTATCGTTGAATTGCCAGCGAAATCAGCAAAAGTGACTTTAGGAGGTTCCTCAGTAACCCGTCGCTTGGAACGTTTTAATAGTGGGGGTGGTGGCTTTGGCTTATGGCGGCGAGTCACAGTCGATTCAGAAGAAGCTCTGATTGTACTCACATCTGCCAATATTATATTCATTTAACAATAGAAATAATAATATTGATGGAATAATAATCTTTTACTGTATTAACTTTATAATTCAATACAACTTTGCATAATATATTTAGGCGCCCATTCCACCGACCGGCTAGGGCTATTTACAAAAACGGTGACGTGGTAGCAGACATTCAAGACTTAGGCGGGGTTTCCACCGACCTCGCATTGCAGAATTGACGGAAATGTTTATTTTCCTCTATGCCACAGTTAAAATTGATCAATGATCATACAGTAAAATCACAAACAAACTAAAATTAAAAAATGGCGTCATGGGATATGTTAAGTACAAACATTTTAATAGATTTCTATACAAAGAAAAAGTCTAATTTCCGTCAATGTTATTTGCATTCTGCAATGCGAGGTCGGTGGAAACGCCACCTACGTCTTGAATGTCTGCTACCACGTCACTGTTTTTGTAAATAGCTCTAGCCGGTCGGTGTAATGGGCGCCTTATACAATTCAATTCGTTATGCAGCATTCCGATTATGGCGATTTGGGATTATTATAATACCCTTTTTTTTTTAATACCGCAGTAGTAAGGTTAGTGACGGTGTTAAAATATGCGAGAGAAATTGAAATTAATAAATTATTAGAATACAAAATTTCGACCATTACAAAGTTTTCTTTATACTATCGTATAACTAGGAAAGAAAAAAATGTTTCTATGCTTAACGCACCTTTGGCATTGTGAATGTTATTTCTCTTCGCAACAGACTCTTCATCACTGCTCAGGTTAATGAGTTCTGCGGAGTTGCCGGACTGCTTTGTCATTGCTTCCAGCTGAGCAGGTTGATACAAGTTCAGCAACTGTGCATTACTGGGATTTGGAGGCTGTAAAACAAGAGATTGTAAGCCGACAGCGACAGCAATTAAAATTTATGAATGTCAATTAATAATTGCAATATTACACATTTTCAGACACTTCTTTAAATGCCTCTTCTCGCGAAGGACAATTTCGAACTTGGAAACTGCTTCTCTGAAAAGGGAAGTCGCGGTCTTGCCAACCAGGATGTTCTTCTTCTGCCGTGAGCCCGCAGTCCTTCTATATCTTCCCTTGGATTATTACATGCGTAAGTTTCCGTTTCCTAACCGTCAGCACCAATTCGGCTTCTTTATCCATTCGCCACAGGGCTTCGGCACATCCAAGATTTGCGCAGCATTCGTCTGTATACATTTTAAGTGCACGGTCGCTGTTTTCCATAAATTGGGTCTTATGAATCTTATGCATTATAGAACTTACAGAACATTCTACCATCCTCAATAGTAGGTCAAACCGCAGATTCCGACACGAGTCCTTTCTGCACTATGGTGGAGACATTACTTTCGAGTTTGTTTAAAGTGGCTCACCACGCACTCACTGTTTACAATGCATCCTTAGTAATGGTATTGTTTATATTGTACAATAGATGTTAGAAATGAGAGGATATATAAAAACTGGGCTTGGTGGAACCCACGATCTACGCCTAACCGGGGCGTCCTCTTAACGGCTGGACCACAAGCGCGTACAAGAACAGTTGATGCATATCCTCTACTTATGTATATGCTCGTATTGACAATGAAAACTAGGAGGCTCATTCTAATAAGACAGAGAACAGATTTGGTTGTTTAATTGAATGTTAAAAGTAATAACATCAATATTTTTTCGTGTTCCATACTTAATTACACACAGTAAGGGCAGCTCACAAAACATTCGCTAAAAATCAAATAAAAAACTTACACGTGAATCGTTGGAATTACACTCCTCTACTCCACTTGACGAACCATCATCCAGATCCATGTCAAACTGTGGCGTATTTTTAGATATTACTGAAAAAGCTGGAATAG
This sequence comes from Psococerastis gibbosa, assembly GCA_963971405.1. Taxonomy (NCBI): domain Eukaryota; kingdom Metazoa; phylum Arthropoda; class Insecta; order Psocodea; family Psocidae; genus Psococerastis; species Psococerastis gibbosa. The sequence goes on along the minus strand of OZ020488.1, from coordinate 22,592,033 downwards.
GAAGGGCACAATATTTAATACTAAAACTTTTTAATCATAATGTACAACGCAAAACGCAATCCACCTAAACGATGGAATGAGAGCGGCCCTAAATATTCGAGTGGCGAGGGAGGTTCCACGAAAAGTGTTATATGAGCAAATTGGAGTCATTCCACTGCTTGATGAAATGTACGTTCATGTAATGATTCTGTTGCACAAGGTAAAACTGCAAGAATGCCCAAGTTATATGGTTGACAAGACTAGGAGAGTAAATGATGTCCACTCATACAGTACACGCCGAGCTAGAAATTTTTATTATGAATTGTCAAATTCTGGAAGAGGAAGAAAATCTATCTTTAAGGAATGGGTATCAAAATACAATCAACTAAGTTACGAACTAAAGAACATAACTGAGATTTCGAAATTTAAAGTTGCCCTGACGAAGAAGATCCAAGAAAGTTAAGAAGATGAGAAGTTGATGATGTTGCGGTCAACAAATTAGCAGCTGCTGCTACCATGTTCAACAACAACAACATAAATAATATACAATACATATTATATGAATGCAAAAACATGACTTTTTATTGACTTGCAACAAAGAGGCCGAAACTCATCTACCAATAGGAAACTTAAAACTCACGTTTGTTCCCATTAAAACTTGCATCAAGCTAAGCTAATTCCACTTACCGATGCTGGTAAGTCAAACCCGTCTGAGTCAAATTCAGTACCATACTGACTTGGTAAAATAAATGCAAAAAAATGGATAAATTTTCTGGCTTGATATAATAATGCCTACCTCGCTCAACTAATATTTTGAATTGTCCCCAGTTGCGACGTCTGTATTCTCTGTATCGTCGCCGGAGGGCATCTACCATATCATTAATGTCAAAGTATACTTGATCTTTGTTTTCATTGAGATACTGAAACAAAAAGTGTCCATGACCTTATCCAAAAAGTATAAATAGGTATGGAATAAATTCAGGATCCATTTCCATCATTCTGGGAAAGAGAAGGCTTGACGACAACAATCCCGGGATCTCAAACTTTTTTAATACTGCGTAAGATTCCCCCGAGAAAATTTTCATATACATATGAAGGAACAAAATGCTGATAAATTGCAGTAACAACTATAAATTTTTTCACCCATGACCGCACAGCCGTAAACCACACAGGGTGATACTTAAGCAACATAGCTTGTGGTTAATAATTTAATACAGTAGATGAATGAAAATACAAACTAACATTGTTATCATTTTTTTACCTGCTATTAAATTTTAAGCATTTACAGCACAAGATAAAATAAATAAAAATGTATTTTGAATCCTGGGATCGAAATTCGTTGATTTCATTTTTTAATTAGTACACAGCTTGGAATTTTATTGGTTGAGACCGTTGGGTCCTAGCAAACATTTTCTTACACAAAAAGAGGTCCGATAAGTGTTGAAAGGCAATCGCACACCCCAATGGAAGCATTTTGTACCAAGTCAAATTTGAAATTTCTCCGTTTGGCCATTTTGAAGGCGTAACAAATGCAATGCAAGGTAAGGTCAAAGCCTTCAAAACTGAAGCCGAAAGGTGTCGGTGCCGACAGCATGCTACGTGCTATACAATGCATTTCTTCTCTACGAGCGATATTTGGTAAGAAATTTACCTTTCTATAAAACACGTGCAATAGGGGTACTCAATTTATTCGCAAATAGCTACTAAATAACTAATTTTCGCGTTGCTTGTTTTGTTCTTAGGGTTTAATGACAGTTCTCAATAAATGTATATAATTTTATATTTTTAAGTCAGCCAATATAAATTTTATAAAAGCATGTAAATTGGGCTTAATTTTTAATTGTTGTGAATACTTTTTTTATTGGATTTCAGATTTAAGTATAGTTAAGTAAATAATTTAACCCTACCTGGTTAACACGCAATATTATGTAAGGATCCCGAACTCTTGAGCCTCCTTGGTTTCCTTGTCGAAAATTCCTGGATAGCCCAACAACCACCGGTTGTTGCTGGCTGGAATCAGGATTTGCCTCGAGCTCAACTTCACCGGGGCTATCAACAACGTTCTGGTTCTGCATTGGAATTGGAAATTATATAACCAAAATTTTTAAAAGTGAAACCAACATCAAAAAACATGGTGTAGAACCCGCAGTGAGTCGTCAGTCGTCGAGTCGCCCCGTCCCGGTCCCGCATCGGCGCATCGCAATCGCATAGAACTTTAGAAATTAATAAAATAGAATGGTGGGAGCCATTATACCCGTTACGGGCAACCTGTAAATCTGTAAAACCGGTCAAAATTTCTGTACTTAGCTTAGGCAGACCCAACCACTAGCAGACTGCGATATAGCGCCATATAGACCTAATAGACTAATCCAAAACATGGAGCTAATAAAACTATGCAGCCACCATGTCGTATGGGAGATATTTCTAATGGCGTCACACTAGCGCATGCGCATCTCATCCGCTAGTTTTCGTCTGCTGGGAAGCAAACAAGCCACCAGTTTGCATTGTTTTAGTCGGCGACCGGCGTTGGATGGAGTTTGAGTAGAGTGGCGAGATATACTCTTCATAAGTGTATTTATACTATTTTGTGTTCCAAATTCGACATGCTCTTGCTTTTTGGGCTTTTGATGCAAATATACTCTTTTTTGAATCATATCCTACTCTTTTACAGTACCGGTATTTTGTAATTTTGACGCAGGGGGAGAAGGAGAAAAGGAAGTGCACTATTCCGCTAAATACAAGTAACTTAGGTCGGCTAAAAATACACAAGGTAGAATGGAATAATAGTTTTATTATTCAAGTAGCTATTACTTATTAGTAATAGTAAAATTTTATGGGACGGGTTATGTATGGGAATAATTAATCTTATCCTTGGATTTTTGGTGCATAACTAAAGACCCAAATAATCAGTGATTTAAAGAGGAGAGTGGGACACACAACCCCCCCGTATATAGATCTTGTATTCTTGTATTGTATTGTATAAACTTTTTTCGTTTTGGAAATCTAGCCACCCTACGTTTGAGTGTTTTTCATAATATTTCCTTTATTTTTGCACACCCCATACGAACATCTGCCTGACCGACAAAACGGCGAATAATGCGGAAACTGCTCCATAACTCCATTAACAAAACAAAAAAGACGATTAAATGCAAACTTGCACGCGTTACGCCTATGGGTATTTAAACAATTAATAATAGGAGTTATTGTAACAAAATGGTGGGTAGTCGTTTATGGAATGTTTTTACACGAATGCAAGGTAATATACACCCAAATAACTCGTTAAATATATAAAAAATCACTCAATTATTTCAAATTCCCTATGGCACCACATGCATTTAACCGGGCCATTTGCTTCGCAGGGTTCCACCGCCCTTTTTATTATGACAACAACTCACGTTTCTCACAGCCTTCTTGAATGTCATAGCCATTGATATACATGGATTGCTACCACGGCACCTAGCCCACGCTGAACAAATGTCTTCACTTTTGGTCACGTGACAAAAGGGGTATTATGGCAAGAAGTGGTTGACTCCATTGCGTTCAATGCGATTTAGACGTATTTCATTGCCTGTTATTTAATCTATTTACCCATTTATTGAGTTTTTCTTTGGTTCGACATAATGGTCATATCTTGCTCTGCTTATAAATGCACTAATAGGTTCAAGATATGTCGAGAAACGGGGGAAAATATTACTTTTCACAAGTAAGTGTTCGCATGGTTTGGTCATTAGTTGATGCAACATTTATGGGTTTATTTCAGTTTTATTAATCATTATGTTAAAAAATCACACACTTTCAATTGTCCTCAAGGCCGTAGCCAAGGGGGGATCCTTGGGGCGGAGGGGGGGGGGGGGGGTCGCCCCCCCCCCCCCCCCCCGAGAGAAATAGCATTATTCCAGTTAGAATGGACTTTTGAAGGAAATTAAGAGAAATTATTACTCAAGTAAGGGAAACGCGATATTTTTTGGGCTACCGCCCCCCTCCCCCCCGAAAACTTTTTCTGAAACCGTTACTGCCCCGAAATGAAATGGCTTGACACTAGATAGAATCGGATTTTGAGAGGAAACATAAAAACCACTATGTAATACCCAATGAAATTTTTACCCCCCCCCCCCCCCCAAAAAAAAATCCTGGCTACGGCCTTGATTGTCCTGTATAATTTTAATACTAATTATTATTATTATTATTATTATTATTATTATTATTATTATTATTATTACATAGACCGCAATAAAATTATTACTCCCAACCAATATGGGTTTCAAAGAAAAAAAAGTGCGGAGATGTGTCTAAGCGATTTTACTGAGTACATTAACAAAGCATTACATTCAAATAAGCAAGCATTCGTCTTGTTTGTAGATTTTTCGAAGGCCTTTGACGTCCTTCCCCATAATAACATAATTACAAGCTTAAGTGAAATAGGAGTGAAGGGGATTGAACTTGAATGGTTTCAAGATTATTTAAGAAATAGAAAAGCGACGGTGCGCCTGAATGAAAAAACTGGAAAACTGAAAGCTTGGGAGTCCAGTGTGGCCCAGGGTAGTAAAATCGGACCCCTATTGTATATACTTACAACCAACTCAATACCAAAACTTCTAGGAGCAGAATTATTTATGTTTGCTGATGACATTGCCATAGTAATAGTAAATGACAGCGCAGAAGAAGCATCAAAAGAAATGAACAAAATAATAAGAAAACTACAGAAACTATCACACGATGTGGGTGTCACGATAAACTGCAATAAAACAAAAATTGTTCACATGCGAAACAGGGGACCGGTTTATAAGAGGAAAAAATTTATTTTCCACACTCATCACTGTCTTCACCAAACAAACTCAAAAAACTGTGACTGTGTAGAAGAAATAGAGATTAAGGAGGAGCATAAATACCTTGGGTTAATATTGGACAGTAGACTAACATGGCAGAATCAAATTGATTGTATATACAAAAAAATGAGGTCCGGGTGTTGTGCCATACAAAAATTAAAATATTGCCTTCCGCTAAAAACCCTAAAAATGATTTACCATGCACTAATAGAATCGGTATTAAATTATGGAATACAAACTTGGGGGAGAGATAACAACAGCTATTTCACAAAAATACAAAAAATGCAAAATAAAGTAGTAAAAAACATGCTATCTAATAAATTAAACAAAAAATTTAAAAATATAGACGAAAAATACAGATTTCTAGATATACTACCAATAGGAAAACTGTACAAGTATCTTATAATAAAGAATAACTATTTTATGTATTTAAGCAAAATTGTTGGAAACACACAGAATAAGAGGCAACTGAGAAACGTAGACACATTGAGACAAAATATTCCTATAACACATAATAAGTACGGCAGACGCCTCAATGAAACAGTTTTACCAGAGATATTTAACAAATTGCCACTTAAACTAAAAGAATTGAACAAAATAGGGAAAATAAAAAAAGAATTAAAAAAATACTTAATTTTAAATACAGACTATTAGCCATTTCATTATACTTATAATTTTACATCAATATATAATAATATATAATAGTATAAATAATAAATATATATAAATACATCCTTCAGAGTTCAGAAGGATCTCACTCATTGCAGAAAGCTAGAGTGAGTACTATATAATGGTTTATTATTATTAATTATTATTAATTATATTTATATCTTGCAGAGCCACTGCACTATGATCGCTCGATAAGCGGAAGCTTGAGCGTGATAATGCTGATTAATAACAAATTGTTGTGCTCAATATATGCACCTTGTCCGGGGTTACCGGTCAAGGAAAAAAGTGAAAAAAAAGTGATTATTATTATTATTATTATTATTATTATTATTATTATTATTATTATTATTATTAAACTAAGTTTTTTTTGCTAACACAGACGTGAAATAGAAAACATGTTGTTGCATCATCTACAGCGTTTACTGTGCGAGCCCCCGACAAGTTGATTAACTTGGGGGCCCACAGGTTATTTGTATTATAAGGGTATAATTGTTAATTTATAAATATATTCCTTCGGCGCAGGGGAGTACCGGCCGAAGAAGAAGAAGAAAAAATTATTATTATTATTATTATTATTATTATTATTATTATTATTATTATTATTATTATTATTATTGTTTCAACCTCAAGGCATTTTTTAGTCCGATCGTCAAGTTTAAAATTATTTTAGGAAGTTGAAAATTCCAGCAGCCTAAGCAGGCCTAGTCCTGCTGAACCTAAGTTTTGATAGTGAATAGAAATAGCGAAACACTATAAGGCAAATTTACAGAGGAAAAAAGTGTTTTTATTTCCCATTTGGGCGAATTTCGTGGCTTTCTTGCAAATCACACGTACTGCAAAATGTCTAGAAATTATTAGGCTTATTGATATTGACATCCCTAAATCAACACTGCAATATTTTTTCATTGATGATAGCACACAGAATATTCACATCTTGTAAGCATAATAAGTAGGCTATGAGATTTAAAAATTCGAATGCCGGTGTGGGTGGATCAGGGACGGATCCAGCTCATCATGGGGGGGGGGGGGGAGCTGTGGGTCAAAATAGGAAAAACCTATGTAGTATCGATTAAATCAGAGCGTTAAAAAAATTACCTTATAAAATAGATTCACTGATTTTTTTTTTGGGGGGGGGGGATATCCCCCCTGTCAGACAGCTGACAGCTGAAGGGGGGAACTGCCCCCAAAATCTTATAAGCTGTAACGATTCAAATCGTACCTTTAATTAGAGTTGTGTAAACAACTCTCTTTTAACCATTTAGAAGAAATTACAATCCTTACAGGTAATTCTTACTCACATATAAATCATTTTTCCTTTGTTTATTTCGTTTATTTACATCGCCATTCTCCAACAATAATAATAATTATTTCCTCACAGACATTGTACCTTAAAAATTAAAGTAAAAGGCAGCGAAAATATATTCTTGAAAAATTCAATTATCTAGCAAACAATGTAATTATAAATTCTTGTTCAAATATTTTTTAGCCACTAAATTTTATCATATTTAAAGTAAAGGTTGCTCAGGGAAATCTGTCGAAAATTAAAAATTAAAATAATTGTAAAGTAGTCGACAGAGAGAGGCTGCGCGGTCGTCTGCATTCCGAAGGGTCTCTGGACAGGACATTTTTTTAATAAAATTTTCTAAAATGGAATTATCATATATAAATAATAAGAAATTATACGTAAGAATGGAGGAGTGAGAGGAAAAGGGGTCTTCCCCCCCATAGGGGGCCTAGTGTGGCGAGATGTAACCCAAAATCCAGACCTAGTTGTGTTCGAAGGCCAATTGTAATCAACGTTACTACATGTATGGGTTAATGTTATAATTATCTGAAGGATCGAAGGAGATTCCTTATTAAATGTCAGGTATACTATGCATAGTATAGGGGTTCTTTAATCTGTATCGTATGACAATATTTTGTTGATTCTAAAAATATAATCGCAGTTACATTCGCACAACTCCTGCCTTGATACTTATGACTACCTAGAACCTTGCAGACTTAGACGGTAAATAAAATTCCCACGGCATAGATTGAGCTAGTCGATGCACCGGCAAAACCTTAGCTAGGTTAGAACGGGAGTGCACGCCCGGATTAGCTTAAGCTAAGGGGAAGCCTTATAAAAAGTGGCGCCCGTACGCGTTTTTTTTTTTTTCTTTTCTTCTCTTTTCATAATGGCGTCCCGACTATTATTTTCTTCAAAACAGTTTTATTTGGTAATTCGACTTAAAATACATAATTAATTTAATATGGCAACCAATTGCATTGATAACAATAAACAGCGTGAAAGTTTAATTTCTTTCGAGGTTCTTTTCATTACTACTGTTGCCGTCAAGGGTTAGCATCTTTCTAGGGGGTTATGAGTGTCAGGACAGGAGGATGTTGTTATAGTTTTGACAGCTGTAATATCCTTTAGCTAAGTTGCTATTGCGACGGAAACGTTGGTTAATTATTAATTAGTAATTTTATTTTCACTCAGGAATACTCTGATTTTTCTATGAAATTAGTTACCTTTGTACCTCGGTATTGAAGAATTCTTGCACTCTGAAAGTTCATGAGTTAAATGGTTCACTTAATATTTTGCGTAATAATACGCGTTATAGTCGTCGCCTTTGAGTTAGTCAACGGACTTTGCAAATTCAGGGTTTTTGTTGTTTATGTCAGCACTACTACTACGTTTTGCACCTTACAACTAGTTACTGTACTTAAGTTGGTTCAGTCAACATTTTTGAGTAATGGTATTCATTATCGTTTTCGCATTTAAGATAGTGAACGGACACTGCAAATAAAGGTGTCGTTTTTGTCATGTGTATGCGCTACTACGTGTTACACTCCAGCAAGTATAGTTATAGTTATTCAGCAATGGCTTGGTTTCTGACGCGACATGACTTGTTGTGTAGTAGTTTTAATGTTGTTGGGGTTAGAGATAAACAATTGTAGTTTTGGGATGATATCTCAAATGTTACGAGATTTAGTGACAGTTCAGATGATATCTCCGGCGTTCCTGATCTTGGTTGCGGTGGGGATGGTATCTCGAAGGTTACAGATTGGAGTGGCAATTGAGATGTTATCTCCCATGCTCCAAAAATTAGTGGCGCTTGCTACAAGTTATGGGTTTCTGGGGTTGTTGTCCTCGATTGACAATAATTAGCCTTGTGCTTGAGTCAAATTATTTGTATTAAAGTTGGTATGTGTTTTATGTCTTTCGAATTGGCCTTCGAAATGGGTTTCCCAAGAATTTAAGTATTAAAGTAATGTTTCGTCCGCACGTTTCGGCCGAAGTGGGGGGGTATGACTCCAAAATTTAATGAAAATTATCAGTTTAGTTGTTTGTTCTCTATATAAGAGAATTGTAGTGTGGTAAACATACATTACGATATATATATGATTATTCATATTATAGTATATTGTTATGATATAGGTTGGCTTACCTTAAAAGAGTCTGGCGCCCTTAATACAAAATTAAGCACCTTATGAAAAATTTTTATAGTATTCTTCAACAATTGAGTAATGATGAATTAGAATTTATAGGTACGTCTGAAGGTGTTCTTTTCCCTACAAGTGATAGAAAGTCGCTTCTAAAAATTTTACGTACGTATTTTGAGGTAAATGTTCAGAAGCAATTTCTTGTGTTTTCATTGCATCAAAAGAAATTATTGACGATGTCTGCTCCTACTACGCCGGTGACGACTGTTCCTACAACGTCAACGTCTTCGCTTACGCAGACATCGCCAGTTGTTCCTGTCGCAGTCACTGCGGCACTGCCAGCTGCATCTGTTACCGCACCAGCATCAGGAGGGATTGTTCCAGTTCCCATATCGTCGTTGCAACAGAACGTCGCGTACGCGCAGCCTGCTGTCACGACGACTTCGGGACTCCTTCCTTCTATTGCGATGCCTACGATACCAGGTGTTCTTCCACATTCTAACAATCCACAGTCAACTTCCACTGTGTTCTTAGGTATGCCTCCGGTGAAGGCTCCGGCTCAGCAGCAAACTTCGCGTCATCTCATAGATGAGTTTGTTCTACAGGCTTCGAAGAGAGATATAAGCTTTGACGGTTCGGACCCCACTAAGATAATGTCTTTCTTAAAGTCCATTACCCGGCTTTTGGGTAGGTATCACCTTACGGATGCCGACCTCCTCCAGGCCTTGCCGGACTTGCTGCAAGGCACCGCCTTGAGATTTTTTGAAGCTCGCCTTTCACGGGTACAAACGTGGCAAGAAGTTTGTGACCGACTGATAGCCAACTATCACCCGGCGACATACCAGGACACGCTTCTGGAAGAGATGACGGCGCGTAGACAGGGGTTGCAGGAGCCTCCTGAACAATTCATCTCTTCAGTAATATTGATGAATGCGGATCTGTCAGTACAGTTCTCCGATACTCAACTCGCAGAGTTTATTCGAAGGAGACTGAATCCAACGTACCTTCAGCGTATTGATAGTAGAAGGGTAATGAATCTAGACACCCTCGAAAATGAATGTAATCGTGTTTCTATTGAGTTAGAAATAATTAGCAAGTACCAGGCGCCGTCGGTAGCAGTACTGCAACATCCATTGTACGGCGTTCCTCAGCCACCTGCACCAGTTCGGCATGTGTCTTCATTAGCGGTCGCTACAACGGTAAATACAGCTGCAGCTGCTACAGCGACGACTAAGAAGAAAAAGAAAAATTCTGGTAACAATCAGTCCGTGGATTTAAGTAATCAATTGGCAGTTTTAACAAATTTGCTCAGTGATGTCCTAGCGACTAGGCCGCCACCACAGGGAAACTAAGCAGCCACTCTCTATTGCCGGTCAAGGGGGGTGGGAGCTTTAAAAATATTGGACTGGCCAAAAGAAATTCTCGAATTTTTTGTGAAGTGTCAATTGGTGGGATTATGGGGTCGGGATTGGTTGATACTGGAAGTTCAGTAACCTTGCTTGATGCCATTCATATACCTACCTTAATTGAAGAAGGGTTTAATATAAAAAATGATTCGGTTGATGTGGAAGTAGCGGATGGTTCTTCTACCCGAACTGTGGGTTATGTAGAATTACCTTGTACCTTAAATGGGAGTAAGTGGCGGACAATTGTCCATTTCTTAGAAAATTTGCCTTATTTTGCAGTAATAGGCATGGATAGCCTGGCTGCACTAAACGCGGTAATAAAACCCCGCCAGGGGACATTAGAGATAAACCAAAAAAGTATTCATTGCGCACCGGTCGAATTGGCAGAGGGCGTGTTTTTAGGAAATCCAATTCCACTTAATTCAACGAATGGGGTGGATATTTCAGAAGAAGGGTATGGGGCAGAATTATCTGACGACATCTTACCGGATGACCCCGACTACTCCCTGGGTACTCCCTTGGTTGATTTGCATCCCGATCTTAACTCAGGTCAAATCCACCAATTTAAGCAATATTTATCTATGTGGCAGGCCCGCTTTGCTAAACTTAAGGGTCGTAATACTAAATATTTTTTCAAATTATTTGTAGAGAAATCGACACCGCCGGTTCATGTTAGACCGATTCCATTGGCCCCAGATAAAGCGAAACTCGCACGGGAAGAAATTCAGAGACTATTAGATGAAGGAATAATCGAACGAAATATTACTTCAGACTGGGCTTCGCAAGCCTTTCTTGTTCCAAAAAAAACGGGACAGCATCGGTTAGTCGTGAATTTTAAAAAATTAAATCAAGTGGCGAAAGGATTAGGTGCGGGATTTCCGTTACCGCGTGTCGATTTTATATTATCCTCATTGGCTAATGGCCATTATATTTCAACCATTGACTTATGTCAGGGTTTTCATTTATTTCCTGTCTCCGCCGACTCTAAGGAGTATTTAACGTTTACTGTTCAAGGATCTGGCAAATTTACTTACAATTATTTACCTTTCGGGTTGTCGTCTGCGCCCACATTTTTTCAAGCTACAATGGAAAGAATTTTAGCTCCTATGATAGAAGAGGGATTACTTCATGTCTATATTGATGATATTATTTTAGTCACAAGCGACTATTCAAGTCATTTGAAAGCCTTATCGCGTCTCTTTGCGATTCTCGAATCTGAAAACTTGAAAATAAATTTTTCAAAATCAAAGTTTTTGAAGAAACACACTGAGTTTTTGGGGTTTACAATTGGCGGGGGTGTACAACAAGTTTCCCCAGCTAAGATTAACGCGGTTGAGAATTTTCCTAGACCTACCACATTAAAAAAATTGCGGGGTTTTCTTTCCTTACTCTCGTGGCTGCGAAAATTTATACCGAGCCTTTCCTCTCGGGCAGCACCGTTGAACGACATGTTAAAGAAGGATGTACCCTTCGAATGGACAGTGGAGAGACTGGCAGCTTTCGACGATCTACGATCGTGTCTTACCAAACCTCCTGTACTACATTGTCCAATCTTCGATAGTGAAGAAGACGAGAATACGAGCTTTCATATATGGACCGATGGGTCATTGACTGGGATAGGTGGCCTTCTTATGCAGTCAGTACGGGGAGAGGATAGACTTATTGCCTATACAAGTCGCTCGTTACGCCCGGAAGAACGCAGATATACTACAATGGAAATTGAACTCCTCGCCGTATTACATTGTATAGAAAAGTGGAGAAATTTCATAGTTGGGAGAGGGACCACTCTCGTCCACACAGACAACCGCAGCATTTCATTCCTTCATAGTCTGTCACCTACCTCGGGTAGACTGGCACGCTGGACTACTAAGTTGAATTCTTATGATTTAAAAATCGTGCATACACCCGGAAAGTTGAACTCGGCGGCAGACGCTCTCTCCAGAGCTCCAGCGGTTGCTTCTCTTACGTTAGGGCAAATGACAGATTTTACAACATCTAAAGATCCTTGGAATCTAGGGTTAATGAATAAAGTGGTAAATAATCCGGATAGTTATCCGTTATTTAAAGTTGTTGATGACCATTTGGTCAAATATGTAAAAGATCCAGTCACGGGAAATTTTTCTTATAAACATGTTGTACCTACTGATTTTAGATCAGATATTTTAAATAAATTTCATGCCGATCACTCAAGTGGTCATTTGGGAATCACAAAAACCTTTCATAAAATAAATTCTCGTTTTTTTATACCAGCTTGTAAGAAGTTAGTTTCTAAGTATGTTTTGTCCTGCAAAGATTGTCAGGCTTTTAAGCCGTCCAAGAAAGGTCCAGTGGGTCTCATGATCCCGAAGGAAGCTTCTATTACGCCTAATAAAATTTTTTCTGTTGATACCATTGGTCCCTTACCGTCTTCGCACCGTCGAAAGAAGTATATTTTTGTTGCAGTAGACTACGCAACTAAGCTAGTCTTCACTAGAGCGTTAACTAATGCAACAGCGTCTTCTGTCGTAGACGCTTTTAGGTCTATGTGCCTTGATAAGGGGTTTCCGAATCTGGTTTATTCGGATAACGCCACGATTTTTGCGGGAAAGGAATGGAGAAAATTTTGTGACGATCATTTTATTAAATGCAATTTTATTCCAAAGTATGATCCCCGAACGAATCCTGCTGAAAGGTATAACCAGACTCTAAAAACGTCATTGTCAATATTTGCTCAACAGGATTCGCGCGACTGGGACCTGCATTTGGGATATATTACCTTTGCCATTAACACAAGTAGAAATGATGTCACGAAGTTCACTCCATTTCGGCTGGCTCATGGGATAGAGGCGCGCAGCCCCTTTGAACTGGCGTGCCCTATTACCACGAGCCAAGCCACTCCTTTCGATCCCGCGGGTTTTATGGGAACACTTAACGGGGAAATGGGGTTAATTTGGGATAGAGTAAAGCATAATGTCAAGAAGGCAAGTGCGTCTCAGGCACACAATTACAATTTGCGTCGACGCCCTTGGACTCCAAAGACTGGAGACCTTGTATTCAGAAAAAATTTCGCTAAATCGGTAGCAGCTAATTATGTAGCCCAGTCTTTGGAGCCCAAGTGGCTAGGGCCATGTATTGTGGGGGACATTTATTCTGATACGCAAATTCAGCTTTTAGATATAAGGAGGAAGGATTTGGGTCGGTGGTCCGTCACAAACATCAAGCCATTCCTAGAATGATCAGGGTTATAATAACTTGCTTCTTCCTTTTTATTGTGGCTGGAGTGTGCAACGTAGTAGTAGCGAGGGAGAGTAAACATTTTGTGTGTGGAGTTATATGTTAATTGTATAGCTGCGCCTATGGTACTTTACTATTTTTGATTGACTTCCTCTTTGGTTGAGCTAGACACAGTATTGCTCAAGTTGCCGTCTGACGATGGCCTTTTCCTATAGACTTTGTCGTTTGTGAATCTGTTTGGATTGTAGCCTTTCTTCTGGTGGATTTTCATGCTTCTCGATAAGTTGACTGCTCTTGGGGTTTTCTGTTCTCGTTGGGTGAGGGTGGATAGCCGTGGGCTTTTTCTGGAGTCACCGCCCTAAGGCTGTAACTAATTTTTTTTTATATATAACGACGACGGTTGTTCATATTTAAAAAAAAAAAAAGGGAGCAAGGGGATATTGTAACGATTCAAATCGTACCTTTAATTAGAGTTGTGTAAACAACTCTCTTTTAACCATTTAGAAGAAATTACAATCCTTACAGGTAATTCTTACTCACATATAAATCATTTTTCCTTTGTTTATTTCGTTTATTTACATCGCCATTCTCCAACAATAATAATAATTATTTCCTCACAGACATTGTACCTTAAAAATTAAAGTAAAAGGCAGCGAAAATATATTCTTGAAAAATTCAATTATCTAGCAAACAATGTAATTATAAATTCTTGTTCAAATATTTTTTAGCTACTAAATTTTATCATATTTAAAGTAAAGGTTGCTCAGGGAAATCTGTCGAAAATTAAAAATTAAAATAATTGTAAAGTAGTCGACAGAGAGAGGCTGCGCGGTCGTCTGCATTCCGAAGGGTCTCTGGACAGGACATTTTTTTAATAAAATTTTCTAAAATGGAATTATCATATATAAATAATAAGAAATTATACGTAAGAATGGAGGAGTGAGAGGAAAAGGGGTCTTCCCCCCCATAGGGGGCCTAGTGTGGCGAGATGTAACCCAAAATCCAGACCTAGTTGTGTTCGAAGGCCAATTGTAATCAACGTTACTACATGTATGGGTTAATGTTATAATTATCTGAAGGATCGAAGGAGATTCCTTATTAAATGTCAGGTATACTATGCATAGTATAGGGGTTCTTTAATCTGTATCGTATGACAATATTTTGTTGATTCTAAAAATATAATCGCAGTTACATTCGCACAACTCCTGCCTTGATACTTATGACTACCTAGAACCTTGCAGACTTAGACGGTAAATAAAATTCCCACGGCATAGATTGAGCTAGTCGATGCACCGGCAAAACCTTAGCTAGGTTAGAACGGGAGTGCACGCCCGGATTAGCTTAAGCTAAGGGGAAGCCTTATAAAGCTAGCCTGTTGTAAGTTGCCTAACTTATTACGTTATAATGTAAAGGATACTACATATGTTTATTATATTGTGAGCCAAATTACCCCCCCCCCCCCCCCCCAATGGGCTGGATCTACTCCTGGTATAGGTAGGAGCCTAAATTTAGCAAGTTGAACACTTCAAATTTAGTCCCAATGCAATTAAATAGACGAACATGGTTAGACTGGACTAAATAGTTTGACTATCTTTTGTTAAATTGCTGCTTGACACAATTTTTCTTAGTAACATATTCCTAGCTAAATATTAATAAATCTTCATAAATGCCGGTGTGTGACCATAGAATATTGTTCTATATTAAATAAAAAAATATTACAAAAGCAGAAAATGTCAATAAATGTGGGGACCACTTAGTCCCACATGTGTAATAACCAGTCTGCTTCCAGCTTCACCTTTTTCCCGGTAGATGGCGCTGTTCACATTCAGATAATTCAATATTCCTCAATCTTCCTTTTACGTATTTATTTCTCTTATTCAATAATATCTTTAATCTACCCTCTGTGTCTCATCAGCTCCTTTAGCTGTGGACACAGAGTTGGTTTTTCTATATGGAAGCAGGCTGGATCAAATTCAATACCGGTATTAATTGTAAGCATGTATCGTTCTCGTCTCACAGCTCATATTGTAACCACTGTGTGTTAAATTACTCTAACTTGAGTCGAAGCACTGCAATACAAACCAATTCAAGTCTACACTGCCTATTCAATTGCATCGTCCTTCGACAAGCCACAAATCGTATTAAAAAGAGCGAGATCACTAATAAACTGCAGTTACTGCACATGTGCTAATCAAGTAAAAACTCGTCATGCCACAGCTGCACAGGGCAAGAAGTGGGAGAGGCTAGTAAAGGACGGGCCAATCAACCGAAACCTCCCCGTGTTTGTTGCCTCCTTCAGAGCCCTCACTGGACACGACTACCTAGCTTCACACCTACATAGGATAGGCGTATTCGACTCGTCCTCATGCCCCCTGTGTGGACACCCCTCAATGGTGGCCGATCATCTCTTTGGATGCCCGGGGCTTGCAGACGCTCGAGACTCGTCGGTGAACACAGGAGAATATCTCCTCGCTGATCTATACTGGCTTGCGCGACACCGAATGGCAGAGATGCCAAGAGTGGGCATTGGATAATAAAAAAGTATTAAAACAATTATTGAAAAACATCAAATTTACACGTAAGTGTATATGGCATGGAACGCTTCTGCCATAATATTCAAGATATCAGGTTTTGTCCGTTGCCGACATCCCTAGCGCTCCTGGTGTGTTTCCAGTGTATATATATATAGCTCAATGGTCATAGCGCATCAGAAATATCTCCCATTTCGGCTGTGCTGGAAGAGTGGAAGACTGAAGCCATGACCACGCCTACTTATAGGTGCATTTTGGCGGAAAATTCAAATGTAATAGTTTTATTATATGTTTTCTTTATAGTTTTCTTTTTTGTTTCATATATAATTATATTTATTATTTACATTTATTATATATATTGTTTAAAATTTAAATTAAAAGTACTGAAAGATCTGCATTAAAAATTTTTATTTTTATCTAAAAGTAGGGAAAACTTTGCTTTAAATATTGTTGAAAATGTAAATTAAAAGTACTCCAAGTTCTGCATAAAAATATTGCTGGTTAGTTGGCATGATTTTCCGTTCTAAATAATCTTTAAATAATCAAATAAAAAATAAAATGTTCATATGGTATCAAATGGCAAAAGGCTCAATCTGGTCCTATACTACGGAAATAGCCGAAGTCAAGCGGCTTCAACCCGAATGTTTACGATGAGTCTATAGTTTTACTATGTCTATGGTCACCATTGGCGGCCATTACTCCATAGTTTCCTTAGGGTTTGGCACTGAACTATATATATACTGGAAATACACCAGGAGCGCTAGGGTTGTCGGCAACGGACAAAACCTGATATCATATCAATGCTGCTAGTCAGCTATAGTGTAGCCTGCACAAGATAAGTAATCAATTTGGCGGGGAAAACCAGAGATAAGTGTAGCCTGTACAAGCTAAGTACAGAGTTTTTGACCGGGTCCAGGTATCCGTTCTGCTATGCTGCATTTTAATTTTTTTATCATTTCAAAAATACTGTTAAAAAAAAAATTGGTTGTCTGTAAGTCGGTTAAGCTGTAATTGGGAAGGGAAACACCACACGGCCACTGGGTATCATGAAGAAAATATCCAGTTCATTTATTATCACACCTACAGATAGCGTAGAAGTAAAAAGGACCATAGCCGAAATAAAAAATACTCATTCATGTGGACCTGACGGGATTTCATCAAACCTACTAAAGAACAATGCAGAGGGGCTAGCACAACCAATAAAATTCTTAATTAATACGTCATTCATGGAAGGAAAATTCCCCACTGCACTGAAAACTGCAAAAATTAAGCCAATATACAAAAACAAGGGTGAAAAAACAGACATAAACCAGTATAGGCCAATAGCGCTTAACTCTGTTTTTTCAAAGAACATTAAAAAGGTTTTTGTCAAAAGATTATTAGCTTTGCTTGAAAAACACCGCATAATAAGTCCTAAATCAACTGGGGTTCCAAAAGGGTAAATCGACAACTGACGCTGTCATCAAAGCACTCGAGCACATATTGAACAACAAAGTCAAAAAAGCTCATCACAATAGGTGCTAATCTAGATCTCGCAGCCGCATTCGACTGCCTACAGCATAAACTACTACTGGAAAAGCTAGCGTGCTACGGTATAAGAGGAGAAGCATTAAACTGGATCGCACGCTTCCTATCTGACCGAAAACAATGCGTAGAAATCCAAGAGCAAAATCCTGAGGTGGAAGATCAGACAGAGGATTACAAATCAGAAGTAGCTACAAGCAACATAGGCGTAGGGCAAGGCTCCGTTATGGGACACTTTGCTATCTACTCTATGCCAACTCACTACTTGAACGTAATGAAAACGAGAGGCTGATGTTCGCGGACGATACTACGCTCACACGCCACATAATTTTCAGCTATTTTGGGAAAGCATATTTATCATAATAGTGAAGTTAGACAGCCTAAATATTTAATAAAGACACATTTTGTTTAGTTTTAAAAATCTTGGGTTAGGTACCATAAGATAACTATTGCGTCTCATTTGGCACGAAAACGTGAGGACAAAATATGGTAGGCTTTCTATTTGTCCCTGCTTCCGCAAGTAAATCATATGGAGGTGTAGGGGCTCGAAGTCAACCAAACCCCATGGAATTACATGGAGTAATGGCCGCCATTGGCGTCCGAAGCTCACCAACAAATCAGAGTGATCTAGAAGTGACGTCATTCTAGAATGGTCTCTTCGAGATTTAAATTCAATTTGGCGGGCATTTTAAAGATTTAATTTATTGTTGAATGTTGATCAATCATCAATGACAATATTGACAATAAACAGTAACAAATTGTTAAAATATAGTAGAGTTGTTATGCATTTGCATTATGATGCGTTTGATGGAAATGAAATCTTCAAATCAAAATTTTTCGATCATCGGTTTTGCTTGTCTTACTGTATGCATTTTCGAAATGAGTCAGTTGATTCTGACACAAATGACTTTTATAATGCGTTGCGTATTGCGTAGGTAGGTAGACTAACAGGATAGCACACAAAGATTAAAAATAAATACAGCTACTTAAGGCGCCGATTCCATCAACGTCAATAGTGATATTAAATGTTTTTGACGTGGTAGCAGACATTTTTAGCCATACTAAAAATGTCTGCTACCACGTCAAAAAACATTTAATTTTAATTAATATCACTACTGACGTTGATGGAGTCGCGCCATAGAATAAATTGAACAAACGCTGACCAATAGTATCTAGGGTTTATCAGTCACTATAAAACTTTGAGTACCAACTACGTAGGCTATATTACTGAGAGTCAAGGTCATACACTCAGAACACTAGATAGGCCAGGCCAGACGGAATGATTTGAGATTCTCGATGTAAATTGTAGATAACAACTATTCATGCTTGGCTTATAGTTGTACACAGCATAAGCTAATAATCGAAGTGAGTTACGAGGTATAGTCTTCATGTGACGTCTACTCTACGACTCCTACTTCATAGGCGCCGCTAGCCACAGTGACCAGGGCTGCCAAATGACTTCAGCCGTATTCCTCGGAAATTGTTGAATAGTTCCTCAGAATACCCCGGAATTTGTTTTTTTAATGTTGGTCGCCTTTATATATGATTTTTTCATTTTTGAACACCAAGGATGTTATAAATGCAACTGGATAGAAAGTTGGTTTTAATGTTGTATGCTAAGCATAGGCGGAATATTATTTTTTGAGAGTATCGACTGCTGTACGTCGCCATGCTTACTTATGTACAATCTTAATATAATTTTTTTAATTTTTTTCCATGTAAAACTACTAAAACTGGAGACGTGCTATCTTTTAATCTAATTTTTTAAAGTTAAGAATGTTCCATTGCTCTCCTTTTTTTGCAAAAATTGCTCCAATGCTGGCTCAACGACACCTTTCTACAACTACACGTTGTTTTATCTCTGGAACACAATATTTCATGTTTAAGTGTGCCGTATTTACATTTTGTGGTATGTGGAAGGCATTTAAAAAACCATTGTAAAACTATTGTAAAACTAGGCCTATAGTAAATTTTTCATATTTGTTTTTGTAAAAAATTGTCTCAATTTTGAATGCTATTTTAATTTTGAATAAATGAATTATATTAACTTAACGCCAGTCTCATTATAATTACAAAAAGTAGGGAATTGTAATAAAGTGGTAGCCCTTCGTGACATCCGTATAGAATTGCTATTAACTCTTTATTGAGTTCCTCCGCCTTTAAACTTTAAAGACAAAAACATTAGTATGAAATGTTACTGAGAGTTTGAATTTAGGGTAAGATAAAATGGCCACTGGTCCCGCCATTTCTTGTATTTTCAAGATGTGATCCCCTTGTTTATTTTTTATGTCCATGGTCATCCCCAACATCGGCAACATCCCCTGAAATTTGAAGTTTGATTTTGGAACACATGTCCATTGGGCTTGGGCATCCTATAAATTAGATAATTCTTAATTAGAATCACGCCAACACGTGTATTATACTATTAGTAAGTCGGTCGTTTTTTAGACATTTTTTCTTCAAATCGTCATTTAAAAAGTAATTGCACTAATTTCTCGCCTAGGCCCTATACAGTGGTAAGTAACGCTGTTTTATTTATAAATGACAAGTAATTAGTAACCTTGCATGAGCATGAGCATATTACGTCTTCGGTGGCCAGGCCGTAGTTAACGTACATACTACATAGATAAGAAATTAAAATTCCTGGAATGAAAAGGTACCTATTGAATATTTTTTTCTTAATAATGCATGAATTACAATAATAGTAGAGATAAAAACGCCCGTATAGATAGGTGGAACAATTAATTTTTTTATTATTAGGTAGTTAAAATGGTGAAATCATTTGCAACTATTGAAACCCCTGGCTGTCAGGACATGTAGAGTAGTGGTACAGACTCTGACTTTCGCCCGAAAGGTTGTTGGTACGAGTCCGACACATGCTAAATTTTCTGGCCATGCTTCGGGGGGGATAAAGCAGGCTGTCCTGGGTCGTCCTAGTCGAGTGGGCGTTATAGCCGAAACTCCGCTAGGTTGGCTTAGTAATGGAACAAAACGTCAATATTTTATCCCAAAGCATGCAAAACCCAAACGTTTGGCTAAAAAAAACATTTACCCACTTATCGAGATAGCTTTGAGTCATAGCTTAGATTACATGAGGATTGTTAGATACTTTGTGTTAATATAATTTTTTCTAAACATTTCAGATGTCCAAGCGTAAGCAGCAATCGAACTTGCATAGTTATTTTACAAAGGCAAAGCAGCAGAGGGATGGAAGCACGACATCGCCTTTTAGTGTAAGAATTTTACCTAACTAACAGAGGGGACATTTTGATTTTTGACGTTTGGCAGAAAAAAAATAATTAGTGTTTCTGCGTCAGATGAGAAACTGCCCTTAAATGTCACTATCAGTTACAGCCTTCACGGCGGAATCTCCAGTACTGGAAATAAATCTTATAGAAAAATACTCGGAAATGTATAGATTCGGAAGTTTTTGCGGTTTTTTAAGAAATTTATGAATGGCCTCAAGACTTTTGCTGCCGAGTAGGATAGACTATCATTAAAGAAAAATGTTCACTTTACTCCAGAACTCAAAATATTTGTTCATAGAAAATGTCTTGCATTCTAAAAAAAAATTTCTATGCTTTTGTTAATGAAAAAAAAATATTTTTCCCAGCAGGAAGGATTCAGCAATTCCAGTCAGCAGGGCCCAGCCACACCTCGAGACGTGAACGTGCCAGCTATTGGTGGAGACGTGAACGTGCCAGCTATTGGTGGAGACGTGAACGTGCCAGCTATTGGTGGAGACGTGAACGTGCCAGCTACTGGTGGAGACGTGAACGTGCCAAGCACATCTGCACGAAAAGGAGATATCCCCAGTGCCTCGTCTGTTAATGTAAGCATCATATTGTATTTAATTCAGGCGTTTGCTATCACGTATAAGTATATTGTAGTATTATATGGTATATATAACACTGACATTAAATTAACTTTGGTTAAAGAGGTAACCTCCTCGTATAACCGAAATTAGAGGATATGGAAAAAACTGGGCTCGGCGGGATTCGAACCCACGATCTACGCCTAACCGGGGTGTCGTCTTTACCGCTGGACCACAAGTCCATATCCTCTAATTTCGGTTATAACTAGGAGGTTACCTCTGCGTCTTAACTTAATGTTTCTCCTTTATTGGAATCAGCATTGGAATTTTGATCTGTTTTATACAGAAAGAGTTAAATAGATAAAATGTGTCGGATATTTGGTAATTGTTGTGGTACGTCTTATTCCGATCCTTTATATTTCTTGCTCTGCCAGAATAATATGAAACATTTTTCAGCAATGAATTTTTTACGAATGACTTTTTTACTCAAGTAGTACGTGTAGGTCTTTTTTTTCTGAACAAGTTTACAATTTTACATCGCAGACAATTCTGGTAGAGCAATGAATATATAAGGAATACATTAAACGAAATCTAGTTGTCTTTTGCACAAAAGAAGATAAAAAATGAATAGTGTAACCTTTTGTGGTTGTCACGTGTAGGTCTTAATTTATTTTTTTTATTTTGTGGCAAACTTTTACACAATTTTTATTCTTTATAAATTGTTGTTTGCAGGTTAAGGAAAAATCAATGCCCATGCTTTTGGACGATTCCGGAAAGTCGGCAGAACAGCAGGCAACAGAATGTAAGAGGAAAAAATTGTACACGGACAAGTTTTCCGATAAATGGCTCCAACTGGAGGACTTCAGCTCATGGCTGAAAAAATCTGAAGCCAAGAGGGCTGACGGCGGCGAATATGCATTATGTAAAATTTGCAAGGTGAACATTAAAGCCCACAAGAAATCACTTTTTGATCATTCCAAATCACAAAAACATACCCAGACAGTAGAAAGAAGCAAGCAGGTTTCTATTCCCCAAATGTGTAGTCGGCAGATATCCATCGACGATAAAGTAAAGAGAGCAGAAATTAAGCTCGTTAGTGTGTTTGCAGAAGGTAATGTCCCAATTGCTTTTATGGATCTATTAACTCCTGTAATTGCCGATGTCTTTAGTGACCCGGAAGTAGCTGGAAAATTACAATTAAAAAGGACGAAGGCTCATGCAGTCTTGGGGAAAGTGGGTGATCATTTTTCTGCTGAGCAGGACGAAGTATTAAAAAAGCCTGGTTGCTTCTTTTCTGCCATTATGGATGAAACCACAGACAGAAGCACCAAAAAGCAGTGCGCATTTGTGGTAATATATTTTGATGCTGTACAGAACTCAACTAAAACCCGTTTTTTTGACATGGTCGAGCCGGAGAGTGGTACAGCTCAAGGGCTGTATCAAACTCTCAGGAAATCCTTGGAGAAAAAAAATATTCCATTCAGCAATTTAGTGGGGTTTAGTTCTGACACCACAAATGTAATGTTCGGTGATTTCCAGTCTGTGGTTGCCCTTTTAAAAGCTGATAATCCAAATATTGTTGCCGTGCGATGTTCGTGCCATCTTATACACCTTGCAGCATCAGCAGCGTGCTTAAAGTTGCCTAAGAGTGTCGAAGATGTTTTGCGCGAGCTCCCCAGCCATTTCAACAGAAGCAGTGTAAGAAAAGGCAAATTCGAGGAGTACCAAAAGTTTTGTGGCACTGAATTACATAATTTATTGTCAAAGTCGAATACACGTTGGCTTAGTGTGAAACAGTGTGTAGACAGGGTCTTGGAGCAGTATGAACCCCTCCAAAAGTACTTGGAGGATGAAGTACTGCCCGAAGATCCTACCAAAACTATGCAAGGTGTTTGCGAGGCAATGAGAAATTCATTTACTATGGTTTACCTTGAATTTATGTCGTATGTACTCGGTCTTCTAAACGATTTCAATATTTTATTCCAATCGGAGAGGCCGTTACTATATAGAGTCAAGCCTGAAATAGAGAAACTGTTTAAAACTATTTGTTTGAATTTTTTGAAGACCCCGTACGTACGCGAAAATTCAATGCGAACAATGTTTGTGAAAGTACCGGCAAATCACAGGAAAATTGAAGAACTGTATATAGGCATGCCAGCATATGAGAGTTTGAGTAATTTGATTGCCGATCCTAACTGCAAGCGTGACATAATTAACAAATTTCGGCTAAATTGTCTTGAATTTTACATAGAGCTGGCACAGCAAATTAAAAAACGCTTTTCATATGTATACACTGAGCCCATTTTCCAATTAATTAACATTTTAGAGCCTAGTTGCGCAAGATCTGGAGAAATACCTTCACTGATGCCAGTCTTCAATGCCTTCCCTATCCTCAGAAGCACTATCAATATTTGTGAAGCTGAGAAGGAATGGCGTGAACATTCTCTGCTGAATTATATAGAGCTTGGTCTGACAGATATAGAGGATGCGGAAGAGTATTGGATGACTCTATTTTCAAAAAATAATGGTCTTAGTGAGCCTATGTTTCGAAACTTAAAGTCTGTCATTGGTCTTCTAATGACTTTGCCTTTTTCAAATGCTTCTGTTGAAAGGGTTTTTAGCAGTCTCAACTCTATAAAAACCCAACACCGAACGGCTATGGGCAATGACACTTTACTTAACATCATGCATACCAAGCATGGGCTAAAAGAAGGCGGAACTTTGAAGTTTGAGCCTCCTTTAAGCCTTATAAGGAAACAAAATGCTTACAACTAGTAGACAGGTTGCTAGTAGTAGGTAGGTAGTACTAGTAGGTAGGGTTGCCAACCGTACTCTATTCCAAGTATTGTACTTTTTTTCATGTATGTGTACTCTACAAACTGTAAGTCATTTAGAGTACGCAAAAATACTCTTTTTCTGAAACATAAGAAGCAAAATATTTTGTTATAAATTTAATTAGAAACGAGCTGTTTATTTACTGTACATAAAATTAGATTTGCAGTGTGAAGAGCCTTTTAGTAGCTTCCAAAAAACTAAGAATTATGGAAAAACTTCAAAAAAAATATTACATTAAATAGTAAATTGTTCGTCATTCGGCGTGATTTTGACTAATTTAACAGTAAATATACTAAATACTCTTTTTTTTATCAACTGTACTCTTTATTTTCCTTCTCAAAAGTCATATGTACTTTATTTCGAGAAAAAAGTTGGCAACCCTAGACTTTTGACGTAAATTCTGCGATTTTCCTGAATTTTAATTTATTTGTGGGAACAGTCCAACAATTTTACCAAGGTAAAATTATGCTTATTTTGTTGTGTTAGTGTATTAATATAATGACGTAGGCTTTCACGGTCGAAGTCTGATGAGGAGACAGAGGAATCCGTGCTAATAGGCTGTGGTCGATCTGCTCGTACTCCGTCTCCTCATGTTAGTATTGTGTACGTAAAAGATTGGAGATATTCTGCGTGTTATTTATTTTTTGTCTGTCTTATGTCTTATGCATCTACAGGGTCTGTACGGAAAGTAGTGGGACTGAATCCAGGAAAGAAAATATTATTTACAATATCGGTATATTGACTTAAAATCTTTCAAAATAGGAACCTTCTGCTGCCACACAGCGCTGCCAGCGCTTTTTCTAATCATTGCAAGCCCCCTGGAACGCGGAAGCCGGAATCTCGTTCATTTTCCTCGCCCCGGCGTCTTCAACTCCCTGTACCGAGCTGTGGTGGTGTCCCTTCAGACTTTTTTTGAGGTGAGAGAAGAGACAAACGTCTGGGGGAGCAACATCAGGGCTGTAGCTTGGCTGGGGAATGGTTGAAATACCGTGTTTGGCCTACTCCGCGACAATGAGCGCCGTGTGACTTGGTGCATTGTCATGGTGCAGCTTCCACGCATTCGCAAAGGCTGGGCGGACGCGGACGATCCGTTTTCTCAGTTGGTCAAGCACATTCACGTAAAATGCTGCATTCACTGTCTGACCAGGTGGTACAAATTCCTTGTAAATCATCCCTTTGCCACCTTTTCGTCACTTTTGCTTGAAGAAGGACGTCCTGCGCGTTGTTCATCCTCAACTTGCTCCCTGCCCTCGCGAAACAACTTCTGCCATTCGAACACGATTGTTCTACCCATGACATCATCTCCGTAAGCTGTTTTCCTCAAAACAACTGTTTCCGTCGCGGGTTTGCCAAGTTTAACGCAAACCTTGACATCGTAACGCTGTTCCGAGACTTCGAGTAAACGATTCATCTCCGACCGTGACGACAAACATGAACAGAGGTTCGCTTGAAGCCCGATGTTGACTCCTCATAGGCTCGGACGACACCGGTGACCGGTGCGCTGCTTCCCAAGAACGCCCCACCACCAACTCCGCCCATGGAGACCTTTCTCCTTTGCTACGTTTGGGCAGGAAAAATCCAGTCCCACTACTTTCCGGACAAACCTTGTATTTCTTGTTTTATCCATATTTTTAATTGTTTTTTGAATGATTTGATGTTCTCAATTGCTCTGATATTTATGGGTATTCTATTGTAATGGTCCATTCCTATGTACCGCGCTTGATGCTGTTTTAATGTGGTTCTTGCACGTTGCTGCTGCAGTGGGCGTGTCTGCTGCCTTTTTTTATGATAGGGGTATTCATATAGGGATATTATGTCTATTTTTTTGTGTTTCAATTATTGATTCTTTTATAAATAATTGTAAAATAAATGTTCTTTTGGTTGTTATAAATTGTAATGTCTACTTACGTACAGTACATTACATCTGAATAATTTCCAATCAAAATAAAAGCAGGTTTTTAATTAAATGTGTAACATGGTGCCAGGGAATTTATGATATATTTCTAAGCAGCTACAGCGCAAGTGTACTGTGTAATGGACCTAGTAGGTATGTAATATGTAATAATTACAATCGTAGTTGTGGATGATTGTTTGTAATGTTGTTTTCATTGAAATGCCATTGGTTTTTATCCAAGGTAATAAAGTACTGTACATTGCTTGGTATATATAACACTGACATTAAATAAACTTATGTTGAAGAAGTAACCTCCTGGTTATAACTGAAATTAGAGGGTATGGAATTAACTTGGCGGGATTCGAACCCACGATCTACGCCTAACCAGGGCGTCGTCTTAACCGCTGGGCCACAAGCCCCGCTGGACCAGATTAGGGCAGATCAATATCCTCTCTAATTTCGGTTATAACGAGGATGTTACCTCTTCAACCAAAGTTGATTAAATGTCTGTCAGTCAGTCATCAGTGTTATATAAGCCTGCCATACCTCCCGGTTTACCCGGGAGGCTCCTGGGTGAATGTTGTCGGGAGGCCGTACTCTTCCGGTTTTGGAAAATGGCCTGGAAAATCTCCCTGTTTCTTTTGTTTTCAAGATATGAAATTGAGTGATGTACTTATTCGATTAAGTAGGAATTTTAATCTAATTATTGTGCACAATTGTATTCATCACCTGTCAAATCTAAATGTTTAAAAGTTGCGTACGTCCATGACAATGGGTTTGTGAACAAGGTACAGAACTATAGCCACATTAAAAATAGCAAATCCGCCACTGGTGTTAGTATAAACATTATACAATAGTATAAACATATGAGATTGGTGTTAGTATAAACAGTTAACTAGCCTATTAGCAAAAAATGATGTAGCCTACTTTTTGCGGAGTTTAAGAATATTGAAATTTTTCATTGAAGCTTACCCAGTTTATTCAGTGATGCCAATATTTTTGTAGCTACTTGGCCCTAGATGTCGAAAAAAAGAAAAATGTAGTATATAATATATAGGCTATTGTATGAGCAAAAAAAAAAATCTGGCTGTCGGGAGGCCTTATCTCCCGGTTTAGGAAAATGGCCCGGAAAATCTCCCTGCTTTTCTAAGACATGAAATTGAGTGATGTAATTTTACGACTAAGTCCACTAAGTATAAATTTTAATCCCTTGCAATTGTATTCATCACCTGTAAATTCTAATTAATTATATTGCTATCAATATGCGTAAAACCCAATTCATTTAAGCCAAGTTTTACAAATTTATTTCCCACTACTGATATATTTATCGCCTGTAAAATCTGAACGATACTGCTAACTAAATGCGTAAAACCACATTAATTTAAGCCAACTCTTCAAACATTTTCTACCGGGGGAGACCCCCGGGCCCCCCTTGTCCAATTGTAATTTTCGCCTGTAAAATCTAAATGTTACTGCTATCAATACTCGTAAAACCCCACTATTAAAATCAACGTTACTGCTATCGAGGTGCCTAAGACCCCATAATGTAAGGCCATTTTTCAAAAACTTTCTACCGATGGAGACCCCCGGGCCCCCTTGTGTACAATTGTATTCGTCGCCTGTCAAATCTAAATGTTTAAAAGGTGCGTACGTCCATGAGGACGGGTTTCCTCGTGGAGGCCCA
The DNA here is from genome assembly GCA_963971405.1 of Psococerastis gibbosa. Classification (NCBI taxonomy): domain Eukaryota; kingdom Metazoa; phylum Arthropoda; class Insecta; order Psocodea; family Psocidae; genus Psococerastis; species Psococerastis gibbosa. Next base: position 22,564,232 of record OZ020488.1, on the reverse strand, counting down.
CTATATATTTGAAGCTATTGTACTTGGCCCTAGATGTCGAAAAAAAAGATAAATAGGTATAGCTACTAGCTCTGTTGACTATATACAGTGCCTATATAGCCTGCTGCCTAGTGCCTACCTGGGATCTATGACCATTAGGAATTTGCAGCTTCAGCCCGAATGTCTTACAGCTAATTACAATACAGCCTATAATAATTCATTGCACCATGACACTACACTTTGCAGTACAATATCTTGCACGTTTGTTTTAGTGTTTGGCTTCGGCTAAAACTCTTATAATATTTTGTTAATATTAATTATTTGATAAGAGAAATTATTTAATCGACATGTTTGTGCGTAGGTAGTTCGTACAAGTTTTGAAAGTGGTTTTATGTTTATATAATATACGGTAAATTAAAAATTATTTGAATTTTTACATGAATAAAATATTTTTTGTTTTTCTCCCTGTAGAAGAATCGATACGCTAGAACTAAAACTAAGTAGGCTAAACGTAATGGCTAATTGTGCCTACTTGCGTGCAATTATTTGATAAGAGAAATTACCTAATTGACCTATGTATGCGTAGATAGTTCTGAAATAGTTTTAAAGCCTAGTTACAAATGGCAATGTTGAGTAGGTAAGGTTTTTCAGACGTCTTGAGCAGGGTTGTAAAGTAGGGTAGGGCTTAGTGCTCATAAGCATAAGTAGATACCTTTAGTTGTGGCAAATTCGAAAGTGGCAGTTGACAATTAAAAATACTTAGGCCTAAGGGGGGGGGGGAAGGTTGGAAAGGTGGTTAAATGAAAAACACCGATATGGTCTGTGACCTAGGTATAACCTTCCCTAACAAAAAAAATAGGTCAGTCAGAGACTCACAGCCAGTAAGTTTTAATCGACTTTCGATCCAAACTTACAAACCTTTCTTGAAATAGGTTTGTGATAGAAATAATACAATAGGCGCCCATGATTTGTTCATTCGAGGTCAAATTACCATTGTTGAGCACCCTGGAAGAAAATGTACTAGCGTTGACTTTTTTTTCTTATCCTCACCCTAGACCTCAACCTTTTATAGGTCTAATATAAAATTCTTGGCATCTTATTTCAGGTTCATTAAACTTTTCTTCATTACACTAAACTGAAGCTACTCAAGCTAGTAACTTTATAAAAACTTTCATAGATCTAGAATAATTATTAGTGTGCTAGCGGCTGGAAATACAAGACATCTAAGTCGCAATAAATAGCTGACTATCAACTGTCATATTTATTATATTAATTATTTTACTCAAGTTTTAAGAACTTAAAATTAGTAGATTTTAGCGCTTGATTTTAGTGCGACAAAATGACGTAAGTTATTCGGGTGATAATCGGTAGTTGTTCGAGCAAAAAATGTATTTGGGAGGTAAGTAATAGCATAATCAAACGGAATATATTAATATAATGCATGGGAATGAATATTTGTTGTATATGCATGTAAATTTTCAGGATATTCTAGTGTTCCAATCAACTTTTCATTGAAATTTAAGGTTATTATAGGGGATGTTAATGGTGTGTTTATATTTTTTTGAATTTTTTGCGACAATTTTTGAAATCCGCGAAAAAACCAACGATTCGACAAAAATCTTGAAAAATAAAATTAAAAAACAAATTTCCCCAAATTCCCACAGAAAAACCTCAAAAATTGCTAACCCCGGAAATTTCTCGGAATAGAATTATTTCCCACAGAATTCCGAGGTAAACCACGGAATGTGGCAGCCCTGACAGTGACTGTTATGAGTGTTATGAGCAGTGCGTGCAAATTAGGAAATATACATTTTTTTACATCATCTCTTTGCAAATTGAATTTAGTCTCCTTAAGATTTACAATTTCCACGTCAACTGCCACCATGGCTCAAAACAAAACGAAGCACCTTAAAACAGGTAAGGTAGGCCTACATACAGAAAGTCGGATTTTATTTTATTTAAGAGAAAATCTGACACCCCCCACTAAAGCGGCTATTCCATCCGTAATAATCCGTCGTTTGTGCATTAAAAATTGATGAGATGTTTGTTTTATTAGGCGGGGTTTCCACATGCGTCAATCGTCAACGAAAAATATGGTTTTGACGTGGTAGCAGAATTTTTAGTATGTCTTTAATGTCTGCTAAACCTTCAATTTCATAATTTTCATTGACGATTGACGTATGTGGAAACCCCGCCTTAAGAAAACTATTGTGTAGATACTTAACTTATATATTATAAATTAAGTTATATTTTTATACATATTTTGCAGTTATAATATATGGACTTATTATTGATGTCTCTACCATATTATAACTTAATTTATAATAGATAAGTTAAGTATCTCCATAATAGTCTCCTTAAAACAAACATCTCATCATTAAGCAACTGGCGAAACTGCAATAGGCCTCTGTTGGTGCCATAGATTTTAATAATTTATTAAAATTTTAATAGGCCTAATTTATTAAAATCTATGGTTTGTGCCGGCTATGAACCGACATAGCCTACATACTAAATTATGTAGGTAGGTAGATATGGTACCTAACAAATTGTCACTTATTTGACTTACCGTATTCTACATATTTCATGCTACATGTACCGTACCAAAAACGCGTATACATAGGCCTAAGTTAGTGGGGATGCCCGATTTGCAATTAATTTAATACCTACGCAGTAATGATATTTATTATTATATAGTCTTACTAGGGCATAAAGAAAACTATTGGGTTAGGCCAACAGGCTAATCTGTTCATTAATTATTTTATATTGAGTGAAATTTTTGTCTTCATCCAATAATTTTTATGAAAGAGTTACTGAACGTAGAAACCTAAAAAATCCTTTCAATGCTTTGATTCAAAGAGGTGCAGCTCATAGGCTAACCTCTAATTGGTTAAATGCTTTCAAGTATTTGACGTATAGCAATTTTTTCAGGGGATCCTCAACCACCGATTCAAAATGGTCTACTGAGGCTGTATAGCATGCGCTTTTGTCCTTACGCTCAAAGAGTTCACCTCGTTCTCGACACTAAAAAAATTCCGTAAGTTATGTTACCGGCTTGATTTTTAAAAGGCTCCCAAAAGCCTAATTTGGCTAGAAGGTAGCCTAATGGCTTACTACACTACAATTGTTGCGTGTTGATACTTGATAGTCCAATACATTTTTTTTTTGTAATTATCCTGATACTGATAGATTACAGACATCGTCCAAATGTGCAATTTTTTTTTAAAGGTATGACACCGTGTTTGTTAATCTCGTGGATAAGCCGACGTGGCTCTTCCAGAAGAGTAATGGGGGAAAGGTGCCAGCCATAGAGTTTTCTGACGGCAAAGTCTTGTCAGAAAGTCTGATTATTTCTGACTATCTTGATGAAGTCCAGCCTGAACCTCCGCTACACCCAAAAGATCCTTTACAAAAGGTAGGCTATCAATGATTTCAAATCTGAATTATCATTTTCCCCTGTACCCTACCAAAGCTACTTCCAAAAATTAACCTACCTATTATAAGGTACCGAGAATATTAATGTTTTTCTGACCATGTAATCAATTGATTTTTTTCGGACATGTTGTCCAATGTTTGGGTTTCGAAAAAAAAGGTAGACCTAATTATTTTTTCATATACTATTGCGTACGGTGTACCTACTAACGCTTTGTCTGAAACCAATAAGCCAACAATGTTTCTTAAAATCGCCTACATTTTATTTCAGGCTAAAGATAGGCTATGGGTGGAATGGTTTAGTGGAGTCACGAGACTGTTATATAAAATGTTCCTCAACGACGACGGACTCAATATTGAAAACTTTGAGAGCTTGGTAAAAGAGCTTGAGCCGTTTGAGAAAGAACTCACAAAACGCAACACTAAATTTTTTGCAGGCAAGTATTAAACTGTAGTTGACAATAACTGCTTTAATAATGGCTTTAATTACGAGTAATTGTGATGCCACCGTAAATTACAAGGTTTGCACGATGCCGATGCAGAAAAGGTATATTTTTTTCAATGCTATGTACAAACTATATAGAAAACAAACGTTTCTACTAAGGGTGGTCGAGAAAAATTGTACAAATTTTTCGGAAATACTTGACATCGCAATCGTAGGAAATAGGAGTACGGTATGTAGGTTAAGCGGATTTCATGCATACCTATGTGTAAACATTAACAACAAGAGTAATTTTGACAAAATATTAATCTAATCCAGGTTTATGTGACTTGTACCTGAAACAAAGCATCAAATCACATAAATAAACATCAACACCAGTACTCTACCCACATTTCAATTTTACATACAACTTACATACAAGCTCCAGCAGTAGTAGTAGCAGAGATGTGAAGATAACGATTATTTTGGTATTTTCCAGGCGCAAGACCAGGAATGTTGGATTTGATGATTTGGCCGTGGCTCGAGAGAACGCCCTTGCTCCATGTATTTGGAGGGGAGTCGTACACGCTTCCGGCTAGTAGACTTCCCAATATTCTGGCATGGCAGGCTGCAATGATAGCTGATGAAGGCGTGAAAGGCAGCTACTTGACGCCTGAACTACACTCTAAATACCTTGCTTCTCGAAAAACCGGCACCATCGTTTTCGATTTTGACGAATCTAGGTTATGAAGTCATTCATTACCTAACACATTCACTTCCCACTCGTAGACTTAGACGAAATTATGGGATGTTTGAAAGCTAAAATTCATTGAACTTACAGTACAATAAAAACTACTACCTATGCAAGACAACAAATTTATGATTATTATGAGTTATGTCATGAATTTATTTACATATTTAACATACAGATCATTGAGCATCAATGTTCAACGAAATAAGTACTGGCTCGGCGAGGCAGACTCGTGGGTTCAAGTCTTAATGACTCTCATTCATTTTTATTTTCCTCAGCAGCTGAAACTAGTTATTAAGATAATGTCACTACATTATCTTAATAACTTTCATGTATAAGTCAATATTAGCCTAAATTGTATACGTGTATTTGAACATGAAGGGCTAAAATAATCTTTTATACTGAAGACTCAGAAAAATCGTGAATTCAGAGATTAATTGACCAGTCAATCACCATTTAATCTATTGTATTTAAGAAGAAAGAAAATAAAAATTAAACTGAAGGGGCCTTGAGTTAATCACATTGTAAAAAGGAGCCAAGTCATTATATTCATCGATAAGATAAAATTAAATACATTTATCCTCCCATACTTATCTTACCTACTCTGTTAAGTGGATGAGATACAGCAGTGGTGGAGTAGGCTATTATCATGATTCTAAAACCCAACTCAGGTCCACTAGAATAGGCATCCATATATACTGCCAACCACACGTCTTATCCGTCAGCATGGTGCAACAGAATCTTCAGCATCTGAAAAAGGGTAAGATAAAATATTGAAATCCATTATAAAGAACCCATGATTGTAGAGAATAATTCTGGACGGACTATCATGAGATAAATCATAATTTTAGTGTTAGACAGCCTAATGAGCCAGGTGAGGCGGCGATACAATGTAATACGTATACAAAGCTCCCTAAAATGTCAATTATTTAGCAATAGACACAGCCCATTATTGTGAGATAGTGGAGGGAAATAGATGTATACTACCTGCTTTACTTCCATTGTAGGCTATGGCGATATTAAACAAGGCACGTTGAACGTCATCTTGCCTCAGATAATATCTGTTACATGAATAATTCGCTCCTATGGAATGGTAGGTAGGCAGGAAGTGGTAAATGGTCTTAGTATCTTTAAAATAAGTACCTGAATTTGCAAAGTATATGCGCAGACCATCTATAATTTGATTGCTAGGTGACGCGCAGCCTCCTCTACAGAAGGGATTTCTGCGGCTTTATGGAATGCGATTTTGCCCTTACGACCACAGAGTTCATTTAGTTTTGGAGGCCAAAACAATTCCGTAAGTCTTCATAGTAGCCTATAGCAATTGACATTCGATCCCGGTAGAAATAGACTGCGCCATTTTTGGAAAAAATTAGAATTTCTTCACTCCACAAACTTCATTTCCTATTATTATTATTATTATTAAATTATGCCCGCCAAAAACACCGAATTAAATTGAGATTAAGGTTTCCACATCAACGGCAATTACACATGCCTATAGATATTTCCGTTTCTTGCACTTGGTGCATGCAAATTGTACCGCATCACTCTGCAGTTGTAAATTATGACGATTACGCAAAACGTACGGCGACCTGGTTCATTCTTCTGAAAGCGAGATGCCGAGAAGATCGATCTCCATGTTTCCATGCTTTGACAGTCACACCCATAGAAGACCATATAACACCCTATGCCGCAATGGGGAATGTTACATAACTACAGGAATATGGCACATACTTCGTGGTAGCACAGTATGTAGTTATTTTGATCAGCTAACTAACAATAGAATAAATTCATTCATGAACCATTAACAGGAAGACATTGTTTTTAGGTATGACACAGTGTACATAAATCTGAATGACAAACCAGAATGGTTTCTAAAGAAAAGTGAGGGAGGGAAAGTACCCACGATTGAGCTTTCTGATGGAATCATTCTCTCGGAAAGCTTAATCATTGCTGACTATCTAGATGAGGCCTATCCAGAGCCAGCACTATATCCGAAAGATCCCAGAGCAAAGGTCAGGATGATTTAGGCGGGGTTTCCACCGACCTGCTAGGGCTAAATATACAAATACGGTGACGTGGTAGCAGACATTCAAGACTTAGGCGGGGTTTCCACCGACCTCGCATTGTAGAATGCAAATGACATTGACGGAAATGTTTGTTTTACTCTATGCCATAGTTAAAATTGATCAATGATCATAGAGTAAAATCACAAACTAACTAAAATTAAAAAATGGCGTCATGGGATATGTTAATTACAAACATTTTAATAGATTTCTATAAAAAGAAAAACAAACATTTTCGTCAATGTCATTTGCATTCTGTAATGCGAAGTCGGTGGAAAACCCGCCTAAGTCTTGAATGTCTGTTACCACGTCACCGTATTTGTATTTAGCCCTAGCCGGTCGGTGGAAACCGCGCCTAACAAGTAACAAAAGATGCAGGCGTACGAGTAAAAAAGAAATGAACTAAAACGTTGGAACAAACTAAAATTTAAAATAATGTATATAGTATAACACTACTCATCATTTCCGTATTTAAAAGTAGGCTAGTGTGAAAATGTGAAATCGGCTTACAAAGTGTAGGCTATGTACCAGGACTATTTACGGGTAAGCAGATTTGCCGAATTTGGTCCTATTGTAAAGCTTCGAATTCTAAGGCGTGTATTCCAATGGTCAATTTTCCCGTCATTTGTGATTAAAAAAAAAGTTGAGATTTTTGTTTTAAGGAGACTATTATGTAGATACTTAACTTATCTATTATAAATTAGTTGTAATATGGTAGCAAACTCTTCTTAATCACAAATGACGGGAAAATTGACCAGTGGAATACACGCCTAAGTCAAATAACTTAACTAAATTATATACCTATACACATACTATGACATCGTTTAAAAATGTCCCGTAACAAGTTAGGCCTATGTTGACCAATTAAAAACCTAGCCATAGTATTCACTGTTAGGCACCTCTTGTACCTTTTGTTCATAGGCAGAAGATCGCGTACTTCTGGAAAAATTCGGGGGAGTCAAGGACATTTTTGCCAGAATTCTCTTCCATCAATTAGAACTTAGCCCTGAAAGCTTCGAAATACTCGTGAAAGGTATTGAAATCTATGAAGAAGCACTGGCTCAAAGGCAATCCGTTTTCTTTGGAGGTAAGCCGGATTGTTTACTCATAAGTTACAGTTAAAGGCGAAAAATTTTTATTTAATTTTATTGCGGCTGCGAGAGATATGCCCCACAGAACACTTCAGGGTGATTGGTCTCTGGGCGGGTGGGTATATATTTATATATAGATATATATGGGCCCGGCTATCAGTAGCGGTGATGATGGGTTACGGTACGGATTGTTTCGAAAAAGATGAGTGAAAATAAGATAGCCTACCAACTCAAAGACAACAGAAAGATGTAACTGTAAACAACAACAGAAACTGAAATTGGTGCATAAAATATTTTTAGAAACGAGTAAAGACTTAAGTAACGCTCAATTAACTTAAAATTAATAGCTATTGAACGTCATTATATGCCCAGAAGTGTTAGCTGAATTTAAAATATAGGTATTGTGTTGACCAAAAATCCTGGAACAAACACGTTTATCGCTCTTGATGCAAAAGTATACCTCGGACGAAACTCTACTTGATATTGTAGCATCGTGTAGCGCTCTCGGATTTTAACAGATTCATATTGCAGGTGCGAAACCAGGAATGCTGGATCTGATGATATGGCCCTGGTTCGAAAGGATTCCTCAATTGGAAATATCAGGTGGTGACCTCTACAAACTGCCGTCAGTCCGGCTGCCCAGACTAGCTGCCTGGTCAGCGGCTATGCTGGCGGAAGACCCCATTAAGAAAACACACCTCACCCCACAAGTTCACGCTATGTTTATAGCATCACGCAAGATTGGAAGTCCCACTTATGATTTTGATTATGAAGCAGATTGAGCAGTACTACTAATACTGCCAGTAAGGCGCATAATCCACCTACGTCAATAGTGCATAGTAAATGTAGTATTGACAGACATTTCAATTTTTCATTGATACACGCCATTCCACTTGTTTTTTCAACTATTGATCACTTTTCTTCTAATGACCCGTATGCGCCAAATTTTTCAAATTTGTTTGCATTTGTTTTTTGAAATTTTGTTTGTAGGCTATTTGTTTTCTTCGTACACTTATTATTTTTAACAAAACCTAATAATAGTACCTTCACCGATCTGTTTAATGGATGAAAACTGTTTTATAAGCAATCTGTTAAAATGTTTGTACTTAACATATTCCATGACGTCATTTTAGTTTGTTATTGTTTGCAGCGCGTGATTTTACTCTATGGCGCGGTTTCCACCGACCTGCAAGTGCAAAATACACATACGGTGACGTGGTAGCAGATAACATTAATAAAGGCGGGGTTTCCACCGATCTCTCATTGCAGAATGCAAATGACATTGACGGAAATTTAAATTTTTCTTTTTATAGTAATCTATTAAAATGTATGTACTTAACATATCCCATGACACCATTTTTTAATTTTAGTTTGGTTGTGATTCTACTCTATGATCGTTGATCAATTTTAACTAAGGCATCGAGTAAAACAAAAATTTCCGTCAATGTCATTTGCCTATTGTATGGTTCATTAAATACTGTGTACATTCATAATCCAAACTTTGTATTGCGCATTGAATAGCACTAGGTTTAATGTTTAATTTAGCACCTGTCAGAGAATATGTCTACCTAACTATGGACTCAAATTACATATTTTGGGAAAAATGATGGGAGCACAAATTATTTGAAATTATCAGGTTTAAGTTAGGTACTTAGAAACTTATTGTGTATGGGCAGAACAGAACCAAGGCGCAAAGTGCCATGGAAAGATCAGTTCTTTGATATCTCAAACAGCCCGTACAAAAGGGTGCCATGAATAGAAATAATAATCATGAATTAATATTGAATTTTATAACATTCACAGAAACACAAAATGTAGGTACCTACTTAGACACAGCCCACGTAATGATTATTTTTGATGAAAATTATACGTAGGAAAGGTCTGGGGAACATTTCCAACTCCTCCTAAAAAAAATCCTGGGTACGGGCCTGATCTCAAACGTTCTATTATAGCAGATGATACAGTTTAAATTGGTACGAGTACTATATCATTAAAAAGTTCGCAACTGATTATAATGCTTACGATAGCGGGTATTTACAAAGGTATACACTCTAAGCCACTTAGACTATCGTATTTTAGAGACTCATATCTGTACTTGGTTAAGTCATGCTTTCGCCTGTTTCATTGCGTCAATGGTAGGCTTGTCTCAGCTTGTCCATTATCGCTTGTAGCCGGTGTAGGTTTACACCGAGAACGTATACCAGCTACACGATTAATCAGTAGAATCCGGGATGATAGGCCGTGGTCGTTCTGAAAGTGTACTTCCAAACGTTTCGTCAACATCTGCGGTCGACATCTTCAGTGGTGTAATCATCCGGAAATCCGGTTGAGGTAGTACGGAGCCAATCAGGTGCGAGGAAGACTCCGCCTCCACCCCCTACCACCCCGCAGCTTAGTATAAATATCCCCCTGCCCACACAGTTGCTGCTGGGCCTCCAAGATACAATCTTCTACGCAGTTCCACTGATGATGTCGACCGCAGATGTTGACGAAAAGTTTGGAAGTACACTTTCAGAACGACCACGGCCTATCATCCCGGATTCTACTGATTCATCATGTAACTCCGCCCGTGAAAGTCTTTGTAATTATATTGTATACCAGCTAGTTTGCCAATGGTCAAAAGTTTATACGGAAACAATACAAATAATGCACGAAATCCATGGGGTCGTTGGCATTGGACAAAGGACATATGGGCCTGGGTCCATAAAGTCTTTCAAAAATTTACTACTACTAGCCTTTGATAAATCATACAATCCAACGAAAATGAAGGTCGACCAATAGGGATTTCAACGAGTATGCCAAGAGTTTGCAAATTAATTTAAGTAGGCCTACGATAGAGCAAATTTTGATAAAGCGTCAGTTCTTCTTGGGGGAAAATTTCAGGACCACAGAAGAAGACCGATTACATGTAAAACGCTACACACACGTCTTAATCGCAATCAGAATAAATATAAACTGCACATTCAACGGAACGGAGCAACGGAAAAGACGACAAAAGAACAAGAAAACGCAAGGTGGGTTTAAAGATGAATCTCAGTCTAATTAGGTTGACAAATACAGATGTTCAATACAATAAGATCAATAATAGTACCCAGTGGCGGCGCTAGAAATGACGAAAAAACAAAACATTTTTCATTGGGAGTAGGTATAATGAAAGTAAGTAAAATGTAACCATAGCAGTTTTAATTCTGACGTTTTTGAATTAGGCCTACAAAAATTCTGCTAGATATAACATGTAAAATATTTCATAAGTGGGGGGGGGGGGCAGAGAAACTTTCGGGGGGGGGGGGGGCACCCCCGTAGCGCCGCCACTGAAGTACTTATACTAATAATAGTAATAGCAATAAATGGCAGACTTGCTCATTATTGCAGTATTATAATATATTTTATCTATCCTCTATTTTCAGTATATAGCACTGACTTTTAAATTAACGTTTGGTTAAAGAGGCAACCTCCACGTTATAACTGAAATTGGCGGTTAAGACGACACCCCGGTTAGGCGTAGATTCTGGGTTCGAATCCCGCCAAGTCCAGTTTTTCTTTATCCTCTAATTTCAGGCGTAGACTTGTTAATAGGAACTTTGTCGGAAGAGATAAGAATAAGTTGAAAAAATACATGTATTTTAGGTTGTAGGTATATACTAGTAGCATAAATTCAGGACATGTAGCGTAGTGGTATGGAATCTGACTTCCAACCGAAAGGTTGTTGGTTCGAGTCCCACACTGGCTACATTTTCTGGCCATGCTTCGGAGGGCATGTAAAGCAGGCGGTCCCGGGCCTTCCTAGTTGAGTGTAAGAGAGGGCTTTATAGCCCTAACTCCGCTAGGTTGGCTTAGTAATAGAAACAATAAAAAGTCATTATTATTATAAATACATTGTAGTATAAAGGTAATATAATACACACAACCTTGGAATTGAAGAAAGGAAAATGGATTCAAACCCGTGCCTCCACCTTGCCGGGGTCAAGGCCGTAGCCTCAGGGGGGGGGGGGGTCCGGATCCCTCCCGAAATATTTGCAGCGTACACTAGATAGAATGGAGTTTTAAATACATTGAGGCTACCTTACCTCCGGTGACGTCAGATAGACCTCTCCCGAAATTTTTTTTTGGCTACGGCCTTGGCCGGGGTGGTGTGCTGATCACAAAATCCATCTTTCCTTTCCTGTAGAGGCTTTTTACAAAGTTAAAGTGGTAGGCCTACTCTGAGTCTCTAATTGTTGTTATATCATAATACATTAAGAATGACGTGGTAAAGAAGAGATGCGAATGAATCACGTCGGTTTAGTAGTGAGCGAGAAGGCTATGATTAATAATTAGTCTGCTGGAATACGGCATCGCGTCTACTTGATCGTTTTAATGCACATGTGTAAGCTGGTGCCAATTCCGACAGTCTCGTAAAAGAATGTTCTAAATTGTTAAACCATCAGAAACTCATATTAGGTACAGTACCAACTACACTTCTGTAAGAAAAACATGATCTTTTCTCATTTAGATACAGTATGTTCTCAAGGCTACAAGTTGTGCAATTTTATAAACTTCGCACTTGTCAATAGATATACTGTAGCCTATATTTTCTGTTGTGAGAGTAATATACCATGGCAAAAAGATCAAAAGTCAACAGTCAAAAGTCATCACAAAAGTCAAAAGACAAAAACATCAAAAGTCACAGGCTCACAGCCCTTCGCACATACGATACGTGCCCGAGAATGTAATTGGTAGGCTAGCTTAGCACGCCTTAGCTCCAGCCATATCAGAGTTGCCCAGACCGAGATAACGAAAGATCTATCATTTCTGTACGACTCTAAACAGCTCCAAATTCACTGACACGATTTGTGGACGCCTTGGACGGTCACGTTTTGCCCTATCCCAAAGCATTACCACCCCATGTTGGAGTCTAGAATTTTTGACAAGGCAATATACAATTGCGCAATAGGACGCAACGTCTAGACTCTAGACAACTCTGAACATTTTAAGCCCTTACCAATATTCCTGCCGCGTTAACATTACACGTGAGTTTAAAAAAAATTCCGTTTCCCAAAATTCCACCATGCATAAGCTAGCGTAATCCAATGCAAGTCAGTGATAAGATAAGTATACCAAACCACTGAAAGATAAAATCGGCCATAATGGACATAGGTGAAGTGCGCCAGGGTAACAGCCTATCACGAGCCATGACATAACACTTTTTCTAATTCAATATTAATGCATTTTAGCTCTATATACCGCCCAGTCTCTGCTCAGTCATTGTCAAGGCTGTTAGACAAAACATTCCATAAAATGGTGCGACATCTTCAAAAAGGTAGGCTTAAGTGATTGCTTATGTATTGTAGATTGTATAAAGTATAGTAATATAGCCTGTCAGAAAATAATATTCTGAATAATAACGTAACGGCGATTAGGCTTGTTATAGGAATGGTTTAATAGGGCAGGCAGGTAGGTAGGTAGTAAGAAGCTTGTCCCCAGTTTCATATGAAGGCCAATGTTAATTAGCTGATTGGTTAGCAACTTGATGGACTGGGTTTGAGGTGATCTCGGCCTTCAGAACAATTATTTAATTCAAATTAAACTGACAAGCCATAACGTAGTTTACCAACTTTGAAGTTGGCACCCCGGCCCATAACATTAAAATAAAAATGAAGAGTACCAGTTAGTTATGAGCAAAACGGAGTACCCCCACAACTATTTTTTTGTATAAAGTCGATTTTTACAGGAAATGCCGATTGTAGATCCGTCAAAAAATTCCTTTAAATTAGCAAAAATGCTCCTCCTCATTTCGAAGTATGATAAGTGGCCTTCACTTGGCCACAATTATGTAACTACTTCCTCGGGACTACCACACCCAGGGACAGATCCAGCCCATTTGGGGGGGGGGGGGGGTAGTTTTGGGTCAACATAGGAAAACAAAAACTTAGGATCGATTTAATCAGAGCGTAATAATTTGATAATTTGCCCCCCCCCCCCCCCCTCTGTATCCGTCCATGACTACACCAACCATTTTCAGGTCGTTGGCATTGGACAAGGGACCTATGGGCCACTATAATTAGGCCTGCGTCCATAGAAAGTCCTTAAATAAATAAATAATACTATGCCGTTTAGTATTAACTTATTCCTGGGGTTAAAAATGTAAACAAAACAATTTTGAATAGCACTTTCCATTGTGAAATTATCTTGTTTACATTTCTAATCCCGGGTTAGGATTAAAAATAATCGCCATAGTACTCCCACAGTTACTGTATGTTCAATACGGTATATTAATAATTGCAGGTGACCCTCAGCCACCACTCAAAAAGGGGCTTCTCAGAATCTACAGCATGCGGTTTTGCGCATTTGCCCACAGAGTACACCTCTTGTTAGAGGCAAAGAAAATTCCGTAAGTTGAAGCATCTGATTTGTACCAATATGTATGTTGATTTCAGTGAATTTTATTTGGCCTGTAACAGGAGTCAAGGCACCGCCCGTATATTAGTCCCACGACCTCAGTCAACCCAACTCAGCTAGTCTTACAAAATTATTTCTGTAGGATTACTCGAATCTAGCAATCATTGACATTTTTTGGAAACTATTACTGTGTAAATATTTTCCGAGTATGGTTGACATCAAATTGGATTCACAGTAAAAATTAGCAACATTATTTTTCATATTAATGATGTTCCCTAGCCAATTCCTTAAACAAATAGGCACGACAACTTGATGAGAGTCTAGGCCTGAACCGCAACCCGCAACCAAAACGCTTCCCCTATACTTGCGAAGGTAAGATACCCATTAGGGCTGTCCTTAGTCTAGTTCTTTACCAATTGCAGTATTTCGGCCCATTTAACCTATTTTTTAGTCATTCCAAAACATATTACAACAAGGTTTCCTACTTAATTTTTTCCAGACACGACCCAGTGTTTATTAACCTCTATTCGAAACCAGACTGGATGTCTGATAAAAGCGAAGGAGCGAAAGTGCCTGTTCTGGAATTTGAAGATGGCCAACTATTAACTGAGAGCTTGCTTCTAGCAGACTACCTCGACGAGGCATATCCAGAACCAGCTCTCTATCCTAAAGACCCAAGGAAAAAGGTAAGATTTCATTTAGAAAACTAGACAGAATGTTAGCTATTCTGTATGGGACAATTTTAACATTGTGACAATGTTATTTTCAGGCAGAAGATAGAATACTTTTGGAAAAATTCGGGCCAGTAATTGGAACCTTTTATAAAATCCTATTCGATGATAACGGTCTGAACCCTACAAACTTTGAAGCATTCATGAAAACACTTGAGGTCTACGAAAATGCACTGGCGAGTAGAGGAACTCTATTCTTTGGTGGTAAGCAGTTCATCTTTTTTTTTTATAAAAGGTTAATTGTATACAAACAATTTAATGAATGTATCCGATTGACCTCTTCAGTCGCCTCGCTAGGTTATTACCCGTGTTGAGCTACGACACGTCTCCGATCGCATGGCGTGTAAAGACTCGCACAAGTGCAAGCACGTTACCACCTGGCCATCGAAGTCGATAATCTACCGCAAGTGTTAACACAAGCCGACTTCGGCAAACACTTTATCTTACGTTCCAAATAATTTGTATTTGGATTGCCAACATTATGAAATACCGTGTGTATACGTATATGATATAGGTACCCATTAAGCCAAAAGCATCACTTTTTGTATTCCATGCTAGTCCCCACAAGTTGACAACAGCATTGGGCATAATAAATATAATAAATATAGAACACAGGGGAGGCCATGAGGCATACGTGATAATAAAAGCTGCATGCATATTGTAAAACTACGCAGAGTTGAGCCATATGTCACAGCAGAAAAATCAGAGTAAGTTAACTCAGCCATACTGTGCAAGTGTTACGAGGACAAGTCTCGGTAAGGAATACTGGTCGGCACTGGCACGCTCCAATGCATGGCGGTGCCGTGCAGTAGTTCTTTCCAAGACTTTACGAAAGATCGTAGGGCTCCACCCTTAAAGGCAAAAGTCGCCGGGCAGTTCGTTCGATTGTAAACAACTAAACAAATTTAATATCAAGGCAAAGTAGGCTATGTGTTATTATAACGTTAATTATTATTGGATTGCAGGAGCGAAGCCAGGTATGCTGGACTACATGATCTGGCCCTGGTTGGAAAGAATTCCACCATTAGCGGTCATGGGCGGAGACGCATACAAACTCCCAGCAAAACTGTCAAAGCTCACAGCGTGGACAGCAGCCATGTTGAACGACAAAGCAGTCCAGAGTTATGCATTGACCAACGAAGTACACGCCAAATTTTTTGCTTCTCGCAAAACAGATAAATATGACTTTGATTACTCGATCGAATAAATTCGAAAACGGTCCGAAAAATCGTAATATACTTTTCAGAAACTCTTTTGCTACTACCAAAATTCGCCAGATCATTGGAAGCACGACTTCATTTTCTAAACTTCCATTTATACTTGCCAGGAAAACTGTTAATGTATCTAAATGTTGACACCGAAGTTTTTGCAATACTAAACAGGGTCTGCAAGAGAATTCCTTGTACCGGTATGCCAAGATTTTAGAAGAAAAAATTATTACTCGATACTTCGTGGTATTTCATTTTAATGAACAAACAAAACCAAAAACTTAGTGTTTTAGCAAAGTGTGCTAGTGGGTTTCCCTCTGAAGATGGCAGTTCTTGCCCAAAGCGCTCAGGGTTTTAACACCAGTGGGTTTCTTAGATAGAGTTAATTTTTTAACGATTATTTGGGTTTTACTAATTCTAGTTATATTAGTTATAACAAGTTTTGCTAAAACACTAAGTTTTTTTTGTTTGTTTATGTCAAGGTTTTACCGTATTTAGGGCACAAGTATTGTCGATGATGGCAATTAAACATTGACTAAAAACATTTGTTTTCTACTCTATTTCCCCTCAAGATAATGAGAAGCGAAACAAACATAGCTAGGCTATATATTGCGTTCCCAACATTAATGTGAACAAAAAGGTACTGTAAAAGTATAAACACTTACTTGTTGATGGTAAAATTTGTAAAAACTGGAATTACAGTTCAGGAGGAAACGAAAATTCATGTGGAGAGGGGGTCTCATCTCTATCCTCAGTAAGAGCAGGATCAGCATTTGCTTCTGACAAATTACCAACCGATTTTGATCTGAAACACTGGAAACAAACAATAATGCCATTTAAATAAATTTCCTCGCTGCTCTTCGAAAGCTTCACAATTCAAATGCAATGAAATGCGAAATTCACATCTAAAGGTCTTTAAGGGTTATTCCGAATATCGTAGTTTCAGGCAATGGAGATAGCTTCCACAATATATAACTTCACTCGTGAAAGAAAAGGTATGTTTATTTAACCTTTAATATTTTAAATATGTGTAATGATCAATATTTAGATACGTATCCCTCTATCGTATCGTTAGCGAATCCTCTCTTGAATGAATTCTTACTTAACATTAATAAAAGTATAGCTTCATGGGGTTCATTTATAAGTTCCAGTTTAGAAACCATCAAAACAGTACCAGGCCAAGGTACATTCCATATTTTAACGTTCAAATGACAGGAAAACTGAAACTGATAGTAAAACGTCTACGAACATATTTAAGTTTTGTGCTATCGTAGCTTTTACTACGTAGCTTCTACTTAAATTTAGCCTACCAATAAAGTCTTTTTAATCCAAATTATGCATCTGCAGTTATACCGACTGGATTTAATTACCTGAAAATCGACATGACGGCTTCTTGCTTCTTCTTTCTCCCATGACATATGAATGAATGGCCTCTGGACATAGTTATAGACAACTTCTGTGCGCCCTAATGCTCCCTTCCTCACTTTCTCCATTGTGGTCGGATAGCCCTCGATGCCGAGACGCAGTTTCTTGAGCCCACGTTCCCTCATTACTTGCTTGGCGACGTCTCGATTTTCAATGTATCTGAAGAACTGATACATGGCAGTACTCAGAATAGCTGCAAAGAATCAACAAATTCAGAAAAACCTCATGGTCAATTTTGGTTGAATTATTCCCTTATAAGTAGTTAGGGGAATTCTATCGGACATTCGCTTCCCGCCAAAATGTTTTTTTTAATTTCCAAGTCTTGCCAAGTTCCCTATGACTAGTTATTTAAAAGACTGGTCCCAGGATTCAAAACATATTTTTGGCGGACTTGAAATGGACTTTCCATTCCCTGGGGCTTAAGGCACGTAATGGTTCTCTAAAATGACATTTGGCCAGTATACCTACTCTCAACTCCCTTTCCCCTTCTCCCCGAGGTGAAGGAGTCTGCCCTTAGGGTACAAGTTAATAAACTGTCACTCCCCCCCGCCAGCCTGACAGGGTTGCTTAAAGCAGAAATAATAAGTATACCTACTCAGGCAGTTTTCTTCTCCCATAGTCGGCGGGTACTGCTGATCCCAATCAACGATGTCATCGTTAAGAAGGTTGACCACATGACATTCTCGGTTTCCACGCTGCGCGGAAATTAACATCGCAGGATAAATTAGCTCCTCCAAGTAAACCACGAACTTTTTACGAGCACCTTCATTAGACACCTCGTGCAGCAGTTCCCCTGAGAAAAAATGGAGATATAGTTTCAACTCCCTGCTTGAGGGCTGAAGCTAATTAAATACCAAATACTGTGCGTCATTTTCGTTCAAGGCGTTAACGTCCGACCGGGGCGAGTTCAGGAAATGGGTTGGGGCGACCCCCCCCCCCCCCCACGCTGCGCACGCGGCATTAAGGGGGAAGAAGAAAAATACCGTGCGTCATAGTATTCCGTGTGAATACACCTTCCTTATACTGACGTATAATGATACGATACGTAACGTATAACGTATACGATAAATAGGAAAGCAACAATTTAATGAATGTATTAGATTGACCTGTTCAGTCGCCTCTGTTGGTTGGCACCCGTGTTGAGTTATAAACAAAAAATAACAAAAACTTAGAGTTTTAGAAAAAATCACAGAAAAAATAAGTAACCTCATTTCTTCTACAACAGACAAAACACCAGCCCCGTACAACCGCAACAATTTGGCCAATAAACTCATGAACTGCAAAACCAAACCAGAAAAGGAAAAAGGCAATGGAGTTTATCGTCTAAATTGTAACGATTGTAACGCAATTTACATAGGCCAAACAGGCAGAAGCTTTAAAACTAGGGTCAGAGAACATATAACAGGTATAGGAGACACCAACACCAACAGCACATTCGCGAAACACCTTAACTCGGAAAATCACACATTCGATCCTAACAATTGGACAGCCCTACACAAAATAAAGAAAAGTTACTTTAAATTTTTTTGAAAATGTTGAAATCAAAAGAGCTTTACACAATAGGGAAAAATTAACAAACGACATAACATTCACACAATCATCCCCTCTAATAGATCTAGCTAGTAGGTTAGGAATAGGTAACCAGCCACGCCCCCTCCCACCCCCTCCTCCTCCCGCTCCCAGTCCTATATAAACCAAGGTTTCCTCTCTCTAGTCACATTTGCATCTTCTCCTCAAGTTGAGCAAGTCTCAAATCGCAGATAAGGTGTAACTGTGCTAGTGGGTTTCCCTCTGTAGATGGCAATTCTTGCCGAAAGCGCTCAGGGTTTTATACTAACACAAGTGGGTTTCTTAGACAAAGTTAATTTCTTAACGATTATTTGGGTTTTACTAATTCGGGTTGTTATAACAAGTTTTTCTAAAACTCTAAGTTTTTGTTATTTTTTGTTTATTAAAATGAAATACCACGAAGTCACGAGTAATCTAATTATTTATTTGTGTTGAGTTATGGTTATAGTGTAAAGAGACTCGCACGAGTATCAGCACGTTACCACCTTGCCATCGAACCCGATTGGTGGTTAAGCCCCCACGAGGCATGACAATTTCTACACATTCATATGTTCGATAAAAAATTGTGATGCAACAGCAAGTGGCGGGGTATGATCTCCCAGTTCACCGCTGCTTATTGACTCCTTATTATTGTGGCTCATTCCTAATGCAGTAGGCCTATGGTGACTTGACAAGTACGGACCATGCTTTGTAAGACTACCTAACCTCCGATTGATATAGCTGATAAAGAGATGATTCCGATACTGTAGCTCAATTATGAGAGCAACCAGCGCGAGACTGGGAGGTTGCGGGATCGGATCCCGCCACTTATTATTGGGGTATCATTTTTATCGACTATATCAATCTCTAGTAACTTACGGAGATTATTACAACGAATTGTGGTGGCGTCGAAAGGAATCAGCAGATAATCGCAAGCTTTCCGCAATTCAGATATGGAGACGTGCGAAGGACATACGATTTTTCCACTATTATAAAATTCCAAAATGGCACCAAACACTGACGCTGAGATACCGTCAGATACTTCGAATTCACCGCGAGCATTTGGCCTCGTGTAGTCCACGCCTTCAGTAAACATCCTGCGTAATTAATGAATACATATATTAGAAATGCTACGAAGATCCTATGATATATGGGCTACAACTCGGATGCACAATACAGGATAGATAGGAAGGCTAGAATATGGATTCGATTAAAATATACAAATTTAAAGAAAACTGCACCAATGCCACCAGTAACATCAAGCAATAAAGGCTAATTTATTAATTATTATTTTGTTCTGTAACGAGGGAGACCAGACCATTTAGTGAATGTTACTCTATACTGTGTCGTATAAAAAAGTAACTAGATTCGATTACATTTACTTAAGAAGTTGTAAGAATACAAAACAAAATAGACCCTAATGAAAAGTACAGTATTCAAAAAGAAATACCTGCCGAGCAAAGTGTCCGGGTGCGTGACGATCAAATTAGGATCCACAGTAAAGCGAGTGTCGTCGACCACAAGTACTACTGTGTCTCCTGGTTTCCAAAGTTTTGATACCGTTTTCTTAGCGTCTTGAACAGTTATTGTCCGTTGGTAGTTGCCTCCATGTGGCTTTCGTGGCGATGGGTAATCCATGCGACTGCAGAAATAATTACAGCAATTAAATAGCAATTAATGCATGGTGGGAGATCATCGGGCAAAGTTGAACATTTGATATTTGCTATGTTCTTGTGTTTTTCTATTTCTAAGCCTAAGACTGACGAAGATAATGAATAGATTCCGAAACGTCGTTTCTATCTCGCCTCCCACTTTGTTATCAAAAATAATTAAAAATCTCTCTCAAAGATTAATGACATCTAAGTGTGACAAATACTGAGAAGACAAAAAGCAAATGAAGAAATAGTGAGGATGCTTGTTAAATAAGCCGTAAACACGAAACAATTCTTTCCTGCGACTCACGTAATTTTATTCCACACCATAGACCCGACGAACATCGTGCCACCAAAATTTTTTCATTGGATATACTACTTACCCGCTCCAAAATTCGAACTTTGTTAACGAAAATTATTGTTGTATGTAAGTTGTATACGTATATACATTGATTATACTTCGATACTATTTGTAACAAACAAAAAATTCATTTAAATGAAGACTTTTTAGACCAGGAACCCTATGAAGCGTCCCACGTATATTGAGTGTATTTACAGAGTCCTAGTCCCCAGAACACCCTACCAAAGTTTCGTCACAATCTTATCAACGCCCGAAATGTCTTCATCAAAACGCAGAAAGTACTTCGGTGTCGGAATTTGCGGTTGGACCTTCAATTGCTGATCGTGAAATGGTATGGAGGGATGAACGTTGACACAGACGTTGCTGCAGATGGTTAAGAAACGGAAACTAACATACTTCAGCCATGTTATGAGAAACGAAAAGTATCACCTTCTGCATGTAATAATCTAAGGGAAAATAGAAGGACTGGGAGCTCCTGGTTGAAAAACCTTGAAGCAGCGGTTTGGCAACAGCACGACTCCCCTTTTCAGAACAGCAGTCTGCAAGGTCGAAATTGCCATGATGATCGCCAATCTTTGACAGAAGAGGCATTTGAAGAAGAAGTTACTTGAAGATAGTACTTGTACCTTATAACACAGCTTTCTTGAGATTTTTGTCGTGTAATAACGCCCTCGCCCCCGCCATTATCATTATTGCGAAGCTTTTTCACCACTTTGAATGTGTTCTCCGATTTAGGAATAACACTGGGTTTCGGAAGGGGGCCCACATCTTGGACTCGGCTACCGAACCCCTTCCGACGCTTTTCATCAGATGCAACGCTGACCGTAACGTCTGCGTCACTTCCACTACTGTCTTGCTCAACCATCCAGCGACTAATGAATTCTCTACTAGGCTGAGAGCCTTCCGTGCCTTCCATAGTGATGATTACTTACTGTTTACAACTAAAACACAAACAATTTTCATGAATTACATTAAAGATACGTAGCGAACGCACCCATAGGAGCTACATCACATCAAACTGTACAACTCTGGGGAATCAAGAATTTGGAAAGACATACCGTAAATCAATAACTTACTTTTGAAGCAAAAGATTTACCCAAATATTATGAATTATTAAATGTCCACAGAACAAAGAATTATATTCAGTGCACTAAAACAAGGTAGGCTACAACACTCTCGAAAAGATAGAATTAGGTAACTGCTGTATAATATTGTAACATAAAGGCCAGTTTTTCTCGTTAATAATTTATTGGATTCCGAAAAACTATGATAATCATAATTTTGATCACCAATTACAACTTTGTTTCCGAGCCTTAAATAGGCACTAATATTATCTATTTTGCTATGGTAAAACAGTTCCTAAACCGGTACCTAGGTGAAGTAACTGCGCTTTGTAGTGTGTACACATCACTCCGAAACAGTCAAAATACTGTACAAGGTCTGTCCGGAAAGTAATGTCAGTGATTTTTTTTGCCGAAATTGTACGCGCAAGCGCGCGGTTTACTGGCTTAGATTGTGGTGGGGGGATCTGGCATCAAGTTCCAACAAGCGTCAGCTGGCTACCGATCGTTGTAGTGCTCACATCAGTCGTTCTATGTGAGTAGGGATAGTAACCCGGTGGAAGAAGAAAAAAAGCGCTTGCTTGAGTAACGGATGGCAATCAAGTTTTGTGTAGAACTGGAGAATAGTGCTGCGGAAACCATTATAATGTTGAAGAAGACTTTCGACTAAGATTGCCTTTCGGGTAGGCAAATCTTCCGGTGGCACAAGGCCTTCGCAGAAGGTCGGGAAGACGCCAACGTCGAGTCCCGCGCTGGACGGCCATCAACCTACACTACTGTTGTCTGTTGAAGGCTTTAGCAAAGTTTAATTTAACGGAAATCAAACGAACACTTACACGACGATCAGTGTTCAACAAGTCACGCACAGTTGTCGTTAGTAGTGGAGATTGATGGCCGTCCAGCGCGGGGCTCGTCGTTGGCGTCTTCCCGAAGGCCTTTTGCCACCGGAAAATTTGCCTACCCGAAAGGCAATCTTAGTCGAAAGCCATCTTCAACATTATAATGGTTTCCGCAGCACTCTTCTCCAGTTCTACACAAAACTAGATCGCCATCCGTTGCTCAAGCGAACGCTTTTTTCTTCCAGTAAAGCGCGCGCTTGCGCGTAGTCTCTGTAAAAAAATCACTGACATTACTTTCCGGACAGACCCTGTATGTTTCCATTTTTTTTCTCTTTTGAACCCACTGCCAACGAGTCAAGTGCAATGTTTCCACAGTTGCAGACTATTATAAGTTTTCATGTGTGAAATGGGAAAGTAATATTTTTCGTAAAAAATAACCCTTTGTTTACAATTTATTAAATGATATACAATAGGTACTTACTCAGTAGCAGTAGGGATGGAAAACCTCGATGCTTGTCACGCGCAATTTAGCGTTATAAAATGCAAGCATTTGAAAATTTCTGTATCCAGAACTACGAGGTGCGTCCCATAATGAATTAGCCCCATGAAAAAGAAATCAGGGAAATCGAATGAAACTTTCTTTTATGTTTCTATGCATGTATTTTGAGCATCAATTCACTAATGGCATTGATTCAGGAGCAATTCAATACCACTGGGGAAAAAAATAAAACAGAACTTTTGCTCGCTTCGGCGTTGTTTGTTATAGGCCACTTTCCGTCTTCACATAGGGCTCCATAGATCCTCCTTATTATCTTTCTTTCCAATATTGGTAATAATTAGTAGTAGTAACTGGTATTATTCAGTAGTAATTGGTACCTCTTACAACGGCTTTAGTTACTCCTTGCGTCCATTTAATTCTTACAAAATAATTATAATTTTTTTAACTTATCTAATTCTATTCTTGCATTCTGTATCGTATATGCCATCAGCAGTGATTCCGAAATCGCTATCGTCATTAAGCTCTAATACTTCTACAACACAATAACAAAATTAACGTTGTGGCAGTTTTAGAAACTAACCTAGGCTATGGATTCCAACAATTTTTCAGTTTAAATAACGATTCATAATTATTGTAATTGTTTCTGTCGGATTGTTAGAGGAAACAACTCATGTGTCTGTGACCAATTAGTCAACAATTAACAAATAAAAAAACTTCCACTTATCGTTTGTTACATTGGGAACCACACTCAACAAGCTGCCAGGACGAAATGTTAATGTAATGTATGTAAGCGATCATTATAAATAAACAGTCAACTAAATTTAATCCAATAATAATAAAAATATTAGAGCAAAGAGTACGTAGCCAACACAACATTGAAAATTAAGAGCCATCTTTTCTGTGTAGGAATGCATTATAAGAACTTCCCTCATAATCGAATCAAAGTTTCTATTGAAGAGGCAACAACATTAAGACTAGTATGTCAAAAAAGAAACGCATCAGAAAAGTAACTCTTTTATAATTCTAATATAATTGCCACAGAAGAGTGATTTCACAGTGTCGCATTTTTGGAAGAAAAGAAACACGATGCTACGGGGGCATTTTCGTCAGATTAAAGACATTTTTTGTTGAACTTATAAATATATATACAAACCAATATAAATTACAAAGAGAAAGTTTTATTGGCATATTTTTCATCATTCTATAAGCTACAATATACAATATGGTTGCTTATTCAATAACAATGAGAAGATAATAAAAAAATCAACATTCATGTCACTTATTATTAACTGTAATTTCATTTTTGGTGGCAACTTTAGAGATAAAAATATAAATGGGGGGTTTGTCAAATTCACAATACTTTTTTAAACAATATCTTTTTAAAAGTATTAAAAAATTATTTTAGTAAATAAATCAACCATTACTCTCTGATCTGATTGAGGTTTCCACAGATTAATATTTTGAACGCCTGTTGTGCGTTTTAATTAGCAATACCTACAAACAAAACTTGCAAAACACATTTTATCGCCTTAACTAAATACACAATAAATATTTATTTTGCATCTTTTATCTAATCAAAAAGAAAATGCAATACTGCCGTTCAAGTGCAAACTAGGGTAACTTGAATTTTACACTGAATTACACTGAATCAGTGAAATCGTTTTTGTGAGATATTATATTAAGTGAGCATCATGGATCTTCTATAATAATTTTTAACACCACGCAAATTAGGTTAACTCGTAGCATATGCCTATGCACTTACATTTTAATTTTATTATTTATTAACGCATTTTTGTCAACATCCTGAAACGAATTAATTAAACAGGGGCGTAGCTAGCCCAAAATTCTGGGGGGGGGGGGGGCTCGGAAAGCTATACCAAAGCCCTCTAGATTATATCTGGATTTTTTTCTTTTTTAAGTCAACCGCCTTTGAAAAAAACTTGCATATTTGAAACCTTGCCCATTACGGAGATAACCATTTCTTCGTTATCGTTCATAAGACCTGTGATTTTCATTATGATTATTATTATTATTATAGAAGGGCTTTTAATGGACGTATGCCTACTTGTAGTGGCCCATTGAACCTTGCCCTGTCAACGACCCCATGGGTTTCGGACATTATCGGTATTGTTTCTGAATAAATTTCTAGCAGTTGGCGAACCCATGCCGACTACAAGTGCCACTGAGCTTACTATTGACATTGAAACAGGCGTCAGCTGGACTTACCCTAGTACGGGAATGAGGATAATAATAATAAGTGTTGTAATGATAATAACTGCGGCGTTTCCTCTAGCCTAGAGAGCGCCAGGAGCTGCGGGGGCTTCTGCAGACGAGTTGTTAATCGGATGACCTCGAGCGTCCAACTGCAGGGCCGGGTCTGCAGTGGCTTCAGCTAGGTTTGTCACAGACTTAGACTTCAAACACTGAAACACAAAACATAGGAATTAATACAAAGCACTCAATAATAATCATTAAAAAAAAAAAAAAAAAAAACGGGAGCTCTGGTGTGTCCAAAGATTTGAGTGTATTCGACCACTCTTCGATTTATAATGTTTTCGTAATGTTTTGGTAATTATAAGGGCCACGACGCAGGCCCCCTCACAGGATGCACTAAATGTGGCCCTTCGGGTTTCTCAGTGATTGTAATATATTTTTTTAATTCATAAATACTCAATATACTCTAAAATAAAGAAAGAAAAAGTCGGAAGCTGACACCATGTGTATAAAAATGGCTGAACCTTAGTACGATCCTGAGGAACGTTCGGCCAGCCAACCACGCCCTTGTCCCCCCCCCCCCAAGTTCTAGTGTAAGTTTTGACACCGGAGTAGGCGGTCACTTCACCGTCACAAAGCTTGCATTTCAATCGGTATTTCGAATACTCAAGGGGATCGGATTTACTCAATAATTCAGAGAAGTGCAATGAGTCCAGAAAACATCAGTCTTAATCAGGACAAACAATCAGTTCAGCTCAGGACTAAGCCTGATGATGGGAGTGGGGTCCACTTCCGAAACGTTACACTCTTCCCCTGACAACGGGCTTCAACCTAATTTTTCGTTGACTGTGAGGCCCCTGCCTCAACTAACCTCTTTGTTAAATAAGTTACAGATCAGTAAAAAAATAATAATAAGCGCAAATCTTTGTTTCAATCAGTAGGAATATACGACTACAACTAAGACTACTACGGCACCCCTTATATTTTGGTTATTATGAGGAATTTTGAAAACATAAAAATACAATTTGATCAAAATCAAATGTACTTTTTTTTCTCCAAAATATCGCAGTCGGGATCAAATTATCGTTTTGTGCACATGTAACAATATAAAAATATGGTTATCCGACTCACCTGAAAGTCGACATGGCGGCTCTTAGCTTCCTCTTTCTCCCAGGACATGTGGATGAACGGCCTTTGTACATAGTTATAGACAACTTCAGCACGTCCAAAAGCTCTCCTTCGCACTTTTTCTTTGCTGGTAGGATAGCCTTCAATTCCCAATCGAATTTTTTTCAGTCCACGGTCCTTCATTAATTGCTTGGCCACGTCTCGATTCTCGATGTACTTGAAGAAACGATACATTGCTGTGCTGTGGACAGCTGAAAATGGATCCAACTTATTAAAATTTTATTATCAATGCATTTCACAAGTAGCACAACTTGTATTGTACTTTTAAAATTGTATAGCAGTTTTCGAGGCTTTCTGAAGCTTTAATAAAACAACCAACAGTAAATCGGTTCATTTTATATTAGTGTGGAACGTAGAAAATTGGTAACTGCCGAAAATTGGTAACTGCCGAAAATTGTTAGTAAATTCACAAAATCGGTACGGTAAGGCTTTCTCAGTTTCTATGGTAATAGCAGGCATATTAATGAATTTCTATTCCTATGAGCTCCAGAAATAACAAAGGGTAGTTTTTTTGTGAAGTCCCTTATTAGGGGTATTCACTGTGTTTTATTACCCTACGGGAAAGTAGGAGACTGAGGGAAAATTGAAAAATAAAACTCCAGTTTTTCTACGCAGAAAAATAACGTCATATGGAAGTCTATTAAATTTCTCTTACAATGCCACATTAAACAACCCGTAGGTTGGGGAACTGCACTTGGGGAATCGAAAGCGGCCATATTTGTTGTTGTTTTGCTTTTTATTTTTATTTAATTTAAAAAATGAGCTCTGCGACAGAAATTAATAAAAAAAGGAAACATTTGGCAGATGTTCATGAGTTAATAGCCAAAGGCGAAGAAACTTTGGAGGTAAGTACATACATACTTACTAGCCAACGCCCACCCTTGCAATGTCGGCCATTTCTTGAAACTTTGGAGGTAAATTAGGTTAGGTTTTTCTATTTCTATGGTTGGCGGAGGTATCCTCACGCTGAGCTATTTCTTTATTTTCCCATTTTCCCTTTTCTACCAACATAGTGAATATGCCTACCATGTTTCTTGTAGCTCAAAACTTTATACATGTTACACAAAGAAGCCATTTTTCTCCTAGTTTCAAGAGAATCTATTTTAAAGCGCTGCTTAATAAATGGGTTCTTATTGAATAGATTATGCGTCCCTCTTCTGCCCTCTTTCTCCATTGCGGTTGCAACAGTTAATGCTTCACCATTACCTCTGGCATTGCTATCACTACCCATTTTCGCCTTTTTCACACAAGATACGAAATATCAAGTCATGCCATGTCTTGCATATTTTTTTGTAAATTGTATTTCAGTAGGTCAAAAAAAAATTTTATTGTATTCTTAAGTTCCTAACTTACTTTGGCAGTTTTCTTCGCCCATAGGTGGAGGGTACTCATCATCCCATTCGACGACATCATCATCCAGCAAATTAACTACGTGGCACTCGCGGTCGCCGCGCTGAGCTGAGTTCACCATAACAGGGAAGATTATTTCCTCCAAAAACACTTCGAATTGTAGTCGAGCACCTTCATTTGATAGCTCGTGTAATAGCCCACCTGTAAGGCACATACCACGCAACATTGAAATAGACAATAGTACGGACTAATACAACAAACAAACAATTCCACATGAAACACCATGCGAAAAATAAACAAAAACCGTCAAAAAATTTGAAATTCATAAGCGAAGGATAAGAAAGGATCAATTATTCGGGCTGACACAATAGTTAGTATCACTTTACCGCCTAAACATTGTTTGAAATGTCTTCTGCGAGACAAAGTACCAGGCATTATTGGCAGTCTATATTTTTACGACTATGATAAATTTATAATAATGAAGCTACTTTTATATTAGCCTTGATAGTAAGTATAATATGAACTGCATTCCATTGAAGCATTGTGCCTAGTAATTAGTTAGCAGAAAGAATTATGAACCTACGCAAGTTGTGGCAGCGGACTGTGGTAACATCAAATGGAATGAGAAGATAATCGCAAGCCTCACGCAGCTCTTGCACAGACACTGAAGGAGGGCATATTATAATGCGGCCCTTATAATATTCTATAATGGCACGAAACACTGTTGCAGATATACCCTCAGCCACCTCATATTCTCCACGCTCGTTTGGCCTAGTGTATTCCATTCCAGCCGTAAACATCCTGGAAACAACATACAGATGTAATGCAAGCAAATTAGTGGGCTACCTTTGTTGCCACGTCCCTAATTCTGCTTGCCAGTAATTTTCCAAAATAAAACAGGTTTCTGGTAAATTATTTCATGGTAGCCTCCATTACACCTCGATTGGTTCAATTTCATTAATTCACAGCTTTGCTAGTTTTCACCTACCACTCGAACCAAGAAAAGGAAATTTCACCTTAGGGTACGCTGTTTACAATGAACATAAGCGGAACATGATCCCAGGTAGGATTTCCCTACGACATGACTCACAACAGAAGCGTACTTGTCTATGTCTAACAAACATGCCGCCTACTAGCGAAAAATACCAGCTTGAATAGTCCAGTAACAGTGGAAACACTCATGAAAGAAAGTCCGACGAAGATGTAGGAAATATGGGAATTGAGCTAAGAGCCTTATGGGTTTGAAAGAGTTTTTTAATCACTACTACGATACATTTTCTGTTCATGTTCTGTTTACAATGAACATAAGCAGAACATGATCCCAGGTAGCAATTCTCTAAGACATGACTCACAACAGAAGCGTACTTGTCTATGTCTAACAAACATGCTAGCGTGGATGCCGCCTACTTGGGAAAAATACTAGCTTGAATATAGTGCAGTAACAGTGGAAACACTCATGAAAGAAAGTCCGACGAAGATGTAGGAAATATGGAAATGGAGCTAAGAGCCTTTTGGGTTTGAATGAATTTTTTAATCACTACTACGCTACATTTTCTTCGAAATAAGAAATACTTAAATATTAAAAAAATATATAATCAAGTATGATGTCAACCCACCTTCCAAGCATAGTGTTTGGCTTGCCAGCTATTATGGATGGATCAACGACAAATCTCGTGTTGTCAACTACAAGCGTGGCCAAGTCGCCTGAATTTGGAGCACTGGGTACATGTTCTCTGCCAACTGACGCAACCGCTTTCAGCGGTGGAGATGATTGGTTCATACGACTTCGGCTGTTAACATAAAATAAAATAAAGTTTATTAACAATTTTTGAGAACCAAATGTCATTGCTATTCAGATAATTTCGTGGGCAAATCACTTCCACTTTTTTCCTAGTCCAGCAACCCCGGACAAGGTTCAATATAATGAAAAAAATTTAATTAGTAATGAAATTATCACGCTCAAGTTTCTGCTTACCGAGCGATTTTTGAGCAGTGGCACCACAAATTTAAACTAATAATTATATATAATAAACCATAATAATAGAGTACTCAATCTAGCCCCGAGCAAATGAATGAGATCCCCATTTACTATACGCCATATAATGGTTAATTAGTTTGTATTTGAAATGAAGTATTTTTTTATTTCTTTTTTGATCTTCCCTATTTTTTTTAATTTAAATGGCAATTTGTTAAATATCTCTGGCAAAACTGATTTGTTGGGGCGTCTATCCTATTTGTTATGCGCTATATGAATAGTCTATCGCAAAGTGTCTTAATTTCTCTGTTGCCTCTTACTCTGAGTTTCCCACAAATTTGCTTAAATACATAAAATTGTTATTCTTGATTAGATATTTAATACGTTTTCTTATCGGGGGTATGTCTAGTAGTCTGTATTTTTTGTCTACACTTTTTAATTTTTTGTTTAACTTATTTGAACTCACCGTTCCCATTTAAAGTGTAATCTTATGATTCATAGGCGTTAGGACAAGGACGAAAATAATCGAGGAAATACTTATGAATGAAATTTAGAATGGTGAATCAATTGAGCCAGCCGAGAATCTGACGCGATGCAATTCACTCAGGTTCGCTTCCCCACCAAAAAGCGCGTACCGTGCCTAATAAATTCTCACTACAAAAGTGGCAAGTTCTGGCGTGACCAATACTTGAACACATTTCTTTGAGGTTGCTGGTCATCGTTCCGTTCTTATTTAACACAGAGGCGATTAATTGTGGAAAGAAATTGCCTACATGACATGGCATACAACAATGATAAGTATTCACCTGGAAATTAGACGTTTTCCTTTCATAGCTAATCTGCCTCACTTGTTATTAAATAAAAATAATCCCTGTCAGTAGACCTGAATCCACTATGGGTGGTTATACATCACCTCAATTCGTTACACTACTGGGCGTTAATGAGTCTTAGAACGACACCAAACGCATAATTTTGTTTGAGATAGTCAGCTTGGACTGTGTTCTGTTTGAGAACTAACGTACAACAATATTGATAAGCTCTGTAAATAATTATTACAACCCAATGAGATGGTTACCGGATCCTCTCTATTGACCACTGCACTATTTGGGATGTTATGGTCAGCAGCAAAAGCGGCGTTTTTCCCCTACCAATGAAGGACTAAATGCTGGACTGCCTCCTTGTTACTGCGCAAGTGTCAGGACTTAGTCCAATTGGCTCTACCCCTCCAACGAGGAAGGTGTACAACTTACAAGTTCCAGAATTTAAAAACTGGCTAGCTAGTGTAATAAGGTACAGTATGTGCTGCAACAGAGAGCAGGCCCTTAGCCAGGATTTTATTTCGGAGGGGGCTGCGATGACTTTTTCCTAAAAAAAAGGTCACCCAGTAACTAGTTAAGTTAACTGTCATAATTAATTAATTAATAATACTTAACCATTTGATAAAGTCAAATTTCCAGAATTTAAAAATATAGCCTAAAAGTAAAACCTATAGGTAGGTATGCTATGATCAAAATCCAGTAAATACTGGTTGTATTTAGGCTTATAATAACGTTTAAGGACCGCTTTCTATTGATAAAGAATGAGTGCTGGAGGTTTTACTTTTAGGCTATATTTTTAAATTCTGGAACTTGTAAGTAAAGTTGTGCACCTTCCTCGTTGGAGGGGTAGAGCCAATTGGTCCTGTCACATGCGCAGTAACGAGGAGGCAGTCCACCATTTATGTGATAGTAATAAAGGCAAGGTACCTACTACCCACTAGGGTTAGAAAAAAGTTCCTTTTATGTCGTGTCTCAAACCTCGACTATCCGTTTCATAGTCTAGCTCTATACCAACTGGACTAATCCTGAGTTAATGTGTCTTAAAACGGAACCGACTTAATTTGGTTTGAGATAGTCGGCTTGGGCTGTCTTCTGTTTACGATGCAACACACAACAATATTGATAAGGTCTGCATAATATAACGGTTTATAACTGGCTTGAAAACGTTAGTCGCTTCAGCCGCACTGCGGTTTTCTCATGAGTTCACTCAATAGAATGTATCGTGCCGTATAATAAACAAGGCGGAAGCTGTAAACAACAGCAACAACGGTGGGCCTATAAACGTTATAAATGTTTCTACCCGTACCTAATGTCAACGTTCTGTATTTTGAGAAGCTGTCAATTGTACTTCGATGGCCAGGTGGTAGCGTGCTTGTACATGTGCGAGTCTCTACACGTCATGCGATCGGAGACGTCTCGTTACTCGACACAAGTACCTATTAGGTAACTTAGTGAGGCGACTGAAGAGGTCAATCAGATACATTCATAGAATTGTTTGTATGGGATTAACCTTTTTTTTTTTTTTTTTTTAATTCCAATGCCACCATTCAAGAGTAAAAATCTTTGATGCAGCCGCATTGAAATTATGTAATAGGTAATGGGAACAGTTCCATCATTGGTCTGTAAGTACTGGTCGCGAGTTATATATGTCTAATTTTTATTGCTTTCATGCCTAGAAATAAGAAGAAAAGAAAGTTCTGAATTTGCTTTTATGGGTAAGAAATTGAAAAATTCATATATATTATATACATAAGAAATGGACGCAGAGATAATTTATTAAAAGATACCGAACATCCCATTTCTCTTATTAACCACTAAATGTAGTCCCCCATCATGCTTTCAGTATAGGTACTGGCCTTGGTAACGTCTCTCAAATTCCATTATATACTGATGATAGAAGCGTTCCCCATTGACCTTCCAAATAAGCTCCCACATTATCTTTATAAATTAAATTAATTAAACTATTTAATTTATCCAAATGACAATGTTTGTTTCATTGTTTTCGAACGCATTCTTTCAGCATTTGTTTTGTTCAACACTGTCAGCCTGGCCGGGGGTGTGAGCTTGTTTCCTAACTTGAGTCACCCTAGAGGCAGACCTCACCCCAGAGAGAAGGACAGGGTCGATGTCATATAATAGGCCCCTTTATTTTGTAGTATATCATACCTGGGTGAATTGCATTGAGAATTCTGCTTCGAACTACCATCTCCACTGCCTTTCTCTGAACTTTGGCGTTGTACTAGGCATGGCTTAGGTGTTGAAACTGCACTAAAACTTGGTCTATTTTTAAACACCTTACGGCGTCTTTCATCAGGAGCACCATAGCCCTCCGTATCACTACTGCTGTCTTGATCCACCAACCACTGGCGACTAGAAGAATCTTTCATCCCACCTTGTGGAACATCGCTTTCAGCCATGTTAACTTACTTTTTCTCTCTCTGTAAGAATAGTTTTAGAAATTTATTAAACACCGATTTTATAGGCAAATATTGGTAGGTTAGCAAAAACTGTGCATTGTGTAGCTAGGCAGGCAGGCCGCAACCTCATTATAATATGGCCCCATTGTACGTAACCAGGATATTTTTATACTGATCCGACTATAAAGGCATGAATGGAAAAGATACTTACAATGCTGATGAACTTTAAAATTAAAATACATGAATGCCTTAATAAACTTATTATTAATAATATTTTTAAAAAATACAAATCACCACCAGAAACGAGAAAACAGACCAGAAGTAGTTATAGTTATAAATTTGGCAACAGTGGAAGTGTTGCAACAAACAAGCAAAGAGCCAACATAAATAATAATTTGCCGCCAGAATTGGCGGGAAATTTAAACATGTGCATTGATACGCTGAAGACTTGAAGTGAGTTACTACTTACTACTACTGTCCAACCGTGCTAGCATAATAACGCAGCCAGTCAGTCTAAAAACTGAATACTTCTCATCATAACACAGCCCATTAAAATGTTCGGCCTGGAATTGATTACAATTCTAAGGGATAGTTCTCAAAATATTTTAGTGACAATGACTGATCGTGTAGCTCAGACGAAATAAATTGAAATGTTCAAATAAAAAAAAACAGCTAGTCTTTTCCCCAACAAATTTTATTTTATATAATCGGTTTAATGCACTTTATCGGAGCTTTCAAAAGTAATAATATTTCAGATCAGAAAATGTTAATTTCGTCCGAAAGCTTGCATGTTTTGACTTTTTCATCAGACCACTTTCAGCCTCTGCTGGCCGAGAAATTAATTTCGTCAAAATTCCACGGCAATTTCTTATTTACAAAATATTTTGAAATCTCTCCCTAAAACACCATTTCCCATCTATTCGCTACCTACCGGATCTCATCACTTCAGTTTGGACTTAGGGTACAGTGACATTGTATGGTCGGCCCAGCTTGAAATATTCGTATCAGCAGGAGCCCAGAGAATTAATGAAAACGTAGCTACCTAGGTATATATCTTATGACCTAATTTAAAGAAAAGAAAGAAACTGGCTACGGCCTTAAATTCTTTTATCTCTGGTGTAGCCTACCCTTTAGAGTTTAGCTATACTGCTTCCGTAGCCTTTTTTATTTTATGATTTAAAAATGACGCAGAGTAAAAAAAATATATATAATAAACTATTTTTATGTACATACGCTACCTTGCCATTTCAGTCAACAAGAGGAAGAATAGTTTCCGTGATTGGTTAAATGCTTGACGGCGAGTTAATATAATCCAATAGTCTGAAGGTTAATTTAGCCTAACGTCTCACATTGATGTCGGGGTCCGAAATTTCCAGTAACTGCAAATTCTCCATTCGCACAGAAAGGGGGAGAGTAAGGATCAAGTCATGAATATCTAACATCAGGCTGCGGTCATTTTCTCGTTGAGCCTTGAGCGCTGCCAGTTCTGATGACAATGAGTTAACAGCTTCCTTTACAATACTTAATTCAGAAGAGACCGTCTTGACAGTTTCCATTAATTGCATCAGCAGTGCGTTGCTTACCTCGGAACTTCTTGCTTCAGGAGAATTGCTCTCAATGTTCATTACCGGTCTAGGAGTTTCCATTCCATTCAACAATGAGTCAGTAGATCTGCAGCGATGAGACAGTATGGGCGATTCACAATCATCATCACTTTGCAGCACCGGTGTACGGATTTGTGCCATAAATGAATCAATAAAATTTGAGTTGGAAGTGAAACCATTGCTTTGTTCTGCATTTGGGGTTGACCTTGGCAGACCATCCATATTCTTAAAGGATTGTTCAATTGGCGAAAATTGTAATACATTGAGTAG
Organism: Psococerastis gibbosa; assembly: GCA_963971405.1. Lineage (NCBI taxonomy): Eukaryota > Metazoa > Arthropoda > Insecta > Psocodea > Psocidae > Psococerastis > Psococerastis gibbosa. The sequence continues at coordinate 22,528,957 of OZ020488.1, read as the reverse complement.
GTTAGGTTGATTTTTGGGGCTAGGTGTTTTACCATTTAATATTGAAGGGTGCTTGCCCTGCGTGCTTAAGGGGCTGAATATGTCGTTTATGGAAACTTCAACTTCAAGCAAACCATTCACCGGTGAAGACTCATCAGGGGTGTTTATTTGAGCGTCACTAAAATGCTTTCCTTTTGTGACAATGCTCGATCTCATAGATCGCAAAGATGTTACGGGTAGTTTGTGAGCATACACTTCACCGACAGGAGAAGAGCTACGAAGATCTAACGTTATAACATAGCCGTCAACTGTTCCCATCATGACACAGGGCTCACTAGTCAACATATCTACACAAGTCAAAGGTTTCCCCATGTTTATTTCAAAAACTGTCTTCTTTTCTCGAGTATCATGAACTTTCAGGCTTTGAGATAATGAAACCGAAATCATTACATTTGAATTAGCTGGAGAAAAGACGATACCTGTGCAAGCTGAAGAAGATGCACTTTTAAAATGAGTTTTTGTAACTCCAGTATTTGTATCCCACAATAGGACTGTGCCCGACTTAGTTGAGCATCCCAAGTGATTTCTGGCACAAAGTGAAAATTGCAAATCGGAAAATTCTTCTTCTGAATCCAACCTTAGAGTACTTACTAATCGGTTCGTGGTGCAACTATAGAGGCGAACTACACCAGAAGGTCCAGCTGCTGCAATATTCACGTCATCAGAGTTAATACTAAGAAATTTAACTGGAGTACTTTCCCGGGATGTAAATTCAACTGTGGTCTTGCCACATTTTACATCCCAAACAGATACTGAGCCGTTAAGACCACCTAAGACTAAGCTCCTGTTCGTCCAATTTAAAAATGCTGCAGCCGAGGCATTAGGATGCTTCGGCCTCTTTAAAACAGAAAGAATTGAGTTGCGGTTTGTGAGTATTGGTAGCACACCTGGAACAACAACAGTCTCAAATTAGATCACTAACCAGGTTACGACTGTTTCATACGGGAGGCCTATAGGAGTCACTGCAGAAGGCTATGGTCAATAAAAATGTAAAATGTGCTGTAATTAGAACATCTTATTTTTTCGAACGCTTTTGGAGTAGGCTTATTACATGAGAAGATAAATTCCAGGCTGCAGCATAATTAGTCGAGTGAAAAATTTGTTTAATGTTTTTGGAGGTGCAGGTAAGCTATCCGCTGTACAAAAAGTCGTACGAAAATGCATGTTAACTGGAAGGTAAACGACCCATTGCCATTTGCATGCCTCTGACATGTTCTCGCCATAAAAATTCTCATACACAATAAGTAATATAACTGATAACTATAGCTGCCAATGTAAAAATGTGACATGAAATGGGATGTAAGTAAATAACTATGCTAAATAAATTATATGCAACCAAATGTTGGTATTTTATTAGGGGTAGCTTAACTGCACCTTTACCGTTCTTCTCCCTGTGGGCTGACGAAACTGTTTGCTTTGATTATGGTTCCAGTTAGAGCCCTACACCAATATACCAATTAATTGAACTGCTAGCCAAGTTGCTTTAATTTATTGTAATTATTCAAATTGTACCGGTAACAACCATGCAGTTTGAGGTTTTACCCATGGTTACACATTTCTCTAGCCGCTGAAGTGGCTGAGGTAAATATATTTAGAGTTCCAGTAAATATAAAACACCTGCAGTCTCTAAAATTCCAGTCCTTTAACCTGTTGAATGAAAAGTTACCTGATTCCTCAAATGCACACACAAGGTAGTTTCCAGCCCAATTAATACGTCCGCCGCGTAATTGTTTTACATTAGTTTTGTAAGCGTGACAACCAGTCTGCTGAAATTCACTACCATTATAGGCAAACACCTTGAGATTATCTCCAAATGTAGCAATTGCAGACATTTCAATAACAAAAGACGAAACAATTTCTCAATCGACAATTATTCCTTGACAGATCAGTCCATTTGCTTGCCAAAAAATATAGCTAAAAGTAAACACAAATCACATTTCACAATAGCTCAAATAGCTGCATAGGATAATTAATAAGCAAATTACGCGGGAAGAGTTTGTTTTGCTTATAGTTTTACTAGTACCACGTGAACAATTTGGCGCTTAAATTCAAACTTACATTTTTTATTATTGAACTATTCATCACAATGAAATGACTGACAAGTTATTGAATGATTTAGTCCTTCTATCTTTAGCCTTGTATCATTCCTTATGCTTCATTACATTATAAGCAACGCTTCCTCTATCCAAATGCCGAACTAACCCATTCAACTAGTCGAATAAAATCATATTATATATTAGTATATTATATTATAAGCATAGTACATTATCTCTTAAATTGCCAGTGTTCATAAAAATAAAATTAAGAAATTAACAAACCCGTAATCTCCTGTATTTTATTATACAGAATTGTTTGAAACCGAAGACCTATTGTACAACAAATGGAAACGACCGGTACGAGTGCAAAGTGCAAAACAGTACAAGCTTTACTATGAATATGAAAGGCGCTTATTCGGCTTATTCCACCGACGTCAATTTTCATTGTGCATGTGGATGACGTGGTAGCAGACATCATTAATTAGTCTCTGCCATATTATAACTTAATTTATAATAGATAAGTTAAGTATCTACATTATAGTCTCCTTAAAACATGGCAGCGACTAATGATGCCAGCAACCACGTCATCCACATGCATATTGAAAATTGACGTCGGTGGAACAAGCGCCTAATGAATTAGTAATATTAGTATTATAAGTAGGTAGTGTTAGAAAATATGGGTAGTTCCTCGGTAAGAAATTGCCTAGGTTTAGGGGTTAAATTTCGGTGGCCTCATCTTTCCCTATCACATAGGCCTAGTCTAGAACTGGCACATCTGTAGGACCAGATAGGTACGGTACCGGTACTGCTACTGAATGAATAACTCGAATGAGATCTTATAGATGAGACTGTTTATTGATCACCAGTAGAAGCCTTAATAACTTTGGATTTAAATCAAGCCGAGCGACGGAGCGAGCAATCTCGTGGAATGACAACCCTTTAATGACACACATAGTTTCCTACTTCCCGTTTCTCCGTAGGAGGGATGAATTGATTAATTATTAGTGAGAGATGATAGGTACCTTTAGCCCCAGCGCATTCTTGTTGATACGGTACGCAGGGACGCTCCCTGGGGTGAGTTTTGGTAGCATGGAAAAGGATCTTTGTGAATGTAGGGCAGGAATTCTACACACCAATAGCCCATATTACAACACAGTAATAGTGTGCTAGAGGCTACCTATTGAAGAAGACAGACAGCTGCTAGCTCATATAAAAAGTAGAAGAGCGAAATGGGTAGGGCATTTACTAGGACACGAAAATCTGGTACACACCACCATTGAGGGCATAGTGGAAGGAACCAATAGAAGAGGGCAGCTGAAGGAGTTCATGGATCAATGGTGGAGGACGCAGGAGCTCCAACGCACCCAGATCTGAAGAGGAAGGTGCAGGACGGAGATCGAGAGCTGGAGGATATGCAGGGAGTTGCTGCCAACCAATCGTCGAGATTGTGACATCAGAGGATAATGGCAGGGTATCCAATGTATTGGGGCATGCATTATCAATTTTTCTTCCATTTTCTTTATTTTTTAAACCAAAACTTTTTTTTGGAAAGCAATCTGTTCGTTTTTCTACTCACTTTTTACACTTCAAATATACCTGACGCTAGAAAGCATCGATAGAAATGTTCGCAGAAAAATTTTTCTTGGTCATTTTTAAAAATTGAGTCTTCATCCCCCCCCCCCCCCATGCCTTTTCAGATTTTTACCGGTCCATTTTTAATATCGCCACAATGACTCATTCATCATTTCATTTAAAAAAATATTTTGAAGTATCGGCCTTACCATCGGGGGGCTACAGTATTTACTGTAATATATAATAATAATAATTGACATAATGATTACAAAGTATGTAATTATATAATTTGATTTAGCTACACAGACAAACACATTACAAATTAATAAGGCTTGAGCAAATATCTTCAGAAGACAACGTCACTCCGTTTTGGTATGGCTCAAACTCCATGACGGAACTAACACTAAAAATCACAAAACTCATACAATGAATACACAGTAATGAAAAATAACAATAGAAAACACGTGGAAAGCTATAGTTAATTTGATCGATATAATATTAAGCTAACTTTGAAATATATTGCACTTTGAGGTGTTTATAATGTTAACCAAAATGTTCACTCATGTACGGCAGGTACCTAAAATAACATATTTCATGACAACCCGCCAAAGCCAGACGTAGGGGGCGGTGCCTCATTTAAATGCGAACCGTACTTTTATTTAATTACTAAATAAATGCATTGAGTGTAAAAAGAGTCGTCGTTGTAAATGTATAACATGCAAAAATAATTAGGGCGCTCATCCATAAATATAAACTTTTCCAACTTGCAATATTATAAGTTCCTAACGTCCTTCCAGCAACAATATGGCCGCAAGTGTTGATTTCAAAAGGTGTTCATAAATTTTGTTCCGATATTGTGTAGTGCATAATGGTGAATCATTTCAAAGAAAATACACTAAAACGTTAATACCGGTACTTATTAACTTATTATTTACTAATTATCACTTATTAACATATTTCCAACGACTCTCATTATATTATAGCATAGGGCCTTTAACACCCCACAAAAGCGCTGCATTTTTTAATTAAATAAAAGTCTGGCACTGTTGAATCTATTGCTGAGCGGCTAAAGTTCGTGTAGTTGCTTGCGAACGAAAATAAGTCTATACAAGATTGTGCTTATCTGCGACCGCGAAATTAATCAGGGGGTTACCATAAAATTTGAAATATTGGTACCCGTACTCAAACAACTTGAAGGTATATAATTTACGTTTGAAATTAATTTGATCTATATCAGTGTGAAGTCACATCGTTCCTCGAAACTCATCAATTATTTGGGCCTTTGTTTTTGAATAAACGAAATAAGGGCTTGGGAACAAGGGGCGTAGCACAATGAGTCGCTTAAGTTCAAAAAGGGCTGACACCTTTTTGTAGATCTATAATAGTACTATGCACAATAGCCTAAATTCGTGATTTAATATGTTATATCTCCAAGGCGCTACTTCCTTTGAGGTTGGCTTGCCGATCTTGGAAGCTGCTTAAGATAAAAAATATATATATATACACATATTAGCCGTGAAATTTCGGAGCCATTCCTAAGGCGGGGTTTCCATTGACCTCGCATTGCGGAATGCGCATACGTTGACGTTGTAGCAGACATCATTAATAAGTCTTTAATGTCTGCTACCACGTCGACGTCATGTACATTCTCCAATGCGAGGTCAATGGAAACCCCGCCTGACCCTTGCCGCTCCGTCCAGCAGACGAAAAATGCTAGACCGTGACATCACCAAATATAGGCGGCTATTCTACACTAATAGACAAGAATGAATTACCAATATAAATATTCTTAGGCCTCATATTTTTTAAACAAGAATGATTAACGAAAAATATTGAAAATGAATAACATGATAATTGTTCCTGTAATTAATTATTAATTATTTATTAATAAGTTATGAAAATAGTACCTTTTCTAAATTGCATATTTTACTGCTGGCTGAGTGGTTGCAAAATGCGGAGTCCAACGTCTCCGTTTTGAATGAAAATACGGTATCATGTTATGGAAATTGGGCTAGCCCGAGTATAGGACGAAAGTGAAGGGCCCAAAGTTTTTAATTGCCATGGCTATGATTAACACAAATTCGTTCCAAGCTCAAAGGATTACCTACCAGGAAACAAAGGAGAAGCTGGAGCCTAGACAGGCTAATAAGGCGTCAAAAGTGAATGAGTCTCATGAGCACGTCTGATTAGAGTCGATGTCAAAGTCTAAAACAACTAGTCTTGTTTCTTCAGTACCGTTGCGACTTCCGACGGCGCAAACAAGTTTAGTCTCACTGGCGCGAATCCTCCAAACCACACCACCTGACCCTCCCGACCCCAGGGTAACAAGGTTCCGTATGAAGGCTCCCGTCCTTACATCCCATAACTTGACTGTGCCATCGTCCGACGAAGTAATCACAAACCGACGATTAAACTGTAAGCAGGTCACTGCAGATTGGTGCTTATTTGGCCCTAAAAAATAACTTGGAAATAATATGTGCTATTGATCATCTGAAACCATATTTTGATAGAAAGTGGGCGCAACTGCGCGAGTGCTACTTGATAAAAACATTTAGGCAAAAACGGGAACATTGAAACAAGTCTTATATAAATAATACTGCGTTGGATTCCCAACATGGCCTTAATTACATAATAATAAAGACTAGGCAGGTAGACATGTAGGTAGCCTAACTGTCAAGAGAGTGCTGAATTCAGGCCTTGCCTACTATTCATGATTAATGATTAAACCGCAGCATTTCTCTGATGCGGATGGCTTCACACGCTGTAGTGGAAGTCTGGGGTGCCAGGCATTAGTCTAAGTTTGTTTGGAATTTACGAAAATCTACCTACAACCATAGGTCTAATCATTATACCGTGCACATTGATCCAGCTTGGATTAAACCTGCCTGCCACCCCAGACCGCACAGAGAAATGCTGCTGTTGTTGACTCCCTCATAAGTATAATTCATTTGTATAGTAGACAAGGCCTGCATTCAGACCTCTCAGAAATCTGCCTAGTCTTTATTATTATGTAATTTAGGCCAAGTTGACAGATAATTTTTTAAATTATTATTATTTTTTCGTAGTGTAGTATTCTTGTGTTGTTTTAAAAGCTTAACGTGACAATCGGCAATCTATTCTATTACGCATAGTTCATCGTATCTTTTTACATACCGGACAATGTCTGCAGGCACCTGCCTGTAATAATATCCCAGACTTTCACAGTTGAATCTGCATTCCCAGAAACTAAGATATTGTCCCTAAGTTCCATCCCAGAAGTTAGGGATTGGTGTCCCATGAGTGTATGCCTACACTGGCCGCTTTCCACTTCCCAAACACGGATACTTGTGTCTAAAGAACCGGAAACCACGTGGACACCATCAAACTAGAACAGAAACACACAAAATTAGTACAACAGAGAACTGAACAATTTTTTCATTTTCAATTTTTCTATAAAAAAGGCAACTTTCAATTTTACACTAATATCCGAACTTTTATTGTTTATTTGTGCATGACCATACCCTTGCCCCGATTCCAATGAACTGCCAAAAGTACACTAGGCTAACTTAAGACCTAAGAGGTGGAAACATGAACACCTTAGACCCAGACCCGAATATTGTCTGGCGAGTGAGTTACATTCACACCGGAGTAAACGTGTCTAAGGAAGTTTTCGCTTCAAAATTTAAACTTACCTCCCCTATTAGTGATTACCTGGAGGGAATAGACACGGTTTGTGTGCCCTTCAAGAGTATGAAGACATTCTTCCCTTTCGGGATTCCAAACTTTGACCATGCAATCATAGGCGCCAGAGACGACAAATTTGCCATCGTATTGAACACAACGAACGGCGGCTATATGTCCCATCAAAACATACAGGCACTCTCCCGTTTCCACATCCCAAACCCTCAACGTCGCATCTCTAGACCCACTCACAACTCTGTAAAAAATCATACACATAAAAATAAATTGAAATATTACACACTCGAATATTGGACCAATATTCGATCCAGTAATTAATGGTCGATGAATAATTGGAACGTCTATTGCCAAAAATTCAGATTCAATCGAATACAAGACGGTCTCTTTAAATTTGAACGAATATTTTTGTAAACAAACCAACCATTGTTTTTACGATATACCTACCGTGCAACTGCTATTTGATATTATTAAGTTTTAAGTTGCTTTTCTTTCATTCTAAAGAACTAGACATTGAAATTGCGCGGACTGAACTTTTCTCCGTAAGTTAAGTATGGGGATGCACTGTGCCAATCACAACACCAGGTTTGATTTTCTATACGCCAGTTGCCCATTATTTTTTCGGAGTAAAGTTGTAGTTGCTGCTGTTTCCAATTATTTCTCTTGTCACATAATAAACGTGCCACATGTCTAGAAATATTTGAGTGCTTGAGATCAAAGTGACAATGAATATCAGGCCATTCTCTAGTTAAAATAGCCACATTCAACACATTTTAATTTACTTAAAAAACTATAGTAATCATTCTAATGTTTCTCCTTTTAGTGGAGTGGATATGAAACGCACCCCTGGCTCAGGCAGTTTCTATTTTTTATTTGTTTTACTGCGTAAGCTATAAAGGTTTGGACTATGGAAGTTGTAGAAGACTATATCATACACTGCTTCATAGGTAATTTTTAATTTTTGGTGTTGCCACTCCTCCACGAACTTTACAATACGTGAAGTTTTAATCATTCGTTAAGTTCATTAATTAATTACAACATATTGCGCATAAAGTATTTCCTCTAAAACTTCAATAGACCTAGCATTCATAATTTAATCACAATTTGAAAAATTCTGAAATTTACTGTTCATTATTTTAAACAATTGAATTACTACCTAAACGTGACACGGTATTATATTAGCTCCGGTATTATAATAATACCAAATTACAATGATCGGGCCGCAGACCGCGATTGTTTTATTCTTATCCTAATTGCATTTGTGTTTATACGTACAAAATAGAGTCGCATCGTACCTTCCACCATGAAGATGCATACATCTAACCGTGGACGTGTGGCCGTAAAGAGTATGCATACAGGTACCATTTTCGGCATCCCAGACTTTGAGCGTGCGGTCAGTAGATCCGGAGATGATATACTTATCCGACATTTGGGAAGACCAGACTCCACCAGTGTGGCCTATTAATGTACGTACGCACTGCAAAGAATATAAATATCGTTCTTAGTTAGTAAGGTACTTAGTAAATGAAGTCACAAAAAGTTTATTCTGGCAGAAAACCTAAAACAACCTAAATAAAATTGACTTGACTTTCATTACAAAATGGCAAACATGAGACTAATTCCTAGGTAAAATCTTTCCATACACTACTCTTATGTGCATTTGCACACGCACTAACAACTGCATTGACGAAAACGAAAACTCCTCGGCTTCTGCAGCATCCCCCCCCCCTCCAAATTTCAGTATTTTTTCTGAATACTTACTTAACGTGTCCAGGCGGAACACGTTTTATGGGTTGTCCAGTAGGTAGCGGCCTGGATGGCCTTGTTGTTGAATTAACCTAATTTAGGATGGGTCTGCCAGTTCTGAACGAAGAATACATTTTTACTCACAAAATAATGCCTGGTATGCTGAGTGTCGTATACTAATCGTCGCTCTTTACAAGAAATTCTCACCTTGCCCGTGGTTGCGTTCCAGACTTTTAACGTATTGTCATCGGAGCCAGAAACAATTCTATTGCCAGAAAATTGGAGACAAGTAATAACATGATCATCGTGACCCTTGAGGTCAGGGAGACACCGTATATTTTTCGTCCGCCAGTTTACGTCGATGCGATGTTGCCGCAAGAACGCAATTTTCCATGGGTGATTTGAACGGACACGTGGTCGAGGCAACTCCAAGATACCATCTTTCCGACATTTATCCTTCCAAAGAAGGTTATCCTCAGATAGGAAGCGCCATGTCGAGCATGTCTGGGCGGCACGAAGTAGATCCCGAGGCTCAAGGAATGAGAGAACGAGTAGAGCGAGCTGCAAGTTATTGTCTCATGTCATACAAATTAACAAATTATTTCACAGGCCAAGCGATTAAGTTCTCACTGTGTTTACAATTCACGCAATAGTATATTGCAATGGGTTGGGGTTTGGCCACCCCTGGGAAAACGGATAGTACTAGTAGGGGGTCTGGTTCTCTCTTAAATAACGGGTACATGCTTTACTATTTATGAATAAGTATAGGTACCGAGATAGATAATATAAGTAGTTCCATGGTAAACCATTGTCCTGGGGTTACATTTCTATTGCCTCGACTTTCCCTATCCCAAAGCACCGAATTGAACGACAGTATAAAACGGGCATAACAATACCAAATTACAACAAAGTAATAATATGCAATGTATTGGGGATGAATTATCTTTTTTTTTTTCAAAACCAAAACATTGTTTCGGAAAGCAACCTATTCGGTTTTGTTACTCCATTTAATACCTAAAACATACCTGAAGTTAGAAAGCATCGATAGAAACGTCCCGCAAAAAAAAATTTTTAGTCATTTTTGTCATTTTCCATTAAAATTGAATCTTTTTGCCCCCAGAACGAAACTATCAAGGGACAAGCGACGCATTGTATTTTGTTTACTTGTAACAACTACAATATACACATGTGATCTCATCCATCTTATGCTAAGATTTGGAATTATTATAATACCGGGGTTAATTTTTTAATACCTCAGTAGTAAGGTGTCACACAGGCGCGGATCTACGGGGGTGGGCTATGGGGGCTATAGCCCTTTAGGTTCCTCAAAATGCATAAAACCCCACTATTTCAGTCTTTTTTTTTCACAAATTTTCACCCGGGGGAGATCCCCGGGCCCCCCTTGCGGTCGATTGTATTAATTACCTATAATATAGAACCCTTGTTGCTCTGAAAATGCGTAAAACTCCAATATTTCAGCCCTATTTCAAAAAAAAAAAAAAAAATCGTATTTAATCCTAGCCCCCTCCTTGGTCTAATTCTAGATCCGCGCCTGGTGTCACGTGACGGTGTTAACATAAATGCAAATTAATAAATTATTAGAATATAAAAGAATGTTTGCATTGTTTAATAATTGAAAGAAATACTAATAAAAATTCAAATGTACAGGTAGAATTTTGAAATATAATAAGAATATTAATTAATATGTCTACATGTAAGGGAGAAATATTTGAAAATTCACCAAAACTATTAATTTATCAATTGGAATTTCCCGCGCATTCTGCACTAATTTGTTTAAAACAATTGAATAACCCCCGGTATTATAATAATCCAAAATCGCCATGATCGGGCGGCAGCACTAACCAGGGAAGACCCTCTCCACAGAGATGTCTGGAAACGCAGCTTCCGAGTGCCGTGCCACCGACTCTCCTTGAGGTCAAGGGCTACGTACAAGTAAAAGTAAGTACAGACAGGAGAAGTGATGAAGGACCCAATGATGCCGTATGTTTCAGACACCAATGACGTCATATAGGCGTAATGAAGCGACGCGACTGCAGGTGTAATAGAGAAGTGACACACCCTAAATGAACGGCATTGACGGCCTTGGGTGGAGCACTTCTACGAGTACACAGATAGTGTTGAAATGCTACTCTTGTTTATTGTCATTTAAATTTCTAATTAAAGCAATCAACACACGGAAATTTTGAACTGACCGGACGGTGAGACGTTTTTTTTCTATTCTTAGATATATTTCTCATAGATTTATTATCTAACAAGTCTCCACCAGTAAGAAAAATGGAAAACCTGCAAAACCATCAGTAAAATTTTCATCCTTACTTGGAACATGCAGTGGGTGCAGTTATTGAGGAAGGCAGACAACACCTCCCAAACAAACGCGCCTCTTATAATCCAGTATGGGCGAGCCGCATGGGAGAGGCTGGGCCGATTTCATGTGATTTCAAGGATGAGAGTAATAAAGAACGTTTATATTCTACAGCCGAGATTCGATAAACCTAATGCTTTCATGTATTGGCCTACATCTATTATCTAATCAGAGTTTCATCCAATGACGCGGCCCTTATTTCCAAAAATTGAAGGCAAAAAATAATAATTGAGCCCAATAATACGGCATTACCTAGTTAGGGCACATTATACTGCAAAGACGCTCACTCAACACACGCTGACTATCACTAAGGTTTTGCTACACTTAGCATTTCTGCTTAGAGTACAGAGCAAAAGTATAGTGATAATATTGACGATTTATGCATGTTTCTGTTAATAAAAATGTTATTTTTACGTTTTGTAGCCTCCCGCTCTAATGGGACCAAGATTCACCCACATCAACGAATCATTTTAAACAATCCATTCAAACGTTACTGATATGCATAGGACGGAAATTTATAGAAGCCGCACTAAGGCACGACTATGCTAACATACGGTACACAACAACTAAAAAACTAGACCAGCTAATTTAGACGCACTGCCCCTTTCATGTTTTTAAATAATTATGAATGATTTCCTCCCCACCTGAACACAAGGCATTTAGTTGGCTGGGGCGATCCAATGACACAATTTTTTTCTAGAAATGCATTACTTCTGTAAATTAGTGCGACAAGCAATCATTGAGTTGTTAGAACACAAGTATACTAGTTCCAATACTTGGTTAAGTCGAGCTAACACCTGTTACAGTGTCAATGGTAAACATGTCTGAGCTTGCCCGTTGGCACTTGTTGTCGGTGTGGGTTGACAACTAGGAAGGAACCAGTTTGCCAATGGCTAGAAATTCATTCGAAAATAATACCAATAATGTCCAAAAGCGAATGGCAATGCTCAATGGACCCCACAATACAAGTAGACCAACGTCCATAAAAAAACCCTTTACTTCACTTGTATCCTTGTCCGGTAGCCCCTGTCAAGTTGCAATATATTGACGAGTGAACCAGTTCACCAGTGGCTAAAAATTAATTTGGAAATAATATCAAATAAAGAAAAGGCCCGAATTTACTCGAACATGCTTTCCAATTTATAAATTAGTAGATATAGACATGTGTAATTTCATAGGAAACAATTTCCCTATGGTTAAATTTCATATCTCTCGAGGGGGGGTAGAAATCATCGATAGAAAGGTTCCACAGAAAAATTATTCATTAGTCATTTTTCATGAAAATATTTTTTTTTACCTCCAGAAGCAAACTGTCAAGGGGCAAGCGACCTCCCGCATTTTGTTAACATTAATAACGACTATACAATATATGTGACTTTAAAAGAGCCGTTTTTGAGAAATAATTTTTTTAGACGTTTTTTTTGGAGTTTTTTGAGAATAACCCCCCCCCCCCAAATTGAGTTAGCCCAAAATATAAAAAAAATGGTCTCGAGGTATGATTTTTGTAAACCTATACGCAAAATTTCATCCAAATCGGAAACCAAAGAACAGACAGACATTTCGTAAAAAACACTTTTTTGGGTTCGTGGGACCTCAAAACGAGTAAATCCGTTGAAATCTCGGAATCGAAAATTTCGACCATCACAAAGTTTTCCTTATACTACGTACAAATTGAAAAGCAATAATAATAACAATATTGCACAAGTACATTCTCTGCCTTCAATGCACTAACATCAAGATTACAATACTAATAAAAAATTTACTATCATACGTAGATGTGTCATTTGAACACATTAATTCTCTAAGAATCCTTAATAGGAATCCAATAATTTGGGCGTAGCGATTTGGCGACTTTCACATTCACGAAATACTAAATAAACATTTTCCGCAAAAAATATATTTTTTATTAGTTTTTCATGAAAAAAAATTTTGCCTCCAGAACCTAACTATAAAAGGGCAAGTGACCTATTGTATTTTGTTTGGATTAATAGCGACTATAACGGACGCCCAAGAAACCGCTGGAAGGACGAGTTAGAGAATGACCTTCGCGAGTTGGGAGTCTCCAGATGGTGGAGCGTTGTGCAAAACCGAGAAGAATGGAGGAGTGTTGTCGAGCAGGCCAAAGCCCACCAAGGGCTGTAGAGCCGGAAGAAGAAGAAGAATAGCGACTATAATACATGTCAATTTAAAAGAATTTGTTGGAGCCGTTTTTGAGAACAAATTTTTTAGCCATTGATGTAAGGTTTCTGGAGGTTCAAACCCCCCAAAATTGAATTATCCCAAAATAAAATATGGTCCCGAGGCAAGATTTTGGTGAACCCACATGCCAAATTTAATCGATATCCAATGAGTAGTTTGGCTTTCAAATCGACGAACAAACTGACAGACCGACATTTCCTGGGACCGTAAAACGTTTAAAACCTCTAAAATTCCGGAATCGAAAATTTCGACAATCACAAATCCTTCCTTATACTACGTATAAATAGGAAAGCAATAAAAACCCCGAAGGCTTTCAGAACGTGTATTGCCGTTATCATTAGTATTATTGAAGGGCTACTCGTGGACTGCCCCATCAGAAATATTGGCATTATTTCCGAATGAATTTCTAGCCATTGGCAAACTGATTAACTCCTCCATGTTAACCCACACCGACTACATGTGCAAATGGGTAGGCTCAGACACATTGCCATTGTAACAGGCGTCAGCACGACATAACCAAGTATAGAAACGAGCCTACTGCCATTGACATGAACCCTATTCTAGTGCTCACCTCTTTGGGTAGAAGCGAAATAAAATCTCGCTGGAAGTGAGGTTCAATGAGCTGGCGGACGAGGCGCAGTTGGTGTGAATCACAAGATGTGGCCAATAAACGTTCTAAGCCAAGATTCTGTTCAGTTTTGGGCCAGACCGAAAACTCTTGCAGCCAGGTTTGTATGTGGGTGGGAGGATTGTCTTTGGACAACAATGATCCGCGACATTTGCCCTTATCTTTACCATCAGTCTTCTCTCTCTCCGCGTTGATTTTTTTTGATGAACAGTCGTTATCATCGGCATGATCGGAGTTATCGTCACATTTCCGTTTCCGTGGGGGAGAAGGGATGGGAGTAGAAGGTAGTGGGGTAGTAGGAGGAGGTGGGGATGACTCGTCATGGTAAGTCAGTACAGCGTCCGAGTCATACGAGCCATCTCCGCAAACGTCGATCATGTGGGGAGAGTTGCACGACTGCTCTGTGCCATAAGTAACTGATGGTGATGGACATTGTGATGTCATGTCTGCAATGATAAAAGTAAAACATTTTTAGCTGTGCCCACTATCGGGATAAAGAAAATTTCCAAATCGAATTGCCCTATGGTTATGTCAAAAGAGAGCGAAAATGCAATAAGTAATTAGTTCTATTAATATAGACCAATTTATGCCAATTACTATCAAAATCAAAGTTCGCCAACTTGACATTAATATGGAATAAAAACTTAGCTCATGCCTCATTGCCAATAAAAAAAAGGAAAGCGTATTAAGTTAAAGGCAAGACGAACCAAATGGAGTCTTTCTTAGAAAATTTGAAGAAATAATGTTTTTTTAACTTAACTAAATCTCAGGCAATCATCTTTTATTTTGACTCAGCAGACCGAGCACGAGGTTAACTTATTCCTAGGGTTAAATATTTGACATGGTAGGTACCTCATTGTGCTCGGGCCGCAGGTCGTATATTAGATGACCTCAACAGCTAAGATGGTAAGAGATAAGATGTGGGTCTCTGCATACACGTTCGATCATCACATCTTGGGTATAATAGTAAAAATTAGCTTTCCCAACGTAATGCGTGGTGCTAGTAAAAAATAATAATATACTGAACATTGAGTTTGTAAGTTAGTAGCAGAATGGACTAATTAACTGCGCTATTTATCAACTTAAATTTTTAGATATTAGGTTATTGCGGCAGTAACGTCTAAGGATGGATATTAGGTTAAAGAAGCCAACGCCTAATCAGCCGAGTTAGATGCAGCAACCTTCGCTAAAAAAGAGCTATAAATGCAGAAAATATGGAGTTTTGTATTTAAAAAAAAATATTTTTTTAACGATGTTTATACAACTACTGGGGAAGCAACAGTTAAATGAGATAGGTAGCTAAGGACCTATTTGATGCGACAACCACACATTTTATTTACAATGTCCATTGTAGTAAACGTTGTAGTAGCCCACTATCATTCCAAGTTTATTGCAAAAAAATTAATGCATGCAAACTCAGCTCTTTGTGACCATTTCCAAAATCAAATACAACCCACCAGCCAGCTACTAATTAAAAGTACTAAAAAGTAGGTAAAAATTGTAATACCGTGGTAATGATAGGCTACTAATATGCTAATTTCTCTAATGATATGGATTACAAAATTGTTATGCTCATGCATCTTGTAAGTTACAACCTTTCCACAACCTCTTGCTAATGCAATAACACTTGTCAAGCTTTTAAGGGTAAGTTATAAATTTTTATATAAAATTTAACTTTACCTAAAATTATCTAATCTGCCATTGTTTCAAACGAGACTGAGACTGCGCTCACTCGCTCAGCGGCTCAGAAGGTCTAAAAGCAAAACAACACTGCCACCTTGGTTTGCCGCAGTTTCAAATATGTCCACAAATCAGCTTAAAAACCAATTTTATTTAATAATTAACAAAGGTTTTATTACGTTTAAAAGTTTAATACATGACTCAAAGTTATAATACTAGTAAATTTATGTTTGACCACTGGTGAGTTCACACATTGTCTGTGGTGAGGTTGTGACGCTGGCAGCCATATTTATATTTGATTATGATTTAGATATTGTTTACATTCTAATTTTTATCACCAACCAATGAAGTTTTATTAATTTACTATATTTAATTATTATATCTCGCCACCTCGGTATAAAATAATAATTTCAACCTGGTTACTTTTTTCGCGATTGCGACAAAATGACCAGTACTGATGTCAGCACTCGGGAAAAATTGATGAGACTAGTTGATGATGTCGAGCTTATAGCTAAGTAAGTTTATTAGTTAACAGCACAAAACATCAACCTACTATAAAGAGGGGGCAGTTATTAAGGCCCTGGACAGAATCAGATCAGTGGGGCTGACGGCAACGTGCCCTAAACACTTTATGAGGAATTAAGGTGAAACTTCGCTTTAGCTACCCCCGCTGACACTTAATCGGATAAAAATGCGTAAGAAGTGTAAGGAAAGCGTCCGATTTACAAGACAATATCCATTAACAAGGATTGATTTATATGCTTGCCTCTGATTAAAAATGTTCATAAGGATGAATAAGTGTACCCCTATCTTCCAATCTATCTATCAACACTTTTACATGCATGAAGTGGGCTGTAAATAAATATTATCCGCCGGCCTTCAAACGATGGAGCGTTAACCTCAATTTTAATAACGAAAATGATCGGGTCGGGCACGATCAGTTTGCTCCCCAGCCGTCGTTCAAGCCGTTAGGTCGCGGATAAACCAGAATCCCGTCCGGAAGCAATGTATTCAAGGCTTTACAAATGTCCCTCAAGAGAACTTCACTCAAAACTATTATTAATTCAGACCTAAAACTCCTGCGTTCCGAAGGAAGAGAGGCCATCTCTTAAATAATCCAATGAAAAATTTTGAGGCGCGTAAAAAGCGGCGTGCTGCTCAAGAAGGACGCAAACAATGGGCATCAGAACCATCATTTTTCTGATAAAAAAGTTTATCGTGTAGCCGTTTTTTTAGCTTAGCCTCGGCAATAAAAATTGTATGTTATGAACGGTAACATATCTGGAATATATATGTATATGTATACATATATATATATATATACCCGTCCTTATTGGTCCTCTACAGCCATACCAGATGTCTTTCTTTAAATCTCGTGTTCGCCATTAATATTTTGTTTTTATTATTTAGGGAATTCATTGAAAACACAATTGCAGTCAGACATCAGAAAATATCTGCTTCAGAGCAAGCTCAGTTAACTGAGTTGTTGATAGAAAAAGACAAGGAAATTAAAGAAACTCTGGAACTTTCACGTCATCAAGCAAAAATAGTCAAAAAAATGGAAGCTTTACAAGCGGAAGTGGAACGTCAAGACTCAGAAATACAAGCACTTCAAAGACAATTTAAAGAAGCTGAAACAGTCCTTTCTACAGCTATTTTTCAAGCGCAACAAAAGCTAACATCTATTAATAAAGCAACAAAACGGCCGATAATGAGTGAAGAATTGATTAAATTTGCTCATAGAATAAGCGCTTCTAATGCTGTATGTGCTCCATTGACGTGGCAGCAGGGAGACCCGAGGCGACCTTATCCTACTGACATTGAGATGCGCCTAGGTTTCTTGGGAAGAAGTGATCTTCCCCTTAATGGTCATCTTATTCAGCAGCAGTCTTTGAATGATTTGCAACGAACTGGGGGTGCTGCTACTGGAGGTAAGTCTAAGATTCCAATTCCTTTGGACACAAATCTTCGTAACCACGCTTTAGTAGCAAAGCCCACGCGTACTTGAAAACACCTTTATGTGTCATAAAAATACTTGTAATATCTAAAGAAGTAACCGGTTTGGGAACAGATTTTGGCTAACATGCACTTATGCACTCCGGGAAATATATATCTCAGCTCGAGAGAATCAGGTGAAATAAATTAATAAATGACCCCAAATGAGCCCAAGCATGCCCTTTTTTATCCACTTCCTACAACTCTGTGCTTCTTTTTCAATAATATAATAAATTATCCCAATTACGACTGATGGTAAGAAGAAATGCGTAACACAAACGTAGTTTGGCCTTCGATGGCACAATGGTAGCTTGTTCGTATTTGTGCTAGTCTCTACACACCATGCGATCGGAGACTTGTTGTAACTGAACACGGGTATTACCTACACAGGCGGCTGGAGAGGTTCATTGAATTGAATAATCTTTTTTTTTTTTTTTAAAAAAGAAAGTTGTTGCCTGTTGGTTCCACTTGACGATGGAGAGCCGAAACAAGTTGATTGTGTTTTGTTTTTTTATAGTACGGAAACACTACGTATGAGAGCATGCTTTATAAAGTTTTTAAAAGGACACTAACTATTTTATATATTATATTGTAGGAAGAAATGGCATATTAACGACAATTCAATAGTTTATTATTACACTGCACTACAATTAATAAACAATACAGCATGGTACAGGTCAAATGTTCGAGGGGTATGGGCGAACACATGACGGGTTTATTTACGTACTTGTCTAATTTTGCCTGAAGTAAGCGCGCCTTAAAAATTATAGTCTAAAATGGATTTAAAAAAAAAACATTACAAAAGTTATATTGACTATTATGGTACCTACTGTAATGAAAAGTATGCACAGTCAAAGTCACTGCCGAATAGAATTGCAACGTCGTCATATTTTAGCATTACCTGACAACCATGATGATTTCCCACTCTTGTGTGTTTGTAACACTTTTTTAATTAGTTTCTTGTATTGTAGCTGAACCTCCTGCTTCCCAAGTCAATCAGTTTGCTTGGCATCCGTCAGGAGAAATACATATGAGCGTAAGCGGGCAAGGCACAGTTGCCATGGACACGAGAAATCACAAGGACACGGAGGACGTGGAAGTCATGTCAACTGATAGCAGTTCTTCATCTTCAAGTGATTCGCAATAGACTTTTAAAGGTAGGAAAGAATACTTTTATTATTCATCAATAGTGTTAACTGTTAACACTAAAAGACTGGGTTTCAGGAGGGGATATATACGAACTTAATATAGTAAAATGTGGAAGACAGCAGGCAAATACACATTTTGCCAAAACGATATCAAATCTTAGGTAATTCTAAACATGGTGGTTAACTCTAATTCTACTTACGTAAACCAACTTGCAGAGACGGAAATCTCTCAATTATTGCGATCTGACTTATCTTAATTATATCTTGTAAAATATTGTATATTGCTTTCATTGTACATGTGTTTCGAATCTTAATATGAACTGTGTTATTACACACCATTATAAACACTAGCCTCAGTAATTTCGCATTCACCAATAAACAGTGTGCTTGAAAATATTGTGCTTTGAAAGCTTGACAAACTTCTAAAATTTTGGATGCGTACAATACTGGATGCATAATGATCCCTAGCCTTGCCTCATATGTTCTGTATATTTGCACCATTGGGCCGGAACCCATAACGCTTATTAACGTATTGTAGACTGCAGTGTTTTGTAAGAGAAAAATTTTTTTGGCCCAAGTGGACAGTATTGTACTAATGTGCTATGCTCTGTTTTAAAGATATTTCTTCCACTAGTTAGAACTGAATTATAGAAAACTTTACATAACCGTATCCATAACCTTAACCATAACCGTGGCCATAGGAAAGTTAAAATTTGGAAATTTTCTATACGCTATGATATGGGTATACAGCCGCGGCCATGTTCTTCGTGAATGCTTCCTATGATAAATATAGTGTTAACAACTGTTATGGTTACGGTTAAGATTATGTTCTCTATAAATCTGGTCTTACTTTTACAAGGTGGACTACTTATTATGTGGTATCTCTGAAAGTGCCAATAAGGTATTTGTCGCACCCTTCCTCTATATTTGCCAAAAAGTGACAGCCTTCGACACTCATACGAGCACTCAATTGTTTCGGTGCCACTGTATTTAGAGTGGCTTAATATGTGTGGTACTAGTCAATGCATTTAGTTTCCAAGCATAGTTTCGTCCGTTTTCGCAGGAGTTTCAGACCCATTAATAATGGATAACAATGAGCAATATGTGCCCACTAAAAGTGCTAGGAAGCCCATAATAATGAAAAATATGTCCTTAATCATGATCCAGTTAAATCGACCGAGCTTGTCAGGCCATTTCACACATAGTTCCATGAGTGCGGGAAAGCAAATCCCGAGAGCTGATAGGCAGAGTGCTCCGAAAAGTGAAATAAAATCACCGAGGTTTGGAATGGCAATGGCTAAAACGACTGCAACAATCAGAAACAAAACATACAGTACACTAATATGCGCGGACAGTGTGTATCATATAAATAAAAGGAGCCACGAGCACAAAATAACTGTAAAGCTCAGCTTCCGTGGTGTGTTTATTCATCCTTTATTTTTCTCCAATCTAACAATGAACGGTAATCAGAATCTTAAACCTACGATTATCTACTTAAACCTGAGATTTGAAACCCAAATCTTACGTCTTATAATTCTTTGGTCTTTCTTAATAATTTTATAAGATTTATTGTAATAATTTGAAGCCATTTGTCTGATATTTTTTTTCTTTAATTAGCTTATGAATAACGAAGCAGTAGAATCCAGCGTACTTTCAAAGGCTTCGTCAACATCTTCTGTGGCACTGCGCTAACTGAAGATGCCGGCCGTAGATGTTGACGAAACATTTGGACGTACGTTTTCAGATCGACCATGACCTATCAGCCCGAATCATGTAACTCCGGCTGTGAAAGTCTTTGTAATTATACAGGGTCTGTCCGGAAAGTAATGTCAGTGATTTTTTTTACGGAGACTGCCGCGCAAGCGCACGTTTTACTTGCTCAGATTTTGGTGGGGGGATCTGGCAACAAGTTCCAACAAGTGTCAGCTGGCTTCCGATCATTGTAGTTGTCACATCAGTTGTTCCATGTCAGTCGGTACAGTAACCCGGTGCAAGAAGAAAAAAAGCGTTCGCACGAGCAACGGATGGCTATAGAGTCTTGTGTAAAACCGGAAAGGAGTGCTGCGGCAACCATTATAATGTTGAAGAAGGCTTTCGACGACGATTGCCTTTCGGGAAGGCAAATTTTCCGGTGGAACAAGGCCTTCGCAGAAGGTCGGGAAGACGCCAACGACGAGCCCCGCGCTGGACGACGATCAACCTCCACTACTGTTGTCTTTTAAAGGTTTTAGTAATGTTTAATTTATCGGAAATCAAACGGACACTTACACGCCAATCAGTGTTCATCAAGTCACGCACATGTTGCACATTGTCGTTGGTAGTGGAGGTTGATGATCGTCCAGCGTGGGGCTTGTCGTTGGCGTCTGTGCGACCTTCTGCGAAGGCCTTGTGCCACCGGCAACTTTGCCTACCCGAAAGGCAATCGTCACCGAAGGCCTTCTTCAACATTATAATGGTTTCCGCAGCACTCTTCTCCAGTTATACACAAAATACACAAAACTCAAGCAAACGCTTTTTTTCTTCTTGTACCGGGTTACTGTACCGACTCACATGGAACAATTGATGTCACCACTACAACGATCGGTAGCCAGCTGACGCTTGTTGGAACTTGTTGGCAGATCCCCCCCACCAAAATCTGAGCCAGTTAAACGCGCGCTTGCGCGGGCAGTCTCCGTAAAAAAAAAATTCACTGACATTACTTTGTGGACAGACCTTGTATAGTTTATGGATATGCATGTATGAGTAAGCAGAGTAGCAATAAAGTTGTTGTAAAAATATTTAACATGCCTAGCCTAGTACGATAATATTAGTGGGCAAGTTTACTTCTAAATGAACAAAATAATGTCCTTTTAACCTCTATAGGCTTCATAAATTACAATTCTGATCTCAAAAGAGAAACAGCTGTTGCAATTACGAACTGATGTCATTGCTAACTTACATGTAAGAAGAACTAGCACCGTTCGTAAGATGTACTCGTACAAAGTTTGTCTCGGATTTTCTTCGTATCTCGCTTTGAGATAAGTATTCCAAATAATGTCCACAGGGACATAAGACTGAAGGGCGTATGTTATTAAAATTGCCACTCCAAAAATCAGCTGTACAGCCAGTGTCAGTCTGCAATGAGACAAAATGAGAAAGTTAGATGTGAATGGTTCTTTCATGAGTTAAGTGCCTGGTAGACACTTCTGCATACCACATTAGAAGAAAAAACGTCGAGTGACGACTAACTTCACAATGTCCACAATCTTAGCTTAATCTAAAAATGGAATACAATGGAAGCCGCCATGTTTTTCTGAAAGTTCAATTCTGTTTAGTCCTAAAATTATGTGCGTACAAGGTAATGTCGTTTTTGGCACAAGGTCTATGTGAATTATATTTTTCAAGAAACGGGAATGTGGAGTATCTTACCCTCCTTTTTCTAAATTGAGTGTAATGCTGTCTTCGCAGTTTGTTTTATATCTGAGATATCCAAATAAGCCTACAAAGACGTAGAGGAATACGATAACAACCATTCCCTGGTTAAGGACTCCAAAATAACCACCAAACGATTTCGGGGTCTTCATATTGTTCTCCAATGCGATCACCTGAAAGTAGTGAAAGAGTAATTTCAGGTCATCTTTCGTCTTTCGTAATAGACTAGGGCTCATAGGACACGATTAGAAAAATCTAACTAATGGACTCGTACTTCGGCTCACACGTCTACATTAGCCTACGTAACAAAGTACTCGAATTTTGAAAATAACTCACCACTCCCACAGCCTCCAACGCGAAAAGTGTGGTCCCAACAAAGAGCGGGTAGCTTGCAATTGCGCCCGCATAATTAATATTGTCCATGGTCAATTTCTCCTTGAAGACGAAGTACATAATAATCGATAATCCAATAAATGTTAGAATGTTGGCAAATGCCGAGAGAGGTGCCAGCCGCTTCAAATTTCTCACATAATTTATGAGAATTAGTGGAACTAGTAAGATGAGCATATGTACACGAACTGATAGATCGACAACGTAGACATCGAAAACGGCTTTGATGTTACTTGCGACGAACACGATGTACACGCAACATATCCCTAATTGGTACACAATCAGGAAGACATCCACTATTATTCTAAAAATGAAACACATGGTATTGTAAAACTACACTGAGTTGAGCCACAGCAAGAAAATCACGGTAAGTTGACTGAGGCATACTGTGCAAGCGTTAAGCGATCAACAGTCATCTTACAAATGACATAGACGAAAGCTCGCATCGCATGTATCATTTTAAGATGTGGCGTATGGCTCAACTCAGTGAAGTTTACTGTTAAGTGCACAATTCAATACTATTTGAGGCAGAATGGTGAAAAACATTCAGAGGCAGCCTTAGCCATTGCGAGGCTCCGGGCAGCAGGTCATTGCGAGGCCCCTTGTCAAGACTTGACGAACGAAATGAAAAACGGGCGTTCCCCGACGATAGGGGAGAAGACGACTCCCGAGCTGACCCGAGCAGTGGCGTAGCGATAGGTTTTCGAAGGGGGTGTATAATTTGGAGCCCCTCCCCCTCCATTTTCATAAAAGAGTAGAAAAATGGGAACCGAAGAAGGGGTGAGAGGCTTTGAAAAAATATGCCTGAAATAGTGGGATTTTACGCATTTTGATAGCAGTAACATTTGGACAGGCGGTGAATACAATTGCAACACAAATACAAACAAGGGGGGAACCGGGCACCCGAGGGTGAAATGTTTTTGAGAAACAGGTCTGAATTAATGGGGTTTTACTCATTTTGATAGAAAATGGGTTTTTCGCATCATTTTGACCGGAGTAGCGTTTAGATTTTACAGGCGAGAAATGGAACCGCCGACAGGGTGGCCGGGGGGTCACCCCCGGGTGATAGTTTTTGAAAAATTGGCTTGAAATAGTTGGGTTTTAAGCATTTTGAAAGCAGTGACAGCTAGATTTTGTTTTCGACCAGAGAAAGACCTCTCACAAGAAGTTGATAAACCAGCGTTATTTCAGGTTGTTCTTGTCTATAAAAACTACCAATTCATGAAATCCTAGTAATTACACTATGTTCTGTTATGTTTATTTTTAAAAGTGTAGTTAGTTGTATGCTTTTTAATGTTATGTTATAACCTTAATAAATAATTATTAATCAAAATCAAAAGTTTAAAAAAATATATATATATAGGCCTAGTTACAAAAATCTATATTTCTTCTTTAATTTGCTTGGGTTGCGCGAGGCCCGGGGCGATTGCCCCGTTCGCCACCCCTTAAAGCCGCCTCTGAATACTTAGATGTATTGTACTGAAATATAATAATGTCCTACAGGGTTTTTATGGACCCATGCCCAGTTATAGTGGCCCATTGGTCCTTTCCCAATGCCAACGACCCCATGTATTAGCAACTGGTATACGTCCTAGATGTCTACCTACACCGGTCTCAAGCGACAAGTTAAATACAACAACAAAAATACGACAAGTTCAATATTGACACAAGGGAACAGGCGTAAGCATGAATTCACCAAGTTCGGAGACTAACTATTAACAAGCCCTAATGTAAGTCCATGACACGGGTATGACGATCGCCTTTCTTCGCCAAGATTTATTAGTAGCGGTACCTCAATACCGTATTCGTAACATTTCTACCCACCAAATTAGACCTAAATATGAATTTATTTAAAAGTACGATAAAAATTCTACATACGCTGAAGGTTTGGCGAGTGGTTTCAAGCAGCTTGGCCCCACTTCCAGGGCTTTTTTCATAGACTCTGGATAAGATAAAATTGGGATTCTAAATCTTTTGCAAAGTTCATATTGAGCTTTCACTAAGATATGCAAACAGTAGGTGCACAGCGAACCAATAAGAACAGTAGATATGGCTCCTACTATTAGACCTGAATTGAAGAATGCCTTAGGCATTGCGAGAATCCCCGTGCCTAGCGATCCTTTTAACATGTGAACGAGAGTTTCCCAGTTCCTGAAAAAAGAAAAAAAAGAAATAGAAATTCTGAAACCCCGTTATCTTTAATGAATGGATATCAAAATGCAATCAACTGAGTTACGAACTAAAGAACATAACTGAGGTTGCGAAATTTAAAGTTGCCCTGACGAAGAAGATTAAAGAAATTTCATTGGATATTACATAGTGGTTTTTATTTTTCCCCTCAAAATGCGATTCTATCTAGTATCAAGACATTTCATTTCATTTGAACCCCCATAAACCCCCCCCCCTTGGCTACGGCTTTACATGTACTGTGCGTTCATTGTTTAGTTCCATTTAGATGGGTAAATCCTTTATTTTCTGGAAAGTCTTAAACTTGCAGGATTACCGGTATTTACTTGCATAAATCGTAACATGTAGCCTACACAGGAACCAGATGTTGCATTTACATACGTTGTTGGTACCGGGCGGTTTCGGTACTCGTGAGGATCATAGGGGTCATCGTCCGTTGGGGAGGCCTTCTCTTCCCCCACAGTCTGCAGGTGAATTGCATCTTTTTCCTTCGTGTTACCTTCGCTGTCTCCACTCATTGTTAACTAAAATAATGCAATATCGTAAGAATTAATCTCCATGGTCATTTTCATATTGAATCATGTTATTCCAATGTTGCTTCAAAAATTAGATAGTGTTTTCTTATTCAATTGTTAATGAACAAAAGTAGATTGAGTAAATACAGCATTAGTTTCTTCTTAAGAGGATATGCTACGTAGAAAAATAGCACCCCAAAATTTGTTGTTTTTATTGACATTTTATTTTTTATTTAATAAACAAAGCATGTCATTAAAAATTTGGCTCATGGAAGTTGTAGAAGACTGCTTCATGCATCATGTAATAGGAAATATTAAATTTTTGGTACCTTAGTTCTTTCATAAATACCAGAACGGACTAAAATTATGCGTATTCTGGGATTTTTGGAAGAACTACAAAACCAAAAAGTAAAAATACCAGATTATATGATGCACGAAGTAGTCTTCTACAACTTCCATGAGCCAAATCTTTAATGACTTGCTTTGTTAATTAAATAAAAAATAAAAAGTCCATAAAAACAACAAATTTTGGGGTGCTCATTTTCCACGTAGCATGTCCTCTTAAGTAGAATTGTCATGTTACAGTATATTGACGTTGTTTTTTTTTTGTTCTTGTGCAGTACCTACATTCTATTGCGTGCAGACATCATTAATAAGTCTCTACCATATTATAACTTAATTTATAATAGATAAGTTAAGTATCTACATAATAGTCTCCTTAAAGCAAAACAAACATCAATGACAAAGTCAATTTTTCAAGTAAATTCGCCGGTGGAATGGCCACCATAGCAGAAGCTAGATGAGTCATTAAGGGAAGTAAATATTGATTCTTTGGGAAAATCTTTCTAAAATTTTGGAAAATGACATGACATGAGGACTAATTAATTAAATTCTCGTTCCACAATAGCTATATTGACAAAATCGCTCTTTGAACATCTCCTGAAATATATAAAGTTTGATAATATATATACACAATACATTTGCTTACATGAATTATAGCTATGAAGGCCCGAATCAGAAGACGAATTTAAGTGACGCTTGTGTTATTATTATTGTTATTATTATTATTATTATTGTTATGATATTGTATTTTTTTGGAACAATTTGTTTTATTTAATATAATCCCCTAGCTGCGGGCCTTCTACGCCGGTTGGGTTTAACTTTGGGGTTAATAATGTAGCATTTTGAATAGCAATTTCCATGATAAAATTATGTTTTGATTACAAATATGATGAATATGATAAGGGTTTTTTTCGTTATAGTTAATATATTTTACATAGCCTGGATAAAATCATTGGGAAATTTTACCGCCCCTTGACCTTCCTAATCTGTTGGGTATCAGGTTGAAATTGCCGAGCCGTTAGATCGTTTAAAAATTTGCGAGGCTGGTTCGCTAATGTAACAATCAAGGTTATAAATGGTTTCCTTGGGTTTGATTCCTCCATTTAGGCCAAGGCAGCCAATTGAAACTGTAATGAGAAATAATGGTTTAGTTCCATGCTGTGGGCGACTCAGTCGATCTGAAGCTTATCAGTCGCATGCTTGATAATAATCGTAATATTGTCTTTAATATTTTT
The DNA here is from genome assembly GCA_963971405.1 of Psococerastis gibbosa. Taxonomy (NCBI): domain Eukaryota; kingdom Metazoa; phylum Arthropoda; class Insecta; order Psocodea; family Psocidae; genus Psococerastis; species Psococerastis gibbosa. The sequence goes on along the minus strand of OZ020488.1, from coordinate 22,501,776 downwards.
TACATTATTAAATGTACATACTGTACGTGGCCTGCAGGAAATAATACAGTAGAATTACATTAAAAATTACGGAAGATTGTTCTGCTGTCGAGTTGTCCCATGAGCAAGCCTAATGTTTAGCGTGAGATGTATACTTCTTGTGTTAGGTACTTGATACGTTACGATGAAGAAAGAAAACATTTACCAGTTTGTCTGACGCTATTTGTCAGGTTATTTTTCTCTTTTCAAAATGCTAAGTTTCTGTATTGGGAAGATTTTTGCTTTCCTATTTATACGTAGTATTGTATAAGGAAAGCTTTGTGATGGTCACAATTTTCGATTCCGAGATTTCAACTGATTTACACGTTTTTAGGTCCAAGGAATTAAAAAAAGTGTTTTTTACGAAATGTCTGTCAGTCTGTTCATTGATTTACGGGCAAACTACTCGGTGGGTTTTGATGAAATTTGGCATGTAAGTTCACAAAAATCCTACCTCGGGACCATTTTTTTATATTTTGGGCAAACTCAATTTTGTGGGGTTTTATTCTCATAAAAGCAAAAACTACTAAATAACTCTTTGTGAATGTTGCGCAGAATGCTATAAAATTCCTGAACCGTATATAAATTGTAAAAATAATACAAGCATCGTTACGTAAATACTTCACTGTATCTTCAAATTTATACATGTTTCTGTGAACCTTCCCAGATCTTTATCAACTCCATTGATTTTTCTACCGTTCAGTGGGCCAACTATGCCGTTTAGTATTAACTTATACCTGGGGTTAAAAATGTAATCAAAACAATTTTGAATAGTAAAATTAGTAGAATTGTAAAATTAGCTTGTTTACATTTTTAATCCCAGGATAAGATTAGAAATAATCGCCATAGTAGGCCCACTTTGCCCACACAATGTAGAGGACTTACTGAATGAAAAAATTGTTATTTACATTTATCATTATTATTAATTTATTATTATTTATAAATTGATATAATTTTTAAAATAAGCAGAAGGGTGTTTATTGTTGTTCAGTAGCTGCTGCAGACTCGCGATAGGAATTCTAAGATGATCCTGCATGTGGCACTAGGTATATAATTATGTATACATGCATAGTGGTCGTTAAAATTTTTTCGCACGGAACCTCTAATAAGATCGTTTGTTATATCAATAAATATATTCATTTTCATTTCATTAGACGTTGCGTTTGAATAATAATATTTCTGACATTTTCATCCTTTTGTATCAAAGAATGGAACTTGGAACTACAATAATTGCATTGGCAATAACAGCTCACATTCATTCCAATAAAAGACAATTGATGGCCAATAACTTCATGGTTATTTCCAGTCTATTGATTGACGTACTGAATGTCTTATCACTGATGAGGCTAACTATAATAGACTGTAACCGAAAATTTACCCTTAAATTCAAGTATGATACACTCCGTAGAACATTTGGATTAGGCTGTTTGTGTCATAAATAATAATAATAATGCATTCTTGAAGAAACTTACGTCTGCATATAAGGCTGAAATTTCAAAATATTGTGTAAAAAAAGAATGACCGAGCCAATTAGACGATGATATTGAATTCCTCCTTCTGCTGCCACAAACATAAGAAAATACCAAGTAAAAAGTGCGCAAAAGCTAAATAATAAACGCTTAAAGTAAATTAATCGGGTAAATAGTCTGTTTTTTGAGTGAGCTTGCATTTTTATGAATTTTTCTTCTGACCATTTTCATATCTTTGTGCTGTGGAACGAGAAATTAATTAATTGCGACTAAACATTGATATATCGTTTTACACGTTATACAGTATACATTTGAATGAGTCCAAAATACATTATATACAGTATATACTGTATATTCCTTGTTTACAAAATATTTTGAAGCATACCTTAAATCCTCTCTGCCAAATGAACATACGGTACACGTATTATGATTTTTATGAAATAACGGTGGCGCTGTCATGTAACCGAAATTAGAAGATTTAGAAAAAAACTGGACTTGGCGGGATTCGAACCCACTATCTATGCCTATCCGTGGCGTCGTCTGAACCGCATAATTTCGGTTATAAAGATTCAACCTAAGTTAGTTTAATGTCTGTGTTATACACCGCATAATACTGCAATATATTCAATAAACACTGTCATATAATGAAAAAAGGTAAGGAAGGCATTGTGTTCATCTCTACAACAAAAAAGCTATTTTATTTTTTATTTTTTTTATATAAAATTTATTTAGTCATTTTGCAGGCTTACCAAAAACCGGACCTTTGCGATTTAACCGATAAGCAGCACTCTTTTCTTACTGACTGACTAAACAATATTAGCATTAGCTGTACTATCAATCGCTGTTGGCCTATTAAAGTAAGGTTTTGACCTCGGAGTTTATGTTGTGTAAACGACAATTACTTTACTGTACTGTACTGTACTACATAAAAATAAACAGCAAGATATTTAGGTGACTCTTTCCATCATAAAGCTATGGAATGTGGAATCCGAGGGAAGTTTGCTATGTTTTTGCTATTGGCGCCTGCCTTAAGATTCAACTTTCTGTAGCCAGACGCCATAAGGGTGGTTCCGGTTATCCCCTAAAAAGTCTTGGGAAAATATACTGCACGGCGCTGCCATACTTCGGTAGATGGTGGGAACCGCCCTGTGTATGCTGAGTATTCTGTCTTCTGAGTCGACTATAGCAACCGATACCTCATGGCTTCAGAGAGCAATTGTTGGTTGTTGAGCAATTGTTGGTTGTTTCGTCATTGAATGGGTCTTAAATGTTTTGTCTTATTTAGCAATACTTTGAAAATAAAATATATTGGTATCCATGTTTGTCAATATGTGCAATAGTGTACCTACTGTTCTGTATTGACATACAATACACTTATTATACATATTGCACAGTATTTGCAGCTTGTACAGTTAATGTTATTTGCGGAAAATTTAAATTGTGATGTTTTGCAAAATTTTCAATGTTAATCTGATTTTGTCGCCTTGTTGGCCACTGTACTATTGAAAACCGACGAGCATGCAATATACTGTACATAGCTTTTATTAGGTACACTAGAATGGCCAATTAAACTTTTAATGTGTTCGAAGTCAGTACGATTTAGTGCATACTGTTGAACCAGGCATTGAAACGAATGAAACACTGTGTATTCCAATACTTCCATGAGCATATGTTAATAATTAAAATCGAACAAACTAGGTGTTTTGTTTATTTCAGCACCTGCGGCCCGATCATGGCGATTATAATAGCGGGGTTAATATAGTATAATACCCGGGTATTAAAAATTTAAACAAGATAATTTTACAATGGAAAGTGCTATTCAAAATTTGTTTGTTTACAGTTTTAACCCCAGGAGTAAGTTAACTGATCCCACTGATCCAACAGTAGTAGGTCATCAATTACCAAGATGCAGCAACCTGTGAGCATGCTGGTATGTACGTACACTTTATAGCACTAACTTCGAACACACCCTAAGTGCAGCAGAGGGATGTGGTATGATAAGATCTTCACTCCAAAACCGCTGCCAGTTCATCCTTTACAAGATGTGTTTCATAGAGGTGTCTGTGGTGAAGAGTATTCTAAAGATGAAAATGGACCTATTAGGCGTGCCAGGATCGAGGGGAGTAGAGGCATCGAAGCCACATGTTGCTGCCAACCAGCCATCCGGCTGTAACTTGAAGAAGAAGAAGAAGAAGAAGAAGGCCTATTTATTTCAGGTAGAGTTCAATGGAAAACTATTAGATCTACCTACGGATATTATTTAAAAATCCAAAAGATGCTGCTCAGCGATTACATTTTATTTGGGTCTGCTCTAAGAGAACACGTCGTAAATCTCACTCTTAATTGTGGAAAACATGTACCTACATTTTATGTTCAAATTTGGCAAAAGTTAGTTTTTCTCTATGCAAGGACTTATAATGCAGTACGTACCTAATTTATTGGAATGAGCGATTCTGAGTAGTATTTGTCTTGTGAAAGCATGGACGTATAAATGGAGGCTCGTGACTGCTGACTTGTGTTGCCTTCTCCAGGCAGAAAAGCAGGGGACTGAGTTTCACTATCTTTGTTGTGAGCAAAATCGATCGACAGGCAGCGCGCCAAGCGGAGCTCATTCAACTATTTTACGTCAAATTTGCACGTGGCTGTACAAAACCATGCTGCTACACTTTTGACCATCGCTTGATAAGTATCTGTAATTAATACTGGATGGCACCGCCCTCTATCAAGACATGGCTGTGCCATGCAGTATCTCTTACCGAGACTTTTCAAGCGATGATGGGAACCGCCCTTAGTAAGTTAACAATACAAAGATTTACTTGCCATTTCAGCGCTTTGCGTGATGTTGCCGAAGCAACAAAGTTCACCTTTAAAAATGAAAGCTTGATGGTACTGGGAACAAAATCAAAAACTTTAAAAATATGTTAACCGTGCTGAAATATGCTACATTTTGAATTATATGATGTGGCCGTCACTACTACTGATTGGGTACAGTTTGTATCTCCTTCCACAAGACACCCTCACCATCAGTTTTTTTTTCAAAGTTCCAAAACTGTGGCCAATCAGTGTTAGTGTCACCCACGTACCGTCATTCAAAATGAGAGGAACATTTTATTTAAAGGATGTTATCTAATTGATAGCTCTACAATCACCATTTCCTACTATATTTTATTTTCTACACATTTAGGGGTTTCCCCTCCGGAAACTTCTTACGATGCTAATTACAGACTATTTATTTGGTAGTTTAGTACCTATACATCTTATTTATTTCACTATGTTGCTTTTTTTGACTTATGATTTAAATTAAATTTACTAGATTTAGAATAATTTTTTAATTTTTATTTTGATTAATTTTTTTCCATTCTGTCTGCGTGAGTTGAGTTTCTACTGTACTTAAAAATACGTTTTTGAAATATAAGACAACCCTACAGTTTCGTGCGTTCCTCTTTTGACGGATTTTGTCCGGATTCTCAGTTGATGAAGGGTTTGAGGTATGTAGGTCACTGAGTTCGAAAAAAATTGAAGCCATTATTCCTTGTCCACCACGGGTCATCGTCTTTTTAGACTAGTCACTAGGCCATTGAATATCGATTTATAGTTTATTTTTATGAGACTTTGGGATTTTTTAATTAGAAAATTCTTTAGTCATTCTACAGATGATTACCAACCTTGTTTATTACAGATTCTAAAAATGCGTGCACCAGACACCATCCAACCGATGCTGCTGGACGAGAAATTGGCACTGTGTATTTGAAATTTTTTTTCTGTAAAATCTAAACTTTCCTTGTTGAAAAACTTAAGTTAAAATGCATAAATTCCCTACTTTTTCGTACCTAAATGTTTTAAAACTGACTCCCCAGACCCCCGGTGGAAATAATAAAGTTAACCGCTGTAGTTTAATACGGACCAATTTCCATTTGAACTAGTGTGAAAAATTGAAATGTACCTTTGAAAAACATTTGCTCGACCTTTACCGCGTTATCACGGGTTCAAACCCCCATTGTAGAAAAAACAAGCCATATTTCACGGTGAAAAGAATATATGTGCCAAATTGGAAAATCGTAGTTTTGGCTGTGCGAATGATGTGACTTAGTCACTCCCTTAGCCCACCTTCCTCTAAATAATTGTACGCAATAGGAAATAAAATAAAACAAGTTTTTATTAACGAAATAAAGTTTCCTATATATTTTCATCAAATCTTTATTCACTCTAAATCGGTGTAAGATACCCAAACTAACATTGACACATATCACATTCATATAATTTATTGTATAATTTTCAAATTACCGGAAGTTAATTAGGTTGTGCCTGACCCTAATTATATTACTTCTCGGCCCCATTGCTTGGAGCCAACTCAAGTGCGAGAGCTCGAACTGTTACTTTTATACAATCTAATAGAAGCCAAACATAGCTATTTATTCAATGAATAAAAATATTCGTAATTTAGATTAGGCAGGCTTATTTTCAAATAAGTCACCACTGATATAGTCAAAGCAAAATGAGAAATGTATGGACATGGAATGTTTTGATCCTGTGCAATACTGTAAAAATATTCCTTGCACAATTTTGTGTAACCCTGTTGCATTGGATGCACGGCATAACATAAATTGTGCAAAGAATATTTTTACAGTGTTGCACAGGATCAAAACATTCCATGTCCATACTTTTCTCATTTTGTGTGGACTATACGCGTTGGCAGACATTAGCATGGCAATTATTATGCTGATAGGTACTTTTCAAATTGGCGATTTCGTTTTAATATTAAAATTTAAGCCTAATAACATTATTTAAAAAGCACAGCCTAGATGTAAGATAATTTACAATAGCTATGGGCTTCATCTAAACTATGTCTAGTTTGACTCAAATTGTCTTTAAAATATAGTAAAATGATAAATACAATATTACAGACGCGGTACAGAGAAACAAGAGTACAAATAAGCAAAACCCTAGCTTGGGAAATACTATCATTTTAACTTCCCCATTGATGCATATTCATTAGAATTCATTGTAACTTACAATAGTATTGACCATCAATGTACTTTTTTAATATTCAACATTTGGAAACCAACCATTGTTTATATTATATAGGTTTCGTTTAAAATCATTCTATCACAACCTGTTGAGGATCTCTCTTGTGCTGTGCAACAAAACAGGAATTTTTGTTTCCCCTTAATATCAGATATACACGTATAACAATTAACAATCATTCAATAGGCCCATCGTTCCCGCCGCAGCCTGATTACACAAGTCAAACACTACTAGTTTTTTTTTTTTCAAGTAGCCAAGTATCAAGTAGCAACAGTATTTGGTTTGATTTTCTAACTTTGTCCGAATTACGAAGGCGAACGGTGTTAGGTACATGGAAACTTTTACAGTGAGTTAGTATAATCTCACAGAAAATTTATCGAAACTCAAATTTAAAGTGATTGCATTGCAGAAGTTTTAAATGTGCTGATAGGTAGGCTATGTATATCCATCCAATGATTATTATGTATCGTATTGTGATACAATCGGTCCAATGACGCTCATAGCCATTTGACCAGTCTAAAGTTAACTTGAAACCCAGACATAAATAAAATCACAATGCAAGGACACCACGCAGTTGTTAGAGTTCCAAAAACTACGGATTACGTAAGTATCGTAGAAGGTACTGCAGGTACGCATAGGCCTATTGTTTATCCAGGCAAGTAGGGCAACACAATTACAAATATAGAAGAAACACATACAGGAAGTACATATATAAACTAGTATAGTTTTGTTACTGTCAAAAACATAACATTTATAGCTTTAAAGAGAGGCGTAACTTGGCAAGATGCACTTCTAATGTAAAATCATTTGTACTAACCCTATTACACTTAAACAAACACCGAAATTTTATGTATCGCCTTCGCGTATTAACAAAAAAAAACGTTTAAATATTCACGACAATAATAAATTAATTTAATTATAGACATGAAAGAGTATTGCCTTTACACGATGTCATTTACTGTGTAATAGGGAAAAACTGCAAGAAAGGTAAAAAATTACCCGGGTGGGAGACTAATAAAAGATAACAGTATAAAAAATACTTGCTTCAGTCCGTAGGGAATTATTTAACCCACTCCTAGCGACTATCTATGCTTCTGCAAACTTATGAATAATTTCTTTGAGTGAGACATATGTTCCAACCACGAGGCCTATGAGTCCAAAAATAATTAAAGCTATATTTTTAACGGTCATCACAGTAAACTCCGTTCCGTTCCTTTGATTCCAATAGGTGCATTGCTCGATGATTGCGGGGAAAGCGATTCCCAGTGCCGACAGACAGAGGGCCCCAATCAGCGAAATGAACAGGTCGAGGTTCGGTATAGCTATGGCGAGAAGGACTGCAAAATAATTAAAGCTTTGAATTAGAGTTAGGACATAAGGACGGACTGTGACTTTCACCCGGAATGTTGTTGGGTTGAGTCCCACACTTGCTACATTTCCTGGCCATGCTTCAGAGGGCATGTAAAGCAGGCGGTCCCAAACCTTTCTAGTTGTGTGTACACGGGCTTTATAGCCCTCTCCGCTAGGTTGACTTAGTAATAGAACACAAAGCCATTATTTATTTATTTATAACTTGCTCCAATGCATCTCGCGCTGTCGATGTAAATTTCTAATTCTACTAGGTGCATTGCTCGAAGTCTGCGAGAAAAGCAATTCTCTGTGCTGACAGGCAAGGGGCGCTGATCAGCAGCTAGGCGGCGAATTCTAACCAATATTGTTTTCTGTTCTACTTTCAACTGTCAACGCTGGTTTATTAATTACTACCCAAGCGCCCCCGAAGAGGCACCACTTACATTGTAGGGCAGTAGTTAGTTTACATTGGCTATTATCTTAACTTTATTGCTTTCCAATTTATTGTAAAATGAAATACTATACAATAATATGCTAAATATGGACTATTTTGTTTAAAACATGCTATTGTATGCCAACTTAGGGTAATCTATTAAAAGTGAAAGGATATTATGACAAAGACAATACAAATTACAATATATTTCACAAAGTGGTGTAAATTTCGTATATATACATCCATCACAATTTGAAAGCACAGGTACTACTAGCAAACCTCGATGCTTTCCCATTATCAATTAGTACAGGTACCGAGATAGATAATTCATGGCCGTCCGCAGGATGAATGGGTTAAGAGCGAATGAAATGAAATGAAAATACGACTTTATTGTAAACAAAACAAAAGGCGAACAATAAGACTATAAAGTCTTGTTTTCATGCTAACCTTAGCGAATGAAAAAAATTGAAAATTCCACGCACAGTTTTTTGTTAGGGGGGGGGGGGGGGCTGATATGGGATAGTGTTATTATTGTAGGCCCAATAAAAAAATCAATAATTACGATGAATCCTCCTATTTATTTTATTTAATATAGGTATAAGTTGGGCAGTAGTTTTCGCACGTTTTTGTTTCAAAGTCTAGAAAAGTTCATTTTTTATTCTTTTTTCTTAAATTTCTTAATGATTTATGTTTAAAAATAATAATTCTTATTAATTATGTTTTGTGCCTAATTAGTACCATTTTTTCCTGGTCAATCGAGGTGGGTCAGATGACTCATCTGCCCATAGCTGTGGACGGCCATGGATAATATGACTAGTTCCAACTGTAAATAATTGTCCTAGGGTAAAATTTCGGTTGCCTCTGCATTCCCTATCCCAAAGCACTGAATTTATCGATGGGACGATTGTGTATAGCTTCAAAAACTTATTTTTTATTCTTAAGCAAAACTTTAATTAGGAAAGCACAACCTGTTTGGTTTTGTTACTCTTTTTATCACCTAAAAACATATGGCAGGTACCTGAAGTTAGAAAGCATCGATAGAAAGGTTACACAGGAAAAAAAAAATTAGACATTTAACTCATTTTTAGTGAAATTTTTAATGTTTTGCCCTCAGAACCAAACTATCAATGAGTAAGCAACCTATTGAGTTTTGTTTACATTTATAATGAATACAACATATTTAAATTTAACAAAAAATTCGTTGGACCCGTTCGAAAAAGGATAGCCGTTTTTGGAGGGCTTGGAGTGTAAAACGCCCCAAGAACCCAAAAAAAGTGGTTTTTACGAAATGTCTGTCTGTCGTTCTGTCTGTCCGTTCATCGATTTCCGGGAAAACTACTCAGTCGATTTTGTTGAAATTTAGCATGTAGACTTATAGGAATCATACCTCGGGACCATTTTTGCTTTCCAATTTATACGTAGTATAAGGAAAGCTTTGTGATGGTCGAAATTTTCGATTCCGAGATTTCAACGGATTTACACGTTTTCAGGTCCCCGGAACCCATAAAAGTGGTTTTTACGAAATGTCTGTCTGTCGCTCTGTCTGTCTTTTCATCGATTTCCGGGCAAACTACTCTGTCGATTTTGATGAAATTTGGCATGTAGGTTAACAAAAATTATACCTCGGGACCATTTTTTTATTTTGGGCCAATTCAATTTGGGGGGGTTTTATTTTCAAAAAACTCCTAAAAAACGTCTAAAAAAATTATTTCTCATAACGGCTCCAACGATTTCTATTAAATTCGCATATATTGTAGTCGTTATTAATGTTGAAAAATGCGGGGGGTCGCTTGCCCCTTGATCATTTGCTTCTGGGGGTAAAAAAATAAAAATAACTAAATTTTAATGAAAAATTACTAAAAAATCAATTTCTGTGAAACCTTTCTATTGATTATTTCTACCTTCTGGTATGTTTTAGGTGTTAAATTGAGTAACGAAACCGGACAGGTTACTGTCCCAAAAAACCATTTTGTTTTGTGCAAAAAAATTAAAAAAATGAAAGCCAATTCACGCTCAAATGCATTGCGTGCCCTACCATTATTGCTGTGTGGTAATGTGTTGTTGGTCTGACCTATCTAGAATTTACGTCACCTCTAGTGACGCCAGGTGGACGACCCCCCCCCCCCCCCCCCCGAGATATCCGAAATTTTACCATAGGAAAATTATTTACCATGAAATTAATAAATTTCTCTCTATACTAATTGATAAATTGGAAAGCATGTTCGAGTAAACTCGGACCGGTTCTTTGGTTCTTGGAGCCTTAAAATTTCACAAAGCTTTTCTTATTATAGGCCTACTACGTATAAATAGGAAATCAAAAAGAAGAGACTTTATACTGAAGACAAGTTACATTTCGTTACTGTTAGACAGTTTTCCTAATTTAACATTATTAAAGTTCTTCATTTTGCAAACTTGAAAGTATGGTAACACTGGGATTTTTCAGCGCTAATAGTCTAGTAAGGCATATTACTTTCGTCTCTACGAGGATGAGAGAAACGAGGAGCATGGAATTGATTCCGCTACAGTAGGCCCCGACATTATGCCCGATGAAGTAGAGCATGCCATTAAGCAGCTGAAGAATGGTAAAGCGCCAGGGCCTGACGAAATCCATGGTGCAGGTGTCATGATGCTCTTGGATGAAGTAGGAATTCTAATGGTGACTACTAAATACTGTGTACAGCTGTAAGAAATTTCCTAAAGACTGGCTGACATCAAACGTCTTGGCTATACCAAAGAAACCCAACGACAAGCGTTGTGAAGAGCACAGGACGATCAGGTTGAAGAGTCATATACTAAAAATATTTGGTCGCCAATCTTCGTTAGAAGAGGCATTAAAAGAAGAAGACTTTTACGATTGCAAACAATGAGTGCGGAAACCTATACCTCACCAAGTAATACAGGCAATAGAAATGAGGCTTTGCAGTTCTACTAAAGCCTACACTTACAGTAAATAGCAAGTAAGGCGTGATTTTTTAAAGTACTGTATGTAGTAGTAAGTTGCCCGTTAACTTGCACTGCGTTCAGGTTTACCAAGTACTGCTATGATTTCACCGAGAGAAGTGTATGTTCCAATAACCATGCCAAAGAGACCAAAAATAATAAGAAAGACGTTTTGTGCAACGACAAAAAAAAATTGGCGACCCGTTTTATGGTGCCACCATGTGCAGAGATCTATGATTGCTGGAAAAACAAAAACTGCCACAGAAAGTGTGACTGCGCCGACGAGTGGTATGAATTGAGCCAAATGTGGAATGCTTGCACCAACTGCACCTAAAAAAAAAAAAAAAAATAAACCGTTTTCGAATTGTATTGCATTTTTAATTAAGTTTCTATGTCTCCTATTGAGATGCAAGATTCTATGTCAAAGATTCGTTCCTATTCTATGTTGAGCTTGAAGTACAACGCGTTTTTTTTTATATGGGCTAATAGATTCTTTGCACTTGGGACGAAATAACAATGGAATGTTCCAAATAACTTGTCCCAAAGCATATGAACTTGCTAAGCTTACTACTACTTGATTACTAAAAAATTAACAATTGTACACTATTAAATTAGTCGAATTCGCTAGATGTTAGTACATTTGAAAGCATTTCTAAATTTTATGCAATGAAGCCAAAGAACACTTACCTTTTTAATTAGTTACAACTAAAATTTAAATATGCGAATGGTACTTGTTCGCCCCCGATCCAACAGAGCACTACAAATTAATAGTAGTCAGAATTTCCTCCTGACCCAAATTAATTTGAAAAAAAAACTAGACTATAGGCTTGTAATAAGCTATTACGTCAGCTAGAGATTTTACATTTAACTAGTAAGCTATTGACTCTAACAGTTACACAAAAATACAATAACAACTACCAAATAATATGCAAAGGGTGAGGTCGGCTATATTGAAATTTTCGTTACAATAAGTTTATCGCGAATCATTGGCACTATGGCCACACTACTCTTCGAAATTTTTTCGAGAGGTAAGTTATAGTAGAGTACCGCTATGTATTGGAACGTAAGGGTGCCGCCTGACTGCATAGCAATAAACAGGGCAACGAGTTCAGAATTCAGTTATGCAGTAAACTAGCACTTCCATGTTCCAATGCATAGCGGTGCGCTAGTATTCCTCAAGAAAACTTTTCTAAGCGTGGTTGGAACAGCCCTAAGGCATTAAAATGTGTGGAATAATCTATCGTATGGTGGATGATTAGAGCTGAATTGTGGCAGGAACACTATCATTTTTTTGCCTTTTATATTTAAATAGTAATTTATTTATAATTTTTATTTTCTTTTATACTTTCATTCGTTACACCCGTCATGAAATTGTCACTAGTTCAATCGGTGGGGGCACTTCCTCGGTTAGGAAGGGAATCAGTACCGGTCTCTTGTCATTGATCGAGTGAATCTTAAATTTTAAAATCTGCATGATTATCCTGCATAGTTATTTTCCCGTTATTTTTGTTTCTATCGAGTTCGTAATATATTCTAGAGACTTTCGGCTAAATTAGCTCTTTTTGTCGTTACCTGCTAAGTTTTTCAGAACTAAAACATACTCTGACTCTTTCAGATCATTTTTACAAAAACTTGAGGGGGTCAAATGCCCCTGGCATTACCTACCTCCCTACAGGCCCCTGGCTTCTATCAAAATTTCCTTCTCGGTTCCAATGAAGATTCCAGCATTCCACCCAAAAATGTAATATACGTTGGCAATATTTCTGCAGAGCTTTTTCTACCCTTCACCCTAATTTTATGCTACATCTATTGTACAATCTACATCTGAGACTTACATGTGAAAACAACGAGTAATGTCCGTACGACGTACTCAATGAGCACCTTGCGGGGGCTTTTTTCAAATCTTGCAGCGAGGTAACCTATCCATGTAATATCAATAGCCACATAGCATTGAAGAGCGTGCGTGATGAAGATGGCAAACGCCATAGTCAACTGAACAACTTGAGCAAGTCTGAAAAATAGTAAAAAATTAATTTCTCATTGGAAGAGGAGAGTTTACTACAATAACTTTTGCGTTGAGTAGCCCATTCACGATATGACAGGGAACCTATGCCACCGTCCGTCCCTCCCACGCTTTGGCTTGAGGGGACACAGCTTGTAATTTTATGTCCACCTATATTTTGTTGAGAAATAAACGGTTTTCTATCTATCTACCTACAAGCGATCCTTTATAGCTCGCATAACCCGTTCACCCGGCCCTTTGACATCTTCTTCTGTAGTTGCAATCTAGCGATTGGTTTGCAGCAAATCTTTCCACCTCCTTCTCCACTCCTCCCTGTCATGGGCCGTTCTCTTGAGTTCCAAGTAGGTTCCGCATCTCATATCTTTCTTGAGGTCTTCTGCGTACGCCTTCCTTGGTCGTCCTCTTGCATTGGTGCCTTCGATTGTGCCTTCTATTATGGTGCTTAAGAGTCCTTGTCCGATCAGGTGACCCATCCATTTTGCTCTTCTCACCGAAATGGAGGTGATGAGGGATCTTTTATCCTTTGAAGTACCTCTTCGTTCGTTATGTGGTCTCTCCAAGATATTTTCAACATTCTCCTATAGCACCACATTTCGAAAGCCTCCAGCTTCTTTTTGCTTCTTTTGTGTATGCACCATGTCTCACAGCCATAAAGCAATATTCTCCATACTAGTGATTTAAGCAGTTTTTTTTCTAGCATTTATGTCGATGTTAGCCTCGAATATCTTCGACTTTTTGTTAAACGCTAGCCTGGCCATTTGAAGTCTGCTGGAGATTTCGGCGCATGATTTTCCATCGTGCGTTATTTTACTGCCAAGGTATGGAAAACTGATATAAACATATTGTAAGGCAACACCTTTGACATAAGTGGTGCAATAAAACGGTATCATGATATGGACCAGTAGTTATACTATTTTTATATTGCTGGGTCTGTGACCAATATACATTTTATACTATTTATACTATTTTTAAATATTGAAGTAGCATTGTATTCTGTACTTGCCAAATAGTAAATATAAATAGTAAATAGTAAATATTATTCTATGGTAGGTACTTACATATCTTCTTTAGGAAGATTAAGCGTAATACTCCCTTCGGCTCCCTCTCCGTATTTCAGGTAGCCACAGAATCCCATTCCAATATATAGAAATATTATGAAAACCATTGCCTTGTTTAGAACACCAAAAGGCCCTCCAAATGAACGAGGTGTCTTCATTTCGTTCTCCAAAGGCATTATCTGTAACAAAGTCAGTGTTATAATACAATAAACAATTTTATTATTAATTTATTATTTGCATCAAAAGTCTTTACAATAGACATCGGCAAAAGATAATACTTAAGAATCGCACGAAATGCTCAGCTATCTAACTTCTTCACCATAGAAAAATTTGGGCTACAAATAATGTAGCTGAATTAAGACAACTCTTATGTATTTCTTTGTCCTGAATAAGGTTTAATACATGTTATGAATCTTTCACGAGTATAAATATTGATGCCATTGCTTGTCCATCTCATACTTATGATGCGCTACATTAAATAATAACTGCGACAACGTTAGACACTCATTATTATGCGTGTATCGTAGACATGACAAATGAGAATGTCTTAGAAAAAAAAAAAATTCGTGAAAGTGGGTGTAAAATGTACCCTATAAATCCTACCTGATCAGAATTAGCTATGTTTTGACTTGGTAGCAATGAAACTCCATTGCACGCGTAAAACCAGTGGTGCCGACTTGAATGGTGTTCCCATACACCCCTCCTCTAAATATTTTACTGGCTAAATTCTATTAAATTCATACCACAGCGGCCTCATAGTGAAGGTGCTCGTTTTTTCTCTCACCATAGCATGTTTCGAAATAACTATCACGTGTGACAAACATATCAACATAATGTAGCCCATCCTATACTTTACCCGACCACGATAGGATGGCACTTTGGGAATATTTTGTTTATTCAAAAATTTTCATTAGCGAAACACCCAGTTTTTTCGTTCTTTATTAGTGTTCCAAGTGCCATTCTATCGTGGTCTGTATCTTCGTTCAAATTTACTATGCTTGGCATTGTTAAACAGATGATGCATGCACCAGCAAATTAAGTAATTGCAACGACACAATCGGACAATCCAAGTCAAGTTTGCATGCTTTGCCAAAGCGTGGAAACCGACCAGGAAAACCAACTGTGCCGTCACAGGCTACAACTCATATTGGTATTGAATGGTACTTAAAGGACTTAAACAAAAACTATATTAGGACAGACCCCTAAGTTAATATAATGCGGACTAGTTTAATATTCGAGCACCCCCAAAATGTTTGCCAAGTCGGTGCTGCCAATGCGTGAAACTCATTAGAGGGTATGTCTTCTTACCACTCCGATCGCTTCCAGTGAGAAAAGCACTGTGCCGAAGAAAAGGGGCCAGTGTTCGATTTTGCCGACAGGTTCCCTCTCAGTGATGCTCGGTATGTCTTGAAACACGTAATACAGAGTGATCCCGAACCCAATGAAGGTGATGATGTTGGCGAGTGTCGAGAAGGGAGCCATGTACTTTAGATTTCGCACGTAGTTTATTAAAATTAAGGGCAGAAGAATAATGACCATGTATATCCGTACGTCATAACTTTGAATATAGGTGTCCAGAACTGACTTTAAGTTGGACGCTACAAACACCACATAGACGCAGCAAATTCCTAACTGGTATGCTAGTAGAAAGAAGTTTATCACATGCCTGAAATGAAAAAAAAAACTGTAAGTATAACACTTTTGTGTTACTTATTTTATTCGTTCGTTCACCTTAGCATTTTTTTAACCAACATTTAAATTTTTTGATTCTGGCATCTACCAAACCATTAACATATTGTAAAATTTTCTAAACCTATATAAAAATCTTAAAGCCGCAACTGCGATGCATGTTTTCAAACTCAGCGAAAAATTATTTCCCGTAATGGCCTTATTATTTAATACAGTGTATAAGAAACCAAAAGATTTTCTGGGAAACGTTTCACGCGAGAAAATGGTTAGATCTGAATCAAAAAGTGCCTAATATTTACAGAAAAGCTAGGGTTTAATTAGACTAACACCGACTTGTTTCTGTTGAAAATTTCTTCATAAAATGTTCTATAAACGCTAGATAGGCTATTCATACCCGCTTGAATTATTTTCCAATTTTTTAAATAAATTAATATAGAATCGTTCAAATTTGTATTTTGTCGTATCTCTCCGATTCCAGAACTCTTATGACCGACATTTGTAATTCAGCAATTTTACATTGGAAAATAATTTATAAGAACCGGTCCGAGTTTACTCGAACATGCTTTCCAATTTATCAACATTAGTAGATAGAGAATATGAGTAATTTCATGGTAAATAATTTTCCAGTGGTTAAATTCCCGATATCTGGGGGGGGGGGGGGTTGTCCCCCTGACGTCACTGGAAGTGAGATAAATTCGAAATAGGTCAGACCAACACATTAATTACCACACAGCAATAATGGCAGGGCACGCAATGCATTTGAGCGCGAATTTTCTATAATTTTTTCAAAAAATAATTTTTTGTGCAAAACCAAATAGTTTTTTTGGAAAGCAACCTGTCCGGTTTCATTACACAATTCAACACCTAAAACATGCCTGAATGTAGAAATCACAGATAGAAAGGTTTCGCAGAAAAATTATTTTTTAGTCACTTTTCATTCAAATTTAGTTATTTTTATTTTTATACCCCCAGAAGCAAACTATCAAGAGACAAGCGACCCCCCGCATTTTGTTAACATTAATAACGACTACAATATATGTGAATTTTAAAGAAACCGTTGGAGTTGTTTTTGAGAAATAATTTTTTTAGACGTTTTTTTGGAGGTTTTTGTGAATAAATATATATATAAATATTGTGAATAAATATAAATAAAATAAATTATTTGCCTATGCAATTTTACGTTCAATTCCTAATAAGCTAGGGGGTGTAATTTTCCTAATTTTATCAATCGCAATTTTATTTATCCTACCTTTTTCACAAAAAAACTTAATTAAAGGATACCAGTTCTTCACTATTAATAAACTATTATTTTGGGTTTATGTAAACTTAATCATTCTTCTAACATGAATCGGAGCCCGTCCTGTAGAAGACCCTTATATTTTTATTGGTCAATCTTTAATTAATTAAGTTAGTCCAAAATATAAAAAAATAGTCTCGATGTATGATTTTTGTGAACCTATATACAAAATTTCATCAAAATCGGCCGAGTAGTTTGCCCGGAAATCGATGAACAGACAGACATACGCGTACAGACAGAGCGACAGACAGACATTTCGTAAAAACCACTTTTTAGGTTCCTGGGACCTCAAAACGTGTAAATCCGTTGAAAATTTCGACTATCACAAAGCTTTCCTTATACTACGCATAAATTGGAAAGCATTTAAGTCTCATAAGCTTTGACAACAACTGAAGCCCAACCAGTTGAGACGTACCCAGCATATGGTGCCATCTTAGAAAAGAAAGAAGGGCCCTCCAGCAGGGCGGCCTCAGCAGTTGCAGGATAGTTGAGGGCTGGCAGCCTTCGCCGCCGACAGAGCTCGTACTCGCAGGTGACCAGCAGGTGGATGCAGTAGGTGCAAATCATCCCTATCAGAGCTGTGCCCCCCACCCCGATCGCGTAGCCTGAGTGGTAGAAGGCGTTGGGCATCGCCAGAATACCTGTTCCTAGTGAGCCTTTGAGTAAATGAAGAAGCGTTTCAGTATTTCTGGAACAAGAAAACTCGTAGTTATGTTGGGTTTATAACCGATTCCAAACGTGCTAGGCAACCACCATCGTGGATGCGTGTTCGAGTGCTCGGGTTTCGCCAAACTGATGGCCCTTGAGGTGTTATTCTCCATACGAGGGGGATCGAGTTCGCTATTTATTTGACAAATGCCAAGCGAAGCAATTTCTTATGTTGAAGGCTACGTATTTCTCCACTGTCTACTTGCGACCTTCCACATTATTAGCCTTTTATAGTTTTATTCATAATGGGTGTAGTAGAATAAATGAAAATTGCAATAATTAGACATATTAAAAGTATTTGGAGCAGACACGCCAGACAGGTTTGACATGTCACTCGCTTGACGTCAGTCCATCCAATGGCTAGGCTTAATTCTTGGCTTGTTATTTATCATGAAGAGTGGAAAACATTTGTTCAGATACCCAAATCATTCTACTATGGTATTTCAGAGAGTGGCGTTGTGGTCTAGTTTTGCAGATTGTAACTAACAGCAAATCATGTGAAACACACAATTCTGCGTCCATTCGCTACTAAATTTTGTCTATGGTATTGTCTGCCTCACTCAGCTTCATGTGTCACGCATGACAAACAAAATTTGAATTCGTGACCCTTTGGGTTGGGTCGGCATTCAAGTGATCCGCAGTTGTTTAACATTATATTGCTTAAGTATTTTTAATTTTTTAAGGACGATTTTTCCATTAGGTAAAATATGCATTATGCATGTGCCTAGGACCCCGGCTTATGAGGGGCCCCTTGCTGATGAGCCGCAACAGCTAGGTGATGGGGCCCCTGCTGAAGAAAGGCTGATAAAGGGTCCCAGGTTAAAATGTGCCACACGGCTTTCCAATATCCCTTACCGATACTTTTCAAGTGACGGTGGGACCCTATAATATTGCAACTAATCGAAATCAATTTACTCACGTGGTTGGGTGGTCCACGATTCTCTCACAATAGGGATCATATGGCTGATCTGGTTGCTTGGAGCAATCTAAGTTTGATACCGGATAGTCCCCGTGGCCGCCGTCATCCGTAGTGTAACTATGGAAAAAATATGAAATAAATATTGTAGACTTGTTTATAAACAGTTTTTTAAATGTTTTTTTTTGTTGGTATAGGAGCGAAGATGCTGATGACATTTGAATTGTTGAAATAATTCAACTTAAATATTTCTTTTATGAAAACTTGTGTTTTAGCTGTTTATGAACAAACCACTTATTTATACTTCTGTCCAGTTGGAATAATACTACCTACCTCATTGCATTGTTTGCACAATAGTACAATACTACGGTGCAAATCAGTCTATCGTGTGTTGACCTACTTTTTTTTTCCTTACCTTCTTGCCCATAATGTCAAAAAACAATTGTAATTAATGCATAAAGGTCAACAAAACAGTAAAACTGTACAGTATTTATTCACCCTTTCTATTATTATATGTACTTTACTGTGCATACTATTACAATACTATGGTTCCTAAGGTCCAGGCCACCTTTTTTGAAAACTCCTTATGAGGCTACCCAGGTACATTTATAATAAAAATTTTAGGCATACAATTATTGCATGCATACAGTATTTACAATTTTTCCCGTTGCAAACATAAAAGTAGGCAACGTAAAATTTACACGCATTGACAGTAACTATTGTGACATATGCATAAATCAAAAAATAATAACTAGCCCTAGTGATGAAATTATACTGCACGGAAGGTAATGTACCTGCCGTATATAATTATACGATGTCAGTATACAGGTACCGACTCGTGTTATTATTTATTGATAGGTGTCATGGCAATTACAATTAATACGCGAGTAAAGTATAGCCTAACTACCGTACTAACTTACAATAACTCTGTTTCTCTGCAAATGGTCTAATATAGCGAAGTAGTTAAGTGACAATCGGAGTCAGAAAAGCCTTATAAGGGTAAAAATCAAATTTCTCATTAAT